>CM062814.1:329657479-330942479 GCA_031772625.1 Pinus tabuliformis | reverse complement strand
GAAAATTATAGATAAGGAAAGCATATTACAATAAATTTGTCATTACTAGAGTAGAGGAGGAAAGATTGTTGAGAACATCTACTCATGCACGTAACTATACATACCTTTCATAGTAAAGTGAACATAGATTGTCATATATGATTCTATTCCATGTAAGATCAGGATATATTGATTACGACATTGAAAAGAATGGTAATACTAGTTTTCCAACCATTTCTATGAAACTAAAGCAATGTGATGCTCGTATCATATGAAAACATAGAAAACAACCATGTCATGATTCTACTTTTATAGCACATAGAAAGTTTGCAATGATTCATTCTTATTTGTGTGGCCCAATTCTCGTTCCTTCTTCAAATTGAAAAAATAAATTATGATGACTTGTATTCATTATTACACCAGGATGTGTTGGTATACTTGTTGAAAAGAAAATTAAAAGCATTTGAAACTTTCAAAAATTTTGATGTAGGAGAATCCAGCTCAGGGAGGTCATGGCTGGAGAGTTTGTATTTGCAAAACAAATTGAGTTTCAGTTAGTTTTTATTTTCATAAAATTTCTAGGAACGGTTGTCTCAGCCCACTGTTAGTTTTTTGTTTACGTTCTTTTTATTTTTATTTAAAATTTACTTTTAGATTAGAGTTAAGAAAGAATAGTTGTCAAGGAATAACTAAATGTAACTACTGACAGTTTAATAACTGTACATTGATCTTTACAAAATATAGGAAGGAAATAGTTACCGTAATCTTTTAACCATCATAGTATTGAATAGAAACAAGCGTGAAATCGTTCGACAATTTGAATACATATACTATAGCCTGAATATTCTTCTTCCTAACTTAACAAAGACAATTGATTAATTTTCTAACGAAGATAGGGAATGAATAGCTAATACATGAGCACACAAAGTACGCAGACAAATTCTGAAAAACAAAGGCACAGGCTTGTAGAAGAATAAAATAAATTATTATCGAAGGAATAAACGAATAGCTATAGGTACCAAACAAAACTCATACGAATTCCTTTTTGTTATTTAATTGTCAATAGAAATCACTGTGTGTGTGTGTTTGTGTATATATATATATATATATATATATATATATATATATATATATATATATATATATATATATCAAAATCGAACATCCATAGTCCAAGATACAACTACCAGTTATAGACAAGCCATAAAAACAGAGTTACAGTTCCAAGAACAACCGCGAGGTCACCACATGACCGATATCATTACAAATCATAAGTTAAATAGCTGGAAGCATAAATACACAGTGAAGCCGCAACCACAGTAAGGGCAAGACACATTAAGGCTAAAGCCAAACCCTCAACTACAGACCCATAGAACACCACCAACAGCAAAAACCTTGGATAGAAAAACAGAGGAGTAACAAGGAGCGACCCTACCCGATACAAGTGTAGGAGTCAGGGCACGAGACTAGTGAATGGAGAGCCTAGTCGCACACCTGCACGGCCAATGAACAGGCCATTAGAGCTAGAAAAATAGAACCATAAATACAGAAGTGAAAGCAGAGGTAAGGGTTTACAGAGGGACTCACTGAAGGAGTCAAGCCTGTGTGAAGAAGGGAGGAAGCCACGGACCAAGGCCACGGCCACAGAGTGCTCACTGCCCACAAAGAACAAAAACAGTTAGTGATAGAAGAAAGAGGCATAAATTAATAGAAAAGAAAGAAAACTCACCTCTAGTTAAACATTGGAAGAGAGCCGAGAGCCGAGCCACCTCGCAACCATGACTTGTGACAAATTCCAAGCAAACAATCAAACAACGGAGCAAGCACAATGAGAGCAACAACATAATCAAAGCTAGCATATAACAAATGCCCACAACCAAAATCATAACCCGGGCCGACTAAGATTGAGACCAGAGACCGAGACCAGGGGTTCCAGACCGAGAACCTCGACACTGTGCTCAGAACAGGAAGCATCGCCAACGCATGCAGGTGGAAACCCTCATGGGAATTCATGCCTAGAACCGGTGAAATGAAACCCTTGTGAAGCAACCTGAACCAGAACCAGAGACCTCACCTTGTGGAGTAGCAGAGTAAAACAGTGACAAAATGACCAAGCTTAGGGTTTCCTAGGCATAGTAAGAGGCGGGAGGAGTGAACCCCAAGACCGAGACACTTGTCCTCAAAATAATTAAACCACAGTAATGTGCCATAATGTCAACCAACCACATAGTTATCAATAATACAATCAGCAATTAATTATTAAGCCGTAGGTGTTCAGCGCTGGTCCCATCAAATTTTGGTATCAGATCAAGTTAGATTTAATTGTTTTTTTACAAAATGGAAGTCGGAAGAAGAGGTCGTGGTAGAGCTATTCGAAGGGTAGTAGATGAAGGATTAAGGGAAGAGACTAGGATCCTGAATGCCCGTTTGGCAGTAGTAGAAGCTGGAAGGAGAGGGGATCCTCAAGGAGGAGATAAAATTGATGAAGAAGCTGCAGTTACGACAAATGGATCAGATGAGGAAGGACTTGAAATCAGGTTATTAAGGTCATTTTTATTGACTAGTAGTAAGCCAAAGCCTAAGATTTGAAACTATGATGGTAGTTTTTCCATAGAAGTGTTGTTGGACTAGATTAGTGAGTTAGACAAATACTTTGAACGTGAGGAGATCAGTGAAGATTGGAAAGTTAAATTCACTGCCACCAAGTTGAAAGGACACGCGGCCTTATGGTGGGATAGTGTCCAAGTAAAGAGGAGAAGATCAAATAAGTTACCTATAAAAAAGTGGACCAGAATGGTTGCCAAGATGAAGGGTAAGCTTTTGCCCAAAGATTACTAGATTGCTATGTATTGGCAGGTGCAGAATTTGAAGTAGAGAGGAATGATGGTGAAAGAATATATTGAAGAATTTTATTGGGTGAATCTGAGAGCTCGTTACATTGAAGACACCCTAGAAAAGATAGCAAGGTTTGTTAATGGCCTAAGGCTAGAGATATTAGACGAGATAAGTATTCTTTCTCCAAAAACCATAGAGGAAGCATACCAGAGTGCCTTAAAGGCAGAAGAAAAGATTGCAAGGAAGCAGAACACCAGAAGAGGACGTGGAACTGGCAGAGGGAAAGGACAATCCTTTGGCAGAGGAAGGATTGCCAACAACAGTGGAGAGGGTAGCAGTTCAAAGACCTCAATGACAACAGAAAAGGAAGGTAGCACTAGGGGAGGAAGGCCATACCAGAGAGGAAGGGGTAATGGCAGAGGCAGAGGGGCTGCCTACTAGTGTTACAAGTGCCACAAGTGGGGGCACAGGTCCTTTGAGTGCCCTGAAGGTGAATAGGCTGGACAAAGAGGAGCATATGTTGCTCAAACAGAGGAAGTGGAGGCACCACCCCAAGAGGTAGAGAATGTACCGAAGACAGGAGAGGCCTTAGTCTTGAATAAGGTACTGTTGAAACCGACAAAGGAGATAGTTGAACAAACCTAGAGAAAGGCATTATTCCGGACTGTGTGCAAGTCACATGGAAAATGCTGCAAATTGATTGTAGACAGTGGAAGCACTTATAATATGGTTGCAATAGAGATGGTGGAGAAATTGGTTTTGAAAAGGTTGAAGCACCCAACTCCCTATAAGGTGTCTTGGTTACAGAAAGGTCACCAACTGCTAGTTGATGAGCAGTGTGAGGTGGAGTTCCATATTGGCAAGTATAGGGACAAGGTGATTTGTGACATCATGCCCATGGACGTGTGTCATATTCTGCTAGGTAGACCATGGCAGTATGACCGAAAAGTTGTTCATGATAGAAAAACAAACTGTTACAAGTTTGTCAAGGATGGGATTAAGCATACACTGGTACCCATCAAGGAAGAAGAAACAATAGAAACTAGTGGGACAAAAGTGCTGCTGATGGGTGGAAAAGAATTTCTAAAACAGATTGAAGATAATGAGATAAAGTATGCCGTTGTAAGGAGACCGAGAGCAGTGCTGTTGCACACTGAAATTTCTGACTTACCTGAAGAAATCCAGGATTTGTTGTAGGAATTCAGTGACATTGTGGTGGATGATTTACCGGATAAGTTACCACCAAAGCGAAGTATCAGTCATCACATAGATTTCATCCCTGGAGCTAGTTTACCAAACAAAGCTGCTTACCAGATGAGTCCTAAGGACAATGAAGAGACCAGGAAACAGGTATAGTAATTGTTGGACAAAGGCTTGATACAGGAAAGTTTAAGTCCTTGTGCAGTTCCGACAGTTTTAGCTCCCAAGAAACGACACAAGTGGCGGATGTGTACAGATTCAAGAGAAATAAATAAAATTACTATCAGGTATAGGTTTCCATTGCCATGAATGGATGAAATGATGGATTGCTTGAGTGGAGCAACATATTTTTCTAAGATAGATCTGAAGAGCGGATACCACCAGATTAGAATAAGAGAAGGGGACGAATGTAAAATAGCTTTCAAAACCAATTAAGGCCTATATAAATGGTTGGTGATGCCATTTGGGTTGAGTAACACCCTAGTACTTTCATGTGCCTGATGAATGAGATGTTGAAGGAGTTCATTGGGAAATTCATAATTGTGTATCTTGAGGATATATTGATTTTCAACAAGACCAAGGAAGAACATTTTCGACACATTAGATATGTTTTGGAGAAGTTGTAGCAAAACAGGTTGCTGATAAATTTAAAAAATTGTTCTTTCTTTCAAAATGAGTTAGTCTATTTGGGTTTTGTGATTTCAGAAAATGAGCTGAAGATGGACCCAGAAAAAGTTGCAGCTATACTTAACTAGCCATCCCCTAAGAGTTTGTTCGAAGTTCAGAGTTTTCACAGGTTGACAAGTTTCTATCGTAAGTTTATAAATAATTTTAGTGGAATCTATGCACCAATGTTGGATACCATAAAAAAGGCAAGTCAGCCTTTCCATTGGGCTGAAGTTGCAGAGAAGAGCTTCCAGATATTGAAGAAGAAGATCAGTAAAAGGTCAATTTTGAGGTTGCCTAATTTTAACAAACTTTTCCAAGTTCGTTGCGATGCCAGTGGTATAGCCATTGGAGCTGTACTCAGCCTGGAAGACAAACCAATAGCTTATTTCAGTGAAAAGTTAAATGAAAGTAGGAAAAAATACATGTCTTACGACAAGGAGTTTTATGCTGTCATCCAAGCCTTGAAGCATTGGAGACATTCTTTGTTGGGTAATGAGTTTGTCTTGTTTTCTGATAATTTTACGTTGCAATATATTATGCAATAGCATAAACTAAATCATAAACACGCAAAATGGGTTGAGTACTTGCAGAGTTTTACATTTGTATTGAAGCATATCAGTGGTCAAGCCAACAAAGTAGCAGATGCACTAAGCAGAAGAGTCTTACTCTTACAGAAGAGTACGATACAAGTGTTGGGTTTTGAACACCTGAAGGACTTGTATCAAATAGATGCAGATTTCAAGGAGGCTTATGAGGCCTGCCAAAATCCTTTGTTGAGGAACAATAGTCCATGGCTAGACTATAACTTGCAGGAGGAGTTGTTATTCAAGGGAGGACAGTTGTGTATTCCAGAATGTTCGATGAGGTAGAACATCATCCGAGAAAAATATAGTGGAGGTCTAGCTGGACATTTTGGCATTAATAAGACCTTGGATCAGCTCAGTCATTTCTATTACTGGCCAAAGCTGCGAAGAGACATGCAACGATATGTGACCAGGTGTAATATATGTTAGTTGGCAAAAGGGCACAATCAGAACACGGGGTTGTATACACCCTTTCTTATTCCAAACAGACCGTGGGAATCAGTCAGTCTGGAATTTGTCCTGGGTCTGCCCAAAACACAACGGGGTTTTGACTCCATCATGGTGTTGGTGGATCATTTCTCCAAGATGGCACACTTCATCCCTTGCAGGAAAACCAGTGACACTACCCATGTAGCACACTTGTTTTTCACTGAAGTCGTCAGACTGCACAACTTACCCAAGTCCATTATTTTTGATAGGGATGTGAAATTCATGGGACATTTCTGGCACCTTGTGGAAAAATTTGGATATAAAATTAAATTTCAGCTCTGCTTATCACCCACAGACCAATGGGAAGATGGAGTTGGTGAATAGGAGCTTAGGAAACCTGCTACGGATTCTAGTTGGAGAAAATTCACGAATGTGGGATCGTGTACTTGCCCAAGAAGAATTTGCTTACAACGATTCACCAAATCAAAGCACAAGAAGTAGTCCTTTCTATATCTTGTATGGAATGCATCCTTCAGGACTGCATGAGTTATGAGTTTTGGGATAGTTAGAGAGAAGAAGTGCTGATGGGGAAGATTTTGCAAGAGCAATTAATGACCTACATGAGAAGGTGAAGTCAAAATTATAGGACAATAGTCAAAGGTACAAACAGAAAGTAGATTTGAAGTGACGGGAGGTATAATTTAATGTAGGGGATCAAGTTCTAGTGCATCCATGCAAAGAAAGATTCCGTAAGGGCGAATACAATAAGCTGAAATTTAAGAAAATTGGACCTTGCAAAATTCTGCGCAAGTTTTCTATAAATGCCAATGAGCTGCAATTGCCTCTAGGTATAGGAGTGTTGCCCATCTTTAATGTGGCGGCCTTTTTCCCATACACTGCTAGTCCTGAAGAGGACAGTTCGAACTAGCCAAAGCGGGATACCCAAGAAGAGAGTAGTTCATGGATGAGACAAATGCCTTCAGCTCAGCCACTTGAAATCGAAGAAATCCTCGATACACAGGTGGCCAGGTGGACTCCAAGAAAGGAGTACCTACAATACCTCATCAAGTGGAAGAACCACCCTATTGAGGACAGTTTGTGGCTTGACGCAGGACAAATACAATGTGCAGGGTATTCTATTGAGGAGCTCATGGACCGGAGCCATGAATTTTCATCTACCCCTGGAGCCTGATTTAGGAGCATCCAACTTAGGGAGGTCATGGCTGGAGAGTTTGTCTTTGCAAAACAGATTGAGTTTCAGTTAGTTTTTATTTTCATTTAAATTTCTAGGAACGACTGTCTCGGCCCACTGTTAGTTTTTTGTTTATGTTCTTTTTATTTTTATTTAAAATTTACTTTTAGATTACAGTCAAGAAAGAACAGTTGTTAAGGAATAACTAAATGTAACTACTAACAGTTTAATAATTGTACAGTGATATTTACAAAACAGAGGAAGGTTAACAGTTACTGTAATCTTTTAACCATCCTAGTATTGAATAGAAACAAGCGTGAAATCGTTCGACAATCTGAATCCATATACTATAGCCTGAATATTTTTCTTCCTAACTTAACAGAGACCATTGATTTATTTTATAATGAAGATAGGGAATGAATAGATAATACAAGAGCACATAGAGTACGCGGACAAATTCTGAAAAACAAAGGCATGGGCTTGCAGAAGAATCAAATAAATCACTGTCAAAGGAATAAACGAATAGCTATAGATACCAAACAGAACTCATATCAATTCCTTTTTGCTATTTAATTGTCAACAAAAATCACTGTGTGTATATATATATATATATATATATATATATATATATATATCAAAATCAAACATCCACAATCCAGGATATAGTTACTAGTTACTGACAAGCCATAAAACCAGAATTACAGTGCCAAGAACAACCGTGAGGTCACCACAGGACCGATATCATTACAAATCACAAGTTAAATAGTCGGAAGCATAAATACAAAGGGATGTCGTAGTTACAGTAAGGACAAGACAAAGTAAGGATGAAGCCAAACCCTCAACTACAGACCCATAGAACACCACCAACAGCAAACACCTTGGATGGACAAACAGAGGAGTAACAAGGAGCGAACCTACCCGATATAAGCATAGGAGTCAGGGCACGAGACTAGTGAACGGAGAGCCCAGTCACACACTTGCATGGCCAACGAATAGGCCATTAGAGCCAACAAAACAGATCCATAAATACAAAAGTGAAAGCAGAGGTAAGGGTTTACGGAGGGACCCACTGAAGGAGCCGAGCCCATGCGAAGAAGGGAGGAAGCCACAGACCAAGACTATGGCCGTAGAGTGTTCACTGCCCACAAGGAGCAAAAACAGTTCGTGATAGAAGAAAATGAGGCAGAAACGAATAACAAAGAAAGCAAACTCACCTCTGGTTGAACACTGGAAGAGAGTCGGGAGCCAAGCCACCCCGCTACCATGACCTATGAAAAATGCCAAGCAAATGATCAAACAGCAGAGCAAGCACAGTGAGAACAACAGCATAATCAAAGCCAGCATATAGCAAAAGCCCACAACCAAAATCATAACCAGGGCCGAACAAGATTGAGACCAGAGACCGAGACCAGGGGTTCTAGACCCAGAACCTCGACACCGCGCTCAGAACAGGAAGCATCACCAACGCATGCAGGTGGAAACCCTCATGGGAATTCATGCCCAGAATTGGCGAAATGAAACCCTTGTGAAGCAACCTGAACTAGAACCAGAGACCTCACCTTGCAAAGCAACATAGTGAAATAATGACGAAATGACCAAGCTTAGGGTTTCGTGGGCATAGTAAGAGGTGAGAGGAGCGAGCCCCAAGACCAGGACACTTGTTCTCAAAATAATTAAACCGCAATACCACACCATAATGTCAACCAACCACACAACTATCAATAATACAATCAGCAATTAATTATTAAGCCATAGGTGTTCAAGGCTGGTCCCATCAAATTTTCATGTATGAATTGAAAATGAGAATACTTTTATATATAGAGATGCAAAATTCATATAATGAAAGTAATATTACTAAGGACCCGTATAGATCCATATTAACTAAGGATTTACCAAGTTATGAAAGACTTAAATCTCTCTGGATACAAATCTTTATTCAAATTTTCTGAAATGTTCATTGCAATGTTAACTATAGGTTGGCCACTACTAACATGGATATAAATGACATGATAATTATTTTAGAAAGATATAAAATAATGGAGATATTTATTGCTTGTATTTATCCGTAATTTTTGTGAATATAAGAATAGTGTTGACAACGACGACGACTTTGTGCTATAAATAATAACTTAAGAAAATGTCATAGTTATTATATTAGTTTGTCCTGTTGCAAGTTTAGTATGTGATTTTAAGTATAAATTAATATTTTTTTGTATCTTATTGAGAAATAAGCACAAGAAAAGTGAGGAGAAAATCTTCGCAATAAAATCCAATCGTCTTGTTATATAATGTAAGTTTAGTATGAGCTTTATCGTGATGATTTTTTTTTTGTATTTTGAAGAGATGAGTACAAAGAAAAGTCAAAGGCTTAGAAGCTTTATTAGGAATCTTTGTACACGTGTAGATGGTTTTTTAAGAATTTAGAGATTTTATGTGGTTCATTTTAATCGATTACCATGTTTTAGTGTTGTATTTTGAATTATTTTGTGCATTTAAGTGTGGGTATTGATTTTTATCTTCAAATTATTATTATTATTTATGTTTAAATTTTGAGACTAGGGTTAGGATGGGTAATAATCTCTCCTCTGTGTAAGGTTTATTAATTGTTAGGAATTTTTTTTTTTTTCTCACGGATGTTCTATCTTAAGGATTTATTATTTGTGTTTAAATTTTGAGACTAGGGTTAGGATGGATAATAATCTCTCCTCTGTGTAAGGTTTATTAATGGTTAGGAATTTATTTTTTTCTCACAGATGTTCTATCTTAAGGATTTATTATTTGTGTTTAAATTTTGAGACTAGGGTTAGGATGGGTAATAATCTCTCCTCTGTGTAAAGTTTATTAATTGTTAGGAATTTATTTTTTTCTCACGAATGTTATATCTTAAGGAACACATTGAGAGAATGGTGGACCGAAAGGGGAAGCCAAGTTTGTTCAAAAAAAAGTTTTTTTTTTTTTTTTTTCATATACATGTATGCTGCTATGGAAGTTGATGCTCCAAAATGTGCAGTAGTCCAAGCATAATTATTACAAGAGTGTTTACACAAGAAAGAGGAAAAACATAAATCATGGTTGTTCACTAAAGACAACTCTAAAAGAAGTGTGGTGGGAGTGATTCCATTGTGATTATTATTATTTTTTTGTTATTAAATGGATCGTAATTGTTAACAATTTTGCTAATCACTAAAAAGACTAACTTAATTTTGTATATTGTTTATGGGGAGTGGTTCTTGATGAGAATGTGATAGAAATTCCTTAAGAGGGAAATTGGAACAATATAACATATGATATGATGCATTCACAACTAGCACTATATGCAAAAGAGTCTTACAAATAACTAATGAGTACCTTTCACTGTTATCATATGAGATATTATTCTGTATAATTTTAGTTTATGGGTTATAATGATTTCATGAGTTTTTCTTGTGAGATTTGGTAATATATATTATTTATTGTGTATTTTTAAGTTTTGAAATTATTATTTTTATTTAATATATGGTTTTTATATAAGCTTTGAGGAAGCTATACTTTTTTGCAAGTTTAATATGCGTTTTATTATTATTTAATAATATTTCTAAGTTTTGTGAAAATAATAAAATAAATTTTAAAAAAGAAAAGGGCTTTATATATAAAAAAAATTATATGAAGTTTCTATAATAAGGAGAGTTTAATATATCTATGGAAGTCGTCATAAATAATTTTAATTGCTAGAGGTATATTTTACAATCCTATATTAAGAAGTTTTATGATTCCTTATATTATCAACTTCAAGTTGACATGTTCTTTTTAAAATAAAAATAAAATATTCTATAAATACAGAAGCCAATGTCGATTATAAGAAAAAAAATTGTATCCAGGTATTTGGTCAGTTTTAATTAAAAGAATTATTTCACTGAGAGACACCTTTTACATCCCACTATGAGGGAGGTGTGTAATTTCTACACCCTTAACTTAAGCTAAACATGCATCCTTTTGAGGGTTATTTTTTAGGGATTCAAATATTATGCCTACGTATAACATTTTCTTATTTGAAAAGTCATATGTATATAATGTAAGTGAGCATTTAATAAAAAACATGTAACTTACTATTAAAATTTGTAAATTTTCACAAAATGTCCAAAAAATGTCATTTAACCAATTTTTGCCCCTAAAATTTTCCTTATCCCTTTTAAAATAAAAATAAGATATTCTCTAATTAAAAAATGAATATTAATTACAATAAAAAAAGAAAAAATGTATATGCATGTTTGGTTAGTTTTAATCAAAAACATTATAAAATATCAATAATGCTACTCTCATTGTGCTCGTTGGGTTATTATTGATATTAAACAATGTTACATTTTCATTTTCTAGTGTGAGGAAAATACATATTACTTATGATTTTTAAAAATATTTTTACCCAATACTTAAATAAATGTTTATATATATATATTCATGTTAGCTAATTTATTTCAATATCTAATTTTACACACACACACATATATATGGATAAAGAATATTTTAATGTTGACCATAATAAAATATTTCAATGCTCAAAGGGAAAAAGCAATTGAAAGAAAAAACAATTCACTTACGATATAATAAGAATAATAAGGACATGCATAATTGATTGAATTCTTAATATACAACTGATATGTGAAAATATTAATTATAATAATAAAATTCAAGATGGATCATAAATAAAACATTTAATTGACCCTATTAAGTAAAATATTGTAATGAAGAATGACCATAATTAAACCACCTTTGCAGGACACGAGTTCAATTCTCTCGATACTCTAGTGGTCAAGCTCCATGGTTGTATTCACTGGACATAGTAGTCACCAATCTATAAAGGCTACAAACGACATAGAAAAGAAAATAGAATATTGTAATGTCATCTCTCTCTCTCTCTCTCTCTCTCTCTCTCTCTCTCTCTATATATATATATATATATATATATATATATATATATATATATATATATATCTATATATATATATATATATATATATATATATATATATATATATATATATATATATATCTATATATATATATATATATATATATATATATATATATATATATATATAGATGTATAAGTCATGCAAAAAAATTCATCTCTCTCTCTCTCTCTCTCTCTCTCTCTATATATATATATATAAGTCATGCAAAAAAATTCTTGTGGTTAAAACATTTGAAGTAGCCTCACTATTCTATATGTTGGCCTTTTTCTCAGGTATATTTTTTGTTAGGAGAAATATTGATAAGGGACAGTGTATGAAATAATATTCTTAAATTTCACATTCATAATTCTATACGCTATTGTAATTTATACAACTTGCGTGTGTATGCGACTTCAGAAGTAAAACCGCAAATACCCATTTCAGTATGTCCTAAATTCCATCAATGAGTTAACTTTAACCATTGCATTATTAATTCATTGACCATACAATATGCACTAAGTATAGATAAATCACATCACAAAAGAAACATTCATACACCAGGATTTTGAGTGGAAACCAAATGTGGGAGAAAAATATCATTGCCATCATCTCTATCTTCTTCTTTTATTATAAACAAAAGCTTCATTGCATCTGGTACTCATTCTGACTCTTACCATTGTGTAAGCACACACCTGTTGGAGGATACAAGCTCCATTCGTTCTCCAGCACCCACTAAAAGGGAGCTACATCCCCATGATCTTCCTTTCCAACTCCTACTAGAAGTGAGCTCCTACCCCCTGAACAAATTTATCAGATATTGTTGGAAGGAAGCTTTGACTCACTTGGTGAAGGATCCAACCATCATCATCCTTCGTCAAACATGTTTTTTAATGTTTCACGCTACATCTACATCAATAATAAGCTCCAATGGAATCTCAAATTCTGAATCATTGAAACATTATAAACCATCTACATGACTAAAACAACAAGTTACTGAATACTAAATCAACCACTACAACTAGATTAAATCAATACACACCCAAAATAGTGTCGATAAAAAGCTTCCAGATCAAGACATCATTGACAGATAGTAGCAAATGCAATAGAACTCATCAACTATCATCAAGTAGCACTCGAAAACCTAGTATATATATTCATCTTCCATAAAACATATTTGTTTGTATACGTGACTACCATGCATAACACTCTTATATATATTTCAACATACTAAACCAAATTTGTGTATGTACATGGCCTTATAGAAGAAAACCAACTTACAGATCTTAAACTAGTGAATCATATATTCACTCCAAATCACAACATCTGTTAAGCCCAAATCTCGACACACATCACTACATTCAAATCATACCATCGTCATAGCCACATATCTAGCATTGTTAACTACTTACACATTTGCAAAATGCAAACCAATCGAGCATATATATCCTCATATCTTCAAATATTTTAGATATGAGTCTTCTCCTTCCTTCATAGTAAAAAAATGTTCTAGATAAAATTACACATGAATAATCCATTAATTTCAGACATAACACGTTGATATCCATTTCCTTATATAGATTTTGACTTAGCCAATACCTTAATCAAATCATGTGGTAATGTCATTAGTGTTGGTTAACATGATAAAATAAATGTTGATACCACAATTAATATTGGAAAATACGATGGTAATTAATGAGACTCAATATTGCAACAAGAATTCTACAACTCCCATGGTTACCAACTTAAATTATCAACCTGGGGTTCGTACAAACTTAATAGGTGTCATCATTATATGTGGAACATGCAATGTGCCCTTCGTTTATTGATATAATGCATTAAAGTGAATATCATGGAATCAAGCCTAAAATAATTGTAGAAATGGAAATGCCTATCTATTTGTAGGAATGGAAATGTTACTCTAATTTACATAGATGTAAAGGTTAACCTACATGCATGAATGTAAATTTTATTCTATTATCAAAATGTAAATGTTGCATCAAAAGGAAACCTACTCTATGCAATAGAAATGACAATGTTGGAAATGGAAGCCCTAGATTAAGATGTATGAAACAAAACCTATTCATAAAATAATTCTTCAATCACTCCATTTAAAATTTATTTTTTCAACAGAGTTCATAAGGTGCTTCCTGAAGTAATCATGAAAATCATGATTATGATGTTCAAGTCATGAATCTATCCACTAACCATAAGTATGAAGGTGAATTGTAATTGATAAGATGCAAGGCTTAAGAGGTATTTTTGTCTTACTAAATCATGGTTCAAAGCCTAGATGTCATTTTTCAATCCTAGGGGATAAAATAACTTATTTTGGAGTAGATCTGGTTAAGTTTACACATGCTATAGGAGTGTTATAGGAAGCCCTTTTTTTTTCTACAGGAGTACGATTACTCACTGGATTCCCAAGTAAATCAAACAAAAATGAGATGGGAATTTTTTATTCATTAAGTAGGATTCTGTAGGACTCCATTCCAAGTGGAATCACTAAAAAATACCATTGTTAACACATGCTAAAAAAAACATAGAATTACTCTCTAAAAACCATAAATTCAGAGAACTAGTGACCTAGTTAACGCATGAAATGACTAACTTAATCAAGTTAAAATTATATAAGGAAAATTTAGTTATTAACTTGAATGTTTTTTTGATCCCATACATTCTTATCAACTCAAATGAATCTCATTAACACATCTTAAAAAATAACATAAAATTATTACTATTTTGCTACAAGGGACTTCCAAAAATTATAGATTAGTGAAGTAGTAAACCAATCCAAGTATCTCAATGATGAATATGAATTTTAAAATTTGTTCTAAATATGCACCATGCTTGTGACATTGTAAATATACTACAAGAAAAATCACTCCAGTCATTTAACAAATATTACCTACAACAAAAGAAGCATGAATAGTAAATGTAGAAATAAGATATGCAAGTGAAAAGGGCATTCAACGGAAATAAAGAAATTGTATAAGAGGGCTTTGAGGCTCCTGGGATGGTGAATTATAATGAATCTCAGAGTCCTATGGAGGAATCTAAGATTTAGAAGCTAAAATTTTCACTAAACTTCATTATTTGAATCAATTGAGGTACATTCCTTGTAGAAATGAATGTGGAGCTGCTAAATAACAAGTTTTCTCTAGAAGAAGACTAAGAATTGCCTGCCTCTAGAGGAAAATTTGATTTTTTAACAAAAATAGATGAGGAAGAATTCTCCTTGAAAGGAGGTACCTTTCCCCTCCAAAATCCATCAAAAAGTTGACGTGGTTCACAACACTAGGAATCTTCATTAAATGGCAGGGAACACATTCCTATATTTTCTCAATTAGTGTGGCTCTAGAATTTGTCAATAATTTCATGGTACTCAGTTCATTTATTATCCAATATTGGTCCATCTTACAATAGCAAGAAAGTTGTTATATTTTCTCATTCATAATTTACTCCATATTCTCTCAATATTCCGTAAAAATAAATAATATTAGGCACATAATATGCAATTATCTCTAAACCTTCCTAAGAACATATTAAATATAAAAAAAAAAAATATTAAGTGTAGAAGGAGAGATTTAGTATAGTCTTTATGTGCATAAGAAAGGTTAGTTGGCCCTTAATTTGTGTCTAATTTGGAGGCTCGTCATAACCCCCAATTGAAGCTCTCGCTTATCCTCTGAATAACCTATTCATCTTCTCGCCCTATTGTTCTTATTTTATGCCTCAAATGACTTTTCTGATGTCCCACACTTATGTCGATGCAGCTTCCTCGGCTGGATGGAACCCTCCATTCTTTTCAATTTCATCCTTTGGCTTTGGTTCAAGCTTTATTTCTTCTCCTTTTTCTATCCTTTCTTGTTATCCTTTCTTTGATTTATCCCCTCTCAATCTAAACTTCTTCTTTTTCTAAGTTCTCCTCCACTTTTATCATTGTGAAAAAATGAATATTCCTTTTGCTACAATAAGTTTTGGAGTTTGTTGTGCGCTTAGTTTATTTTAGTTAGGGGTCAAATGAATAATTTATTTACATTGTTTGGAAGAGAGAAGATTTCAAGCTTAATTAAAAAATAATTCAATTCCCCTTCTCATCATGCTTAAATAAACACTCATACTTCATTATTTTTTATTCCCATCTTTTATCAAAAAATTGCTACAAGATGTGTTGTTGAAGAATTAAAGAGTTTTGCAATCTTATTGTCCACATGTAGAAAATGAGAATATGTACTTACCATTTCTCTCATGATTCTTTCCTCAATGTTTGAGGGAAATTATATCCGCCATCAAGCTTAATGTAGCAACCTGTGACTTTCCTACAATGCTTTATTAGTTCCTGTTGCAACTTTTTCCTTTCTCATAGCAACTATGTTTTCTTCCTACAATATCTATGTTTTCTATTGTAGCATATTTTTTTGTACCCTTGCCATTTCCTCTGAATATTTCTTTGCTTCCAAAGGCTTTAGGGAAAAAATTTCCTTCCTATAGAATTCTTTTAGCTTCCTATAGAAAATGTGTTCTTCTTGTAGTAGTGATGTTCCTTCCTGTAGCACACAACCCAAATCCTATAGAAACAAATCTTTGCATGCCAATAGGTGGTGGGTCCACCTTTTATTTATTTATTATTATTTATTTTTTTATAAATATTTTCCTCTTTCTTCCTTGCATGCAAGATAAATTCAGAGTGATTTTTTTGTTAACTAAGTTGACCCTCACTTAACCATTCACACTCCTTTTCCTCCATGATGACTAGATGATTACAACGCACTTTCTTATGTCCTCTTCATTTTTGTCTTGTTCCTCTCTCACACGTGCAGGTTCCTTAGTGGAAAACTGAAGCTAATTACTAGATAAGAGTGAGGTTACTTTGCTATTAGTTTTGGCTATAGTATTTTTTTTCTTCATACTCTTGCAAAGTTTTTCAAGCTAAAATAAGTTCGTACAAAAGGTTTAAAGGATTGCATACCTAAGCCTTAACCTGGGTGTGTTTTTGTAGGTGATATTGAGGTTGTTGATATGACTATTGAAGCTGCCTTTGTTGGTTTTGAAGTTGATGTGTTGATTTTTTTTAGTTGCATGGAAGATCTGGAAATGGGTGAGGTTGCTTTTGAGTGTCTTTTGTGATTTGATTTTGTTGTATCCTTTGTTTCGTGAAATATAATAATTTTACACTTCAATGATGCAGGTCCTTTGTCTTTCATGCAGGTATTTTTGTTGGATGGTTGATCAAATATACTTTGGAGTGTTGTATGCATGCTTCTTATGTTGCAATGATGACCTTGAAGCACCATATAGGAGGTCCTATAGGTGCTCAAGTTCTTGTTTTTGATGGTGCATTTTTCTCTCAAACCAAGAGAATGCTTTTTCCATGTTGGTGATGATATTATAGCACCTTATAAGGTGTCATGTAGGTGCATATAACCTTCATTCAGCCTAACCTCAAATATAGGGTTTTCCACATGCTAGAAGTGATCCTCTTGGAGCATATAGGGTACCCTATAGGTGCACGAAACTTATTTACATAAAGTATCAAGATGATGGAATTTTGAAGAAATGGAGTACCAATTGATACACCACTATTTCTAACCATTTTTGTATTTTTCTTTAATATATTGGTGGAAGGGGAACCTTATTATTTTGGATTGGTGAGTGAATATCATGATGGAAAATAAGTGAAATTATGATAGGAGGGACAAAAAAAATTACCTTCTTCACTGACATGTGGCTTCCTACTATGGTCTTGTAGGGTTCATGCAGACTTCTACAAGACTCTATGTCTTCCTGTGGCAGTCACACAAACCTTTCTGATATCATATTATTATCTAGACAAATCCTCCAATAAGGTTGATAATTCATGATAAATCTAAGTCCAAGGATTAGAAGTCTTTGTTGTTGTGGAAGTGATGGAAGCAGGGGTGAAAATGCATTTTTTTATGGACAAAGATGATCATTTGAGTGAAAAAGTGATTAAATGGTGTGGAATATGGGTGATGATGGTGTGGTAGAATTACTTCTTCATTTTCCAAAGGAAAACATAGGATTTGACCCCTCTCTATATGTCGATCATAATCCTGTAGCAATTAGGGCCACTCGTGTAGCAATTATGGAATACTCATATAGAAATAATGTTTTATACAAATCTCTTAAATGGTAGATTGGATTAAGGTCATTTTTTTTTTTAATGTTTTCATCATCCTTATGCATATCTCCATAAAATATCTTTGCCAACTGATGTAAGAATATTTAGAAAACCTAAAAATGGATATAGGTAACAGAGGCCAATTTATTGAAAAGTGTGCACTAGAATTCGTTGGAATTACTTGATCATGTTACTATCATATTCATGCATCTACTCATGAAAAAACTCATAAAAAATATCTGTTGTTTTTTATATGTGGTAAAAACAATTTCTTCCCCTATGTATTTTGGCCTCCTACAACAAAACAAAACCTTCCTGTAGCATTTTAGGATAGTGAGGGAAATGAATGGGAAACACTTGAAAATGATGGGTGGATTTCAGAAATTAACGATAGCGATGGATTGACATGACCTTAGCCCTATTGGACCATATGGGAAAAGCAGGAGAAAGCCCAAGTTTGACTTCCTTTAACTAGGCTTTTGATCAATTTATTTTTCTTTTGGTGCTAAATTGGTATTGTTGCTTGCAAAGATTAGAGCACATACATTCATCAGAGAGAGAGATACATGGAGAAAATATTTTTTTAAGTTTTCATATTTCATTTTATTTTCTTTTCTTTTTTCCCTAGGCCTATAAGTTGCCTCAATGATATTTTCAACTAGTAGGTATACCTAGGCACCTCAAAGGAGGTTTTCACCTAAGATCTTTTCCTTTTTTTCCTTTTTTTCTTTCTAAGCCACTGAGCACCTAAAGGAGGTTTTCAATTAGTGAGCCAATATCAGGGGCCTTGAAAGAGGTTTTCCCTGGAGATTCTATCATTTTCCTTTTTTCTCTCTTTTTCCATTTTTTATTTGTAGGAATACTTCCAATGGATACATGTGCATAACAAGATCATATGTAAAATCATGTGTAGGATCGAAACATATGCTTTGACACATACCTGAATATTAGAGACCAAATGCTTTGAGTTTGATGATATCAAGAATTATTGAAGAATACAGTGATGCTCCATATTGTTGATTTTCTCGAGCCAAAGCTCAATATAGTTTTGCTTCCCTTGTTTCGCTTGCTCATATGGATCATTCTTCATGTCTTATTTTTCTATGCCATTCAAATATTCTACTTTTTATTGATTAGTCCCTTTCATACAAACTTATCCACATTGGATCATTATATTGTTTTTCATCCATCTTGATGCATTTGAAGTGGAAAAGGTGGAGGAATTAGCGCATGGGATAATTTTTACTAGTGAGATTGAGTTTGGCAAAATGGGGTCTCAAACCTTTTGGGACCATTTTGAAGCATGAAACAACATTTTTTGGGGTAAATATTTGTCACTTTCATTCCATAACATTTCATGTTATTCTACACATAGAGACCTTTCCAACCATGCAAGAAGTGCGTCAATTGAAATATGTATCCAAAAGTTATGCCACTCGGAAGTTGACATTCCAATTTTCACACTTATAGTTCAGAAGGATGCCATGTCAACCCCCATTATTAATGGAAAAGGGGCTAGCCACGTGATTATGATGTAAAATAATCTATAGGAGTCTATATTGTAAATGTAGTTAAGAGTTGAAGTAGTCAAAATTAACCACTGGCGGGCTATTGAGATGTGTTATAACCGGGCGAGTAGCAAGAAGAGGCATTCCATTATTTCAAAAGAATTTTGTTCCATAGCTTAGAAAAGATAGCGAGGAGGGATAGGAGGTAGACCACATAGAGAGGATATGTGAATTGTAGCAACCCACACGCCACATGCATTAATTTGTACATGTAGCCTTTTTTTCTAGACAAAGAAAGAGAGCCAAGTGGCTTCACCTTCTAGCTCAGTTTTTTCTCAAAAGGGTTTCCTAGAGAGAATATCTTGTGTGTTATGTGTGTGTCCGATCTTATTTCTTCATTCTCTACTTTTCCGCATAATTTATAATCGCATGAATGCACTAATTACAATTCGGTTTATGAATCTTAAAGTTTAATAAAATTGCAATAGTGTAGAAATTTAGAATTTAAACATATTATGATTAGATATGTTGTGATGAACTGTCCAATGGAATATCCATGGTATATTATGGATCACGTAAAGGATATTATGGTAATCATAACATGCAATCTTCAATCTTAGGCTCCAATGGTTGTTTTCCATCAAATGTGATACATGATTCTTATGGATCTTCTTCCTCTACATGATGTTCTTCAATGACATAACAATTTGTTTTTTCTATACCCTTCCTGCACTAATATGAATACCATTTAGATCAAGAGGAGTTGTTTGGAAGTGTTGTACCTCATAATTGTAAGTGGGTTGAGTTACTTCATTGTTTGGGTTTGGAGAAGGTGTTACAAGTAGTTGAATGGGAGTGGATCTTTGAGATGGATGTGGTTGGTGTTGTGGTTGTGTTGGACGTGGATGGTAGGGATATCATGGAGTTGGGTATGGAGGATATTGAGGAAAATATTGATGATATTTTGGATTTATACCATAAAATTATTGCCAAACTTGTTTCCAATATTGGTTTTGGGGTATAGATGGCCAAGGTTGCCAAGGAAATGGTGTGTTACAATTAGCTTTAGATGGATGTTCATAATCTTGAATTTATGAATTGCGTTCTTGCATCATACAAAGTTGGATATGCTTCCATGGTCTTTTTGGAGCTGCATAACATATCTCCTTTAGTGATTGAATTTCTTCATTTTCCTCTTGGAAAACTTCCTTCAACCTTGGTAATGATGGGAAATATTTAATAGCATGTGATTCTACATGGAAAACACAAATATCAACATGTTCATTTTTTTCATCTTCCATTCTTAACATTTGTACCTGTTTTCTTAGATTGCTAAGAATTTATTTTTTAAAGTTATCAATCAAATTTCCAAGTTCATCTTGACTTATCGATCTTGATGTTCATTTTCTTACTCTTTCCCTTCATTTTCATATGCACTTGCATGTTTCACTAATTTCATCTAATGATAATCGGTATACATCACCTCTACTCATGAGATCAAGGAGATTAATCCACTCATCTATAATTATTCTAAGTAAGAGGGTTTTTAGTGTGTCAAATTCTAAGTGATGTAAGTTTTCCCTCTTAGCATTATACATGATTCTCTCTATTAGATACTCAAGGCTCTCATCTTCTCTTTGAGTCATTCTAATGATTTTTTTATTTAAGATCATGATCTTTATATTTTTATAGAAATATCTTTTGCATATCATTCCATGATCTTATTTAATTAATCCCCAAACTCATGCAATGCAATGAAATTTTCTATTTCTGAAATGAAAGATTCCTAATGAAATTTTCTGTTTCTGAAATGAAAGATTCCTAATGCAATTTTCTGTTTCTGAAATGAAATATGTCTAACACAATTTTTTTTATTTTTTATTTTGTAGAAAGTAAAAGAAATGAATCAACTCGGGAATAAAACAATGCATACTTTGACACCTCCCCGAAAATGGCACCAAAAAGTGATTAGCCTTAGTACTACAACAAGACTGTTGTAACTCCCAAGGTTACCAACTTAAATTATTAACCCAGGATTCATACAAACTTAAGAGGTGTTGATGTTATATGTGCAGCATGTAATTTCGTTGATCTGATGCAATGAAGTGACTATCATGTAATCAAGCCTAAACTAATTGCAAAAATGGAAATGCTTATCCATTTGAAGGAATGGAAGTGTTACTCTACTTTGCATAAATGTAAAGGTTAACCTACATGAATGAATGTAGATGTTATTCTATTTGTAAAATGTAATTTTTGCATCAAAAGGAAACCTAGTCTACGCAATAGAAATAACAATGTTAGAAAGTGGAACCCTAGCTTGAAATGTATGAAACAAAACATCATAATAAAATAATTCTTAAATAATTAGATTCAAAATAGATGTTGTCATTAGATTTCATAAGGTACTTCATTAAGTAATCATGAAAATCATCATTATACTCTTCAAGTCATGAATCTGTCCACTAACCATAACTGCATAGGTGAATTGCAATGGAGAAGAGGAAAGGCTTAAGAGGTCATTTGGCCTTAATAATTCATGGTTCAAACCATACATGTTATTATTCAAGTGTAAGGAATAAAAATAAATCTTTCTGTGTAGATCTAGTAAAGTTTACATGTGCTAGAGGAGTGTTACAATGCTGCTACATGAGGTGCTACAAGAGCGAGATAACTTGCTAAATTTCCAAGTAAATAAAATGAAAAGGAGATGTGAAATTTTTTATTATTAATTATGATTTAATAGGACTCCATTCTGAGTGGAACCACTCCAAAAATACCCATATTAGAATGTCCTAAAAAATAGCAAAAAATGACTTACTATAAAACTGAAAATTCAGGCACTAGTGAGATAGTTAACCTACCAAATGCCTAACCTAATCAATGGAAAATTATATGTGGTGAATTTTGTTATTAGCGTGACTTTTTTTTTACCAAATACAAGTGGAATCAACTCAAATAAATATCATTAACACATTTTAAAAAATAGTATAAAATTACTACTACTTTGCTACAAGGGACTTCCATAAATTCTAGATTTGTGAACTAGTAAACCAATCCAAGTAACTCAATGATGAATATGAATTTTCAAAGATGGTATAAGGATTCATCATGATTTTTAATTTATAAATAAATTGAAAAGAAACTCACTTCAATCATTTAACCAATATGACCTACAACAAAAGAAGCATAAATAGTATATGCAAAAATAAGAGACACAAGTGAATAAGACATTGAATGGAAATAAAGAAATTTTACAAGAGGAATATGAGGCTCCTTGGATGGCCAAACCCAAGGAAAATAAGATTCATATGTAGGAAGTGAAGCTTTAGAAGCTAAAAATGGCACCAGACTTCATTATTTGAATCAATCCAAGTACATCCCTGCTAGAAATGAACTTTGAGCTACTAAATAACACGTTTTCTCGACAAGAACACTAAGAAATACATGCCTCTAGAGGAAAATTCGAATTTGTGATTATAAAAATAGACGAGGAATAATTCTCCTTGGAAGGAGGCAATTTCCAATCCATAATCCCTCAAAAATTGGATTTCATTCCCAACGCTAAGAATCTTCATTAAATGACCAGGAACACATTCCTAGATTTTCTCAATCAATGTATCTAAAGAATTTGTTAATAATTTCATGATATTCATTTCATTTATTATATAATATTGGTCCATACTGTAGCAGGGAGCAATTCCATATATTATCTCATTTATAATTTATTCTATATTCTCTCAATATTATGCAAAAATAAATAATATTAAGCACATAATATGTAATTATCTCTAAACCTTCATAAGAAAATATTAAAGCTAAAAAATATTATTAAGTGTAGATGGAGAGATTTAATATAGAATTTATGTGTCGAGGAAAGGTTAGATTGGCCTTAATTGTGTCTAATTTAGAGGCCCATAAGTGATCACCCCTGGTATCCAAATTACCATGGTTTAGATTATGTATGCAAATTTTACTTACAAGACTTGTATTTGTACGCGGCATATCCTACCCGTTCAACAAATTTACTAGCTATTATTGGAAGGAAGCTTCAACTCCCTCACTCGAGATTTGAACCCTCGGTGTCCTTTGTGGACCACGTTTCAGAATGCTTCATAGTTGATCCACATTAACAATAAGCCCAAACTAAATCTCAAATTCTAAATCAGTGAAGCACTATAAAAACCATCCAGATCAAGTCATCATGGCAGATAGTAGAAAATACAACATAACTCATCAAATGTTACCATCAAGAACCACCTTCAAATGCTAGTATATATATGTGTCTTCCATTAATAAAATATGTGTAAATAAGCGACTACCATGCATGACACCCACGTATACATTTCAACATACTGAAAAAATACAATAGAAATTATACATGACAATACTGAACAAGATTCGCATATGTACGGGGCCTTACTAAAGAAAAACATTGTATAGATCCCAAAATACTAAATCAAATCTTTGCTACAAATGACAAAATTTGTTAAGCCCAGTTCTAAACACACATCACTACATTTAGATCATAACATCATCGTAGCTACACATATAACATTTTAGCTACTTAAAAACTTGTAACAAGAAAATCAATCAAGCAAATATATTGACCTAACTTTAGTTATTTTAGATCTAAGTCTTATCCTTGGTTCTTGGTACACACGTATTCCAAATTAGATCACACATAAATAATCCATTACTTACACACAAAACACCTTGATCTCCATGTCCTTATATAGTTTTTTCCTTAGCCAATACCTTAGGTTAATCCCTTGGTAATGTTGTTATTAATTATTGACAGGATTAAATAAATGTTGTCACCTCAATTACAATGGAAAAATACAATTTTAATGACCCTTGGTGTCAACATTTCCATGTTTTGGATTATGTATGTGACTTTTTCTCATGGGAACTATGTATGTATGTAACCCTTCTTTATAGGAAAAATGTATGTTTTTCAAAAATCACTTTTATCATCCACCTATAACTGAACTGCCATTTCTCTATCCATGTCCACCATAACGTATGTGCCAATATTCCTAATATTTGCATCATTTCGGTGAGCATAATATTATTACCATGTTGAAATCAAGCACATCTTTGTTAAGCAGGTTGCGATCAAGGAAAACACATTAGCCATAATGGGAACATTTTTGGACGAATGTTTTCTCAAATCCAACAGAGATATGCTGGAATTACAAGTTTAAACTTTGCAATATAATCCAATTTCACAAGGGAATTTTCAATGCAATATATATATATATATATATATATATATATAGAGAGAGAGAGAGAGAGAGAGAGAGAGAGAGAGAGAGAGAGATAATTTTGGACCTACCTGTTGTGCTATACAACGACACAACCCCCCCCCCCCCCCCCCCCCCCCCCCCTTTTCAATATTTTTATTAATTTTATTCTTAGATGCTAAATAGGAAATAGGGTCCCTTTACTTTGTAAAAAGCAATAAAATCTTTACATATAAATCAATTTCTTTGTTTCTATTTTTTAAAATAAAAGTGCTTCAAAAAACCCTCTAAAAAACAACATACATCGTAAATTGCTTAAGGTTAAGGAACATGCAATCTGAATGATATTGTTGCGATCCAAAAGTCTCAACCTTCGAGCTTCTTAAGAAAATCATTGACGAACATGTAATGTGATAAAGCTATCGCATATTGCCTATCACATCATAGATTCCAAGTGATAGGTTTAACGGGACATTGAAACTTTGTAATGCGATAAGATTCTCGCATCTCGCATATCACTGAAACCAAGAGAAGCCACACCTGAAAAAGTTGCGATGCGATAAGATTCTTGCATCTCGCATATCGCAATCCTAGTGCAAAACAAGTGATAATCACCTCGAGGAAACACAATGTGATGTTAAATATAAATAAGGTGATAATAAAAATAAAACATTATGCAAGCGGGTAAATAAGGATTTCCCTAACTCTTTGTGCCAAGTCATCATACATTGCAATCGCATAAATTCGAAAGGATTTTAGAACATGGCACCTACACCTCTTGATTTGCGATATGCGATGGCTCTCAGAATATTAAAATAATATTACTGGAATTGCTCATCGCAAAATCAAAAGATTGATCAGAAGATTGATGGCACATATTCTAATTGGGCTTTGGGAAAACTGCGATGAGATCTATTTATTGAAGCATTTCAGTGTGACGTCATTCAATACGGCGAGGCGTTAAGAATAGTAATGACTATAGTCCTTCAAAGATTTCGCCTTGCGTGTTAATATCAATTCATAATATGAAATCCTTCGAACCAAATACTCCTACCCTGATTTTCGACTGTACTACTATCACCACTATCTGTTCAAGCATTAACTACTCTGAAATTTTAATTTTATCACTCTTTTCTATTTCATATCATTTCGGTTTGAATCTATATGCAGCCAACTAAAATGACAAAGAAAGCTTGAAAGACGAAAGCTTCCCCTGCAGTAGCTGAAGGAACAGAAAAAGTTGTGGTGATCTCAGATACGACATGCTAGGACTGTGGGAAATTTTCATGGGAAGGCATATATGAAATGATCGAAAAGGAAAGGCCTAAGGTAACTAAAGGACAAGCAACGTTGGATGGACCTACAGAATCTGAGAATACACTGAGTGATTTAGCCAACTCTTTTCTTCATAGAATAGTGGCTTGACAAAAGATTTTCCATACAATGACAATTGTAAAATTGGTAGTTGAGGGCATCAATGTAACAGATAGGACACTATTCACAGCCGATGGAAGAATTTTTGGATCCTTCAAGCTTGAGTACTTGAAGAAAATGTATCACTTTCCAGAGCCTCAGAAGTTTTATAATAAATCATTCCTCAAAGCTTTCATGAAGGAAAACGCAATAGAGTCGGACCCCATCAAAAAATGGAGGAACTTCCCTAAAAAAAACAAGCACGAGTCATCCAGTATGTCTTCTATGAACTCTCTATCATCCCCATATTGTTATGTTGCTGCAATGATGTGTAGGCTATTTGGAAGCCCCAATTCTGCTAAGTTTTCCATTGAAATAGTCCCGTTAATAAAGCATCATTGAATTCTTTTGTGATGGATTGGGCTACTATCCTCTCAGACAAAATGGCAATCTAAGTACTTGACTATAAGAAAAATAGGTTTGTGACCAATTGAGTTGTTCCCCCATTCTATATGAGTGCCTACATAGTCGATACCATTTGTTTCAATTCTGATTTTCCCATCATGGGATGGAAATGCACTGTTTAGGACCCAACCCCTATCCATATTTACCATAAAGACCTACGGCAGAAACAATATAAGAAGCATTTTTACAAGATTTTCCATGGCTTCATCCTACCCATTCATTAGGCAATCTTTTATAGACCAGCCCCTCGGTTGTCCAAGGAAGCTCGCATTGATATAACTTCAATTGGCAGTTGGTTTGGGGAAGAGATGTTTATATACATTGGGGTTTTTGGCAGCATTACCAACCCGCATATCCTTCCCCTGTATGTCCCAGATAAATTATTGGCTAGGGAAATAGCCTGTCAGACGGTTGAAAAAAGGCTTACAAAAAATCTCAAAGATGCCAAGAAATAGTTATGGCCTGCATTTCCGATTCACTGTGGCATTTATTCTTTACATGATTATAAGCATGCCCAAATTGAAGCCGAGAAAATAGGGGGTTTGAACCTAGCGGTTATTTCCAAAAGGCAGTATGACCCAAATAATGTTGCCTTTAATTTCACTACTCAGGTAAAAGTTAAACAATTCATCCATGAGAAAGATGAATTCGATGACTTCTTCAGATTAGCTGAGTCGTTGTCACAAGTACACCAACTAGCAAATATTAAGCTAGGACCATGGAAAATGGAACAATTCAACCAATACAGGGTGCAAAGGCTTTAGACAGTGCCACTGGACTTATTTCATATTGCACTAGGCATTCAACAAATAGCGCAAAGCACAAAGTAGGAGAAAAATTCTGAGGAAACCGAGATAAGCGATAAAGAAATAGAATAGTTGGAAACAGATGTTCACATTGATCTAATATTGATCAAAGAATGGGAATAGTTTGATCAATAGATTAAAGGTCAGAGTAATACCCAAATTGTTATCGCACCAGAATCTCCCTTAAACGAACAGCCCCTAATTCATGAGCCTGTGGTTGAAAAGGCATCTAGCAAGGATTCAACTATATGGCAAGTCGAGATAATCCTTGAGAATCCTTCATCAGAGATTATATCAAGTATTGAGGAGATCCCACCATTCGATGTGTTTTATAGCCCTAAACATAGGGCTGTTGTCAAAAGGCAGAGGAGGAAGAGGAAAATAGACCAAGTATCAGCAACAGTCTCTCAAGATGAATACATGAATGTCATTTGGAAAGATTTAGAAGTTGATCCCTCCGAAGACTTGATTAAGTTATCTTAGTTTGCAAGTGCATATACAACAGCCACGATTCATAAAGCAACTGAAGTTAATCAATTGATCACCAAGTCTTCTCTCCAAAACACTAATTCAGCTCTATCCCCCTTTGAAAATCTCCCACTTTGAACTTGATGGCAACCACTTTTGTGTTTTGGAACCACCTATAAAATGTGAAAACACATATGTAAACACCAAGTCTTCTCTCCAAAACACCAATTCAGTTCTATCCCCCTGAACTCTACATAATGACTATGCTCCCTTTGATCATAAGAAGGACCTTCTAAAGATATACAATAAAATTACAAGGCTTTATGACTCAAAAACAGGACCTTTCCTATCTCCAATGACTATATGCTCCCATAATTACATTAATCACCCAACATAATTTGTTGAAATATTGGATGAAATTTTACATCAATGTCCCCAAAATAATGGGATTACATACATAGCATGACTCAGTCCCAATAGCCCATACATTACTGAATTTCACAATGATTATAGCATGGGTCTTTTCATGATCTTTATATCAAGAGACGTACATGACATTCATAATCATAAACACGAATCTCGAAAATGAAGTAGCAAGACCATGATAGTCATCAACAACCACCATGCACCAGGTTGTGGGAATGGAGGTTGTTTTTTGATATCCAAATTCAACGACTTTCAATAGCTCAGCTCCTACAACCTACAAATATGCTCTCATTTTGACTTTCCAAAATATAAAGTGAGTTCAATTAAGCAAGGGTGGCTTGGAAGAAGATACTCCCTCTTGACTACTTATTTTGATAGATCTCCCTTTAAGCTATCAAGCTTCTTCTCAGGGGCCTGCTTTGATACCAATTTTTAGGAAAAAATATTGATTGGGGGGAGGGGGTCAACCAGTGCTTTTAATTCCCATAAACTTTCTATTTCACATTCAGGATTTTGTACGTTACTATCATTTATTCAACCCGAATGTGTATGTGAATTCACTATAGTAATACTGTGTATATCTGGTTTAATTTGTCCTAAATTTCATTAGTGAGTTAACTTTAACCATTGCACTATTAATTTATTTACCATCCAGTATGTTGTAATGCACAGATAAATCACAAGACACAAGAAACACATATGAAACACATATGAAACACCAATACTTTAGGTGGAAGCCTAATGTGGGAGAAAACCATCGTTGTCATCATCTTTTCCTTCTTCTTTTATTATAAACAAAAAACTTCAATACATCTTGTACTAGTGTAGAATCTTACTAGCACGCAGGAACCCCCCTGCAAGAGGCTACAACTTCCACTCGTTCTCCAACACCCACTGTAAGGGAGCTACAACCTCCTCATCTCGTTTATCGACTCCTACTAGAAGGCATATCCTACCCGTTCAACAAATTTACTAGCTATTATTGGAAGGAAGCTTCAACTCCCTCACTCGAGATTTGAACCCTCGGTGTCCTTTGTGGACCACGTTTCAGAATGCTTCATAGTTGATCCACATTAACAATAAGCCCAAACTAAATCTCAAATTCTAAATCAGTGAAGCACTGTAAAAACCATCCAGATCAAGTCATCATGGCAGATAGTAGAAAATACAACATAACTCATCAAATGTTACCATCAAGAACCACCTTCAAATGCTAGTATATATATGTGTCTTCCATTAATAAAATATGTGTAGATAAGTGACTACCATGCATGACACCCACGTATACATTTCAACATACTGAAAAAATACAATAGAAATTATACATGACAATACTGAACAAGATTCGCATATGTACGGGGCCTTACTAAAGAAAAACATTGTATAGATCCCAAAATACTAAATCAAATCTTTGCTACAAATGAAAAAATTTGTTAAGCCTAGTTCTAAACACACATCACTACATTTAGATCATAACATCATCGTAGCTACACATATAACATTTTAGCTACTTAAAAACTTGTAACAAGAAAATCAATCAAGCCAATATATTGACCTAACTTTAGTTATTTTAGATCTAAGTCTTATCCTTGGTTCTTGGTACACACGTATTCAAATTAGATCACACATAATTAATCCATTACTTACACACAAAACACCTTGATCTCCATGTCCTTATATAGTTTTTTCCTTAGCCAATACCTTAGGTTAATCCCTTGGTAATGTTGTTATTAATTATTGACAGGATTAAATAAATGTTGTCACCTCAATTACAATGGAAAAATACAATTTTAATGACCCTTGGTGTCAACATTTGGATTATGTATGTGACTTTTTCTCATGGGAACTATGTATGTATGTGACCCTTCTTTATAGGAAAAATGTATGTTTTTCAAAAATCACTTTTATCATCCACCTATAACTGAACTGCCATTTCTCTATCCATGTCCACCATAACGTATGTGCCAATATTCCTAATATTTGCATCATTTCGATGAGCATAATATTATTACGATGCTGAAATCAAGCACATCTTTGTTAAGCAGGTTGCGATCAAGGAAAACACATTAGCCATAATGGGAACATTTTTGGACGAATGTTTTCTCAAATCCAACAGAGATATGCTGGAATTACAAGTTTAAACTTTGCAATATATTCCAATTTCACAAGGGAATTTTCAATGCAATATATATATATATATATATATATATATATATATATAGAGAGAGAGAGAGAGAGAGAGAGAGAGATAATTTTGGACCTACCTGTTGTGCTATACAACGACACCCCCCCCCCTTTTCAATATTTTTCTTAATTTTATTCTTAGATGCTAAATAGGAAATAGGGTCCCTTTAGTTTGTAAAAAGCAATAAAATATTTACATATAAATCAATTTCTTTGTTTCTATTTTTTTAAAATAAAAGTGCTTAAAAAAACCCTCTAAAAAACAACAGACATCGTAAATTGCTTAAGGTTAAGGAACATGCAATCTGAATGATATTGTTGCAATCCAAAAGTCTCAACCTTAGAGCTTCTTAAGAAAATCATTGACAAACATGCAATGTGATAAATCTATCGCATATTGCCTATCACATCATAGATTCCAAGTGATAGGTTTAACGGGACATTGAAACTTTGTAATGCGATAAGATTCTCGCATCTCGCATATCACCGAAACCAAGAGAAGCCAAACCTGAAAAAGTTGCGATGTGATAAGATTCTTGCATCTCGCATATCGCAATCCTAGTGGAAACAAGTGATAATCACCTCGGGGACACACAATGTGATGTTAAATATAAATAAGGTGATAATAAAAATAAAACATTATGCAAGCGGGTAAATAAGGATTTCCCTAACTCTTTGTGCCAAGTCATCATACATTGCAATCGCATAAATTCGAAAGGATTTTAGAACATGGCACCTACACCTCCTGATTTGCGATATGTGATGGCTCTCAGAATATTAAAATAATATTATTGGAATTGCTCATCGCAAAATCAAAAGATTGATCAGAAGATTGATGGCACGTATTCTAATTGGGCTTTGGGAAAACTGCGATGAGATCTATTTATTGAAGCATTTCAGTTTGACATCATTCCGTACGGCGAGGCGTTAAGAATAGTAATGACTACAGTCCTTCAAATATTTCGCCTTGCGTGTTAATATCAATTCATAATATGAAATCCTTCGAACCAAATACTCCTGCCCTGATTTTCGACTGTACTACTATCACCACTATTTGTTCAAGCATTAACTACTCTGAAATTTTAATTTTATCACTCTTTTCTATTTCATATCATTTCGGTTTGAATCTATATGCAGCCAGCTAAAATGACAAAGAAAGCTCGAAAGACGAAAGCTTCCCCTGCAGTAGCTGAAGGAACATAAAAAGTTGTGGTGATCTCAGATACGGCATGCTAGGACTGTGGGAAAATTTCATGGGAAGGCATATATGAAATGATCGAAAAGGAAAGGCCTAAGGTAACTAAAGGACAAGCAATGTTGGATGGACCTACAGAATCTGAGAATACACTGAGTGATTTAGCCAACTCTTTTCTTCATAGAATAGTGGCTTGACAAAAGATTTTTCCATACAATGACATTGTAAAATTGGTAGTTGAGGGCATCAATGTAACAGATAGGACACTATTCAAAGCCGATGGAAGAATTTTTGGATCCTTCAAGCTTGAGTTCTTGAAGAAAATGTATCACTTTCCAGAGCCTCAGAAGTTTTATAATAAATCATTCCTTGAAGCTTTCATGAAGGAAAACGCAATAGAGTCGGACCCCATCAAAAAATGGAGGAACTTCCCTAAAAAACACAAGCACGAGTCATCCAGTATGTCTTCTATGAACTCTCTATCATCCCCATATTGTTATGCTGCCGCAATGATGTGTAGGCTATTTGGAAGCCCCAATTCTGCTAAGTTTTCCATTGAAATAGTCCCGTTAATAAAGCATCATTGAATTCTTTTGTGATGGATTAAGCTACTATCCTCTCAGACAAAATGGCAATCTAAGTACTTGACTATAAGAAAAATAGGTTTGTGACCAATTGAGTTGTTCCCCCATTATATATGAGTGCCTACATAGTCGATACCATTTGTTTCAATTCTGATTTTCCCATCATGGGATGGAAATGCACTGTTCAGGACCCAACCCCTATCCATATTTACCATAAAGACCTATGGCAGAAACAATATAAGAAGCATTTTTACAAGATTTTCCATGGCTTCATCCTACCCATTCATTAGGCAATCTTTTATAGACCAGCCCCTCGGTTGTCCAAAGAAGCTAGCATCGATATAACTTCAATTGGTAGCTGGTTTGGGGAAGAGATGTTTATATACATTTGGGTTTTTGGCAGCATTACCAACCCGCATGTCCTTCCCCTATATGTCCCAGATAAATTATTGGCTAGGGAAATAACCTGTCAGACAGTTGAAAAAAGGCTTAGAAAAAATCTCAAAGATGCCAAGAAATAGTTATGGCCTGCATTTCCGATTCACTGCGACATTTATTCATTACATGATTATAAGCATGCCCAAATTGAAGCCGAGAAAATAGGGGGTTTGAACCTAGCGGTTATTCCCAAAAGGCAGTATGACCCAAATAATGTTTCCTTTAATTTCACTACTTAGGTAAAAGTTAAACAATTCATCCATGAGAAAGATGAATTCAATGACTTCTTCAGATTAGCTGAGTCGTTGTCACAAGTACACCAACTGGCAAATATTAAGCTAGGACCATGGAAAATGGAACAATTCAACCAATACAGGGTGCAAAGGCTTTAGACAGTGCCACTGGACTTATTTCATATTGCACTAGGCATTCAACAAATAGCGCAAAGCACAAAGTAGGAGAAAACTTCTGAGGAAACCGAGATAAGCGATAAAGCAATAGAATAGTTGGAAACAGATGTTCACATTGATCTAATATTGATCAAAGAATGGGAATAGTTTGATCAATAGATTAAAGGTCAGAGTAATACCCAAATTGTTGTCGCACCAGAATCTCCCTTAAACGAACAGCCCCTAATTCATGAACCTGTAGTTGAAAAGGCATCTAGCAAGGATTCAACTATATGGGAAGTCGAGATAATCCTTGAGAATCCTTCATCAGAGATTATATCAAGTATTGAGGAGATCCCACCATTCGATGTGTTTTATAGCCCTAAACATAGGGTTGTTGTCAAAAGGCAGAGGAGGAAGAGGAAAATAGACCAAGTATCGGCAACAGTCTCTCAAGATGAATACATGAATGTCATTTGGAAAGATTCAGAAGTTGATCCCTCCGAAGACTTGACTAAGTTATCTTAGTTTGCAAGTTCATATACAACAGCCACGATTCATAAAGCAACTGAAGTTAATCAATTGATTAAGGAAAAAGATCAAAAGATTAAACAACTTGAAGATCATCTAAAGGCCAAGAAACAAAGGATTAATCAGCAGGCAATTGAAATACAACAACAACTATCCCAAGAGTTTGAACAACTAAAACTGGCACATCATGAAGAGATTAAAGCTAAGGATGAGCATAGCTAAAACTCTCAATAAAGAAATTTAAAGAAAATACTAAAGTTGAAGAGTTTATAAAGGAAGCCTTAGCAATAAATAATCTCTTATCTCAACAGCTAACCCAACTCTACCAAAAGATATCCCTCATTCATCCATCATGCATCAAAACTAACACACTGGTAGATCAAGCGATCAATTCTAGATTGGAATTCGAGGATGCAAATGACAAGATCACAGATTATATCTCTTAGCAAAACATAGAAAAGGGAAGGACCACTAAATTACGGGTCATTCAAGAATCTCATAAAGAGATATTATTCTCAAAATGGGAGACACAGCTGATCAAATCAGAAATACCAACTTCAAGGGCCTAGGCAGTAAGGAATAATATCATTGAATTGAGAAATGATAATTTATACAACGCCAACTTAATTTTTGAGTGTACCCCTTAAAAGCTTCCTAATGTAAAAGTATTGGGAAAACAATGGAAGTAAGATTCGAACACCAGAGAATAAAAACTCAAAAAATTAAGAGGCTTCAATTGGGATACACATTGGATCTATTTGGTCAAACCGCATAGCCAACAAATGACAGCCAAATGTCTTGCGGACACAGTCTATCGCATGATACCCGAACTCTCGGATGCGGTGTACACAGCTCAATTGCATGCCAGGATGAGTCATCCACCAGAAGTCCAAACTATGCTTGAGATTTGTCAATTAAAGCCACAGGAGGATTGATTGATGCAATGCATCTTTTTGAATTTATTTATAATTCTATTTTTGTCATGAAATCCCATATTTTTAGAGAGGTTGTTCCAACCACTTTAAGCATCTTTTACGAATAGTTTGTTTTATTTTTACTATAAAGACCCTTTCATGTCATTTTAGAAAGGGTCCTGAAATTGTATTAAATTAGATTTAAGAAGATAGCACTTCTGCACTTCTAGGTTTATTTTGTAGAAGATAAGGATCAAGGTTCAAACTTGTTATAAATGAGAATTCAAGAGGACTCGCATTTCTGTATCTTTTTTGGAGTTTTCGAAAATAAGAAGAACGAACCAGACTGTTATTCTCATAGCAGGATTCAAATACATATGGTACTTATATCGATGTCATTTCTTTTCATGTTAGGTAATTTAACAATCTTTTGATTCAATATTGTTGTATATGTGACTGTCCATTCATTTCTACATTTATATCACTTCTGAGTAATTCTGGAATTGATATGCTGAACATGTATGCTGAAAATTAATGCTAAGATGATATGCAACCTGTTTTATATTACTTCGTTTGAAGTAATCATCATTCATGCTTAACTTCAATAATTGATTGATTGATCTTTATTAGTGATTGATTACTTGAAGTCATCATAAATCGCATAGATATTGAGTTACCCGGGTTATATATATAGATAGATAGATAGATAGATAGATAGATATTAGTATATTTTTAGAAGTATTACTAGTCAAATCATCTATCATCCTTTTACATATTTTAAAACACCCACTCATCAAAAAACATCTTTATAGGGAAACTGGTCCCATATTATCCAGTCGGAGCCACCATACTAAACGAAAAAGGAACTATATTAAGGGTTGGACTAGGTGGTCATCCCCCAATGTTGTTGCAATGAATTTTGAGGGATACCACTAGTTGAATTCCCTCCGCCAAGTTGAAAAAGGGCTATGAAGACACCATCAGAATCTGACAGTGAGATTCCTTCATCATCATCCATACCATTTGAAGTTCACACAACCACTTGTGAACTCCACTTCATAGTCCAAATAGGTACAAGAGCTTCAACATCCTCTACCCAATCACTTTCAACCTCTTCTTCACCCTCTTCTACTAATAGCTCAATAATGGCACATAATCAATCTCAACCAAGGCCATGGACCAATCCAAGAGCTGTGACAATGCCTGCCCCTTTGACATAATTGTCAGCTCATTCGGAAAAATGGTTACCTAAATTCAACCCTGATAATGGCATGTTAGTAGAAGAGCATATAAATAATTTCATGTTGTCCATTAATTTGAATGGAGTAACAAAAGAGGATGCAGTAGTAAGGTCATTCCCATATACATTACAAGGAGCAGTTGGATCATGGTACTTCTCGTTACCATCAGGCTCGATTAATAGTTGGGATGCTTTTCAAGAGAAATTTTTAAGCAAATTTGGAGATGATAGGTCTACAACAACTTTGATAAATGACCTCTCCAATTTGAAAGCTGAACCCAAAGAACCCATTATGGAATTCAATTCACGTTTCAATAAGTTATTGAATAAAATACATGCGACATCCAAGCCTAGTGAGGAGGTCCGAAATGGGTGGTACATTTCTGCGGTACCTTCAAACATAGCTATCTTTGTTGATAGAGCTGCTAAACAAACATTAGCAGAAAATATGAAAGAAGCAATAGCTGTTGAAAAACGTATCGTAGCCTTAGAAAAGAAAAATGCACTAGAGGAAAGAAAATCCAAAAAAGTAACCTTTAGAGAGGAATCAAAGAAGAAAGTAACCAAAGATCCATATGACATGGAAGGCCTACAAAAATTTCTTAAAACTATGTCCAATGAAATGGTAGAAATCAAAAAACAGGTGGCTGAAACTTCTACAAAAACACCATTTAGGAATTTTAAAAGAAATTAGACAACTGATCCTGAACCACCCAATCCTATATGAAATGCAGAATCTGATTTAGATGATGAAGAAGAGGAAGATACAACTTTATCAGTTGATTAAATAGAGGAAGAAGAAATAGTTGAATGTCATGGAATGTGGGATTTTATTTTTCCCAACTCTGATAATGAAAGTGAACAGGAAGCCTTACCAGTAAACAGTAGAAGTAAGAGTGTTATAGAACCTAATCAGTCAACTCAAAAGAAGAAAGACTCAAATCCTGTTACGAAAGAGAAATCCCCCACGAAGAAAACTCCAATTTCATCTCCTCAAACAAAACCATCTTCGTCTAATCCTCCATCATCATCAAAGACTCTAGTAGTTTCAGATCCCATGGATTATAACATAGTGGAAGATATGAAGAAGACTCGAGCAAATGTTTCTCGACATGAACTTAACAAGTTCAAGCATCAACAAAACTTGTTTCTTAAGGAATTAAATGCAGTACCTTCTTCTCCTCTTCCAACATGTGTATTATCCAAGGCTGCCAGAGGATCAGGTAAGCCACTAGCTGATAAGGTGGATGCTACTGATGCCATTTTAATGGTAGATAGATCAAATTCTCATACTCCTTCTTTTATTTTGACTTGTGAGATCTACAATAGAAAATTTCATAACTGCTTGATTGATTCAGGGGCTTCATCAAATATAATGCCAGCATCAGTTTGCTCCAAACTAAACATTGAACCCTAGAAATCTGCAGTTCATATTGTTAAGTTAAATTGGACTAAGGTTCAAGTTTTAGGAGAAATAAATTCAGTTACTATCATACTATCTGCTGATCCAAGGGTTGTTCAAATAATTAATATATTGATTGTTGACATCCCTGAGTTTTATGGTTTAATCCTTAGTAGAGTTTGGTTTGAAAAACTCCATGGCTATATTTCAATGGATTGGTCTCACATGTGGCTTCCTTATAATGGGAAGCCAAATAAAATCAGAATTGACCGTGAAAATAATATTACTGACACAGTAACTGAATTTGAAGAAGAAAATGAACCAGTAGCCTTCAATAATAATACTCTTGGTAACTATTCGGCAGAATCATTTTATGGGAACTTCACTGCTCACCAATCACCTTTCACAGCTAATAACTCCACCTCAAAAGTTGAAAAAATTTCACAGACGGATACTTATAAGTGTGTTAATGTTGTAGATAAACATGTAAATAAGCTTTTATTTTGGTCTTTGTATTTTGATGGATCTAAATCCAATGACGGTGCGAGAGAAGGATATATCTTAGTCAGTCGTGAAGGAGAGAAAACTATGTTATCATGCAGGTTAGAATTTGAGTGTGCTAATAATACAGCAGAATATGAAGCCTTGGTTCAAGTTCTTTATAATGAAATAGGTCTTGATGTGAAATATCTAAGTAGAAAATACAACATAACTCATCAAATGTTACCATCAAGAACCACCTTCAAATGCTAGTATATATATGTGTCTTCCATTAATAAAATATGTGTAGATAAGTGACTACCATGCATGACACCCACGTATACATTTCAACATACTGAAAAAATACAATAGAAATTATACATGACAATACTGAACAAGATTCGCATATGTACGGGGCCTTACTAAAGAAAAACATTGTATAGATCCCAAAATACTAAATCAAATCTTTGCTACAAATGAAAAAATTTGTTAAGCCTAGTTCTAAACACACATCACTACATTTAGATCATAACATCATCGTAGCTACACATATAACATTTTAGCTACTTAAAAACTTGTAACAAGAAAATCAATCAAGCCAATATATTGACCTAACTTTAGTTATTTTAGATCTAAGTCTTATCCTTGGTTCTTGGTACACACGTATTCAAATTAGATCACACATAATTAATCCATTACTTACACACAAAACACCTTGATCTCCATGTCCTTATATAGTTTTTTCCTTAGCCAATACCTTAGGTTAATCCCTTGGTAATGTTGTTATTAATTATTGACAGGATTAAATAAATGTTGTCACCTCAATTACAATGGAAAAATACAATTTTAATGACCCTTGGTGTCAACATTTGGATTATGTATGTGACTTTTTCTCATGGGAACTATGTATGTATGTGACCCTTCTTTATAGGAAAAATGTATGTTTTTCAAAAATCACTTTTATCATCCACCTATAACTGAACTGCCATTTCTCTATCCATGTCCACCATAACGTATGTGCCAATATTCCTAATATTTGCATCATTTCGATGAGCATAATATTATTACGATGCTGAAATCAAGCACATCTTTGTTAAGCAGGTTGCGATCAAGGAAAACACATTAGCCATAATGGGAACATTTTTGGACGAATGTTTTCTCAAATCCAACAGAGATATGCTGGAATTACAAGTTTAAACTTTGCAATATATTCCAATTTCACAAGGGAATTTTCAATGCAATATATATATATATATATATATATATATATATATATATATATATATATATATATATATATATAGATATATATATATATATATATATAGAGAGAGAGAGAGAGATAATTTTGGACCTACCTGTTGTGCTATACAACGACACCCCCCCCCCCCCTTTTCAATATTTTTCTTAATTTTATTCTTAGATGCTAAATAGGAAATAGGGTCCCTTTAGTTTGTAAAAAGCAATAAAATATTTACATATAAATCAATTTCTTTGTTTCTATTTTTTAAAATAAAAGTGCTTCAAAAAACCCTCTAAAAAACAACAGACATCGTAAATTGCTTAAGGTTAAGGAACATGCAATCTGAATGATATTGTTGCAATCCAAAAGTCTCAACCTTAGAGCTTCTTAAGAAAATCATTGACAAACATGCAATGTGATAAATCTATCGCATATTGCCTATCACATCATAGATTCCAAGTGATAGGTTTAACGGGACATTGAAACTTTGTAATGCGATAAGATTCTCGCATCTCGCATATCACCGAAACCAAGAGAAGCCAAACCTGAAAAAGTTGCGATGTGATAAGATTCTTGCATCTCGCATATCGCAATCCTAGTGGAAACAAGTGATAATCACCTCGGGGACACACAATGTGATGTTAAATATAAATAAGGTGATAATAAAAATAAAACATTATGCAAGCGGGTAAATAAGGATTTCCCTAACTCTTTGTGCCAAGTCATCATACATTGCAATCGCATAAATTCGAAAGGATTTTAGAACATGGCACCTACACCTCCTGATTTGCGATATGTGATGGCTCTCAGAATATTAAAATAATATTATTGGAATTGCTCATCGCAAAATCAAAAGATTGATCAGAAGATTGATGGCACGTATTCTAATTGGGCTTTGGGAAAACTGCGATGAGATCTATTTATTGAAGCATTTCAGTTTGACATCATTCCGTACGACGAGGCGTTAAGAATAGTAATGACTACAGTCCTTCAAATATTTCGCCTTGCGTGTTAATATCAATTCATAATATGAAATCCTTCGAACCAAATACTCCTGCCCTGATTTTCGACTGTACTACTATCACCACTATTTGTTCAAGCATTAACTACTCTGAAATTTTAATTTTATCACTCTTTTCTATTTCATATCATTTCGGTTTGAATCTATATGCAGCGAGCTAAAATGACAAAGAAAGCTCGAAAGACGAAAGCTTCCCCTGCAGTAGCTGAAGGAACATAAAAAGTTGTGGTGATCTCAGATACGGCATGCTAGGACTGTGGGAAAATTTCATGGGAAGGCATATATGAAATGATCGAAAAGGAAAGGCCTAAGGTAACTAAAGGACAAGCAATGTTGGATGGACCTACAGAATCTGAGAATACACTGAGTGATTTAGCCAACTCTTTTCTTCATAGAATAGTGGCTTGACAAAAGATTTTTCCATACAATGACATTGTAAAATTGGTAGTTGAGGGCATCAATGTAACAGATAGGACACTATTCACAGCCGATGGAAGAATTTTTGGATCCTTCAAGCTTGAGTACTTGAAGAAAATGTATCACTTTCCAGAGCCTCAGAAGTTTTATAATAAATCATTCCTTTAAGCTTTCATGAAGGAAAACGCAATAGAGTCGGACCCCATCAAAAAATGGAGGAACTTCCCTAAAAAACACAAGCACGAGTCATCCAGTATGTCTTCTATGAACTCTCTATCATCCCCATATTGTTATGCTGCCGCAATGATGTGTAGGCTATTTGGAAGCCCCAATTCTGCTAAGTTTTCCATTGAAATAGTCCCGTTAATAAAGCATCATTGAATTCTTTTGTGATGGATTAAGCTACTATCCTCTCAGACAAAATGGCAATCTAAGTACTTGACTATAAGAAAAATAGGTTTGTGACCAATTGAGTTGTTCCCCCATTATATATGAGTGCCTACATAGTCGATACCATTTGTTTCAATTCTGATTTTCCCATCATGGGATGGAAATGCACTGTTCAGGACCCAACCCCTATCCATATTTACCATAAAGACCTATGGCAGAAACAATATAAGAAGCATTTTTACAAGATTTTCCATGGCTTCATCCTACCCATTCATTAGGCAATCTTTTATAGACCAGCCCCTCGGTTGTCCAAAGAAGCTAGCATCGATATAACTTCAATTGGTAGCTGGTTTGGGGAAGAGATGTTTATATACATTTGGGTTTTTGGCAGCATTACCAACCCGCATGTCCTTCCCCTATATGTCCCAGATAAATTATTGGCTAGGGAAATAACCTGTCAGACGGTTGAAAAAAGGCTTACAAAAAATCTCAAAGATGCCAAGAAATAGTTATGGCCTGCATTTCCGATTCACTGCGACATTTATTCATTACATGATTATAAGCATGCCCAAATTGAAGCCGAGAAAATAGGGGGTTTGAACCTAGCGGTTATTCCCAAAAGGCAGTATGACCCAAATAATGTTTCCTTTAATTTCACTACTTAGGTAAAAGTTAAACAATTCATCCATGAGAAAGATGAATTCGATGACTTCTTCAGATTAGCTGAGTCGTTGTCACAAGTACACCAACTGGCAAATATTAAGCTAGGACCATGGAAAATGGAACAATTCAACCAATACAGGGTGCAAAGGCTTTAGACAGTGCCACTGGACTTATTTCATATTGCACTAGGCATTCAACAAATAGCGCAAAGCACAAAGTAGGAGAAAACTTCTGAGGAAACCGAGATAAGCGATAAAGCAATAGAATAGTTGGAAACAGATGTTCACATTGATCTAATATTGATCAAAGAATGGGAATAGTTTGATCAATAGATTAAAGGTCAGAGTAATACCCAAATTGTTGTCGCACCAGAATCTCCCTTAAACGAACAGCCCCTAATTCATGAACCTGTAGTTGAAAAGGCATCTAGCAAGGATTCAACTATATGGGAAGTCGAGATAATCCTTGAGAATCCTTCATCAGAGATTATATCAAGTATTGAGGAGATCCCACCATTCGATGTGTTTTATAGCCCTAAACATAGGGTTGTTGTCAAAAGGCAGAGGAGGAAGAGGAAAATAGACCAAGTATCGGCAACAGTCTCTCAAGATGAATACATGAATGTCATTTGGAAAGATTCAGAAGTTGATCCCTCCGAAGACTTGACTAAGTTATCTTAGTTTGCAAGTTCATATACAACAGCCACGATTCATAAAGCAACTGAAGTTAATCAATTGATTAAGGAAAAAGATCAAAAGATTAAACAACTTGAAGATCATCTAAAGGCCAAGAAACAAAGGATTAATCAGCAGGCAATTGAAATACAACAACAACTATCCCAAGAGTTTGAACAACTAAAACTGGCACATCATGAAGAGATTAAAGCTAAGGATGAGCATAGCTAAAACTCTCAATAAAGAAATTTAAAGAAAATACTAAAGTTGAAGAGTTTATAAAGGAAGCCTTAGCAATAAATAATCTCTTATCTCAACAGCTAACCCAACTCTACCAAAAGATATCCCTCATTCATCCATCATGCATCAAAACTAACACACTGGTAGATCAAGCGATCAATTCTAGATTGGAATTCGAGGATGCAAATGACAAGATCACAGATTATATCTCTTAGCAAAACATAGAAAAGGGAAGGACCACTAAATTACGGGTCATTCAAGAATCTCATAAAGAGATATTATTCTCAAAATGGGAGACACAGCTGATCAAATCAGAAATACCAACTTCAAGGGCCTAGGCAGTAAGGAATAATATCATTGAATTGAGAAATGATAATTTATACAACGCCAACTTAATTTTTGAGTGTACCCCTTAAAAGCTTCCTAATGTAAAAGTATTGGGAAAACAATGGAAGTAAGATTTGAACACCAGAGAATAAAAACTCAAAAAATTAAGAGGCTTCAATTGGGATACACATTGGATCTATTTGGTCAAACCGCATAGCCAACAAATGACAGCCAAATGTCTTGCGGACACAGTCTATCGCATGATACCCGAACTCTCGGATGCGGTGTACACAGCTCAATTGCATGCCAGGATGAGTCATCCACCAGAAGTCCAAACTATGCTTGAGATTTGTCAATTAAAGCCACAGGAGGATTGATTGATGCAATGCATCTTTTTGAATTTATTTATAATTCTATTTTTGTCATGAAATCCCATATTTTTAGAGAGGTTGTTCCAACCACTTTAAGCATCTTTTACGAATAGTTTGTTTTATTTTTACTATAAAGACCCTTTCATGTCATTTTAGAAAGGGTCCTGAAATTGTATTAAATTAGATTTAAGAAGATAGCACTTCTGCACTTCTAGGTTTATTTTGTAGAAGATAAGGATCAAGGTTCAAACTTGTTATAAATGAGAATTCAAGAGGACTCGCATTTCTGTATCTTTTTTGGAGTTTTCGAAAATAAGAAGAACGAACCAGACTGTTATTCTCATAGCAGGATTCAAATACATATGGTACTTATATCGATGTCATTTCTTTTCATGTTAGGTAATTTAACAATCTTTTGATTCAATATTGTTGTATATGTGACTGTCCATTCATTTCTACATTTATATCACTTCTGAGTAATTCTGGAATTGATATGCTGAACATGTATGCTGAAAATTAATGCTAAGATGATATGCAACCTGTTTTATATTACTTCGTTTGAAGTAATCATCATTCATGCTTAACTTCAATAATTGATTGATTGATCTTTATTAGTGATTGATTACTTGAAGTCATCATAAATCGCATAGATATTGAGTTACCCGGGTTATATATATAGATAGATAGATAGATAGATAGATAGATATTAGTATATTTTTAGAAGTATTACTAGTCAAATCATCTATCATCCTTTTACATATTTTAAAACACCCACTCATCAAAAAACATCTTTATAGGGAAACTGGTCCCATATTATCCAGTCGGAGCCACCATACTAAACGAAAAAGGAACTATATTAAGGGTTGGACTAGGTGGTCATCCCCCAATGTTGTTGCAATGAATTTTGAGGGATACCACTAGTTGAATTCCCTCCGCCAAGTTGAAAAAGGGCTATGAAGACACCATCAGAATCTGACAGTGAGATTCCTTCATCATCATCCATACCATTTGAAGTTCACACAACCACTTGTGAACTCCACTTCATAGTCCAAATAGGTACAAGAGCTTCAACATCCTCTACCCAATCACTTTCAACCTCTTCTTCACCCTCTTCTACTAATAGCTCAATAATGGCACATAATCAATCTCAACCAAGGCCATGGACCAATCCAAGAGCTGTGACAATGCCTGCCCCTTTGACATAATTGTCAGCTCATTCGGAAAAATGGTTACCTAAATTCAACCCTGATAATGGCATGTTAGTAGAAGAGCATATAAATAATTTCATGTTGTCCATTAATTTGAATGGAGTAACAAAAGAGGATGCAGTAGTAAGGTTATTCCCATATACATTACAAGGAGCAGTTGGATCATGGTACTTCTCGTTACCATCAGGCTCGATTAATAGTTGGGATGCTTTTCAAGAGAAATTTTTAAGCAAATTTGGAGATGATAGGTCTACAACAACTTTGATAAATGACCTCTCCAATTTGAAAGCTGAACCCAAAGAACCCATTATGGAATTCAATTCACGTTTCAATAAGTTATTGAATAAAATACATGCGACATCCAAGCCTAGTGAGGAGGTCCGAAATGGGTGGTACATTTCTGCGGTACCTTCAAACATAGCTATCTTTGTTGATAGAGCTGCTAAACAAACATTAGCAGAAAATATGAAAGAAGCAATAGCTGTTGAAAAATGTATCGTAGCCTTAGAAAAGAAAAATGCACTAGAGGAAAGAAAATCCAAAAAAGTAACCTTTAGAGAGGAATCAAAGAAGAAAGTAACCAAAGATCCATATGACATGGAAGGCCTACAAAAATTTCTTAAAACTATGTCCAATGAAATGGTAGAAATCAAAAAACAGGTGGCTGAAACTTCTACAAAAACACCATTTAGGAATTTTAAAAGAAATTAGACAACTGATCCTGAACCACCCAATCCTATATGAAATGCAGAATCTGATTTAGATGATGAAGAAGAGGAAGATACAACTTTATCAGTTGATTAAATAGAGGAAGAAGAAATAGTTGAATGTCATGGAATGTGGGATTTTATTTTTCCCAACTCTGATAATGAAAGTGAACAGGAAGCCTTACCAGTAAACAGTAGAAGTAAGAGTGTTATAGAACCTAATCAGTCAACTCAAAAGAAGAAAAACTCAAATCCTGTTACGAAAGAGAAATCCCCCACGAAGAAAACTCCAATTTCATCTCCTCAAACAAAACCATCTTCGTCTAATCCTCCATCATCATCAAAGACTCTAGTAGTTTCAGATCCCATGGATTATAACATAGTGGAAGATATGAAGAAGACTCGAGCAAATGTTTCTCGACATGAACTTAACAAGTTCAAGCATCAACAAAACTTGTTTCTTAAGGAATTAAATGCAGTACCTTCTTCTCCTCTTCCAACATGTGTATTATCCAAGGCTGCCAGAGGATCAGGTAAGCCACTAGCTGATAAGGTGGATGCTACTGATGCCATTTTAATGGTAGATAGATCAAATTCTCATACTCCTTCTTTTATTTTGACTTGTGAGATCTACAATAGAAAATTTCATAACTGCTTGATTGATTCAGGGGCTTCATCAAATATAATGCCAGCATCAGTTTGCTCCAAACTAAACATTGAACCCTAGAAATCTGCAGTTCATATTGTTAAGTTAAATTGGACTAAGGTTCAAGTTTTAGGAGAAATAAATTCAGTTACTATCATACTATCTGCGGATCCAAGGGTTGTTCAAATAATTAATATATTGATTGTTGACATCCCTGAGTTTTATGGTTTAATCCTTAGTAGAGTTTGGTTTGAAAAACTCCATGGCTATATTTCAATGGATTGGTCTCACATGTGGCTTCCTTATAATGGGAAGCCAAATAAAATCAGAATTGACCGTGAAAATAATATTACTGACACAGTAACTGAATTTGAAGAAGAAAATGAACCAGTAGCCTTCAATAATAATACTCTTGGTAACTATTTGGCAGAATCATTTTATGGGAACTTCACTGCTCACCAATCACCTTTCACAGCTAATAACTCCACCTCAAAAGTTGAAAAAATTTCACAGACGGATACTTATAAGTGTGTTAATGTTGTAGATAAACATGTAAATAAGCTTTTATTTTGGTCTTTGTATTTTGATGGATCTAAATCCAATGACGGTGCGAGAGAAGGATATATCTTAGTCAGTCGTGAAGGAGAGAAAACTATGTTATCATGCAGGTTAGAATTTGAGTGTGCTAATAATACAGCAGAATATGAAGCCTTGGTTCAAGTTCTTTATAATGAAATAGGTCTTGATGTGAAATATCTAAGTAGAAAATACAACATAACTCATCAAATGTTACCATCAAGAACCACCTTCAAATGCTAGTATATATATGTGTCTTCCATTAATAAAATATGTGTAGATAAGTGACTACCATGCATGACACCCACGTATACATTTCAACATACTGAAAAAATACAATAGAAATTATACATGACAATACTGAACAAGATTCGCATATGTACGGGGCCTTACTAAAGAAAAACATTGTATAGATCCCAAAATACTAAATCAAATCTTTGCTACAAATGAAAAAATTTGTTAAGCCTAGTTCTAAACACACATCACTACATTTAGATCATAACATCATCGTAGCTACACATATAACATTTTAGCTACTTAAAAACTTGTAACAAGAAAATCAATCAAGCCAATATATTGACCTAACTTTAGTTATTTTAGATCTAAGTCTTATCCTTGGTTCTTGGTACACACGTATTCAAATTAGATCACACATAATTAATCCATTACTTACACACAAAACACCTTGATCTCCATGTCCTTATATAGTTTTTTCCTTAGCCAATACCTTAGGTTAATCCCTTGGTAATGTTGTTATTAATTATTGACAGGATTAAATAAATGTTGTCACCTCAATTACAATGGAAAAATACAATTTTAATGACCCTTGGTGTCAACATTTGGATTATGTATGTGACTTTTTCTCATGGGAACTATGTATGTATGTGACCCTTCTTTATAGGAAAAATGTATGTTTTTCAAAAATCACTTTTATCATCCACCTATAACTGAACTGCCATTTCTCTATCCATGTCCACCATAACGTATGTGCCAATATTCCTAATATTTGCATCATTTCGATGAGCATAATATTATTACGATGCTGAAATCAAGCACATCTTTGTTAAGCAGGTTGCGATCAAGGAAAACACATTAGCCATAATGGGAACATTTTTGGACGAATGTTTTCTCAAATCCAACAGAGATATGCTGGAATTACAAGTTTAAACTTTGCAATATATTCCAATTTCACAAGGGAATTTTCAATGCATATATATATATATATATATATATATATATATATATATATATATATATATAGATATATATATATATATAGAGAGAGAGAGAGAGAGAGATAATTTTGGACCTACCTGTTGTGCTATACAACGACACCCCCCCCCCTTTTCAATATTTTTCTTAATTTTATTCTTAGATGCTAAATAGGAAATAGGGTCCCTTTAGTTTGTAAAAAGCAATAAAATATTTACATATAAATAAATTTCTTTGTTTCTATTTTTTAAAATAAAAGTGCTTCAAAAAACCCTCTAAAAAACAACAGACATCGTAAATTGCTTAAGGTTAAGGAACATGCAATCTGAATGATATTGTTGCAATCCAAAAGTCTCAACCTTAGAGCTTCTTAAGAAAATCATTGACAAACATGCAATGTGATAAATCTATCGCATATTGCCTATCACATCATAGATTCCAAGTGATAGGTTTAACGGGACATTGAAACTTTGTAATGCGATAAGATTCTCGCATCTCGCATATCACCGAAACCAAGAGAAGCCAAACCTGAAAAAGTTGCGATGTGATAAGATTCTTGCATCTCGCATATCGCAATCCTAGTGGAAACAAGTGATAATCACCTCGGGGACACACAATGTGATGTTAAATATAAATAAGGTGATAATAAAAATAAAACATTATGCAAGCGGGTAAATAAGGATTTCCCTAACTCTTTGTGCCAAGTCATCATACATTGCAATCGCATAAATTCGAAAGGATTTTAGAACATGGCACCTACACCTCCTGATTTGCGATATGTGATGGCTCTCAGAATATTAAAATAATATTATTGGAATTGCTCATCGCAAAATCAAAAGATTGATCAGAAGATTGATGGCACGTATTCTAATTGGGCTTTGGGAAAACTGCGATGAGATCTATTTATTGAAGCATTTCAGTTTGACATCATTCCGTACGACGAGGCGTTAAGAATAGTAATGACTACAGTCCTTCAAATATTTCGCCTTGCGTGTTAATATCAATTCATAATATGAAATCCTTCGAACCAAATACTCCTGCCCTGATTTTCGACTGTACTACTATCACCACTATTTGTTCAAGCATTAACTACTCTGAAATTTTAATTTTATCACTCTTTTCTATTTCATATCATTTCGGTTTGAATCTATATGCAGCCAGCTAAAATGACAAAGAAAGCTCGAAAGACGAAAGCTTCCCCTGCAGTAGCTGAAGGAACATAAAAAGTTGTGGTGATCTTAGATACGGCATGCTAGGACTGTGGGAAAATTTCATGGGAAGGCATATATGAAATGATCGAAAAGGAAAGGCCTAAGGTAACTAAAGGACAAGCAATGTTGGATGGACCTACAGAATCTGAGAATACACTGAGTGATTTAGCCAACTCTTTTCTTCATAGAATAGTGGCTTGACAAAAGATTTTTCCATACAATGACATTGTAAAATTGGTAGTTGAGGGCATCAATGTAACAGATAGGACACTATTCACAGCCGATGGAAGAATTTTTGGATCCTTCAAGCTTGAGTACTTGAAGAAAATGTATCACTTTCTAGAGCCTCAGAAGTTTTATAATAAATCATTCCTTTAAGCTTTCATGAAGGAAAACGCAATAGAGTCGGACCCCATCAAAAAATGGAGGAACTTCCCTAAAAAACACAAGCACGAGTCATCCAGTATGTCTTCTATGAACTCTCTATCATCCCCATATTGTTATGTTGCCGCAATGATGTGTAGGCTATTTGGAAGCCCCAATTCTGCTAAGTTTTCCATTGAAATAGTCCCGTTAATAAAGCATCATTGAATTCTTTTGTGATGGATTAAGCTACTATCCTCTCAGACAAAATGGCAATCTAAGTACTTGACTATAAGAAAAATAGGTTTGTGACCAATTGAGTTGTTCCCCCATTATATATGAGTGCCTACATAGTCGATACCATTTGTTTCAATTCTGATTTTCCCATCATGGGATGGAAATGCACTGTTCAGGACCCAACCCCTATCCATATTTACCATAAAGACCTATGGCAGAAACAATATAAGAAGCATTTTTACAAGATTTTCCATGGCTTCATCCTACCCATTCATTAGGCAATCTTTTATAGACCAGCCCCTCGGTTGTCCAAAGAAGCTAGCATCGATATAACTTCAATTGGTAGATGGTTTGGGGAAGAGATGTTTATATACATTTGGGTTTTTGGCAGCATTACCAACCCGCATGTCCTTCCCCTATATGTCCCAGATAAATTATTGGCTAGGGAAATAACCTGTCAGACGGTTGAAAAAAGGCTTACAAAAAATCTCAAAGATGCCAAGAAATAGTTATGGCCTGCATTTCCGATTCACTGCGACATTTATTCATTACATGATTATAAGCATGCCCAAATTGAAGCCGAGAAAATAGGGGGTTTGAACCTAGCGGTTATTCCCAAAAGGCAGTATGACCCAAATAATGTTTCCTTTAATTTCACTACTTAGGTAAAAGTTAAACAATTCATCCATGAGAAAGATGAATTCGATGACTTCTTCAGATTAGCTGAGTCGTTGTCACAAGTACACCAACTGGCAAATATTAAGCTAGGACCATGGAAAATGGAACAATTCAACCAATACAGGGTGCAAAGGCTTTAGACAGTGCCACTGGACTTATTTCATATTGCACTAGGCATTCAACAAATAGCGCAAGGCACAAAGTAGGAGAAAACTTCTGAGGAAACCGAGATAAGCGATAAAGCAATAGAATAGTTGGAAACAGATGTTCACATTGATCTAATATTGATCAAAGAATGGGAATAGTTTGATCAATAGATTAAAGGTCAGAGTAATACCCAAATTGTTGTCGCACCAGAATCTCCCTTAAACGAACAGCCCCTAATTCATGAACCTGTAGTTGAAAAGGCATCTAGCAAGGATTCAACTATATGGGAAGTCGAGATAATCCTTGAGAATCCTTCATCAGAGATTATATCAAGTATTGAGGAGATCCCACCATTCGATGTGTTTTATAGCCCTAAACATAGGGTTGTAGTCAAAAGGCAGAGGAGGAAGAGGAAAATAGACCAAGTATCGGCAACAGTCTCTCAAGATGAATACATGAATGTCATTTGGAAAGATTCAGAAGTTGATCCCTCCGAAGACTTGACTAAATTATCTTAGTTTGCAAGTGCATATACAACTGCCACGATTGATAAAGCAACTGAAGTTAATCAATTGATTAAGGAAAAAGATCAAAAGATTAAACAACTTGAAGATCAGCTAAAGGCCGAGAAACAAAGGATTAATCAGCAGGCAATTGAAAGACAACAACAACTATCCCAAGAGTTTGAACAACTAAAACTGGCACATCATGAAGAGATTAAAGCTAAGGATGAGCATAGCTAAAACTCTCAATAAAGAAATTTAAAGAAAATACTAAAGTTGAAGAGTTTATAAAGGAAGCCTTAGCAATAAATAATTTCTTATCTCAACAGCTAACCCAACTCTACCAAAAGATATCCCTCATTCATCCATTATGCATCAAAACTAACACACTGGTAGATCAAGCGATCAATTCTAGATTGGAATTCGAGGATGCAAATGACAAGATCACAGATTATATCTCTTAGCAAAACATAGAAAAGGGAAGGACCACTAAATTACGGGTCATTCAAGAATCTCATAAAGAGATATTATTCTCAAAATGGGAGACACAGCTGATCAAATCAGAAATACCAACTTCAAGGGCCTAGGCAGTAAGGAATAATATCATTGAATTGAGAAATGATAATTTATACAACGCCAACTTAATTTTTGAGTGTACCCCTTAAAAGCTTCCTAATGTAAAAGTATTGGGAAAACAATGGAAGTAAGATTCGAACACCAGAGAATAAAAACTCAAAAAATTAAGAGGCTTCAATTGGGATACACATTGGATCTATTTGGTCAAACCGCATAGCCAACAAATGACAGCCAAATGTCTTGCGGACACAGTCTATCGCATGATACCCGAACTCTCGGATGCGGTGTACACAGCTCAATTGCATGCCAGGATGAGTCATCCACCAGAAGTCCAAACTATGCTTGAGATTTGTCAATTAAAGCCACAGGAGGATTGATTGATGCAATGCATCTTTTTGAATTTATTTATAATTCTATTTTTGTCATGAAATCCCATATTTTTAGAGAGGTTGTTCCAACCACTTTAAGCATCTTTTACGAATAGTTTGTTTTATTTTTACTATAAAGACCCTTTCATGTCATTTTAGAAAGGGTCCTGAAATTGTATTAAATTAGATTTAAGAAGATAGCACTTCTGCACTTCTAGGTTTATTTTGTAGAAGATAAGGATCAAGGTTCAAACTTGTTATAAATGAGAATTCAAGAGGACTCGCATTTCTGTATCTTTTTTGGAGTTTTCGAAAATAAGAAGAACGAACCAGACTGTTATTCTCATAGCAGGATTCAAATACATATGGTACTTATATCGATGTCATTTCTTTTCATGTTAGGTAATTTAACAATCTTTTGATTCAATATTGTTGTATATGTGACTGTCCATTCATTTCTACATTTATATCACTTCTGAGTAATTCTGGAATTGATATGTTGAACATGTATGCTGAAAATTAATGCTAAGATGATATGCAACCTGTTTTATATTACTTCGTTTGAAGTAATCATCATTCATGCTTAACTTCAATAATTGATTGATTGATCTTTATTAGTGATTGATTACTTGAAGTCATCATAAATCGCATAGATATTGAGTTACCCGGGTTATATATATAGATAGATAGATAGATAGATAGATAGATATTAGTATATTTTTAGAAGTATTACTAGTCAAATCATCTATCATCCTTTTACATATTTTAAAACACCCACTCATCAAAAAACATCTTTATAGGGAAACTGGTCCCATATTATCCAGTCGGAGCCACCATACTAAACGAAAAAGGAACTATATTAAGGGTTGGACTAGGTGGTCATCCCCCAATGTTGTTGCAATGAATTTTGAGGGATACCACTAGTTGAATTCCCTCCGCCAAGTTGAAAAAGGACTATGAAGACACCATCAGAATCTGACAGTGAGATTCCTTCATCATCATCCATACCATTTGAAGTTCACACAACCACTTGTGAACTCCACTTCATAGTCCAAATAGGTACAAGAGCTTCAACATCCTCTACCCAATCACTTTCAACCTCTTCTTCACCCTCTTCTACTAATAGCTCAATAATGGCACATAATCAATCTCAACCAAGGCCATGGACCAATCCAAGAGCTGTGACAATGCCTGCCCCTTTGACATAATTGTCAGCTCATTCGGAAAAATGGTTACCTAAATTCAACCCTGATAATGGCATGTTAGTAGAAGAGCATATAAATAATTTCATGTTGTCCATTAATTTGAATGGAGTAACAAAAGAGGATGCAGTAGTAAGGTTATTCCCATATACATTACAAGGAGCAGTTGGATCATGGTACTTCTCGTTACCATCAGGCTCGATTAATAGTTGGGATGCTTTTCAAGAGAAATTTTTAAGCAAATTTGGAGATGATAGGTCTACAACAACTTTGATAAATGACCTCTCCAATTTGAAAGCTGAACCCAAAGAACCCATTATGGAATTCAATTCACGTTTCAATAAGTTATTGAATAAAATACATGCGACATCCAAGCCTAGTGAGGAGGTCCGAAATGGGTGGTACATTTCTGCGGTACCTTCAAACATAGCTATCTTTGTTGATAGAGCTGCTAAACAAACATTAGCAGAAAATATGAAAGAAGCAATAGCTGTTGAAAAATGTATCGTAGCCTTAGAAAAGAAAAATGCACTAGAGGAAAGAAAATCCAAAAAAGTAACCTTTAGAGAGGAATCAAAGAAGAAAGTAACCAAAGATCCATATGACATGGAAGGCCTACAAAAATTTCTTAAAACTATGTCCAATGAAATGGTAGAAATCAAAAAACAGGTGGCTGAAACTTCTACAAAAACACCATTTAGGAATTTTAAAAGAAATTAGACAACTGATCCTGAACCACCCAATCCTATATGAAATGCAGAATCTGATTTAGATGATGAAGAAGAGGAAGATACAACTTTATCAGTTGATTAAATAGAGGAAGAAGAAATAGTTGAATGTCATGGAATGTGGGATTTTATTTTTCCCAACTCTGATAATGAAAGTGAACAGGAAGCCTTACCAGTAAACAGTAGAAGTAAGAGTGTTATAGAACCTAATCAGTCAACTCAAAAGAAGAAAAACTCAAATCCTGTTACGAAAGAGAAATCCCCCACGAAGAAAACTCCAATTTCATCTCCTCAAACAAAACCATCTTCGTCTAATCCTCCATCATCATCAAAGACTCTAGTAGTTTCAGATCCCATGGATTATAACATAGTGGAAGATATGAAGAAGACTCGAGCAAATGTTTCTCGACATGAACTTAACAAGTTCAAGCATCAACAAAACTTGTTTCTTAAGGAATTAAATGCAGTACCTTCTTCTCCTCTTCCAACATGTGTATTATCCAAGGCTGCCAGAGGATCAGGTAAGCCACTAGCTGATAAGGTGGATGCTACTGATGCCATTTTAATGGTAGATAGATCAAATTCTCATACTCCTTCTTTTATTTTGACTTGTGAGATCTACAATAGAAAATTTCATAACTGCTTGATTGATTCAGGGGCTTCATCAAATATAATGCCAGCATCAGTTTGCTCCAAACTAAACATTGAACCCTAGAAATCTGCAGTTCATATTGTTAAGTTAAATTGGACTAAGGTTCAAGTTTTAGGAGAAATAAATTCAGTTACTATCATACTATCTGCTGATCCAAGGGTTGTTCAAATAATTAATATATTGATTGTTGACATCCCTGAGTTTTATGGTTTAATCCTTAGTAGAGTTTGGTTTGAAAAACTCCATGGCTATATTTCAATGGATTGGTCTCACATGTGGCTTCCTTATAATGGGAAGCCAAATAAAATCAGAATTGACCGTGAAAATAATATTACTGACACAGTAACTGAATTTGAAGAAGAAAATGAACCAGTAGCCTTCAATAATAATACTCTTGGTAACTATTCGGCAGAATCATTTTATGGGAACTTCACTGCTCACCAATCACCTTTCACAGCTAATAACTCCACCTCAAAAGTTGAAAAAATTTCACAGACGGATACTTATAAGTGTGTTAATGTTGTAGATAAACATGTAAATAAGCTTTTATTTTGGTCTTTGTATTTTGATGGATCTAAATCCAATGACGGTGCGAGAGAAGGATATATCTTAGTCAGTCGTGAAGGAGAGAAAAATATGTTATCATGCAGGTTAGAATTTGAGTGTGCTAATAATACAGCAGAATATGAAGCCTTGGTTCAAGTTCTTTATAATGAAATAGGTCTTGATGTGAAATATCTAAATTTTTTTGGTGATTATGAAATAGTGATAAAACAAGTGAGAAATACTATTTATTATCTGTTAGGAAATCTCAAACACTATCAATCACTCGCTCAAGATCTTATTTCTCATTTTTTGGCATTTAATATATCTCCTATTCCCAAATCACATAATGCAGCAATAGATCTCTTGGGTAATGTAGCTTCTAAACTCCTTCCATCTGAGGATTATAGTCCAAATAGATTTTCTATTGAGTTAATTTTTAGACCATCCATCCCAAATAATGTCACCAATTGGTGTGTGTTCAATCATGATGAGGATATCCTAAATTTCATGACATCTGAAGGGTCTTATGACGATCAAATCATTGATGAAAGTGATAATGATCTTCAACTAAAACATAAATTGAAAGAAAATCCTATTCCTAAATCTGTGGTTAAACTGGAAGATCTTTATGATGTTAAGGATAGATTCAAAAAATTCACTAATGCAAAACTTCAAAGTTCAACTTTAAGGTTTGAATTAGTAAACGTTGGTGCAGATACCAAACCATAAAATGTTAATCTAGGGCTCGGACTTTCACCTGATGAAAGATTTTCTTTCATCTGATTATTGAAGAAATACAAAAATGTTTTTTCTTGGAATTATGAGGATCTAAAGACCTATGATACCTCTATTATTCAACATACAATTCCAATGATTTTTGACAAGAAACTTGTACAATAGAAATTAAGGAAAATTCACCCCAATCTTCAGAGTCAAATCAAAATGGAGTTGAATAAACTCCTTAAAGCCAAAATAATCTTTCCTGTCATACATTTAATGGGTCTCAAATTTGGTACCCGCCAGGAAAAGGAATGGTGATATTAGGATTTGCATAGATTTTAGAAATCTCAACAAAACATGTCAGAAAGGTAATTTCCCATTACCGACAATGGAACAGATACTTCAATTAGTAGTTGGCTCCGAGTTAATGTCTTTTCTTGATGGTTTTTCAGGATATAATCAGATGTTGGTCTATTCAGATGATAGATTAATGACTACATTCAAAACTAAATGGGGAACATATTCTTATCAGAAAATTCCTTTTGGTTCGATAAATGTTGGAGCTACTTTCCAACAAGCCATGGATATAGCTTTCAAAGGTTTGATCAATAAAATGGTCATTGTTTACTTAGATGACATAACTATTTATTCTAAGAAAAAGAGCAACCATTTGCATGATTTAAAGAAAATTTTTGAACGTTGCAGAAAGTATGGGATTTCTTTAAATCCCAAGGAATCATCCTTTGATCTTAATGAAGGTAAACTCTTAGGGTTTACTGTATCCAAAAATGACATATATATTGATCCTGAGACGATAAAGGAGATTTCTGATATCCATTTACCACATAATAAGAAATCTATGCAATCATTCTTGGGACAGATAAATTTTTTAAAAATATTCGTTCCTGATTTTTCTCATATTGTTCTACCCTTGCAATCCATGATTAAGAAAAAATCAGTCTTCAAATGGGGACATAATGAAAAGGAAGCTTTTGACTCAATCAAACAAGCAATCATTAATGCTCTTGCATTGAATACTCTAAATGTTTTTGGTCATTTTATTTTATACACTCTGGCCACTGAATCATCTTATGTTGTTGTGTTAACACAAATCAATGATCAGCAAGTGGAAGCACCCATATCTTTCTTTAGTTCCAATTTACAAGGTGCTGAGCTTAATTATTCAGAAGTCGAAAAACAAGCCTTCCCTCTATTTAAGTATGTTAAACATTTTAGACCTTTTCTCCTAAAAACACATACAAAAGTAATAGTCCCATTCTCTGCAGTGAGCCAATTGCTAGTTCAAAGAGAAGTAGGAGAGAAAAGAGCTAACAGGGTAACAAATTTACAAGAATACGATATTGACATTAAACCAACGAAAATTGTTAAAGGACAAGATTTTTGCAAGTTTCTAGTAGGAGCTTCCAATATACCATATCATGAAGATTCAAGTCGTACTGCACAAGTAAATGAGATATAATTGATTTTGAATCCCAATATGCTGATATGATTTTTTACTTAAGAAATTGATATGCTCCCCCTGAGTTCAGCTACAAAAACAAACATGCTCTAAGGTTAAAAGCCAAACACTATGAAATAATTGATAATGTGTTATTAAGGAGAAATTATGATTCCGTTCTATTAAGATGCCTTGAAATATCTGAAGTGCAAAAGGTTTGACAGGAATTGCATGATGGCTTAGCTGGTGGACATTTTGGAGGAGACACTACAGCACACAAAATATTGCATGCTGGTTATTATTGGCTAAATTTGTTCAAAGATACCCATGACTATGTAAAGAAATGTAATATATGCCAAACTGCTAGTGGGAGGCAAAGGAAACCAACCTTTCCTTTACAACCAGTTAATATTGAGCAACCATTTGGGAAGTGGGGGCTTGATATAATAGGAGAGATTATTCCTCATTCTTCCAAGTAGCATAGATATATCCTTATAGCCACGAACTACTTCACAATGTGGGTAGAAGTGATTCCAACAAAGGTAGCAAATTTCGATGCAATTATTGAATTTATTGATCATTTCATCATCATCAGGTTTGGTTTACCTAATGCGCTTATCTTTGATAATGCATCTTATTTTTTTGGAAATAGTACAGTCGAATTTTCCCTTAAGAGAGGTTTTAAGTTAAAATACTCTGCAAATTACTATTCACAAGGAAATGGCTTAGTGGAGTCAACTAAAAAAAATCTCATTAGTATTATTTAAAGGATTGTTGATCAAAACCAAAAGAATTGGCATAAATCTTTAATATTCACACTATGGGCAGATCATATAACCCAAAAGGCCTCAATAGGCACTTCTCCTTTTAACTTAGTATATGGGAAAGAAGCTGTTATTCCACCAAATCTAGCCCTCCCATCACTAGCCCTAGTACAATTCATTGAAGAAACTCCTTCTTCCTCTATTCAATTAAGGTTTAATGAAATTGTTAAATTAGATGAGGAAAGAGAAAAAGCCAAGATTACTCATGCTAAACATCAACAGGTCATTAAATCCTTTTTTGATGCAAGTTCAACCAGCTCAAAAACACTACAGATTGGTGATCTCATTTTGAAATGGGACAAAGCACATGAAGACAAAGGTAAACATACCAAATTTCAGAAGATGTGGCTTGGACCATTTCAGATTGTTGAAAAGGTAGGCTCATCGACATTTTTACTGCAAGACTTATCAAAAAAGAGAGATTCTCTTCCTATGAATCAACTTATCTTAAAGAAATTATTTCCCTAAGGAGGTAACCCCTTCTTATCTGTACATATTCTTTTTATTCAAATTATGATTTCTTTCAATAATGTTGTAAATAGTATACCATTGGCTTTCTGCTATTGAAATCTCTTTGAAAACATATTGTGAATCTCTGCTTTTAGAAATTATAAACTTTTAAGGAAGTGATTATAGTTTTGGGAAATTAGATAAACATCATAAAACTCTGAGATGTTATTTGAAATTGTGAAACCTTTCAAACTAGGAAATCATAGTGCATCATTTTAAGTTTTATCAGTTGATATAGGTTATTTTGTAAAAAGTAAAGACTTTCTATGACTAAGCGTCTACATCTCTACGATTGTCATCCAATAAATCTTAAGGAGTCAAAGATTCACCCCATCCATTAGGACTATGGTTTTTTAGAGTGTAATTCTAAAATACAACCGATTTAAAAGATAAGAGGTCTCATTACGACCCTGCTTACCATGATCATAGGGAACTAATTAAACTGACATTAGCAATACTGCATACCAAAGCAGGGTAATGGCTTATAATCATAAGACAAGGGGTATCATTACGAGGCATCTTGTTCAGTTCAATTACAACCAGTGAATGGCATTGTCATCTTCTGGCTCCCAAACCAAGGTAATGGCTTTTATCCCAAAAAGGAAAATGAAAAAGTAAAAATAAAAAATGAAAATATATATAGAAATATATTTTTGAATTTATCTTTAAAACATTATTTTCTTAGATGTATGGGATAATGAGTAATTGATGGTTACAAGGTAACCCTATCAAGATTATAGACATTTGTTGGCAGAAGTGGCTCTACCTATGAAAAAATAGTAAATTCAAAGGCTAAATTGCGGAAGCCCCCTACTTAATATTTAACAACCAATCAAGGCTTGAAGAAACTATAAATGTTTTCATTAATAATAAGGGTGTGTAAAAGAAATTGCAAAATTGATCAATTTTTCTTATTCATAGTAATTTCTTTTATCTAACATATTTCAAAATAGTTTCCTTTTCCTCAGTTGTTTGTACTAAAGAAAGTGTTAGAAATTTCATCTTTTTATTCAGAGATAATTGGTTCTTTCAGTGAATCGCCAATTGTTGTGCTATACAACAATTCCCCCCCCCCCCCCCATTTCAATATTTTTCTTAATTTTATTCATAAACGCTAATTAGGAAATAGGGTCCCTTTAGTTTGTACAAAGAAATAAAATATTTACATATAAATCAATTTCTTTGTTTATCGCTTTTTAAATAAAAGTTCTTCAAATAACCCTCCAAAAAACAACACACATCGTAAATCGCTTAAGGTTAAGGAACATACAATCTGAATGATATTGTTTCGATCTGAAAGTTTCAACCTTAGAGCTTCTTAAGCAAATCATTGAAAAACATGTGATGCGATAAAGTGATCGCATATCGCCTATCACATTGTAGATTCCAAGTGATAGGTTTAACGGGACATTGAAACTTTGTGATGTGAGAAGATTCTCGCATCTCGCATATTGTCGAAACCAAGAGAAGCCACACTGTTATAGACATTTTTGGGCACTGTAACCCCAAGCATAAAATGTCCATAAACCAAGGGCTCCTAAGTCCCTAAAAGTGTTGTTCCAACCCCTAAAAGAACAAGGTCAACTGATTACAGCTTCTCCCAGAAGTTCTCCATGAAAAACTACTTAGAACTGGTCAAAACTGGACCATTTCACCTGCTCCATAGGCAAAGTGCGTTGCATCTCACCTAAATACACACAGTGGGTGTGTTGCATTTCAAAAAGCCCTTCTATGGGGTGCGATGGGTGAGAAGGGACAAATGGCAGTGTCAATCCGCGAGGTGGAGAAGCATGGAATCTTCCAGAAACTTCTCCTGTGACACTTTCCTCTCTGAATTCGACCTGGGATGAGTAAGAGATCATCAATCTCCAAGTGGAAGCAAGAACTATCAGAGGGAAGACACTAATCAAATCACAAGCTGACTCATCTCCCTTATAGACATCTATATATGGATCCCTCATCCCAAAGATCCAGGAGGCTGGAATTTTGCATCTTGTAAGGAATTGCTGTTAGTTTCTTGAGGCAACATCATAGTGTTGGGTGATCTAAGCTTTTCATGAGGTGAAGAAGGGCTTACTTGCTGAGAGCATGATGTTGGGTCAGAACAACTGGTTGTAACTCTCTTGGCTCTTTCTTGATTATCAATAAAGCTATTCAAGTTTTCCTCCATACTCTTGTGTAATTTATGTTTTGTGCATTTGTATGGTCAATTTACATCTGATCCTAGATTGTTTATGATAATAGATCCATGTTCTCGTATAGTGTTATGCTGCTTTGATTCTACAGGTACTCTTTGAAGCTGGGTATACAAGAAAGAAAGTAGCAAAGGACTATCATAAGAGAGAGGAATCGAGCAAGGAACCAAGCGCAAGACAGAGGTTGGTCTCATTTGTTCTTCTCTCATCTATCTTTCATAAAGGAAAATGAAAGTAGTTTTACTTTGTTTGTTTCTAAGGTAGCTACCAGCCTTAGTGGGATTAGTAGTTCTGCATAGACACTTTTCTCTATAACAAAATGGCGACTCCGCTGGGGAGTGACTAGATTGATTGTTTATCTACATTTGTTTACTTTATAAACTTACAGATAGAGCCTGAAGTCAAGCCAGCTAGCCTTCGAACTACATTTGCTATGCAAGTGCAAAGTAGATCAACGCTGCTTCAGTCAATCTGTGGGTTTTGTTTATGAATTAAACAATTGATTTACAAACTTTTTGATTGCCCTCGTGGTGGCTCTAGTAACCTCCTTAGATCTACCCCTATGATTGATTTACTGATTACCACTTGCTCGGCCAAAATCCATAAACTGAACTGCAAATTGTGACCCGGAACCCAATCAAAGTCTCGTCCCTGGTCCAACACACTGTCTGTTCTATGAATCTCAAATTCAGTGCACTTCCCTAGTGTAGTAGGTGCGCTGCATTTCAAATTCACCGTGTTACAGGTGCGCTGATTAGACTAGGCATTGTTCCTAAATTTTGGTTTCTGTGTTCACTCTTTCCAGATCTATTCAAGAGTTTTACTGCCTATAGTCAGTACACCTCTGTTTGAAACCCTTTTCCTTGCTGTTATTTCACCTCCATTGTGCAAAGAACTGTAAATTTTTTTATGTATTTGTTGAGTCATTTTCAGTTCTCCTCTACAAAGAAGTAACGTAACTGTACTGTCGTTTCTTGATTTGAAAGTGTCGCAAGTGTCGTTTTCAATCATAGAAGAGGACCTGATTGTTCTTGATAGTCGATTACCCTGTTACTATTGTATTCGATCTGAATTAGTAGCTTTTCTAGTGTCGAAAGCAAGTTTTCATTTCCAAATCGCAAAGTGTTGCCATTGTCTTCATTTTGATTTTGAAAAGAAACTTGTTAGTAATTGTCGCTTTGAAAAATAATTCAGATTTGTGCATTAGCTTTCTTTTTATCATTCACATATTAAGAAGGCTGAAAACAAATACATGCATGTGAATTTGCATTTAGACTGTTTGATTGGTTTGATTTAGGACGGTGCATATAGTGTGTGCTCTTTTCTCTTTGTTGAAATAATACTGTCTCTCTTTCCTTAGTAGCTAGGATTTTCATTGCACAAAGAAGATTAAACTACTGTTTATCATCTTAAATTGCATTTTAGAAATTGTACATCTACATCACGCGGTGAACCTGAAAGGAAAATTTCTTAAGCAAGATCAACTATAAAATAAATTTAATGAATCTAACAACGCTTTGGAACCTAACGCACAACATCTAGAAGTCTAGGCTAGAGACGTATTCCGACGTCGTAAAGCCTGGTAACTATTGTTCTCACTGTTGGTTGGGTGATTCCTCCACTTTGAGACGATAAGTGCCAGTACGGACTTGTGGTCCCACGTACCGTCAATTATATTTTGGGAGACCACAATAGGCTTTATCCTTTATCCATAGGAAGCCGTGTCTATCACCCTATCGATCGCAATGCACTGAACATAGCATTCGGGAAGATTGACTGCCGTACCGTAAAAAGTATTCTGCAATTTTGTGATTGGTTTGGTAATCCCTCTATCTAGATTTCCAGAGCAATCCCTTTCATTCCTTTTAAGACTCCTTAACGGAAAAGGTCTATCTGAGCACTTGTCACTTCAGGCTCATTAAAAATCGAAGGTGACTAGAGCCATCTTTTGTTTTTTCTCGACTCTTTAAAATTGAAAAAATAGGTTGTGTCAAAGCGTCTAAAATTTATTTTAAACGGAATAATCATCACCTTTCCTACGTTGGTCTTAGGTTGAGAAAATGGAGTCCACCAACCAAGGAGTTCCCCTGGGAGGAAATCCTAGTCCCTTCTCTTCTTGGGGAGATGTTGGTGCACCCCATATGGCCACATTGTCGCTTCCAGGATTGACAATCGGCTTGCCCGTATGGCTTTTCTCAACCTCCGTCGTTCAGAACACCGCAATTCCTGAATAATCAAGTAAGCAACTAGACAACTCCAGAGTTACCCCCCAACCCTCTACTTCATCCAATTCTTCCTCTCCTCCTTCCTCTTCGCTTTATGAGGCTGGTAAATCCAAAAATCAAGTACCTGAGAAGAAGAAGGAAAAGAAGAAGAAAGAGAAGAAGAAGAAGAAGGATCCAAAGGTGAAAAGGGGCAACCAAGCGTCATCTAGCGAAAATCCACACACTGCACCGACCAGGCCTAAATCACCATGTGTCATTTGCAAAGGAGACCACTATCATAGAGATTGTCCTTGCATCCCTCAGATCTTAAGGGACTCGTCTCCTCGTTTGCACAACCCGGTGTCGTCAACCTCTGAGGATAATGTTCAAAACACACCGTCGACTAGTGAAAGTGAAGCCCCTGGACAAAAAGGAAAGTGCAAATTTCCTTGAAACTCTGTGAAGGCAATCACGCCATCCATTGTTGTCCCTTCTTAGACGAGGCTAAAAGAGTTTTGGACGATCGTCCAGTTTCACCATTACGACTTCCTCCTGAATATAAGAAACTCTTGCCGAGTCCGTCACTAGTTGAAAATCTTGCTAACTCGCCCAGGTGGTCGGCCAAAGCGTCTACCATTGAAGATAAACCAGCTGAACCCATACCAGACGAAATTCAAAAGGTCGAGGCGGCAGTTGACCTGGTCTTGCCTTCAGAGGTCCCATCTTCAGATGATACAGTCACCGAAGAGAACAAGGATGACACCGTCTAAATTCTTTTCGTAAACACAAAATCCGATGAACATGGGGGAAATTTACCCATTCCTTCACCGCAGGAAGGAAGTTCATCAGATTCGTACCTGGTCGTCTATTCGGTCCCACCTCCAAGCAACCTAGTTGTTTCCTTCGACTGGAATCAGCTAGGCAGACCCTGTTTACCGGCTAGTGTACCATTCTGAATCATTGCTCAAGTATATAGATTGGTTATGGCTGATACCATCATAGATGAAGGGGCTTCTGTGAGTATCCTTTCCTCGACTGCTTGGAAAGCACTTGGTTCGCCATCGCTTTTGCTTTAGATGAGAAATCTAACAGGCTTTGACAAAGGAACCAGTCGACCGTTAGGGATCCTTCCCAATGTGCCCATAACATTGAGAAGGAAAATCGTTCAAATGAACGTAATGGTAGTCCAAGGACCCCTGGATTATAATCTACTCCTTGGACGAGACTATATTTATTGCATGGGAGCCATTGCCTCATCACTCTTTAGAGTAATGTGTTTTCTACACGAAGGAAGAGTGGTCAAGCTCGTAGACCAGCTTTCATTTCCCGGTTCACACATGGAAAATAGTCATATACCATCCTTGAATGGTCTTTTCACACAAGGAATGTCTCATCAATCTCCAGTCCGTCCACCTGATGAGCGCGAGTGATTCGGAGGACATGACTGAAACCCAAGGGGCATGCACCCTGGTCTGCTTCGGTAGGAAAACTTCAGGTATCGGATAGGTTTCCGCGAGAGATATATGACTAGTCTGACACTCCCGTCCGTGATTGGAAGAGGGGGTTAGAATGGAATAAGATTCCCTTGTCAAAGTTATGTGGGTGGATGCGTGTGTGCCACTTGCCTTTGTCTATTTCAGTAGGAATCGCCGAAGAAGTGTTTTGTTTGCGGTGCAGATAAAACAAATTTTGGTAACCTGAAAGAGGTAAGCCTTTCCCGATAAAACAAATGTTTTGTCGGTAGATTGAGGGGTGACCTTGAAACTCTATTTTATACCTAGAGGCATGCAAACCTTTTGGCGTGCAAGCGAAGAGCGACCATTTTTTTTTTTAAATTTGTAGGTCCTCTAACCGTTTAAACTCGTAGGATTGGTCGTTTCCTAACTTTCATAAAGAAAGGATGTGAGGCAAAGCTTTGAAAATTTGTTGTTTTTATATATGAGACATCCTTATTATGCGACTGGATTAATCAAGCAGTTTTAACGCGGACTTCATGCTCGTTAAAAAATAAACATAAGCAATGAGCAAATGCTTCCCCAGCATTTAAGCTCATTAAAAAATGAACCAATTTCTGGTAAATAAATGTCGTGAATGTAGTACTTCAGCCTTTAAATCCTTGGTCATGTTCTCATCATCACCTCCACCCTGTATTGGCCGATCATTCACCTCCATTTGATTGTTTACCCCTTTTGAGGAACAACTGTGAAGAGTGATCCTGTTAGCCATCCTTGTAACACTGCCATGATTGGGAAATTCCAAACCTTACCTGGAATCACCTGCTACCCAAATTTATCACTCGTTCCTCAAAGACGAGTCTCCTTTAGGCTCTTTTCAACTGACTCATAAAATATGAAAAGATTGCCGAGCCATTGGCCTCTCCAGCTCGTTAAAGTGACCGAAAGTGCTAACCATCCTTTATATTTTAATATTTTTGGACCTGAGGGATTGTTACACAAAAATATCGAGCGCTTGTTTTGTTCGGCTCGTTAAAAGTATCAAAAATTCATCCCTTCTGTATTGTTTTATACTTTTTCGGACTTAAGGGATTAGATGACGAAAAAGGATTTTTGGAGTTTCCTTTACATCCCTTTTCAGACTCTCTGAAATTGAAAAGGACTGAGTTATCTTTGTCGTTAAACTCGTTAAAACCTAATAGCGACAAACTTGTCCATAGCAGACAAGAACGAGTTTCACTATCACTAGGCTCGTTAAAACATAGCGATGGGTTTGCCCGAAGGGAAAATTATAGAGCAAGCATATGTTATCCTCCTCAAGCTTGAAAAAAATAAATAGGTACTGGTCAGCAATGACTGGGGAAAAATTGGGAAGAAAACATGAAGAAACTTTGTTGGTAGCAAGTCGCTCTTGAACATGACACTTTCACTCCGCATCCAAGTCAGGTTGGGCTGTTTCATTCACCGGTCACATCACCATGGTCACATCATACCATCCAAATTTGGGGTTAATGCTACCAATCCATCATGTTAGTGTTGCCAATATGTTCAAGAGAAGTCATTCAGAGAATTCACCTGTGTCTCACCCGCTGCAATACATTTACGCTCCATTCTTTCATGACCGCCACCCTGAACCTTATATCACTAGATTGTTTTCACCTCCATTAAAATCATTTGCTCTATTTCGTGTCATTGATGTGGGATTCATTAAGGCCATCCTATGACAGATCGCTTCTTGTCGACATCAGCTCATTATCCAAGAAGTCAATCTAGGAACACCCATTTCAGTACTTTGAACCTTGCATGCCTCAGTGGCAAGTTTCTCACTTCCAGTAATAGGTTTACATCAATGGCCTTTGACCAAAATATTTTGCGTGGTGTTCGACGCCAAGTCCCTTATTCACACCACGTGAATTGTACTGCAGTACCTTGAGGATCATTATCGTTATCGGTGATTCCTCTCGCGCCTGTTAGCAACTTACATCATTGGCTGGTAATCAGGTGATGTCTTTCCATGTTCGACTCTAGAACATCTCTCACATGGATCGACTTGTACTTTGAGTGAAGATCGAACGAGATTGAAGACCCCGGATTTAGTTTCATCCATCCGGGCTACGATATATATTCAAGAAATAAAGACATCAAATGTACATCGTTGCTACACAAATAATCATCCAATCTAAGGGATGATGGCTCTACCAGAATCATCAGTCTACACTCAAACAATTGTCTATCCTATGTACATGAAAATGAATTTATAAAGCTGAGCATGGGAATTCCCGCCTCAGCTAGATCATGAAAAATACTATGAAGATAATGTATTGTATTGTATCTTATTACAGGTCTCCTTCCAGCTTGAAAGAACTTTGGATCCTCATGATAAAGCATTTCACCCGACATCAAAAAGATTAACGACCTCATGCTTTAGGGGGCAACTGTTATAGACATTTTTGGGAACTGGAACCCCAAGCATAAAATTTCCATAAACGAAGGGCTCCTAAGTCCCTAAAAGTGTTGTTCCAACCCCTAAAAGAACATGGTCAACTGATTACAGCTTCTCCCAGAAGTTCTCCATGAAAAACTACTCAGAACTGGTCAAAACTGGACCATTTCACCTGCTCCATAGGCAAAGTGTGCTGCATCTCACGTAAATACACACAGTGGGTGCATTGCATTTCAAAAATCCCTTCTATGGGGTGCGATGGGCGAGAACGGACAAATGGCAGTGTCAATCCGTGAGGTGGAGAAGCATGGAATCTTCTAGAAACTTCTCCTGTGACACTTGCCTCTCTGAATTCGACCAGGGATGAGTAAGAGATCATCAATCTCCAAGTGGAAGCAAGAACTATCAGAGGGAAGACACTAAACAAATCACAAGCTGACTCATCTCCCTTATAGACATCTATATATGGATCCCTCATCCCAGAGGTCCAGGAGGCTGGAATTTTGCATCTTGTAAGGAATTGCTGTTAGTTTTTTGAGGCAACATCATAGTGTTGGGTGATATAAGCTTTCCATGAGGTGAAGAAGGGCTTACATGTTGAGAGGATGATGCTGGGTTAGAACAACTTGTTGTAACTCTCTTGGCTCTTTCTTGATTATCAATAAAGCTATTCAAGTTTTCCTCCATACTCTTGTGTAATTTATGTTTTGTGCATTTGTATGGTCAATTTACACCTGATCCTAGATTGTTTATGATAGCAGATGCATGTTCTCGTATAGTGTTATGCTGCTTTGATTCTACAGGTACTCTGTGAAGCTGGGTATAAAGAAAGAAATTAGCAAAGGACTATCAGAAGAGAGAAGAATCGAGCAAGGAACCAAGCGCAAGACAGAGGTTGGTCTCCTTTGTTCTTCTCTCATCTATCTTTCATAAAGGAAAACGAAAGTAGTTTTACTTTGTTTGTTTCTAAGGTAGCTACCAGCCTTAGTGGGATTAGCAGTTCTGTATAGACACTTTTCCCTGTAACACACACCCAAAAAACTTGCGATGTGATAAGATTCTTACATCTCACATATTACAATCCTAGCGTAAATAAGTGATAATCGCCTTGGGGACACACAAAGCGATGTTAAATATAAATAAAGTGATAATAAAAATAAAACATTATGTGAGCGGGTAAATAAGGATTTCCCCAACTCTTTGTGCCAAGTCATCATACATCGCAATCACATAAATTTGAAAGGCTTTTAGAACATGGTGCCTACACCTCCCGATTTGCGATATGCAGTGGCTCTCAGAATATTAAAATAATATATATTGAAATCACTCATCGCAAAATTGGAAGATTGATGGCACGCATTCTAATTATGCCTTAGGAAAGTTGCGATGTGATCTATTTATTCAAGCATTTAAGTTTGACATTGTTCAATACAGTGAGGCATAAAGAAAAGTAATGACTATGGTCCTCTAAAGATTTTGTCTTGCGTGTCAATATTAATTCATAATATGAAATCTTTCGAACCAAATACTCCTGCCCTGATTTTCTACTGTATTATTACACCACTATCTATTCAATTATTAGCCACTCTGAAATTTTAAGTTTATCACTCTTTTATGTTTCATATAATTGCAGTTTGAATCTGGAAGTATGCAGCTAGCTAAAATGACAAAGAAAGCCCAAAAGACGAAAGCTTCCCCTGCAGTAGTCGAAGGAACATAAAAAAGTTGTGGTGATCTCAGATACGCCATGCTAGGACTGTGGGAAACTTTCATGGGAAGGCATATATGATATGATGGAAAAGGAAAAGCCTAAGGTAACTGAAGGATAGTCAATAGTAGAGGGACCTACAGAATTTGAGAATACATTGAGTGATTTAGTTGATTATTTTCCTCATAGAATAGCGGCCTGACCAAAGATTTTTCCATACAATGACATGGTAAAATGGGTAGTTGAGGGCATCAATATTATAGACAGGACTTGAAGAAAATGTATCACTTTCTAGATCCTCAGAAGTGCTATAACAAATCATTCCTTGAAGCTTTCACGAAGGAAAATGAAATAGAGTCGGACCCCATTGAACAAAGGAGGAACTTCCCTAACAAACACAAGCACGAGTCATCCAGTATGTATTCTGTGGACTCTCTAACATCCCCATATTGTTATGTTGCCGCAATGACGTGTAGGATGTTTGGAAGCCCCAATTCTGCCAAGTTTTCCATTGAAATGGTTGCATTAATAGAAGCAGTATTGAATTCTTTTGTGATGGATTGGACTACTATCCTCTAAAAAAAAATGGTAGTCCAAATACTTGACTATAGGAAAAATAGGTTTGTGACCACTCGAGTTGTTCCCCCATTCTATATGAGTGCCTACATAGTCGATACCATTTGTTTCAATTCCACTTTTCCCATCATGGGATGGAAATGGACTATTCAGGACCTAACCCCTATGCATATTTCCCATAATAACTTGTGGTAGAAACAATATAAGATGCATTTTTACAAGAGTTTCCATGGTTTCATCCTACCCATTCATCAGGCCATATTTAATAGACCAGCCCCTCGGCTGTTCGACGAAGCTAGCATTGATCTAAATTCAATTGGCAGTTGGTTTAGGGAAGAGATATTTACATACATTAGGGTTTTTGGCAACATTAGCAACCCGCATGTCCTTCCCCTATATGTCCCAGATAAATTATTGGCTAGTGAAATAACCTATCAGACAGTTGAAAAAGGGCTTACAAAAAATCTCAAAGATGCCAAGAAATAGTTATGGCCTACATTTACGATTTGCTGGGGCATTTATTCATTACCTCATTATAAGCATGCCCAAATTGAAGCTGAGAAAATATGGGGTTTGAACCTAGAGGTTATTCCCAAAAGGCAGTATGACCCAAATAATGTTGCCTTTAATTTCACTACTTAGGTAAAAGTTAAACAATTCATCCATGAGAAAGATGAATTTGAAGACTTCTTCAGATCATCTGATTCATTCTCACAAGTACACCACCTGGCAAAGATTAAGCTGGGTGTTATAGACATTTTTGTGCCTTATAGCTCTAAGCAAGAAATTTCCATAAACCAAGGGCTCCTAAGTCCCTAAAAGTGTTGTTCTAACCCCTAAAGGAACAAGGTCAACAAATTACAGCTTCTCCCAGAAGTTCTCCACCAGAAACTGCTCAGAATAAGTCAAAACAGGATCATTTCAGCTGCTTCACTAGCTAAGTACGTTGCATAGAACCTAAATCCACTAGCTAGGTGCGTTGCAACACACCTAAATGCACTACCAGGGTGCGTTGAGCGGGAAATGACAAATGACAGTGTCATTCCGCGAGGTGGAGAGACAATGGAGGCTTCCAGAATCTTCTCCTATGACACTTGCCTCACTGAATTCGACCAAGGATGAGTAAGAGGCCTTCAGTCTCCAAGTGGAAGCAAGAACTGACAGAGAGAAGCCACTAATCAAATCACAAGCTGACACATCGTCCTTGCATACATCTATATATGGATCCCTCATCCCAGAGATCCAGGGGCTGGAATTTTGCACATTGTAAGGAATTGCTGTTGGTTTTGAGACACATATCAGAGAATTGGGTGATCTATGCTTTGTTGGAGGTGAAGAGGGGCTTCTTTGCTGGGAGGTTGATGCTAGGTCAGGAATCATCGGTTGTAACTCCTCATGGATCTTCTTGTATATCAATAAAAACTATTTGAGCTTCTCCTCCATGCTTTTGTATCATTGATGCTTGTTACATTTGTATGGTTAACTTAAATCTGATCCTAAGTTATTTATGAATATAAATCCATGTCTTTGTATAGTTTTCTTCTTCTGTGATCTTACAGGTACTTGGTGAAGCTGGGCAAGTAAGGGAGCAGGTAGCTGGAAGCTATCAAAGAGGAGAGAGATTGGATCAAAGGACTAGCGCAAAACACAGGTTGGTTCTTACTATTCCTCTTTATTTATAGTTCATAAAGGAGATACAAAAGTAGTTTTCTCTATTTGTTTCTAAGGCAGCTGTCACACCTTAGTGGGATAGAGCAGTTGTAAATAGACACTTTTCCCGGTAACACTGGGACCAGGGAAAATGGAACAATTCATCTAATAAAGGATGCAAAGGCTTCAGATAGTTGTACTAGACTTATTGAGTATTGCACTAGTCATCTAGCATACAATCCAAAGCACAAAGCAGGAGAAAACTTACGAGGTAGCCGAGACAAGCGATAAAGCAATAGAACAGTTGGACACAGATGTTCACATTGATCCGATATTTATCAAACAATGGGAATATTTTGATCAACAAATTAAAGGTCATAGTAATACCCAAACTGTTATCGCACCAGAATCTCCCTTAAAACAACAGCCCCTGATTCATGAGCCCTTGGTTGAAAACTCATCTAGAAAGGATTCAACTATAAGGGAAGTCAAGGTAATCCCTGATAATCCTTCATCAGATATTATATTGAGTATTGAGGATATCCCACCATTGGATGTGTTTTATAGCCCTAAACACAGGGCTATAGTCAAAAGGTAGAGGAAGAAGAGGAAAATAGACCAAGTATCGTCAATGGTCTCTCAAGATGAATACATGAATATCATTTGGAAAGATTCAGAAGTTGATCCCTCAAAAGACTTGACTAAATTATCTCAGTTTGCAGGTGCATATACAATTGCCACGATTGATAAAGAAACTGAAGTTAATCAGTTGATTAAGGAAAAAGATCAAAAGATTAAACAACTTGAAGATCAGCTAAAGGCCAAGAAATAGAGGATTAATCAACAGGTAATTGAAAGACAACAAAAACTATCCCAAGAGTTTGAATGGCTAAAACTATTGCATCATGAAGAGATTAAAGCTAAGGATGAGCAAATAATGCAACTACAACTCTTAATAGAGAAATGTAAAGGAAATCCTAAAGTTGAAGAGTTTATAAAGGAAGCCTTAGCAATAAATCATTTCTTATCTCAATAGCTAACCCAACTCTGCCAAAAGATATCCCTCATTCATCCATTATGCATCAAAACTAACACACTAGTAGATCAAGCGGGCAATTCTAGATTGGAATTTGAGGATGCAGATGAAAAGATTACATATTATATCTCTTGGCAAAACACAAAAAAGGGAATGGCTACTAAATTACCAGTGATTGAAGAATCTCATAAAGAGATATTATTCTTAGAATGGGAGACACAACTGATCAAATCAGAAAGAGCAACTTCAAGGGCCAGGGAAGCAAGGAATAATATCATTGAATTGATAAATGATAATTTACACAACGCTAACATAATTTTTGAGTGTACCCCTGAAAATTATCCTAAGGTAAAAGTATTGGAAAAACAATGGAAACAATATTCGAACCCCAAAGAAGAAAAACTCAAAAAATTAAAAGGCCTCAATTGGGATATTCATTGGATCTATTTGGTCAAACCACGTAGCAAACAAATGACATTCAAATGTCTTTCGGATGTAGTCGATCGCCTGATACCTGAACTCTCAGATGCGGTGTGCACAGGTCAATTGCATGTCAAGATGAGTCATCCACTGGAAGTCCAAACTATGCTTGAGATTTGTCAATTAAAGCCACAGGAGGAGTGATAGATGCAATGCATCTTTTTGAAGTTATTTGCAATTCTATTTTTGTCATGAAATCCCATATTTTTAGAGAGGTTGTTCCAACCACTCCAAGCATCTTTTACGAAGATTTTTTTTTTTTTTTTTTTACTATAAAGACTCTTTCATGTCATTTTAGAAAGGGTCCTGAAATTGTATTAAATTAGATTTAAGAATATAGAACTTCTACACTTCTAGATTTAATTTTGTAGAAGATAAGGATCAAGGTTCAAACTTGTTACAAAGGAGAATTCACGAGGACTTGCATTTCCGTATCTTTTTTGGAGTTTTCGGAAATAAGAAGAATGAAGCAGACTGTTATTCTCATAGCAGGATTCAAATGCATATGGTACTTATATCGATGTCATTTTATTTCTTATTAGGTAATTTAATAGTCTTTTGATTCAATATTGTTGTATATGTGTCTGTCCATTCAATTCTGCATTTATATCACTTCTGAGTAATTCTGGAATTGATATCCTAAACATGTATGCTGAAAATTAATGTTAAGATGATATGCGACCTGTTTTATATTACTTTGTTTGAAGTAATCATCCTTCATGCTTAACTTCTGTAATTGATTGATTGATCTTTATTAGTGATTGATTACTTTAAGTCATCATAAATCGCATAGATATTGAGTTACCCGGGTTAAATATATATAGATATATTAGTATATTTTCAAAAGTTTTACCATTCAAATCATCTATCATTTTTTTTCATATTTTAAAACACCCACTCATCAAAACAAATCTTTATGGGGAAACTGGTCCCATATTACCCAGTCAGAGCCACCATACCAAATGGAAAAGGAACTGTATTAAGGACCGGACTGGGTGGTCATCCCCCAATGTTGTTGCAGCGATTTTAGAGGCATCAACACTACCAGACCCCAAGAGTGATTAAATTTTTGTAGATGCAATACTTTTTTCAAGTCTTTCACTTTAAAATAGGTTTACACCTCTTGATATTTTATCCTTCTCGATATTTCTTGGTTTGTGGTTAAGATGGATCTATGTTACTATATTATATTAAAAATATTTCAATAAAATAGTTGAATAACTTGTTTATATATCCATGTTAAGACATTCCACAACCCAATATGAGTGATGTGAAATTCCTTCCTTGCTCAAGTTCAAGTTGACATGTGTTCCTTTTAAAATAAAAGTAAAATATTCTCTAAGTTAAAAGGGAATGTTTGGTCAGTTTCAATTAAAATCATGATAAAATATCAATAATTTCACTCGCATTGTGATTTCTACATTGTTGTTGATATTGTATTCCAATAAACAATTAATTAAATGTTTTTAATGTCCATTTTTACACATTCTACAACCCAGTATGAGGGAGATGTGTAATTCCTTCCCTGCTCAACTTCAAGGCATGTGTCAATTTTAAATTTTATTTTTTGTAAGTAAAAAAAATTCTATTAATTCATAAGAAGATTACATCATGATGGGCTCAATTTCGAGCATGTTGTGGCCTCACCCCAAATGGATTTGTATGCCATCAAATAAAAACATAAAATATCGATAATAACTAAAAAAAAATTAAAGACCATATGATAATGGCCCAACAAACCCAAAATTGAGAAAAAAGCATAATGTATTCGACTCCCTTCATTGCATATTTTCAATTTTTGGACCTTGAGCGGCATTAATATCATTTCTAGGGCAATGAAAAGCACCATGAACATGGGATTCCATGTGAACCATGTGTCCTTCAAAGTTTTCTATCCAGTCTTAAAGTCTCTTTTGGTTGTGATGGATAGAGTCTTACCAGTCAAGGATGTCTTGTAGATTTTCTTGAATATCATTAAGAAAACTAACAAGTTCATTCCAATCATTATTGTAGATTTGTTCTTGTTGGTCAACCACTTCTTGAATAAGATGAATTTGGGATTTTGTGGAGTTAAAACAGTTGTGGGGGGGGGGGGGTAAATCTACTCCTCTATGTGAAGGAGCAAGAGGTTGCACAAACTCCCTTTCATCAACTAGTGGGATGCCATGAGAGAAGTCTGCATGGCCCCATTATTCCCCACCATGTTAAGGTCTGACTCATTGTCTCTGCATGGAGGATGCTTGAAATCATCTACTTAGGCCCATAAAAAAGAACCTATCCCCCAGCTACATTACAAACAAATATTTTTTGCCACCTATGCACCAAGTTAGAAGTGAGAGGGTATATAGTCACCTCTCTTTCAATTAGTCAAGGAATATATAGCCTCCTAGTAGTCCCTACAAGACCCACATAGGTTCCACACAGAGCTACAAATTCCTTCAAGTGTAACAAAATACTATAATTGTATATCTCCACCCTTCTAGGAATGCAACACTGAGCAGAGCGGTGGATCATAATTATAACCTTCACATGATTTTCATGTTGATCCATGGGAATAGAATGCCTCTTGTGGTGAGGCCCTTCCTTTATGCCTTGGCTCTCGGAGGTCACTACCAACAACATATCCAATGTTCGTGATAGGAAATGGGAACTAATATATCCCATATAGGAGAAATTCTATGGAAGGGAAGGACATAATCACTAGGACCTCTCACACCAAGAACATAACGCTAATTCAAAATGGCTTCATTGACATATGAAACATGAACCTCAAGCACTCCACACAAAATCTCCTACAGGCTAGATGAAAAACTGAGTTACTTGTGAAAACTCATCATTTTCCCATCCAGTATCTCCTCTACTAATTCCTTCGACCAACCAATGAATTTCCTCGCTAAACTTGCCTCCACCACAGATTAATCTCATTGAGATAATCAAATCTTGAGCATGATTTGATATCGAGTCTGAAAATTTTCACTTTAGAATAAATTGAAAGCCACCCTTCACCATCCTCACATAGTTGAATCACGAATGAGGTGAACACGCTAGGATATGCAGAGAGGCCACCCTTAAATCCGTTGCTGGCAATTCATTCTACAAATACAATTTTCATCTCCAAAAGCCTAAAAATACTCACCATTACCATTGTCTTGGGTATTAAAACCCATACAATCTAGAGATTTGCTTTTTGCAAACCTTTGAGGGTCTACTTCTCTAACACATTTCATTGTCATAGTTGTTGCATGGTGGGGTAATAACTAACCATGTCCCAGTGATCCTCCATTTTCATCACCCCAAATGAGGAGTGTCATTTTTAAATTAAAAATAATATGTTCTCTAAACTAAAAATTGAAATATCAATAATTTCACTCTCAATGTGTTTGCTCCATTGTTCTTGATATTACACCCCAGTATGAAGTAGTTGTGATAAAAATACCTGAATCTAACTCTCATCCATAAACAAAATATTATAAATGTCCATGTAAAGTAACATAATTTTATATGAAATTTAAAACGAAATAAAGTAATTAAAAAAAATATTATATTTTCATTTTTGATAGTGAGGAACATATATAATACTTATACTTAAAAAAAAAAAATTCAATACAATACTTAAATAAATTGTTGTTAAATATCCATGTTAACTAATTTATTTCAAAATCTAACTATATATATATATATATATATATATATATATATATATATATATATATATATATATATATATATCTATATCTATATAGATATAGATATAATCAATATAGATCTATCATAACCATAGATTGTTTCTTCCTAGATATGCGGTTAAGATGGATTTATGTTGGTAATATTGTATTAAAATTAATACAATAGTTAACTAAATTATTTGAATATCCATGTTAGCACATTTTATAGCCCAGAATGAGGGAGGCATAATTTCTTCTCTACTGAACTTCAAGTAGACATGTGTCCCTTTTAAAATAAAAATAAAATATTCTCTAAATTATAAAGGAATGTTTCATTAGTTTTAATTAAAAGAATTATAAAATTTCAATAATTTCACTCTGAGTGTGCTTGTTCCATTGTACTTGATATTAGGTTTCAATACAATAGTTCAATAAATTGTCTGAATATCCATGTTAACACATTCTACAACTTAGTATAAGGGAGATGTGTAATTCCTTCCCCGATCAACTTCAAGTACACCATTTTCCCCTTTAAAATGAAAACAAAATATTCTCATTGTGTTTTTTAAATTGTTGTTCATATGATACTCCAGTATCAAGGAAATGTGGTAGAAATATCTAACTCTAACTCTCATTCATAAATAAAATGTTAAGATACCCATGTAAAGTAATGCATTTTTATATCAACTTTAAAAATAGATAAAGTAATTGAAAAAATACTACATTTTTAGTTTTCAGTGTGAAGAACATATATAATACTTATTCTTTTAAAAAATATTTCAACTCAATAGCTAAATAATTTATGAATATTCACATTAAATAATTTATTCCAACATATAACTTCATATACTTAAAACAAACATATATATATATATATATATATATATCTTAGCCACAAATCTAGCAAACACCGATAGGTATCAAATATTTTGAGGTAGAAACCTCTTTTAGAGTTCAAAACTTGAAAAAGGTCAGCACATCAAAGGGATTTGATCTCTTCGGGCACTTGATAGATCCAATGTTATAGATATATATATATATATATATATATATATATATATATATATATATATATATATATATATATATATATATATATATATATATATATATATATATATATTCTCAATTGGTTGATTCACCTCCTTAAAGAGCCTTTGCTACCTAGATGTCATGGGTTCAATTCTTTTGAAAACCTCAAAGTTAGGCTCTTTCGTTGAGCTGGTAGGAAGTGATCCATTTCGATGGATATTCCTAGCACAAATATTCTATTGATGGGTGCAAACACATGCATACTATGTGTAATTTTTCATTAGTTAAAATATATTTTTTAATGGATAAAGAGATTCAACCTTCAAAAAATCCTTTGGGTCCATAAAATGTATAGACTACACATCTTAAACTTGGAATTACTAGATTCAACACAAAATTGACATAAAAATATAAGTGAAAATGAGCCAAAATGTAGAAATATTTACATGGTTGACATTGAAATATTTTACTTAATGCTACATATTGAAATATTATATTTATAACCCACATTGAATTTTTTATTATTAGTAATAATATGTTTTAAATGACACATTTTAGCCCACCAAGCTTGGCTTGATGGTGAATGTGCAATGTGAAAGATTAGAAAAAGGGCACATATTAATTTTATATTACTATTATTAGGAAGTAATTTAATTTTCTTACTTTCATTTACCTATTCTCTTTGAAAATTGAAATATATTTTTTATGGTAAACATATATTGTTAGGATATTCCGACACATAGGAAATAGTTAGTTATAACTTGGTCTAGTGTAGAGTTAGGTAAAGTGCGTTTCTTTACTATGTACTTTTGTAACTTACAATTCGACAGTCATGATATGTAGTGATCTGATGGTTCATTCTCTCCTTGGTATTACCGACACTTGATCCGTGGCTTCACACTCGATTGGTCCATGATATCTAGTTAAAGAACATGGAGGGAATTTCTAGTGTAATCTTTCATGGGAGAAGCTTATGTAAATATTCATTATTTTATTAATAAATTTCCTGAAGTGGCCGCGTTGGCTCAGGCCGTGGACTGTTTCCCTCTTTGAGGGTTTTAACCATGTCAAGAATATTGGTGTATTGATCTGTGATCTGTTTGTGAGCATTGTCCTTTGGTGTTCTATCTGAGGAACTTACCCTATAAATTCCTACATGGTATTAGAGCTATTTGAGGGTCGCATCCATTGGTGATCCAAAGCTAAAGTCGATAGAACTACCTCCGACTATTTCTTCCTAGATCTATTATTTTTTATTACTTTCGGGCCGAGGGGACTGCTCTATTGCATTAGGAGCATATGTTCCAGTGAGAAACCCCTTTCGTTTGACGTGAAAATATTTTCGGTAGCCCTAGCTACGTCATTTTTAAGAACTAGAGGTATACAATGTTTATTTGCAGTTTTTAGTTATTTTCTCTCTGTTTATTTCGGTTTATTTAGCTCTGTGTTTTTTATTACCGGATCTATACCTTTCATTTTTATGTATGCTCTTTGCGTTGTGACTCTGTGCGATCTGGGAAAATCAGAAACAAAAAGGAATGATTTTTCTCATGCGTATGCTCTTTTCCGCCACGCCTTAGTGTGATCTCGGAAAATCAGAAACATTGAGGAAATATGTAGTTTCCAGCTAAGGCTAACTTCAAGCCGTAACGTTTGTTTTTTTTGTATGTCCATGTTGGGTTTTTTGTTTTTTTTTTTGTAGGAAAAAATAGCTTTCTCAAGTAGGCACACACCCGAAAGCCTCAGTGACTAAAAAAAAAACCCTTCCTATAATCCAAAAATTACTAGCCTTTTAAACTAGCTCTCTTGGTCCAAAGTTACTTTATGAGAATAGAGGTCTTGCATTCAAGTCTTTCTTTTTGTTGAGTTACTTTTTCAAAAGCATATGTAGCTTATGTTTTAAAGTTACTTTATGTAAAAGTGTTCTCAACCATTATAAAAAGTGAGTCACTTATAATTCTAAAGTCTCTTTATCTTTTAATTAAGTTACAATTTAGTGGGTAGCTCATAAAGGACCATTGTAAAACTGACTTTCACTTATTTATAAAAGTGAGTCACATAATTTGTTTTTAAAAGTGAGCTAATTAGATTTATGTTTGGAAAGGGGGGAGATTTTTTTTAAATATAACATTATCATTCATTTCCATATATTCACGTACTTCGTCCACATCTTCAACAACTTTTCTTCAAAATACCATAACTTCTTCATCTGGAAGCTGTTTTCAAAGCCGTTTTTTTTTAATCAGCCTAATTTCTCAAGACTGTTCCATTGGAACACTTAGTTTTAACATCTATAGCTTTAGTTTTTGCTAAAATGGAGAGTCAATGCCAAGTTATTCTTGACAACACCAACTACTTCCAATGGTGGTCCTACATTGTGGTTTTACTTAGAAGTAAAGGTCTTTACAGAATAGCCTTAGGCTAAGAAACCAAACCTCAAGATGAAGATAAGGCAACCAAATGGGAAAATAGGCAATATCAAGCACGTGGGTTGATAGGGATGTCTATTTCTCTAGAACTTAGATTCTATATCGTATAACTTGATACTCCTAATGAAGCAATGAAATAACTCAGTAAATTTTTTGGAATTAAAAACGAAATTAGAGCCCATCAACTCGAAAATGAGTTGCTTACATTGGACCCTAATAATTTTTCTTCCATTGAAGATTTTTTGTCCAAGTTCAAGACCCTTAGACTTCTCTTGGAAGGTGTTAAGGTTAAGAAAGAAGATGGTAGCCTTATCTATTCCATTCTTACTAAGTTGGGACCATCCTACTCTATGTTTGTTTCCACCTTCCATTCTACAAGAGAAGCCTTCATTTCTTAAGGACAAGACTACAAGTCCCCTTCTTTTGATGCCTTTTGTGATTCGCTAATAAGAGAACAGGAAAACCTCTTACATCTTGGTCTTCTTAATCTTGGAAACTCTTCTAAGAAAGCCTTATCTGGTTAGTAGCAACCAAATTCAAAGAATCCTAAGAAGCCGTGTCCTAAAAAGAATGGTCCTAAACCAAAAAAAGGTCCTAAGCAATTTCAGTCTCAAAATGAAAAATAATTTCAACAAAATGATAAGGAAAATAAAAAAAAAAAGGAAGAAGAATGATAGACATTTCCACTTTTGTAATCTAGATGGCCACTTCGAATCCAAATGCTTTAAGAAGATGGAATCCTTGGAAGTAGCAATGAAGAAGCATAACATCCATTTGGAGCACTCTTCAACTTCAACTTCATCTTCAGGAATAGCACTTTCCGCATGTGGTTTTCAAGCATCTTGGTCTGGATATGTAGTAAATGTATCTTCTTCTTCTCATTCTCATGAGTGTCTCATTGATTCTGGAGCTTCTTATCACATGGCCAAAAACAAAGCCATGTTTTCTTCTTTAAATGATTGTAACACCAAAAATATATATGTTGGTGATGATAGATCTCTAAGTGTTGTAGGGATTGGAACTGTTCATATAGACAATGGTCAATTTAATGATGTATTATGTGTTCCAACCTTATCCTGCAACCTTCTATCTGTTTATCAGATAACTCATTTAGGTGAAGGTAAAATTGCTGAATTTTCACCTCATGTCGTTGTAATTACGGACCTAAGAGATCCTAGATAGATTTCAGCTACTGGCATTGATGATGATTCTACAAGGTTGTATAATTTTAACGATTTTGGGTCATCAAATCTTTCCTCAGTATTTGTTGCTCTTAACGATGAAGTGAGCAAACTTTGGCATGAGCGATTTGGTCACTTAAACTATCACTCCCTTCAGAATCTATGTAAAGAAAATATGGTGACAGGTACTCCAATGATATCTTGCAGAGATGGTGTTTTTTCTGGATGTGTACTCGGAAAACATCATCAGGATAGTTTTGAAGAATGTGCCTCTTGGCATGCCTCAGCCCCTTTATAGCTTATGCATAGTGATTTATGTGGTCCACTTCTATTTGTTTCATTCTCTGGATACAAGTATTTCTTAACTTTCATTGATGATTTCTCCAAATTCACTTGGTTATACTTCTTAAAACTCAAAAGTGAAGTATTTAACATGTTCTTGGCCTTTATGGCCTTTGTTGAAAAACAATCTAGACATCAAATTCTTAAGCTAAGATCTGATAATGGCAGAGAATATGTTAATAAAAAATTCATCAACTTTTGCATTGAGAATGGAATTCAAATGAAACATATTGTTCCATATACTCCACAACAAAATGGTGTAGCTGAGAGGAAGAAGCTCACATTAAAGGAAATGGCTAATTGTATGCTTTCAATATAAAGGACGTAGTCTTAGTTTTTGGGAAGAAGTAATTAACTGTGCAAATTACATAGTAAATCACACTCCTACTAAGGTTTTAAAGGAAATCACTCCAGAAGAAGCATGGAGCTCAATTAAACTAGATGTAAGTCACTTTTTTGTTTTTGGAAGTGAAGCATGGGCCCATATTCCAAATGAGAAACATAAAGCTTTAGAACCTAAGAGTGAAAAATGTATTTTTGTTGGATATTCTGAAGATGTCAAAGGATATAGACTTATTCCACTTTAGTCCAAAAATGTTATCATTAGAAGAGATGTAAAGTTTATTGAAAATATATTGGCCTACGAGCCTAGTGTGGCAGATGTGCCACTTCTTTCTATCCCTTCTACTTCTGAAAATATTTCTTCTTTAGATGATGAAAATGAGGATGACAATCCTCCCCCACCTTCTCAGGATCCTCATTCAGCTCCTCAGCTTCCAAAATGGGTCCGTGCTACTCGGGATGCAGTAGGTGCTCTTGCCAGTGATCCTACAGATCAACATCATACACGTTCTTAGTTCGATAGAGCCTCTTCTTTACTGGCTCAAGCTTCAGCGAATTATGATCCTGAAACCTTTGTAGAAGCTTTAGGCCATCCAGATTGGGATGCAACTATGAATGAAGAATATCATTCATTATTGGAAAATTGTACATGGGATCTTGTTCCTCTTCCAAAGGGATGAAAACTTGTTAGATGCAAATGGGTTTACAGAACCAAGTATGGCCCTGATGGAAAAGTTGATAAATATAAATCTCATCTTGTTGCTAAGGGTTTTTCACAAGTTGAAGGCATTAACTATACTAAAACCTTCTCCCCTATTTCCAAAATGAACTCTATCCGCCTTGTTCTTTCCCTTATTGCCTCTTTCAAATGGGAAGTCCATCAGATGGATGTTAAATCTTTCTTCCTGCATGGAGACTTGCATGAAGAAATCTATATGGAACAACCTACTGGCTTTATACAAATAGACTCTAGCCTTGTATGTTGGCTTAAGAAATCCCTTTATGGTCTCAAGCAAGCCCCTCGAGCTTGGTATGCCAAAATGGATAGCTTTCTTTCAGAAACTGGCTTTTCTAGGTGTCATTCTGACAATACTGTCTACACCAAGAAAGTGGGCAAGTCTCTTATCATTCTTGTTCTTTATGTTGATGACCTTATCCTTACTAGTAGTGATCCCAACCTTATAAGCCATGTGAAGTCCATCCTTGAAAAGAAGTTTTGAAATGACAGACTTAGGACACTTGCATTATTTTCTTGGTCTTCAAGTCTTGCAATCCAAGGAAGGTATTTCCCTTTCCCAGTCCAAGTATGCCTATGATCTTCTATGCCATTTTCACATTTAAGAGTATAAGCCAACCCCTTCTCCCTTTCAGTCTGGAGCCAAACTTTTAGTCACTTGTACTTCCCCTAAAGTTGATGCTACCTTATACTGTCAACTTGTAGGAAAAATTTTGTATCTAACCCATACTCGTCCTAACCTTTCCTTTGTTGTTGGCCTTATTGCTCAGTTTATGAAAAACCCACATGAAAGTAATTGGAAAGCAACTAAAAGAATACTTTTTTATGTTCGAGGTACAATTTAGTTTGGGATTCATTACAGTGCAGAAGCATCTCCACTATCTGTTGGTTTCACTGATTCCGACTGGGCTGGTGACCCTGATGATCGGAAGTCTACTGCACGTTATGTGTTCACTCTTGGATTAGGACCTATTACATGGGCTTGCAAGAGACAAAGTTCCATTTCTCTTTCTTCCACAGAAGAAGAATATCGTGGTGTCATAGAAGCTAGTAAGGAGGCCCTATGGCTTCATCAGATCCGGTCAGATTTTGGCTTTCAGCAGCAGCATCTGACTACACTTTGGTGTGATAATCAAAGTGACATTCAACTATGCAAAGCTCCAGTCCAACATCAATTCAAAAAACACATTTAACTGAAAATGCACTTCATCAGAAAGCTCATTCATGACCATGTTCTTGAAGTGAAATATTGTTCAACAGATGATCAAGTTGCAGACATCTTTACAAAGGCTCTCACAGAGGCAAAGTTTACTAAACTTCGATTTATGGTTGGAGTTGAGGAAGTTGTCACTAAGGGGGGGTAGGCTCTAATGCCTCCTTCCTTCTCTTATTGTGTCATATTTTACATCCTTCAATCTTATCCCAAGTTGTTCTTAAGGGGGGATGTTAGGATATTGCGACACATATGAAATAGTTATGTATAACTTGGTCTAGTGTAGAGTTAAGTAAAGTGTGTTTCTTTACTATGTACTTGTGTAACTTACAATCCAATGGTCATGATATGTAGTGATCCAACGGTTCATTCTCTCCTCGGTATTACCGACACTTGATCCATGGCTTAACACTCGATTAGTCCATGATCTCTATTTAAAGAGCATGGAGGGTCATTTGTAGTGTAACCATTCATGAGAGAAGCTTATGTAGATTTTCATTATTTTATTAATAAATTGCCTGAAGTGGCCACGTTGGCTCAGGCCATGGATTTCTTCCCTCTTTGAGGGTTTTAACCACATCAAGAATAGTAGTGTATTGATCTGTGATTTGTTTGTGAGCAGTGTCCTTTGGTGTTCTGTCTGAGGAACTTACCCTGTAAATTTCGACATATATATATATATATATATATATATATATATATATATATATATATATATATATATATATATATATATATATATATATATATATAAACTATTTAATTTCCAATCGTGAGAGTTTCTTCTATCTTAGATCCAAGGGAGAGCATATGTCCCTCTAACCCCACCCCACTCTAGTTATCTTTGAAGGATTTTAACTATGTTGTGGAGAGAAAGAATCCATTTCCACCTAATATCTACATGTGAGACCATTCATTGATGATGAGTAGGTGAACTGGGGTTGTTCATAAAGGAGAGGATGCATGGCCCTCAGACCTCGAGAGTTTGATAATTCTTCTCAACACTAACAAGTGCATTTGAGTGATTTTTTTCATAAATCATCATTTACTTATCTAAATTAATTTGAAGATTTTATGGTTAGTCCATCAAATTTATCTCACTTTTATTGGAATTTAATCAGTTAGTACCATGTCATTCATTCTCACCATACTATGGATTTTGGTTGCATGGTGGATTCCTGTGGGTTCTTTCCCCTACGTTGCTTTATAGTTCCCTCATTTGAATGGTTCTAATTATTCATTGAGTCCCCACCCAGTATTTATTAGTTTGGTGCACCCTCCTACTCATCCATACTTTTGGGTGACTTACAACCTCCTTCGATACCCCTAGCATATAAAAATTCTTTTGCTCTTACTCCCACCCACTCGTTAATGGCAATGAAAAGAATGATATGTCGATGTGAATGAATAGGCCGAGGAGAAATACGTACGTGTGATTGTTGAAATAAGGAATTACTTGGGGAGGGGGGTGAATTGGTCATTAAGAATCTCTTTTCTTTTTCTTATTATGCTTATAGTCCCTTCTTATATTATTTTACTTGTGAGAGATTTCATTCACAAAAGGAGTGAACCAAAAATATTTCAACCACACATGTTCAAACATCAATCCCATGAGCATAAAATATTTGACACGGTGTTTTCCACATGGAAACCTAGAGGGAAAACACCACCAATTTCTATGTTTATTTATAATTCGAATTAAGAATCCACTTAATTACATTTTTTTGTTTGTGAGAACCCACTCATAGGAGGCACATACCCCGTTTTGTTAATAAGAACCAACTTTCCTAGAGGCACCAGCCTACTCTTGCCACTGCTTGACTATTTCATACAATTTTCAAACTAAAAACAAAGGCATACAATAATATAATTAAAATACCAACAATGGTTGTTTGCAAATTTGACTTTTATAATCTTCCTTTCTTTCTCCCTTGCAACATGTCTCTTCTCGATACCCACAAAAAAATTCCTCTGTGCTCTGCCTCCTCTTTGAAGAGGTCTTCACTGACTATACTTCAGCACTACCCTTGCAATTATCCACACAACCCTCTTGTTTCTCTTTATACTGTATTATGTAGTATTATCCTAGGTGCTTCAACCTATTTGTCTCCATGCACATTTCTCACAGCACATCACACTCACATAAATTTTCAACTCCCCCATCTTTTCCATTACAGATGATGGTTTTGTTCCACTGGGGCACTCTGTGTTGGGTGTGGAGCCTGATTATATTTTGTATTCAAAGGTATTACCACATTGGACCAGAGTTTGTAATGGGGCGACAACACTGCCCATAAAATATTCACTGCAGGTGGGGTCTAGGGGTGGTGTCTGTGACCTTTGGGAGCCCCTAGTGGTGGGGGGATCGAGGGCAGCACCCCCGAAGCCAAAAATAGATGTAAAATCTCCTCATAAAATGTTGTAATTTCATAGTCAATCTGGGTCATTCATTAGGCAGAGATCTGATGGTAGAAGTTATGTTTAATTTAGGGTTTCTTGCCCTAGAAGGAAACCCCTCGCTATATATGAGGGAATTGTATTGTGTCTATGGAGATCGATATTTTGAGTGAGGAAGAGAGAAGAGATTGAGAATGAAGAGGGAATTAAATGGATCTACTATAGGTTGTATCTCTTCAGTTTAGTGGATAATATAAAAGGAAGGACTGGTTGTTTCTCCGTGGACGTAGCCCAAACTGGTGAACCACGTATATCTATGTCTCTCTTGTTCTATGTGTTTTATGTGTTTATATTTATGCAATATTTTATGTGTTCCATTGCTCTATAATATATAATTTTCTAACAACTAGTATCAGAGTCGAAGGTCTATTTGGTTGATAAACTCGTGGGAGAGAAGGGTTCCTAGTTTGAGTGGGAGAAATGGTGGAAGATGGCAGGTTTAGGGTTGAAAAATTTAACGACAAAAACTACCAGGTGTGGAAGGTGCAGATGAAATATTGCTTGTATCAAAGAGATATGTACCAACCATTGAGCAGAAACACAAAGAAGCCAATGAGTATGACATATATAGAATGGGATATTCTTGAAAAAAAGGCACTTGGAACAATACGGTTGTGCCTAGCAACGTTAGTAGCATTTAATATTTCAAATGAAATGACAACAGAGGATTTAATATCGACATTGGCAAAACTACATGAAAACCCGTCAACCTCAAATAAGGTATTTCTTATGAAGTGTTTATTTAATATGAAAATGTCAGAAGGTGGATATGTTGCTGATCATTTAAATGAATTTAATATAGTTACCAGTTAGTTAAGTTCTATAGGGGTAACTTTTGGTGATGAAGTTAGGGCTCTGTTATTTCTGTGCTCATTACTAGAAAATTTGAATCGTTTAGTTATGGCCATTAGTAACTATGTCTCTAGGTCTAGTACTTTAAAGTTTGATGATGTTGTCGATGCAATCCTTAGCGAGGAAATGCGATGGAAAAGCTCTGGTGAGACATCAGGTAATGCTTTGATTGCAAAGACTAGGGAATAAAAATGGAAAGAGGAAAGATCCCAGGATATCGCAGTAAGTCAAGGAAAGATAGATCCAAGTCTAGATCAGGGATAGTGTGCTAGAAATGTGGGAAGAAAGGACACCTGAAGAAAGACTCCAAGTCTCAGAAGGGAAAAGAAGGAGACGCGCAACAAGAAAATAGTCATGAAGAAAATGTGACAGGTGATGTGTTGAAATATGCTTTGGTTCTTTCTTTAGAAAATATTAATGATGCCTGGGTGGTAGATTCAGGGGCCTCATTCCATGCCACACTTGATAGGAAACATCTTCATGATTATGCTCAAGGAGATTTTGGACAGGTTCAATTGGGTGATGATAAACCCTATAAAATCATTGGAATGGGTACAATTTTCATAAAACAGTAGAATGGAAATCAATGGCTATTGAAGGAGCTAAGGCATATCCCAGATCTGAAGAAAAATCTTATTTCAACAGGGAATTTGGGAGGTGAAGGCTGTGTGACTACTTTTACAGATAAAACCTAGAAGGTGACTAAGGGATCCTTGTTAATAGAAAAAGGAGAAAAGGTTGGTACATTGTATCTATGAAACGATATTTCTAATTATGTTAATTCTTTAACTTCTACAGGAGAAGATATGGCATTGTGGCACCATAGGCTCGGGCACATGAGTGAGAATTGGATGTAGATTCTTCACTCAAGAAATTTGTTGCCAGGCTTGAAGCATTTTGATTTAAAATTTTGTGAGAATTGTGTTTATGGAAAATAGAAGAGAGTCAGATTCCTCAGAGTTGGGAAAGAAAAGAAGAGCGAAAAATTAGAGCTTGTGCATAGAGATGTATGGGGACCTGATCAGGTATGATCTCTTGGTGGCTCTTGTTATTATGTTACTTTTATTGATGATGCAACCATAAAACCCTGGATTTATTGTATTCAAAATAAATTTGATGTATTTGATACTTTCAAGAAATGGAAAGCTTTGGTTGAAAATGAGATAGGAAAAAGGTTGAAATGTCTCAGATCAGACAATGGAGGTGAATATTGCAGCAAAGCATTTGATAGGTATTGTTTATTGAATGGAATTTGCAGAGAGAAGACAGTTCCAGGAACACCACAAGAAAATTGTGTGTTAGAAAGGATGAACATGAGAATCATGGAGCGTGCAAGGTGCATGAGATTGCATGGAGGATTGCCTTTAAAATTTTGCGTAGATGCTATAGATACTATTGTTTATCTAATAAATAGAGGGCCTTCAAGTTATTTGGATGTTGGTATTCTGGAGAAGGCATGGACAGGTAAAAAGGTAAACTACTCATTTTAAAAAACTTTTGGTTGTGAAGCCTTTGTCCACATTAATAAAAAAAATAGAACAAAGCTTGAGGGAAAATCAAATAAATGTACCTTTATTGGATATGGTGTTAATGATTTTTGTTATCACTTTTATGATTATGAAAAACAAAAAGTCATTAGGAGTATAGATGTCATATTCAATGAAAAGGTTTTTTTATAAGGATCAGTTGCATGAAAAGAAATGGGAAAAAGAAAACAAAGAATACACAGTGCTTGACAAGATCACAGAAAAAGTGATGGTGCTTGAAAATCATAATGATAAACATCCAAAACAATAACCACAACAACAAAAATCACCTCAAACACTTGAAAGTGGTGTTAAAAGATTTACTAGGATAAGTATACCCCTTGAACGATACTCTCCTTCATTATATTATACATTGTTGACTAATTCTGGTGAACCAGAATGCTATGAAGAAGCAGTGCATGTAGAAGCTAGGAAGAAGTGGGAGCAAGCCATGAAAGAAGAGATATACTCCTTAGCACATAACCAGACTTGGGACTTAGTCAGGTTGCTTGCAGGTAAAACAACATTGGAGAATAAATGGGTTTACAAGTTGAAGGAAGAAGATGGAGGTAGAAAAAGGTATAAATCTAGACTTGTGGTGAAAGGGTTTGCACAGAAAAAGGGTATAGAATTTGATGAGATATTTTCTCATGTTTTCAAAATGATCAAAACTATTTTAAGTCTAGTAGTAGCTGAAGATTTGCATCTTGAGTAGTTAGATGTAAAGATAGCCTTTCTCCATGGGGATTTGGAGGAAGAGATATATATGCAGCAACCACAAGGATATGAGGTAAAATGGAAGGAGAAACTAGTGTGCAAATTAAAGTTGAGCTTATATGGCTTAAAACAGGCTCCAAGGCAGTGGTATCTAAAATTTGATAGGTTTATGTCTGAACAAGGTTATACTAGATGTCACTTTGATCATTTTGTTTATCTCAAAAGAAAAAATGATGGAAGCTATACTATATTGTTATTGTATGTTGATGACATGCTTTTTGTAGGTTCTAAAATGTAGGAAATAAATTTGCTTAAAAGAAAATTGGTGAACTCATTTGCAATGAATGATTTGGGTGCTGCAAAACAAATCCTTGGTATGAGAATAACTAGAGACAGGAAGAATCACAAATTAACATTGTCTCAAAGTGAGTACATAAAAAAGGTGTTGAAAAGGTTTAATATGCAGAATGAAAAACCAATTAGTATACCTTTGGCTAGCCATTTCAAATGAAGTAAGGAGAAGTGTCCCAAGACTCAGGAAGAAATGGCTCATATGTCTAAAGTTCCTTATGCATTCACAATTGGAAGCTTAATGTATGCAATGGCCTGCACAAGGCCTGATATTTCACATGCACTGGGATTTGTAAGCAGGTACATGAAGAATCTAGGAAAATAACATTGGATGGCGGTGAAGTGGATTCTCAGGTATTTGAGGGGTACCACAAATCAAGCATTATGCTTTGGTGGTTCAAACATTTCTCTACAGGGATATGTTGATGCAGATATGGCGGGTGATAGAGATAATAGGAGGAGCATAAGAGGCTATGTGTTTATTGTAGGTGGAACAACTGTCAGTTGGGTCTCGAAACTGCAAAGTGTTGTTGCACTCTCAACAGTGGAAGTAGACTCAGTATGTTGCTACCACAGAATCTAGTAAAGAAATGATTTGGTTACAAAGGTTTCTGGATGAATTGGGTAAGAAGCAGGATTTGGACAGGTTATACACTGGCAGCTAGAGTGCCATACATCTTGCAAAGAACTCTGCATTTCATTCCAAGACTAAACATATACAACTCAAGTACCATTTCATAAGGTTAGCATTGGAAGATGGATAGTTGAAGCTGGAAAAGATATACACTAACCAAAATCCTACAGATATGTTAATAAAAGTTGTAACCAGGGAGAAACTAAGAATCTGCTCAGTTTCAATTGGTATTCAAGTATGATGAAGAAGATGAGAAACAACCAGGTCCAAAGTGGAGTCATTGTCCAACAAATGAAGTAGTGATGGAGTCGCTATAATTAGTCTCGAAGTGGGATATTGTTGGGTGTGGAGCCTGATTATCTTCTATATTCAAAGGTATCGCCTCATTGGACCCCAGTTTGTAATGGAACGACAACACTGCCCATAAAATATTCACTACAAGGGGGGTCTATGGGGGAGCCCCTTGTGGTGGGGGGATTGGGGCAGCACCTGTTAAGCCTCAAAAGTTCTCTTTCCTTAGCAACTCTTCTCATCCTTTTTCTTTCTTTTTCAATGAAGAAAATGCATTCTTATCATCGATGACCAGTATATATTTCCTTAAGGATGACATGTAATGACTTACATGTTATGGTTTTATGTTTTTCTATTTGAATAAATTTTTGTCTTTTAGCTATGGAACACAACCTATTCTGCATCTAATCAGCTGTTCCGCAGCTACTTCTCTGCTTTAACTGGTTCAAGGTGTTATAAGGAGAAACTAACTACATGGACAGCTTGGAAATCATCATGACATGGATTGTGTCCTATTCACCTAGCCCAGGTCAACAAGGAAGATGGTACAAGACTCCGGTCAATGGAGAAGTCAAACATAGAGATCAAAGGCAACAAGACTCCATTTCGTGGATAATTAACACGTTTCACAGTGATGGGAAGCACTATCTAAAACGACTTCATGAACCCATGGACTCCAACAGCCATTTGTGCAACCGAATCCAATATCCATCATCTTGGATTTATGTCTCCAGCAGCCGAGGAAGAAAATTTTGTGTGCCTGTATTCTACGTGTTTTTGGATATAGCTTATTTTTCTCCACAAACGGTTGCATAATTTTCTTATAAATACCTGTGTAAGGAACTCAGAGGGAGTTTGAATTTCCTCATTTATTAAGCTCGGACTTACTGCTATGTAATTTTGAAAAACTCATTTTCCTGTTTTAATATGAAGACCTCATGTTTTCTGGACATATGAAAGAGTTTCTTGGAGATTGATTAAGCATGCATAACCTGATCAGTTGTAGAGGGCCCCTACACTGAATAAGGTTTCATTCATTTTGTTTTGTATTTTATAGTTAAATTGTAAATTAATCATTTCCTCTCACAGTGTTTATAAACATTTTCATACTAACCTTGTTTATAATGCAAATTTTGTCATTTCCTCACTAAAGCAGAATAACTTCTTTGTGCAGAATAGCTTCTTTTTATTTAATTTTCTTTCTAGTTTTTATCAGTAGTTAGAAGTTGAATTTTCGTAATATAATTTAGTTTGTTTCATTTACTGTTTCACTAGTCTTTAATTTTCAATTAGACTGATTAGTGCCATTATAGTTCTTGCCATTTTTTGACTAGTTTATTGACTCATGGTGTTAATGAATGTTTTTGAAGATCCCTTCTAGTTGATAACTCATCTTAAACTAAGTGGTTGAATACTTCATTCATGCAATGAGTCTTTTCTGCATTTTATCTTCTCTTAGAATAATGAAGTACACAATTCCTCAAAATCTCATCACAAGGAGATTTTTCTCCCAAAATTGAGAGGTAGAGTAACTAAGTATTTCATTTAGTTTTGTTTCTGTAATAGATTAGACATTAGTTACAATTTCACTTTCAGTTTAAGTATTTCATTTAGTTTTGTTTCTGTAATAGATTAGACATTAATTGCAATTTCACTTTTAGTTTTAGTATTTAATTTAGTTCTGTTTCTGTAATAGATTAGACGTTAGTTGCAATTTCACTTTCAGTTTTAGTATTTCATTTAAGTTTTGTTTATGTAATTTTTTAGACAGTAGTTGCAATTTCACTTTTAGTACTTTTTATTTTATGAATTGGAAATAATAATAAGAACATGAATAGAACTCTATTTTCATTTCTTGATTAAAGTTTGCTTCCAAATCATACTTAAGTTGTTTTAGTCCTTATCCCTTTAGATTCTTAGCAGTCTTTACAGAAGTTAGATTTAGGATTTTGACAGTTACATTGTAAATCATTAGGGACTAAAGGACAAAAAAGCCCCAAAATAACATAAAACACAAAAACAACGAAGTAAGAAGGGTCATCTAGCACAAACAGTGCACTACACTTCATCAGTTTACAATACCCGGATTGATAATTTATGTAGAGCAATTTAGGACACAAAATTGACCAAACATTTTGGCGTTGTTTCTGGGGATGTGTAACTAGGTAGCCTTATCTCTTACATTAAAAAAAAATGACATGCATAGAGAAAGAGACTCTAAGGGTATATTTATAGCTAGGGGTAGAAGTTCAATTCCCAAAACTCCACCTACTCCACCAAGAACAAGAAAAGACACACCTCCATCCCAAACTCATACTCCCAACCATAGGACTCCTGAAATTCCAAAGGTAGAAATCCAATCAACATAATATCCTACCTCAACTACCAAGGCAATCTTAGGAGAGAAAAATTTCCAATCTCCAACAGTAGGAAGAGCATTTTTCACCACCACAGGGGAGCACATTGTAATTGAAGAATTAGGAACACCTGGTGAGGAAGAAGAAGTAGAACCTCTCTCCCATATTCCATTAATAGAAGAACTAGAGGAGGAGGAAGAAACCTTGCAGGTTGAACCCTATACTAACTTTGAAGAAACTATAATGGCAGAAGAAGAATAAGATGGAGAATGCTCAATATTTGGAGGAGGGAATAGAGGGAGAGGTAGAGGAAATAATGGAGGAGGTAGAGGTAATAATGGAGGAGGCAGAGAAAATAAGGAAGTAGATAACTCTTTTGGATTCCCTATAGTGGATGAGGAAACAAATGCCACAATGAAAAGCATCTCACCTTCTGTCCTCCCTAACTTCCATGGGTCGAGAAGTGAGGATCCTGAAACATTCTTATTTGAGTTTGAAGTTTTATGCAGAACCAATGACTATCTAGAGGACTCTCAAAAACTCAAATTGTTTCCTTCAACACTAAAAGGAGCTGCTTTGAAATGGTTTATGGAGTTAGTTACTCAGTCCATTAGAACTTGGAATGACATGAAAAAAATATTTTTGGATAGATACTTGGATTATTGTATTCCTACCAATCATAAAGATGAGGTGTTCAAAAGGATGCAAAGGGAGGATGAAAACTTATAAGATTTGATTGAGAGATTCAACTATAATTTGAAAAGAGAAACCATGAAAAATTTAGATGAAGAAACTTTGAAAGCTCTTTTGTTAAAGGCCATTAGAGATGAGTGGATACATATCATTAACATGATGGGGAAGGGAGATATATCTCAACTTCTGTTGAGTGATAGAGGAGAACTGTGTGTTCATCTCTCAAGAGGGAAATCTAAAACAGGGAAAGGGCTATGAGGTCCTTCTCTTGTTAGAGCAAACAAATATGCAACTAGTTCTATAAGTAGGGTAGAAATTGGTAATATTCTTGATGAGTTTAAAACTGACATTCTAGGGAGCCTTAGTGAGCAACTAGACACCCTTAAAATTCAAAACAAGTAGAAAATAGAGGATTATGCTCTAGCCATCTTTTGTCCAAAATGCAGAAAAAACATGCTCTAAGGGAATGCCCTTTAGATGTAAAAATTGTAAAAACTTGTATGATTTGTTCAGAAAGTCATGAGACCAAGGGTTGTCCCTGAATCCTAGGTCTTAAGGCTATATTTCAAGAGGAAACGATCCCAAATTCTACAGAATCTCTTTGTTTTGTTGCAAGAAGACCTTGGCATGGGCCACAAAATTAGGGATTTAACAATCCAATGTATCTTTAGCTCCCACCAAACTGGAATTCTTGGTAGCAACCTTAGTCTCAACCTCAACATCAATCTCAGTATCAATCTCAACCGTGGGCACAAGGGGTACAAAATCCTTATGGGAGATTTTTTTAATATTATCAATATCCTCCTTCATATTAGAATTATCCTCCCCCACATAATCAGCAACAAAATCAACAGCCACAACTTCAAAATAAGAACCCTCAACTTTCATTGCCATTTCCACAACAACCCCCACAACAAAGTCAAAATCCTCAACTCTTACTGTCATTTCAGCAAAAACCAAATCAGCTACTTTCCCAACCATTACCAAACCCCAACAATAAAGACCCTCAAAATTCTTACATGGTAGAAGGACAACAACTTCCAACTTACATGATTACTCCTCTAGATCTTAATGATGTTCAACTAAGATCTGGAAGGATATTAGAAAAGGAAAGAACTTCTATAGTTATTCAAGAAAAAGACACTTTTGAGGAAGATTCTCTAAAAGTCAATAAACGTTTTGAGGAGACATCTCTCCAAAACCAAAACATTGAAAAAGGAAAACAAAAAGAACCAGTGAACACAACTCCTATCATTGAGCAACCAACATCTACTTCTACACCTCCTTTTCCTGAAATACTTCAAATCAATAGAGGGGTAGAAAAACAGATCCTATTGCCCAATTATGGTTTTCTAGATGAATTGAATAATGTTTGTATAAATCCATTAGAGAAATTACAATTCTATCCAAAACAATAAAGGTGTTGAGCATCAAAAGACCAGGAAGAAAAGCAAAAGAAACAAAAAGAATTCACCTAGTAGGAAAAATAGCAAACATAATGATGGGAAGGATTGCCATACATAAATATGTGGATCCAGGGAGTCCAATTTTCAAGACAAATATAGATGGAATTGAAATTCCAAATAAATTGATTGACTTAGGGGCAACAATAGACATCATTAGTAGACAAACTATGGAGCAGCTTAAACTTCCTAATCTTCTTTACACACCTACCGTACTACAACTTGCAAATAGATCAGTAATCAAACCAGATGGCGTGCTAGAAGATATTTCACTCTCCTTAGATTCTTTGGAATATCCTATTGATTTCATGATCTTAACTCCCAAGAATAATCTAGGAGGACACCCACTCATTCTAGGAAGACCTTGGCTAGCCACAACTGATGCTTTTATTGGTTGTAGATCTGGTGACATGTATATTTCTGATGGTAATTAAACAAAGAAATTTACTCTGTATCCTCCAGCAAAAGAAATTACATAAATAGATGAAAAGGAATGGGTTGAGGATGAAGATGATATTCAACCTATCTTTACTATATCGGAAATTAGTGAAGATAGTCAAATTTTGAATACATTGGAAAATTTTGAAACATCTTCAGAATATGATCATGCACAATTTCAAGAAAAAACTAATGTTGAATACTTGTCATCTAGGCAGATGTCTCTCTATTCTATGGAAGATTTTGGTAGCTCTATAATTGAAATTTTTCTAGGTAAGGCATTAAACATAAACAAAAACTTGGAGAAACTACAACAGGAAAAGCTAACCAAAACATTGCAAAACATTTTGTTGCATTTGCATAGGAATACACCGACATGAAAGGCAATGATCCTAAGACTTGTATCCATAATATCTATATTGAGGAAAATAGTAGATTGATCAGACAACCTCAGAGAAGAATGAATGCAAATCTTAGGGAAATTGTAAAAGAAGAGCTCCAAAAATTTCTAAATGTAAACTTCATTTACCCAATTTCAGATAGCCAATGGGTTTCTCCTTTGGTAATTGTGCCTAAAAAGAATGGTAAATGGAGGGTGTACATTGATTACCGAGAATTGAATAAAGCAACTCTTAAAGATCAATTTCCTTTGCCCTTTAGAGACCAAGTGTTAGATACATTAGCGAGTAAGAAGTATTTCTCATTCCTGGATGGTTTTAGTGGTTATAATCAAATTCAGGTAGCACCTGAGGATCAGGATAAAACCACATTTACTTGTCCATGGGGAACTTTTGCCTACCAGGTACTTCCTTTTGGGTTGTGTAATGCTCCTACAACATTCCAAAGAGCAGTACTAGGAATTGTTTTCTCATCTAATACATGATTGTGTAGAGGTATATATGGATGATTTTACAGTCTATGGAAGCACATTTGAAGAAGCTTTGGAAATTTTGGAAAAATTTCTTAAAAGATGTAAACAAACAAACCTTTCATTAAGCCATGAAAAATGTTTTATGATGTTTACAGAAGGTATTATTTTAGGACATCACATTTTAGGAGATGGGATTAAAGTTGACAAATCTAAAGTTGAAGTCATCTCTAAGTTATCAATTCCAAATTGACAAAATGATGTTAGAAGTTTTCTAGGATTTACAGGATATTATAGAAGGTTTATAGAAAAATTCACTAAAATAACATCTCCACTCTTCAAATTGCTTACAAAAGATTGTGAATTCAGTTTGAATCTTGATTGCCAATTGGAATTTGAAACCTTGAAAGAAAAAATCTCAAAAGCATCTATTTTAAGAGGTCCAAATTGGAAACTCCCTTTCCATATTTCCACATATGCTTCAGATACAACTCTAGGAGCTGTATTGAGACAAAAAGATTTGATTCCTTATGCCATTTACTATACAAGTAAGAATTTGACTCCCACTAAGTTGAATTATACTGTGACTGAAAAGGAATTTTTAGTTGTTGTTCATGCAATTAACAAGTTCATACACTATATAATAGGCTATGAAACCTTTGTTCATGCATATCACTCTGGAATTATATATTTGATGAATAAACCTATTACTAATGGCAGAGTTACAATATGGCTTTTAATTTTGCAAGAATTCAACATTATTGTGCTAGATAGAACTGGAAAACAAAACACGGTTGTTGATTTCTTGTCCAAGATTCAGAATATCAAAGAAGATTCTCTGGTTGAAGATAAGTTTCCTGATGAATATATTTTTGCAGTAACTACTCAAACTCCTTGGTTTGCAGATGTTGCTAACTACTTGGTCATAGGGAAGTTACCTTCACCTTTGTTTCCTAGAGAGAAGAAAAAATATTTAGGAAAGTGCAAGATATTTATGGATCACTAACGAATTGTATAACAAAAGGCCAGATCTTATGATCAGAAGGTGTGTCAGGGAAGATGAAATGCCTAAGATTCTCAAAGCATGTTATGATGAGCCGTGTGGTGGATACTTTGCTGACAAGAGGACATCTTATAAAATCCTTTCTTTAGGATATTATTGGCCATCCATCTTCAAAGATGCTAAAGAATATGTCAAGATGTGCGACAACTACCAAAGGGTAGGGAAACTTGCTCCCTGAAATGAAAAGCCATTACAAACTCAGATACTTATTGAACCTTTTGAAAAGTGGGCTTTAGAATTCATTGGACCAATTAATCCTCCATCTAAGTAGAAAAAGTATATATTGGTATGCACTAATTATGTCACCAAATGGGTAGAAGCCAAAGCATTACCTTTTGCTAATGAAAAATCTGTAGTTAATTTTCTTTTTGAGCACATCTTTACTCATTTTTGTGTTCCAAGAGAAATTGTGATAGATCAGGGATCTCAATTCACATCCAACATGGTGGAAAGGTTTGTGAAGGAATACAATATCAAGCATAGGAAATATACTCCCTATCATCCACAGGAAAATGGTCAAGTGGAGTATGCAAATAAAGTGATTGAAGGAATCCTCACAAAAACTATGCATCTACATAGAAGAGATTGGGAATAAAGCCTTCCTGAAGCCTTATGGGCCTGTAGAACTACATGGAGGAATACAATGGGAAATACACCCTATGAACTTGTTTATGGGAAACAAGTCCTGTTCCCTACAGAGTTCCAAAACAGAACTTTCAAGATGGCAGGTTAATTGGGGTTGGATTTATCATAGGCTCAAAACCATAGACTGGAGCAATTAAATGAACTTGATGAAATTAGACAAGAGGTAGTTCAAAGGACTGGTATAGTCCAATAGTAGAGGGCTAAATGGCACGATAAATACATCAAGGACAAGAGGTTTCAAGAGGGAGATTGGGCACTGTTATTTGATTCAAAGTTTAAAGATTTTCATGCGAAGTTTCAAACTCATTGTCTTGGGCCATATGAGATTGAAAAATTCTTTAGTAATGGAGTAGTGAGGAACAGAACAATAGATGAAATTCAAACTCATCTTCTTGTGAATGGTCATAGATTGAATATATATCAAAAACCAATTTCAAAGGAAGAGTTCATCAAGATCTTCCAGAACAATTCTGAAATGAAGTTAGTGAAGAAGAATCCTTCTTCTCCACCAACTTAACATTTATTTTTCCTATATAAAAAATGAATAAATAAATAAATAAATAAATTGTATAAGGTTGAAAACCAATCATTGATTGGCATGCTTATACAGAAAATACAGGGTGAAAATCAGAAGTTTCTGACACCCTATATTTTCCATTTCCTTTCTATAAAAAGTGGTGACAAAAATCCACAGTCACTCTCCATTCTGTAAAATTCATTATCTCATCTCACTTTACTTTGTTTTTCTTTTACAATTCCACTTCTTTCCATTTCCATATTTCACCAATAAATTTTCCCTTTCCCAGTATTTCTTTCATCTCCATTCTTCATTTATCATCTTGTCTTATTTTCATTTACACAACCATTTCCATTTCATTTATTCATAAGCCATATTTTACTCTATGTTTCACATTCTGCAGCTGTTTTCATGTTCTGCAGTTGTTTTCACATTTCACAGCTAATCTGATTCTGCAGCAACAATTTGTTTATCAGTCCCAGCACAAGTGTCCAGTTCATAATAAAATCATGTATGCAGGTAATTGAAGAAAAAACAACTTTTAAGACCAATCATGCCTAAAGTACTTGTGGATCAAACATAAAAATATTAGCAAGCGGAAGGTAAAGGTTCCAAAGGTAAATGCAAAAATTTATTTCGAAAAGCAATTTGAAAACATGAATTTGTATAACTTGTATGATCACATGTCTCCTTAATGAACCATCATGTGATTTCACTGCCACGATGTCTCTGCCATATCTTCTGCCTTCAATGACAAATAGTCCAATGATTCCTTCATAATTTATCTCCACTTCAAACTCCATAACTTGTACTTAATTGTTTCTCCACAGCTACACCTGTTAATGGTCAGATTAATGACATGACCTACCTATCTACGACTCTCCAAACCCTGATTTTTTATTTATTACGTGCCAGCTCTTAAGTTTTTTTTCTCATATTTACACAACCATTTCGTGTATACAATCATTCTATTTCCATATCCACAATCATTTTGTTTCCATATACCCAGTCATCCTATTTCCATATCCATAATCATTCTGTTTCCATATACCCAGTCACTCCATTTCCATATACGCAGTCATTCCATTTCTTAGACAGTGAGAGTAGTTTTGAAGGGTAACTGAGAACAGAGGATATGGGGCTTATTGTTAAAATTGAGCCCGTAGGGGTAAAATACATGGAGGGGTATCTGTAGCTCAAGGGGATGTTACAAAAGGCCAATGGTTGTGTTTTATTGAAAAATTTGACAGCTACCACAAGGAAATCACTAAATCCTTTGCAAGGTCATTTGATGGCACGGAAGTGGAAATAGGGGATATCAAATTTGCAGTCATAGAATCCTTCATAGCAGAAGCAACAGAAATCTGAGGACTAGGATAAAGATGGTTTAAAAACAAAGAGTTTCATGATGATTCTTGGAAGGTGATCCTTAAAAACCCAGGTACGGATGTTACAATATTTAGAAAAAGGATTCCAATTTCAGCACTCAAAAACAAATGGAGTAGCATGTTGTTAATACTGCAAAAATTCATTACATGTGAAGGAAGGTTTGGGTCTATGTATGTTTATCACATACTTTTGTTAATGAATTTTCTAGAGAATGAAACCCTCAATCTTCCCTTTTTCCTTCTGAATAGTCTGAGAAGAATGGCAACAAATGTCCAAAAGAAAGTTGAATCAATAAAAACAACTCTATATCATCATGGATTAGTGAAGATTTTAGTTGAATTTCATTTGAGAAGTATAGGGGATACATGGGAAGACTTATTGGTAAGGAATTTCTTCGAATATGCTCCAGATTCATCTAAGGGAAGTCATGTTAAAAGAAGTAGAAGAAGAAATATCAGAATTAAAAGATCCTCACAAAAAGATGATGTAGAAATGGCTCCTAAACCAGAGGTTAGGAAGCAGACTAAACTCAAGAGAAAAATGAAAGAAAGGGTTGAAGAAATCAATAAAGACATTCTTGAACCTTCATCACCTCAAGAAGATGAACAATTGCTCTCTGAAAGACTAACCAAGATCAAGGAGCAAATAAAAAAAAATAAGGAGAAAGGAAAGAGGAAAAATGACACAAAAGAAGAAACCATAAGCTTCCAAGACTTGAGGAGGAGCTCTAGACTCCAAGGTAAGGTGAAGAGGGTGAAATCAAAAGCGGTCAAGTTTATAAACTTAGAGGAAGAAACCCCAGTTTAGTCCCCTGATAGTATTCCATCTAAACAAAGTCCACAGAACTCTCTTCCACAGAATTTTGAAGGCAGCCTAAGTAGAGCTTGTCCTGGCATAGATCCAATACAACATAAACTCTATGACTACATAGAGTCATTAGAGAAAAATAATACCTCAATAGATCCAGGAACTTCAACTAATCGAGAACAGCCTGTCACCCCACAAGAAACTCTAACTAGCTCTCTCAAACAAGAGATCTTTGAGCTAGAAATTTTGAACAAACACATCCAAAAAGAAAATGAAACCTTGAGGGAACAGAATAATCTGGATAGAGCTATTCATGAAAACATAATGCGACACTTGGGATTATGGTACAAGAATAATAGGAAGCTGAAAAGGAAAATTAAGGAGCTGAGCAGAACACTTACTAACCACAAATACATATTTCTTATGAGGAAGCCAAGGATGGCAGTCAGTGCAAAGAAAAGTAAGAAGAGGAAGTTGGATGTGTTGGCAGAAGTGTTAGAAAAAATACAATAGGAGGAAGAAGTTCACAATTTTGATTGCATGGGGACATGCAATGGTTTTGTAGTGGGGTTATGTTGAGCCTCAAAACTTCTCTTTCCTTAACAACTCTTCTCATCCCTTTTCTTTGTTTTTCCATGAAGAAAATGTATTCTTAACATCAATTACCAGTATATATTTCCTTAGGGATGACATTTAGTGATTTACATGTTATTCTTTTATGTTTTTCTATTTAAATAGTTTTTCGTCTTTTAGTTACGGAACGGAGCCTATTCTACAGTTAATTGGTTGTTCCGCAGTTGCTTCCATGCTTTAATAGGTTCCAGGTGTCAGAAGGAGAAAATAACTACATGGGCAGCTTGGAAATCATCATGACATGGATCATGTCCTATTCACCTAGCCCGGGTCTACAAGTAAGATGGTACAAGACTCCAGTCAATGGAGAAGTCAAACATAGAGACCGAAGGCAACAAGACTCCATTTCATGGATAATCAACATGTTTCACAGTGATGGGAAGCGTTATCCGAAACAACTTCCTGAACCCATGGACTCCAATAGCCATCATCTTGGATTTATGTCTCCAGTAGTCAAGGAAGAAAATTTTGTGTGCCTGTCTTCTACGTGTTTTTGGTTGTAGCTTATTTTTCTCCACAAACACTTGCATAACTTTCTTATAAATACCTGTGTAAAGAACTCAGAAGGATTTCAAATTTCCTCATGTATTAAGCTTAGACTTACTGTTCTGTAATTTTGAAAAACTCATTTTCTTGTTTTAATATGAAGACCACATGTTTTATGGACATATTAAAGAGTTTCTTGGTGATTGATTAAGCACGCATAACCTGATCAGTTGTAGAGGGCTCTTGCGCTGAATAAGGTTTCATTTCATTTTGTTTTGTCTTTTATAGTTAAATTGTAAATTCATCATTTCCTCTCACAGTGTTTATAATCATTTTCATACTAACCTTGTTTATAATGCAATTTTTGTCATTTCCTCACTAATGCAGAATAACTTCTTTTTGAGTAGAATAGCTTCCTTTTGTTTAATTTTCTTTCTAGTTTTTATCGGTAGTTAGAAGATGAATTTCAGTAGTATAATTTAGTTTGTTTCATTTACTGTTTCACTAGTCTTTAATTTTCAATTAGACTGATCAGTGCCATTACAGTTCTTTCCATTTTATGACTAGTTTATTGACTCATGGTGTTAATGAATGTTTCTGAAGAGCCCTTTCTAGTTGATAACTCATCTTAAACTAAGTGGTTAAATACTTCATTCATGTAATGAGTCTTTTCTGCATTTTTTCATTTATCTTCTCTTAGAATAACAAAGTACAAAATTCCTCAAGATGTCAACACAAGGAGATTTTTCTCCTAAAATTGAGAGGTAGAGTAACTAAGTATTTCATTTAGTTTTATTATTGCAATAGATTAGACATTAGTTGAAATTTCACTTTCAGTTTAGGTATTTCATTTAGTTTTATTTCTGTAATAGATTAGACATTAGTTGCAATTTCACTTTCAGTTTTAGTATTTCATTTAGTTTTGTTTCTGTAATAGATTAGACATTAGTTGCAATTTCACTTTCAGTTTTAGTATTTCATTTAAGTTTTGTTTTTGTCATTGATTAGACAGTAGTTGTAATTTCACTTTTAGTACTTTTCAGTTTATGATTTGGAAATAATAATAAGAACAGGAATATAACTCTTTTTTCATTTCTTGATTAAACTTTGCTTCCAACTCTTACTTAAGTTGTTTTAGTCCTTATCTTTTTAGATTCTTAGTAGTCTTTACAGAAGTTAGATTTAGGATTTTGACAATTACATTATAAATCATTAGGGACTAAAGGACCAAAAACCCCAAAACAACATAAAACACAAAAATAACGAAGTAAGAAGGGTCATCTAGCACAAATAGTGCACTACACTTCATCAGTTTACGATACCTGGATTGATAATTTATGTAGATAAATTTAGGACACTAAATTGACCAAACAATGCCCGTGAAGCCAAAAATAGATGTAAAATTTCCTTGTAAAATGTTGTAATTTCGTAGTCAATCTGGATCATTCATTAGGCGGAGATATGACAATAGAAGTTATGTTTAATTTAGGGTTTTTTTCCCTAGACGACAACCCATCGCTATATATGAGGGAATTGTATTGCGTCTATGGAGATATGTATTCTGAGTGAGGAAGAGAGAGGAGATTGAGAGAGAAGAGGGAATTACAACGGATCTGTTGTAGGTTGTGTCTCTTCAGTTTCTTGGATAATATTAAAGGAAGGACTAGCTTTTTCTCCATGGACGTAGCCCAAACTAAGTGAACCACGTATATCTGTGTCTGTCTTATTTTATGCGTTTTATGTGTTTATATTTGTGCAATATTTTATTTGTTCCATTGCTTTGTAATATATAATTTTTGAACACTCTACACAAGGAATTCTCTGATGTCTATACTTTTATCTACTCACTCTATTTAGGCATGACTTCCCTTAACATTGTTGCATCTTCTGGTAGTTTCTTGTCACATTACCGAATACACATATTTACCTTGTAGTTCTTCATATTGTGACTACTTAGAGCTCCATGCTGAGAAATTAATTCTCCAATGACTTACACACTACTATGAGAGTCCCAATTTTATTTATTGCTCCTCAAATATTTCATAGTTCACAAAGATGATCAGTCTATTCACATTTATCACAACCATTCGAGCACATGAAGCAACCCATATTCATCTTTGTCGTGAATCTCATCCTCAATTTCTTGTTACAAATTCTTTTGTGGGTTTATCCCCTTTCAACTACCAACTCCTTTGTGCATGTATTCAATTTCATAGTTTTCAAACCATGCATCATTTAAGTCTTCGTACTTCCTTATCAGAGAAAAACCATATCATAACTTCACAATGGTGCAACGTAACAATATTTCTCAGTCCCAGTTTCCTTAACTCCTCTTACACGTCCCCCCTTTAGCATTTATCCTCCATGGGACCGGTAGTTGTGACATACAAATTAACTTTTAGGTGTTAAGGTACTTTGTTCCTACTGGGGGCCAATCTTCCTTTGCTAGTAATCTATGCACTTGGTTCCTTGGATTTTCCTAACCAAGAGGCAACACAATATTGGAAATCCCCATCCATCTTAACTTTTCTAAAAGCCATTTGTGTCAAAGTTGCGAGGTCTTAATCCTATGATATGTCGACCTTTGATATGACATCATCTCTCTACGTGGTGTATTTATAGCAATGGCACATGTTTCCTATATCTTGAAAATTAGGGTGCCCAATATCATTAAATTAAGTAGCCTCATGTTCTATCATATTGTGACATCATGCTAAATTCAAATGGCACTATAGCTTATCAGAGCCAATCTTATGCCACCATGTGTCCTTCCGGAGGAGAAAGAAGAGGGCTCATCAAGCCTTGGTTTTGCAACAAAATTCTTTGTTAATATTCTTGGAATTCTTGAGAAATTTTTGTATTAGTGACACTACTGGAAATTATAACTTCTTAGTGTACTCAGTTAAGGATTTTCGATACTCCAACTTCCCGATCCTCCAATATTTTGATATTCTAATATGACCTTCTCTATGCCATATTCTCTAACCTCCGATGTGCCACCTACTCTAATTCTCTAATGTCTTGATATCTAATGTGTTGATATATCGATATCCAATATGCCTGATATTCGATATGCCTGATATCCAATATGCTCAATATCTGATATGACTAATATTCCTTCCTTCCTAAGTCTTCAAATCCCTGAACTTTAACAAACCATATCTTTTTGATCCAGGAATCCATTTTTGCACTTCTGGATATCGTTGGAAAAATATTATAGAGAAATTTTCATTGGATAGGGTCTGATGGAGGCTTTGAGTCCATTTTCTACCTATGATATGGCTACAAACCTCTCTGCTCCATGAATCCTCTACTCTATGTGTGGACAATGGAACTCTCAACCACCATGGTGATCATTTTATGGCTGGTTCATTAAGCCTGCTACTATGATGCTTATCTACATGAAGCCTACATCTACTATGGAATTGCATATGTTCCATCACTGTAATCATAATTTCCTAACTTCTTCAATAAGCCTACTACTGCTATGATTTTCTACAAAGCACTCCAACAACCATAGGATTCCTCCCAAACACCCAATCATGATGTTGACCCTTGTTTGACGTCAATGTAAACACTTACATAGCCACCCATACCCATCAAATGTACAACAATACCCCCCTTTGTTATTGATGGCAACACCATAAGCTTCCCCTTAGGCTAGGCATGGTATACTCTGATGCCATTCTTCTCCTCCTTTGACATCGATAGGAAAGACAAATTCTCAAGCACTTCCCCTGAACCATTGTAGCCTACTCTCCCATGAGTTCCACATGCTGAGTAGCTACCAACACCTACCAAGAAGAAGTCATTTCGAGGGAGGAACCACAAATCCTATCTACTTCCTGAGATATTCAAACCATTCTCTTGCAAGAGTCTTGGTGAACATATATGCCAATTTCTCTTTAGTGGATACATATTCAAGTCTGACAGTGTTGGCTACAACCTGTTGCCTCAATAAATTGAACTTGATATGAATATGCTTAGCCCTTAAGTACTTGATGTTGATGGTACTTGTGTTGCACACATTATTGGAATGGGATCAGTCAGCTCCACCTATATATATTTCAAGGTTTTACTCATCCATTGAATTTGCATACAACATGTAGCAGTATAAATATACTATGATTTAGAAGTTCATAGAGAAATGGAGGTCTCTTTCTTGCTAACCCATGATACCAAGCATTTTCACAGGAAGAAGACTGCACCAGAAGTACTATTCCTATCATGAAGGCTTCTAGTCCAATTTGCATCCATGTAGGCCTTCAATTTTAAATCTTCGCTCTTAGCATACCATAGTCCATAACCTTTTGTACCTTGGAGATATTTGAAAATCCTCTTGATAGCAACAACATGAATCTCTCGTGGAAAGGCTTGAAATCTAGCCACATTTCCAATTTCTTACATGATATCTCACCTTGAAGTTGTCAGATATAATAAGCTTTCTATCATTGACCTGTATTTAGTCTGATTTATTAGCGGTGTTCCATCTTCTTTGCACAATTTGTAGCCTGTAGTCATGGGCGTGCTGACTAGCTTACAATCTTTCAGTCCAAATTTCTTCAAAGTTTCCTTGAGATATTTGGATTGGGATATAAACACTCCTTGTGGAGATTGAGTAATTTAAAAACCTAGAAAGAAGGAAATACCTTTGATCACAGACATTTCAAACTATGTTTGCATACATTTTACAAATTGATACCCCAACTGTTCCATATTGCTTCCAAATATTATATCATCGACATACATAACTACTATCAGTAGATGGTCACCTTCAGATTTTACATAAAGGTTATTGTCAATGCCTTTCTTAATCCCTTATTGCTGAAGGTACTTATCTAGCCTTTTGTACCGAGCTCTGAGGTCTGTTTTAATCCATACAGGGCCATCTTCAATTTGCGTACAAGCTCTTCATCGGAGGTGAGTAGAAGTCCTTGTGGTTGCTCAATGTAAACTTCGTATTCTAAATCCCCATTGAGAAATGTATACTTCACATTCGTCTGATATGCCTTGATATTATTATGGTTGGAAAGAGAAAGAAAGATACTTATAACTTCCATTTGAGCTATGGGTGAAAAGGTTCCTTCAAAATCTACCACTTCTATTTGGGCATGCCCTTTGCAAAGAAATCAAGCTTTGCTCGTGATTACATGACCCTGTTCATTCAGTTTTTTCTTTAAAACCCATTTGTTTCCATTAACATATTTCTCTCTTGGCCTTTGGAACAAGCTCCCACATATGATTCTTTTCAATTTGGTCAAGTTCTTCATTCATAGCTCTCACCCATAACTTGTCTTCACTTTCTTCACAAAGGTTCTTCGATTTTGTATTGCCAACACATTTCCTTTTGGTTTGGACACCATGTGCTTTACCTCCAAGAATATGACTCCCCAAATGTTACTTTTGTACATACCTAGAGGGAGTCTTTGGCCTTGAAGTCCTGCATGCTTCCTCACACTCATTGTTTGAATATGTTTCATTCAGATGAAAATACGTCAAATTTGAACTTTCTTCATCATTTGAGTTCGTATTACTTTTAGAGGATTCAGGTTGTGAACCTAATTCATCTAATATTACATTGATGCAATCCTCAATCTTATTTTTCCACTTGTTGAAACATTTCTATCCTTTGCTTTGAATAGAGTACCCAAGAAATATCCTTTTGTGAGTGTGTGAATCAAACTTTCCAAGATTCTTATAATTCCTTTTAATGAAGCACTTCCAAATGCTTTGTGGTGTTTAATTGATGCATGCCTTCACTTCCATAACTCATAGGGAGTTTTATCACTATCAAACTTGAGTTGAGTTTTGTTTGACAGATATACTGTTTCTTAGTTTGCTTCTCCCCAAAAGTTGTGAGACACTTCTACTTCATCCAACATTTCTCTGGCCATTTCCTGAATTGTTTTGTTCTTCCTTTCTACTACTTCATTTTGTTGAGGATTTATAGCCACTGAGTATTGCCTCCTGATATCTTGTTCTTCACATAATTCCTCAAATTCTCTTGAGTTTTACTCTCCCCCTTTGTCTGGTCTTATGCATTTTATCTTTAAGTGTTTCTCATTTTCTAGTTGAGCTTTAAACTTCTTGAAATTCATGAATGCTTCATATTTTTCTTTTAAGACGACAATCCAAGTGGCATTGGTGCAATCATCGATGACCAACATGAGATATCTCTCTACTTTTGAGGTTTTTTCTCTACTTGGTACACAAATGTCTGTCTGAATGACCTCCAAAGGTGTCAATAAGGAGAACTCTTTTGACTTGAAATGAGTCCTGCTCTACTTGCCAAACTGACATGACTTGCAGATTGTGTTATCAGACTTCAATAGTCTTGGTAAGCCTCTTACTACTCCCATATTTGTTACTTTTTTAAAACTATTAAAATCAATATGCCCAAGCCTCTTGTGCCACAACAATGCTTCACTTGTTTTGCTTAAATAGAAGTTAAACTTGTTATTGTCAAACAAATATACAATATTGTGTGTTCTGATTACTTTTCCCACTATTTTTCCATATTTAGTTTGTGCATCTCACAGCCTTTAGATCAAATGATCACATCGTAGTAATTATCCACATTTGGCTAACACTAAGTAGATTGTGCTTGAGACCTTCTACATACAACACATTCTGTGCTTCTATTTTTTTATCAAGATTGAATATACCTTTACCTTTGATTCTTGCTGGAGCATTGTTTCCAAGGGTGACATTGATTCCTTTATCCTTTTCTTTAAGAGAGAGAAATTTTATTTTGTCTACAACCATATGTTTGGAACAACAATTATCCACATACCATTTATTATATTGATTATGAGATGATAAGGCAAGTCCACACTACATGCTCTTTTTAATCTTCCATTTCCATATCCCATTATTATTCTTTCTATTTGAATGTCTAACATATTAGGACTTAGACAGGTGTTCCAATATGTATCTACAATCGCTGGCGTTGTGCCTAAAATTATTACATTTGTAGCATTCTACCTCACCTAGAAAGGGAGGGAATACATTTCGGTTTCTGAGATGGGATTTTTGAGTTTTAGAAATATGATGCATATTATATCTGGTATTTTCATCTCTTTCAACTTTGATCCTTCTACAATGGATAACTTTATGTCTTAATAAATGACACTTATAAAAATGAGCATAAAATAAATAGGCATGTCTATTGTTCAAAGAATTATGAGACTATGTAGGTAAATACCTTAGTCATTTGGTTGGTTGGTTCATTCTCTATTGACGATATCCTCTTTTTCGTATAGCTCTTTTTCCTTCATTATTTCTTTCATGAAGATTCTTCTTCCCATGGATTTGTGGTTCTTTTAATCCTGTAGACCTGACATTTCTGTTCCCAATAGAAGATTATTGTGGCTTAGAGTAACCCATACAAGTTTTGATTCCTAATGGCCTTTGACTATTCAATATTTGATTGTCTCGTTGTCCATTCGAAATAATTTTGATTTAAAACCTTCTCAGTTTTTCTCTCAAGATAAGATCTTAGAGAGACAACCTCTGCTTCAAGACTCTGACACTTCTCTTCCCATTCTTGGATTAGATCTTGAAGAACCTCTTCTTCTTTTTTAGCCTCCTCTAATTTAATTTTCAAAGAAAGAATATCATCTTTGCATGTTTGTGAGATTGTTTCCCTTCTTTACTTGAGCATCTCCTATTTCAACTGCTTGTTCTCCTCTTCTATTATCTTATAATTTCCTTGTTTTTCTTCCATTAGAAGGACTAGACTATATTTTCTCTTGATAGCTTCCTCGCGCTTTTCCTTTTGATAGGAAAATTTGTTGGGTCCCTATAATACTAGTGATTACCCCATTACTATTGTAGTTATACCCCTTATTTATATTGTTGTGCCCCTATTACCCCATGTTGTTGTTTCTGTGCCCCATAGAATTCCTCTATTGTTATTTTTGTGGCTTTATATTATTATTGTTAGGTCGACTGGATTATATTGTGACTCCTTAGACTCCTGTATATAGAAAGGAGGTTTTCTCATTTGTATCATCCAAGAATTGTTCATTTATGTAATGTAAAGGAGGTTGCCCCCTCGAAGAGGCTGAATTCTAAGGCGTTGATCTATCCTTTCTATCTTTTCTTGAGCTGGTTTCATAACATTTGGTATCAGAGCTTTGGATTCTAGGGTTTCACTGCTCCAAACAGGTCATCGTGGCATTTTCGCTATAACTTTTTTTCTGTGACGTTTCAGAAGTCGCAAAAAAACCCATTTGATAAGAAATCGCGCTAAACCTTGGGTCCGAATTTCAAAGCCTTTCGCGCGATATTTGCGGAGATATGATCTAAGGAAGTTGGTATTCTTGCAGACTCCTGAATTACATTCAAAACAGGTGACCTGGGGAAAATCGTCATAACTTTCTCTCTGGGGATCGGATTGAAATTTCATAAGAAGGTACAGAAAGAGGACGGACTATAGTTTCTTGTATGCATTTTTCAGATCCATAGGTCGAAACAGTGACTCGTGGCACGTTGTACAAGTTCTCTCTACTGAACTAGTCTATAATCAAGTCACTGTGGGAGATTTCGCATAACTCTTCCTTGGAGAATCCAAATTGGGTCAGACTTGTGGCATTGGAAAGAGGACACAGAAGGCTACTACAGGTAGCAATTTCAAAATTGGAGGATCTGGAATTACAGAGATACATCAGATTCAATATCAGGCTTCTACAAAGTGAGAAAAGGTGTGTAGTTTTAAGTTTTTAATTTTTGTGTAAGCTGGGTTTGAAGGAATTCAAAGCGCATAGTAAAGAATTATTATTGGTAACTGATGCCCTGAGGAAATAAAATGCAAACACCTAGTAAGGAACCTGAAAGCTCTAGCATGACTCATGAAGAAGAGGAAGAAATGCTACATGATATATCAAAATTACAAGAACAAGTGCAACAAATGTCACGCTCACAAAAGTTAACAGAAGCTAAGATAAGTGGCGTGGAAGCTAAGATGAATGGCATGGAAGCTAAGATGGACAATTTGAAGATAGAATTGAACACAAATTTGAAGACAGGCATGGCAGATTTGAAGACAGATTTGAAAACAGACATGGCAGATTTGAAGACAGATTTGAGAAATTTTCTACAAGAAATACTTACTAATGGTGAAAAGGTTGTAAAGGAAATTCATGATGTGAACAAAATTAATTTTAATCATGATTCCATAGACTCTAATGTTGGATCGAAGACCCACCATATTCCAAAAATCGATATGAGGAAGTTTGATGGCAAGGATCCCGCCACATGGATATTACAAATGAAGCAGTTCTTCGATCTCAATAATGTGCAAAACACACAAAAGGTACGTATGGCAACTGTATATTTGGAACCAAACTAGTTTTTATGGTATCAATGGCTTTGCTCTCGTAAAAAATTTATCACTTGGGCAATTTTTACGGAAGAATTGACAGCACATTATGAATATACAAAAAGCAACACTTTTTTTAGCCAATTGATAAGTCTCAAACAAAAGGGTTCAGTAATGGAGAACATTGAGGAGTTCCAAAAATTGAACATAAGGGTAAAAGATATTCCAGATGAGCATAGGATTGATGTGTTCATAGGGTCTTTAAATGATAATATCCAACATGATGTTTGCCTTTGGGAACCTGATTCATTAGAAAAGGCATTCAGGTTAGCAAGAAAAATGGAAAGCAAAATTATGGCAACCAGGAAGCATACCACTCACAACTATAAAGATGGAAGTGTTGTTGCCCCTAGTCTTCCACAACATATAAGGTTGACACCACAACAATTGGAAGAAAAAAGAGCAAAAGGGCTTTGTTACAGTTGTGATAGCAAATACACTAAAGGTCATAAGTGTGCTGAGAAGAAATTATTCTACATAGATTATGAAGAGGAAGAAGAAAAGGAGCAAGAAAGGTCAAAAGAATAGGATATACTCCAGGAACAAAGCCTAGATGAAGAACAAATAAATCCGACCATATCTTGTAATGCATTGGCGGGAATTGCCACTCCTCAAACCATCAAGATAGAAGGACAAATCAAGAAGAAAAAGGTAATAGTGTTGATTGATTCAGGAAGCACCCACAATTTTATTCATTATAGGGTAGCAAAAGAATTGAATTGCTTCCTATATCCAACACCAGAGTGTCAAGTGATGATTGCAAATGGAGGAACAATAAATTTCTCTGGAAAGTGCCATAATATCAAGCTATCCATGGGAGAATATGTATTGACTAGCCCAATGCTTTCCATTCCAATGGGAGGTGCTGATGTTGTACTAGGAGTCCAATGGCTACAATCCTTGGGTACAATAGCTTTTAATTTTCAAGAAATTTTCATCAAATTTTCTACGGAAGGAAAGGAAGTTGAATTAAGGGGTATTGCAGGGAAACCAGGAAAGATAATCAGCTCTCATGGTATGACAAAGCTTCTAAAAAAGGAGCAAAGAGGTGTAATTGCACAATTATGCTCGCTAGATGTTTCCACATTGAAATCATCTATTTCTCCAAATCTCCAAAAAGTCCTGGACAATCATTCCAAGGTATTTGAGACTCCCAAGGGTCTCCCACCTATGCGTGATCATGATCATGCTATTCATCTAATTCCAGGAAGTGTCCCTCCAAACATCAGGTTGTATAGATATCCCTATGTCCAAAAAAGTGAAATTGAACGTATGGTTGCAGAAATGTTAGAGGCTGGTATAATTCAACCAAGTCAAAGTTCTTTCTCTGCTCCAGTAGTATTGGTGCACAAGAAGGATGGATCATGGTGCATGTGTCCAGATTATAGGGAGCTCAACAAGCTCACTATTAAAGATAAGTTCCCCATTCCTGTCATTGATGAATTACTGGATGAATTGCATGGATCAATTTACTTCACCAAGTTGGATCTTCGTTCAGGATATCATCAAATCAGAATGAAGATTGAAGACATTCCGAAAACGACATTTAGAACTCATGAGGGTCATTATGAATTTTTGGTCATGCCTTTTGGCCTTACCAATGCACCTTCAACATTTCAAGGTTTGATGAATTCAATTTTCAAACCATTCCTTAGAAAATTTGTGTTAGTATTTTTTGATGATATACTAATCTACAGCAAGTCTTGGAAGGATCATGTTGAACATGTTCACAAGGTGCTACAACTATTGGAGGAGAAACAATTATATGCAAAAAGATCCAAATGTTTCTTTGGAGTCCAGGAGGTGGAATATTTGGGTCATATTGTATCTCATGAAGGAGTTAAGGTAGACCCTAGCAAAATTAAAGCCATTAAGGAATGGAAAATCCCCACATCCATAAAGCATCTACGAGGATTTCTTCGGTTGACAGGGTATTATCGCAAATTTGTTAAGAATTATGGGAGAATAGCAGCACCTCTAACAACATTATTGAAGAAAGATGCATTTTCATGGACTCCGGAAGCAAAAAAGGCCTTTGAACATCTTAAAGAGGCAATGTTCCAAGCACCGGTCTTAGCTACACCGGACTTCACAAAAACCTTTATTGTGGAATGTGATGCTTCAGGAAATGGAATTGGTGCTGTTCTAATGCAAGATGAAAGACCCATTGCTTTTTAAAGTCGTCCAATCAAGGGAAAGTTTTTAAGCAAAGCTATTTATGAGAAGGAAATGTTGGCAATACTCCATGCACTTAAGAAATGGCAACCCTACCTAATGGGAAGACACTTCAAGGTAAAAATGGATCATGATAGCCTTAAATACTTTTTAGAACAAAGATTATCCTCTGAAGAGCAACAAAAGTGGGTCACAAAGATGTTGGGTTATGACTTTGAAATCATCTACAAAAAAGGGAAGCAAAATGTGGTGGTAGATGCACTCTCAAGAAAGGATGAGGATGTGGAAGCATTGTTGTACGCCATTTCTATTATCCAACCAGATTGGATAAACGAAGCAAGGGAGGAATGGAAGAATGATGAAGAAGTGTGGGCACTTATTCGAAAGCTACAACAAGATTCCAGTACGTTTGATACATTTAGCTGGAAAAATGATTCGTTATGGTACAAAGATCGCTTATACCTCTGTAAGAATTCCCAGTTAAAACAAAAGATTCTTATGGAATTGCACACTTCTCCCTTAGGAGGGCACTCAGGATTTTTAAAAACTTACCATAGGGTTAAGAAGGAATTTTTTTGGGATGGCCTTAAATCAGATATTCAAAAGTTTGTGGCGGAATGTTTGGTTTGCCAACAAAATAAAGTTGAAACAATTAAGACACCAGGTCTATTACAACCTTTATCCATTCCAAGCCAACATTGGGAGGAGGTTTCAATGGATTTTATCACAGGTTTACCCAAGTCTGAGGGAAAGAGTGTAATCATGGTGGTAGTTGACAAACTTACCAAGTATGCACACTTTTGTGCATTATCACATCCATTTAAAGCCAGTACAGTTTCTACTGCATTTATGGAAACAATTCAAAAGCTACATGGAAACCCAAAGATTATTGTAAGTGACAGAGATCCCATTTTCACTGGAAATTTTTGGACAAAATTATTTTCTTGTCTTGGTACTCAATTAGCTCATAGCTCATCTTATCATCCTCAATCTGATGGGCAAACTGAGATAGTAAACAAATTTTTGGAAGGATACCTTCGTTGCTTTGTTTATGATAAACAGACACAATGGGTCAAATGGTTGCCTCTGGCTGAATGGTGGTATAACACTTCCTTCCATACAGCAACAAAAATGACCCCATTTATGGCACTTTATGGGTATCAACCACCATCCATCACATCATATTTAAGAGAAAATTCTAAGGTTCAGGCAGTGGAGCATCACATCGAACATCAACAACAAGTCCTCCAACTCTTAAGGGATAACCTCGTGTTGGCACAAAATAGAATGAAACAACAGGCAGATCAACATCGCAGTGAAAGAAGTTTTGATGTAGGTGATTGGGTATTCCTATGGCTACAACCATATAAGAAAATGTCCCTAAAGCAAGCTAAGAAGGATAATAAATTATCACCAAAGTATTATGGTCCGTACAAGGTGTTGCAAAAGATTGGTACTATGGCATACAAATTGGAGCTTCCTGCAGCTTCTCGATTGCACCCAGTTTTCCATGTTTCATGTTTAAAGAAGGTTATAGGCGACAAGATCCCAGTTCAAACAATATTGCCAGAAATTGACGAGGAAGGAAAAATTATATTAGAACCGTAAGCAGTCACAGAAACAAGAACTCGACAGCTACGAAATCGATCAATTTCAGAGTATCTTATCAAGTGGAAGAACTTATCCGCTGAAGACTCCACATGGGAGGATGAGAATTTTATGCAGAAGTATCCAGAACTACTCAAGCGTTGAGGACAACACTTTTTTGAAGGAGAGGGGCATGTTGGGTCCCTATAATACTAGTGATTACCCCATTACTATTGTAGTTATACCCCTTATTTATATTTTTGTGCCCCTATTACCCCCATGTTGTTGTTTTTGTGCCCCATAGAATCCCTCTATTGTTATTTTTGTGGCTTTATATTATTATTGTTAGGTCGGCTGGATTATATTGTGACTCCTTAGACTCCTATATATAGAAAGGAGGTTCTCTCATTTGTATCATCCAAGAATTGTTCATTTATGTAATGTAAAGGAGGTTGCCCCCTCGAAGAGGCTGAATTCTAAGGCGTTGATCTATCCTTTCTATCTTTTCTTGAGCTGGTTTCATAACAAAATTCCTCATTATCAGAGTTATACATACCTTCCTCTGCACACTGTAACTCTTCCTTCAACTACTTATTCTTCTTCCTTGCTTTCTTTAACTCATCCAGGGAACTAATGAGTTCCCTTTCAAGGCCCACTACTCCTTCTTCCTCCTCCTCTTTAGAGTCCATAATACCATGTTTCTTAGAGTTTCTTTCGAATGCCATAAGATGATGCTTATATAACTCATTCTTTGACGATTTTTCACAATCTGACTCTCATGCAGAGTTATCCTCTTTGCAGTAGAACCCCTTTTTCTTATAGGGTTTTTTCTTCTAATGTGTCTGAGACTTCTTTCCATATTTCAGATCCTCTTCCCTTTTAACCTTTTCTTTATAAGGGAACTTGGACGAGAAGTGTCCAACTCTTCCATAATCAAAATAGTTAAAGGGAAACTTCACTTTATATTTTCATGAGCCACACTTTAATTTTCTAGCTAGTTGAGCCAGCTCCTGAGCAGATTCACAACTAGAGCAGTCTTAATGATATTTATGCTCCTTTCTCTTCTTTTATACTTTGAATGTCTCTTCCTTTAGCCCATAATTTTCTCCTCCTACTCTCATTTGATTAGTTGTGAGAGTACCATGTAGTTATTCCATATTAAGATCCTTTAATTTAGACATCTCTTCAATAGTTGAGACTTTGGAATTGAACCTCATGGGTATAGATATTAATAATTTTTGAGCAATTAACTATTCATTGAGCTCTTCACCAAGTCCTCTGATCATATTAGTCACTTCATCAACTCTGAGGACTTATTCTACTATGCTTTCATTCTCATTCATTTTGAAGCTTTCAAACCTCATTCTAAAAGTCTGAAGTTTTTCCTACTTGACTTTGTCATCTCCTTCATGACTCGGATTTAAGTTTACCCACACTTCCTTAGCAAACTTACAGTGCATAACTTTTACAAGTTTTGATTGACTAAGGCCAAAGAGAATGGAATTTTTGGCTTTATCATTATTCCCATATAATTTTTTACCATATGCATCAGTGGGTGGAATATCACGGACATTCTTGTCTACTAGTACTCAATTCCAAAAAACTACTTATAGGGACATAATATATTCTTCCATACTTACTTTCCAAAAGTAATAGTTTTTCCCATGAAAGAATGGTATTCTACTTGAGTAGGCCTCTTGAATCTCTTGCCTAAACATAATTCCTTATAGATCTACCTTCCAGGGATTAGACTGTTGTTGAAGGAAGCAGTGGCTCTGATACCAATTATTGAAATAAGGAATTGTTGGGGGGGGAGTGAATCAATAATTAATAAACACTTTTCTTTTTATTATTATTCTTACAATCTCATCTCATATTATTTTAATTGTGAGAGAATTCATTAAAAAAAGCACTGAACCAACAATATTTCAACCACACATGTTCAAACATCAATCACATGAGAAACAGATGTTTGACACAATGTTTTTAATGTGGAAACCCCGAGGAAAAAAACCACTACTATTTTTGTTTGTTTATGATGTATATTAAGCACCCACTCATTGGAGGCACCGATCCCCTTTTGTTAAAAAACACCAACATGCCTAGAGGCAACAACCTCTATGAAGGTTCCAACCTGCTCTTTCCAGTGCTATGTTGTTTCATACAATTTTCAAACTGAAAGTAGAGGCATACACTAATACGAGTAAAATAAAAACAATGGTTGTTCGCAAATTTGACTTACGCAATCTTCCTTTTGTGCTCACTTGCAGCAGGTCTCTTCTTGTTGCTCATAATGACACTCCTTCTACACTCTGCCTCCTCTATCAAGAGAACTTCATTGAATTCTCTTTAGAAATACCCTTGTAATTCTCCACACATCCCTCTCGCTATTCTTGGTGTTGTATTATGCCATGTCCTCCCAGGTGCTTCAACCTCTCTGTCTTGATGCACTTTTCTCACATAACAACAAACTCACAATTTTTCTCATCTTCCCCATATTCTCCATTGCAGGTGATGGTTTTGTTCCATTAAGGAACTTTGCGTAAGGCAATATGTGTTGTCTATATTTTTATCTTCTCACTGTACTTATACATGGCTTCCCTTACCATTGTTGAATCTTCTGGTAGTTTCTTGTCATAGTACCTCAAATAGAGATGGACCTTGCAATTATTCATATTCTAACTTCTTAGAGCTCCATGTTAAGAAATTAATTCTTAGGACCTGCACACTCCTACGAGAGTCCCAATTTTATTTATCGAATAGTAATTCAATCAAAGGAACAATAAATCATTCAAAAAATGAGAGTAAGAAGAAATAATAATACAAAAAAGACAGTAAGTGTTATAGAACATGGCCCACAATCTCTGGAATCTAACCGTATTGATGGGTAACTCAATACAATAGATTAGAAATAAATTGCCAAAACCTTCATTCATATGCAATAATAAATTACAAGAAAGTCTGTGAAAACTTAAGACAATTTATTTCTTCAATCACCTTTTACAATTGACAAGAGAAAATTAACGCCCTTTACTAGAGTTTAACCGCGCTTTTATATTACAGCATAATTCTAAATTTAAAATAGTAAAGTTATCCTCAGAATAAAAAGATTCTTAGGATTTATTATTTCAAGAAATAAAATCTTCATCATCCCTTATCGAATAACAAATTATTCCCCTTTCCCAGTTGTCTCATGCATATAATGCGTGAATCCTTGGTCAGCGCACTAAAAATAGTCTAAATGATTTTCTTATGCCTCGGGTTTCCTCAGTGATTCAGGGAAAAACAACCATCATCAAGTGTTTCCTGCCGACATATTAATGCAAATTGTGAGTTAATAAGATCTTTAATATTCAAATGGATTCATTAATAAGGTAAAATATCAGAATGATTATTAACTCCTTTCTAGAACTCATTAGTATCCAAGTTATTATGATTTAAGCTCAAAAAGCTTGAAAAGCTAACTATCAACTAAGGAAACGAGGTAAATAATTATACCAATTCCAAGGCCCAACATCACCCCCAAGCTTACCTTTTTGCATGCCCTCATAGAATGAGATGGTTGACATGCACTTTGGTTAAATTGTAGGTTGGGTAAGAGCACTTGCCATAGTGTCTAAATCTATTACTATCTTTAATTTCTTGGAATGCTATTAAATTACCTGCGTTTGTTAGCTCATACTTGGCCTTCTAATCATCTCGAGGATACCAAATTATAGGACATTTATACCTGCATCCAAGCTAACTAGGGTCCTCCGCTAGGACCAAGTGAACATAGTCCCACACTCTATCTACTCCTACTTGAAGGTTTTTGAAATTAAAGGTTTCCCTATTTTTGACTTCATCAGTTGACATCTTTCACCTCCGCTTAGCAGATCTTAGGGCTTGTGTTTCAATTTCTTCAAAATACTCGAGTCCAGTTCATAGAACATCATTATGAATATGTGCTAGGGCAGTAACAACACCAGGATACTCCATAAGATTCTTGTGTTTAATGAGTGTGTAGAGAGATTTTGGCTCTCCCCTAACCCAAATGTCAACGTCATTATCTCTCAATTGGAATATGTCATGGGCTTTGGACCATTTTATATGATTGCTGGAAAAGGCAATAAATTCCTGAGATTGCACATCACCGATGAAAGGACTGGGGTTCTCATCTTGTTGTTCTTCCAAAAAGAAGTTATGCATGTATAATTCACACAAAAAATGTTTTGTGTGATCATCCTATTGCTAAAAAGACTTAATAAAATCATAAACGTTATTAAATTATTAAGATTGTCTAAAACGAACGACCTTAATCTTGAGTATAAGGTATCACTCTAATAAAAAGAAACATAATTTATAGATGGGAATCTGTAAGATAGGGCATCATAGTCAATGGAACAGACTTCCTTTGTCTTTTCTATGGATTTTCTAAGTTGTCCATGTACAATATTTATCTTTTTCTCCGCTGCTCTTAATTTAGCATAATTTTCATCATCAGTGATTATCAATGCCTTAAATTTTTGCAACAATTCTTGATGGTCCCTTTAGGGGACCCCTCTCCTTGATATCATGTCAGGGTTTCTTGTTTTTCTTCAAGTTTCTTATTTAACACCCGAATGGTAGAATATACAATTAAGGTGGTATAATGCGGTACAGGCTCTATCAGACTAGTCCTGTCAATAATGACTAACAATTTTATTTGAGTAGCTGCTTTAGTAGTCATCACGTTGATGTCTAATACATCCAAGTCAGTATGTGTTCTTATAGTAAGAGTAAGGGTTTCTTCCATCTGAGTTTCTACAAAGGCGACAAAGTACTTGGTTTGGCCCTCTGATGTTTGAGTTTCTCACTTTCCTTTATAATTTCTCTTTTGTTGCTGAACAATTTTCTAAGTTTCTTTACGTTTCTATGTAGTTTCCAATTTTATCTTTTAAGAAATTCTATTTAATGACCAAATTTTCTTCTTTTTTTAACAATTTTTTTGGTTTGGAAAAACGAAGTTGAGTGCGTAGCAAGGATAGTCTCGGGTCTTTCAATTAAAATTTCTTTAGCTGTGGTGATAGCTACAGGTTCTATAGGGCCCTCATTAGACTGTGGCATTCTGAAAATACAATCATTAGTCTCTTGTCTCACAGGAGAACGTAAGGTTGTTTCTTTAGGAGGAGATTAGAGTTCCATAATAGTTGAAATAGAATCTACTGAATGTTCTTGGAGAGAAGTATCTCTAGGGTCTTCTGAGGATTCCGAAATAGTGGTATCTACTAAATTAGAATGGGAGACAGGATAGTTGGGCATCGGGGTTCGTTCTTGCGGATTTCTCAAACAACCTACTGCTTCGCCACAATTCACAGAACTCAAAAAGGTTCCCAACCCTTCCAATCCTTGAGCTATTTCATCTTCATGCACTTGGGGTGATATTTCTCGATGGGCTTCCTGCATATGAGGAAACTCCTGGGAATTATTTTCTTCTATCAGTTGCACACTAGAATCCATAGGATTCCTTGTTTTATCTAGTTTGGATGACCTTCTTTGTTTAGCAAGTAGGGAGAGCAAAAGGGAAGCTATTATCTTTTCGGCCCTGGTCATATTCTATGGAGCTGGGGTTAGGGCTTGTCCATCTCTATTTCCTTCACTTGTCATGTTAGCCTCTTCATTTTCAGTTGACCACTCATATTCTATAGTATATGTTTCAATTCGTAGTGGAAGCTAAGTATTTCCCACAAAATCATTCCAACTTAAGTGAACTCAGTTAAATTCTATGAAAACTATCAATTTTATAAGACAATGGTGTCTTACAAGTGAAGCTTGATATTTTGACCTTTTAAATCTTCGAGCAATCTTGTGCAGAAGTTCATTAAAAAAGTAAGGTAAGTCTAGAATTACCTTATGTTTGAGTTCCACCATCAACTTCAAATATCGAGGTGTGACAACATTGTACCGATCATCAAAAGTGATATACCTTCACACTACTACCGCCAACTCCCTCCAAGGTTCTGGAAATGAAGTATGGTTGTATCCTTTTCCTTTCTGCATCCATTCTTCTCTGGGGTCTATCAAAAACAATGTTGCGCTCTACAATGGGGTATGCTTGTCAAGCCATTTTTTTCCTTCCATTTGAAGGACTATAACTTCTCAGAGATTTAATTCATTAAATTGGACCTACCTTCCCTTCATTGTACTTGACCCATTGCTTAAATTTTTTATCAATTTCAGAGTGACTGCATTATTGAATCGGTGTAATTAGGAAAAATACTCTATCCAACCTGCTTGCTCAAAGATACTATGTGCCTGTTGAGAGATTCCTAGTTGGGTTGGTTCGTTGCAAATCGATAGGCCAGTCATCTTTACTATTTCTTAAAGAGTAATATGAAGCTATGTTGAACAAGGTTTAGATGATAACAAATGCAAAAAAATAACAGTCATTCATCAATTACCATGAAATAAATATAAACACATGCAGGTAGAGTTACTGCGATAATTAAGTATGTGAGTGTCTTTTCATATGTGTGATTTTTCATCCTCCCCACCGATAAACATAAATGTCAACCACAAACTTTGATTATGTGGTGAATCTGTGACATATTAACAAATTAATTATAATAACGGTTCATTGTCAAATCGTCAAAGTATTAATTGAGGTCACGCAACATGATGATAAGGTGTATTAAATGTAGAGATATGTTGATGAAATTGAATTTGTGTGGAAATTAAAGCATGAAAAATGCTCCAATCATGGGTAAAGTGAATTCGTACCAAAGGATTATGATTAGAGAGAAATGAATTAGAAATAGACTTAGAAAAAATGTAAAATTACATTCCTAATATATTAGAATAAATAGTTTTTCACACATACCCAAATTACCACCTTCATGATGTGATAAATTTCCATAATAGTGCGGAAATTCTCCTTTATTATTAGAAAGGGATGAAAAATTAGAAAAATATTTATAAGTTGATTTCAAGTATACTTGAATACCACATGCCTAGCCTCTGCTGCCAACAGGCATCAACAACCTTAACAAGGTTTTCTTTTATCCCATTGAAATGGTAGTATCCCATTGTACTAGAAAAAGCTTCATAACTTAATTTTGCTAGTTTTCGTTAAAAGGCCATTGTTTCGGCATGGTGACTAGCTAATAACAATGCCATTCACCAGATCTTAATGAGATGAGCAAGTCGGCTCGTGATGAGACCTCTTGTCCTTTGACTAAAGTGTCAAAGGTCGTTACATTGGCTTGGTGACCAGAATGGTAATGTCAACTTTTTAAGTATTATGATCATGCTATGCCAGCTCATGCTGAGACCTCCTGTGATTTTGCTAAAAGTTTCTTCTCTTTTTTTGTATATTTTCTCATTTTATTATGATAAAGGATTAGTGAATGGGGTGGCTCATCAATTCCTTAACAATTAGGGATGGTGTAAAAAGTATTGTAACAATTATCCTTTTAAATCCCTATTTGCCTCCAATATTTTATTTGTTAAGGAGATCACAAAACTATAAGGAAGAAAAGAAACTCCTATAGTGGTAATTAAAAAGATATATCATGAATAGTTTATGTAATTACAATATCATGATTGTTAAATTTTTGACAAACTTTGGGAATTCGAATAAAATATTCTCTTATGGTAATCATTGGATCAACATAAATTTTCTCACTGTGATGTGGGAAAAGGGCTTGAAGTCAGAATAATTTCACACAAAAGCTGGTTATAACTGAAGGAAATGGAAATTATAAGGGAACAATAGTTGTGACTTAAAAGAACATCATCTATGTCCAAAGTGAACAAAAATTGTGACTAGTGGGAACAACAACTGTAAAGAGGACGGGGCTAATCTATGATGAAATGTAACAAAGACTGTGACTAAGGGAATAACAGTGTAGGAACAAGACTGAAGGAACATCAGCTGGGACCAAAAGGAACAACAATTGTGATAAAAGTGAACAACAAGCTATAGCGAAGGGGAACAATAGTTGTGACCAAGGGAACAACAGTTGTGACCAAGGAACAACAACTCTAATCAAAGGAACAACAACTGTCGTACAAGAATAACAATCTCTTTCCCCTTATTTTATTATTACTAAAATTATTTTTATTATTATTAATTTTTGTTTTTTCTTACTAAACATAAATTTCATAAAAATATATACATTATGTACAAAATAAAAAGAGTTTTTGAGAAAAATCAACTAGATGTAGCTACGGGGTTACCTCCCCAATCAGCTACAATCTACAAATTGGAATTATTACATATCTCATGGTAGAAAGACTCGTGTAAGTAGATGAAGGTATAGATGGAGTCGATGTCCACTAGCAAGAAAGGAGACACCAAAACCATCAATGGTAGTCAGGGTCTATGTACTATTGTCATAGATTTCGGTAATATCATATGTTGCTAAAAATCTCATTTGAGGTTTTCTTGGAAAATCTTGGAACATGGAATCGTACAATAGTGGCAAGTCACCTTTCTAAAAAAATATTTTTAATAAGGCGATCATTCCATTTGGCCCTTTGCTATTTAATGACATTTGTACGTTGCAGGGCCGAGAGGCACATTTCATCCAGTTCATTAAGCTATTGTAAAATGTTGTTTCTATGCTTTTGTGAAATCCAATCCAACTTCTTTTGCCGTATTTAGAGTCTTAATTTCAAATTCAGTAGGAAAAAAGGGCTCCTTACTAAAATCAAGGTGGTATGGTGAGTAGCAATTAGTTTTATGCCACGTTTTTCGATAGTCTCATAAGGCCTTAGGGAGTTTAGCTTCCCAGGTCTAGTGGTTCACAGTTATTGTTTTGGTTAGGATTGCTTCCAAAACCTTATTGGCTCTATCTGCTTCTCTATTTTCTCGATGGTGGTTAGGAGAAGTGATTATGTGCTTAATGTGGTACTTTTGTAAAGTAGCATCAATTTTATGAATGGTAAATTGTGACCCCACATCCATTACACTTTCTCGATGCAACCTGTATCACACAAATAAGTCAAATAAGAAACTAATGACTGCTTCTTCTGTATCTCTTGTAATAGTGACTATTTCCATCGATTTAGTCACATGATCCATACAAACCAAGATATATGCCATTTGACTCGCAGGCGGGTTAAAATGACCTACAAAATGTAGTGCCCATCTTTCAAAGGGTTCTATTACAAATTGTGGTTGTAGGGGCATCTCATGAGCTTGAATGGGGTGACGCATTTTATAACAACTATCACAGCTCCATAAAGTATTCTTTTCATCTTTAAATATCGTGGGCCAATAATAGCCCATCTGGAGTACTTTATGTCCAGTTCTGCAATCGGTGAAATTTCCACCGCACGGCCTATCATGAAAAGCCCTGAAAATATCATAAATCATGTCTTCTTTGATTTATCTACAAATTTGAAGGTGATACCCTATATGAAAGGGGTATCTGTCTATCTATGAGAACCGTGCAATGTGCATAATAATCAGTTTCCTATCTCGGGGTGGAAAATGTGTTGGCATTTTTCCTACTACCGAGTAATTATCCACATCAACATACCAAGGTGTCTTGATTGTTCCAACAAGCAAGTGTTCATTTGAAAATTGATCTTCCACTAGTAAAGGTTTGGATTTTTTATGTACTTGTTGATGCTTCAAAATTTGTTGCACTAACATGGGGAAAACCCACCTGGTCCGGACCTTAAAGAAACCTATTTTCCATTTGGGGTCATGGATTTGACTGCTTTAACTAGGTCCAATTACCTTTTCCCAATCAATATCAGCTTTAAATATGTCTTTAATTGCTAATAGCTAGGGACATCTAATCAATTCTTCTAGTTGATGAGGCAAGAAGAATGATCCTTAAGTTGTTTTTTTTGTGGAACAACCAAACCAATCTAAAGATTTGCCTCAAAGAGAGGAATTATAAGATAACACATGCATGATTTAAATAGTATGCAATTAATCTCTCCTATCTTGATTGAATGAAAGAAAAATCCTTCTCCCAATCAAGAGCTGATTTACTAAAACAAAATTTTAAGGAATTGAAGTAAAAATGAAGAAATTAGATCACAAAGATAGTTCTCGAGATCTGACTCTTTGTTAATCTAAATACTAAGTGTTTTGTAGAAGTATATTCAATCCCTAAGGTATATGCATATAAAAATATTTATTTCCCAGGTTTTCTTGTTATTTCAATGTGATCTAAAATGGTCGCCTTTTGTACATGGTAGTAAAATTGAATCGTGTACTAAAATAAATCAAAAAATTTAAGTTAACTCTTCTAATTAAATAATTAATTAAAAGAATTGTTAAAACATATATTGCCATTCAAATAAAATAACAATTTGTTGAGAAGATTTTTCGGCAAAATCACATCATGATATATTTGTCGACGTGTTTCAAACCAACAAGTGTGGTTTGTCCTGATGATGAACCAAACTTGTTGGTTCGAAACACGTCGACAAATATATCATGATGTGATTTCACCGAAAAATCTTCTCAACATTAATATGGATCACAGAAGCCTCAACTCAATAACAATTTGTTGTTAGATGTATTAAAAAATTACAACATTGGCATATTTAGAAATGAGAATATGATGAACTGTGTTAATAATATACATATAACAGAAAAATCAAAAGATGGAATGACTACAAATTATTCAAAACAAAACATTAAAACATTGATAAAAATACTAGATGTATGACGCTCCTTTTGTAAAATACATAGTCCTGATCCTTTTCCTTTATTCGAAAGCTTCCCAAAAGTACAAAAATGCGACTCTTTGAAGCCTCTTTAAACAAAAAAATAAGAACCTCGATCCAATCATTTTATTAAGATGAGCTTCAAAAAATACAACTAATCCAAATGGAAAATGGCATCAACCCATGGTATTCATCCACCCATGGAATTTACCCATGGTATTGTAAGTGGCATCCACCCATGGTATTTATCCACCCATGGTATTGTAAGTGACATCCACCCATGGTATTCATTCACCCATGGTATTTTCCCATGTTATTGTGACATCCACCCATGGTATTCATTCACCCATGGAATTTACCCGTGGTATTGTGACATCCACCCATGGTATTCATTCACCCATGAAATGGACCCATGGTATTGTAATTGAAAAATACTAAAAGTAAGAAATCACATTTTGTAAAAGGACAGTCTTTCCGCCACAATGTAGCTCTTACAATTATTCTCCATTTTAATAAAACAATTCTTTGTGGTTTTTCTTATTGGGCATTCTCCTCTTTTTATTCTGGCATTTCAATTTTTCAGATCTTGGGGTGCCTCTCCCCCAAAATCCATTTCAATCTTTTAGATCTTGGAGGTCCCCCACCAAGATTTGGATTAGTGGTATCTGAGTAGGCTATGATTTTATGGGAATGATGGTTTAATGCATATTTCAGTTTCAAACTTTTGCAGCAATATTCAACAAACTTCAAGCACGTACTGTGACCTCCACATAGCACTTTCTTGGGCCAAGAAGGAAGATTTTTATTTTTTCATTTTTATGCAGGATTTGTTTTTGGGATGGTGGGTTTGCAGATCAGATATGAAACATTTGATGCCATACTTATATAAACAAATAACAGATCTAGATTCCTTGCGAAAAAAATACCAAAATTAAAAAAAAATCAGACGAATCGAAGTCTGGATGAGGGAGATATCGCTAATTTAAAATCAACTATTTTTTCAGAACTTTTGTGATGGCGGAAACAATTGCAGGGAAAAACTGACATTCTAGAGTGTCGAGATAAGGATTTCCATCACATGGGAAGATGCAGAATGGTCATTTTGTTTCCAAAAATAGGTTATAATAAATATTCCGAGCTATATTGACTGAGTTATGTCCATTTTAATTCCAAAGTAGTGTTCGGAGTGGTTTCCCATTAGAGACATGCCCTCCCACCCCTCTTTAGTAGGCACCTGCTTCCCATTCATTAGTTTCAACATAGCATCATTCTGCTTGGGTTATTTGGAGACGTGCCCTCCCAGCCCAGGCTATGTTGGCACCTTCTACTTCATCAACAACCAACATCACAGTTATGGGTCAACCGCACAAAATTCTTGTCATCGAAGTCCATATGCTAGGCCGCACACTGTTAGTATCATAGTTGGTCACAAGCATTACAGGGTATCTCTATCCTCGGATATTCATTTTTCATGGTTATGGGTCATCCACAAACCCACACTTCATCGAAGTCCATTTGCTAGGTCACACACTATCAGTATCACAGTTGGTCACATGCATTACAGGGTATCTCTATCCTCAGATCGTCGTTCATCATGGTTATGGGTCATCCACTAACCCACACTTCATTGAAGTCCATTTGCTAGGCCACACACTATTAGAGTCACAATTTGTCACAATAATTACAGGGTATCTCTATCCTCGGATCTTCATTCATCATGGTTATGGGTTAACCACATAAAACCCTTATCTTCAATGACTCTTCATATTCAACAAAGGCTTCACAGGAGGGAACTTCACGCAATGGGGACCATTCCTTCTTAAGGAGGGAGGAATGATCCGAATGGAAAATGGCATCAACCCATGGTATTCATCCACCCATGGAATTTACCCATGGTATTGTAAGTGGCATCCACCCATGGTATTTATCCACCCATGGTATTGTAAGTGGTATCCACCCATGGTATTGTAAGTGACATCCACCCATGGTATTTTCCTATGTTATTGTGACATCCACCCATGGTATTCATTCACCCATGGAATTGACCCGTGGTATTGCGACATTCACCCATGGAATTGACCTGTGGTATTGTAACTGAAAAATACTATAAGTAACAAGTCGCATTTTGTAAAAGGACAGTTTGTCTGTCACAATGTAGCTCTTACAATTATTCTCCATTTTAATAAAAAATTTCTTTGTGGTTTTGTTTATTGGGAATTCTCCTCTTTTTATCCTGGCATTTTGATTTTTCAGATCTTGGGGTGCCTCTCCCCCAAAATCCATTTCAATCTTTTAGATCTTGGGGGTCTCCCCCAAGATTCGGATCAACATCAATGTAGTCGCCACTGAACTTTCTTCATAAAATTCAGGACCTGGTCGAGTCTATTAGGACATACTTGTAGATAAAAAAAATGCAAGCCCCCAAAGCTTTCTTACTTAGATTCTGGACCACTTGTATAATCCATTAAATGGGTTTAAATAGCAATAATAAATTTTTTTTTAAGGTCTTTGCACAGTGCTAAGGAAACTGATGGAATCCCTCAAATCTTGAAAAAAAAAATGTTTTCAAAGATAATATTTTGAAATTCCATTCTAGCTTATTGGCCTCATATTTCAATCAAAATATCCTCACATTTGTGGATTCTGTGGAACTGATATGCTTCTTTCTTTGTTCAGCTTTCTCCTCTTCGTTTCCTTCTTTATTGAATTCTTTGTTTATGCCTTGAAACATAAACCATGGATAAGCAAACATACAACAAAAGTGTGTTTTCCATAAAAGGATAAGATCAAATGAAAATATATGCATCGTTTATTTAAATCGCAATAGCATTTTAATCTAGGAACATTTCAATCAGACTTGTAATCATACTAAATCCAATCACAATTGCATTGAAATCGGGGATAGACTTGAGCCATAACACAATCACATCGAAAGGGATCGAATCACAATTGCAATTAAGCCGGGAGCAAAAAAGGTCTAAGGCCCATGAATCTTGCAATTGTGATATGGAAATCACAGAAGGTCGGGGATAGGGCTGATAGAAATCGAGTATGTGGAGTGGTACAACACTCATGGTGCCTCTTGAAAGTTATGATTGTCATTTATGGGGATGATGTGGAAGAGAAATGGGTGCCACAGGTCTTCTATCACATATTGTAATCGCGTTTGATAGGGGTCTAACCGTGGAACCTTTGGTAACTTGTGGCTGCATGGACATGGGGAATTTATGAACTAGAGTGTATAATCCCATTGGGTCCGGTTGATCGCAATCAATATCAGCATGAGGTAGGAGGCATGACCCTTTGGTATTTTTGATAGCCGCGAATGGGGGGAATTTATGGACTAGCATGTATAATCCTGTTGTGTCCGGCTTATATCGCATGTCACAATTGGTGGTGCACACATCAACCATTGCCTTTTAGGATTCGTGATATCAGTGGACATGAGATGTTATTAATTACGACTATTTTCCCATCACGTCCAATTAATGAACCGCAATCACGTTTTTCTAAGGCCGCAAGTATTACCATGGTGTGTTGTTTATTTGTGGTGTGGGGAAGCGGTAAAAACTATGATTATTATTTTTTTTTATCAAATAACCCATGTTTAATACTTAAAGCTTAAAAAAAATCTTAACTATGAGTCTTCGTCTCGAGGGCTATTTGGAAATGATTTCGATAATCAAAGTTTAATACTTGGATTTTAATTAAAATGCCTATGTATTAAACTTTGTTTATGGGATTTTATTAAAAAAATTTGTGTGCAATTTTCTATTGCTTAATTCATTGTTTTTCAAGAAATAAAATCAAAGGTTTTTTTAAGACTAAAGGGTACCTATTTTAATATAATAAATTTCGTAGGAAATTTATAATATATTAAAATGGGGGTTGTTGAATCGTACAAAAATTGGCGATTCACTCGAAGAACCAATTATCTCTAATGAACAATAACAAATTTCTTCGAATATTCAATAAAAATAATTTACGAAGTGGAAATTACTTTTCGAGACAATTAGATAAATAAAATTACTCTGACTATAAAAAAATCATTAAATTGCAATTTCTTTTAAAAAAAATTGTGAATGAAAAACACATATTTACTTGTATCAATCATTAATCAGTTATAAAAACAAAGTAAGGGACCTTTTTACAACTTAGCTTTTTATGTACTCATTTGTCGCAGGTAGAGCCATTGCGGCGAGCAAGCGTTCATAGCTTTGACAGGGTTACATATTAGCCAACGATAATCTCGTATCCCATCCATTTAATAGTGTAATAATTAGAGGTAAGTTATTACTTCTTCTTTTTTAACTGATGCTAAAAATCCATTTTCCTAGTTTGGTGGGTAGATAACGAGAATGCCATTCACTCGTAATAATCAAATTGAACAAGGTGGATCATGATGAGAACCCTGGTCTTATAATTGAAACAATCATAAGTCATTACCATGATTTGGGGTTCAATATTGGTAATATCAGTTTAATTGGTTCCCTATGATCATGGTAATCATGCTCATGATAGGACCTCTTGTCTTTTAGATTTATTAAATTTTATAACTACACTCTAAATTTTTTATTTTTAATAGATGGGGAGAGTCACTGAATACTTAAGAGTTTTGGATGACAAATCTGAGTTGAAGGTTCTTAATTGTAAAATGGTCTTTAATTTTTAAAGATAACATTTCTAATTGAAACTCAAGCAAGAGGATAATTTTTTTTTTCTTTAAGGTTCTTTAAATATTTCACAACTTAATGGAAAAAATTCAGAGTTATATATTTTTTTATCTAGTTTTTCGTTTTGGTAACCACTTATTAAAATAATCCTACCTTCAAATTGAAAAAATAACTTCAAGAGTTGTTTGAAAAGTAAATAGTGTACTATTTAACATTTTTATCTAAAAGAAAAATATAAATGTGATATGATAACAAAATTTTCTCAAGATACGACCATTTACAAGTATGCTAGTAAAATGACCAAAACAAAATCTAAAAGGAAAATTCCACAAGATTGTTTATATAAATTTCTCAACAAAAGGAAAAGAAGAAGATAATAATGTAAACATTCCTTCTTATGTTGAAATTTAGATCAATTTTAACTTGTAAAGTTATAAGCATTTAGTAATCAATAAAGTTTAGTTAAAATGAGGAAATTTCTTGATTGCCTTGGATTTTCTTTTTTTTGAATCAAAACTTGCAAAAAGGTTTTAACAATTTTTAAATCAAAATAATTATTTTTAAAGAAAAAAGATTAAATGTATAGATATACCCTATTTTTCGTGATTCGATGAGAATCATTATTGATTCCTTTAAAATCTTAAATCAAATCAGGAAGATGAGCTCAAAGTTTGATTTGGTGGAGGTGTGAAAAATACTTGTGAAGAGATACAAAAGAAAATAAAATATCAGCAAAATAAAAACAAAACTAAATTTAAAAAGTAAAGAAATAAATGAAATTGAGTTTATGAGACTTACCATTGAAGAACTTCATTTAATTTTATCAGAAAGATATGACTTTCTTCAATGCATGGTAACTAACCCAAAATCATTATTTATTAAATCCAATCTAAAGAGAGCAATAAACTTAAGAAAATAATGTCATGTTCAAGGGAATCAGATTAAATTGAATCTATCAAAAATGAAAATGAAGATATATGCTTCTTTATCAATTGCAGTGATGAGTGTTATCATTCTTTTCTGAATTTACATCAGCCCCTGAATATAGAAAATGGTTGAAACTTAAATGATGTATCAATTAATCATATGATGAAGATGTGAATTTCTAAGCATGGAGTGATATATCAAAGAATTGAAATAAAAGAGAACTCAAAATGAATTAATGATGATCTATTAGATTTACCTATTGTATTTCCATATTTTACGAAACAAATTGTAAGATTTGGAATAAACATAGATAAAATCATGAATAAGATCATTTGTTGCAAGATTCAAAAGAGAGAATTTGACTAAACATTGCGCTTAGGATAAAAATCCCTCTAATGATTTAATTAACCATCGAGAGTTTCGATAAGAGAAAGATGTTATAGGAAATTTCTTATGACGAAAGTTACAAAATTGGATGATCCGATATGAGTATTTCAATAACATGTTAAAGCGTTATTAGGACTTTTATGAGGGGAAGCAAAAGTTTAGAGAATTTTCAAATTTTGATAAAACAAAAATATTTCCCTAAACATATGACAAATTTGTAAAAGTTAATTTTTTGTTTATTTTAAGTCTCCAAGACCTGCAAAAGAAATGGAAAAATAAGAAATAATGATAAAAAGAAAAACTAACAATAGACGAAAATGAACTTGTGAAATGCATACCTAGAAGAATTTTGTCTATAATTTACCTCAAAGATTTTCAAGTTCTTCCCTATATTTCTCAAATTCCCGTATGTTCAATATCATCAATTTATTTAATAAAAAATGCTAAGTAATGAATTTAAGATTATATTCATCTCAATTTCACGTAGGATGACAATAGTGACGACTATGACCTTTTCAGATGTACTTGTAAATCAAAGATTGGCAAATGATAGCAATTCTCCACACATGTTTTTAAAAGTGTGATTTTTAGTGTGATGGATTTTTTCAAAATAAAGATAATCAAATGATTTAAAAGCCATTGATATATTTTAAATAAATTTATCATAAAATGAAATATAGATGCTAAAAATATTAAATTCATTACTTGCTTATTGAAATCTGTGACGAAAACATAAAATAATCTAGTCTAAATTAATCTCTTCTTAATTACTATCTAAATGGAGGGAAAATGACTAGGTATAGTCATACTTCCAATGTAACCATTCTCTCGTTTTATTACCTACATGTACGTACAAGTTAAACATTAGTAAATATGTTTTATGAATAATCAAATATTTTTTTTTTCTTATTTACATCTAATTTGAAACTATGTACAAAAATAAGTTTATTTAAAACTAATCTGTTAGTAAACCATCTCTTTTGGAAAGCATTCTCAAAGAAAATATATATGGGATCATCGAAGTATGGATGAATATTTTTTAAGGACTCAAAACTTACCAAATGATATGATGGTAAGGCATGTTGTGAAGGAATGTTCTCGAGATTTAGATTTGACTGATGATGAAATGATTGGAATGAATTTCTGAATATTGAATTAAATTTAAAACAAAATGATTGTTGATATTCAAGATTATGAGAAACCAATTCGTCATCTTCACTTAATATATCTCGAAGATGTTTAATATTAAAATATTGAACATGCTTGAAAAAGGAAAAGAAAACAAAAGGAAAGAATGTAAAAACAAGCAAATCATTATGAAAACTAAAATTATGAAATAATTTTACAAGGAAATTATGGAACTCATCATGGATCTTAGCCAATGAATTTCCACTAGAAGGACATTCCCTGGAAAAATTATAAATGCAAGTTTCTAAAAGATAACCAAAATGAAATATGTTAGAAACTTGCAACATTAACTCATCAAAATTCTCAAAATTAAGTTTGTGTTCAGAAGAAAGAAAAAAAATTAAAGTGTGTGAATCTTCACAAGATAGATCAATTTTCAAAATAGGTGCACTTCATATAAGATGTGATTCTTTATCCTCATTGTCGTAATAATTGTCATAAATTACCTTCTTCTTATAGAATTTAAATGGTTGATTAGAACTAACAAAATCTAAAAAATAGAAAAGAACAAGGTTTTGAAATTAACAAATTATCGTCCAAATGAGTAATAGATGCAGAATTTTCAGAATAAGGATTAGAAAATCATCACTTGAAAGATTAAGATGATCATTGTTGACAATTTTCTGATTTGAAAACACATTAGAATAAAGAAAATAATGCATGCTAGAATATAATGACGGCTGAAATGATTCATCTATACAACTTGTCGTATTATAATCTAGGTTTAAGGAAGTTCTTTCAATTAGAGAAACATGTTTTGAATTTTCTGATGTTTCCCTTAGAGAAGACAAATCAATATTTTCATTAACTAAGTCTTGTTGTAGATTATATCTTACTGGAACTATTGATCAATAACATGTATTGTTAAAAATTATTGCAATAACATTTTCATATTTTATATTATAATGGAAACATTTTTTCTGAACTAAGAAAATGAAAATTACATTTTTTTAAGAATAAAGGTTGTGATTTAATTACAAGTTAGGTTTGATAAAACCTTTTAATGATTCAAGACTAGTTATATGTGTCTTTTTCTTCATTAATTTATTCATTATTTTCAATATTAGAAGAAACAACACAAGTAAAATATTCAATTAAATCTTCAGTTAAAGGAAAATCATCTAAGTAAAATCTATAACAAAGTGACCAAAATCTATTATAAAAATCATCTAAAGATTCATTATCATATATGTAAATATTTTCTAACTCTAAACACAAACTATCATAACTGTAATTATGAAGTGCTTTTAGAAACACAAGGCAAAAATGCTTCCATGAATGAACTGACTTTGGAGGAAGCACCAAGAACCATTTGCAGATTCGTCCTCTGAACATAAGAGTGAAAAGATTGAAAATCTCGTTATCAATGATTATATTAAAAGGCTTATATCTATTAAAAAAATTAGAAATATGAGTTAAATAAGAAATGTTTCTCTCACCCTCTTACTTTAACTTTTATAAGGACTCAATCTGCTTCTTGGGCATGCCTCGTGTAGGCTTGGGTGAACTAAATGCATGAACAAGTGTAGGAATGCATATTGGAGCCATTATTAGTTAAAAAATGATATAAAAAATTTTAAACAGATAACAAATTCAAGGCCTTCATCCTAGTGCCAAAGTATTGATGCCTTGGAATTCATTGCACCAACGTAAGGAAAACCACACAGTCCTGACCTTGAAGAAGCTCCTTTTTTAGTTGGGGTGGTGGCTCCAACTGGTTTAACTAGGTCTAATTACCTTTTCCCAATCACTATTAGATTTAAATATGTCTTTAATTGCTAATAGTTAGGGACATCAGCTCAATTCTTCTAGTTGATCACGCAAGAAGAATGATCCTTAAGTTGTTTTTTTTGTGGAAAAACCAAACCAATCTAAAGCTTTTCCTCGAAGGGAGGACTTCTAAGATAACACATGCATGATTTAACTAGATTGAAATTAATCTATCCTATCTTGATTAAAGGAAAGAAAAATCCTTCTCCCAATCAAGAGTTCATTTACTAGAAGAAAATATTAAGGAATTGAAGTAAAAATGAAGAAATTACATCAAGGAGATAGCTCTCGAGATATGACTCCTTGTTAATCTGAATACTAACCATGAAACACTTAGTAAATAGTTACATAAGTGTTTGGTAGAAGTATATTCAATCCCTAAGGTATATGCATATAAAAAAAATTATTTACTTCTCGGGTTTACTTGTTATTTGAATGAGATCTAAAATGGTTGTCTTTAGTACATGGTAATAAAAATTAATCATATACAAAAAGAAATGAAAAGTTTTAAGTTAATTCTTTTAATTGAATAATTAATTAAAACAATTGTTAAAGCATATATTTCCATCCAAATAAAACAACAATTTGGTGTTAGATGTATTAAAAAATTACAACACTGGGATATTAAGAAATGAGATGATGTGGAACTGTGTTAATAATATAAATATAACAGACAAATTGAGAGATGGAATGATTGCAAATTATACAAAACATAACATTAAAATATTCATAAAAATACCTGATGTATCACGATCCTTTTGTAAAATACATAGTCCAATCCTCTTCCTTTATTCCAAAGCTTTCCAAAAGTACAAAAAGGCGACTCCTTGAAGCCTCTTTAAAAAAAAAATAAGAACCTCGATCCAATCATTTTATTAATATGGGTTTCTAAAAATACAGAAATGTAATCTCCACTTAGCTTTCTTCATAATAGTCAGGATCTAGTCCACTCCATTAGGACACACTTGGAGATACAAAAATGCAAGCCCCGAAATATTTCTTACTCAGATTCTAGACCACTCGTTTGATCCATTAAATGGGTTTAAATAAAAATACAATTTTTTCTTATAAATAACACGTCTACGCACATCACTGAGATGCCATTCTGGTTTATTGGCCTTGTATTCCGGTCAAAAGATCCTCGAATTTGTGGATTCTATCAAATTGATCTGCTTCTTTCTCTGCACAACCTTCTCCTCTTCATTTTCTTCACTGTTGAATTCTTGGTTTATGACTGGATACGATAAACCATGGATAAGAAAACATAAATCAAAACTATGTTTTTCAAAAAAAGATAAGATCAAATGAAAATATATCGGCCATTTATTTAAATCACAATCGCATTTTAATCTAGGAACATTTGGATCGGAATCACAATCAATCTAAATCCAATTACAATCGCATTCAAATTGGGGATAGTCTTGAGCCATAACATAATCACAATGATCCTCGGATGCGGGTGGTAGATAAGTATTTATGGCAGATGCGCCGTCGGACAAGTAGGTGGCTATACCATATGGTTACCTGCGCCTTCCCCTGTGGGAATTTAAGGTAGGCCACCGCCCCTCGGATGGCACCATCATTCCATTGTGAGGATCGAGACATCCCCTAAATTCACAATAATATGGAGTTTAACCCTTTTCAAGTCTCCATTTAGCCTCTGAGTTGTTCTTGCCACCCTGTAGCAACAGAGCCTAGTCTTCACAAAGCAACGGGTAGACATTGTAGACCCCAATGCTACGTCGAGCTGGGAAATGGTCTTCACTTATCTAAATCCATACATTTCACCCTACTAACTGAAGCTTCAGCCCTTGTCTTTGGCCTAGAATTAACTCCACCAGCTCCTTACAATTCCCCCACCACTGTTCTCTCCCGACACCCTGCCCCTCAAGCTCATCTCTCACTACAACTTCCAACCCAGGGAAACATGCTTCAACAACATTGCATGCAATGTAGGAGAGGTGGTAGTCATGGTGGAGCTTTTCGACCCCCATCTTTTCCTCCATCTATTTTGACTTCCCCTTCAGCCTCCCGCCCCCCAGCCCTTCCTCTTACCGTTTCATGGGTAGATATATGGATACTCAAAGTGGTCGTGGTCGAGCTAGCTTCCACGAGGTTCAATGCACCGATGGAAACACCCAGCACACTAATTTTACTGCTACGTCCTAGTAGGCTCAATTATGGTTTCTCTGCTCCATGGACGGGCCGGTAATCATCGCTACCATCACGGTGGACTTCAGGGAAGTTACTGGCCCGTGCGCAGATCCAGAACAAAGCCCTAAGATACACCAGGTCCCTCCCTTGCTCGTCAATATTCAGGGGGAGCCAAGCTCCAGCCACCTGATGAAAGACATGGACCACCCGTCCAGTAGCAGACAAAAGACTCTGGGAGGTGATGCTACCTGCAAAGGCAAAGGCAAACAGGTGGAAGCTCATGAGCCACAAGACATTGTAGGTGGAAGATAGGCTAAGGAAACTGACTCAGGAGATTATGGCTGGTGCCTGATTGTGGAACAGAAGCCACCATCCTAAGACACCTTGTAGCTGCATGCCACAGGTCACATGTCATGCTCGGGTTATGAGATTTTTTTTTTTTAGTATTACAATGGTTAATTTTAGCCAGTGATTTTGAATTTTACAGTGGTCAAAATTGACAAACTTTTTTGAATTTCTCAGTATTTTCACAGAGGTATATTTTGGTAGAAAATTTTGAGCTCTGGAATTGTTAGGTCCCTATAATACTAGTGATTACCCCATTACTATTGTATTTGTATCCCTTATTAATATTGTTGTGCCCCTATTATCCCCATATTGTTATTACTGTGCCCCATAGAATCCCTCTATTGTTATTTTTGTGGCTTTATTGTTAGGTCGGCTAGGTTATATTGTGACTCCTTAGACTCCTATATATAGAAAGGAGGTTTTTTCATTTGAATCATCCAATAATTGTTCATTTGTGTAATGTAAAGGAGGTTTCCCCCTCGAAGAGGCTGAATTCTAAGGCGTTCAACTATCTTTTTTATCTTTTTGTGAGTTGGTTTCATAACATTTGGTATTAGAGCTTTGGATTCTAGGGTTTTGCTGCTCTAAATAGGTCATCATGGAATTTTCACTATAACTTTCTTTCTGCGACATTTCAGAAGCTTAAAAAAACCCATTTGGGATGAAATTGTATTGAATCACGGGTCCAGATTTCATAGCTTTTTGTGCTATCTGAGGAAGTTGATCTTTTTGCAGACTCTTGAATTACATTCTAAATAGGTGACCTGGGGAAAATCATCATAACTTTCTCTCTGAGCATCAGATTGAAATTTCGTAAGAAGGCACAGAAACAGGATGGACTGTAGTTTCTTGTATATATTTTTCAGAACCAAAGGTCGAAACAATGACTCGTGGCACATCGTACAAGTTTGCTCTACTAAACTATTCTATAATCAAGTCACTGTGGGAGATTGGGCATAAATATTCCCTGGGGAATCCAATTTGGATTAGAATGGTGGCATTAGAAAGAGGATGCAGAGGGCTACCACAAGTCACAATTTTAGAATTGGATGATCTGAAATTACAAAGATACATCAGATTCAATATCAAGCTCCTACAAAGTGAAAAAAGGTGTGTAGTTTTTATTAATTTTTGCATAAGCTTGGTTTGAAAAATTAGTTTGAATGAATTCAAAGGGCATAGTAAAACATTATTATTGGTAATTGATTCCCTGAGGAAAGAAAATGCAAACACCTAGTAAGAAACCTGAAAGCTCTAGCATGACTCATGAAGAAGAGGAAGAAATGCAACATGATATATCAAAATTATGAGACCAAGTGCAACAAGTGTCACTTGCACAAAAAGGAACAAAATCTAAGATGGATGGTTTAAAGAAAGATGTAGAAGCTAAGATGGATGGTTTAAAGAAAGGTGTAGAAGCTAAGATGGATTTTTTAAAGAAAGGAATAGAATCTAAGATGAATGATGTGGAAGCTAAGATGAAGGACGTGGAAGCTAAGATGGACAATTTGAAGATAGATTTGAAGATAGGCATGGAAGATTTGAATACAAGCATGGAAGATTTGAAGACAGATTTGAAGACTGATTTAACAAAGTTTCCACAAGAAATGCTTGCTAATGGTGAAAGGGTAGTAAAGGAAACTCATGATGAGAACAAAGGAAATGTTAATCATGATTTCATAGACTCTAATGTTGCATCCAAGACCCACCATATTCCAAAATTCGATATGAGGAAGTTTGATGGCAAGGATCCCGCAACATGGATATTACAGATGGAGCAATTTTTCAATCTCAATAATGTGCAAAAGACACAAAAGGTACGTATTGCAACTTTATATTTGGAACCAAATCAGTTTGTATGGTATCAATGGCTTTGCTCTCGTAAACAAATTATCACTTGGGCAATTTTTACGGAAGAGTTGATAGCACATTATGAGGATACAAAAAGCAACAATTTTTTTAGCCAATTAATAAGTCTCAAACAAAAGGGTTTAATAATGGAGCACATTGAGGAGTTCAAAAAATTGAACATAAGGGTAAAAAATATTCCAGAGGAGCATAGGATTGATGTGTTCATAGGGACTTTAAAGGATAATATCCAACATGATGTTCGCCTTTGGGAACCTGATTCATTAGATAAGGCATTCAGGTTAGCAATAAAAATGGAAAGCAAAATTATGGAAACCAGGAAGCATACCACTCACAACTATAAAGATGGAAGTGTCGTTGCCCCTAGTCTTCCACAACCTATAAGGTTGATACCACAACAATTGGAAGAAAAAAGAGAAAAAGGGCTTTGTTACATTTGTGATAGCAAATACACTAAAGGTCATAAGTGTGCTGAGAAGAAATTATTCTACATAGATTGTGAAGAGGAAGAAGAAAAGGAGCAAGAAAGGTTAAAATAAGAGGATATACTCCAGGAAAAAAGCCTAGATAAAGAAGAAATGAATCCGACCATATCTTGTAATGCATTGGATGGAATTACCACTCCTCAAACCATCAAGATAGAAGGACAAATCAAGAAGAAAAAGGCAATAGTGTTGATTGATTTAGGAAGTACCCACAATTTTATTCATTGTAAGATAGCAAAAGAATTTAATTGCTTCCTATATCCAGCACCAGAGTTCCAAGTGATGATTGCAAATGGAGGAATGATAAATTGCTCTGGAAAGTGCCATAATATCAAGCTATCCATGGGAGAATATGTATTGACTAGCCCAATGCTTTCCATTCCAATGGGAGGTGCTGATGTTGTACTAGGAGTCCAATGGCTACAATCCTTGGGTACAATAGCTTTTAATTTTCAAGAAATTTTCATAAAATTTTCTACGGAAGGAAAGGAAGTTGAATTAAGGGGTATTGTAGGGAAACTGGGAAAGATAATCAGCTCTAACGGTATGAAAAAGCTTCTAAAAATGTAACAAAGAGGTGTAATTTCACAATTATGTTCGCTAGATGTTTCCACATTGGAATCATCTATTTCTCCATATCTCCAAAAAGTATTGGACAATCATTCCAACATATTTGAGACTCCCAAAGGTCTCCCACCTATTCGTCATCATGATCATGATACTCATCTGATTCCAGGACATGTTCCTCCAAACATTAGGCTGTACAGATATCCCTATGCCCAAAAGTGTGAAATTGAATGTATGGTTGTAGAAATGCTAGAGGCTAGTATAATTCAACATAGTCAAAGTTCTTTCTCTGCTCCAGTAGTATTGGTGCACAAGAAGGATGGATCATGGTGCATGTGTCTAGATTATAGGGAGCTCAACAAGCTCACTATTAAAGATAAGTTCCCCATTTCTGTCATTAATGAATTACTAGATGAACTGCATGGATCAATTTTCTTCACCAAGTTGGATCTTCGTTTAGGATATCATCAAATCAGAATGAAGACTGAAGACATTTCAAAAACAACATTTAGAACTCATGAGGGTCACTATGAATTTTTGGTCATGCCTTTTGGCCTTACCAATGCACCTTCTACATTTCAAGGTTTGATGGATTCCATTTTCAAACCCTTCCTTAGAAAATTTGTGTTAGTATTTTTTGATGATATACTAATCTATAGCAAGTCTTGGAAGGATCATGTTGAACATGTTGACAAGGTGCTACAACTATTGGAGGAGAAACAATTATATGCAAAAAGATCCAAATGTTTCTATGGAGTACAAGGGGTGGAATATTTGGGTCATATTGTATCTCATGAAGGAGTTAAGGTAGACCCTAGGAAAATTAAAGCCATTAAGGAATGGAAAATCCCCACATCCATAAAGCATTTGTGAGGATTTCTCGGGTTGACAGGGTATTATCGCAAGTTTGTTAAGAATTATGGGAGAATAGCAGCACCTCTAACAACGTTATTGAAGAAATATGCATTTTAATGGACTCTAGAAGCAACAAAGGCCTTCGAACATCTTAAACAGGCAACGCACCAAGCATCGGTCTTAGCTACACTGGACTTCACAAAAACCTTTATTGTGGAATGTGATGTTTCAAGAAATGGAATTGGTGTTGTTTTAATGCAAGATGAAAGACCCATTACTTTTGAAAGTCATCCAATCAAGGGAAAGTTTTTACACAAAGCTATTTATGAGAAGGAAATGTTGGAAATACTACATGCTCTTAAGAAATAGCGACCCTACCTAATGGGAAGACACTTCAAGGTAAAAACGGATCATGATAGCCTTAAATACCTTTTAGAACAAAGATTATCCTCTGAAGAGCAACAAAAGTGGGTCACAAAGATGTTGGGTTATGAATTTCAAATCATCTACAAAAAAGGGAAGCAAAATGTGGTGGCAGATGCACTCTCAAGAAAGGATGAGGATGTGGAAGCACTGTTGTGCACCATTTCTATTATCCAACCAAATTGGATAACAAAGAAAGGGAGGAATGGAAGAATGATGAAGAAGTGTGGGAACTTATTCGAAAGTTACAACAAGATTCCAGTACATATGATACATTTAGCTGGCAAAATAATTCATTATGATACAAAGACTGCTTATAACTCTGTAAGAATTCCCGACTCAAACAAAAGCTTCTTATGGATTTGTACACTTCTCTCTTAGGAGGTGTTATAGACATTTTTCGGCACTAAACCCCAATCAATTATGTCCATAAACTGAGGGATCCTAAGTCCCTAAAAGTGTTGTTCCATCCCCTAAAATAACAAGGTCAGCTGATTACATCATCTCCCAGAAGTTCTCCATGAAAAACTACTCAGAACTGGTCAAAACTGGACCATCTCACCTGCTCCATGGTTAAAGTGCGCTACATCCCACCTAAATGCACATGGGAGGTGCGATGCATACTGAAAATACTTTCTATGGGGTGCGATGGGTGAGAGTGGACAAATGGCAGAGTCAATTTGCGAGGTGGAGGATCATGGAATCTTCCAGAAACTTCTCCTATGACACTTGCCTCTGTGCATTCGCCTAGGGATGAGTAAGAGATCATCAATCTCCAAGTGGAATCAAGAACTATCAGAGAGAGGAAACTAATCAAATCTCACAAGCTGACTCACCTCCATGCAATCATCTATATATGGATCCCTCATCCCAGAGATCCAGAGGCTGGAATTTTGTATCTTGTAAGGAAGTGCTGTTGGTTTCTTGGTGTAACATCATAGTGTTGGGTGATCTAAGATTTTCATGAGGTGAAGAAGGGCTTTCTTGCTGAGAGGATGACGTTGGGTCAGAACAATTGGTTGTAATCCTCTTTGCTATTCTTGATATTAAAAAATCTATTCAATTTTTCCTCCACATTCTTGTATGATTGATGATATATGCTTTTGTGTGGTCAATATATATCTGGTCCTATATTGTTTATGATAGTAGATCTTTGTTCTTGGATAGTGTTATGCTACTTTGATTCTATAGGTGCTCTTTGAAGCTGGGTAGATGAGGAAGCGAGTGGCAAAGATCTATCCGAAGGGAGAGGAATCAAGCAAGGAACCAAGTGCAAGACAAAGGTTGGTCTCCTTTGTTCCCCTCTTATCTACTTCTCATAAAGGAAAATGAAAGTAGTTTTAGTTTTTTTGTTTCTAAGATAGCTATCAGTCTTAGTGGGACTAGCAGCTCTGCATAGACACTAGATTTCCCGATAACAAAATGGCGACTTCGTTGGGGAGCGAATAGATTGTTTGTTTGTCTATATTTGATTGCTTTATAAACTTATAGACGGAGCCTGAAGTCAAGCCAACTAGCCTTCGAACTGCATTTGCTATGCAAGTGCAAAGTAGATCAATGCTACTTCAGTCTATCTCCAGGTTTTGTTTATGAACTAAAAAATCAGTTTACAAACTCTCTAATTACCCTTGTGGTGGCTCTAGTAACCTCCTTAGATCTACCCCTGTGATTTATTTACTGATTATCACTTGCTCGGCCTAAATCCCTGTGCAAATTGTGATCAAGAACTGGATCAAAAGTCTTGCACTATACCATCGCACCCTCTCTTCAAGGATATCAGTATGCATCACACTTCCACTTTGTTGTAGGTGGGATGCATACTGGAATCCATATGTAACAGGTACGCTGATCAGAAAAGGCTAATTTTGCCTCCAGACTTTGGTTTTTCTTCACTCTTTTCAGCTCTATTTAGGAGTTTTGCTATCTGTAGTCAGTATACCTCTGTTGGAAACCCCCTTCCTTGCCATTATTCCACCTCCATTGTGCAAAGAACTGTAAATGTTTTTATGTATTGTGAGCCATTTTCAGTTCTCTTTTACCAAGAAGTAGCATAATTGAACTGTTGTTTCTTGATTTGGAAGTGTCGCAAGTGTCGTTTTCAGTCATAGAAGAGAATCCGATTGTTCTTGATAGTCGATTACCCTGTTACTCTTGTGTTTGATTCGAATTAGTAGTTTTTCAAGTGTCGAAAGAAATTTTTCAATTCCAAATCACAAAGTGTCATCATTGTCTTCATTTTGTCTTGAAAAGGAGCTTGTTAGTAATGTCGCTTTGAAAAATAATTCAGATTTGCGCTTGGCTTTCTTTTTATCATTCACACATTAAGAAGGCTGAAAACAAATACATGCATGTGCATTTGCATTTAGACAATTTGTTGGTTTGGTTTAGGACAATGCATATAGTGTGTGCTCTCTGCTCTATGTTGAAAGAATATCATCTCTCTTTCTTTAGTAGCTAGGATTTTCATTGCAAAAAGAAGATTAAACGATTTTTTATCATCTTAGATTGCATTTTAGGAATTGTATATCTACATCACGCGGTGAACTTGAAAGGAAAATTTCTTAAGCAAGATCAACTATAAAATAAATTTAATGAATCTAAAAATGCTTTGGAACCTAACGCACAACATTTAGAAGTCTAGGCTAGAGACATATTCTGGCGTCGTAAAACCTGGTAACTGTTGTTTTCATTGCTGGTTGGGTGATTCCTCCACTTTGAGATGACAAGTGTCAGTACGGACTTGTGCTCCCATGTACTGTCGAGTATATATTGGGATACCACAATAGGCTATATCCTTTATCCATAGGAAGCCGTGTCTACCACCCTATCGATTGCAATGCACTGAACACAACATTCGGGAAGATTGACTGTCGTACCATAAAAAGTATTCTGTAGTTTTGCGATTGGTTTGGTAATCCCTCTGTCTAGATTTCCAGAGTAGTCTCTTTCGTTCCTTTTCAGACTCCTTAAAGGAAAAGGTCCATCTGAGCACTTGTCACTTCAAGCTCATTAAAATCGAAGGCGACTAGAGTCATCTTTTGTTTTTTCTCGACCCTTAAAAATTGAAAAAACAAGTTGTGTCAAAGCGTTTAAAATTCATTTAATTTGGAAACATATTTCCCCTTGATTTTTAGTTGATCGAGTAATCTGCAATCGTGGAGGAAAGTCAATTGAAACCCCGTCATTCGCAAAGGCTTACAAGTCAACCGTCTTTGTCTCCATAATCAAAACTGTTATGGATGAAACAGACTCGTTTAACAGGTTCAAAATCCCCTAGTAAGGTTGGAACAAGTGTTCTGACATCATCAGAGGCTCCGGTTACTCCAAAAATTTCTGGTATCTCTACCTTTATAGAAGAAGTTCCGCAGCCACCAAAGGATAGTAGGGTTGATCCTAGTGTGAAGGTAAACACTTGTATTACTGAACCAGCTCCATCTACAGCTGATTTGGAAGTTGTTATTCCCCAAACACCTGTCGCTGCAGAATATATACCTTCTTCGACACCTGAAATATTTTACGGACCTGACGGTCTACCTCTTCCACCTGGTCTGATTGCTATAGAAGATATTGTGGAGGATCCTCCATCTAGTACTCCATCGCAATTTGGAGTCAGGATCACCCTATATCCTTCTTCATCAGAAATTAGTTTACCATTATCGGAAGCTCCTGCAGAATCGCTAGGAAATCTTTTGGACAGACTAGAAATGTCTGAACAACTGTCGACATCTATGACTATGTCATCTGACACAGCGACGACAAAACTTCTTGCTATCACTCCAACAATGTTCGCCGACATACCATCTGTCCCAACTAGCTATCAATCGCTATATGGGGCCCACTCAGGGGCTATTTCGACAGTATGGTCCATTCTCGTTTGTTCATCCGAAATAATATTCGGGAACTCTTATGTTGAGTCTCAGCAAATTGATCCTTCACGGTGTCAATTTGGGCAGTTCAGTCCTCAAGGGCAAACCATTCCTTTAAGTATCGAATTACCACCATATGGGGGGAAATATACCCTCTCATTGTCTCCTCCAGGAGGACAACCATACGAGAGTTCACAACAAAATTCAGGTTATGCTGGAATTACATCTAGCGGTTGGGTGCCAATACTGCCTCAGCAACCAAGAGTTGTATACTCGATGCAACAATGTTTACCTATGTCAAATATACCAACTACGCCGAATATTGTGATGGTGTCGCAAGTACAAGCGTTGCCTGTTGTATGCCAACCTTAGGTTTCTCAGGTTATAATGCAACAACCTCTTATCCTTTTGACTCAACCACAATCACCAACTAGTGGAATGACACAGGCCCAAACGGGTACAATTACCCCTCATCTTGGTCAAACAGCCAGTATTGGACAACAGCACATGGCTTCACAACCATGGCTGGTGCAATATCAAGAACCACAATTCCAACAAGTTTACCAAGGATCTGAGCAACAAATCTTTGCAAATAATGGGCAGCCGTATATTCAAAACGATCAAAATCAACCATTCTACAATGGTTATGCCCATCAACCTTACCAAAGTTACTAGCATCAAATGCATTATGCTGGTATGCAAAGACCAACTGCCCAGGCGATTCCATCTTATCCTGGGTATGCTTCGCCAAACCTGAATCAATAGTTACCCTTCGTGGCAACTTTAGAGTTACCAGATCTAAATCGGCTAACAAATGATCCAATTGCTTACGCCCCTTGGTGGCCAGTGATTCCACATAAACTTCCATAAGATATTCCTAAATTTAATGGAAATCCAGGTGAAGACCCGTCGAATCTTGTGATGACCTTTCATCTGTGGTGTTCATCAAACACCTAAACCATGATTCGATTAGACTTCGCCTTTTTCAGAGAATGTTAACTGGTTCAGCACCAAAATGGTATATCGAATTACCTAGAGCTTCGTTTGATAACTTCAGTACCCTAGCCACAACCTTTTTAACCCATTTTCAGTTACCCATAAGGTACGAAACGGGAACATAACTTCTTACCAATTTCAGGCAAACGATGGCCACTCACATATCCAATCATATTCATGAGTGGCGACATCGTCGTAGAATGGTAAAAACGTATGTTCCTAATTAGATTTTAGCTGAATGGTTTATTAAGTCATTATTACCTTCCATTACAGAAGATGTGGCAAAGGGAGGAGTCGTCACTGAAGATCAAGTTATTGCTCGTGCGTAATATTTAGACTTGATTTATACTCAGTCTGGCACGCTCTACGATAAAATACCTGACACTCCCAGACCAGAATTTTCTGTTCCTCCTCCTCCTAAATCGAACAATGACTCTCATGCCAGTGATGGCGTGATTGGTACGACAGACACGAAATCAACAAAGGCTACATCTAAAAAGGCCCGTAAGATTTCTAGTCAAAATGCAAAAGAAGAAATTCTCACCTCGGAAGTAAATGTCGTCTCGACAGACGAAGGCAAAGAAACCAAGCAACCAGGAGGCAAGAAGAAAAACAAATGGAAGAAGAAGAAAAATGAGGAATCATCACCTGAAAAATCTTCTGCAAACCCTTCTGGAGATAAGAAACCAAATCGTCCATGTCTTATATGTGATGAGGATCATTGGGTAAAAGATTGTCCATATAAAGCTGAGCTTAAAAAATTCTTCAAGAATTCAAAAACCTCGGCGGTATTAACTGATCCATTTCCAAATCCAGGAACAAATCTGGTTGCCAGTGACAATGCTTCCCCGTCCCAAGTGTTGATGTTGTCAGTTTCGAAGCAACAAAATGATGCTTTGATATTGAAAAGAAATAAAGATTACGGGAATCCATAGCTGTCGAACAATAGGGATAAATATTGACCTAGTAGTTCGACAACAACTTCGACAGAAGTTGCGCCGCCCATCATTTTAGAGCTAACAATAAAACCGCCAAATGGAGTAGTGCACAAGTCGACATTTAATCCTCGTGCTAGAGCAGCACAACATTATAATATAGTGGAAGATCTGGCCCAATCGCCATCCGCTATGTCGACACTTGAGGTACCGCAAAATTTCCCCTCCCAAAAGCAGGCTCTATTATTAGCAATAGGTGGGATTGACCCAAAGGATTCTAATCTTGTGTCCTTTAATCACAAAGGATATGATCCTCAGTTACCAGCTCAACTAGCTTTCCTCATTCAAGTGAAAGCCCTCAACAAAACTATTCATCGAACAATTATTGATGAGGGGGAATCTACATGTATTATGTCGATGAGTTGCTGGAAAACTTTAGGATCTCCAACCTTGTCGCGATCTTCGAAGACATTAAAAGCATTTGATGAATGAACATATACCCCATATGGGATTTTAAGTAACTTTCAAGTTGAACTGGGGGGGAAAACAATAGAAATAGATGTTGAAGTAATCGACAGAAACCTCGATTACAACATCCTACTGGGAAGGCCTTGGATATATGTTGTGGTTGCGGTTGTGTCAACCTACTTCAGGAAGATTGAATTTCCCTTTCAAGGGAAAATTACAATCGTCGACCAACAAACATTTCTCCCCAATAGTTCCCAAGTTACGGGAAGCATTCCAATGATCCATGGAAGCCCCCATTCGCTTCAAAATATTGGAGTAGGCCTACTAAAATACCCTATATTAATGGGGAATTTTCCCCTCCCACCTCCAATCAATCTAGGGAAGTAGCAACGGTAGGAACCTGCAATATGATATCTTCTATTCAAAAGATCTCAAAAAATGATATTAGCATGGATCATCTGCAGGTATTGCCCCCAAGCCCACTAGAAATATTGTAGCAATCAATGTTTTTGGCATGGGAGGCGAACCCAAATCAACGCTCATCAAGCATTTGGATAGATAGGTCTAAGGAATATGGCACCCCTTCAGATCCTTGGTCGCAAGTACATTACAAAGACAAAGGAATTCTTTAGTCAATAATAATTGACGGGGCGCCATGGGAAGATTACCACCATCATTCCCATCTTCCGGATTGTCAAGAAGATACTCCTGATGACCTTCATCATCCTTCAGTTTTTGATTTCCTATCAAATAATGTAAACACGGTGGATTCCGAGTGAAACTTGTCCAATATCGAAGAGAATATCGCCATAAATATCTCAACCAAAACAGATGTTGTAGAGAATATTTATGTTGGCAAATGTTGTTCTCCTTCAGAACTGGAAATATACAAACTTCTTTTTCATGAATTCAGGGATGTCTTTGCTTGGTCATATGATGAAATTCTAGGCATTGACTCAAGTATAGTTGAACATGAAATAAATATGTATCCAAATGTCAAACTGGTATGACAACGGCTACGGCAGGTGCACCCCAAGAAAGCTGCTGCCATCAAGGCAGAAGTTGAAAAACTTCTCCATGCTGGTTTTATTTACTCAGTTGCTCTAACTGATTGGGTATCGAACATTGTTCCTGTAATGAAAAAACAAGGAATGATTAGAGTGTGTGTCAATTATAGGGATGTAAATCAAGCTTGTCCAAAAGACAACTACCCTACACCCTTTATTGACTAGATAATTAATGAATGTGCAGGATGTGAAATCTTTTCATTTATGGATGGATTCTCCAGGTATAATCAAATAAATATTCGCCCACAGGACCATTTAAAGACTACATTTATTTGTCCGTGGGGCACATTTGCATATTGTAAGTTACCCTTTGGTTTAAATAACGCAGGGGAAACATTTCAGAGGGCAATGAATTATGCCTTCCATGACATCAAAAACATCGTTCAACCATATCTCAACGATCTTCCGGCTCATTCGCGAAAGCAGACCGACCATCCGCAGCATTTGAGAGCCATATTTCTACGTTGCCGACACTACAAGATACGACTCAATCCACACAAATGTGTGCTCTGTGTCAGTTCTGGTCATTTGCTTGGCTTTGTAGTCTCAAAGGACGGGATTTGTCTCGACCCATGTAAGGTTTAGGCAATCATTAATTTGCCTCCACCTTCAAATTTGCTTCAGATTCGGAAACTCCAAGGGAAATAAAACTTTCTGAGGAGGTTTATTCCAAATTACGCCGAACTTGCTAAAGGTTATACACATCTATTGAAAAATAAGTACCCTTCATCTGGGATCAGGTCGCGCAAGCTTCCTTTGATGCTTTAAAGGAATCCCTAATGAAAGCATCATTAATGTACGCTCCTGATTATCAAAAAGACTTTAACCTGTATCTGGATACAGCGGATACAACCATCGCAATGGTTTTAGTTCAATAAGACAATGGAATTAAACATCCCATATATTATTTGAGTAGAAACTTAAATGATACAGAAAGCAAATATTCATACGTTGAAAAGCTGGCTCTCGCAGCTGTTCAAGCGATACAGAGATTTCGACACTATGTCCTCTTTCGAAAAACTACCATTTTGTCAGATTGCAACCCCATGACTTATATATTGTCGCGATAGTTGCTGGGGGGAAAATATTCAAAATGGATAGCAATTCTTCAAGAGTTTGATCTAGAATTTGTAAAATCCAAATAAAAAAAATCCCTGGTTTTCACGGAATTACTATGTGATCTCCCATTGTCGTGCAACGATGAAACATCTGAAGAAACCATCGTAGATGAATCTTTGTTTCTGATATCTTCAAGCAATTCGGGGTATGGAGATATAATCATCTATCTCCAAACCCAAAAATATAGGTCTAATAACTCTCGCTCTGAACAAAGACGTATTCGATACCAATCGAAGGACTACATGATCGTCGGTGATACACTTTATCGTCGTGGTGTCGATACAGTTCTGAGGAGGTGCCTCACTCATGAGGAGGCCGAAAAAGTCCTGAATGATTTCCATTCAGGTGCGTGTGGGGGGCATCAATCTGGTTACACTACGATGCAATTTTTTTTTATGAGCAGGATACTTCTGGCCAACAATGTTCAACGATTGCATAACCGCAGTCAGAAGTTGCCATGCATGTCAAATTTTCGATAGCAAACCAAAAGACCATCCACACCCCTGCAACCAATAGTTGTTGTTGGGCCATTCGCAAAATGGGGCATAAATTTCATGACATGTAACCCCACCTCGACCAGGGGGCATGGGTATATCATAGTCATGGTAAACTATTTTACCAAATGGGCCGAGGCGATGCCTACATTAAACAACACCGACGAAACATCTGGCCTTTTCTTTTTCAATCATGTAGTCGCCAGATTCGGCGTTCCACAGGCCATAGTCACAGATCATGGATCACATTTTCGCAATCACATGATGGTTGAATTGGCTGCCAAATTAGGGTTGTCCCACGACAACTCTACTCCATATTACCCACAGGCCAATGGACAAGTTGAAGCAATCAACAAAGTCCAGAAGCGGATGCTGCAAAAGATGATTGGAGTCCACAAAGGGAGTTAGCACCCGATCCTGTACTTAGCCTTGTGGGCATACCGAACATTGGTATGGAATGCAACCGTGTTTACACCTTTTCAACTGGTGTATGGCCTAGAAGCAATCTTACCAGTTCAATGTGAGATCTCGTCCCTCAAACTCGCAATCGACATTCTCCCCGGAACTTCAAAAGAGGAGGCTCATTTCTTGGAACTAATCCAATTGGATGAAACTTGTCGTGATGCCACTTTGGCTAATGAAGCCCATAAGAAACGAGTCAAGGCGCAGTTCGACAAGAGTGTCAAACCCTGTGTCTTCTCAGAAGGTGACTTGGTCTTACTTTACGACCAGGAATTCAATAAATTGGGAGCAAGTAAATTAAAGTCTTTATGGATGGGCCCCTATATTGTTAAATGTGTATTAGCAAAAGGGGCCTATGAGTTAGTGGATTATGACGGGATTCCACTAGCGCAACCCCGTAACGGGTTTTACCTTAAGAGTTACTACGCATGATTCAGTGTCATAACCCCTATGCTTTTGTTACATTTTTGTTTTTGCTAAGGGTAATTGTTTTGGTCAAGTAATCCACTTTTTAGATTTTTTGCAGATGTCGAACCCATTGCAATCATTTGTTGGATATGCCGACGGAGCGAGTCGTAGTTCGCGGAACCTATCTTCTGTGGCTTGGGCCATTTTTTATCCAAGCGGTGAGTTAATAAGTTTCAGAGGGGTATGCATTGGTCGATCAACAAATAACATCGCTGAATATAGCGCGTTGATAGAAATTCTCTCTAATGCCATCACACATGGCATATGCCGACTTGTCGTCAGGCTAGACTCACAATTCGTCATCCTACAACTCACTGGTATCTACTCCGTCCGAAATCCAGCTATCTATCTCATGTTCCTAAGGGTCAAGATTTTGGAAAGGCAATTTGATTTTATTCAATATTAGCATATTTCCAGAAACTTAAACACATTAACAGACTCAATGGCAAATTATGTGTTAGATAGACATTTGCAACATTTATAAACAGAAGCATTTCATCAATATTTGCATCAGGATCATGTAACTTAACCAAAATAAAACTCCGAAAATCAAAAATATATATATAACTGTTTATGGTTTACATATAATGTTATGTAACCAAGACAAAATTGGTCAGATGACCCAAAACGCAAAATGCTAGGGGGCACCCTAGTCTAATGATGTTGGTGATAACGAGTCACCGCCTACACAATCATGTGTAAAAGCCTAGTCCACCGACTCGACACGCCGGTAGTATGTTGCTGCAACCTCAGAGGCAACTCATCAGTCCTCACATCTGAAATACCAAGAGTGAGGCGCTCGACCTGATCTTGCAATGCTGAAAGAGTCTCGGCCACATTAAGGTCGCGAAGGATAACCCTTCCCACAACCTCTCCTGTTGGAGCGGCAACTGGCACTCTCAGGCATACTACTGGCCGAATTGGTCCAACATCTGCATGAGCACATGAGTTTTGATTAGTCCTGATAGAAGAAAGCACAGGAACATTATAAAAAGAAACGATAAACAGAGATATGGTCAGAGAATTTACCGATGGCACCCCACTGCTCGCCAGCCGGTAGCACCAAATCCGGGTCACCCCGGCAATCCATACCAACATATGGATACTCGGAAAAAACCATCCCCTAACGATTTAACCACTCGAAGAAGGTATCAGAAAAGGAAACCTGGGACTGACCATCATGTCTGGCCATAAGGTTGACCCATCTCTGCATCCATGGCTCAGTCGGTGGAGGTAAACCAAGTGAAACATATTGCGGCTGCATCAGCGGGATATTTTCCAAGGTAAAAGTGGTCAAAATAGAACCATATCCAAAGTTCTTCAATCTTCCGTTCTTTACCTTGGCTAGTTGTTCTTTCATCACGGAGAGTACTGCATCACACCAGTTGAATGCCTTTGGTTCAAGACATTCCAAGGCATACTACATATAAGACCTGTTGGCCACATGAAGAGCCACACTACCAGCCAGTCTAGCAAAAGTGAACAGAATGGTCCTCAAATACCCGTCAGTGATGTCTCAGATATTGATATTGTCATCCTTACTCGGCTGAGATCCCTCTCTGCAGTATCGACGAATATAATCTCTCACGGATTCACCCCCATGGGCCGAACCTGATAATGGGATAGGGGAACCACGCCTCAATAAGCCGGTCAAAAAATAGATGTCCATGATAGTCAAAGGGATGGATTTGCCCCTAATCTGGAACACCTGGTTGGTAGGATCCCATGCATCGAGAAAATATTTCAACAAGTTGATTTGTTGGCTCATGCTAGAGATGCGGAAAAACTTGAACATGCCACAGTTCCACAGTGCATTTACCGTAACCGGATCATGTAAAGCAAGCATGTCCTCTTCTTCATGCTCACGTTCTCACCATGTAACAAGCATTTTTCTCCAATGAATCTCTGAAAACAAACAAGAGAAGAGTCAGGATCTTGATTTGGTGAAAAATGAGCAAAAATTTCCATGAAAAACTGTGCACAAGTTTCCCTCCTTGTGCCCATTGCACCCCCAGTAGTGTATTGGGTGGGATTCATGCTGATTGGCCAATGGCCAAGCCAACATGCATTGCACCTTTCGATATAGGAAAGGTGCGATGGAGCCAGGGCGAATTCTTCAAACCCTAGGGGCTTAGAAAAACCAAGAAACATGCTCAGAATTCAAAAAGGAAAGAATGAAACTGAAGAGCTCAGGTTTAGCTCTTACCTGGTCCAGACGGCACCAAGAATCGTCCACAGAATCTCCTGGAATCAGCTAGTGAAAATCAAGGGGGAAAGCACCTCCAAAGCTCCAACAAACTAAAGTTCAAATGAAATGGTAAAATGAGAGGTAAAAACCACTTTTAAATTACTTTTCACATAATTCAAGTAAAATATTAGTGTTTTGACTCATTTTTCAAGCATATATTATTCGTTTCTAACTAGTTTGATGAAGCAATTGAATAGGCAGTACAACCTTTGAAGGAACAAAGTTGTCAATGGTAAAATCAAGGTAATTAATGACCATTATATCGAGCAGTTTTTTTGTGGAGTTCAAGCTCGTTCAAAATTAAACATAAGCAGTGAGCAAATGTTTCCCCCAGAGTTTAAGCTCATTCATTAAAAAATGAACCAATTTCTGGTAAATAACCATCGTGAATGCATTATCATCAGCCTTTGAAGCCTTGGTCATGTTCTTGTCATCACCTCCACTCTGTATTGGCCGATCATTCACCTCCATTTGATTGTTTACCCTTTTTTAGGAACATCTGTGAAGAGTGATCCTGTTAGCCATCCTTGTGACACTGTCGTGATTGGAAAATTCCAAACCTTACCTAGAATTAGCTACTACCCGAATTTATCACTCGTTCCTCGAAAAACGAGTCTCCTTTAAGCTCTTTTCATCTGACTCATAAAATATGAAAAGATTGCCAAGTAATTGGCCTCTCCAACTCGTTAAAGTGACCGGAAGTGCTATCCCTCCTTTAGATTTTAATCTTTTTTGACCTGAGGGATTATTACACAAAAAGATCGAGCACTTGTTTTGTTCAGCTTGTTAAAATTATTGAAAATTCATCCCTTTTGTATTATTTTATACTTTTTTGGACTTAAAGGATTATATGATGAAAAAGGATTGTTGGAGTTGTCATTACGTCCCTTTCAGACTCTCTAAAATTGAAAAGGATTGAGTTATCGTTGTCGTTAAACTCGTTAAAACCGAATAGCGACAAACTTGTCCATACCGACAAGAACGAGTTTCACTATCACTAGGCTCGTTAAAACATAGCGATGGGTTTACCCGAAGGGAAAATTATAGAACAAGCATATGTTATCCTCCTCAAGCTTCACAAAAATAAAGAGGTACTGGTCAGCAATGATTGGGGAAAATTTGGGAAGAAAACTTGAAGAAACTTTACTGGTAGCAAGTCTCTCTTGAACATGACACTTTCACTCCGCATCCGAGTCGGGTTGGGTTGTTCTGTTCACTAGTCATATCACCATTGGTCCATCATGTCAGTGTCGCCGGTATGTTCAAGAGAAGTCACTCAGAGAATTCACCTGTGTCTCATCCACTGCAATACATTTACGCTCCATTCTTTCATGACCGCCACCCTGAACCTTATATCATCAGATTGCTTTCATCTACAAAATCATTTACTCCGTTCTGTGCCGTAGATGTGGGATTCATTAAGGCCCTCCTACGGTGGGTTGCTTCTTGTCGACATCAACTCATTATCCAAGAAGTCGACTTAGGGACAACCCTTTCAATACTTTGAAGCTTGCATGCCTCAATGGCAAGTTTCTCACTTCCGACGACAGGTTTACATCAATGACCTTTGACCGAAAGATTTTGCGTGGTGTTCAACACCAAGTCCCTTATTCACACCACGTGAATTTTACTGTAGTACCTTGACGGTCATCATCATTATCAGTGATTCCTCTCGCGCCTGTTAACAACTTACATCATTGGTTGGTAATCAAGCGATGTATTTCCGTGTTCGACTCCAGAACATCTCTCACATGGATCGACTTGTACTTTGAGTGAAGATCGAACGAGATTGAAGACCCCAGATCTAGTTTCATCCATCCGGGCTGTGATATATATTCAGGAGAATAAAGACATCAAATGTACATCATTACTGCACAGGTAATCATCCAATCAAAGGGATGATGGCTCTACCAGAATCATCAGTCTGCACTCAAACGATTGTCTGTCTTATGTACATGTAAATGAATTTATAAAGCTGAGCATGGGAATGCTCGCCTCAGCTAGATCGAAAAAACTTCGGATCCTCATGATAAAGCATTTCACCTGACATCGAAAGATTAACGACCTCATGCTTTAAGGGGCAACTGATATAGACATTTTTGGGCATTGCAACCCAAATCAATTATGTCCATAAATCAAGGGCTCCTAAGTCCCTAAAATTGTTGTTCCATCCCCTAAAAGAACAAGGTCAGCTAATTACATCATCCCCCAGATGTTCTCCATGAAAAACTACTCAGAACTTGTCAAAACTGGACCATCTCACCTGCTCCATGGTTAGAGTGCGCTGCATTCCACCTAACTACACACAAGAGGTGCGATGCATACTGAAAAGCCCTTCTATGGGGTGCGTTGGGCGAGAGTGGACAAATGGCAGAGTCAGTTTGCGAGGTGGAGGATCATGGAATCTTCCAGAAACTTCTCCTGTAACACTTGCCTCTTTGCATTCGCCCAGGGATGAGTAAGAGATCATCAATCTCCAAGTGGAATCAAGAACTATCAGAGAGAGGAAACTAATCAAATCTTAGAAGCTGACTCACCTCCCTGCAATCATCTATATATGGATCCCTCATCCAAGAGATCCAAAGGCTAGAATTTTGTATCTTGTAAGGAAGTGCTGCTAGTTTCTTGGTGTAACATCATAGTGTTGGGTGATCTAATATTTTCATGAGGTGAAGAAGGGCTTTCTTGCTGAGAGGATGACACTGGGTCAGAACAATTGGTTGTAATCCTCTTTGATATTCTTGATATTAATAAAGCTATTCAAGTTTTCCTCCACATTATTGTATGATTGATGATATATGCTTTTGTGTGGTCAATATATATCTGGTCCTATATTGTGTATGATAGTAGATCTCTGTTCTTGGATAGTGTTATGCTGCTTTGATTCTACAGGTGCTCTTTGAAGCTGGGTAGACGAGGAAGCGAGTGGCAAAGATCTATCAGAAGGGAGAGGAATCAAGCAAGGAACCAAGCGCAAGACAGAGGTTGGTCTCCTTTGTTCCCCTCTTATATACTTCTCATAAAGGAAAACGAAAGTAGTTTTAGTTTGTTTGTTTCTAAGATAGCTACCAGTCTTAGTGGGACTAGCAGCTCTGCATAGACACTAGATTTCCCGATAACAGGAGGGCACTCAAGATTTTTAAAAACTTACCATAGGGTTAAGAAGGAATTTTTTTGGGATGGCCTTAAATCGGATATTCAAAAGTTTGTGGCGGAATGTTTGGTTTTCCAACAAAATAAAGTGGAAACAATTAAGACCCCGTGTCTATTACAACCTTTATCCATTCCAAGTCAATGTTGGGAGGAGGTTTCAATGGATTTTATCATAGGTTTACGCAAGTCTGAGAGAAAGAGTGTCATCATGGTGGTAGTTGATAGACTTACCAAGTATGCACACTTTTGTGCATTATCACATCTATTTAAAGCCAGTACAGTTTCTACTGCATTTATGGAAACAATTCAAAAGCTACATGGAAATCGAAAGATTATTGTAAGTGACAAATATCCCATTTTCACTGGAAATTTTTGGAGATAATTATTTTCTTGTCTTGGTACTCAGTTAGCTCATAGCTCATCTTATCATCCTCAATCTGATGGGTAAACTGTGATAGTAAACAAATGTTTGGAAGGATATCTTCATTGCTTTGTATCTGATAAACAGACACAATGGGTCAAATGGTTGCCTCTGGTTGAATGGTGCTATAACACTTCCTTCCATACAACAACAAAAATGACCCCATTTATGGCAGTTTATGGATATTAGCCACCATCCATCACATCATATTTAAGAGAAAATTATAAGGTTCAAGCAGTGGAACATCACATCAAACATAAAAAAAAAGTCCTCCAACTCTTAAAGGATAACCTCGTGTTGGCACATAATAGAATGAAACAATAGGCAGATCAACACCGCAGTGAAAGAAGTTTTGATGTAGGTGATTGGGTATTCCTACAGCTACAACCATATAAACAAATGCCCCTCAAGAAAGCTAAGAAGGATAATAAATTATCACCAAAGTATTATGGTCCGTACAAGGTGTTGCAAAATATTGGTATGATGGCATACAAATTGGAGCTCCCTGCAGCTTCTCGAGTGCACCTAGTTTTCCATGTTTCATGTTTAAAGAAGGTTATAGACAACAAGTTCCCAGTTCAAACAATATTTCCAGAACTTGAAGAGGAAGGAAAAATTATATTGGAACTAGAAGCAGTCACAGAAACAAGAACTCGACAGAATGAACCTAATCTTTATCCCGTTCTTGGACTAGTTTCCCCATTTAGGGCAGTTTTAATTTCAAGACTTGTTGTTTAAAATGGTCAGATGGCTGACCTAGTCCCGCAGAGGTTGGGGCCTTACTGTACATTATGATTTTATTAATAGATTAGATTTATTTAGAAAAAACAACATAATCACAACGATAGGGATTGAATAACAATTGCAATTAGGTTGGGAGCCGAAAAGGTGCGAGACCCATACGTCTTGTGATTGCAATATCGCAATCGCTGAAGGCCAGGGATAGGGCTAATCACACTTGGGTCTATGGAGTGGCACAAGACTAACGGTGCCTATTAAAAGTTGTGATTGCAATGTATGTGGATGATGTGGTAGAGGAATGGATCCCACAGGCCTTCTATCGCATATCACAACTGTGTTTGATAGGGATCTAGCCGTCGACCCTTTGGTAACTTGTGATTATGTCAATGTGGGGAAGTTTATGTTCGGCTAATGACTATTAGGATATTCCGACACATAGGAAATAGTTAAGTATAACTTGGTCTAGTATAGAGTTAGGTAAAGTGTGTTTCTTTACTATGTACATTTTGTAACATACAATCCAACGGTTCATTCTCTCCTCGGTATTACCGACACTTGATCCGTGGCTTAATACCCGATTGGTCCATGATCTCTATTTAAAGAGCATGGAGGGTCATTTTTAGGTTAACCTGTCCATGAGAGAAGCTTATGTAAATTTTCATTCTTTTATTAATAAATTGCCTGAAGTGGCCGCGTTGGCTCAGGCCGTGGAATGTTTCCCTCTTTGAGGGTTTTAACCACATCAAAAGTACTGGTGTATTGATCTGTGATCTATTTGTGAGTGATGTCCTTTGGTGTTCTGTCTGAGGAACTTACCCTGTAAATTCCTACATGGTATCAGAGCTATTTGAGGGTCGCGTCCGTTGGTGATCCAAATTTGAAGCCGATAGAACTGCATCTGACTACTGTTTCGTAGATCTACTATTTCTGACTACTTTCGGGCCAAGAGGACTGCTCTGTTGTGTTGGGAGCATCTTTTCCAGTGAGGAACCCCTTTCATTTCACACGAAAAGGTTTCTGGTAGCCTTAGCTGCGTCATTTTTAAGATCTGGAGGTATACAATGCTTATTTGCAGTCTATAGTTATTTTTTCTCTGTTTATTTCGGTTTCGGTTTATTTACTTTTTTTATTACCAGATCTATACCTTTCATTTCTGCGTATGCTCTTTGCCCCACGACTCTGTGTGATCTGGGCAAATTAGAAACAGAAAGGAAGGATTTTTCTCATGCATATGCTCTTTTCCGCTGCGCCTTAGTGTGATCTCGGAAAATCAGAAACATTGAGGAAAATATTTAGTTTCTGGCTAAAGCTAACTTCGAGCCGTAAGGTTAATTTTGTTGTATGTCCATGCTGGGTTTTGTGTTTTTTGTTTTGTAAGGAAAAATATCTTTCTCAAAGCAAGCATGCAACCCAAAGCTTCAACCCCCCCGCTCTCTCCCTCTCTCTCTCCCTCTCTCTCTCTCTCAAAATTTTTGTATATCTCACTTGGTCCAAAGCTAATTTATGATAGTAGAGGTCTTGAGTTCAAGTCTCATTTTTGTGGTGGCGGATTTTTCATTTCCGCACTTCGTCAGCGACATCATCAAATTTTCTTCAAAAAGGCATAACTTCTTCATCCGGAAGCCGTTTTCAGAACCATTTTTTTTTTAAACAACATAATTTTTTGAGATATTTCCATTGGAACACTTAGTTTCAGCATCTATAGGTTTAGGTTCCGTTAAAATGGAAAGTCCATGCCAAGTTATTCTTGACAGCACCAACTACTTCCAATGGTGGTCCTACATTGTGGATTTACTTAGAAGTAAAGGTCTCTACAGAATAGCCACAGGCCAAGAAACCAAACCGAAAGATGAAGATAAGGCAACTAAATGGGAAAATAGGCAAGATCAAGCACGTGGGTTGATAGGGATGTCTATTTCTCCAGATCTTAGATTCCATATTGCAGAACTTGATACTCCTGATGAAGCATTGAAACGGATTACTAAAGTTTTTGGAATAAAAAATGAACTTAGAGCCCATCAACTTGAAAATGAGTTGCTTACATTGGACCCCAATAATTTTTCTTGCATTGAAGATTTTTTGTCCAAGTTCAAGACCCTTAGACTTCTCTTGGAAGGTGTTAAGGTTAAGAAAGAAGATAGTAACCTTATCTATTCCATTCTTACTAAGTTGGGACCAGCCTACTCTGTGTTTTTTTCCACCTTCCATTCTACAAGATAAGCCTTCATTTCTCAAGGACAAGACTACAAGTCCACTTCCTTTGATTCTTTTTGTGATTCTTTAATAAGAGAACAAGAAAAACTCTTACACCTTGGTCTTCTTAATCTTGGAAACTCTTCTAAGAAAGCGTTAGCTGCCCAGCAGCAACCAAATCCAAAGAATCCTAAGAAGTTGTATCCTAAAAGGAATGGTCCTAAACCAAACAAGGGTCCTAAGCAATCTCAGCCTCAAAATGAAAAATCATTTCAACAAAATGATAAGACAAATAAAAACAAAGGGAAGAAGACTGATAAACATTGCAACTTTTGTAATCGAGATGGCCACTTAGAATCTAAATGCTTTAAGAAGATGGAAGCCTTGGGAGCAGCAATGAAGAAGCATAACATCCATTTGGAGCACTCTTCAACTTCAACTTCATCTTCAGGAATGGCACTTTCTGCATGTGGTTGTCAAGCATCTCGGTCTGGCTATACACTAAATGTATCTTCTTCTTCTCATTCTCATGAGTGGCTCATTGATTCTGGAGCTTCTTATCACATGGCGAAAAACAAAGCCATGTTTTCTTCTTTAAATGATTGTAACACCAAAAATATATATGTTGGTGATGATAGATCTCTTAGCGTTGTAGGGACTAGAACTGTTCATATAGACAATGGTCAGTTTAATGATGTATTATGTGTTCCAACCTTATCCTGCAACCTTCTATCTGTATATCAGATAACCCATTCAGGTGAAGGTAAAATCATTGAATTATCACCTCACGATGTTGTAATGAAGGACCTAAGAGATCCTAGACAGATTTTAGCTACTGGCATTGCTGATGATTCTACAAGGTTGTATAAGTTTCACAACTTTGGGTCATCAAATCTTCCCTCAGTATTTGTTGGTCATAATGATGAAGTGAGCAAACTTTGGCATGAGCGATTTGGTCACTTAAACTATCGCTCTCTTCATACTCTATGTAAAGAAAACATGGTGAGAGGTCTTCCAATGGTATCTTGCAAAGATGGTGTTTGTTCCGGATGTGTACTCGAAAAACATCATCGGGACAGTTTTGAAAAACGTGCCTCTTGGCACGCCTCAGCCCCTTTACAGCTCGTGCATAGTGATTTATGTGGTCCACTTCCAGTTGTTTTATTCTTTGGCTACAAGTATTTCTTAACTTTCATTGATGATTTCTCCAGATGCACTTGGGTATACTTCTTAAAACTCAAGAGTGAAGTATTTAACATGTTCTTGGCCTTTAAGGCCTTTGTTGAAAAACAATCTGGACATCAAATTCTTAAGCTAAGATCTGATAATGGCGGAGAATATGTTAACAACAAATTCATCAACTTTTGCAATGAGAATGGAATTCAAATGCAACATACTGTTCCATATACTCCAAAACAAAATGGTGTAGTTGAAAGGAAGAATCGCACCTTAAAGGAGATGGCTAATTGTATGCTTCAATCTAAAGGACTTAGTCTTAATTATTGGGAAGAAGCAGTTAACTTTGCAAATTACATAATAAATCGCACTCCTACTAAGTTTTTAAAGAATATCACTCCAGAAGAAGCATGGAGCTCAATCAAACCAGATGTAAGTCACTTTCGTGTTTTTCGAAGTGAAGCATGGGCCCATATTCCAGATGAGAAACATAAAGATTTAGAACCTAAGAGTGAAAAATGTATTTTTGTTGGATATTCTGAAGATGTCAAAGGGTATAGACTTATTCCACTTAAGTCCAAAAATGTTATCATTAGAAGAGATGTAAAGTTTGCTGAAAATATATCGGCCTATGAGCTTAGCTTGGCGGATGTGCCACCTCTCCCTATCTCTTCTACTTTTGAAAATATTTCTTCTTTAGATGATGAAAGCGAGGATGAAAATCCTCCCCCGCCTTCTCAGGATCCTCCTTCAGCTCCTCAGCTTCCAAAATGGGTCCGTGCTACTCGGGATGCAGTAGGTGATCTTGCCAGTGATCCTACAGATCAACGACATACACATTCTTAGTTTGATAGAGCCTCTTCTTTACTAGCTCAAGCTTCAGTGAATTATGATCCTGACACCTTTGCAGAAGCTTCAGGCCATCCAGATTGGGAAGCAGCTATGAATGAAGAATATCATTCATTATTGGAAAATGATACATGGGATCTTGTTCCTCTACCAAAGGGATGAAAACTTGTTAGATGCAAATGGGTTTACAGAACCAAGTATGGACCGGATGGGAAAGTTGATAAACATAAAGCTCGTCTTGTTGCTAAGGGTTTTTCACAAGTTGAAGGCATTGACTATACTGAAACCTTCTCCCTTGTTGCCAAAATGAACTCTATCTGCCTTGTTCTATCCCTTGCTGCCTCTTTCAAATGGGAAGTCCATCAGATGGATGTTAAATCCGCCTTCTTGCATGGGGACTTTCATGAAGAAATCTATATGGAACAACCTATTGGCTTTATACAAACAGACTCCAGCCTTTTATGTCGGCTTAAGAAATCTCTTTATGGTCTCAAGCAAGCTCCTCGAGCTTGGTATGCCAAAACGGATAACTTTCTTTTAGAAAATGGCTTTTCTAGGTGTCATTCTGACAATACTGTCTACACCAAGAAAGTGGGCAAGTCTCTTATCATTCTTTCTCTTTATGTTGATGATCTTATCCTGACTGGTAGTGATCCCAACCTTATAAACCATGTGAAGTCTAGCCTTAAAAGGAAGTTTGAAATGACAGACTTAGGACACTTACATTATTTTCTTGGTATTCAAGTCTTGCAATCCAAGGAAGGTATTTCCCTTTCCCAGTCCAAGTATGCCTGTGATATTCTACGCCATTTTCACATGGAAGACTGTAAGCCAGCCCCTTCTCCCTTTCAGTCTGGAGTCAAACTTTCAGTCACTTGTACTTCTCCTGAAGTTGATGCTACCTTATACCGTCAACTTGTAGGAAAACTTTTGTATCTAACCGATACTCGTCCTGACCTTTCCTTTGTTGTTGGCCTTGTTGCTCGGTTTATGCAAAACCCACGTGAAATTCATTGGAAAGCAACTAAAAGAATACTTCGTTATGTTTGAGGTACAATTCAGTTTGGGATTCATTACAGTGCCGAAGGAGCTCCTCTATTAGTTGGTTTCACTGATTCCGATTGGGCTAGTGACCCTGATGATCGGAAGTCTACTGCAGGTTATGTGTTCAATCTTGGTTCAGGACCTATTACATGGGCTTGCAAGAAACTAGGTGCCATTGCTCTTTCTTCAGTAGAAGCAGAGTATCGTGGTCCCATAGAAGCTAGTAAGGAAGCCTTGTGGCTTCGTCATATCCTGTCAGAGTTTGGCTTTCAGCAGCAACATCCGACTACACTTTGGTGTGATAATCAGAGTGCCATTCAACTATGCAAAGATCCTGTCCAACATCAACGCAACAAACACATTGAACTGCACATGCACTTCATCAGAAAGCTCATCCACGACCATGTTCTTGAAGTGAAATATTGTTCAATAGATGATCAAGTTGCAGACATCTTTACAAAGGCTCTCACAGAGGCGAAGTTCACTAAACTTCTATTTATGGTTGGAGTTCAGGAAGTTGTCACTAAGGGGGGATAGGCTCTAGTGCCTCCTTCCTTCTTCTATTGTGTCATATTTGTAAATCCTTCAATCCTATCCCAAGTTGTTCTTAAGGAGGGATGTTAGGATATTCCGACACATAGGAAATAGTTAAGTATAACTTGATCTAGTATAGAGTTAGGTAAAGTGTGTTTCTTTACTATGTACATTTTGTAACATACAATCCAACGGTCATGATATGTAGTGATCCGACGGTTCATTCTCTCATCGGTATTACCGACACTTGATCCGTGGCTTAACACCCGATTGGTCCATGATCTCTATTTAAAGAGCATGGAGGGTCATTTGTAGGTTAACCCGTCCATGAGAGAAGCTTATGTAAAGTTTAATTCTTTTATTAATAAATTGCCTGAAGTGGTTGCGTTGGCTCAGGTCGTAGACTGTTTCCCTCTTTGAGGGTTTTAACCACGTCAAAAGTACTGGTGTATTGATCTGTGATCTGTTTGTGAGCGGTGTCCTTTGGTGTTCTATCTGAGGAACTTACCCTGTAAATTCCTACAATGACAATCGCAATCGGCATGAGGGAGGAGGCATGAACCTTTGGTATTTTCCATAGTCGTGGATGCAGGGAATTTATGGAGTGGCATGTATAATCCCATCGGGTACACCTTATATTGCATGTTACAATTGGTGGTGCGGGCACCAACCACGACCTCTTAGGATTTGCGATAGTTGTGGACACGGGGTTTTATTAATTGGAATTATTTTACCGTCAGGTATGGTTAATGAATCACAATTCCATTTCACTAAGGCCGCAAGTATTACTGTTGTGTGTTGTTTATTTGCGATGTAGCGAAGCGGTAAAAAATCGTGTTATTATAATTATTTATCAAATAACCCATGTTTAATACTTAGGGCTTAAAAGAAAACTTAAGTATGAGTCTTGGTCTTGGGGATATTTGGAAATGATTTATATAAACAAGGTTTAATACTTTGGTTTTAATTAAAAAGCCTATGTTTTAAACATTGATTATGGGATTTTATTAACAGTCTCTTGTGTTGACTTTCTATTTTTTAATTCTTTGTTTTTTAAGAAATAAAATCAAAGGATTTTTTAAAAATAAAGGGTCCATATTTTAATATAATAAATTTCATAGGAAATCTATAATATTTTAAAATAGGGGTTGTTGAATAGCAGAACAGTACTCTAGACAAAAAATTTTCAACGAGATTTTCCTTCCACGGGAAATCCTTTATAGTAATGTTGAACTATTACAATAATAGAAACCATCGAATTATTCGACTATTGGCAATAGGTTTATTAGCTATATATAACGGTATAATGGTTGGTATAAATGAATAGTGGATATCCCATTATATAGTGACGAAATTTATTAATGGAATACAGGACAACTAAAAATTCTTTTCCTGACACTGTATAATTTAGCTATGTTGGTGTGAGATTTTTGTTAATATAACAAATGGTAGAAGGATTTTTGCTTCTTCTTGTCTAAGGAAAAATCCTATTTTTGTTTTTGATGTGTCTAATGAAATGTGGAAAGTAAAATTCCAGTTTGGCCCTCTTAACAAAGGGGCTCCTGAGACCAACTTTTTAAGTTATGAAAAATCAACATCACATATGTTAGTCCATTTGAATTGAATATTTCCCGTAAAAACATATAGTGTTGCTACTAGCTTTGAGAAGCCTGCTATAAATATGTGATAATAACCAACGTAGCCAAGGAAAATATATACCTCTATAGTTGTAGGAATAGTACAAAACGTAAGAATTACCTCAATATTTGTTGGAACCACTTAAATACTTGCAGCAAAAATGTAATGTCCCAGAACTACGCAGTCAGCCATAATCATATGACATTTTTCATGGCTCAAGCATAATCTTGTAGTAATGAATCATTTAAGAATGTTTTCTATATTTTGTAAGGCTTGGTCAAACTCATTACCATATGGAATAAAATCATCCATGTACATCTCAATTCCTTCAATAATTAAATAAAAAAAGATACTTAAAATTTCCCTCTCGAAGGTGGTTGGTGCATTTCACAACCCAAATGGGAAAAATATATATGAAAATGTTCCCCAAGGGCAGGTAAATGTGGTCTTATCCTGGTCTTCAAAAGCAACTTGAATTTGATTATAACCACTAAAACAGTCCAGAAAGGAGAATAATTTCTTTCTAGCAAGAGTATCAAGGACCTGACCTAGAAATGGAAGGGGGGAATTTCCTTTCTCGATAGCTTTGTTTAGTTCTCTATACTCCACACAAATTCTCTATTTATCATTTTTCTTAGGGATGAAAACTAATGGTGAAACCAATGTCTACCTAAAATGGGTTATATAAAATTAACATCCAGGGGCTTTTACAATTCTTGTTTCACTATGTCCCTAAGGTGTGGATTTAACCTTCTCTGAGGTTTCTAGCACGGGCATATTTTCCTATATAAATGTGATGGTTACATAGTTATGTATTAATGCAATTCATGTCAAAATATTCCCAATCGAAGGTCTGCTTATATTTCTGGAGAATGTGAACTAATTTGTTCTGTTGTTGATCATCCAAATTGGAATTAGTATTTAAATTTTTTCCGGCTCGATTTCGATGGGAATTTTATTCTGGACAATAGTTCTAGGTATACGATCATTATTTAAAACCTCTATCGAATCTTCCTGGCCTTCATTGTCAAGCATGGATTTCATCATTTGGCATGTTTTATTTCCAACAGTATAAGGATTGTTAATAAATACATTAATTATATCATCCTCAGTTTGACTTTTAAATGCAAGATCTTCAGCTAAGGTAATAAGAGAATGCAAGTTTTCCTCCTTGTATTTGGACATAAATAATTGATAATTTTCAATAGGTAGTGTAGGCTTAACAGGTGGGTATAAGATAAGATTTTTTACAATGGCTCCTTTTGTAATTATCATATTCACATCCTATGTATGCATCTACAGTTTCCATCCATGGCCTCCCTAATATTAGAGTATGCCCATCCAATCAGTTTATGGGATTGATAACTAGAAATTCCACTGGGCATTCCCAGGAACCTACAAAAATGATAACATCTTCTAGAGTGCCCTTCGGTTTGACCATTGATCTATCATCTAGTTCTAACAAAGTAGAGGTCAATTTTAAGGCTATGATCCCAAGGGTACCACAGGTTTCTACAATTAAGATGTTTATGGTAGCTCCGAGGTTGACTAGGGTATTTGGAAAATCGTGATCCTGAATTTGAATAGTGACTAATGGATTCCTAGGGTCACTATATTTGATAGGTATTTTTTTTTTCCCTAAAATCAAGTCAAAGAGTGTTCCTAATACATGGACTGTAGGAGGATCTTTGGGTTTCCTTCCGGGTCTTTTACTATACAAGTCTTTAATTCTTTTAGCATAAATTGAAATATCCCATATATCCTAGAGGAGAGGGATTTTTATGGATATATTTTTTAATTTTGGTACAAGATAGAAATCAGAATGAATTGGTGATTTAATAATGGTTAGTCTTCTGAGGAATGGAGGAGAAACATCTATATTTTTAGTGGGGTATTGTTGTTTGGTTAACACATTAGATGTCTTTGTTTCTAAAATAACTACAGTTGGAGAAAAATGTTCTACTGAAAGCTTCTCTTCGATGGGATTTTGATTATCTTCCTATTCTTGATTGACTTTGTTATATTCTAGGAAGATAACTCATCAATATCTTAGCCATAACTCATTACACTTGAGAGGGGTAGTTGCGTGATCCCAACTTTCAATGATCTTCAAATATTGGACAGACCTATTGTTTGGATTGGGATTCGGCTGAGCAGGTAATTGAGGATGTAGTGGTGGTTGAGGATTTTGGGGCAATTGAAATGGAGCTTGTAATGGTGGCTATGATTGGGGTAACGTTCCTATGGATTGGTTGACTGGTCCTCCAGGATGCTATCAATTTTGAGGACACATTAGTCCTTGTCAACATGAATTTTCCCACTGTGAAGGATATGGATTATTTTCTAGATTGTTCCATGAAGGTGTTGAATATTTTCGATTTGGCCACATTGATCTAGCGAATATCTGAGTTTATTAGGACAATGCAGATTATGGTTGATATTTTAACGTGCGATTAAAAGATTGTTAGCCTTGCCATGTTGTTCCAGGAATCTGTAGTTGAGCATATTGTCCAGAATAAAACAGAGATGGGTCATGCATCATACATGAAGGAAAATTATTCCATTGAAGTCACTATTTCATGAGAAACGCTAGCTCCATATCTTCCTTGGATTCTTTGAATACAACTTTTAATATAGGAAGTGAATGACATCGCTCTCTTGAATGATCTTTAGTTCAAAAAATGCATGTTTCAATCATTTCTAGTGGACACTCCATACGACTATGCTTCTTTCGACAACAAGGAAAAAAAATAGTGAGAGCTTGTTCTCCTTCAACCTGTTTTATTTTGATCTGCAGAAAATCCAACTATGTATTTAATGTGCTCAAAATATGAGCTTTAAAATCTTCTAAAATATTACCAATATTTGCTCAAGTTACACCTCCACCTGTAGTCCTACTGGTTCTATTGAGAGGATCCTAAATCCCATATTTGGTTCGTGTTCTTCTACATGCGGACTTGTACATAATTTAAAAATATTATCATAGTCTTCCTTTGAAATATTATCTTGTCCCATTAAATTTAGTGTCTCTATACACTCGTCTTTCATACCTCTGATTAAAGCAATTTTCAACACTTCTCTCGGTAAAGTGATGTAAGGTGCTCTTTTGAAGTTATATTGAAATATTTCATTGTATTCTTCTAATGTTTCGTCATATTTTTCCATCATTTTAAAAATTTCCTCTCTCAAGTCCCTAGGAATTTGTTACAGTCTTCGAAGTTCATTCCATGAAAATTTGGAATATTTTGTAATGGAATGGATTTCATTGGTGCATTGGCTAGAGGATCGACAATATGTTATTCTACGGTCGAGCTTTGTGTTTTTGGTACTATGTTCACCATTTGGCCAAAAATCTACGAGTAGCCTTCATGGATTGCATGATTAGGAGGCACAATCTGAGCAGGAGGAATTTGGCTAGTATTCATCCCTTGAATGGGTGTCACAACACTATTCAAATGAAGAATTTCATGTTTTTTCCCTACAACGGAGGTTGCAACAGATTCAAGTTCGACAAATTGTGGATATGATTCAAGATATTGTGGATCTTCTCCACTTGTTTGAGCTTCCCTCTCTTTCAAATTAGAATAATTACCCTCAAATTTACTAGAAGGACTGAGGTGTCTAAATGATGTATCTTGAAAACTTCATTTAGGTCCTTCAACCTTATTGTGAATCTCAGCATGAGCTATAGTAAATAATCTTTCCACTCGAGGGGCAATAGTAGAGCCCTTCCTTGATATTGTTCGGGGTCCTACCCATGCTTGAGATTCTGTTGTAGTGGCTACAACAACCCTACAAAATTTTGCCTTAGCCTCATTTTGGAGCCTCCCTTCAACCTTCACAGCAGCTTGCCTTGCTTCTTCAAGTTCACAAGCTTCAGTGTCTTTCTTGCACAAAGGCATCTAGTCAATCAAAACTTGATCCATTCCACTCACAAGATGTTCACACAGACTTGGTCCAGCTGCAGGCTGAGCAAATTCCCCTTGAAAATTACTCATTTTTGGAAGGCAACTAGCCTTCCCTCGATAAATTGCACAATCCTCTCTGGCAACCTACTAGGCTCTGAGATTGCGCAATCCTGCTTGCTAACGTTCCTACCAGGATTTGCAAAAATTTCTCCAGCAAGGCTGCTCAAACCAAAATTTTCACAAATGTAGTCAGCTACTCTGCCTAGAAATTGCGCAAATCTCTTGGGCAGCGAGCCCATGTCCGAGCCAGAAATATGCATTTTTTCTCTAGTAGTTGAGAAATTTCTTGCATGTGCAATTGAGTTGACCAGTTCCCTTCGGGACTTAGTAAAAATAACTTGCATGCATGGGCTACTTCTCCCAAGGCAGCATGGAAAGGCATCCTTTGTTTCATGGATCTATGTTTAGCAGTTGGAGGTTACATGTGTGGAGCACTTCCCAAACCTCCCACCAAGTGTCGCTTCACCTAGGTTCGTGGCATGCATGTCACAACCTCAATGTTATCAAAACTCATCAACTGGAGGCTAAAGAGCTCATTCCTCACATCAACCTTGCAAATCTAACATCCCACATCACATCTAGTAGCAGTCAACAAATTTAGCTTAGCTGTCTCGGGGTAAGCCTGCTTCCCATGCCTTGTGTTGCATTTCAGTCACCTTTTGTGTTTTCTCTTGTCGAAGTAGTGTTTGCTTGATTTCTTTGATAGATTTATGTTGTTTGCATATATACTAACTTTTCCTAGCTCTATTTCAGTTTTCATTGCTATCTCACTGTCGTTGCATGCATGAAATAGTTTTGCACGGACATTCGCCCAACCAATGAACCGCCTCACCCACATGCATGTTGATATGTTTGTTGAATCTTTCATTCATGTTTTTCATTCATTTTCAATCACTTCTGCTATCAGTTAGTGTTGTTATGCATTTACTGTCTTAGTTGCTTTCACTTGCCTGTTGACGAGTCCAGCCCACCTTGGCCAGGACTCTACCTTCACCAAGGCTCCATTGTGAAATCTGGGGAAGGAAGGCTCACCTTCCTCTTTAGATTTTTTCATTCCTTCCCAACGCTAGCCTCCAAGACTGTTTTACGCATTCCTAGAGGACAATGGCTACTTGGCCCAAGAAATTGCGCAAATGTGTCCCTAGGCGATCAATCCTTCCTCGCTGGAATTGCGCATTGTGCAATCCCAACATCCAATAGCTAGACTGGACTATGCATTGCATTGTTCCTGTAGTCAGCCAGCCTCCCAATAGCCCCGACTATGCCTTGTGCAGTCTTGGCATTTGGTCTCCTGACCTCCTGGGTGAAATTGCGTAACCTTCATGATCATGCATTGAATATATGTTGCAAGTTAGTTCTCATGTTCATGTTTGGTTTTCAACTGACAGATTACTTTCCATGAGTGTTGCCATGTCTCCAAGTATCCCAAGTTTTCATCTTCCTCTTAGCAGTATAGGTACAATGGTTTCCAGTAGAGCAGAGATGAAGACACCGTTTAGAGAACACTTGGGGATGTAGTTGATCAAGTGTTAATGGAATTTCCTACCCACAAAGACATCAAGTTGTTCGTAGGCAATGACATCAAGATATAACAATAGCAACATCATGAATAGCACTTGAAGACAACATACCAAATGCAACAAATGCAAGAAGAGGGTTTTTGACAACATGGAGGAAGAACAAGGTTGCAAGCTCAAGCAGGTCCATTGATGATGAAAGAAACTTTGGAGACTCTGGCTATGATGTGACAGCATGACATGAATATCGTACAAAGGTAGAAGATTGAAAAAGAAGGAGTGCCATGTACTGGAGCAACAACTTAGGAAGAACATGAAGTTTCAAAAGCAAAAGAATGAGTTGCAATAGGAACATGAATAACAGTGGATCAAACATGCACTCACGGATGAAACTGTGCTCGTGCAAGTTAAGGTTCCATCCAAGCAGCTGACATAGAGTAGACATGGTGAGTAGTATCACATGCAAGGGATTCAGAAGCATGCATGTCATTGAGCACATACATTTAATCCAACCCATTCAACACACTCACCAAGGCGAAGACAAGAAATAAGTCCAACTGGGGCTAAAGATGTACTTCGGCAAGTTGATGTGCATGACCACCAGCACACACTTGAAGATCAGCACAAACACTATGCATCAGTGTGTTGCTAGTCCAATCATACTCAAGAATACGATGCACATGTTAGTAGATGAGTTGGATGAAGGGGCCAAACCAATGCACTACTTGCAACGAAGGCAAGAGTTCACTTCAGCAAGATATCACCATGAGGTGCATGCCCCCATCAGGGACGACCAATCATAGCATCAACTCACCATCTTCATGTTATAGACATATTTGGGCACTTCAACCCCAATATTATATGTCAATAAACTAGGGCTCTTTAACCCCTAAAAGTATTGTTTCATACCCTAAAAGATCATTGTCAACTGATTACAGTTCCACATGAAAAACCATCAAGAACTTGCCTAAACTGGACCATACTGACTACTCCACTGTCAGGGTGCGATGCATACTGACTTCTACACTAGCTAGGTGTGGTGCATACTGATGAGGCCTTCTATAGGGTGCAATGAGGGAGGATGGAAAAATGTTCGAGACAGTTTGCTAAGTGGATGCTTATGGAATCTTCTAGAAACTTCTTCTATGACACTTGCCTCTCTGAATTCGCCCAGAGATGAGTAAGATATCCAAGAAATCTCCAAGTGGAACCAAATGCAACTAGTGGAATGACACTAATCAAAACCCAGAGATGATTCACTCCCTTGCACACATCTATAAATGGATCCATCATCTAAGAGATCCAAAGGCTGGAATATTGTGGATTGCAAGGAAGTGCTAATAGTTTGTATTTGAGAAAGAGCATTGTATTGTTGGGTGATCTTGCTATTTCATGAGGTGGAGAGGGCTAGATGTTGGGAGGATGATGCTGGATCAGACAAATGGGTTGTAATTCTCCCTTCTATTTTAATAAAGTTCTTCGAGTTTTCTTCCTTATAACTGTGCAATTGTGAATGTTATTATTTGTGAATGCCATTATATGTTCATTATATTTCTTATTCCATAATGATTATGATATAATAGATCAAGATGCTTTGATGATTCTTTGTTATTGTGTTTCTACAGGTACTCTCCAAGTGGGATAAGTACGGAGAGGAGTTGCAAGCTCTCTCAAGGGGGAGAGTGATCAAGCAAGGAGTTAAGCGGAAGATCCAGGTTGGTTCCTTTGTCTTTCTCTTGTCTATTATACATAGAAGAAATCACGAATTGATTTGAACTGTTATTTCTAGGGTAGCTACCAAACCTAGAGGCTAGTCGATTGAAAAGACACTAGTTTTCCCAGAAACAAATTGGTGACTCCACTGGCGATTGAATAGATGTTTGTTTGTTATTGTTTGTTTTATAAACTATAGACAAATCTTGAAGTCAGCCAGGTAGCCTTCAAACTGCTCTTGCTCTGCAATTACATAGTAGATGAATGCTACTTTAGTTAATCTCTGGTTTAGTTTATGAATTAAAAATTTGACTTACAAGCATTCTAGATGCCCTTTTGGTAGCTCAGTAACCTCTCAAGATCATTCCTCTATACTTTTCTCTTTACTGTCCATCATAGCTCAACTTAACTCACTAAAAATAACTGCAAATTTGAGCCAAAACCCACTTAAGTTATGCTCCTTGGCCCATCGCACTGTTTGTCACTGTCTACCAGTATGCATCGCACCTCCTAAGTCTGAAAAGTGTGATGCATCCCTATTTCTGTGAAGCCTAGGTGCAATGACTGACTGAACCTATTTCCATTCTTGAAATTTGGGGTTTTTGTCCTTGTTTTCAACTCTGTTTAGTTGTTTTTTGCTACTTATGAACAATACCTCATTACTGAAGCCTTCTTGCATCACATAGATCAGCCTCCATTGATTAGGATTAGTAAATGTTTTTATGTATTTTTCCATCATTTAAAATCCTTTGTCGAAAAGTTGCTTAAATTGATCTGTCGTTTTGGTACAAAAATTGTCGTAACTGTCGTTTTGTGTCAAAAAGAGAAGTGTCATGGATTCTTCCTTCCCTCGATAGTTGATTAAACTTTTTGTCATATATTTGATTTGATTTGTTGATATTTGAAGTGTCGAAATCATTTTCTATTCAAAATTGAAAAGTGTCGTTTAGTCTTCCTTTCTATTTTGAAAAAGAAATTGTTGAAATGTCACAGTGAGTAAAATATTTCAGATCCTTGCTACATTTAGTTTTCTTTTTTGGCATTTTTTACATTAAAAGATAATGAAAACAAATACATGCATTTGCATTTGCATTTAGTTTGTGTGCAAAAAATGATTTAGGAAAATGCACTAGTGTGTTTGTTTTGCTCTTTGTTTCAAAGAATTGTAATTTTCTTTGCCTGGTAGCTAGGATTTTCATTGCTCAAAATAAACAATTATTGTTTATCATTATAGATTGCATTTTAGGAATTTCAAAATCATCATCATGTGGTGAACCATTAAAAGGAAAACTTTAAACAAGATCAACTGTAAAATAAATCTCAATTAACTTAACAATGCTTTGGAACTTAACGCAACACATCTAGAGGTCTAGGCTGGAGACGTGTTCTGGCGTCATAAAATCTAGTAACTATTGTTTTCATTGAAGGTTGGGTGATTCCTCTTCCTTGATATGACAAGTGCTAGCACGGACTTGTGCTCCCCATACCATCGTGTATATATTGGGAGACCACAATAGGATTATATCCTTTATCCATAGGAAGCTGAGTCTGCCACCCTATCGAATGCAATGCACTGAATAGAGCATTCGGGAAGATTGATTGTCATAGATTTCCTTGGTAATTTCTTTTTAATTTATCACCAAGGTGTATTTTGCAGTTTTGCAATTGGTTTGGTAATCCCTCTGTCTAGATTTCCAGAATAGTCATTTTCATTCATTTTTGACTCTTTAAAAGAAAAGGCCATTTGAGCACTTGTCACTTCAGGCTCATTAAAAGTCAAAGGGGACTAGAGTCATCTTTAGTTTTTTCTCGACTCTTAAAAAGTGAAAAAGAAAATTTGTGTCAAAGCGTCATTAAAATTAATTGAATTCGAAATAACATTATTTTCCCCTTAATTTTGACTTGATCAAGTAATCTGCAATTGTGGAAGAAAGTCAACCAAAACCCTTCATTCGCGAAGACTAGCGAGTCAACCGTCTTTAACTCTAGAAACGAAGCCATTCCAGGCTAAACGGTCTCGTTTAACGAAGTCCAATTCATCTGGTTTATTTGAAACTTTGGTTTCAACATCATTAGAGACTACAGTTACTCCGATCATTTCTGGTACATCTGCCTTTAGAGAAGAAGTTCTGCAGTTACAAGAGGACATTAGAACTGATCCTAGTGTAACGGTAGACACTTCTATACCTGAAATAGCTCCATCTAGAGTTGATCCAGAGACTGAAGTTCACTTACCTAAACATTTGGAAGTTGAGTTCCAGAATTCAGAAGGTGTCACCCCTCTAGTATCTGTCACTGCAGAAGCTATACCTTCTTCGGCCCCATAAATATTTTACGGACCTGACGGTCTACCTCTTCCTCCATGTCTAATTGCTATAGAGGAGATAGTAGAGGATCCTCCAACCAGTATTGATCTGATATTCACCTTATGAGTGACATTAGATTTGAGATTTATTAAACAAAGGTATTACAGACTCATGTGCTCGTGTGTGTTTTGTGTTATTTAAGCAACGAATTGATTAGATTTCCAATACATAAACATTTAAATGGAAATACAACAGAGAAATATAGTAGGAAAACACGAAGACACAAAAAATTTAATAAGGAGTTCACCCTATTCCCGAGGGTTACATCTTCGGTCCAGATTTCAGTGGTGGCCTTGTTTTATTGTGCCTTTAAGCATAGAATTACAATGTAGGGACTCAATGTGAGTTCTCTTGAAGCAGGTTTTGCTTGGTAGGGTGGTCCTTGGATTCCCTAAGCCACTTGAGTACACAAACTTCTTCTTCCTACCAGCTCTGTGACCTTCTGGTCTATAGGGGAGAGCCCAATGTGGTGCTCAGCCCGGAAAAATCCTCTCTGGGATGGTTCGGATCTCTCAAGCCCCTGGTGCTCGATGCTGCCTCTGGTCAGCTTGGCCCTCTGTCCTCATCTAATTTGCTTTACTACCTTCTTTCTGTATGTTCCATCCTCCTCTTCGGATTCTGGTCTCTTTCTTTGTCTCTCTGGGGTTCTTTGTCCCTCTGGATGACTAATTGCCTCCGTATCCTGTCTCTGTTCATGGATTTTAGCCATTCGTTCAAATGCCTGTTCGGTTCCTCTTTCACCTCTATTGATTCACCTTTTGTAGCTGCGCTTGGAGTTCCTTGGCTCGGCGTCATTATCAACTTGCAGGGAGTGGACACATGTCCTCCTTTAAATGGCGTCAGCCTACTTCGTTGCTTCATTTCTTCAGTTATGTCATGGATGAATCTTTCCTCCACCGTGGCGGTAAAAAAGGATTCCAAATCCTTACAAATCGCGACTCATTCCTTCATGACTAACTATGGTCTCAAGATGTCTAGCCCATCTTATTCTATCTACTGTATCATGCAATAATGAATTCAAGAAAAGTGGTAAATTAACAGTGAGCTTCTGCTTTAAAACAGCTAAGAGTTTAAGTTGTCGTGGTTTTACCACATCCCAGTGACCATCACAGGTGATGTACCTCTAGATGACACTTGCCAATTCACACCATGATTCTCCCAAAGAGGACAGTTTAATGCCCTTGCCTTTTCGTGTTAATTCCTCACTCGCTTCTCTGAAAATCTCCACCACGTCATGCATCATTATGTGATTTTTAGGTTATACTGCTCCTTCTACTGGCAGCTCGGAAACTTCAACTATCATAGCCTCTGATACTGTTACTCTTACAAATTTTATTATGGACTGCCATCTTGTAAGTGTTGTAAAAACTTGATAGCGATTTCTTCGCTAGGGGTCTGAAGTCTGGTGAAATATGATATCCATCCTACACGTACTAGAATTTCCCTAGCTTTGGCAGAAATCTCCTGCACTAAGGGTTCTCGGCAAACTGATTTTCCACCCATAATGCTTGAATTCTTCCAATATTCGCCCTACAATTTCAAGGATTAACACAGAAGAAAAGAAACAACAGAGAACAAAAATTGCTTTGGTGAAATAGAATAGCAAGTAGATGTAACAACTAAATTCCATAATGTTAAGTAGAATTTCCATGAGAATTAATAATATTAATTCGAGGACTATCATACTGCCACATGTCATTTGATCATGGGATATCACAACAACATATCAAGTCAAATAAGCAGAATAAATATAGCGCATGCAAAGGCATAATGGAAATCCTTCCCCCTCCTTAAAAGAGAGGTCGCCTATGACTGAGTAGATAGGGAAAGTGTTGTTCTGACAGTAAGGCAAGGGAATGAATAGTACGATAGTAAATGAAGCAGAGTACGCATATCAATGACAGGACAGCAAGAGGTATGGTTATAATGAGAGTGGAATGTGTAACAATAGTTATGAATAAGAGATAGGGTGCTTTGGGTTGACGATAAGTTATTCGAAAAAGAAAAGGACAACAATATGCCAAAAAGGTACTCTACTAATGGTATTCTAGTTGAGAATGATATGATTGATTGAAAGACATTATCTCATGCAAAAAGGTTCTAAACATGGGAACATTAAGGAAATAATCTCTCTGATAAAAGGAAACATAAGAAGAGGGCATTATAGTAGTAATTGATGATAAGATACAACTTCAATACCATAAGAAGAGCCTCTACTACTAGGAGACGTCCATAGCCTTGGTAGGGTTGCTTTTTAACCCATATGATCCAAGATCCTTAATTTATAAATGGAGAGTTCAATTGTTGTTCTACAAAAGAGATCAGTGTGCTAGTATGGTAACCAGATAACCACATTGCCATTCATTGTGATGTAGCAAGAGTGATAAGGTCGGCTCGTGATGACACCTCCTATTCCAAGGATATTTTGGCTATCCAATGGATCATAACCCTAGTGTGGTGGCCATAATGGGAATGTCACTTGCTGCAACCTTATGAACATGGTAGGCTGGCTCGTAATGAGACCCCCTATCCTCCATATGAAAAGAAAATTTGCTGTCATTACACATTTTTGTGATAGATAGAGAGAGGCTCAATACTCCTTAAGAGCAAGGATGGTGGAAGAAGTTGAACATGGCAATAGAAAAAGTATACCCATAATCTTATTTTTTATAGACGGAGAAGATTATAACTAGGAAGGGTGGAACCGCCATGGTTTTTAATATTATCAATGAGTATCATGTACAGCAAAAAACAATATAGTAAAGTAGTATATAAATAATTGTATCCCTTTTCTTTGAAAAGAATCTATCATCAAGAAGTTTTCCTATTAATGATCATAACGTTAATGGTATTAACTCTTTTCAATAGAATCCATAAATTCATTGTCCTCATAAAATTAATGTACTTCAAGCTGTGAAATGAAAACAAAATAAAAATGGGGCTGAGATAAGCGAAGAGAAATCATAGAAAAGAAAAATATTGTTGTTCAATTTGGTTGGATCGTGGTTGTTCAAAAGATTGAACAACATATGTTCAATTAAATGAACAAAAAACAACACAAAAGAAGAAAAGGGTGTTGTTCAATAGATTGATCATCGGTTGTTCAATAGATTGAACAACAACTGTGCAATTAAACGAGCAACAAAACCATGCAAATAGAAAAGAAGTGTTGTTCAATAGATTGAACAGAGGATGTTCAATAGATTGAACAGAAGTTGTTCAATTAAATGAACAACAAAACCATGTAAAAATAAAAGAAGTGATGTTCAATAGATTGAACAACAAAACAATCGAAAAGAAAGAAAGTGTTGTTCAATAGATTGAACAACAACTGTTAAATAGATTGAACAACAAAGCAAATGAAAAAGAGTGTTGTACAATATATTAAACAACAAAACGACGAAAAAGAAAAAAGTTTTGTTCAATAGATTGAACAGCAGCTATTAACTAAATTGAACAGATGTTGTTCAATAAATTGAACAGCAAAACAACACAAAAGAAAAGAAAGTGTTGTTCAATAGATTGAATAACAGCGATTCAATAAATTGAACAACAAAACAACAAAAATCAAGAAAGTGTTGTTCAATAGATTGAATAGCAGCTATTCAATAAATTCAACAACAAAACAACAAAAAGCAAGAAAGTGTTATTCAATAGACTGAACAACAGTTGTTCAATAAATTGAACAACAAAAATCAAGAAAGTGTTGTTCAATAGATTGAACAGTAGTTGTTCAATAAATTGAACAGGAAAATGAAAAAAGTAAGAAATTGTTGTTCAATAGATTGAACAGTAGCTGTTCAATGAAATAAACAGCAAAAATGACAAAAATCAAGAAAGTGTTGTTCAATAGATTGAACAGCAGTTGTTCAATAAATTGAACAGCAAAACAAGCAGAGAAAAGGAAAGAAGGAAAAAAAAATCAAATCACCAATCATATTTACATATTTAACAGAGAAGAAATAAAATTTATTAGGATGGAGTTGCCGAAGGATTTCCTTCTGTAGCTAAAACTTGCATGGTGGGGTCCTCATGTATCTGTTGATAGAAAGATTCTTTTGTGACTTTTGGTAGAGGCGCACCCGATGCTTATTTGCTTTAAAGGAAGAACCAAACCCATCAATGGTGGCCAGTGCAAGAGTGCCATTGTCGTGTACTTTCTTTATTTCATAGGGGCCTAACCATCTAGTCTGCAGTTTGCTAGGGAAGTCTTGGAACCTAGAATCGTAAAGAAGTGCCCACTCATCGTCATGAAATGTATTTTCTTAATCAGGGCATCACGCCATTTGGCTCTTTGGTGTTGAATGAGTGACATACGTTGTAGATCTAGTAGCCGAATTTCATCTAATTCATTCATATGCTGTAACCTATTAACCTGGGCTTCAGTTAAATCCAGTCCTATTTCCTAGGTTGTCTTTAGTGTTTGTATCTAAAATTATATTGGAAAAATGGGTTCCTTACCAAATACCAATTGATATGGTGGGTGTCCAGTAGTGTTTCTCCAAGTTGTGCGATACATGCACAAGGCCTATGGCAGTCAAGTAGTCCAGTCTCGTCGATGTGATGAGACAGTCTTTTTTAGAATAGCTTCTATAACTTTGTTGGTGCTCTCCACCTACCCATTCACTTGCGGGTGATACAGAGAGGCAATTCTGTGTGTGATGTGATGATTTTTCAGTGTAGCAGCAATCTTGCGACCCACAAATTATGCCCCCCCATCAGTAATTACTTCTCTGGGTAATCCATACCGCATAAAAATTTTGAAAACAAAATTAACAACATTTTCCTTTGTTGCTCTTGGTAACGTTATTTCTTCCACCCACTTGGTTACATAATCTCTTGCAACTAATATATACTTTTTCTAGTTGGATGGTGGTTTGAACGACCCAACGAAATCTAATGCTCAACGCTCAAAGGGTTCTATCACTAGCTGTGGATGGGGGGGGCATTTCATTAGATTGGCCAGGGTGACCCATCCTTTGGTAACAGTCACATGCCTCGACAAATTTCTTAGCATATTTAAAAATAGTGGGCCAGTAGTAGCCCATCTATAGAATTTTATGTCTAGTTTCGCGGTCTGCAAAGTGTCCACTGCAAGGTCCATCATGGTAGGATTTTAGGATATCATAAATTTCGTCCTCCCTGATGCACCTATGGATGTGCATATAAGCTCCCATGTGGAAAAGGTATCCTTTGATCTAGGAGAAATGAGTGCTATGTTGCATGATCAATTCCCTTTCTCTAGATGTCAGATGTTTGGGCAATTTTCTTACTGCTAAGTAATTCACTACATCTACATACCACAATGTTTTTATGGCCACCGTAAACAAATGTTCATATGGGAATTGATCCTCTACCTCCACTGTATCGTCTATTCTTGGCACTCAGGATAGGAAGTATTCCATGAGGTTCTCCTTCCCTGGTCGATCCCTTAGAGTTATGTCAAATTCCTGCAAAAGTAGTAACCAACGAATGACTCTTCCATTTGTAATAGGTTTATTGGCTAAATATTTAATAGCAGAGTGATCAATATATAGAAATATAGGGTATCTAGTTATATAGTGTATAAATTTGTTGATAGCATAAATAACAGCTAGAAACTCCTTTTCTGTCACTATGTAATTAAACTCAGTAGGAGTTAAATTTTTACTAATAATATATAGCGTAGGCTTTCTTGTCTTCTTCTTGGCCAAGAATAGCTCCGATAGATGTATCTAATGCATCTAATGAAATATGAAAATGTATATCCCAATTCGGGCCTCATAATATTGGTGTTGTCAGTACTAACCATTTCAGATCTGTAAAGGCAGTGTCACATCTATCAGTCCATATAAAATCAACATTTCTTGTCAATGCATATAAAGGTGCAACAATCTGCGAAAAGTTCTTTAAAAATATACGATAATATCCAACAAATCCCAAAAACCTATGTACCTCTATTTGAGTACAAGGAGTAGCTAATAATAGGATTACATGTATGTTTGTTGGGTCTACCTGAATTCCAGCTGCTGAAATGTAATGACCTAGAATCAGGCCTTCTGTCATCATCATATGACATTTCTCATGGCTTAAGCATAGTCTAGTAGCAATACATTGATCTAGGACTTTCTCCAATGTTTGTAATGCATGATCAAAGTCATCTCCATAGGGTGTGAAATCATCCATGTACACCTCCAATCCTTCATTTATCAAGTCTACAAAAATATTGAGTATGGCTCTTTGGAATGTAGCAAGTGTGTTGCATAATATGAAAGGAAATACTATGTAAGCAAATGTTCCCTAGGGGCAGGTGAAAGTGGTTTTATCTTGCTCATCAAGGGAAATTTGGATTTTGTTGTAGCCATTGAAGCCATCCAGGAAAGAGGAGAATTTCTTTCCTGCTAGTGTCTCTAGGACCTGGTCGATAAATGGAAGGGGAAAATGGTCTTTTTGCATTGCTTTGTTGAGTTCTCTATAGTCAACGCATATCCACCATTTTCCATTCTTCTTAGGTACAACTACTAATGGAGAAACCCATTTACTATCAGATATAGGATAAATAAATTTCACATCTAACAATTTTTGAAGCTTTTCTTTCACAATATCCTTTAGATGAGGATTTAATCTATGATGTGGTTGTTGAATGGTTCTTGCATCTTTTTTAGTGTAGATGTGGTGCATGCATAACTGAGGGTCAATGCCTTTCACGTCTGGGTAATCCCATACAAAAGCCCCTTTATATTTCTTAAGGAATTGGATAAGTTTCTATTGTTGGTCATTACTTAGATTACTATTAATGTTCAGGATTTTCCCTTCCTCGATTTCAATAGGCTTTCTATTATGGACAATGGTTGTTGGTATTGGTTGGTGATTAATGTCTCTCAAGGAATCTTCTTCAATCTCATTATCAAGGACTGCTTCAATCATGTGGCATCTCAAATTAGCGACTGCAACATGGTGATTAATAAAGGTATTAATGACATCGTCTTCTGTTTGCTCTTTAAATTCAAGAGCATCCGCCATAGTCAATGGTGAACAAATATTTTCTTTTAAATATGTTGTTGGTTGTTTCCTAATTTTTACAATGGTTAGGCTTGGCTGAGCAGGAGGGTATAAATCTAAATTCTTTACATCATTCCCTCTAGTTATGGTCATACTACCTATTCGACAACCTATATAAGCATCAGTTATTGCTACCCAAGGCCTTCCTAGTATTAAGGGATGTCCATCTAGCCGATTTATGTGGTTAATAATAAACAATTCTGTCAGATATTCCCATGAGTCCAAAAAAACCATAAAATCTTGTAATGTCCCTGCTGGCCTAATTACTAAACGGTCAACTAATTCCAACAAGGTAGTGGTTGGTTCTAGGCTGTGATGCCAAGCACTTCGCAAGTTTCTATTGTAAGAATATTAATGGCTACCCCTAAGTCAACTAAAGCATTAGGAAAAGAGCAGCCATTTATTTGTACTGTGACAATGGGATTTCCCGGTCTTCATATTTTACAGGTGTCTCTTTGCCTAGTAACAAATCAGACAAAGTTCCGACGACATGGACAATTGGTGTTATTTTTTTTCCTCACAGAATTTGTTGCACACAATTCTTTAATGGTTTTAGCATATATCAGAATGTCTTGGATGGCTTGGAGGAGGGGTATTTTTATACAAATATTTTTGAGTTCACCCAGAAGATGAAAGTCAGGATGTTCAATTGGTCAAGGTGTTATTAATCTTTCTGGGAACGGGGGAGATGTAATTATAACTTTCTCGGGATCTTTCTACCTGCCTGTATCTCCTCCCTATTTTATTTGTTGGTAATCTACAGTTGAAGACTTATTTTGATGGATTTATTTAACTTAAAGCTAGAGATTTTTATCCTCATATAGAGTAATTATGCGACCAAATCTTAACTTAATTTCGTTACATTCTCTCATCTCAACTTCAGGGTTCGGACTTTCAATAATTTGGACTGATTGGATTGGTCTGTTGTTAGGATTTGGGCTGAGCTGGGAGTTGCGGTCGTATCTTAGGTTGAGGATTTTGCTGCAACGTATAAGGTGTTGGTAAGGTTGGTTGAGGTAGAGGAATTATTCCCATAGGGTGGTTTGCAGATTGTTGCCAATTTGGTTGCCAATTCTGATTTTGTGAGGTAGAAGGAGACCATTGAGAGGAATAGGTGGTGTTTTGCAAGAAATGTGGAGGGTAAGAGGAGTTTGGCCAATTTGGGTTTGATTGGTTAGGCCATGGTGACATAGAAAATGCTTGAGGTGGCCAAGTAGAGAAAGGTGGCTTGTTCTACCATACTACTCATAAATACTACTGAGAACTAAATTGTGAAGAAGGAAATAAGGAAGATGGTTATGTAGGCATACCTTTCGGATGTGTTTTCCATTGACGGCGGTGGTTCATTAGATATACTGGTTCCACTTCCTCTTCTGCTTCCTTGAAGACAACCTTTAATCTAGGAAGCAATGGGAAGCTTTTTGTAGTGTGATCCTTAGTGCAAATGGCACATATTTGAATCGTATTGAATGGACATTCTCTATCATTATGTTTTTTTCTGCAGCATGGACAAAAAATAGTCAAATTCTATTATGCTTCGGCCTTCTTTTTTTTGGCTTGCATGATATCCAATTGTGTGGTCAGGGTCCCTAGGATATCAATCTTGAAATATTCCAGTAGATAGTCGATTCAACTCGTGTAATGATTCATCCTGAGGCTTTGTTCTCTCTGGTGATCGCATCACGATTAGTTGGTTTCAGCCTTATACTTCCTCTGGAGTACCTGATGCACAATTGTATAATATTGCCATAATCCTCTTGATAAATATCACCCTTCCCCATTAAATTCAATGTTTCTACCCATTGGTCTTTCATACCTTTTATCATCATAGTTTTAAGAACTTCATGAGGCAAATTTGGATAAGGAGATCTTTGCAGATTATATTCAAAACGTTCTACGTATTCTTCAAGAGTCTCATTAGTATTAGCTACCATTTGAAATATTTCATCCTTTAGTTCTCTAGTTCGGCAATAATCTTGGTATTTTTTAGAAAGGCTATTTTCATTTGGTCCCAGTCATTAATGGTACCTCCACCAAGCCCCATAAACCAACACAGGGCTGCTCCCTTTAGAGAATAGGGGAACAACTTCAATTTCTGGGGATCAGTAGTGTAATCATATCCCCTACATATAACATCAAATTTGAAAAGAAATGCATCAGGATCCTCTAAAGTTAACCCATGGAAGGTAGGAATATCATGTAATGGTATAGCTTTCATGGGAGCATTGGCAGCTGTATCAACAATAGGGTATTGTAATGTGGATTTCTGAGGCTGTTGCAGATTATTGGCCATTAGGTAAAAAATATGCCAATATTCTTCAGGGATTTCTAGAGTTGGAGCTATGTTTCTGGGTAGTCAAAAGAGACTTTTAAAATGATTTTAATAGCACTACCTTGGTATGGAATACTGGGTGTCCTCTGTTCAACTACTACTTCAGGAGATTTGGGTTCTGATGAATTAATATTTTCAACACTACCTATTTCTCCTTCTACTTCATGGAGGCTGCAAGAATTACCTTCTTGTAAAGGGATAAACTGCAAATTTTCGGTGTTCTAAAAACTCTGTTCAGACCCTTTAGTCTTGCTGTGAATCTCAATGTCAGCTGCATATGGTGATCCTGCAGCCTCAAGGGTTATAGTAGGATTTCTTGTAGAAATTTTTCGGGGTCCTACTGATAACTGAGACTCAGCTTTCCTTATGATTTCATTGATGAAGGTTGATCGTCCAAGGGACACCGATCCCTTATATTTTACAAATCTGGGTAGAGGAATTAAATCTTTTTCTACTGCTTTCTTCTTAGTCACTCACACAAAAATTCAAACATTTATTTCTACTTTAATTCCTATGCAATTTTTCTGAAAAGCAAGCGAGGGGGCAAGAGCTTTACTTACTTGTATGCAAGTTCTTACCATCCATTTTTAATACCTATTTCTTTGACAACAAACAAACATCAAACATCTATTCCTATCCAATTGTGCTGAAAAGTGGGTGAGGGAGAAAGAACTTTACTTACTTGTACGCAGGTTCTTACCTTCCGTTTCTAGTACCCAGTTCTTTCACAACACACAAATATAAAACACACATAACCCTTTGTGAAATGAAAACACTCTCCTTGGTAGCAGTGCCAAAATGATGGGTGCAAATAAGGTGTCTTTTAGAGCTTTTAAATGCCTCACATTAATTATCGACCTCGGTAAGTCTTTTTGTTTCAAGAGTGTACACAATATGTGCAAGTGACGTAAATCATTGGATCTACAGAGGGTAATGCTTTAAAATAACTTATTGATTTCAATACAAGAGTAAATGAATCAAACCATAAATTACCAACTTGTAACTTCAAGGATTAACTTATTTGAACATCAAAAATCAATCTTAATCGAAATCACAATTAAATCTTAGTCAAATGTTCTAACTGCATTTATATCAACCGAGTGTGCCTTAGTGATAACAAAGATATTTCAGCTCAATCTAGACTTCTACATAAAAGTAATACATCTGATGTAATCAATAAAACTCTAGCTTTCAATTAACAAGAAATGATTCTTTTCTATCAATCAAATCAATCCCTGACATAAATAAATGAAGCCAATCAACAACAATAAGAATTAATGTAGCGAATACACAAACTCAACATGAGTGAAAGTAAATCAATCGTAAAGCTATAAAATAGAGTAATTAAACTTTGCAGTAAAAGAAAGGTAAACTACAAAACAGGTAACAACAGAGAAATCCACCAGTGACCGGGCCCAAGCCGCTAGTGATTACTACTTGATTACTTTAGAATCTTGTAAATGAATAACAACGCAAATTATATATTATTCATCAAATCTAAATGTAATTACAACATGATGTCTTTCAGAATAACACCCTGTATATTAAAATTATAAAAGGAAGTAAAAAGGCGAAAAGTTTCCCTATTCTATTCGTCTTTCCCTTCTTATAGTCAAAGAGGAAAAGAGATAAATGTGATTCCTCAGGATCAGGAGATCCTGAGGAAGTCACAAGTAAATGCTATTATCAGACAATCTTTCTATCTCGCTTTGATCCTCCTAGTTTGCTTCTCGATTTGACCGCACAAGATGTGCGTTGTTTCCTCTGTTTAGCTTTTGTTTTTCAATAGTTTGAACAACAGCTATTCCATTCGGCAATTTCTGCATAATAAACAATGGAAGTTAGTTTTGTCATTCAAATCACATCAAAAGTAGTTTCATTCATTTTCTATTGAAATATTATCAAAACCTTATTATGTCATGGAAAAAATGCATAAAAAGGAGGAAAAAGATAGTGTAATCAAGGGTAAATTTATACGTGTTGCACGACCCAACAGTGAGCACTTTTGTTGATCGCATGCAAGGCATTCAGCAGCATGTAGGTCATTGGGTGCACACATGCAATCCAACCTATTCAACACACTCGCCAAGGCAAAGACAAGAAACAAGTCCAACTGGGGTTCAACATGTACTTCAGCAAGTTGATGTGCATGACCACCAGCACACACATGAAGATCAGCACTGACACTATGCATCAATGTGTTTCTGGTTAAACCATAACTAAGAAGATGATGCACATGTTAGCAGATGAGTTGGATGAAGGGGACAAACCAATGCACTGGTTGCAACGGAGGGAAGAGCTTGCTTTAACAAGATGTTTCCATGAGGTGCATGCACACCATCACGGACGACCAAGCTTGGCATCGGCTCACCACCTTCACCATCAAAAGAATGTCAAAGAGTTGGTCTCATCACAATAGACCGAGTGTCCGTGATGTCTTGTAAGGCTTGCTCAAGCCATGTTGTCTCACATGCGTACATGTGCATTGTAATGTTGAGTCATGTCAAGTGTAAGTCAAGTGTCAATGGTTGGATGTAATAGTCATAAAGAAGGTGAAGAGTCATGAGGGTTAGTTGAACTATTAAAAATGGGAATGTTAAGGGTCACCCCACCTTTTTCTATAAATAGTTCCTCATAACTCATTGTAGAGGCTTTTGGTCAGCCAAGCCTCTACTAAGACTATCTTGAAGAAGGTTTTGACAGTATTGTAACATGCCTTAGCTTCTCCACTGCACAGAGCTAATACGTCTTTTTGGAGGAGTAGGCGGATGTGGATGTAACGTTTCACTGATGGGGCTAGCAGGTTTACATGGATGTATAATATGATTGGAAGTCGCACTTTTATATAATAAGAGCCAACACATTTTCATGCATATGTTGTTATTGTAGTTTGATTGTTCTAGTTGCCTTAATGAAATATTTTGTTTAACTTACGTATTTACGTATGAAATGATTTGTATGCAATTATATGAATATTGTTGTAAATGTGTTGTATATATTGTTAATGTTGTCTTTTCCGTGTCTACTACAATACCGGACACCAGATAGACCATTCACATGAACCTGTTGTAATGACTGTTGCACTCATTTGGACTGATTCATGAGTGTTGTATGTGTTATCTTACCTTGTATGTTGTGACTACTGCATCCGAGTGGACTGCTCCGCCGAAAGCTGTGTTTGTCCTTTTGTGTTGTGTGTTCCTACCCAAGTTGGGACTGATCCCTTTCAACCTAGAACTCACCTTCACCCTTGTCTCCTTATTTACTTTTTAGAACCTCTCATACGTCTTCCTTGACTCACTGCAACAGTCACACCCTTGCTACTAACAAGGTTATCTTACTTGCCTCTGTGTGACATCGTGGTCAGGGAATTACTTTACGATCCATTTCTGGGACTCCCACACCAAATGGTATGAGGTCTAATTGGGACTTCTTACTGGGGAGAACCCCTTGACATGTTGGCGGGTCTAGCATCGTCAACGGATTCATATTTGTAGACAATTTTGTCTATGAAGGTTGATCTTCCAAGGCTAGAGTGACCATGAGTTTTGGTGGTTTTTGAAGTGAGTTTTGAATCTATAACTTCTTGATTTACAGTCTTATGGTTTTCCCTAGTCATGCACACTCAACAGTTATAGAAATTATTGACTAAGGGCAGGCACTGGCACAAGTTTTCTACTTGGTGCATGTGTAGGTTCTTACTTTGTGTCTTTAACACCCAGTCCCATAGCGATACATCTACACATTTATTTAACAACCGCCTTGACACTGATGGAAAAATGTTGAGCACTAAGGTTTTCCTAAATAATCAACGTAAACCTCTATACATTAAATTGTCAACCTCGGATTTCATATTTTTATTGGAAGGTTGTCTGCACAATTGGTGCAATGCTAGTGTTCAGATTACCTTGTTTTCAGTGTGACCAATAAGAAGAAAAGACTGAGAAAAGAAAGGAACAGCAAAAGCTCTTACTGAAAGAATACTTCTTTCTACCCTTATTCATTACCAAACTGATAATAAAAGTAAATCCTTGTGTTCCTATCCAGAAGCCACAAAGCAATTGAGGGAGTTTCTTAGGAAATGATAACGATGATAAAGGAATTGAAATTTATCTATCAATAAGAATTAAACTCTTTAAAGCTAACAATCCTTACTTTTTTGCAAGAAACAATAACAAAAAATAATGTTGTAAAGAGAATTTTATCTAATTTCTATTCACTACAGTTGCTGATAAATACAAATAGTAAATCTTACGAATATTAATTGAATCGAAGGAACAATCAATCATTCAAAAACTGAGAGTAAGAAGAAATAATAATACAATAAAGATAGTAAGTGTTCCATTACTAGGCCCACGGTCTCTGGAATCTAACCATCTTGAATTTAACTCAATACACGAGATTAAAACCAAATCACCAAAATATTAATTCATATGCAATAGTAAATTAAAAGAAAGTTTGTGAAAACTTAAGACAACATATTTCTTTAGTCACCTTTTACAATTGACAAGGGAAAATTAACCCCCATTACTAGAGTTTAATCATGCTTTTATATTACAACATAATTCTAAATTTAAAATAGTAAATCTATCTTGAGAATTGAAAGATTCTCAGGATTGCTTAATTCAAGCTATAAAATATTTAGCATCCCTTCTAGAATAACAAATTATGCCCCTTTTCTAGTTGTCTCGTGCATATAAGGCGTGAATCCTTGGTCAATGCACTGCAAATAGTCCAAATGGTTTCCTTATGGATCGGGTTTCCTTAGTGATTCAGGGAACAATAACCATCGTCAAGTGTTTCATGCCCACATATTAACCCAAATCGTGAGTTAATAACATCTTTAATATTCAAATTGATTCATCAATAAGATAAAATATTAGAATGATTATTAACTCCTTTCTAGAACTTGTTAGTATCCAAATTATTATGATCTAAGCTCAAAAATATTGAAAAACTAACTATCAACTAAGGAAATGAGGTGGAGAATTATACCAATTTCAACGCCCAACAAAATGAACATGTATTTTGCAAAGACATAACACATATTTACAAAGGGTATAAGTGTCAGGTCATCACTTGTGGCTTCAAAATACAAAGGATAAGGAGAAGGATGTTTGGCCTGTTAACCGACCTCTTGCACAAACAAGGGAGTACAATAGATTCCTTATTGTGTTCATGCTTTTGAGGACCAAAATGTCCTCGATGGGGAGGAATGATCCACGTGGCTTCAAAGAGGCTCAAAAATCAAAGAGGCTCAAAAATAAAAGAGGGCTTAAGAAAGACTTCAAAACTAAGGTTATTTGATTGTAGTGAAACCAAGTTACTGTCTAAGACCTCATCACAAACTTTCCAATGGTGAAAACAACACATCAATATGACATCATATGAAATAGTTATGGCTAGAAAATGTTTTGGTCAACTTGGCCCATTTCCTAAACTTAGCAAAGAGGAAAATAATTTTTATGCCCACCTAAATCTAGAAGAGTTGCTAAACTTGGCACAAATTAATGATAAAATAATTTGTAACTTTCTGGCAATGGTTTTGAGTGGCCAAAATTGGCAAAATTGTTTCCTACTTAAAAAGACTGGTGACCCCAAAAATCTGGTCATAATTGTTTGACCAAATTTATTATAAAATTAAAAAAAACATTGTTGTGGCTGGCAGAGACCTTCCAATGACTCTCATATATATGTAATATATAATATGTGGTGGGCAGGCCATCTTCTAGAGGAGCTATCCAGCCCACCATCAATCAGATGACATATATGGCATATTTTATAAGCAGGGTCAATAGGATTCGAACCCGTGCCAATCATGTGGCCGACTTGCCCCAAGCGGTGGCCCCATTACCTATGACACTCCACTCTAACAAAAAAATGCCAATAAAAAAACAATGATCTACAACCAAGTGGGGAGCTAGCAAGATTTGACCCCATGCCATCCCTGAAATATGCGTGCAGTTTGTCGAAGGCCCATAAGGCCAACATTTTAACTTCCACCCGAATTTTTTTATATGCCCAATTTAATTTCATTTTACCAAGAGACAAAGAAGGTCGAGCATGGAACCCATTGCAGAGGTGGAACACTGAGTGAGCATGGAAACCGAGGAGAAGAACCTTGACAAAGCGAAATATGAAAGCAATCTAAAAGATTCCCTTGAGGCCCAATTTTCACAGTATCAGAATAATACCAAGTTTGTACTCAAATTAATAATAATTTCCCCAGGAATGTAATGGCGTAGACACTTTTCTCATCAAAACAACATATTTTCCAGTGACAAATTGTTGAGGACAGAACCATGATGCATGAATCTACATGGAATCTAAAATATTTCCTAAAGGTCCGAAATTGATAGTTTCCTAGCCAGGCCAACTTTATACTCATTTTTCTTATTTTTTCACCAAGAACATGATGATGTGATTAAATTATTCATCTAAGAAGGAAAGTTTAATTGAACCCACAAGAAGGAATATTTAGGGAATGTTTGTGATTCCTGGGGGTCTGATTTTGACCGAAGCAAAAAGGGGTGATGTTTATAGTCATTGTTCACGATTTTTCACTAGGAATTCAATGATGCATTCCATTTATTCAGTAGAGGTGTGCATTTTCAGTCCATCCCCAGAAGTGGAGGTATAAGATATCTTTTGTACATGAATGTAATTTCATTTCATTGAAGATTAGTGAAAGAGGCCTCCCCACATTGAGCAAAGCCGATAAACATAACCCAGACTGGGTGAACTCTATTATCAACTTATTTATCTACTTGCTTATCATGGTTGTCATTTATTTCCGCTTACTTTATGTGCATTCATATTATGGTTACATGCACTTTTAAAATAAATTTTGTATGCATATTTGAAGTGAAAAGATCCAAATCACTACCTTAGCTTGTTTAGTGTCCACTCATGCTCATCGAAGAGATAGAAACTAGCTACATATCTCTCTAGAAGTGAGCATATGCTCAGATGCAGCTATTTCAGTGTTCCATAATATAACCCTAGTGCTCTTTTCAATCGTTCCCCAAGAGACAAACATCTTATACAAACTATTGAAATATATTACTTAACATAGATATTTAAAAAATTAGTTTAAGTCCTATATTGAAATAATTTCAAAATTTATAAGAGTGATATATCTTCCTCACACATAAAATTCAAAGCACAATAATTATCATACTCTTAATTACTTTCTCTCCTAAAATTGACATACAAATATTTTATTTATCACTGAAATTGAAAGTGAAATATTTTTACCATATTATGGCATCTTATTCATACTAGGTTGTAATATTGATAACAAATGGATCCATCCACATAATATCAACAATAAAAACAAGGAGCACAATGAGAGTGTAATAATTGTTGTTTTATAATATTTTTAATTAAAAAAATAAATAAATATCTATATTTATATTGTTTTTTATGATAGCCAACATTGACGTTTTTTTTTCAAAGGGGCACCTACTCGATGTTGATAACCTAAGGAAATACACATCCCCCTCATAGTAGGGTATATGTCCATGTATATATATATATATATATATATATATATATGGAGAGAGCGAGAGAGAGAATATTTTAATGTTGACCATAACAAAATATTTCAATGCCCAAAGAGAAAAAGTAGTTGATAAGAAAAACTAAATTACCTTATTATAAATATGATAATAAGGATATGTGTAGTTCATTGAATTTTAGATGCAAAGCCCCTTTTAAGTTTTGTACTGTTAAAGAGAACATCAAGGGATTTGATTCCTCTCCCTGTTGTTGCTTGCTATATCCATGGTTAAGATGGGTGTATATTGGTTTATAATTTTCGTGCATAGAAAATAGATTTTTATAGTTAAAGAGAGGGAAAGAGACTTCTTATTTCATTGATAGGGGCTTTATGTGTAGTTCATTGAATTTTTAGATGCAAAGCCCCTTTTAAGTTTTGCACTGTTAAAGAGAACATCAAGGGATTTGATTCCTCTCCCTATTGTTGCTTGCTAGATCCATGGTTAAGATGGGTGTATATTGGTTTATAATTTTCGTGCATAGAAAAGAGATTTTTATAGTTAAAGCGATGGAAAGAGACTTCTTATTTGATTGATAGGGGCTTTATATTTTTGAATATGAGGAATATGTCTATTACTTTGATGTTTAATATGGAGTTGACATCTGGTATTAAAAAATATATTTATAGAGAAACAAAGGTTTAATGCGGGACATGAAAACAATATTCAAATTTCAATGTTAGGAAAATTATTATAATATAAACTTAGAGAGATGTGCATTATGTTCAATGCTTAATATATATTCCACACATGGCACTTTAAAGAAAATTATATAGAAATTTGTGGGATATGAATAAAACATTTCAATTTCTATAGGGTTGAGTGAGTGAGGGTGGGGGTGTTTGTACACACCATCATGGGAAAATATTCAAATAATCAAGTAGAGACATATGCAATATATAAGGAAATCGAGCATGTCATTACAGTGAACAATAGAAAATTATTTATAGTGGGCGATCATCACATATAATCAAGCACCTTTAGAAAGTCATTTAAAAAAAATATTTGTTATGGTATGAAGTAAATTTAGAAATACCAAGCTCTTCATGTATTGAGACAAAATAACTAATACATTGACTTGCTAGCAAGTCATGTCACACGATAATATGTAAGAAAATTAGATGTTAATGAGAGGGGTCTCTGCTTCCCAATCACTTGAATGGTTATCAATGGAAAGCATCAAATAACAAACTGTAACACACAATCGTATGTGGGAAACTAAAATTATGGTAAATAATTTTAATATTTCCCATGTACCTCCCTCACACTCACATCCCTCATCCATTGAACCTATGATATCAATCATTGTCATAGGTTTACATCATGAATGTGTTTACTTAAATTCTTAGATTCCAATTTGCATGATGGATGTCAACCCTAATTAACTCAACCATCTCCATGTCTAATTTAGCATACATTGATTTCTATTCAATTATCATCACCCCATATTTGTTCTAGTTTTCAAATAAACATCCTTTTGTTATATAATTATTTTCATTTCATAATTATTTTCATTTCATTGTTGACTCATGTGAACAATCTGGTAGAATTTATTTTTCCGTATTGAGCCCTACTTCCAAGCCTGCCTCCATTGCATTTACTAATGGGGGAGCTCAAAATGGTTCAATTTTCCAGTTTTAATTAGAGAGAGTCAAGCTTTTATATCCTCCTAATAGATATTTATCATCACTGCAATGAATACAAGAAGGACATTTGTTGTAGCCATGCAAAAAGAATTTCTAACATGTGGCATGAAAGGAATAAACTCTAACTTCAACAACAACAATTAGAAGAAAATTGGTCGACTACAATGGGCATTCTTGTCATTCACAGTAAGAAAATAAATGGTATCGAGGATGAAAACAGTGCTCTTAGGAATCACATGAAAGAATTGAAACTCTTAAGGAAGAAAGACCTCTTGTCTCCAAAATATTTAGCTATCTTAATCACTTCTTATCCCCCTTCTTTGTATGTTTTGAATATATAACCACAATCATGTTGAGTTTTTAGGGATAAATTGTTCTTCGTTTATATAATTGCATTTATTTTGAAACCTTTTCACTATTTTCACATTATATTCACCCTGTAACATCATAAAATAATTAGAAATTATAGAGAACAATAATGCAATGAAATAGTAAGGAATAAGAGAATAAAAGCATGCATAATAAAGACACTAGGATTTTGGTCAGAGACTAGGGAAAAACCCCACAAGGGGCAAAACCCATAAATCAATTCTTCTTCTTCTATTATATATTAATTGATGTTCAACTGAGATACAAAGTATAATAATAATGAGACATATGTCTTTCATCATGTTGACTGTGTTGGATGCTTCCAACATTGTAAGGGGATCTCCCCGAAGTGAAGTCTCAATTAGACCTCACATCATTTGGTGTAGGAGTGCCATCTAGTCACACAGCTTGACCACCATTGGAATGATTTAAAGATATTCCTTTGGTACCAACAAACACAAGAGAACACACATTACTTTTGGGTAGTACTAATGTGATCTTTGTGAGAAATCCAATGTAATGTATACAAGGGGTTCTTCCACAGTTGGTGAAGGAAATGAGCCACCAGTTAGAAATCTAATAGTACTATCCTAAAGGGGGACCCAAAAATAAAGAGTCTTGTTGAGTACCTACATATTAATCCAGATAGTATACAACAATTGTTAAAACATAACAACATTCATTCAATAATATCTGTTAGGCCCTAGAATTGTTGTACTTAATGCACCTTTTTATCCATATGATGACATACTTATTCCCTTGTTTTACTAGTTTATGAACCTGTATTTTGCACTTATGCATTCTTCTAATGAAATAGTGAATATTTACATTTGCTTTGCATTTTATACCTTTGTTATATGCATTTCTTTGGATTGATTTTCATTAATATTATTAATGTAGGTCTTGCACTCCAAATACATCGTGCACCATAAATGGATGTGTGTGGGGACAACTCGATCATCTCAACTTTCCATGGAGGAAAATGGTTGATTATACATGCTTAAAATTAATTTGGATTCTTTTTTACATTCAGAGGTTTACTTATCTCTCATTGACCTGTTCCTCCAATAAAGAGCAACATTCTCGCACTAAAGAAGAAGCAATTTTGGGCTTTGATATCTCGAAACACATTCAAGGAAAATAAAAGATGGTTTTCATCTAAATGATGTTTTAAAACCTCCACACCATTCAAAATGGACTCAGGTCATACAGATCAATTTTTAAAGAATAATTAATAATTCACACCAAAATTTGACAGTTTTCAAATTGCCAAAGTTCGCCTAGAGTTTAGTACATATGAAGAAGAATATTGGAAATTTTGAACATGGGTTTTTCTCCTAGTATAGAAATTTAACTCATTGTCTAATGATTTTCTAAAATCCATCACGGTTTGGGATATCCAAAGTGGTGTTTGAGGCGAAATTGTAACAAATCAAGTAAAATTTAGAATTGCAAAAGTATCCAAATAATCAACTTTGTGCATGATTTCTAAGGCAATAAAGTTGAATGAGAAACTTGCAAGAGAGGTTTTCGTTAAAAGTATGAAAAATTAGGTTTCCTCCAAGTGTTTTTACAAAATTCTTCATGGTTAGGAAGATATGAAAATATCTTTGAGGCCAATTTTTTATAAATATATAATTTTACAGAATTAAGAAAAATGAATGTTACAGCTAAAATTCACTTTGTAAATTTTATAAAAGGCTTAGCCATGTCCTATGTGAAGGGGGAGGTAAGTATGGATTATGATGTAAAAGACTGATTTGATTTAATTTAAAAGCTTCTAATTTCAGGTTTTTCTCCTCACTTATTGTGCGTCTTATGATCAGTTTGGCTTCGTAATTTAAGATCTCAAATGAGGTTGTGAGCTTGAATGGTAGGGCCCAATAGAAGAGCTTAAGATCCCTATAGTTGTATATATTTTGTGTGGTTTATAGATCTATTAGGTGGTTTGTATTTTGTCATAACAATGGTGTGCTAACAATAAGGTTTATTTGCTGATTTAATAGATCTGTAGATGCCTTAAGTTTTACACTCCATTTTCTCTCTACATATATGCATTGCCTTGAATTTTGATGGATCAATATTCATATCTATAATATTAATGGTTAAAAGTGTGATATTTATTTCGATTTATCATATTCATTTGACTGTGCGAATTTATAACCCTGGTAGGTATTTGGTTACAAACATCAAAGAGCTATATATATTATAATATTACTTTGTTCTTGTCCCAAGAGGTGATCGATTCAATATATTTTAATAAGTTGTGGATACATAGGTATTCTTAAGTAACATTCAAATTTGTAACTCTTGGGTCATTGTTGACATGAGAGTGGAAGATCCTTCAAACTTCAAAAACCTTTGTTACCACATGAACATATATTAGATCTTCCATTGAGACCTTATTTTGTGTATCATAACCTAGGGTTGTAAATAACACAATCTTCAGTATTCTTGAATGAATTAATAACTTTGTCAAAATATAAACTATGATAAAAAAATTTTTAATCATTCAATCTAAAGCTTGCAAATGATTCTTTAAACCCTAGTTATTATAGAGTTGGAGATAGAACCATTATTTGAGTATTGTTGCAACTTTGTACATTGGATTAGCACAAAAGAATAAGGTATGCACATTCAATTTTGTGGTTGTTTGATTCATTTAAATCCATATCACTCATCATTGTTGTTGATCTAGAATACAATGTTTATATTTGGTTATTCAAATAGTGATTAAAATTTAAGAAGAATATGCAATTGTAAGATAAATTCAATGTAGGATTAAAAGGACACTTTAACTATTTGTACTAGATATTTGTAACCTTGTTTGATGATTTTTCATTGGATTTGAATTTTTCAATTGTAAAAAACCAACAACGCATCTCGTTGTAGGTAGCCATACAAGTAACTGACTATGCTCCCACATGTGAGTAATTTTATAGGCGAATTCTCACTTGAACTGATCTGGATCTTGGGGGTAGGCCCCCAAGATCTAAAAAATTGAAATGGATCTTGGGGAGAGAGACCCTCAAGATCTGAAAGATTGAAATGGGTCTTGGGGTAGAGACCCCCAAGATCTGAAAACTTGAATTGCTAGAAGAAAAAGAGGAGAATTCCCAATAAACAAAACCACAAAGAAACTTTTTATTAATACCAATAACAACTGTAAAGGCTACATTGTGGCGGACCATCTGTCCTTTTAAAAAATGTGATTTGTTACTTATAGTATTTTTTAGTTACAATACCATGGTTCAATTCCATGGGTGAATGAATACCATGGGCAGATGTCGTTTACAATACCATGGGTAAATTCCATGGGTCGATGAATAATATGGGTGGATGAGTACCATGGGTTGATGTCATTTTCCATTCAGATCATTTCCATGGGTGAATGAATACCATGGATGGATTTTACAATACCACGGGCAGATGCCATTTACAATACCATGGGTAAATTCCATGGGTCGATGGATAATATGGGTGGATGAGTACCATGGGTTGATGTCATTTTCCATTTGGATCATTCCTCCCTCCTTAAGAAGCAATGGTCCCCATTGCGTAAAGTTCTCTCCTGTGAAGCCCTTGTTGAATATGAAGAGCCACTGAAGATAAAGGTTTTATGTGGTTAACCTAAAACCATGATAAATGAAGATCCGAGGATAGAGATACCCTGTAATGCTTGTGACCAACTGTGATTCTGACAGTGTGTGGCCTAGCAAATGGACTTTGATAAAGTGTGGGTTTGTGGATGACCCATAACCATGAAGAATGAAGATCCAAGGATAGAGATACCCTGTAATGCTTGTGACCGACTGTGATACTAACAGTGTGCAGCCTAGCAAATGGACTTCAATGACAAGGATTTTATGCAGTTGACCCATAACTGTGTTGTTGGTTGTTGATGAAGTAGTAGGTGCCTACATAGCCTGGGGTGGGAGGGCACATCTCCAAATAACCCAAGCCAAATGCTGCTACGTTGAAACTGATGAATGTGAAGTAGGTGCCTATTAAAGTGGGGTGGGAGGGTACGTCTCCAATGGGAACGCACTCTGAATGCTGCTCCAGAATTAAAATGGGCATAACTCAGTCAATATAACTTAGAATATCTATTATAACATTTTTTTGGAAACAGAAGGACCATTTTTCATCTTCCCATGTGTTGGAAATCCTTATCTGGACACCCTAGAATCTCTAATCCATGCTGTAACGTTTTCTACCATCACAAAAGTTTTGAAAAAATAGTTGATTTTAAATGAGTGATATATCCCACATCCAAACTCTGATTAGACCCATTTTTTTTGAAATTGGGTGATTTTTCAAGAGGAGCTCAGATATACAATCCTTTTTTTAAAATTATGCACAAAAACTTCAAAAAATGATAGGAGATTCGCCGTCCACCAATTGTCATCAGAAAAAATTCCACAACATAGTTGATTTTCAATTAGTGATATCTCCCTCATCCAGACTTTGATTCGGCTGATTTTTTTTTGAATTTTGGTTTTTTTTCACAAGGAATCTAGATCTGGTATTTGATTTTGTAAATTTTATACCAAATTTTTTAAATCTGATCTGCAAACTCGCCGCCCAAAAACATTCCTGCAAAAAATGAAAAAAGAAAAATTCTTCCCGCTTGGCCCAAGAAAATGCTCTATGGAGGATGTAGCACATGCCTGAAGTTTGTTGAATATCGCTGCGAAATTTGAAACTGAAATATGCATCAAACTCTCATCCCCATGGAATCATAACCTGCTCTGATACCACTGATCCAAATCTTTAAGGGAGGCCCCCAAGATCTAAAAAATTGAAATGGACCTTGGGGGGAGAGACCCTCAAGATCTGAAAGATTGAAATGGATCTTGGGGTAGAGACCCCCAAGATTTGAAAACTTGAATTGCTAGAAGAGAAAGAGGAGAATTCCCAATAAAAAAAACCACAAAGAAACTTTTTATTAATATCGATAAGAGCTGTAAAGGCTACATTGTGGCAGACCATCTGTCCTTTTACAAAATGTGACTTGTTACTTATAGTATTTTTCAGTTACAATACCATGGGTCAATTCCATGGGTGAATGAATACAATGGGTGGGTTTTACAATACCACGGGAAGATGCTATTTACAATACTATGGGTAAATTCCATGGCTCGATGAATAATATGAGTGGATGAGTACCATGGGTTGATGACATTTTCCATTCAGATCATTTCCATGGGTGAATGAATACCATGGGTGGATTTTACAATACCACGCGCGGATGCCATTTACAATACCATGGGTAAATTCCATGGGTCGATGAATAATATGGATGGATGAGTACCATGGGTTGATTCCATTTTCCATTCGGATCATGAACTCAGTCTACTTCTATGGAAATATTCTAATTATTTTCCAAATGCTAAAGACCATCAGGGAAAATTTTAAGGACAATTTTTTTTCTTAAAGTTTAGAAACCTTGGTGAATCTCACAAGTCCATAACATGCAATCTCTAAAATGAGTGGCGATATTTTTGTAAAAATATTCAAACATATAATAATTTTATATAGTCTATATATAAATTTTTGCTGATTTTTAAAGTAAAATCATTTTATACTATAAAATTGGGGAAAATCATTTTTAGACAAAATAGAAAATAACGAACCCTTTTTTTGGAAAAGGTGTGAAAAATTAGCCCAACTGCAAATATTACTCCCTAAAACTTTCCCTAAAGAATATCGAGATATTTGGAAGTCCAGTCCTGCAGCTGGTCAACTACTCTGTTTTCTCTCTTCAAGAGCTTCACATTTCCTTGTGCATTCTTCTGAATTCCAATGGGAGGAGCCATGAACTATGGTATAACTATCATATCCTCACGTAGTATTTCCAAATTATCCTCCATTCATCCCATCTCTTCTTGCATGGATGACTGCCATTCCACAGTTTTGAAGTTTTGTGATGAAATCCACTAGTTTTCAATTATAACATGTTATACATATTGCCTCATTGCATCAAGTTATCTTTTCAACCTAGCATTCTCATTTAGTAAGTACTCTAAGTTGTCGCCTGCCACTATAGCGAATGCAACATTTTCCACCTTGACCACCCTTGGATTTCTTCTACTATTTCCAAACATCACCTTCTCCATGGACACTAAGCTTCAATTTTGAAGATTCTTTGAGAAATATATATACCTCTATTTCACAATCCTCTTCTTTAGTGTATCAAACATTACATTGTATACATTTGCGACCCTGCTTGCAGGTGTATGTGTGATGCCCATCTCTCCAAATGGAAGATAACCTCCTACAGGGGGAATGCTTTCCTAGAGTACCTAGTTCTCCCTCCATTAGATTGATGGCATCTTCTTCCTCAAATTTCTTCTCTTCCAACTCTTGACTCAAATTCTCTTCTTCCAATCTTCATGCAACTTCCTCCTCCTGGGACTACCTTTGGTTCTCTTCTTCTATCCTCCTCCTCCCTTCTTCTTCTTCTTCTCGATCTTCAAGAAAATCATCCTACTAGTTCTTCCTCTCATTTTTTTTCTTCCTCCTTTCTCTCGCTCTTCTTGACTAGTTCTTGAGATTAAGGGATCATCTTTCCATTTCTTGTTTTTCTTTCATGTCGAGGAATATCTAATCCTTTTCTTGGGAGCTAGTTTTATTACTTGAGGTGTTGTCTTGCACTCATGTGACTCTTGGAAGTATTTAGTTGATGGGTCATGGGGTGTACTAGACTCCAATAGTGGATGTGTCTTCATGTTGGCATTATACTATCTATTTATCTTTTCAGTTTTTATTGTAGACATAGATGAGTACCTTGTATTGTGACTGATCCTCTAACAATGCTCCCTAACAATTCGCCCAAGATCACATCCATGGAAATATATAATGGTGAAGTGTGGGTGATAAATCTCATGTATATTTGTTTTGTAGCCTTGTGACTCTTTAATTCATACAATAAAATATTAAATGGAAAGATATGCCAAGGGGATTTCTTCCTCCTATGAAGAATGCATGATAATCCCTTGTCCAGCTGGTTTGAAACTTCTTTCTTGACCACTTTGTTAGTCACATATCATGGCATAAGATGAGGGGATATCTAAAAGTTGAAGCACCTGATGTATATACTTTGTAGAGCTCGAAACTAGTCTATGATATCTCAAAGTGACTCCTTCACTTGATCAATCATGTAAGTTCGATCAATCTCAAAAATCATGTGACAGATTACTGCAAAGAAGTGTTCAACTAATTTTTCATATATGCCTCCGGAAATCAACTCAGATAACACTCTACAGTGGAAGTAAATTGGGAACTTCTCCTTAAAATTCCAGTTCCACATCATTCAGGAGAACGTGTACTCTTCATTGATTTCGTCTAAAAGAAATTTAGCCATGTAGAATTTTGGTGCCTGGTTCACTTGTAAATATTATTTTTCCCATCCTAGCTAACTCTACAAATCAAATAATAGGATATCCACCCAATTGAAAACCTTCCCATGGGTCACTACTATATTGATCATGGATATCCAGCTCTCTTTGAACACCACAGAGTTCTTAAGCCCATATAAATGAAAATACAAAGGTATCAAGTATTGATATACATCTTTGAGATTCTTTGTTAGATACACTATAGATGGGCAATGGCAGAACTTGACTGGCTCTTGGCACCATGTTTTGATAACACCAGTAGCATCAAGGGTTGCCCATCTTGTGTAAATATCATAATTGGCATATTCAGTGGGATTGAGCATCTTATTATATGTTGACATGTCTTCACCAACATAGGTGGTGATCTAACTACCACTCACATCATAGCACAATGTGAGAAATATCCATGTCTCTGATGATCTATTCAATTACTCCCTCAGATTGCATGATAGGGAATTTGCATGCGATCCTATGCATCCTAGAGTTATTGATATTGATATTAGAAAGAAAATCTTCTAAGTCCCTAGGAAACCTCTTTTGCATGAAATTGTTGTACACTTTTCTCCAAGGAACCTATGTGTCTTTATTAATGAAGCATTGAGTAATGCATATATGGGAACATTGGTCCTTGTAACTTCAACTAGCTCATCAACACTTGCTTCTGAAAGTTTTTTGAGGTCACTTTGTGAGGTGGTAGGTCTTCAACATATGTCAACAATGTGGAAACACTTGTAGCATGAGAACCTATTTTGGGAAACACACTCATAGTGATAGTATTATCATAAAACAACATAACTATGCAATAGTACTTGTATCACTTTCAAGAGACATTATAGGTGATAGATCATGAAAAAATATGAATGATAGTGTAAAACAACTCGCATGCAAGAGAAAATACACATGCAAACTAGGAGAGTGCACTTTCAAAACATGAAGGGGACATGCACAATCATTTGGGACTTCGTAGTGCACTTATGTGATCAAGAAAGGTGGAAAAATTAGCAAGGGTACACTGTCACACTGTGAAGGGTTGAAGGGATGGTAAAATGGGCCTTCAAGTCTTTCTTATGCACCCATCTACTCAAGGGGATAAGAAGGTTATATTCTCACAGTTCAGATGGAGGAAGGTTGAGGTAAACAAGGCTTCGGGTCTTCAGAACGTGCCCATGTGCTGTAAGGAAAACAACGTGCAATGTCACATGCTGAAGGGTGCAATGATGAGGCTTCTTTCCATCATGGTTCACTCATGACCTCTAACACAAAGAGGTTCCACTTTATACTCTAAAGGTTCAAGGGAAAATTCTTCGTGCCTTCATGATGCGCTCATGTGCTCAGGAAGAAAATATGGTAAAATAGGGTGAAGTTTTCGAGGTTCATGTTGCTTCGAGATCAAGAAGTGTGCTTTTCCTTTGGAAGTTTAGAAACAAATTCAATCAATAGGACTCGATGATAAGTTGAGGAAGAGAAATATATGCAAGTCCTTATATTTTCGGTCACATGCATAGTGTAAGCTAGAAGGTTTCAATAATGTGAAGAGTTTCTTGCATGTGACAGTGGATTAACACTTGCAGCATGAAGATTATGTTAGTGTCAGTTAGTTCAGCCTGTCACCAGTGATCAAATATGCTCTTACAAGGTGTTTTTAGGGTGTCAAGTCAAAGTTTTTCATTTTAGTGAGTCTTCAAATAAAAATTTGGTCGTTGGCTGTTGATCTCTAGATCACTACTACTCCCTTCACTTACTCATGGTCTTCATCACTCATCATGGTCATTGTCATCTGTGAGGTATCATATCTTTAGTTAAGTGTCTTGATTCATGAAATGGCTAAGTTCCTTATTTTAGGTCATGGTCTAGGGTTTCACTCCAGGTGTCATCATGATACCGTATGTCGAAACAAAAACATGTTCATCATGTGATTCAGTGGGTAAAGGGAGTTAGTATCTTAGGGAAATAAAAATGAAGGTAAAGGTAATGTTTAATTTGAAATAAGACAATCCTGCAGTACACTACGTCATCTCATATTTTCTCATAGGGACAATTTTTCTTAAAAATATGTTTTTGACCCAATGGAGAAGGATTTTACAAAAGTGAAAGAGGTTTTTGTCAATTATAGTCCAAGGAACGAAAAAATCCTTCATTTTATGCACAGATATTATGATTTGAGATAAATTCCCAAACTACACTTGCAACAGGAGAGTTGTTACAATTATGGACAGCTTGACTTCAAGACAGTTGTTCAGGGATTTGTAGTAGGTGTGGGCAATGCTTAAGAACTCTATTGTGTAGAAAACATCCTAACATTTCCAATGCTAACTTTAGATCATGATTTGGATTAGTGGAGGCATCTAAAAGTTCTTTGGAAGTTAGCACTACGCTTTTGTCAGAGACACCCTGGGATTTTGGAGTGACCTTAGGAAAATAAAGTTTTCTCCCTGATCGAGTGTCCAAATTACATGTTTGAGGTGTTCATCTTGCAGCAGACTTCAAGAGATTTGCAAAGATCTATCAAGTTCGCACTCTGGAGCAGTTTAAGACCTCCAAAAGTGGTTTTCAAATCAGTTTTGTGCTTCTGGATATTGTGTTGTGCTTCTGAGGGTGGCACTGCGCTTCTGAACACTGCATTGTGCTTCCATGAACTGTGTTGTGCTTGTGCTAGAGTAGCTTGAAGCTCATCCAAACTCACCTAAATTTTGATTTTGAGGTTGAAATCCTAATTATTGCTACTCTGATCTTGTTCACAAGTAAGTATCATCCTTTTTATCACCTTTTTCCTTTGGCAAGATGAATTCAAATGCAAGTTCTCTTCATCTAGGGTTTACGTGAAATTTTTATTTTTCAAGCACTTGTGTAACTAATGGTTTGGTTAGTTTTGATATTTAAAACATGTAAATATTCCACCTCGTACATCTGTACATGTTTAAAACACCCTATGATTCACTAAATAACTTATTAATCATCATATTGCCTCATCCTTACACAAACCCTAGCTCATACCTAACATTTTGGGCAATTTCCTAGCAAGATTATTTTTCAAATTATCCTACTCATCTCTCTCTCTCCTTCCACTCCATTCAAACTTCCTATGTTTCCTACAACCCCTATCTATCTCCCAAAATTCCCCTACCATCAGTTCCCTTCGCTAATTCCCTCATTTCATCATTTCCTTCCTTGAGTAAGAAAACAATTAGCTTAAGGCTAGACATACCATCATGGAGAAAGATAAATCTAAGGTGTTGTAGCAAGGAGGCAAGTGAAAATTAGTGTTGGAGCCTAGTGAAATTGAGGAAACTGAAAAACAAGGGAAGAAAAAGAGGCCAATGACCAAGGGACTCAAAAAGGCATTGAATAAGGAGAAAGGACACAGTTTGCTAGATGAAGACCTAGACATGGAAGACATAATTGCCTTAGAGATCAATGAGGATAGAGATTATTGGCTAGATAAGTTCAATGATCGCTTGGAAAAGCTTCTTGAACATGATATGTAACATGGAACATGATATGTAACATCAAGCTCAAACAGTTGGAAAACAAGCTCAAGGAAAACCTAAAAGACAAAAATGAGAGGGATAGGTTAGAGATGCTTGCCGAAGAATCCATGAGGGATTTACAAACATAATTTTCCATCTCATGACCAATTTTGAAGGAATTATAAGAAATTTTTATTTTTTGGTTATTTTGGTGCCAAATTCAGAAAATTGGCTAGTCACAAAACCACAATGTGTTTTTCCTCAAGCCTCCAAATGACAAATGGTTTGAAGGTTTCAACCCATTTCATCAGATTTCTCAGAGAGGGCCCACATTTTGAGAAAAAGAAGAAAAAGGTGTCAAAAATCAACATTTTTCCCCTCCTTTTGACAGGCATTGCGCACCTGCAGACACCTTGGGAGAATGAATTTTTCAAGGCCTTTCGATGGGTCAATTTCAAAACTTCAAGGTATTCTGGAAACTAGACTAGAAAATATAGTTGACCATTCTTTCAGCTCTTCATTTGGTCCTTAGGAAGGCACCTTAAAGTGGGCTCAAAGTTGGAGTTGTGCTTATGCAAATTTTTGTGCTTTTCATTTTAAATTTTTGTGTGTAATTTCCTAGTTCTCATTTTGACTTGGTCAAAGTCAAAAATCATGATGTAATTGAAGTTAGCTTGAGGTTATATGATGTAATCATGAATAAATAGACATGATAGTTTATTTTTATAGTTTATTAGGCCTCATTAATGAAGCAAAATCCAAAACAAAGTCTACAAGAAGTGTTTGTGTTTTACCTTATCACTCTCATGTGTTGGTTGAGAGAATCTTGGAAATAGTTCCACCACCTAGGAATTTGATTCTTGAAGGTGGGGAATTTGTTCAATTGAGTCTATATGTATCATTTCTTATTCATAGATAAGGGTTGCACTTTTTTGGAGCAGACTTGTATCTTATGTTCTCTTGAGCTAATACAAGAGCAGTTGTAGCTATATTTTAGGAACTCTAGTTCAGTGAGTCTATGGTGTCGTTTCCTTTTCCGATCAGTTTATAATGGATAAATCATCTCCCTTTACATGCTTTATCTTCTTCTTATGAAATTTCTTGTAGTTATATAGACATAAATCTTGAATTTAAGCTTTATTTATGTGGAATTGATAGTTGTGTTTAATTTCTTCTAAAGCTAATGAATTCATGCTTTCACAATCTCTTTAGTTTCTTTTAAGCTCACAAATCTATACTACCTCGACAAACACTTCAATTTCACCATAACACATTGATATCTAGCTCTTATTTATACTTGTTTCTACATACTTAAAGCCTAGACCTAATTACTGGTTCTAAACCTTAGTCTAGCAAACCTAAAACCATAAATTAACAAATACTCATAATAGGCTTGCATATCTAGCCTAAAACTTTGTTCTTTACAACTTTTCATTGATAAATCCTTTGAGATATCCCTCTCTCGCTGAGTAGGACTAGTTACTGATATGAAAGTGGTTCGAGGTTACCTCTTTCGATCCCTCCTTAGCCTAGGAAATTGTAGGGGATAACAGATTCAACATAAATGCCAACAAAAAAATTGAATAACAAGAGATCGACAGCAAGAAAAGAAATATTGTGCAATGAAATGATGAAATGCGATAGAGGGATTTGACATCCAAACTTTATGCACTACTTGAGAATGACTTCTTGATTCCCCAATTGTGTGCTTAACTCATATGAAATAATTATGCTAAGAATTATTACCTGAGTTGATTTAGGGAAATTAACATGAAAAATTAATCCATGCATGAGTGTAACTTCCCATTGCATGAATGGGTTAGTTAAGAGGAATCATGAAGACTCCTAAATTCTAGGCATGCACCTTGATGAGGCAAGTTGGCTCATCCATGCAACTATACAGGGCACATGTCTTCGACATGAAGGAGTGCATCTAGGTAGGGCACACTTGCTCAACATGAAGGAGTGCACTGAAGTAGGGAACACTCTTTTAGCCCAAAAGAGTGCTCTCAGCTCAAGTTCATCTCTTTGTCAACTTATAGTGTGATTTTTATTTTTGTGAGATATTTTCTTTCTTTTGTTTATTTTTTCATGCTTTTTGAGTGTTTTTTTTATTATGTGAATGGAAATAATGCAAGTTTCCAAGTCAAGAAAGTTTATGAGTTCACCTAACCATGGATCAATTAACTCAAGTGCTTTCTAATAGTTAAGTGATGACGCTTAGCAAAAATGGACTTAGGAGTAAGCGATGCTAGAATAAAACACATAAATAACAAACCAAACAACATGATGACTCAAGAGTGCTTGAAATGATAGTTCTTGTAGGCTCCAAAATTGACATAGGAATAAAAATTGGAGGGTCATTGTCACGGAAAAAGAACTTTGCAGCATGTTGGGAGATCCCTAAGTTCTATGAAATGGTTATGTTGTATGTGTGGATCCTCATTTCTTTAGGAAGTATTATTTCAATTAGTAGGTCACCCTAGCCCCCCATTATTACCTGCTTAAAGTTATAGTCTCCCCTATTCTATTACATTCAATAACAACATAATATAGAAAGACGTATCATTATCATGTCAACATAAGTAAGGGTAATATATTATGGTGAATGAAACAATCAGAGTATGACTTTTACATCACTGGCAATGCTCCACTTCCATCAAGCATGGATAGTACCTCGATGGAGTCGCGTTAGGAACAAAAACATTTCTCTACTGCTAGTGATCCTGGAGAGTACACTAGAAAAGTCGATTGCCTCACCTCCCTACGCAAGAAGCCTTTCTTTCATTTTTCTCTTTATATTTTGGTTTTCCTTTCATAGAATTATGCATAGGCACTTATTAGTTTCACAAGCGAAAGAGGGACCCTAACTTATTGACAACAGAGGAGGTTTTTCCTTTAGAGATAGGTTTTAGAACTCTAATGCTTTGATTGCCAAAAATGTTCTCCTTATCTTACTCTACATAGATAGATAAGCAAGAATGTACACAATTCATAACAGGGTCGAGTGCAAAATGAGAATACTCGATATATGCGGGCTTTATGGTTTTCTTAGAGCTTTCTGACTAAAGGATTGTATTTTCCATGTGAAAAATCATTGACTGCAGGCATAAACCAAGTCGAGGAATATGGTAGCAGATAAGCCAATTGTTGTGAGTGCTTCAACTTTCCATTCGTAAAATATTAAGCCACATCATCTCAAAGCTCTAATTGACTTATTAAAATATAAGGAGAATCAAAGGAATAAACCGAAACATGGGAGATGAAAATACAAAACAAGGATTTAGTGTATATAATTACATGCAACTTATCCTGAGCTAACCTACACAGTAGAGGGTAAGATCAAGAGAGAGAGAAATGGGGAGACTATTTTCATTTTCATTTCTTTTTTATTTTCTATTAATGATTAGTAAATAAAAAATAGACTAATTTTACACTAATTTTACTTTTATAAATATAATAATGGCTATGTAACTTCTTTAGTACATATTTATTACTAAAAATTTATATAATATTTTCATATTCATATTTTATAATTTTTAAATTAAAAATATTAATATTTATGTATGCATGCTACTCCATTAACCTTAGCTAATTAAATAACTAACTTTATACTTATAAATTTGATCTAGTTTGTATGGGTGGTTGGGAAGAACTATTGTGATTTGTTTGCCACCTAATGCTTTGTGATTCAATAAATATTTTGTAAATATGTAAATAAGAGAAATATGAATAGCTAAAATATGATATAATGTTGTAATATAAAAGAAAATATAACTTTTGTAATGTTATATAAATTTATTCAGATCAATACAAAACTCAACTCATCGAATTTGAGAGATACCATCCTGGACTAACTTGGTTTGTCAATTTTAGGTGTTATGCCCCATTCTTTGTGACTCCTTTCTCAACCATATTCTAGTGTTCCATCTCTACCATTTTTTATACCTAAAATATGTGCTCCCCGTAACGGTAGCATTACTATACACTTTTGTCTGCTTTCACTATTTAATTATCACCCTTGAGAATCCTCATGAACTCCCTTCGTAGATCGAAATGGATTCCTTTCTTTACACTAAAGGCTCTCTTCTCTATCTACCACAACTCTACACTCATTCACTCCAAAAGTATACACTATTTACTATGTTTGGGGAAACTAATACCTTTACTCCAACTATAGTTGCTTCATTAAGAGAAAAACGTATGCAAGTTGTGAGCATTCAACCCTTCAAAAGCTTTATATTGGCTTGTCATGTATTCTCTCTGGAAAATTTGGCGTAGATGAGAGTATGTAGTTGCAAGTCGTTGTGACATTATGTGTAACCATTTTTACTAAACTCTAATTGTTTCTTCATGCTTATTTGTTCTTTTATGCTGCCACTTAGCAAAATCAATAATAAAAGAAAAGATTATTTTAGACTTCTTGTGCCAAGAGGTGCTCTACAACTAAGTATATGAAGGAAATGTTGTTACGTAACATTACATTAAACAAATTTAAAACATATTTATTGGCTAATTAATTTAAAATAAAGAATAATATTAAATAGGTTGATTCAATAAAAAAATTTAACAAAAAACAGATATACCCTGTAATATTATCAATGGCAAAAGGAAATAAAGTGTAGTAAAAAGTAAAAATAAATAAATATAAAGTTGTTTAGATAATCTTCGGCAAAATCACATAACCAATCTTTTGTCGACGCGTTTCGAACCAACCAGTGTGGTTCATCGTCAGGACGATGAACCACACTGGTTGGTTCGAAACGTGTCGACAAAAGATTGGTTATGTGATTTTGCTGAAGATTATCTAAACAATGTTATGGATCACAGAAGTCTAAATTCCTAAATATAAAGTTCATTTAGTAAAAGAGTGTGAGTGCCCAAATCTTCAATTAAGATATGTTTTTTCTTACAAAAGTCTTAATGTATATAATCTCTAACATCGAGTGATGAAATATGATTATTTGTGTGTAAATTATTCTTGGTTTTTACATTGGAAAACAAATTCATCCAACTATAAAACTTACCAACACCTCATTCCTCAAAAATATTAGATTAGATTTTAATACAAAACTCTTACTTGTTTCTTTAAATAAATATATAAGGTTAGATTTTATTTGTAATATAAAAATACCTATAATATCATTTTCCACGTGAAATTGAATAGATACAAACAACTCGTATTATGTCTGAAATGTTGCATGAAATTGGAATATTTACAAAACTAAAATGCTACCTAAAAAAATTTAGTAAATTAACATCATAGTTAAATGTGTTCGTGTGAGGTAAATTTATCAAAGTAAAAAAAAAATAGTATTTCAAATATATTAATTAAGAAAATTAATATGATAGTTAAATATGCTTTTGTGTGAGTTAAATTTTATTAAAGTAAAAAAAATTAAGTATTTCTAAAATATAAATCACCTAAATTGATATGAAAGTTAAAATTCTTTTGTATGAGGTAAAATATATCCAAGTAAAAATTAATAGCTATCTTAGATATATAAATTATAAATATTTTTGTCTAAGATAAAAAGAAAATATTTAATGATAACGATATTCTAAATGGAAAATGATGCTTCAATAAATTGCATAACTAGATATTATAGTTAAAATGTGTTTTTATGAGGTAAATTTTATCAAACTCAATATAAAAAGTTATCAAAGTTATCAAGATATATAAAAAATTAAGATTGGAATTAGAAATATGAGTGCATAATATGGGTGCATAATTTAATTTAATTAAAACTAGTCAAATTTGTAAATTAGAATCCATTAAAAGAAAAAGGGAAAACTAATGAAGAATAATTTAAATGTAATACTAAGTTACAATATTTTAGATAATTTAAACCTACCATTTTAAATTTGGTTTTATCAAGTGCGGATAGGATCAACTCTCTTGAGGTTTGAACCTCTCTTTGAGTGTGAATGTCTCAAGTGAAATACTCGCACCTTAAGGGATTTGATCATTCTAGGAGCTTGATAGAGTTGTGTTTAACATGGATCTAGATTTGTATTTACCAAATGGTGACATTCAAGGCCTGATAATTTCCATAATTCTGTGAGTACCGTTAAGTAATTCCACATGGATCATTAAGTAATTCCACATGGATTGTAAGAAGAAAGGGGAGAGAATTGGTATCCCATAATTATCTTTTGCTGTCCAATTTTAGATTTGTGCAAGTAAAAATGTGTGCTTCACTTTGCACAAAGAAAAAAGGGGAGAGTAGGTATCTACAATTGTGACTTGGTGACCGTGAATTGGAGTATTTTTTGCCAAATAACCAATATCCATTTGCATTTATTTTTGGTGAAATAAGGAAAAAGGTTAACTTATATATAATGATTTTTCTGAGGGGAGATTTAATTTGATTTTCGTGTTATCTAAAGAAACATGAAGCATTTCACTAAGATGTATGACAACAATGAATTGTATTAGGTTGGCAACATCTTGAAACTATAGTTTTCTGCTTATAGATATATTTTTTTCCACTTGAGATTATTGTTATAGAGATTTTATTATCCAATCCTCAACTCAAGAATGTTTTGAATATGCATTCTCTCATATCCATCGGCAGGGTGGTAGTGACTAGCTAGAAGAACTATCAATAATGGTCCAAAATGATCAACTACACTCTCAATTTTGATGACTTATGTAAGTCATTCTTAAAGGAGAGGATGAAAACACTCACACTAAGTGGACATGAGATAAATAGTTACCAATTTGGGATAGTAAAGAAAAAAAAACCATATACCCTGATTATTTCTTCTATAAGAAAAGATGTGATTCATCATATATTTTCAATTACATATTCCTATGGTGTATTTAATGATTTGAAATATATATATGACTCACACTGAGAATTGAAAATTGTTTAGTTGATGTTTAAAATCCTCCCCCTTGAGATGAAATGCAATGATCCTCTAGACCTAGCCTCTGAAATTAGTGCCAGCATGCATGATTTAGATGCCACTATAGTCAAGATGACAATTTGTCTCATATCCTTTGTCAATGGCCTCTATCATACATATTCTAATTATCTTGAATACCTACAAGCTAGAAAGCAACTAAAATCCATTACTTTTGAAACCCTAGTACATAAGTTTATAGAACAAGAGAAAGAATTCGAAAAAATTAAGACAACAACTTAGTCCTAGGGAGAAGTAGTGTTCCTTGCTTAGAAATTTGAATAATTGGTCACATGATTCTCCTAAAAGAAGAGACAACAGAAGATGACATGGAAGAAACAAATTCTGATGTAGGGGGCTAAACACCATTAAGAAAAATATATGACATTCACTACATTCAGTGTGACATAGATGGACATAATGAATGAAAATGTAGAATCCCTAGAGAGGGAATCAAAATGATTTAAAACCAAAAAAAAAGACAAAGGTAAAACATCAATTCCACCTAAAGGTAAAGCACATGAATCTTCTCGTTATATTATTTCCCATTGCAATATTAGAGTAATTAAATATTTGTTTCACACTTGTTTTCTTCATGGAAAGATGCATGGTTGCTTCATACAAATGAAATATGTTATATAACCCTTTTGAAAGACTTCTTTGAAGACCTCCATGACAAAATAGATGCAGAAATGAATTTTGCAAACAAATCAAGCCTCAAGCCCTCAACACTCCACACCATTGGGCTTAAATTTCCTAAATTTATCGATTTTCTTTTGCATGATGTAGTCTACCTTTCAAAACCATAAGTAAATCTATTTCCGTGTGTTCATATTGCTCAACAAGGTCACTTCATTCACATGTTTGATGGAAGCTTAGAGAAAAGGAAAGCACCTGACAATAGAGTTGTCATGACTAGAGTGGAGGAGGAAAGATTTTTGAGAACATCTACTCCTAGAATCGCTCAAGCCCAACCTTTCACTCCTAGAATTGTGTAATCGAGCCTTCCATCATGGCCCCAGTTGCGAACTACAAAACCTCTAAGCTCAAGCTCAAACCTTGAGCTCTTGGACTACGCAACTGCAGAATTACTAGGCTTTCTTTTCCTCCTAGAACTACAGAGTTGGATAAAATGGTCTAAAATTACTTCATGTTGACTTGCTGACTCCAAAAACTAAGTAATTTCTCTCTCCTGCCCTGGTAGTACTACGCATTACGCAGTATGATGGCTCAAGCCTCAGACATGAACTCTTGAACTACATCATTGCACAATGAAAAGGGCTCCTCTATCCTCCAGAACTATGCAATAAGCTGATCAAGTGCCCATCCCTTAACCTGTCACACTAAGCTCCCATATTACATAATTTCCTTTCTTAGGCAAAGATTACCTACATATTACATAGTCTCAAGGCTCAATCTTCACCTCTGACTACCTCACCTACACAATTGCACAATTACTAAGCCTCTTTCCCAGCCTGTCACCCAGTTCCAACTCAGTCAGTGGATCAATATGCACCATCTTAGACTAGCGGTTTATAGGATTGATGTCATCTTTTCATCTATGGATTGTAGATGTAGGTACTCTTTCATGCTATGGAAAGGTGATGAAGAAGGAGTTGGAGGAGGAGGACATTCTAGAAGAAACATATGGAGCTAAAGAGATAAGATGATCCTTAGGGGAGAAGATAAAATCAATATCAAGATCACATGGAACTATCCTCATCTTCAAGTCATAATTAGGAGGAAGAAGAAGAACATGCACCATCTTTTGAATATGATAGAAAGAAAGAGGTAACGAGAAGGACATCTTGGCATTGTCACATCATCATGCAGTTTATGTCATAAGTGTCATGTCATGTCTTCTCACAAGTAATCATATGCCCCATCATTATTGCGGATTATGTAATTAGCCATTAAAAATGTATTATAAAGTGGAAGGCTAAAGGACCCATTCAGAATATGAAGATTCATGTAGAGTTGAAAAGTTATAGGAAGTCAAACAATCATGGGGGTAGTCAAAGAGTGGAAAGGAAGGTGAAACACCACCTCTTGGTTATATATACACCCTCATTGTATTATAAAATGGCTTTTCACCTTGGCTCCTCCCACAAGGCATTAGAGAGACAAACTAGTTCTTTTAGGGAGCAAGGATTAGCTCCAATTCTCCACTATTGGAGCTAGTGGTGTTCATTGTATACATGTGTCTTGGAAATTTTACTTAATATCAGAGGCCTTATGACCAAGACATTCTTCATGCATGGATTATGAATATTTGTAATGATATTCTATGAATGTATGTATTTCATGTTTTCTTTCATCTGTGTTGAAGTAATCAAATTATTTCATTTATTTTAGTACTTATCATATTGATAATGTGTTGTAATGGTTTTTATTGTTTTCCCATCCTTCTGAAATATTCCATGGGATACTAAACAAATATTTCTCATTCATTCATGGTAACGACCATTGCATCGTCTGTGGACTATTTCGCTTGACGTCAAATGGGATCCTTCTTGTTTGCATGTGTCTCTACTTGGGTGGTACTATTACCTCTCTCTGGGAAGATCACATTAATATTTTCCTCTATAGTAGAATAACTTAGATACACCTACAACCAAACACTCACTAGACACAGTTACATTTTTTTTAAAGGCACACACACATTCCTCTCTCTTGCTAACTGGTAGAGCCAAGGGAAATATCTAAGAATACATGGAAATGAGCTGATATTCAATATTAGTCTCTTATTATAGATAGTGTGAGGTCCAATTGGGACTTCACATCGAGGATACCCCTCTATTGAAGAATTTATAGCACCATCAACAATGGCGCTAAAAGGAGGGCCAGATGACAAGCCATGCCTGCTAAGTCTATTTTGAACCTCTTATCTCAAATGGCTTATCCTCAAATCTTACTCCTGGGGTGTCTCTCTAATTTACCCATTTATCAATTTTCAATCCCGCGTCAGCCTCTCTATCACTTGTCTCAATTAAATTTTGATGGAAAGGATGGAACATCCATAACTCGACACATTTATGATTTTCTTAAATTTTGTGAATCTTACGAAATTGATCATGAAGAGTTTTCTTATGTTATTTTCTTCCTCATGCTTGAAGGTGATGTTAAACAATGATGCCATAACTTATCGCATGCTTCCATTCGTTATTTCCATGATTTCCTTAAGGAGCTTTCTCAAGTCTTTGATAGGTATGATTACCAAAATGTTTATAAAAGAATCAATCAGTTAAGAATGAGTCATGATGACTCACTTGAGGATATCTCTAATTGATTCCTTCACCTTTGTTATGAATTTCCTAAAGAACATGGGGATTAGGATTTCTTTAATTAAAAGTTTCCTACTTCCCCAACTCTTGTGAATCATAAGACCCCACTAATTTCAGAGGAGGAATTTACTGCTCTTTTTTTTCTTTTTCCTCCTCATTTTTCAGTTCCAATGAATGTGTCTCCGTGGAGTCATAATAAAGTTGGGAAATATGTAAATCAATTTCCTAATGCATCTCCTCATTCTTCTTCCGCTTGTGATGACTCAGTTTAAATGGAGCAAATCCTAGAATGGCCCATGAAGTCCATGGTGAAGACTAACATCTCCATTCTGAAAGAATATGTTAGTATTCATAAATCTAGCCTCGAATCTGATTTGGGTTTTTATTATCCTCTATCATCTACATGCCATGAATTTATGTATCGTGATCTGCCCGATAAACCTCTCCACCAACTAGTTTTTCACACTCTCTCAATTTTCAAGTTGTTGGTTCAAATTGAGATCCTATACAAGGAACTCACATTACACATGTATGGGAAAAAGAAGGTGAATATGTTTTCAATATTTCTTCTCTTTACCAAAATAATCCACGTGAAGATGATGTGTTTCCATTCTTGGATGATTTTCAATATGCTAATCTCAGTAGTGAATCAAATATAATTAATTATTTCAATCAATTCGTAGCCTGGGGAAACAATAATTGTAGTGACGATGACATTGTTGATGTATGCGATCACGAATTCCTAGGTGCATCATCTGATCTTTTAGTTTCTCATGAAGGCATTACTTTAGATCTAGAATATGATTCAGTCAAAGAAGATGTTCTTATCAAAACTTCCTCTTCATCTCACTATCCCTTTCTCTCTACCATTGGTGATGAATCTACTTGCAACAAAGATACTCCATGCTCTTCAATCCTCCATCTGATGAGCTAACCTTTCAATTGGAAAAAGGTGCTGGGAATATCCATGATGCAAATGAAAACAATCAAATCGTTGAGTATTCTTCCCATCCCTCATCATTTTCTCTCTTGCATGAAGAAAACTATTCAAATTAGCTACTCATGAAATTTCCTTGATTCATTCATCTTCGAATTTGCACTCAAAAGAATCATTCAACTCAAGTAATCTAGTTGTTTAAGTTGAAAAATCCACTAAAATCGTTGAAAATATGGTTGTCATCTGGTGAGCAGTGGCCTTATTGAAACTAGTGGTGGCATATATTCTCAAACCATACACGCTATAGTCCAATATTCAAAATGTGGTTTTACGATCCTAGAATGTTTCAGGAGCTACCAAAGAGTTGAGGCACTTCAACTTCTACTGATGATTATGCAGGATCTCACAAATCTGGTAATCCACTCGAACAAAGCCATATCTAGTTTCTCTCCCACAATCCTTCTCTTAGCATGGTTTCACTCAATGTAAATTTCTTTGCAAAAGATGTTAGGTATTTTAGATGTAATATTTTGAACTTTTGAGGTTTGGTTTCTAATCATATTCAATAATCTTTTTCAGTTGATTCATCCTCATGCAAATCTCTTGCATCAAAATCAGGTTTTGAATGTGTATCACTGATGGAGTAATGGAATTGCAAGTATGATCATTTCAAATACTATCTTTAGCTCAAGGAATCTTTCCTCTTAGACTCATTTCTTAGTAATCAACTCCTCATTTTCGTTATGAATTTTGTATTGCAAATCTTTCCCTTCATCGCATTGAAAATCCTCTTGAGTGATAATGAATTCACAAGTTACCACATGAATCAAATCCTTCTTTTCTCACTAAGTCCTGACTTGTCTTATGTGTTTATTGTGCTTTCATTCCTTTTAAATTCTTTTGATAATTACAATGATTGTATAGTTCATCACAAGTTCCAGGAAAATGATTTCCCATATGCACCCTGCGAAGAAGTTGGTTCAATTATTCGAAGCATCTGTAGATCTGTTCAAATTGATTTATCCTTGTTAATTACAAACTGAGAATCTAATGCTTTAACCAGGCCATTTGATCATGATTATGTCTCTCATGACTGTCATTCAACTTGTTATATTCCCATGAGCATATCCAATGATAGTTGTGCTAAATCCTTTGATCTTTATGATATTGGGCGAGTAGTTGAGGCACTTCCACCTTCATTGTTGGTTATGTTAGGTCCTCACTATCTCGACATGATTGTTGAATATGATCAAATCTATTTTCCCTCACAATATTCTCATTGTAATCCCATGCCTCTTGTTGAAAATTCATCTTTTGAAACATTTCAATGTTTTCAAGAGGATTATCATGAATTTTATGATCCAATCATTGAATGGTTGGAATAACCTTACCTGGCAACCTCTGTCACAAATAACAAGTTTTGATGTTTCCTCGCACCTGCTATTGAGTTCAATGTAGATGGAGACACATTTGTGGGAAGCTTCAGAGGTTTTTTGAATGATGGTTCTAATAAGAAAGGTAAGAATATAAAATGGTTAGAAGCGGTTTCTATGGTCTATATTTCTATTGACAGGAAAGAGATTCAATTTTTTCTGCAAGCTATTCAAGTTTTTATCTTTTCTATTGCACATGGTTTTATATTTTTTGTAATCTATCACATATTTGCGATTGCATGTCAGGAAAAATTACAGTGGCTACATTGGAAATTCCAATATATGTGACCCTAACCTTCTAGTTGTTTATGTTAGAAACGGTATACTTTCAGTTTAGCTTACCTACTATCCATCATACATTTGTTTCCTGTAGTTTTCTTGTGTTTTTTGGTTTTGGTTTCACATCATGTTTTTATTTAGCCATTTTTTGTCTTGACTTCTGGCTTTATTTCCTTTTTGTGTATTTTGTTTCCTTTTTTTGTGAGACCATCCATGAATATGCTCTATTAGCTCAAAGGGAATGTGGAAAAATAGAGAAGGACTTTGTAACATTGCAACATTTTGCTACTTATTTGTCCTTCTTCCTTGTCTTGGTTACATTTTTTTGGTCAACGATGTCCTGATACAAAATATGATCCTTGTGCTAAGAAATCATTATGTTAAACCATGACCTCCATGTCTATTATAGAAACCGGATGCGTGAACTCGTGTTTTTTATGTTTTGGTGTTATAGGCTAGTCCAATCAAGTAGAGAAGTACAAGGGGGAAATATAAGCAAGAAAAAAATATCAGAGCAACCTCTCCTGATCTCAATAATTCGATATGCCTCTTCCACTCATGAAATAAATAAGTTTCAATGCACATTCCTATATAAATAGATAAATAAAGGAAAAAGAAGTGAAAGGATTCATACATAAAGAGATGAAGGAATCAACTTCGTCAAGGTATTGTTTAGGCTTGCTAGAAGCAGAGAAATGTTTGTGTTCCTAAAGTGACTCCTTCGGGGTACTTTCAGACCTACTAGTAGTGGAGCAACACTAGAGATGAAAACTATACTCTGAAAATCTAAAACTCGTGAACTTCATTAACCTATCCTGATTCGAAACATTGTGTGATTGTTGATCTTAAGTTTTTTTTTAACTCAGGAATGGAATAAAGGGGGCTATGTTCATGCACGAGGTAAGTGGGGAAGCCATGGTAATCTCAACGATGAATAAATACTTCCTCATGGACTAGACCCTCCATGAAAGAATTTACTAAGGCAGAGAAACTAGACTTCTACCAATGTGTGACCGAGTGTTGTCGATGTGATAAACATCCTCCAAAATTTTTCATACACTCAAATTTTGGAGCCTACAATAGATCTTGTGATCGTTCATTCCATAGTCACTTCTTGGTCAATTGATGTTTTTGAGCTCCCTTCTTGGATCATAAGTGTCAAAGTCACTTTTTCACACATACTCAGTCCATAAAAAGTGCATGAATGTATTATTTAATGAAATATTGAAAAAGCATAGCACAACCCATCAAGATTGTTCTTGTGTGATGTCCATTCCATATCGACATTTAGTGTGCACTAACAATGATAGTTTCTCACACTCTAGCTACGTCTATACTTCTATTTTAGTGAGTTTTAAAAATCGTAACTTCCACACACCTTTCTATTACTGAGAGTCATTTTCATGTATTTGGCTGTCATGTTTTCTTTATTTAACTTTACTTAGTGTCGTTTTCATGTTGTCTTTTCAATGACATGTGTTACCTTCACTGTCATTTAGATATTTCAAGAGTCTTTCGCAGTTTAGTAATTATTGTCTCTTCGAATGTTAAGTGTCTGTTGACAATGCTGGACCTGCCAACATGTTAGGAGATCTCCCCTGTAAGAAGTCACAATTAGACCACAAACTGTTTGGTGTAGGAGTCCTAGCAGTGGGCCGTATGGTAATTCCTTGACCGTGATTTTGCACAGAGGAAAGTGAGATAACTTTGTTGGTAGCAAGGCTGTGATAGCTGCAATGTGTCAAGGAAGGTGCATGAGAGGTTCTAACACATGGTGGTTGAGATGATTGCACCCCTTAGCAACCTGTAATAGTACTCGGCATGGAAGGGAGTACACAAGCGAAGACACATCACAACATGGAAGGCAAGTTAGTGAAAAATCCAAAGTGATGGTTAAACCAGCAACACATTTCAAAAAGATTCATACATACTTATATAGAATAGTCCATACATGCATGCATAAGAAAACCAATACATATATCATTTAGACTAAACCACATAGCACAGAATACAATACAACATATGCATAAAACGTGTTGGCTCTTATTATATAAATAACTGTATGTTCCAGTCATAGAATAAATCCATGTCCAACCACTAGTTCCAATAGTGAAACGTTACAACCACATCTGCTTGCTCCTCCAAAGAGATGTATTAGATTTGCGCAGTGGAGAAGCCAAGGCTTGTTACAATACTATCCAAGCTCTCTCCAAGATAGTCTTATCAGAAGCTTGGCTAACCAAAAGCCTTTACAATGAGTTATGAGGGACTATTTATAGCAAAGGGTGGTGTGACACTTGACATTCGCCTTTCTGACAGTTCAACTACCCTCATGACCCTTCACCTGCTCTACGATTGTTACATCTAGCTATCACAACTTGACTTACACTTGACATGACTTTACATTACAATGCACATGTACCCATGTGAAACAAAATGGCTTGAGCAAGCCAACCTAGACATCACTCTAACTTAGAAAAGCATGGAAGTCCAACTCCTCAACATCCTTATGTTGATCGACAGTAACATATTGATGCAAGAATTGGTAGTCCTTGATGTTGTCCGTGTGCTCTGTGGTAACATATGTCTGAAGCCTGAATCTTACCTCCATAGAATCCAGGTACACTGCTCAAGCTCCTCTATCCAACTCGTCTGAAGGCATGCACATTGTTGTCTTCAATATTTCCGCACCAGAAACATAATTGTGCATGATGTCTACACTGATGGGCAAGTCTGGGCTGGTGGCAATGCACATCAACTCGTCGAAGTATGATTCAGGCTCTAGTCAGACCTGTTTCTTTGTCTTTGCCTGGGTGAGAGTCCCAATATATGGGATCATGTGTGTGCACACCATAATATCCATACTCTTGAATACTTGTGCATGGGAAGCCTTTATGCTAGCGATGAGTTATGGGAGATCTTCATAGTTCCGGATCTAACTCTAGATACTTGGTTTTAGCTCGATTACATTGGCCCTCATCATCTTGGGCAAGTGAAGTAGGGCTCCTTTGTATTTCATCATCCATGTTTGCATGTCATCAACAAAAGCATGCAAGTTCATGAAGATACATGCTCTTCTAGCACATCATTGCTTCCATCCATTGAGATGGATGACTGCCTTATGCATGGTACCAAGCTTGGAGTAAAACATTCGCATCACTATGTTAAGGGACAATACTTCATCTAGTATTTCCTTCTTCTGTTCAGCTTGGGTGGATGTTGTCACCAAGTCTCCTCCTTGCTTGGCCATCTATAGTTCCTTCATCATTCGCTCATTCTTAGCAATCTGAAAGTGAACACTTGAGCTAGTGTCTTCAACATACACTCTAGTTGCATCAGCCAAGGCTATTGGATGTTTGTGCATATCAATCACGATCACTCGTTCTTCAACTTGCGTAGGAGATCTATAATTATTTAGAGTTGATACTCTGCGAGACTGCACAACTCTATGTTGAGTTTTGTCGAATGAGATGTTGTGCATCTCTCCTTCTGGATGATCACCAAGGATCTCAGTGCCTCCTTAGTCACTCGAGACCTGCTCATCATCTAGATGTGGTGAAGTGGGTAATTCAACCTCTTGGTGATTAGGCATGAGGTCGATGTCCTATTCCAACTCTTTCTACTCCATGTTTGCATCAAACTATTGAAGTTCTTGTCCTATCTCATGAGCGATGTCTTGCTCCTATGATGGTTCACCCTATTGCTCTGATGCTAGCTGACATGATAATCCCACTACTTGTATGGGCACTATTCCATCTATTTTCACATGTTTCTCCCCCTGGCGTATCTGCTACTACTGCGCTTCCCTCTCCTATTTTCACAGCTCTTGTTCCTTTCGGAGTTGCTCCCTCAGCTCATGCAACTCCTTCTCTACTTCTTCCATTATTCTCTTATCCCTCTACCTTTGTGTGATTTGCATGTCGCGCTGGTGCCTCTTTGCCTCTATAGCCATACACGCTTTCTCTTCCAATGGATATGCTTAGAATTTGCAACTTTTCTCCTCCTCCATGTGATCAACAATCTTCCTCTTACCTTTTTTGGGAATTGGTATGCTTGCCTTTGCTACCACTGCTGCTACTACTGCTGTTGGTGCTATCTGTGATGCTACTCCATGTTGCTTTGCTAACCACTCCACAATGAAGCCAACCTGTTCATTGGGTCTGGAGAAACTGTAGCAATATCTCCATAGGTCCTCCTTCGCCTAATGACATGCCCCATGGATCCAGTTGAACTAATCTCTTGTGTAGTGATATTTCACAATGTAATGTGGGTGATATGGATTGTGGCTTTGGAGGTCGAATGGCTACTTCTTCATTAGTTCTTCTTCGACATCTCCTTGCTCGATACTCTGAGTCTCATATAACCCAATCTGCAACGGAAGAGCGGGCGAAGGTTCCTTCTTCTTCTAGTACATTCTAGTTGTCAATCCTGTCAAGATGTGGTATGCTACTTTCTAGATGATAACTATGCCCAAGAAAAAATCTAGTAGAACATGTGGAGGCTTCTCTGCACTAAAAATTCGGATGAAGGTGCTAGATGGTGAGGCATACCAATCAACAATGCCTATCAATGCCTCCATTGTTTCCTTTGAAGTGTAGGGTGGATCTTGTTTGAATATCATCTTGTACACTGGGGTGACAAAATGATCAAAAAACCATGTGATTACTCCTCTGAAGCCACATTCATACAACAACTTGAAATATGTTTTCACAACAATCTCCGCCAGTGACCATGCCCACTCCAAGCCCGAGAACTCCTGTCGAGCATAGACTGCATCTAAGATGTAGGCAGACATGTAAATCTCTGCACGCATACCTCCGGGTGACTTTCAAGCCTTCGTTACCTATACCTTCAACTAATAAGCCAACATGTTGGACGAGTTACATGGTTTTCCTTCTCTAGGCAGTTGGTCCAGTGTGATCACCCAACTATATGGGGAGGTTTCCGCGCTTTCTTGGACATACAGTTAACAGAAAAATCTGACCAAGTATTGATATGCCTTCTGCAGTATCTTCATCTTGAAGATCTGGCTGGGTATCAAACCCGAATCGAGTCGCCTCCTTTACCAACTTCTTCAGAATGCCTCTGGAGTTAGCACTGCTGTTTGGTAAGCTGAAGGGAGTTTTCATGATAGTCACAAGCTCTAATATTTGATACATCTCATTATAGTCTTGTGCCCAGAATATTGCAAGCTTCGTCCCACTGACACTGCTCAAGGTCATCGACTGAGGATTAGTGTGGGAGACGATCTGGTGTATCATGTCTGTGCATGGGAACGTGGGGTATCTTCATGCAATCTGCTACAAGCTGGACTTGTGAATGTTCACATGCAGTTATTGGTCTTCGAGGTGTTCCTCAAAAGTGCCTGCAAATGCTCCATTCACCTCTTCCAATTGAGTTTTATGTCCTTGTCTAGAAACAACTTTGTATCTTCATAGATTGGTAGACTAGAGGACACTTGCTCAACTGCTACTCCAGCTACCTTTTCGTCAGTGTCTTGTGATCCTGCTCTCTTAGAAGCCATTTATCCTCTACTGCTAAGAGGTGGCTGAACAACTAAAAGATCTGGAGACAAGCAACATGCATGGCAAGAAATCTGTTAGCGAAAACTAAAGAAAATTCGGGGAATGACATATCACATACTTGGGGAACTGATAGGAAATATTGCACAATTTCTTCTGAGAGGCTGGGCGACTTTCTATGAGAACTACGCAAAAGGTAGGCTAGGTTGTCTGGGAGTAAATATTAACTTCTATATTTGGCAATGCACAATCTTGACTAGCTATAGACTGCTGGGATTTCCTAATGCACAATTCGAGATGGGTGTGATTGCAGGCTCAGGGAATGCATTGCACAATTTTCTGGGCCAACAGTCATTCTCCCTCAAAAATATGTAAAACAGTCCTAGAGGACAGTTCTGGGTAGAAATGTACATTTCTAGAGAGGAAGACAAAGACTTCCTTCCCCAAATTACGCAATGCTATCCTAGTGAAGGTAGAGTCCAGGCCAAGGTTGGCCCGACTCGTCGACAAGAAACTGAAAGAAAATCTGAAAGTCAATGCATGCTGACACTAAGTGAAAGAAGAAGTGATTGTCAGTACATGCAAACATGAATGAAATATTTAGTAAATAGATTAACATGAATGTGGGTGAAGTGAGTCGTTGAAGCAATGACCATTTGTGAAAAAGAGTTTTGTACATGCGAGAGCAGTGAGATAGAAATGAAAACTAAAACAGTGCTAGTACAAGCTAGTATGCATGTTAATGACAACATGCATTCAAATAAATCAAGCAAACAACACTTACACAAGGAAAATACACAAAAAGCAACAAAAATGCAGAAAAAGACAAGTTGAGGCTAGTTACCCATGAATAGCCAAGCTAGGTCTGTCGAAGAGTCCTGGATGTGCTGTGGAATGTTAGAGATCCAACATTGATGTGAAAGAATGAGTTTTTATGGGTTTAATAAATGAGTTTGGCCTCATGACGCGCATGCCACAAATTTAGGAAAAAGTGACACTTGGAGGAAAGTTTCTAAATCAACTTTGCATGTAACCTCCAGTGGCTAAAAATAACTCGCTGAATCATGGGATGTCTTTTTCATGTTGCCTTTTTCTTTTCCGATAAAAAGCAAGCCATGCATGTAAGTCAAGTTTCCTTGGTCCTGGGTGGAACTAGTCAACCCAACTACTCATGCATGAAGCTTCTCAACTTCTTGAAGCGAATGCATATTCCTAGCTGGGAGTTGGGCTAATGCCCAAGAGATTTGTGCAATTTCTTGGCAAAGCAGCTAGCTGTTGTCCAAATTTGCGCAAATTCTAGGCTGAGCAAACTTGCTTGGGAAAATTGCACAATTTTCACTATGAGGGTTGGCTGGCAGAATTGCACAATTCTGGAGCCCAACAGGCTGCCAGAAATGGTTACGCGAATTTTGTAGGGAAGGTTGGTTTCCCTCCATAAATGCGCAATTTGTTGGGAAGTTTCTCAGCCTCTAGTTGGACCAAGTCTGGGTGATCACCTTGTGATGGGAATGCATCAAGATGTGATCGGTAGGTTTCCTTTGTGTAAGAAAAACACTGAATCCTGTGTACTTGATGAAGCATGACAAGGTGGTGTGAAAAGCCAGTAGGGAGGATCCAAAACGAAGCTAAGGAAAAATTTTGGAGGGTGGTTGTAGCCACTACAACCATGTCACACAATGTACATAAGCTTAGTTGGGTGGTTTCAAGAGGTTATATTTGTGAAAATGAGTTTATCTTACCATGAAGACATCTATCGCACTCATTTCTAAAGTTTTAAGAACTAACGGAAAAGTGTCGTCATGGTCGTCACAAACTGTACCTTTAGTGTCACACTTGTTATAAAGTCATCGCAAAGTTGTTGTATTGAGGGAAATATGTTGTTAACACGTTTTGAGTGATATATTTTATTGTGTCATCAAAGTGTTTCAAGTGTGTGATCATAGTCAAGTCATATCATTATTCACGTCAATTTCCTCGTTCCCAGACTTAGCCAATTTTCATAAATTGCCAACAACCTAGCCTCAACCAGCCTTCATCAACTGTACACTACACAGTTCCAACCCTTAAGCTCTATCCTTGTCCCTTGACACAACATAATACGTAGTTCCTACTTCCGAAGACTATGCACTACACAGTTCTAGTGCTTAAGCCCAGTCTTTGGCACCGATAATTATGCAATCAAGTCCTCCAGCCTAGCCCCAACTATGCACTCTGCAATTTCTAAGCTCAAGATCAAGTCATGATCTCTTGGACTATGCAACTATGTAATCACCAAGCTTTCTTTTCCTGCTATAACTACACAGTTTCATGAAAGATTTAAAAATCCCTTTAGCCTCAGTCATTGACTCCTAAGAGTACATAATTTCTCTCTCCTACCCAGTTATTACTACACATTGTGCACTCTAAATCCTTTGTCCTCTACAACTGCACAACAGGCTGATCCAGTGCCCATCCCCTCAGCTTGTCACACTGAGATCCCAGGTTGCACAGTTTTCTTCCTCAGTCCAACCTGAACTACACATTGCATAGTCTCAAGGCTCAAGCTTCATCCTTGACTGCCTGAGGTATGCAATTGCAAAGTTACTGAGTCTCTCTCCAATCCTATCACCCGATTTTGACTGAGTCACTGATAAATATGCACCATCTTAGACTAGGGGTTTATAGGATTGATGTCATCTTAACTTGAATGGATTGTAGATGCAGGTACCCTTTCATGCTATGGAAAGGTGATGAAAAAAGAGATGGATAAGGAGGACATGTCAAAGGACACATATGGAGCTGAAGAGATAAGATGATCATCAGGAGAGAAGATGAAGGAACACCGGACTATAACAGAAGATGAGGATCAAGATCCCATGGAAGAATTATCATCCCAAAATCATAAGGAGGAGGAAGAAGAAGAACATGTATCATCTTTCCAAGGAGAAACAAAGAAAGAAGCACCAAGAAGCATAGCTTGGCACTATCACATCATCATGAAGTATATGTCATCAGTGTCATGTCATGTCCCATAACAAGTCATCATATTCCACATCATTATTGTGGATTATGTAATTACCTATTGAAAATGTATTGTAAAGTGGGATTCCAAAGGACACATTCAAAATATGAAGAGTCATGTAAAGTCAAAAAGTCATAGGAAGTCAAACAGTCATGAAGATAATCAAAGAGTCACAAGGAAGGTCAAGCATCACCTCTTGGTTATATATACACCCATTGTATGAGAAAATGAATTTTAACCATGGCTCCTCTTGAAAGGCATTAGAGAGACAATCGAGTTTTTTTGGGGAACAAGGATTGGATCCAACGCTCCATTATTGGAGCTAGTGGTGCTCATTTTATACATGTGTCTCAGAACATCAACTTAATATGAGAAGCCGTATGACCAACATGTTCATGCATGGATTATGAATATTTGTAAGACTATTTTTTATATGTTTTTATTTCATGTTTTCTTTCATCTGTGCTAAAGTAGTTTAACTATTTCAATTATTTTAATACTTATCATATAGAGAATGTGTTGTAATGGTTATTATTGTTATCTCATCCTTGTGGAGAATTCCGCAAGATACTAGACATTTTTTTCTCATTCATTAGTTGTAATGACTGTCACACCTTTTATGGACTATTTCGTTTGATATCAGATAGATCCTTATTATTTGTGTGTGTCTCTACTTAGGTGGTACGATTACCTCTCTCTTAGAGGCTCACTTTACTATTTTCCTTCATAGTAGAAGAACTTTGACACACTAACAAGCGAAGACTCACTAGGAACACTTACATTCTTTTTTAAGGCATATGCATATTCCTCTCTCTTGCTCATAGTTAGAACAAAGGAAAATCTATAAGAATGCATCACAATCGGGGTGATACTCTAGATGGGGCTCCTATTTCAAATGATGCGAGGTCTATTTGGGACTTCACATCAGGGAGAGACCTTGGTTGATAGATTCATCACTATCAACAATTGGGTATACTTGTTGAAAAGAAAATTAAAAGTTTTGAAACTTTCAAAAATTTTCATGTAAGAATTGAAAATGAGAACAATTTTATATATAGAGATGTGAAATTTTTATAATAAAACTAATATTATTAAGAACTAGTATAGATCCATCTTAACTAAGGATTTACGAAGTTAATGAGAGGAATCAAACCTCTCTAGATAGAAATCTTCCTTTAAATTTTGGAATAAAAAAGAATGTATCTTGAGAGATCTAATCATTCTAGGTGCTTGATAGATCCATAGTTAAAATAGATCAATGTTTGAATATATGATGTTTTCTATTGATATAAATTGGTTAACATGGATAAATAAATAATTTATTTAAATTTTAAGTAAATTATATTTAAATATTTAAAACAAATATAAGTATTATATATCTTCACACACTCAAAACTATATATATATATATATATATATATATATATATATATATATATATATATATATATATATATGATGGTTAACGTCCACTGAGACCAATATTTGGTCTATCGGACCTCAAGAAACAAATTATTATTTAGTTTGATTTAAGATTTTATTCCTATCCTCAAAACAAACTTGGAGAAAAGCTTCCCAAGCTCACTATAATTTTGACATTATAAAAGGCTAGGAAGGTCACTATTGCAACAAAGATTATGAAAGTGAGATCTAATGTGGTTGTATCGGGGACACTGTAAGAGGAAGTGATTTTCATCCTCGATGTTGATATACCTTTTTAAAGTTGATATAAAATTATATTAGTTCATATAAATATTGCAATATTTTATTTATGGTATTCATAATGAATTAAAGATCTTTAAGTAATATAATAACAATGTATGTAATAACTAATATTATATAATATTTTTAACTAAATATAACCAAACATGTATGTACAATTTGTTTTCATTACAATCTACATTCTTTTTTCTTAAACATATAATATTTTATTTTTACTATAAAAGGAACACATCAACTTCAAATTATGAATCGAAAGAATTACAAATCTTCCTTAAATTAAACTATAAAATACATCCCTCAATTTAGTTTAACCATAAATTATGATATTATTCTAAACAAACCTTAAACTATAAATATCAATGAAATTATATATATATATAATTTATTCATTATGAGTATTTTTTTTTCAAAAAATAATTTAGATCTCTTTTAAACTTTAAAAAATCTACAATCTAAATATTTTTATTTATTTTTATTTTCAATCTTAAGCAAATGTTTTAATATATTAACTTTATTATAATATAAACTTGCATTCCTCTTAAATATTCCTGTTAAAATATTTAAAACAGTAGTAATTTAAATGTAAACAGTAATATAATATAATTTACTTTAGAATCAATTCTTTTAAAATGTTTGTTATATATTTTGATTTAACATTATTTTATTTAATAAAAAAAATTGTTTTTATATTTTGTTGATAATTTGATATGAAAACTATTGTTTTCAATTTATTATTAATAAATTTTCTAAACCATTATAATTATTTTTAAATAATTATAATTAAATTTATTATATTCATAGATAATAATTAAGTTAATTGATTATAATTTTTTATGGTAAGTAAAATTAGATTATATTTTTTCCATTTAAATTTAACTCTCACAAATGATATAATAAATTTTAGTGTAATAGCTTTAAGTCTATGATATACTTAAATATGTATATTTCACAAATAAAATAAAATAAAATATAATATATATATATAGATATAGATATAGATATTTATCAAGCTATAAATAATAATTACTTTAACAATAAATTAACAATTCTTTATCATCATTCATTAAACTATTTATAACTCTTATTCCTAGAGCATATTTTACATTAATTCCAAAACCATGTAAAATTATTGAAAAATTATATATATATATAATTAAATTTTGTGAGATATATTAAAAATATTTAATGAAATTGAAAAATAATAAAATTGAAGAATGAACATAAGCATTCAGGTAAAACCATCAAATTAAACAATGAACATAAGCATCCATGTAGTAACCATGACTAGAATGAATAACTAGTATTATAATATTTACACTCACTGACCAAGAAAATCTTTAAATTCATAATAATAAAATTGAAAACCAACATAAAGCATCCATATAAAAACCATAAATTGTTATAATTAATGCAAATTGCCTCACCACGGACAGAAGAACGGATATAAACATAAGTATATAAATCTTAAACATAATGAATTACCCTTATATAAATGTCTAGAATCTATAAGCAAATTTCAAGCTATATATATTTAAAAATGCTATAACTAGCATTTGCACCATATGTTGCAAAGAAAACGCCGTAAAGCAATAGAAAAGGAACTAGTAGCTTGAAGTGTCTTGTAAAATCGATGCAATCTCTACACATCATTATAATGTTTCAAAATTATATATTTACAATGTTCAAGATCATTCAATCAACATTTATTACCATGACAAATAACAATATAAAGAGCTGGAAAATAGGCTTGTCATCACTGTATGAGGACAAAAATGAGAATGATGAAGGTACTTTCTTTGGAAACAGCTTATGAATGGTGCTAGATAATATTTACAATAAACATATGATAGATATTGTATAAAAATCAATTTTGGAAACAACTTATAATTCTAATCAAAATCAATGTATCTATCTATCTATGTTTTTTTATATAAAGATTAAAGTCATGATAAGTCGAGTTGATTGTTAGGCATGGATCTCTTGTTCTTGCACAAAATTTTGTATAAAATACCATAGATGTTGTAAGCCATTGTTGAGGGAGGGGACAAATGGAAAGAGGCACAAAAAATCTGATGGCTTCTTCAATGTTCCAAGCATTCTTGCAGCAAGCTGCATTGTGATGATCTCCATTATCCAATGATGTGCATGTGATTTGACTACAAGAAAGTTAGAAGTGACCGTCTTGACTACTATGATAGCAGTAAGAATGCTCCAGACAAATATCCAACCAAAACTAAGTACAATGTCGTCCCCTCATAAAGAACTATATACATAATAACATATATTAACCAAAATCCACCCACTGGAGTTAGAAATAAGAACATGGTCACAATTCCCCCTCAACACTAGCATTGATCTGTTTCCCAATTCCTTCCTCTCCAATGCCCAAATGAGGATGGGGATGCTGCAACCCTGGAAATGTCAAACTTGGGTATGAGGTGCAGATTATCATATGCTTTTCTCTTTTGTGGATCAGACAGAGTATCATAAGCCTGATTTATCTCAGAAAACGCTGATAATTAAGTAAGCTTGTCCTCCAATGTGAACTCGAGGGATGCAACTGTTCTCTCTAGCTCATCCTTACAATGTTTCAGCGTATCCACATCAGTATCTGAATTTCTCAATGTTTCTTTCAGTGAGATAAGGTGGTCCTCCAAATTTGTTTTTTCTTGACCAACTCTCTGCAAAGAAGCTTCTAGACCATTCCCCTCTCTTTTATAGCCATCTAAAGTTATTTCACAACTCTCAAGTTCAGTGTTACAATGACACTATCCAGATCTAATAAAAATCAACCCGTAGTTTAACAAAAGTATGATTGTGAAGGAGGCATTTCTAGTGTCATGGGTGTATTTCAAATTTCAAAATCAACTAATGGATACTTTACCAATGTCTATAAATGAATGTCTGCAGATTAATTGAAGCAACCCGTAGACTACGATACCAAATTGTGTTGAAATTAGAGAAATAATTGGAAACAACAAAAAATTCAAATAAAATTGTTCTAGTTTACATTCCTTATTCAAGACCTTTGTAAGGACACGGCCTAAAGAAAAGAGTAAAGGTATTGGCACTTGTAAGTTGGACTCCATAAAGAATTGTTGTAAATATGTTAGTATTACTTCACCACTATGGCAGAAGTTGAATCTTTCAAAACATAGCTTATTGCTCAGCTTACATGTTTGAAAATTACATGAACCTGTAGAATCAAAGTCTAATAACATCAATTAGACAACCATATGCAGCTGAACAAGAATTTGGATTCTCTTAGAATGGCCCAGATTATGCAGTTTGCAGAGCTGATAATGTTCCCCGAATACATTCTGCAAGAAGAGAGGTATTTCGATTCAAACAGAGGTATCTCCAACAAACATTCTGTAAAATATATAGGAATATTTCAGGGATAATAACCAGAGATAAACCAACTTTAATAACAAGACCATCATTTTTTCCCAAGATTTTATGGTTTTCTTTGTAAGTAATGCCAGCCAACTTTTATTCCCTTCACCTCTGAAAGTAAATTTAACTGTGAATTATTCAATCAAAGCTATGTTAGTCTAGACTTTTTCTGAAAGTGTGCTTCAATATTCACCATTCAGCAACAAATGATGAAAATTTATTGCAACAACAATACATATTTACGAATCAAGAGGGATCAAGGAAATATTGTTTGAGATTTTACTGATATATTACCCTTCCAAACAATATCTAAATCTAATCACTTAGAAAAGACATCACTCCTCTCTTGTATCTTATTCTAATGCCTTCTATCAAGGCCTTCAAATGTATGAGCTTACTCGTGACCATTAAATCCAAGATGAATTTGTGCCCTTACCTCAGACCTCCAAAGTTTATCATGTATGCTCCTAGGAATAATGTGAAAATGTGTCTGGAATGATCATGTCGCATTTTTCAGATACACATGACAAAAATATTATTCTTCCAATGAATAATAATTAATGCAAAAACAGTTGTTGTAGAAATACAAGATCTTAAAATGCCTTACATGGAATATCAGTTGTCCAGCAACAACATCGTTGCTAACTCATAGATTGAATGAATCTGTCATGTGAACTTTAGTAATCTCGTAGATGATGCACGCATATCTTTACAATCATCTTCTTTATGCATATTGTGTGTTCAATGAGAAAATTTATTTAATAAGTGATAAGTGCAATATTGTAAATCTCCTTTAACTTTCTTGTAACTAAAAAAGGTTGTGTAAAAAAAACACAAATACACTGCATCTCTTTGAAAATGTATACAACAAAGATTTACTCTTTTTATTTAAAATCTATGTAAGAAGCATCAAAAATCAAAGCACCCAGGCATCCTGTTCATTACATGCAATAACTCTGAAGTTGATGTTGCCCCTGGCTGCTTGTTTCCCTTTAGCTAAACCATTATAAACTTACTATCATACTTCCACAGGTTATCTAGGGGGGACTTCATGGCCTCAAGGATCTTGGCAGCTTATTTAGCTCTTTTTTGATTGAGAAAAGCATTACCCCCATTGCAATAGGGCAGATTAAAAGACACCACTCCTCTCTTACATCTTATTATAATGCCTTCTATCAAGGTCTTCAAATGTATGAGCTTACTCGTGACCATTAAAGCCAAGATGCATTTGTGTACTTACCTCAGACCTCCAAAGTTTATCATGCATGCTTTTGGGAATAATGTGAAAATGTGTCTGGAATGATCAGGTCGCATTTTTTCAGATATACATGACAAAAATATTAGTGTTCCAATGAATAATAATTAATGCAAAAACAGTTACTATAGAAATACAAGATCTTAAAATGCCTTACATTGAATATCACTTGTCTAGCAGCAACACCATTGTTAACTAATAAATTGAATGAATCTGTCATGTGAACTTCGATAAGCTCGTAGATGATGCACGCATATCTTTACAATCATCTTCTTTATGCATATTGTGTGTTCAATAAGAAAATTTGTTTAATATCTAATAAGTGCAATATTGTAAATCTCCTTTCACTTTCCTGTAATTAAAAAAGTTGTGTACAAAAAAACACAAATACACTGCACCTCTTTGAAAATGTATACAACAGAGATTTACTCTTTTTATTTAAAATCTATGTAAGAAGCATAAAAAATAAAAGCACCCAGGTGTCCTGTTCATTACATGCAATAACTCTAAAGTTGATGCTGCCCCGGGCTGCTTGTTTCCCTTTAGCTAAAACACTATAAACTTACGATCATACTTCCAGGGGTTATCTAGGGGAAATTTCATGGCCTCAAGCATCTTGGCAGCTTGTTTAGCTCTTTTTTTACCGAAAGAAGCATACCCCCATTGTAATAGGGTAGATTAAAAGACATCACTCCTCTCTTATATCTTATTTTAATGCCCTCTATCAAGGTCTTCAAATGTATGAGCTTACTCATGACCATTAAAGCCAAGATGAATTTGTGTACTTACCTCAGACCTCCAAAGTTTTTCATACATGCTTCTGGGAATAATGTGAAAATGTGTTTGGAATGATGATGTCGCATTTTTCAGATCCACATGAAAAAAATATTAGTCTTCCAATGAATTAGTAATTAATGCAGAAACAGTTACTGTAGAAATACAAGATCTTAAAATGCCTTACATGGAATATCACTTGTCCAGCAGTAACATCGTTGTTAACTAATAAATTGAATGAATATGTCATGTGAACTTCAGTAATCTCACAGATGATGCACGCATATCTTTACAATCATCTTATTTATGCATTTTGTGCATTCAATGAGAAAATTCCTGGAGCTCTGAATTCTTAAGTTGTTCCAGGCATTCAAACCCTCCAACCTCGCATCTCAATTGGTAGGAGAAGATGAGTTGCATGTAGAGTCCTTGAACATGTCCTGCACATGAGCATTCAAAACCCCCAAGTTCTGGACATGATAGACAACATCATTATTCTTTGTATCTGCATCCCATACCGACCCAAGAGAGCCTGAATTCTCATATGCAGCTGAAATTTCTGATGGAAGTAGAGAACCCATTTGGAAAGATGCATGTATGAAGTACTGAATGCGCTAATAATTAATGCAAAAATTGTTATTATAGAAATTCAATATCTTTAAAATCATCTTCTTTATTCACATTTTGCGTTCAATGAGAAAATTTCTAGACCTCTGAAATTCTTAAGTTGTTCCAGGCATCCAAACCCTCCAACCTCAGATCTCCATTGGTAGGAGAAGACAAGCTGCATGCAGAGTCCTTGAACACGTCCGGCAAGTGAGCATTCAAAACACCCAAATTCTGCACTTGATAGACAACATCATTATTCTTTGTATCTGCATCCCATACTGACCGAAGAGAGCCTGAATTCTCATATGCAGCTGAAATTTCTGATGGAAGTAAAGCACCCATTTGGCAAGATGCATGCATGAAGTACTGAATGCGCTAATAATTAATGCAAATACAGTTACTATAGAAATACAAGATATTAAAATGCCTTACATGGAATATCACTTGTCCAGTAGTAGAACCATTAACTAATAAATTGAATGAATATGTCATGTGAACTTTAGTAAGCCCACAGATGATGCACGCATATCTTTACAATCATATTCTTTATGCATATTGTGTGTTCAATGAGAAAAATTATTTAATATCTAATAAGTGCAATATTGTAAATCTCCTTTCACTTTCTTGTAATTAAAAAAGTTGTGTACAAAAAACACAAATACACTGCATCTCTTTGAAAATGTATACAACAGATATTTACTCTTTTTATTTAAAATCTATGTAAGAAGCATCAAAAATCAAAGCACCCAGGTGTCAAGTTCATTACATGCAATAACTCTGAAGTTGATGCTGCCCCTGGCTGCTTGTTTCCCTTTAACTAAGCCATTATATACTTACGATCATACTTCCAGGGGTTATCTAGGGGGAACTTCATGGCCTCAAGCATCTTGGCATCTTGTTTAACTCTTTTTTGATTGAAACAAGTATACCCCCATCGCAATAGGGTAGATTAAAAGACTTCACTCCTCTCTTATATCTTATTCTACTGCCTTCTATCGAGGTCTTCAAATGTATGAGCTTACTCGTGACCATTAAAGACAAGATGCATTTGTGTACTTACCTTAGACCTCCAAAGTTTATCATGCATGCTTCTGGGAATAATGTGAAAATGTGTCTGGAATGATCATGTCACATTTTTCAGATACACATGACAAAAATATTAGTCTTCCAATGAATTAATAATTAATGTAGAAACAGTTACTGTAGAAATACAAGATCTTAAAATGCCTTACATGGAATATCACTTGTCCGGCAGCAACATCACTGTTGACTAATAAATTGAATGAATATGTCATGTGAACTTCAGTAATCTCACAGATGATGGACACATATCTTTACAATCATCTTATTTATGCATATTGTGCATTCAATGAGAAAATTTCTGGACCTCTGGAATTCTTAAGTTGTTCAAGGCATCCAAACCCTCCAACATCGCATCTCCATTGGTAGGAGAAGACAAGCTGCATGTAGAGTCCTCGAACACGTCCTGCACGTGAGCATTCAAAACCCCCAAATTCTGGACTTGATAGACAACATCATTATTCTTTGTATCTGCATCCCATACCGACCCAAGAGAGCCTGAATTCTCATATGCAGCTGAAATTTATTATGGAAGTAGAGAACCCATTTGGCAAGATGCATGCATGAAGTACTGAATGAGCTAATAATTAATGGAAAAACAGTTATTGTAGAAATACAATATCTTTAAAATCATCTTCTTTATGCATATTGTGCGTTCAATGAGAAAATTTCTGGACCTCTGAAATTCTTAAGTTGTTCCAGGCATCCAAACCCTCCAACCTCGCATCTTCATTGGTAGGAGAAGACAAGCTGCACGCAGAGTCCTTGAACACGCCCTGCACGTGAGCATTCAAAACCCCCAAATTCTGGACTTGATAGACAACATCATTATTCTTTGTATCTACATCCCATACCGACCGAAGAGAGCCTGAATTCTCATATGTAGCTGAAATTTCTGATGGAAGTAGAGCACCCATTTGGCAAGATGCAGGCATGAAGTACTGAATGCGCTAAAAATTAATGCAAATACAGTTACTGTAGAAATACAAGATATTAAAATGCCTTACATGGAATATCACTTGTCCAGCAACAACACCGTTGTTAACTAATAAATTGAATGAATCTGTCATGTGAACTTCAGTAAGCTCACAGATGATGCATGCATATCTTTACAATCATATTCTTTATGCATATTGTGTGTTCAATGAGAAAATTTATTTAATATCTAATAAGTGTAATATTGTAAATCTCCTTTCACTTTCTTGTAATTAAAAAAGTTGTGTACAAAAAACACAAATACACAATATCTCTTTGAAAATGTATACAACAGATATTTACTCTTTTTATTTAAAATCTATGTAAGAATCATCAAAAATCAAAGCACCCAGGTGTCAAGTTCATTACATGCAATAACTCTAAAGTTGATGCTGCCCATGGCTGCTTTTTTCCCTTTAACTAAGCCATTATATACTTACGATCATACTTCCAGGGGTTATCTAGGGGGAACTTCATAGCCTCAAGCATCTTGGCATCTTGTTTAACTCTTTTTTGATTGAAACAGGTATACCCCCATTGCAATAGGGTAGATTAAAAGACATCACTCCTCACTTATATCTTATTCTAATGCCTTCTATCGAGGTCTTCAAATGTATGAGCTTACTTATGACCATTAAAGACAAGATGCATTTGTGTACTTACCTCAGACCTCCAAAGTTTATCATGCATGCTTCTGGGAATAATGTGAAAATGTGTCTGGAATGATCATGTTGCATTTTTCAGATACACATGACAAAAATATTAGTCTTCCAATGAATAATAATTAATGCAAAAACAATTATTGCAGAAATACAAGATCTTAAAATTCCTTACATGGAATATCACTTGTCCAACAGCAAAACCATTGTTAACTAATAAATTGAATGAATCTGTCATGTGAACTTCAGTAATCTCATAGATGATGCACACATATCTTTATAATCATCTTCTTTATGTGTATTGTGCGTTCAATGAGAAAATTTTCGGACCTCTAGAATTCTTAAGTTGTTCCAGGCATCCAAACCCTCCAACCTTGCATCTACATTGGTAGGAGAAGACAAGCTGCATGCAGAGTCCTCGAACACGTCTTGCACGTGAGCATTCAAGACCCCCAAATTCTGGACTTGATAGACAACATCATTATCCTTTGTATCTGCATCCCATACCGACCCAAAAGAGCCTGGATTCTCATATGTAGCTAAAATTTCTGATGGAAATAGAGCACCCATCTGGCAAGATGCATGCATGAAGTACTAAATGCGCTAATAATTAATGCAAAATTTGTTACTGTAGAAATACAAGATCTTTACAATCATCTTCTTTATGCATGTTTTGCGTTCAATGAGAAAATTTCCGGACCTCTAGAATTCTTAAGTTGTTCTAGGCATCCAAACCCTCCAGCCTTGCATCTCCACTGGTAGGAGAAGACAAGCTGCATGTAGAGTCCTCGAACACGTCCTACACATGAGCATTCAAAACCCCCAAATTCTGGACTTGATAGACAACATCATTATTCTTTGTATTTGCATCCCATACTAACCCAAGAGAGCCTGAATTCTCATATACAACTGAAATTTCTGATGGAATTAGAGCACCCATTTGGCAAGATGCATGCATGAAGTACTGAATGTGCTAATAATTAATGCAAAAGCATTTAATGTAGAAATACAAGATCTTAAAATGCCTGACATGGAATATCACTTGTCCAGCGGCAACACCGTTGTTAACTAATAAATTGAATGAATTTGTCATGTGAACTTCAGTAAGCTCGCAAATGATGCACGCATATCTTTACAATCATCTTCTTTACGCATATTGTGTGTTCAATGAGAAAATTTATTTAATATCTAATAAGTGCAATATTGTAAATCTCCTTTCACTTTCTTGTAATTAAAAAAGTTGTGTACAAAAAACAGAAATACACTGCATCTCTTTGAAAATGTATACAACAGAGATTTACTCTTTTTATCAAAGCACCTAGGTGTCCTGTTCATTACATGCAATAACTCTAAAGTTGATGTTGCCCCTGGCTGCTTGTTTCCCTTTAACTAAGCCATTATATACTTACGATCATACTTCTAGGGGTTATCTAGGGGGAACTTCATGGCCTCAAGCATCTTGGCATCTTGTTTAACTCTTTTTTGATTGAAACAAGTATACCCCCATTGCAATAGGGTATATTAAAAGACATCACTCCTCTCTTATATCTTATTCTAATGCCTTCTATCGAGGTCTTCAAATGTATGAGCTTACTCGTGACCATTAAAGACAAGATGCATTTGTGTACTTACCTCAGACCTCCAAAGTTTATCATGCATGCTTATGGGAATAATGTGAAAATGTGTCTGGAATGATCATGTCGCATTTTTCAGATACACATGACAGAAATATTAGTCTTCCAATGAATAATAATTAATGGAAAAACAGTTACTGTAGAAATACAATATCTTAAAATGCCTTACATGGAATATCACTTGTCCAGCAACAGCACCGTTGTTAACTAATAAATTGAATGAATCTGTCATGTGAACTTTAGTAAGCTCATAGATGATGCACACATATCTTTACAATCATCTTCTTTATGCATATTGTGCATTCAGTGAGAAAATTTATGGACCTCTGGAACTCTTAAGTTGTTCCAGGCATCCAAACCCTCCAACCTTGCATTTCCATTGGTAGGAGAAGACAAGCTGCATGAAAAGTCCTCGAACACGTCTTGCACGTAAGAATTAAAACCCCCAAATTATGGACTTGATAGACAACATCATTATTCTTCGTATCTGCATCCCATACTGGCCCAAGAGAGCCTGAATTCTCATATGCAGCTAGAATTTCTGATGGAAGTAGAGAACCCATTTGGAAAAATGCATGCATGAAGTACTGAATGCGCTCGGGAATATTTGAGGCCTGATCATGGGAGGTTACAAGAATTATGGAGTTTGATGTGCAGGAGATCTGGGAAGGACATTTAGTCCTACAGCCCATGTTCAAGCCAGTTTTAACTAGGTTAGGCTAGTTAGGGAAGGAGATTAGGTTAGTTAGGCATTGAATGTTTCTATTTGTAATTGAACTTAGTGAACATCAATGTAAAACCAATTATCAGAGTGGCACAAATGAAGCGTGGTGGTCCCATAACTCACAGGTCCCAAGATTAAAACCTGGCTCTGATACATTCAGATCTGTGAAAAAGAGTTTTACATCAGCCTGGTAACTTGCTTCTCGTTACCTCTACAAAAACGGAAGGAACTTAAAATATGATTTTGGAAAACCAGAGATTGATAGATGTGAGTTTGAAAACACCCTAAACGATTTACCACGATGAAAGGAAACCTTCTTCATGATTCTCGAATAGAAACCTTCTTCGCGATTCTCGAACAAATTCTCTTCACTCTTTGCCTTGAACCGTTTCTTGCTTTACATGGATTTTTTCAGAATATTGTGAAATGGTCATTATTGTAGTCCCAATAAAATCCCACACAAATGAGTTGCAGTTCTCGCTCCCACAAAAGTGAGTTACTAGTTGCAGGTCCACGTCGAAGGGTATTCACAACCTGATCTTGTAGCTCTTTGGCCCTTTTGCAAATGCGTTACCCTCTGGATTTCTTGGGTATTTTGATATTTTGTAATTGGGTTAGCCCTACGGCTCTCCATGACTTGCTCTTGCAACTTTTAGACTTTTAGTGCTTTGCATTGCCTTTATGGGTTTTGGCTATATGTTTCACATCTCTTTGCGACCTACTGTAAATCCAATAATTTCCATGCCAGAATCTTGAATTTTCAGCTTCGGCTTCATCTTCTGTGAGTCCACGGAATTTGTGTGCTTGTAAAATTCAACCTAGAAGATATGTACTTGTACTGGCATCATTGGTTTGTCTCATTTGTTCGTTTTCCTGACTCATGCACTGAAAATGAGATTGAAAGTTGTGGGGAAGATTAGAAGGGAAACTAGTACTGTATGCACATGAAATTTCTTCGGATTCATTAGTCTTAGACATGCTTTCCAAACATTGTTTCAAGATTTGGCAAATTGCTTGTAGCTTGGCATCAAGCACGAAATTACCAGTCCAGGGGCGAAGGAATTTTCTTCCAAATGGTGTTTAAGGTGAGGAAAATTGAACCTGGCCTAGTCACCCCTCAGCCTATGAGCAACCTTGTCATAAGCCATGGCCGCCTTCACCCCTCAGCCTGTGAGCAACCTTGTCATAAGCCATGTCCGCCTCCTCTGTAGTATCAAAATTCCCGAGCCATAACCTGGTTTTGTTTTTGGGTAACTTGATCTTTGCAACCCATTTATCCCAGTGGCGCTGCCTCACACCTCAGTAAAGCTTGCAACCCATTTACCCTAGTGGCACTGCCTCACACCTTAGTAAAGCTTAGCTGGCTTTGACAGTCCATTTCCATGGACTGAGCGAGACCTCCTGGAATCATTAGCCGGCTTTGACAGGCCATTGCTATGGACTGAGCGAGACCTCCTGGAATCATCTCATGGGTCCCGTAGCAGACTGGGTATGTTCTGAGGGTCAGAATATCATTTGCTACCTTATGATTGATATGAAGGGTTTCTTGAAGTCGCTTTCCATAGATCCAGGGTCCTGAAATATAGTATCACCGAGTGAGGGAAAGTGCAAGGTCTCCACACGGAGAAGCACCTGGAAGTGGAAGTGGAGTAGCGTCGAGCGAGGGCAAGCATCGATCTGCTGGGTCGCATCCTATACCGGTCTTCTGGGTTGCATCGTATACCGGTCTGATCAAGTGGATGGGTAAGATTATTTTCATCGTCTAACACTTAAATCAAAGGCTCAGAAATGTACATGTAACCCAAGAGGAAAGTTGAATTCAAAGGGAAACGCCTTACGGTGTAATTAATGCAAATTGCCTCATCACGGACAGAACAATGAATATAAACACAAGTATAGAAATCGTAAACATAATGAATTACCCTTATATAAATGTCTAGAATCTATAAGCAAATTCCAAGCCATATATATTAAAAATGCTTAATCAAATTGATGATTGAAGAATGATTCTAAACAATGAAATTGATAAAAATAAATATAACTAAATAGTGATTTTTTCTCTCAGTTTGTTTCTCTTTAAAATAAAAATAAAAAATAAAAATTATGTTATAAATAGAAAAATAATGTCCCATTATGATAAAATAATGAATAGAAATAAAAAAATATATGAGTAAGATGTTTAAATCTTATATTTTTGAAAAATATTTTAACAAGAGGTATAAATAAACTATTCCAAGATCAATGTTAACTAATTTATGTTGATATCAATTTCATATATGTTTATATATAGAAAAAAATTGTTAAAATAAAACATTCTAATGTTGTATACAAAAAATTATTCAATGTGAATTATGAATAAAATATTTTTATAAAAATTAACATTACCATATTATTTTAAAAAAATATGTATATATCATGCAAAAAAGATAAGTTTTTATGATAGAGTTTAGGCTTCTGTGATCCATATTAAGTTAGAGAAAGATTTCGGCGTAAATCACATGAAAAGTCATTTGTCGACGCGTTTCGAACCAACCAGTGTGGTTCATCGTCAGGACAAGATGAAGAAAACAGATCTAGCTTAGCATGCTATATAGACCGAGCAGAGCCTCCAACGGCTAGTTTGACCCAACCGCTAATATTGACCAAAGGACCAGGATCAAAATAAAGATAACCAATAAATAATCAAAAATTAAAGGTCAAATTACTAATAAAAGAAAATTAGTTGCAATGGACCGTTTCTAAGAAAGAATTAAGGGAGAATAACTAAGTAAACTATTAAAATAACAAATTAAATAAATAAATAGATATAAAAACCCGAACTAAAATAGTAAAAATAAAACAAATACACAAACACAAAAATAAAAATAAATAAAATAAAAGAGAAATCAAACAAAAATAAACCACTAGATATGACTAAGAGTTAAACGAGAATAAAAATAAAAATAGATAAAATAAAACGCAAAACAAAAATAAAAATAAAATAATAAATCAAGTGATAATAAATTAATTAAATTAATAAATTAATAATATTAAAAATTAATAATAAAAATAATAAAAATAACTAACTAAATAAACGAAAAATACTAATAAAACAACGAAAAAATGAAATAAAATAATAATAAATATATAAGAATGAATAACTAAGAGGGAATAAAATAAATTAAATAATAAGCTTAAAAAATAATAAATTAATTAATTAATAAAAGCTAATAATAATAATAAAATAACTAACTAAATAAAAGTAAAATAATAACAAAACACGAAATATTAGTAAAAATAAAAATGAAATAAAATAATAATGAATAAATAGAATTGAATAATTAAAAGGGACTAAAACATAACTCAAACAGTAATAATAATAATAAAAATAAATAAATAAACGAATAAAATAAATAAATAAATAATAAAAATCAAAAAATAACAAAATAAATAAATTAATAATAATAAATAAAATAACTAAATAAGAATAAAAGGGAAAAATAGATGAATAGAGTCCTGAATACAGCTAAATTGCGAGTTAAATAGTAACAAAATAAGGAAATAAGTTACCACCAGGCCCTTAAATAATCAGAAACATAAAGGAAAGGCGATTAGAAGGATGACAATGACATAAATAAATACGTGAAAAAACAAAAAACAAAAAAAAAAAAAAAAAAAAAAAAAAAAAAAAAAAAAAACCACAGAGGACGGAAAAATGACTAGGAGGAGAGGGCAGGGACCCAGCATCTACTGATTTTCCAACCAACGTCTCTATTGAGATTGCTAGGTCTCTTTTCAATCTCCAGAGCTTCCCTGAATTTTCGATGATGGAAATGCGGAACCTTAGCAATAACACTGGCTTCTTCGATACAAACCTGATGCTTGGTTTTCTCCACATGTTCAGCCAAAGCGGAAGACTTAAATCTCCTATGCTTCAGATCCGCTGCGTGCTCACTAATCCTCTGATTAATGGAACGACCAGTCTCCCCAATATAGGGGGTCCCACAAGAACAAGGGATCAAATAAACACCTTTCATATCTTTAGGGTCAATGGGATCCTTCACCGATCAGAGAGACGAACGAATGGTGTTCAGGGGCCTGAAGGATACCGGGATACTATGTCTCCTGAGAATCCTACCAATTCTATCAGTGGTCCCTTGAACATAAGGAAGAAGGACACCAGGAACACGATCTTTTGGCTCGCTTTTCACCAGAGAATTCTTGGAAGCTTTAAGGAAAGCCCTATGACCCATGTATCTACTGTAACCATTCTCCACAAAGACATCCAGCAGATGGGATTTCTCCTTCTCAAAACTCTTCTTGTCCGAGATCCTCAGGGCCCGAGTAGCAAGGGTACTAAGAACCCCCATCTTTTGAGCTGGGAAATGGTGGGAACTGGCATGAAGATACTGCTCCGTATGATTTTTCTTCCGAAAAACTTGATGGGCTAGGGAACCATCCTCATTCCTAGAAATGAGAATATCAAGGAAAGGGAGGCATCCATCAACTTCCTGCTCTTTAGTGAACTTAATGGCTGAGGACTGCCTGTTAAGATGATCAAAGAAGAGATCAAGCTCATCCTGGCCGTGAGACCAAATGATATTGGTGTCATCCACATACCTCTTCCATAGCTTAGGAAGGAGCCGGGAAGAGTTCAAAGCTTTGGACTGGAAATCTTCCATAAAAAGATTAGCCACAACAGGGGAGAGGGGGGATCCCATAGCAACCCCACATGTTTGCTCGAAGAACTCCCCTTCAAAACTGAAAAAGGTAGAAGTGAGACAGATCTCAACCAACCTAGCCGTGTCAGGATCCGTTAGGCAGTTGATCACAATCATGGCCTCATTAATTGGGATGAAAGTGAACAGGGAAACAACATCAAAACTGACAAGAATGTCCCCAGGATCAAGCTTAATGTCCTTGAGCTCATCGATAAAGGAGGCAGAGTCTTTTACGAAGGACTCGATCCTACCAACGAGGGGCTTAAGCTTTAAAGCCAGGAACTTCGCCAGAAGATAGGTAGGACCTCCAATGGTGTTGACGATGGGCCTTAAGGGGGCACCTTCCTTGTGAATTTTAGGGAGGCCATAGATTCTAGGAGTAATAGGGTTACTTTCAATTAGCTTATGGTGCAAGGAGCTCAACGATCCAATGGACTTAATGGCCATAGCCACATTCTTAGCAACCTTCTTCAAGGGATTTTTGGAAAGCTTTTTGTAGCTTCCACTATTATGAAGATGATCCAACATCTTGCTGCGGTAATCAACCATGTTAAGAATCACGACGGCACCACCCTTGTCAGCCCTGAGGACGATGATATCCTTTTTCTGGTTTAAGGATCTGAGAGCTAAAGATTCCTCTCTGCTGAGGTTACTCTTGGGCGGCTTAGCTTTCCTCAAGGCCACAGCACAATCCTGCCTGATAGTATCCTTGATCCTATCAGGTAGACCTCAGATCCCAAACTCAATATCACAGATAATATCTTCCACAGGGATTTTTCTAGGGGCTAAGGCAAAATTTAAGCCTTTGCTCAAGACCTTAAAAACCGCAGGGGGAAAAACGACACTGGAGAGATTAATAACCTTGTTACTAGAAGAAGAAAAAGCAGTAGACCGATTTTTCCTCTTAAGTTTCTGGTTAGAGAGACCATTGTTCAAAATATTAATATTATCATTATTGTTATAATTAAAGTTAGAATTAATATTGATACTATTATTGTGACAAAAGCCAATATTATGATTATCGAAAATATCATCATTACAATCCAAATTCTTGCAATGCGTATTTTCTCTATCCCGGTTGTTAATATTATTAACAATAATATTCCTACCCAAATTATTGTACTGCGTATTAACTCTATCTCTCTTGTTATTATTATTAACCATAATATTCCTATTATGGTTAAAACATTTATTTGGTTCTATATATATATTTTATTTAGCATATAAAAATATAATTTAAACAATGAAAAATAACATGATATTTTACACTCTAGAAGAATTTACATGAAAAAAATTGATTTTTTAAACTTATATGAAATCCATATTTAAAATGAATATATACTAGTATAAAAATAATGACCAAAATTAATAACCGATATTAATTTAAAAAATCATATTAACAATAACAAAGTATAAATAGTGAATCACTATTAGCATTCCGGAGAGTGAGGAACTCCCGGTATAAATAACGAATAGCAAAGTATTCATGAGAGTGATGTACTCCCAGAATATTATAAACTATAATGCTAGCGAAGATAAAACCGCGGTACACATAATTGAACCCATAAAAAGCTCGATTTATTATTTCAAACACATTATAGATCTGGCCTAGCTGAAATGTTTCATGGCCTAACAAAGAAAGGGAAAGCCAAGGTACCAAAGGATCTGGATGCAACAAAGAGTTCACTCCAGACCCCGCTCCTCCCTGATGGCATTGTATTTGAGGGCTCACACCTAGGTCGTGTGCCCACCATGAAATTTGAAGACTAGGACGTTACGGATAGCAAGAAGTTCCTGCACTTAGAGATGGAAAATCTGATGAAGCAAAAGATGGAGGGGTCGGTGACAACATTGAAGCCGTGAAAATGGTTGCACGGTGTGGAAAAGGTCGGTTTGTTGCATTTGTTATGGATACCGCATTTGCACCGCGCGCCCATCACCATTTTTGTCATTAGGCAACTGCTCTACCTGGTGCATGATGGGTATCTATGGCTGGAGAAGCCTATTCCCATCACAGAAAACCTCATCAACCAAATTTCTCGGCTTCCCTGTAAGGGAAAGAAACCCACAATGATAGCCAGGAAAAGTAGCGATTTGGCTCTCATAGAGGCCATGAAGGCAAAGTATAAGGTGGAGAAGAAAAAGAGGGGCTACACTATCACGAGTATCAAGGATAAAGGGGTGTGCATAGCCACCCAACTCCTGGCCAGTAAAGTGATGAGAAAATGCTACGCCGATGAGGTACCAATGCCAGTGGTCACGTTGGCTGAAAAATGCATGGAGGGGGTCTAGTTTAACTGGTTCGAGTTCCTTTGTGAGGAGTTTTTGATAAACTGTCGTGAGGCTTAGGATCAGGGTAAGACCTTCCATTATGTGTGGTTGCTCTTATCCATCTTGCTGGTAGTGGGAGAACTATTGGAGGATAGTTAGTTCCTAAACATTAACCGAGACTTACTAGAGACCGCGAAGTATGCTTCGCTCTCGGCCACCAAGAACGCGAAATGGATTCGCGATATGAAAATTTTCTGGGTGCTCATGGAGGCGACCATCTGAATGTGGATCAACAGGAGGCCGTGCCTGTCACCTGCGGTGCATAATAGTCTGCAGATTTTTGCAAACTTCAAGACGGATATGCACAACATATACATCAAGGTGTGAAAGGATCCGGTGTAGCAGTGGACAAAGCTACCATTTATAGCCACTGATGACACTATCTTTATTGTGTTAGAAACATGGCCTCCCAAGTGGCACGCCCCAGATTTGGTGGAATTAGAGAAGGCGGGAGCATAGAAAAAGAAGGATGATGCCAAGTTGCGCGTCACCCAATTGGACAAGAGAAGGCAGAATAGAAAAGCGGCAACCGAGGTAAGGGCAGTCCGCGAAGCGGCACAGGAAGCCACGGAGCAAAAGAAAGCCGCAGAAGCAGTAGCAGCAATGCAGACAGCAGAGGCCGCAACAGTAGAGGCAGAGGAGGGTCAAGCAGTGTCCTCACAGCAGGATGCAAAGGGTACAAAAATAGTAGAAGAGAGTGCAGACCCATGGACCACGTCCACATAGCTCAAACAACCACGCATCACAGAAATATTGGGTCCAAGAAAGAAGGTCAAGGCCTCTAAGCTAGGCATTGAACCGATCACCTTAACTGAAGGTGATCTCCATGACATTGGAAAGATGGTCCTTGATGTCATTGGTGAAGTGCTCCAAGAGTTTATGACAGAGCACTAGAGTGTGTTGGAGGTCCTCAGGGCGTAGCTGCAGGAGTTAAAGGTGCGGCCCCCTCAAGAAGGTATCATGTCTACCCATGTAACAACAGGCATATCAACAACAGAGTAGATGTTGCATGCGAGGATGGCCAACACAATAGTGTTGCCAAAGGGAGCATTAGTATCAACAGATGTGATGGATCCAATGATAGTAAGCATGATGAAAGGCCTTGGCCTTAATCTAGCTTCCCTTCCGAGGGAAATGCTCTATTAGCCACAGGATGGAATAACAGAAGAGTTGCGCACTAGGGAGAACCATGCGATCCATGTTGTTAGTGAACAAAATATCAATATGGAGCAGTTTTGCTTGCAGCGCGATGAGTTGGTGTCGCAGAACCAAAGGTTGGTGCAGACGGTATATGATGTTTGTCGACATATCGCAAAGCTAGCTATCGCAGCAGACCTACCGGTAGAGGTGTAGATTCACAATTTGGCAAGTGGAGTCTGCGATGTGAAAGAAGAGACAACAAAGGTTTAGCTGGAGCTGAACCTTTAAACTGCCGAGCTGCAATTGAAGGTGCAACCTTCCACTCCCCTAGAGATCAAAGAATAGTGCACCAATGCTATTACAACAAGGTTGGAAGAGATTGGAGGTTCAGTGCGCAATAGTACCAACATGTTGGAACAGGCGCTTGAGGTCCTCACGACATTATAGGAGGACCCCAACATCCAGCGGCTGGAGACAGAGGCACATGAACTCCAACAATAGTATGACATCATTATAGGGACTGTGTAGATAGTAGTCCTTACTCAGTGACTTGCATGGATACAGCAAGCCAAGGGATTAAAGGAGCAGGTGGGCACAGTGCGCCATAAGGAAGCAGTCCTTAAAGTGTGTGTGTAGCGATGGATTGATGAAGCCTTCACAATCACGATAGATATTGAAGGAAATCTTGTGCAGATTCAAGGGATGCAGGAATAGATGCAGTGTAACATGCCAGAAACAGAGGTATTAGAAGGAAGAATGCAGCAGGTTCAGCAAGCAGCAGCTCAGTGCACTGCAGACATCAAGATCGTTCAGAACCAACTGGAGGGACCTCGTGACAAGATCGTCGCACTGACAGAGTGACTCAAGGGTGAGTCATGATGTTTGTGTTGGGGGCCTGTTGGGCATGGAATCCCCCCATGACATGTTCTTGGGCTTAAAGCCCAAGTTTTGAGTTGTTATTATTGTAAAAACTCCGCAAATTGCGGGCGCAGAGCACGAATTGTATGTTAGAGTCATAGGGTTGTCCGCCCTAAGTTTTCAATGTAGTGTCGGCCTACCCATGGTCCGTGGACCATGGAATTGTATAAATAGAGTGACGTTCTAAGTTGTAAAAAAAATAACAAATGAAGTTATGGAAAAAACAGGTGGAGTATAGACGAATCATAGAGAAGCATAGATCAAGAGTCTAAGTTTCTTGGGTCATAGTGGTAGGAAGAGGCTTTGCAGCTGAGTGTGCAGAGGCCTAGTAGAGTCTGCAACTGAGTGCTTGGACCTCTGCATCTGAGTGCACAGGGTACTGTCGAGTCCGTAACAGAGGGAAGAAAATAATAAAGAGAAGTTTTATCTGAATACTGTGTATCTGTTCTGAGTTATTACATGTTTGATGTTACTTGCAATTATATTGTTTATTTACTGCGTGCACTTCCTTGAATTGTGAATATTGTTAAGAATAACTAAACAAATAAGTTCAGTTAATCACCTAATATCGGTTCCAAGGAAGGACTTGGGTAATAACATTGTTCAAGCCCTGAGTAAGGTTGCGTGAAGGCAATATCTCAGCCTGCGAGGTAAGGGTAAGTGTCTGTAGTGATGTGCATGCAAGGTCAAACTGTGGACCACTTGAAATCATCAAACATCTCTAGGGTGTGGAAACCTGGTTCTAGCACCCTCCCATACTACTTCGGGTGAGACCTCAGTCTGTGCTCCATGGGTTGTTACTGAAAGGGCTAGTAGTACCGGGATTTGTTTGGCTAAATCATCTCTGAACCTAGGTCAGGCCCCAACAAGTAAATAGTTGGCATGGTCACCGGTGGGTAGTAGAGGCAGTAGATCCAAGCATACCTATGTGCGACAAAAGGAAGAGAAAGATTGTCGACTGCATGGAAGAGGAGAAAAGCTATAAGTTTTGAGCAAAACCACTTGTAGAACAAGAAGCTATCACTATTCAATGGAAGAGGCAACAATGCAACAAGTGAATCACACAAAGGAAGAGAGATAAGAAGAGAATGGAAGAAGTAGAGAAGGAGTTACATGAGCTAAGCAAGAAACTCCAGAAAGAATGATAGTTGTGCCAACATTGGAATGAAACACAGTAGAAGAAGATTCAATAGGGGGCGCATCATGTGCAGATAGATGAAGCAACACCTGTACAAGTAGTTAATTCTTTTGAACAGTTGGCATAAGGCAAACAGGTTGAACCCTCGTAGGGGCAAGACTTTTCTCATGAGATAGAACAAGGTCTTGAACAGTTGGATGCAGACATGGAGCAACATGAGTTAGAACAATACACTAACCTCATGCCTCACCAAAGAGAGATCGACTCACCTACCTCAATGCATCCAGATGATGAGAAAGTCTCAAATGAACAAGGAGGTACTGAGATCCTTGGTGTTTAGCTGAAAGTATTGATGTACAACATCTCCTTTGACGAATCTCATCACAGACTTGTGTAGTCTCAGAGAGTACAGACTTAGGAGGACCAAACATCCCTTGCACAATTTTAAAAGTAAGTGATCGTGATTGATGTGCAAAAGCATCCTGTTGTGTTGGAGGATGTGACTAGAGTGTACGTCGAAGCCACTAGCTCAAGTGTTTGTTTTCTCATAGTTGAGAATGAACGAATCGCAAAGGAACTACAGGTTGCCAAGAAGGGAGGAGATGAGACTTGGTGACAATGTCCGCCAAGCTTAACTGAAGAAGGAAATACTGGATGAAGTATTGTCCTTGGGCATAGTTATGTGAGCATTGTACTCCAAGTTTGGTACCGTGCATCAAGCAGTCATTCATCTCCACAACTCATCACTGGCATACAGGCTTCCTATGCACGAGTATTCAAAAGCATGGATGTTATAGTGCACACTCATGTGATCCCATAACTTGGGACCCTCACCTATGTGAAGACCAAGAAGCAGGTCCAATAGGAGCTTGACTCATACTTCAACGAATTGATGCACATCGCCACCAGCCCAGAATTGCCTACCATTGCAGACATCATGAGCAAGTACGTTGCTGGTCTGGCCACACTAAAGACAATGATGTGCATGCTTAGAGATGAGTTTGACAAAGGAGCTTGAGTAATGTACCAAGATGCTATGGAGGCAAGGTTCAGGTTTCAGATGGATGTCACAGTAGGAAACATGGACACTCTCAAGGACTACCAATCTTGGCACCAATATGTCACTGTTGATCAGCATGAGGATTTTAGGTAGTTGGACTTCTATGGTTGTTTAAGTCGGAATGATGTCTAGTTTGGCTTGTCCAAGCTATTGCTCACATGGGTACATGCGCATTGTAATGTTGAGTCATGTCAAGTGTAAGTCAAGTCTCAAGAGTGGATGTAACAGTCATAGAGAAGGTGAAGAGTCATGAGGGTAGTTGAATGGTCACATAGGGGAATGTCAAGGGCCACCCCACCCTTTGCTATATATAGTCCCTAAGACTATTTTGAAGAAGGCTTGGACAATATTGTAATGTGCCTTGGCTTCTCTATTACATGGAGCTAGTACATCTCTTTGGAGGAGCAGGCAGATGTGGCTGTAACATTCCACTATTGGGGCTAGCAGGTTTACATGGATTTATTGTATGATTGTGACTTAAACTTCTTTATATAATAAGAGCTAGCACATTGTCATGCATATGTTGTTATTGTAGTTGGATTGCTCCAGTTGCTTTAATGATATGTGTTGCTTAACTTAGGTACTAGTGTATGAACTGATTCACATGCAATTATATGAATCTTGTTGTTAATGTGTTGCATATGTTGTTAATGTTGTCACCATCCATGTCGACTGATCTGTCGGACATTAGATAGACCTTTCACTTCAACCTTGCTATAACAACCATCACACTCGTCTCAGACTGATCCAAGAGTGTTGTATGTGTTATCTGACCTTGTATGATGTGATTGTTGCATCCGAGTGGATTACTCCGCTAGAATCTTTGCATGTCCTTTGTGTTGTATGTTCCTAGCTGAGTTGGGACTGATCCCTTTCGACCTGGAACTCAACTTCACCTCTTTTTCCTTTCGAACTGTTGGAACCTGAAGGAACCTCTCATACACCTTCCTTGATTCATTTCATTAGTCACACCCTTGCTGCTGATAGATTTATTCTACTTGCCTCTGTGCAACACCAAGGTCAAGGCATTACCTTATGACCCACTACTGGGACTCCTACACCAAACAGTCTAAGGTATAGTTGGGAATTCTTACTATGGAGATCCCCTTGACATGTTGGCAGGTCCAGCACCATCAACACCACCAAAGGTAGATATTTTGGCATGAAAGAACAAATTTCATAAAAAATTTAGAACAACCTTTTCGTGAAAAGTTTAGAACAAGTTTCTGATTTTTTTATCAAACTAGAGTGGACGACCTCATCACCATTGTAAGAATAACCAATTTAATGCATTACAAAAATGGTTTTCATGGTTTTCGTTGCATTACAAGACATGGTTTCTAAGTTTTGGTAAAGCTAGAGTGCACCTCGAAGTATCTTTCAACACTCTAAGTATCTTTCATTTTATGAATAAGATCATAAAAAAAAGACATCTTAAGCTATTGATCAAACACTTAATGGTTCATTCCAACTAAAATGTTCATAGATCTTGTCTATTTACTAAATTTAGATTTAAACAACTCACTTCAACATCAAGTAAAAAAAAATTGAAACTAAACTTTACGGCCAAATAAATATAAATGTCAATATGTCAGTGACTATGCAAAGATTAATTTTACTAAAATTAAATATAGATTTAAACAACACACTTTTAACATGAAACCACGAAGTTTAAAACATTAAAATTTATGAAACAACAAAGTTTAAAACATTAAACTTTTTGAAACAACTAAGTTTAAAAAATTAAACTTTATAGCCAAATAAATATAAATCTCAATATTGGACTATTAACTATACTAAAATTATAATACAAATTACAATACAAGGCATTAACATAAATAATAAATTCAACCGTAAGAAATTAATTTCTTACGGATAATTCTATGATTATATTAATATGTTAATTTTGAATATAATTTACCATAACTATGGATGACATTTTTTTTTTCAATCATATATATATATATATTAATTATGGCTATGGAGATGGGTTACTTTCTTAAAATCCTATTGTTTTAGGTAGACTTAAGAAGATGGTGACATAAACAACTCTCTTTCTGGTCCCTCCTTCTAACGGGAGTATAAAACTATTATATATTGTAAAATTATACTCTATATTGTATAAAATATAATTTTAGCATTATAGATGGATTCATAGACACTTTTAAGGGGTTGTTGAATCCATCTACCAAAATTTTAACATTGCAGACATATTTAGAGACCTCCCTAAAGGGGCCTTTAAATTTTAACAATGTGGATGGATTAAGTGACTTATTTGTCTTAAGGGATCATTGAGTCCATTTGCAGTGTTGAAATTTAGTGAAATGTAACACTTCGGTATCAAAATTGCAATTTTGCATTTCCATAGTTGCATAACTAAAAATGACTAATTCATATACTTGTTGTACTTGGTAGTTAGTCAGTATTTTATTCTTGGACTATAGTAGTCATTTACTTCAATCATTTTTAATTTTTACACTTATTATCTATTCATATATTTTAGTCTTGGACAAAATTAATGATTTAAGTTAGTCACTTTCAATCGGGTCACTTATTATTTAATCATATATTTTGTCCCTAGACTAAATTAGTCATTTAAGTTAGTTAGTTTCTTTCAGTTGAGTCACTTGTTATCTAGTCATATATTTTATCCCTGGACTAAATTAGTCATTAAACTTAGTCATTCTTAGTTGGGTCACTTAAATTGCTTAAATTTACTAGTAATTCACTTGAATTAATTGTGGTGACTAACTTTTTTAGTCATCTAGTCACTAATAGTCCATTTAGTACTAGTGTTCACTGTGATAGAGATGGAGATGATGAATGAACATCTAGAAACCTTGGAGATAAAATCAAACATATTCAAAACAAAAAAAAGAAAAGAAAGATGAAGGTAAAACATCAATTCCACCTAAAGGTAAAGCACATGAATCTTCTCATTGTATTGTTTCCCATTGCTATATTGAAGTAACTAAACATCTGGTTCATAGTTTTTTCTTCATGGAGAGATGCATGGTTTCTTGATACAAATGCAACGTGTCATGAGCTTTCGAGAAGAATTTTTTGAATACCTACATGACAACATAGATGGAGCAATGTATTTTTCAAACAAGTCAACCATCAAGCCCGCAAGACTTCACACCATCAGGCTTAAACTTCTTGATTTTATTTTGCATGATGTAAGATACCTTCTAAACCTATAGATAAATCTATTTCCTTGCATTCATATTCTTCAACAAAAACACTCTATTCATATATTTCATGGAAAATTAGAGATAAGTTAATCATCTACCAATAGAGTTGTCATGATTAGAGTAGAGAAGGAAAGATTGTTTGAGAACATCTATTCGTGCATATAATTATTCATACCTTTCTTAGTAAAATGAACATACATTTTCATCTATCCTTCTATTGAATACAAGGTTTGGATATATTAATTATGACACTAAAAAATAATGGTAGTACAAGTTTTCTAGCCATTACTTTGAAACTAAAGCAATGTGATGCTCGTATCCTATGAAAACATATCAAACAACCATGTCATGATTATACTTTTATAGCACATAGAAAGTTTGAAATGGTTCATTCTTATTTGTATGGACCATTTTTTATTCATTCTTCAAATGGAAATAAATATATGATGACTTTTATTCATTATTACACTAAGATGAGTTTTGTATACTAGTTGAAAAGAAAATTATAAGTTGGGAAACTTTCAAAAAAATTATATATGAAGTAAAAATGAGAATACTTTTATATATAGAGATGTGATATTATATAATAAAAATAATATTATTAAGAATCAATACAGATCCGTCTTAACTAAGTATTTACAGATTTATGAGAGGAATCAAATCTCTCTAGATACTGAAAAGGAAGTTTGGATCTTGAGAGATTTGATCCTTCTAGGTATTTGATAGATATGGATTTAAGATGATGTATGATAGTATATATGAAGTTTTATATTGGAATAAATTATTTAACATGGATATTTAAACTCTATATGTGTGTGCGTGTAAAATTAAATATTGAAATCAAGTAGTTAACGTGGTATGTAAATAATTTATTTATGTATTAAGTAAAATGTATTAAAATATTTTAAAAAATTGTAAGTATTATATATCTTTCTAAAGTTGATATAAAATTATGTTAGTTCATATGGACACTGGAATATTTTATTTGAGAGTGAAAATTTTTTACAACATGCTTCATATTAGGGTGTAATGTAAACACAACATAGTAACTACAATAAAATTAAAATTACTAACATTTTGTAATATGTTTAGTTAAAACCAACCTCTTATACAAAATTTAATTGATTTTAGCCATAAAATATAATCTTAAATCCAAACATAATACACATAAGATATATATATATATATATATATATATATATATACACATAATCCATTCAATATTTTGTTTTCAAAAAAAAAAATATTTCTTTAAACATAAAATAACTATAATTTAAATATTTCAATTTATTTTCTTTTTTTTGTCGTTAAAAGACTATCTAAGTTTTTCTATTATATTTACAAAAACATATTACAGACAGTAAAGCAGGCATTCCAGGGCCAGCAGATGCACCCTGGAAAGTTAGACTTTGAGACAAAAAGCTCCCTCGCAGGGGCAGCACCGACTGAACTTCCAAAATTATCCCTCAAGCGACTATCCAAACTAACAGAGTTTCTCCAAAAACTATTTGCTGCTGGAGGCCCAGAAGAAGTGAGAGTCAGCAAGCTAAGGGGCCTCATTGCTCTGAACAAAATCATATCTGCCCACGCAGGGGCTATCGAACTTGACTGACTGAACACAACAGTAAAGAAAATTAAAGCTAAACATGACATACATAGGCCAAACAGACAGACTCAGAAAATTCCAACCGGACAAACGCACAGTAGAATCCGTAACCGACATACCCGCAGGGGCTTTAGTCCTCGTTTCTGGTGGAGAGAGGAGGAACTGAGTGGATTTGGGGCTCGTTGTCCTGATCCTCGCAGAGGCTTGGGTCTTCCACCACATAGCACCATCCCCTTCCCTCCGGGACACCTGCCCACATGGCTTTCCATTTGTCCTCATCCACTCCCGGAGGTGCTGGCCCCAAGTATGGTGCGGTGTCTTGGTCCGTTTCCTTCCCCAAATCTCCTGGCTCAGCCGGCGGCAACTCCTCCATGCTTCCCTTGCCAGCGTCCTCTTTGCCCGAACTTTCTGGTGGCTTCTCCATTGCTTTCGTGCCCGAACCTTCTGAAGGTTTCTCCACCATGCCCTCAGGTGTTCCAGCCCCGAACTCTTCAGGAATTTTTGTGAATAAAACAGAGATATGGGCATTGACTCCTGTGGTATCCAGTGAGCCGCCCAAAGTGAATACCACAGAGCCAAACGCGGGCAGCAGTGGCCCTCCCTCGCTCGAACTGCCAACCTCCAGAAATTGCCCACATGGGAGCTGTGTGGCTCTGGCTCTCCTGTGACAGTAGCAACAGCAGCAATGATGGTGTTCGTCTGCTGCAGGGGTTCTAGAGGAGGACCCTCTCCCTGGTCCTCGTCTGCTCGGCTGTCGCTCCCGTAGTTTGGCCATGTCTGCTTCGTTGCCACCCTCGTATGCCCAGACCAATTCAATTTCCGAGCACCCTCCTCCTGCGTGCGAATTGACCCGTCTTGCTTCCCACTGAACCAGAAATCCTTCGAATTGCCTCCCCTGCTTTCTGCCACAACCCAAGTTGCAGCGGCAAACCAGAGCTTGTACTGCAGCTGAATTCCTGGCCTCCCCCGGCTCACAATTCCTCTGCTCCCACATCCGTCTGAATTTAACTTGCCAATGCTCCCGCATTCTTTGCTGAAATCGAGTTCTGAGCTTCCTCTTCCCCAGAGCATTAACTGCATTCTGCACCAGTGCATTAACTGCAATGAATTCCATCGCATGTATGCTGAACCGTTAAACATTGACGGTCGAACCAGTTTCATAAAGACCACCACGGGGCGGCACATGCTGGGCATGTGGCTCGTCCTTCCTCAACACGTCATCACCCGCATCCGGGGATTCAGCATCCTTGTGGAGGAGGCTTTCACAATCCTGTTTCTGTTGGTTGCTTAGGATGTTGTCCAGTTTTCCTTCTAGGAAGGGCTGGTCACAGTCTACTCCAATGTTTTCCATGAGATCAGCGATCTTGTTACCTTCTCTTTTGGTGTGATGGAAGGAGAGGGCATTATGATTGCTCAGTTCATCAGCAATATTGCTTAGCCTGGCCTCTAATCTCCAGCTGTCGGCTACCTTCCTGGCTTGAGAGCCATTCTGAATGCGAGTAACCATGTTTATAAGGATTTGAGAATCACCCTCTACTATCAGCGGTTGAAGGTTGAGGCGTTTTGCTACCAGGATCCCCTGCCACATCCCTTCCAACTCTGCCGAATTATTGGTATCCCATCCTATGTTTCCAAAGTAGATCTGTATGGGTGAGCCTCTGTGATCCCTTATGATGCCCCCAAATCCTGCTGGTCTAGGGTTGCCTTTCGAGGCTCCATCAAAATTAAGTTTGTATGTGTTGGTGGGTGGGGCAGTCCAACCCTGAACCTCCTTACCTCTGCGAGTCATCGTTTGATGTATGTTGGGCTCTTGTAACATCCGTAACATCCAATTGCTTAGGATGTTTTTCTCGTTGTCTGTTGTAGGGAGATCCTCTTTGGTCCATGTTTTCAACAGCATGGTTTCTTGAAGGTTGCTGTGTATGCTGTTCCAAATGCTCTCAATAGTCCGACTTTGATTTTTGAAGATGCGCCTGTTTCTTTCCTTCCAGATGTTCCATAGTAGAATGCCCGGAATAAGATTCCACAAATGGTTGAGAATCTCACACTTGTAAGGTCTCTTCGGCCATTGGCGGATGGTGTCTATAATGCCACCAGCTTCTCTGCATCTCCTTTGGCATTTGAATTCTACCGTTTCCCATAAGTGAGTGGCAGTTGAACAAGTTTGCAGAAGATGCTGCAATGTTTCCTCATTTTGAGAGCAATTATGACATATGGACGGTCCATGAAAATTACGTTTCCTGAGCTTGTCCCATGTGAGAATCTTCTTGTGCCCAACCAACCAGAGAAAGTGTGATATTTTAGGCCACGTTTTGAAGCTCCATATCCTTTCCCATATAGGGTCCGGATTGTTGGGGAAGTTACCTAACAGATTGTATGCTTTTGAGGTGGAGTAGGTGCCCTTAGTTTGGTAGCCCCATCTGAGGATGTCCTCATTGTTTTCATGTCTGACTCTCCTTTTATTTAACTCGTTCTCCAATGCTGTTATCTCTTGGAGTCTATTGCTGTTGATGATACGATTGCCTGTTTGCCATCTCCTAAATCCGTTCTCCACTTCCTGAGTCCAGAATTGATGCACCGTAGCTTGCTGTTGTTCCTGGCTGCTAGGACTGATCATAGCAGGGAGGACGTTTGCGAGCTTGGGCATCTGGTTCCAGGCATCATTCCAGAACCTAGCATTGTGGCCATTCCGTATTTCCCAGAAGCTGTGCTTCTGAACAAGCTGATGATGCTGCTTGGCTGCATTCCATATTATTGACCCATTGGTAGTGGGTGTAAACCTAATGAGCTCTGCTTGGGGCATGTTGTTGGTGTATTTTGCCGTCCATATTTTGGCCCATAACTTCTCTGGACTAGTTACCCATTGCCACCATATTTTTGCTGTCATGATGGAGTTGCTGTACTCAGGGTCTCGTAGTCCAATTCCTCCTTTGTTTTTGGGCTTACACACAGTGTCCCATTTAACCAATGCCCATTTGCGATTGGTGGCAGAGCTTCCCCACAGAAAGTCTCGCTGCAGATTTCTCAGTCTCTAGAGGACCCACTTCGGTGCTGCCAGGATGGAGAAAAGGTAGAGAGGCATGGCTTGCAGGACGGACTTGAGAAGCACCACCCAGCTGGCTAGATTAAGGGAGCGATTGGTCCAAAGATTGAGCTTGGATTCCAGCTTCTCCAGAAGGGCACGCCATGCTGGCTGCTTTATGGCAGAGGCTGTGAGGGGGGCTCCCAGATACGTGGAGGGGAGAGAAGCGGATTGAAAGCCCAGGATACGGGAAACAACGAGTTTGACAGACGGAGGGGTATGGAAGAATAAAATTTGGGATTTGGAGCTGTTGAAATTAGTGCCGGAGGCTTTTGAGAAATCGTTGAGCAGGGATTTCAACTTAGAGGCTTCCTGAGCTGAAGGGTAGCCATAAAGCATGGTGTCGTCGACAAATTGCTGATGCGAGGAAGCTGCAGAGTTGTGGATAGAAAGCCCTTTAAGCTGGTTAGCGTGTAGGGCTTGCTTTATGTGCCTACCTAGACCTTCCGCCATTATCACAAAGAGGAAAGGGGATAGGGGGTCCCCTTGTCTAATGCCTCTGGAGGGCTTGAAGGGACGGGAGGGTAAGCCATTGACGAGGATGGAGAAGTGTGAGGATGTAATGAGGCTCAAGATCCATCTTACCCAGGAGTCACAAAAACCAAAAGCTTTTAGCATATGTTGGATGTAAGTCCAGCTGAGCTTGTCGAAGGCTTTGGAGAGGTCGATTTTAAGAAGCATACCAGCTTGATTGGATGTCTTGAGCAAGTGTATGATTTCATGGGTGAGGATAATACCATCCATGATCTGTCTGCCTTCCACATATCCTGACTGCTCCGGAGATATGAGCATGGGTAGCAGAGGTTTGAGCCTATTCGCAATAACTTTGGATATGATCTTGTAGAGGACATTACAAAGGGCTATGGGTCGGAATTTATCCGGGGTGATGGAGTTTGCCTCTTTGGGGATTAAAGCTAGAAAAGTAGAGTTGAGGGAGGGGAGCAGCCAGCGAAGGGCTCTAGACTCTTCAACTATTTGCCAGACCTCCATTTTAATTAGATCCCAGAAAGCATGAAAAAAAGTAGTTGTAAAGCCATCAGGGCCAGGGGCTTTACCTTCCTTCAGCTGCGCCATTGCTTCGTCTACCTCATGAATGAGAATTGGGCGCATCAGCAGCTCGTTGTGCTCCTCTATGACTAGTTTGGGAATGTTGCTTGTGATTTTCTCAATCGCGTTCTTCCTGTCCACCGTTTGCTCCTGGTGTACCATCTTGAAGTGATTGATTAGGATTTCCGCTATCTTCTCATGTTCTTCTTCCTTGGTCCCATTTGGGCTTTGGATGAAGGGTATTTTGTTGTGCATTCTTCTCTGCACTGTGGTGTTGTGAAAGAACTTAGTGTTGCGTTCCCCTTCTTTTAGCCACCTGATTCTCGATTTTTGTCTCCAGTAAATTTCTTCTTGTTTTCTTCGTTCTTCAAGCTGGTTGTAGATGTGCTTCTCTTTGTTCAAGGTTGCCTCCGTGTGCCCTGTGTTGATTACTGTTTGATGGAGGTCCTTGAGCTCCTGAGTAAGTTCCTGTTGATCTTCGAAAATGTTCCCAAAGGTCTCCCTGTTCCATCGTTTGAGGTGGCCTTTTAGGAATCGCAATTTCTGCTGTAGCTGGTACATCCTTGTGCCTTCTGGTGGGATAAAGGAGGTCCATATAGTTCTGACGAAGTCCTTGAATGCTGGATGAGTTAACCAAAAACCTTCAAAGCGGAATGGTTTTTTGGTTCTGTCCCCTGGTCGCTGCCAATGCAGAGCTATTGGCCAGTGATCTGAGCCAGAGTGTGCCAAAATCTCCGCAGTGAAGTCACCGCCTAGATGGATCGCATTGTCCGAAAGCAAAAAGCGATCAAGTTTGGATGCAATCTGGTGCTTGCCTCCTCTGTGATTGCTCCAAGTGAAGGTTCCATTGCAGAAAGGCATGTCGATGAGAGAGGCTTTGTGGATGAAATCCTTGAAATGTTCTACATCAGGTTCTAATCTGGATCGTCCTCCTGTTTTTTCCTCGATTTTGGTAATCATATTGAAGTCACCTGCAACTATCCAAAGCGGATGCTGCCTGTTATTGTTTAGCTTTTTAATGGTATCAAGAAGCACTTTTTTGCTCCCACCTTCCTGAGGAAAGTAGACATTTGTCAAGTTTCCATGTACCTTGGTGCCAAGAATATGAAAAGCAGCTTGAATGAGGTGGTGGGAGGCGTGGAAATCAGAGAGCGATATTTCCTGAGAGTTCCAGGCGATTGCTAGCCCTCCCGAAGCCCCTGTTGCATCCACGGCTACTGATCGACAACCTGGCCAGGCCTTGGAAAGTATTCTGCCCAACGTTTGACTGTTGCATTTGGTTTCTTGGAAGAAACACATTTGCGGTTTTTCTATCTTGATCATGTTTTTTATCATCCTGGATTTTGCGGGGCTGTTAAGCCCTCTTAGATTCCAAGAGATCAGCTTCATGGATAACTAGTGTGAGTGGGGCTGAAGTACTTTGTGAGCTTTGCATATCTCCCTGAGTCCACCAGGAGTTTTCCCACCTCCATTGTTCTCTGAAGATCTGTCTTTCTCCCTCTTTTCTTGGAATCCCTTGGTCGTTGGTTACTGTCCCAGTCGCTACTAGGTTGAATACCTAGTTGCTGTTGGTGAAAGGCTCTGGATATTACCTCTTCCAGCTTTTCTAGATCCGTCTCTGAGATGGAGTCATACGCCTCCTTTCTGCAGGCCAGCTCCAATCCAATGATGTCCAAACCATGGAGATCTATACTTTCAGGTTCTACTTCCATGATTTGAGCCTGACTTGTGTCTTCTTGAGTTCCTTCTGAGATCGATACCGGTGTCACTGTCTCGTTCTTCTCCTTTGCCATGGGGGTTTTCTCTGGATCTTTCTGGTGCCTGCTAAGGATGGTCGGGATTTGAATGGGGGTTTTTGACTTTGGAGGGGGAGTGCAAGAAGGGGGGGGATGGGAGGAGGAGGATGGGTGGGTGGGGATGTTATTGTCAGGTAAGACTTGATCTTCAGAAAGATCACTGAGAGATTCAAAGCTGTTCTTAGAACCAGGGTTGTTGGATTTGGGATGCTGGGGCTTGGAGGTGTTCAGGGGTTTTTTCTGCGGATGCTTTCTGTAGGAGACTTGGGTGAAGCCATCATGTGATGGGGGATCAGAGGATTCCTGCGGGCTAGATTTTGCAATAAGAGGACAGTCCCGATACAAGTGCCCTATTGCATGGCATCTTCGACATCTGAACGGCACATGTTCATAGTCTAGGGCTTGAGTCCATTCCTCATCGCGATGGGCTAGGGTTATTGAGTCAGGAAGAGCTTCATTAAGACGGATAAAGACACATATTCTTGCATAGGATGTATACTTACGGGTTTTCGTATCCTCCGATGCTCTGATGTATTGTCCCACGCCATCACCTATTCGCTTCAGGCTTTCCTCTTCCCAGTATTCATCAGGGAGCGAGTATAATCTTATCCAGACCGGAGCCCATGTGAGGTCCTCCTTGTCAGGATTGAATCTGGGTTTCCAGTTTGTGATGTAGAGGCCTGCTGAGTTGAAAAAATACGGACCCCCTCCTAGGATCCTGAATTTATCTTCTAAGCAGTAGAAAATGGCAGTGAAGAAACCCTTTGGCCCTAACTGGAGAGAGACATCTCCCTTGGGCTTCCATTTCGCCGCTATCCAGCCATTTAGGGCTCGTTCGGTTGGCCAGAACCCTATGAATTTGCCGATGATTGCATGGTCTGTCATGAAGTCGATTCTACTGTCGATCTTGTCTCCAGGTAATTCTATGTGCGGTCTGATCTTGGCTACCGGTCGGCAGGTGGAAGAAGTGACCGACGGTTCAGTCGTTAGGGTTTCCTGTGCTTCTGGTTTATCATTGTCGCCTTCCTGTTGTTTTTTCCCCTTGCTCAGAATGTTCGGATCCACCGATCCAAATGTGACTTCCGGTCCAAGGTTGTGCTGTGAGGGGGAGGGCTTTGACGCCCCCCCCGGGGATTGAGCCATTGGTGATCGCTGCTCCCCTGCAGCTCTGTCACACTGCTACAGCAGTTGGTGAACAGAGCCTGAGCCTGATCCGCCGTGCAGAGTACGTCGTCTCAGCTATCGCCTCCCAAACCCTAGATCGCCCGTTTCCTCCGAAAACCCCTATTTTCCTCAATATTTCAATTTATTTTCAATTTTCAACTAATATCTTAATATATTCACTTTATTACTTAGCATCCTAGATTTATTTTAACTAGGATCTATCAAGCTTCACATCCAGAGGGATCCAATATCGAGAAGAGATTTGATCCCTCTTAGTGCCTGATAGACCAGGGGTTAAGATGGATATAGGTTAGCTATATAAAACTATATAATATCTGTATTTGTATCTATGTCTCTTTCTTATACTCTCTCTCTCTCTCTCACCCCTAAACATACACACTGTATTTCCATATCTATCTATCTCTCGCTCCCTCGCTCCCTCCCTCCATTTTCCTATCTACCTCTCTCTCTTCCCCCCTTCCCATTATCTCCTTCTTTCTCTCTCTCTCCATTGCTCCCTTGTCACACCCTCTCTCTCTCTCTCCACCTTTCTCCTTCTATGTCTGTCTTCTTCCTCCTCTCTCTCTCCCTTTCTCTCCCACCTCCCTCTATCTCTCCCCCCATCTCTTTGGCCCCCCCCCCCCCCCCCCCCCATTTTTGTGTCTCCCTCTCTCTTCCCTCCTATTCTCTCTCACTGAATCCCTCTCCATCTCTCTTTTGTTCGTTCTTCCCTCTCTCCCCCTCCAATTCACTCTCTCTCTCTTCCCTCCTTGTCACTATCTCCCTCCCTTTGACCTCCCCCTCTCTCCCCTTAACTTTTCTTGTTGTCATCACTTGGACCCTTAGTTAAGATGGCTCTAATTTATGTTATATAAATTCTGCATATTTAAATATGAAAGAATTCTCATTTTCAATTTGATTAAAATATTATTTTAATTCATATGATAATATTTTTTCGATAGAGGATTTAGGTATATGTCAAAAGTAATTATAACAATTTTCATTTTAGCTTCAATTAAAAAAATGTTATAAAATTAAATTAAAATAAAATAATTTTATTGTGAAATAAGTTATGATTTTTAGTGATAAGTTATGGTATTGGCCCATGGTATTGTAACAAAACTTATTTACACGTTAATAATATACATGGTAAAGTGGGGTGAATATGTATGGTTCTTGTCTATTGTTGGAAAATATTTTGATTTTGAAATAAGTTATGATTTTTTATTATAACCAATGATTTTTTATTATAACCAATCTTAAAGTTCATAATATCAATGGCAAAGTGGGGGTGAATATCCATGATGAAGAATCTTGTCATATTGTTATAAAATATTTAGATTATGTTTTTTTAGTATGTGGTATTGATAAGCCATGTTATTGGCCCATGGTGTTGTAACAAAATATATTTACAAGTCAATCATATCTATGGTAAAATGGGGGTGAATATCCATGGTTACAAATATTTTCATATAGCTCTAAAATATTTTGATTGTGAAATAAGTTATGTTTTTTTTGGCTTGTGGTAATGGTAAGCCATGGTATTAGTCCATGCCATTGGTCCATGGTATTGTCACAAAACCTAATTAAACTACAAGTTAATAATACCCATGGTAAAATAGAGGTAGATATCCATGGTTAAGAATATTGTCATATTGTTGTAAAATATTTTAGTTGTGAAATAAGTTATGGTTTTGGGCATGCCCTACGGATAAGCCACGGTATTGGTCATGGTATTGTAACAAAGCCTATTCACAAAATCAAAATATAACAAATTGACTTTAACTTTTATTATTAATTGAACCGACATTTAAATGTTTGCACTCATCACCAAAATCACTTTTAACTTTATAAGCCATGGTATTGGCCCATGGTATTGTAACAAAGCCTATTCACAAAATCAAAATATAACAAATTGACTTTTAACTTTAACTTTTATTATTAGTTGAACCAACATTTAAATGTTTGCAGTCATCACCAATATCACTTTTGACTTTATTGTTTACATACTTATATTAAGCACCTCTTCGGGCAATAAATAGCTAATATAATCCAATTTACTTTAAAACCAATTCCTTTAAAATGAATATTTTGATTTTTTTTTTAAATTGTTTTATTAAATAATAATTGGTTTTTAAACTTGGTTAATAATTTGAAAAAAATTTATTGATTTTAATTAATTATCAATGAATTTTAATAATTTTTTTAATAATAATAATTAATTAATTTATTATATTTATAAATAATAATGAAATTAATTGGACATATTTTTGGTGGTTGGTATGAATGAATTGTATCTTCTTCATTTAAGTTTAACTCTTACAAATAACATAATAAATTTGATTGTAATAGCTATATAATCAAACATGTATATTTCTGTCGTAAAATCTAAAATATATGTAAATATGTTCCAACCCAGAAATAATAATTACTTTAACTACAAATAACAATTTCTTATCAACATGTCTTAAACTATATTTTCTATAACCTCAAAACAATATAAAACGGTAGTAAAAATATTTTCAAAATAAATAAAAAATCTATCTAAACCTTATAAAAAAGTTTTATGCAATATATTTAAAAATAATTAATCAAATTGAAAAGCTTAATCAAATTGAAAAGTAAACATGTGTATCTATGTAAAAACGATCAGCTAATATAAATAATGCATATTGCCTCATAACAACTGAACATTGAACACAAGCATCCATATAATAACCGTCATCAAAATGAATGACTAATATTATAAATAATCATATTAAAAAATCTTAATCAAATTCATAATAATAAAATTGAAAGTGAACATAAACATCCAAATAAAAACCATATATTAATATAATTAATGCAAATTTTCTCATAATTATTCACATAAGCATTTAAGTAAAAACCATGAACAAAATGAATGAAGCATGTTACAAAATATCTAAACTTTATTATGAGATTCTTAGCCATATATTAAAAAATCTTTAATCGAATTTATAATAATAAAATTGAAAAATAAACACAAACATCCATATAAAAACCACAAGTTAATATAATTAATACAAACTGCCTCATCTGAACTGTACAGAAATCTTGACCGAAATGACCTTATATTACATTAAAAATTCATATTAACCGTACAAAGTACAAAGTATAAATAAGGAACATGTTTACTCAGGAAAGTGAGGCACACCCGGAGTCATATAAGTTACTAAAATAACCGAAAATAAAAATGCAACACACAATGTCGAACCCATAAAAAGCTCGATTTATTAGAACAAACGCAATAACCAAATTCCAAATCATATATTAAAAAATTCTAATCAAATTGATAATAATAAAAGTGAAAAATAAACCTATAACAATGAAATCGATAAAAATAAACCTAACCATCCATTTAAAAAGCCACTCATTGAAATTGGCTATAAGCATCCATATAGAGACAAAGCATCCTTGTAGAAACAATGACCAGAATGAATGGCTGGCATTATATTAAAAAATCATATTGACCGTAGCAGAGTATGTATGCCAATCGGTATTAAGAACAGGTTTATTCCCAAGAGTGAGGCACTCCCAGAATATTATAAACTATAATGTTACCGAAGATTAAACTGCAGCTCACAGAATCAAACTATAATGTTACCGAAGATAAAGCTGCAGCTCACAGAATCGAACTATAATGTTTACCAAAGATAAAACTGCATCTCACAGAATCGAACCCATAAAAAGCTCGATTTATTTTTAATTCTGACCTGGCTGAAATGTTTCATGGCCAGACAAAGAAGGGAAACAACGATGCCGCCCACAGGAATGCATAGCCATTCATGCAGCTTCCATGGATCCCCACACCTGCACGAGACGAGAAAATTCAAACCCTAATGAAATGAAAAAAAGCTAAAGTTCCAACTTAATAAACAATATCCCATAAAATGAACAAAAGCTTAACTTCCAACCTCATAAACAATAACCCATCTGACAAAGATATATATATATATATATAACTTTGATTACAATTTTAAAATCCTGTGGTGTACATACGTATCTTAGGGTTTAATAGATATGTATCCTAAAAAAGATTTACACTCTACAAAACTGTAAAGTCATTCTCGCCCATATTGAATAACGTAAAAGCAAGGCCAAGACCACGCCTGTGATTTAATGATTAATGTTAATAACAGTGAACAGATTCCTATATAAAACCCTCGCTTTGAGTATGCTGGCAGAGTTTGGAAACCCCGTTCTCACAATAGGTTACTGTGATAAGCCACGATTCTCGTGACAATTCTGTTTCAAAGCATATATATATTTTTGGAATCTGTAGTTGAGATGTTCATTTTATTTAATTCAAAATTTGAGAATTTAACGATTCAGATGCTTACCAAGGCTGGAAGGGCTGGAAGGTGCAGGGGCAAGAACAGGTAGAGACTTGGCAGGTGGAGGTGATGCCTTGGAAGGAGGTGGAGAGGCAGACGTGGGAGGTGCAGGTGCAGGTGCAGGTGGAGGTGGAGGTGGAGGTGGAGAGGCAGACGTGGGAGGCGCAGGAGCAGCACCTCCAGGAATGGGCAGGAAAACGGTAATGATGACCGCGAACAGCGCAAAAAGAAGGCAGTTCCTATTTCATATCCTATTGAAACATAAATGCAGCCTGACATGCAAGGGGAATAGCAGTTTTCCTTGCTGCTAAAATGCCAAAGTCAACTTTGAGGGAATATAAATGCAAGGAAACTGATATTCCCCTAGCATGTCAGGCTGCATTTATGTTTCAATAAGATAAAAGTTCTGTTGTATGCCATCTGAAATCCTAGAATATATATATATATATATGCCTTCAAACCCCTCTTCCTCGAATCTTGAAGTCCGTTGATAAAGCCAAAACAACTCAACCAGCAGAAGCGTTGCGACTTTGATGTGAGAAGAAAAGGGGAGTGAGAAGAATTTATAGGCAGAGACCGAGATCAAGGGTCAGCAGATAGGTGAGCTAAAATAGGACAACGGCATTGCAACATTCATTATAGGCTGCCCACTACTAAGATTGATCTCAAAGGCATGATAATTGTTATTTTAGAAAGATATAAAATGATGGAGAAATTTGCTAGTTGTATTTATCGCGAATTGCCGGGAGTACAAGAATAGTGCTGATAACGATGACATCTTTGTGCCGTCAATAAAACTTTTGAGAAAAAGCCATAGCTGTTATATGAGTCTGTCCCATTGCAAGTTTAGAATGTGTTTTTCTTATATAAGTGAGTAATTTTTTTTGGGTATGTTATTGAGAAATAAGCGCAAGGAAAGTTAGGAAAACTTCTGTTTTTTAATATAGATGAGTAATTTTCTTTTGGGTGTGTTATTGAGAAATAAGCGCAAGGAAAGTTGCGATAAAATTTGTTAGAAAAATGCAATTGTCTTGTTAGGTAATCTAAGTTTAGTATGAGCTTTATGAGGAGGAAATAAGCTTTTGTATTTTGTTATGACGAGCACACAGAAAAGTTAAAAGGTTAGAATGAGTAAAATATTTGGACCAGATTCAAATCATTTTATACTTATCTTTGATATGCATCGATCTATCTTCAAGAGACACTAATATGTCCCACGCACTGGCCCTTCTCCTCAAGGCGAGGGTGGTCTATATGAGCCACAACATAATCTATTAAGAAATCAAATCTGTCATTACATTAACCATTAGAAAATTAGTCATAGTTGGTGATTCATCATATATAATAAACTACCTTTGTCAATTCAATTTTCAAAAATATTTGTTATGCTATGAACTAAATATAGAAATACCGAGCTCTTCATGTATTGAGACAATCTAACCAGGATGAATTTCTAGCAAATCTTATCACGCAATAAGATGAAAGAATATTAAATGCTAATGAGATGGGTCTTTGCTTCCCAATACCTTGAACGATTATCAATGGAAAGCATCAATTAACAAACGTAACACACAATCACATATGGGAAATCAAAATTATGAGAAATAATTTTAATATTCCCCATATACCTATGTCACACTAACATCCCTCATCCATTGAACCTATGATAGTAATTGTTGTAGTGGGCTTACATGTTGCATGGGTTTAGCTCCATTCCTATATTCTAAATTGCATGTTGAAGGCCAACCCTAATTCACTCAACCATATACATGCCTAATTTACTATCCATTGACGGATATTCAACTATTTTAACAACAGATTGCTTCTACTTTCTAGGTGCACCATCATTTTGTTCTATAATTAATATTATTTCTTAGCCAACTCATGTGAATAGTCTAGTAGATTTTATTTTTCCTTGTTGAGCCCTATTGCCAAGCCTGCTTCCATTGCTTTTCCTAATGGGGGACCACATATTTGGCCAAGTTTCTTATTTTAATTGGAGTGATTCAAGCCTGGATGTCTTCCTAATAAATATGGCTTAGCACTCCAATGAAGACAATATGGACATTTTTCATAGCCATGGAAAATAAATTTCTAACACACATTATGAAATAAATAAACTCTAACTTCAACAAGCACAATTAGAAGAAAATTGGTCCACTACAATGGGCATTCTCATAATTCAAAGGAATAAAATGCATAGTATGGAGGATGAAAATGATGATCTTAGGAATCAAATGAAATAATTTAAAATCTTAAGTAAAAGATACCTCTAGTCTCCAAAATGTTTATCTATCTTAATCAATACTTCTCCACCTTCTTTGTCTGGTATGAATATAGAACCACAATCAGATTAAATTTTAGGGCTAGATTGTTATCTCTTGTAGATAATTTCATTTTTCTAAAACCTTTTCAAAATTTTCAGATTACATTCACCCTATAACATCATATCATCATTTACAATTATACAGAGATAGAAATAATGCAGTGAAATAGTAAGGAATAACAAAAGAAAAAAATACATAATAAAGACACTAATATTTTGATCAGTGACCAAAGAAAAACTCACAAGGGGTAAAACCCATAAATAAATTCTTCTTCTTTTATTGTATATTTATTAATGTATATTTGAGATACAAAGTAAAATAAGACCGAGACATATTTCTATCATCATCAATCACATGAGGCCTCATAGGGCGAAATCAACAACAAATAATTACATTAGATAGGCATGCAAAGGTCTCCATATAACACTACCATAAGAGTAGATTATACACCATTGTCACTGTCATAGAGTCTCTACCATGCAAGGAAACAACCATACAACTTAGATATAAGGAAATTTCCATAAGAACACTGCCACACATAAATGTCATAAATACACATCCGTATATTATTACCACACATCATGGTTTAGATACATGACCATACATCACTCTCATATCATCATCATAGAGAAAATCGAAACATCACATCCATATTATCATCATATAGACAAGCCATACATAAGAGTGTCATTGTCATTAGTGAAAGGTGATTGCCTTGTCAAGGTCACTGTCGTATTAAGGTCATTTCCATATAGATAACTTTCATGCATCAAGTTCATTGTCATATACATGAAGGTCATCATTATCATTATCATACATGTCAAAGTCATTAACATATCCATCAACGTCATTGTCATCGCTATCATATACATTAAGGCCATTGTCATAAACATCAAGATCATTGTCATATAGATGATTTTCATGCATTGAAGATATACTGAAGCATCACGGAAACTAACAATAAAAATTAGCTCAAACATTATTTTCACAAAGCTACCAGTATCATGCAATGTATCATTGTCAAGTATCTCATGTTCGTATGCCATTCATTATTATAAAACACACAAATATCATAGCTCAACCATCACTAGAGTAGGGAACATAAATATTGTTAAAATAAGCTGCAACATATCCCATCAAGGTTGCACCAAATTAGGTCTAGAAGGCCATAACAAAAATATCCTAATTTTGCATAATTAGCGTTGAAAATATAGTCATACCTTGCTATGACAGTCCCCTTCATCACAGACAAACGCCACACATGATTAGGTCATTAGGTTGCATATATAACCAAAGAGAGAAAGAGAGAGAACATATGGAATGATACTATTCCTTAACAATTAGGTGAAATAGGTTGTACAAAAAATGATACTAGGCTACAGAGATAGGATGCTTATAGTCCTAAAGTAGGTTACAATTACCACTCCACAAGCCACAAAATTTGGCTGCATTTTCCACTCCACAAACCACCTAATTAGGCCACAAATATTATCAAGAGAAGTCTACATGCAACCTATGAAATATTCCATATACATTAGCATTGCTAGGCCACAATAGGAACCTAAATTAGGCTATAGAGATGCCACAATTAGGGCTTTATGGATGGGTGACTAGTTCACATAAGATGCTAAAAAAAATACATAGGATTACTCGCAGATGGATGGCACAGAAGGCCAAGGTCAATGTGTCAAATGGAGTAGGATATATGCCTATATATAGTTGTTTCTACATATCAATAATTGTCTCTCTTTGGCAAGAAAAATTGAGTTTTAGGCTGACATCAAATTTTCTCATAATAATACTTAAATATATTTTCCTTAATGATTACTTGTGCAAATTTATACCAGATTGAATACTAATGATATGAGTTCCAACAACATCAATAATAACATTCCTTTGTTCAATTTCAATTCCTATTTTGGGGCAATATGGGATTCTTTTGGGGTAGAAGTGCTTCTCATGGGAAATGTATCCTATAGCTGCTCCAAAATTTGAAAAAATCATCCCCTTTCCTTGGTTCGGGCAACAACCCCCTTATCTATTCATCATATAGAAGTAAAAACATGTTAAATTTTGGGAATTTTCTATACAATATAAACACTTGGGAATAAGAATTATTTTTTTTGGATTGATGTACTGTAAAAAAAAATTGCCCTTAACAGTGCTTGAAGAACATAACCAAATGGAAAATTTAAACTTTATTTTATTTTGTGTCCTATGGCTCCTCTAGGTTTGTCATCCCTATCGGGGAGTGTCCTTTTTAAATTAAAAATAATGTGTTCTCTAAATTAAAAAAAAAATGTTTGGTTATTTTTAATTAAAATGATGATAAAATATAAATAATTCCACTCTCATTACGCTTTCTCTATTGTTATTGATATTACACCCCAGTATGAACGAGATGTAGTAAAAATATATCTATTGATATTACACCCTAGTATGAAGGAGATGTTGTAAAAATATCTCCATCTAACTCTCAACCATAAATAAAATATTATGATTTCCATGTAAAGTAACATAATTTTATATCTCCCCCATGGTGGGTGGAAATAGCAAGCCACGCTATGCGCATCTACGAATCTTCCTAAAGCCTTAATAAAGGGTAGCAGTCATTAGCATGGTTAATGGGGTGTATGATAATTTAAGTACTCGCCTTATGGGAGCATGCTCTGCGAAGATCACACAATAGCTTAAACGTTGGTTTATTATGATTGTTCTTGATGAAAGTATGATATCACTCCATCATTCATGGTAGGCACATTGTCATCTTGTTGTAGAAAAAGGGACCTTTGAAATTTCTAGTGGCAAGCTTCAATATGAAGCATAAGCGCAACGTTAAGGTGTAGGTTGGTGTGTTGGTGTGTGGCGTTTTATGAATCTCAAGCTATGCTTCCCACTATAATAATTTTGGTGTATTTGGAGAAGGAGTCTTGGCTACTCAGTTTCATGTCGTATAGTGGCCATGCTCATTTTTTTTTTTGTCTTTCTCACAGTCTAGTCAAACTCAACATTTATAATTTGAAGCAATTGAACTTGTGCTAGTGGGATGGTTTCCTGAAAGGGTGGCCCTTAGCAATGTGTATCCTTTTGTAATCCTTTTAAGCAATAATGGAAGTTGAGCATTTACACTATATATATATATATATATATATATATATAATATATATATATATATATATATTATAAATATATATATATATATCTTAATTAATTTAAATTTATTTTTTGAGTGTGAGGAACATAGATAATACTTATACTTTTAAAAAATATTTCAATACAATACTTTAATAGATTATTTGAATATCCATGTCAATGAATTTATTCCAACATCTAACTTCATATATTTAAAACCAATATGGATCTATCTTAACCAAAGATCAATGCTTCCTAGATATGTCGTTAAAATAGATTTATGTTGGTATTGTTGTATTAAAATTCATAGAATAGTTAAATAAATTATTTGAATATCCATGTTAGCACATTCTATAGCCTAGTATGATGGAGATGTGTGATTCCTTCCTTGTTGAACTTCAAGTAGACATGTGTCTCTTTTAAAATAAAATTAAAATATTCTCTAAACTAAAAATGAATGTTTGGTTAGTTTTAATTAAAAGAATTATAAAATATCAATAATTTCACTCTCACTGTGCTTGTTCCATTGTAGTTGATATAATATTTCAATCCAATGGTTAAATAAATTGTTTGAAAATCCATGTTAACACATTTTACAACTCAATATGATGGATATGTGTCATTCCTTTGCTGCTCAACTTCAAGTAGACATTTGTCCCTTTGAAAAAAAATGTTCTCATTATGCTTGTTACACTTTTGTTGATATTATACCCCAGTATCAAGGAAATATGGTGAAAATATGTCACTCTAACTGTTAAATAAAATATTATGAGGTCCATGTAGAGTAATAAAATTTTATATCAACTATAAAAAGAGATAAAGTAATTAAAGAAAAAAATTATATGTTTTAACCCGATACTTTAAATTGTTTGAATATCCATGTTAACTAATTTACTTCAACATCTAACTTCAGATATATAAAACTAGTATAGATCAATCTTAACCATGGATCTAGAAAACATTGAGAGAGATCAAATACTTTGAGGTAAACATGCCTTTTAGAGTTCAAAACTTGAAAAAAGGACAACACCTCAAAGGGATTTGATCCCTTTGGGATAAATCCATTGTTACTATATATATATATATATATATATATAATTTCCTTTTGGGGGAGTTGTTTCTATCTAGGGCGCAAGGGAAAGCATATGTCTCTCTAACTTGGCCCCCTTGTAGTTGTCTATGAAGGATTTTAGAAATTTTGTGGAGGGAAAGACTCCATTTTCACCTAGGCTCTACGTGTGATACCGTTTCTGGAAAATAGGTGACCCAGGCTTGCTCATTTAGGAGAGGACGTAGGGTCCACTCACCTTGGGAGTTTGATAACATTTCTCAACACTAAAAAGTGCATTCAAGTGATTTATTTCATAAATCATCCTCTACTTATCCAAGTTAATTCAGAATTTTTGGTGGTTAGTGTGTCAAAATCCCTTCATTTGTATTGGAATTTAATCATTCAGAATTATTTCATTCATTCTGATCCTACTCTGAATTTTGGCTACATGGTGGATTGATGTGGGTTCCTTCTGATTCCAAGAAGTGTTCCTCCAAACATCAGACCATACAGATATCCCTATGCCCAAAAGAGTGATATTGAATGTATGGTTATAGAAATGCTAGAGGCTAGTATAATTCAACCTAGTCAAAGTTCCTTCTTTGATCTAGTGGTATTGGTGCACAAGAAGGACGGATCATGTCATATGTGTCTAGAATATAGTGAGTTCAACAATATCATTATTAAAGACAAATTTCCCATTCCTGTCATTGATGAGTTGTTGAATGAATTACATGGAACAATATGATTCACCAAGCCCGATCTTCATTCACGATATCATAAAATTAGAATGAAGACTAAAGTCATTCCTAAAACAACACTCAAAATTCATGAGCATCATTATGAATTCCTTGTCATGCCTTTTAGCCTTAATAATGCACCTTCTACATTTCAAGTTTTGATGAATTTCATTTTTAAAAATTTCCTTAGAAAATTTGTGTCCGTACTTTTTGATAATATACGAATCTAAAACAAGTCTTGGAAGGATCATGTTGAACATGTTGACAGGGTGCTCAAACTATTGGAGGAGAAATAATTATATGAAAAAACCTCCAAATGTTTCTTTGGAGTACAAGAGTTGGAATATTTGGGTCATATTGTATCTCATTAGGGTGTTAAGGTAGCCCTTAAAAAAATTAAAGCCATTAAGGAATGGAAAATTGCCACAATTGTAAATCATTTGTGAGGATTTCTCAGGTTGACTGAGTATTATCACAAGTTTGTTAATAATTGTGGGAGAATAGAAGCACCTCTAACAACATTCCTAAAGAAATATACATTTTCTTGGACTCTAGAAGCGACTAAGGCCTTTGAACATATTAAAGAGGTAATATGCCAAGCCCCTTCCTTAGTTATGCCACACTTCATAAAAACGTTTAATGTGGAATGCAATGCCTCGAGGAATGGGATTTTTTTTGTTTTAATGCAAGAAGGGAGACCAATTTCATTTGAAAGGAATCTAATCAAAGGAAAGTATTTACACAAACATATTTATGCAAAGGAAATGTTGGCAATATTACATGCATTAAATAAATGGAGACCTTTCCTAGTTAGAAGACACTTCAAGGTAAAAGAATATCATGATATTATTAAATACCTTTTAGAACAAATATTATCTTCAAAAGAGGAGTAAAAATGGGTCACAAAGATGTTGGGTTATGAATTTGAAGTCATCTACAAAAAAGGGAAGAAAAATATTTTTGTAGATGCACTTTGAGGATGTGGAAGCACTACTTTGTGCCAATTTTACTATCTAACTTGATTGCATAACCAGAGGAAGGATGAATGGAATAGGGATGAAGAGTTATGGACACTCATTCAAAAGTTGTAGCAAGATCCCATTACATCTGATACATTTAGCTGGAAAAATGATTTACTATGGTACAAGGATCGCTTATATCTTTGTAAGAATTCCCAAATCAAGAAAAATACTCTCTTGGAATTGCACACCTCCCCTTAGGAGGGCACTCACGATTTTGAAAAACTTACCACAAGGTCAAGAAGGAATATTTTTTGGATGACATTAAATCTAATATTCAGAAGTTTTTGGCAGAATTCTTGGTTTGCTAACAAAATAAATTTGAGATAATTAAGACCCTGGGTTTGTTACAACCTTTATCCATTACAATTCATCATTTGGAGGACATCTTAATGGATTTTGTGACAAGTTTACACAAGTCTAGAGGAAAGAGTGTCATCATGGTGGTTGTTGATACACTTACCAAATATGCACACTTTTGTGCATTATCTCATCCTTTTAATGCTAGTACAATTGCTACTACATTTATGTAAACAATTCAAAATCTATATAGAAACCCAAAGATTATTGTAAGTAACAGAGATCCCATTTTCACTGCAAATTTTTAGACTATTATTTTCTTGTCTTGGTGCTCAATTAGCTCATAGCTCATCTTATCATCCTCAATCTGAAAAACAAAATGAGATAGTGAACAAATATTTGGAAGGATATATTTGTTGCTTTATATATGATAAAAAAACACAATGGGTCAAGTGGTTACCCCTAGTAGAAAGGTGGTATAACACTTCCTTCCATACTAAAGCAAAAATGACCCCACACTACAACAAAACAGGCAATTTACGCCAGATTTAGCACCAGATTTTAGTGTATTTTTCTCTCCATTGGGATGAGCAGCCTAGCGCTAAATCTGGCTCTATTGTACAATTTTTAAAGCGTCCTTTTTTGCGCCAAATTTTGAATCTTTTTTTAAGTCAAATTTTGCATCATTTTTTGCACCAAGATTTGCATTTGGTTTTACAACAGGTTTTGCTTCTAGTTTTGTGCCATTTTTTGCATCTATTTTTGCATTATTTTTTGCTTCCTGTTTTATGCCATTCTTTGCTTCTATTTTTGTGTCATAATTTGCATCGAGTTTTACACCATCTTTTGCATTTGATTTAGTGCCTTTTTTGCATTGAGTTTGTGCCAGTTTTTGCATCTAGTCTTATGCCATTTTTTGCTTCTAATTTTGTACTTATTTTACATCTACTTTTGCACCAATTTTTCTGCCTTTTTTTACACCATTTTTTACATCTAATTTTGCACCATATGTTGAATCTGATTTAGTGCCAAAATTTTCATCCATTTTTGCACCATTTTTTTCATCCACTTTTTCGTTTCATTTGTCTCCCATTTTTGCATCCTATTTTTCACTTAATTTTGCATCATTTGTTGCATCCAATTTAGCATCATTTTTAACAACATTTCTTGCATCCAATTTTGCATCCTTTTGAACATCTAAATTTTCACCCTATGTTGGACCATGTGTTGTGTCCACCTTTGAATCCCATTTTGTGTCTAATGTCACGTTCAATTTTGAGCCATTTTTTCGTCTACTTTTGCATTTGTTTTTGCACCATGTTTTGAATCACTTGTTGCACCTCATTTTGAATCCAATGTTGCATCCAAATTTGAGCCTTTTTTATGATCATTTTCTTACCATTTTTTCTACTTTTGTGTCCAAATTTTCACCATTTTTTATGTATGATTTTGCATCCTTTTTGGTGTCTAATTTTGCATCCTTTTTGGCATCCAAATTTGCATCTTTTTTTCTGCCACATTTTGTGTCCACATTTGCATCTCATTTTGCACCTATATTTAGTTTGAATTTTCATCTAGTTATGCATCATTTTTGGCATCCTTAGTTTCACCCTTTTTTAGTCCCATTTTGCTTCTTGTTTTGTGTCTTTTCTTACATCCTTTTTGTACCCAATTTTGCATCCTAATTTTACACCATTCTTTGCATCCTCATTTTGGTGTCCATTTTTGCATCCTTGTTTGTGCCCAATTTGGTATCTTTTTGTATGCCCTATTTTGTTCCCTTCTTTGTGTCTAGTTTTGCACCCTTTTTTAATTCTACTTTAAAACCCTTTTTGTCTCATTGTTTGCATCTTGTTTTGATGGCTAGTTTAACATCCAATTCTACTCCCAATTTTGCATCGATGGTTACATCCACTTTTTGCTTCTTGTTTAGAGTTTTACTTTTACTTCCATTTTACTAATTTTATTACATAGTGAAACATATTACAGTTTCTAAATATCATTTTGCTGTAGGATTTAATGCACAGTTAGATGAACATAAAACCCTCTCAGTTTATCCCAGAAACCTAAGATAGACTGATTAAGAGAAAGGTTGTTCTAAGGCTCAGGATTCTTAGTAGATCAAGATGTAGAGTATAGATTAAGAAAAGAAGAATGAATTCATGTGAGTCCTCGCATGCAAGTCTTGTTGGAGTTTTTAGTGTAGCTAGGAAGTGCTCCTAGATAGCTCCAAATCTTGGTCCTACACACAAGATAGAGAACAAAGAAAAATTCACAACATAATATCTTGATAATTGAAACTATCATAAACATATAAATATTACTGAATAAATAAATATAAACCAAAATCCCATACATTCATTAGTTAAATAGGATAAGTAAAGAATGAATAGTAGCATATGGAAGGAAGAACAACTAATCTATATTAATAAAGGAGTTGGAGGAAAGTTACAACCATCAAATGCAGTTGCAACAACACCTCCCCCAATTGCTAGCTCCAAAACTCTCCCTCTCAAGATAGATCTCAATAGTGTGACAATACATGAATTCCCATCATTTCCTCAATGACCCAGCCTCCAATATATAGGAAAGTGAAGGCTATGAAGATTTCCCAAATTCCTCATTAGTTCAATTTTGGCAAAAGTTTTTGGGTGAATAATGTTTCCTCATATAAGAATGGCATTTTCCACTTTTTAGATGCTTTTGTGCTTAGGAAAAAACTTCCCCATGCTTTATGGCTCTTTCCCACTTTTGTATGCTTTTATTTTTTAGGAAAAATCTAAAGATAAGGATAAAGAGATCACATTCCACCATATGAGTTTCTGAAAGTGAACAAGAGTGTCAAGTTCTAGTTAACTCGAGTTTTTTTCCTCGCATTAGAGGAATTTTCATTTTAAAGTGCTAACATTGAATTTCCATGTCATAATGTGTAAGCCAATCAAAATCCTTTAAAATTCAAAAAACATATGGATTTTTTTTTAATAATATAACTTACCTAATTTAACTGCGAATGGTGCCCAAGTGCCCCAAAACTATATTAAATATTAAAAATAAAATTAATATCTTAATCTACAAAAGTTAGAATATCGAGAATATTTTTAATGAAGGGTAAATCATGGCGTGTTAAATAAATAAATTTAAATATAAAATCCTAAATCCTAAATTTAATTTAAATTTTAAATTTACTTTCTTAATTTAAATTTTATTAAATCTTGTATTGATAAATTAATTTAAATATAAAATATAAATATATGGTTATTTTGATAAAAGTGCATTTATTTGAGTAACTTAAATTTAAATTTAACTTTTATATTTTAAGTTTTCCTTTTAAATTTAAATCTTCTTAAATCTTGTGTTAATAAATTAATTTCAATATAAAATACGTGTAGACGGTTATTTTTGATAGAAGTGACGTTTATTTGGGTAATTTAAATTTAAATTTAAATTTCCTTTAATTATTATTATTTTTTTTTTAATTTAAATATACTTTTTTAATTTAAATTTTATTAAATCTTGTCCTAATATATTAATTTAAATATAAAATACATATATAGTTATTTTGATAAATGTGACATTTATGTGGGTAATTTTGGTAAAATAATGATAAAAATGATATATTAAAAATCTGTCTACATGATATTATTTTATTAGTTTCTTAATTTTTTCTTAGGTGGTTATTTTTTTAGTTGAAAGTTCCTCTAATGTGAGAATTTTGGTAACAAAAGTTAGATGAAGGGGACAACTTGTTATAGACTAGGATACTGTGGTCCTCATGGTACATAACTTGTATTATAGGCTTATATAGTTTAGGAGAAAGGGTTATTTCAATCACCAACATAGTATTCTCCTCCAAAATGATAAGGAGGTATTTTCATGTACAACACATTAAGAATTTATCACAATTCAAATTCATAACTTAGTATTTGTAAACAAATTTAAGGGTAATTGACAACATTCATAAAAAATATAGTAGTATCCTCATATATAACAATTCTCCATCAGAAAATCATTGACAATTTTCAATATACATATATTACTACTAAGTCAACATTTATCGTAGATATCATTATTCCAAGGAAAATTCACAACATTACATCCAAAAATAGTAATATCATCATACATAATCATTCTCTATAAAAAAGAATTGACAGGTTTCAACACATATATAAAGTAACAAGATAATACTAATAATATCCTCGTCGTCTTTAATCAAATCAACTAAGATTCAAATGTCTGATTACCATATCAAAATATTTCATGAACACCATTATTCTAAGGTAAATTACAACATCCATCAAAAGATAGTAATATCATCATACATAATAATTGTCCATCAAAATAATGTTGATAATTTTCATTATATACATAAAATAACAAGATAAAAATGATAATATCATCATCATATTTAATCAAATCAACTAAAATTCAATGTAAGATTACCAAATAAAAATGTTTCATAGATATCATTATGTTAAGGTAAATTCACAACATCCATAAAAAAATAGGAATCTCATCATACGCAATAATTCTTCATAAAAAAATTGTAAACAATTTTCAACATATTCATGAGATAACAAGATAGTACCGATAGTATCATCATCATTATTCAAATAAACTAAAATTCAAATGTATGATTACCATATTAAGACATCCAACTAAATATAAAAAGCAACGCATGGCTTGCGAGCACCACGAAAATCATAGTCAATCTCATCCTCATGATCATTTCCATGATCATCATCCTGACCATCCGATAATATCATCCATATAATCATCACCAATGCCATCGCCATCCTCATCAACATCATCTCTGATATATGATGTAATCTAAACATAGTCTATATCATCATCTTCGTGGTCATTACCTATAACGTTCTAGAAAAAAAATCAATATTACATGTTAGTACTAATTCTATAGAAAAATGCATATTTTTATTACAATGCTAACAATAAAATGAGGTAGGACATAATAACATTTAATAGTACTAAAAATAAAATGAAAATATGGCTTAATATATATTGGAGATCCAACTAAGATTACACTTGTAATTCACATTAAGTAGTAGAAGCATTTTTTAATCCATATGAAGTAGGTACCCATTTGTTCTTCATGTTATATTGTGAATGTTTCTTATGATTTCCATGCAAAATTGGTAAATTAATATTTACTGGAAGCTTTATTTCAAATTACAATTGTAATTCAGATTAGAAATAGAAGAAATTTTAACAAAAAAATAATGTCACATGAAATATTGAGTTGTTTTTAATGCATGTACTTTTCTCTATAATAAGATGGATCCTAATGTTCGTTCAAGAAAAAATGCTCACAAATAATTACTTCATTTTATCCATTATCACACTTAATCCATTATACCTAGTGACGATAATGATTCCATTCAAATTGCTTTGAACTCCCTAAATATAATGTAAAAGAGAAAACTCCACGACCACGACCATGACCGCAACCCCCTCCCTTGCCTCGTCCACCATCAAAGACAATGAACTTGGAGTTATGACCATGATAGCAACCCCTCCCTTGCCTTGTGTCCACCATTAGAGGCATTGAACTTGGAATTAAGAGTACTCATGTTTTCTTTGCTCTAATTAATCTCCAAGGAATCAAAACTTGATCAATATATCAAGGACTCCATCAAGGAATAGATATATCATAAGAGAAGCTCAATAGGCTTTGCCAAAAGAGTGTGAAATAACACTTATCTCTGTTTTATGAAATAACTTGAGTGAGTGGAATGAATGGTGGGAAACACTTACCAAGGAAAGGAATATTTTTGGTCCGTCCTTATTTCTATTATTATTTTTGCTTCTTAGAATGGAAGGAAGTGTTTAAAAAAAATCTAAAAAATATTAATATATATATATATATATATATATATATATATATATATTATATATATAGTTTAGTATATTTTTTTTATATATATATATTTAGTTTAGTATATATTTTTTTATTTTCTAAAAAAAATATATTTAGTTTTTGGTTCTTTTTTATAACAAAAATTATATTTTCTTTTTATAAAAATGGATTTTAAACATCCATTCATGCTAAATTTTTTATTTTATGATATAAGTTTAAATTATATAAAAAAAATAACTTAATGCCATGCGTTGTGTCGCTGAGATGGGTATTATACATCTCTTCCTTGCTAAGTTATAGAATGTGCTTGGGTTTTCTTAATGCAATAAAATTAATTCTTCTCTTCATTATATCTTGAGATGTTCAACTTGCACCTAATAAAACAATAAAGTTAAAATAGGTTTGCCTTTGTCCTTTGTAGATTTCTTTCCCCATTAATCCTTGTCTTAATAGATTAATTGTCTTATGGTGGCCTTGAGTGGTCACTCCCATTAGTTGCATGCTTTTTAGTTTTATGTTAGTGACATTTCTTAGGATTGATAACATGTTATTTAATTTATGAAAATGTGTTATTTTCCATATTATTGTTAAATATTAATATTAAATATGTTGCTTTTGAACATGATTTAGAAAAAAGTTCCCGAAAGGTTTATAGATTGTAATTTATAATGTAATGCTTCATTGCTTGATGAAATTGTTTTGGATATTTTTTTAAAGATTCATTGATTGATGAAATTTTTATGGATGTTTTTTTTAGTATATTAACTTGTATGTGATAAAGTCAAAAGTCACCTCTTTTTGAGATTTTCATTGGTTAATTTCCCTTAAGGCTATCAAGTTCACCATTTAGTCCCAAGTTAAAGAAATATAGGATTCATGAAGTGGCATTGTCCAATAACTTAAATCTTGGAACATGCTTTTTTAGTCACATTATACTTCCTTTATGTGTACATTCTCCATGAAAATAGTCTCATGGAACATGAGGGACCTCAATAGTAAAGGAAAACAAATACTCCTAAAAGAAAAATGGTACGGAAAGCACCCATCAATAATGTTGATATAAGAAATAAAAATATTAAGTGAGGTTCTACCTCATATAATTAAAAAATGGGGGAGGAATTTCCAAGTAGTAGTGATTGATGATTAGATATACTTGAGTGGAATGGCTATTATTTGGAATGATCAGGACATCAAGGTTACCAATATGTTTACCTCTTTTCGCATTATGACAATATAATTTTAGTTAATTGACATTGAGGACTACTACCATGTATCCAATGTCTATGATTCCAATATCACAAATGGAAAACCTCTATTTCTCAATTCTATTTCCAGCACAAGTAATTTATACTCCCCATCTCCGTGGATTATTGGGAGTGACTTCAATATTATCAAGTGTCTCAAGGAAAAGAAAGGATGAATCACAATTTTTACCAAGAGATTTTGTAAGATATACCATCAAGGCCATAAAGTAGTATCCATTAAAGTTCTCAAGCAATGAGTCTCCAACCCACACATGTGGATCAATGACATGTAATACATGTGTGTGTGGTGACTAACTTAATACACTATTCTAATAAATCCACAAACTTAAGTATTTCACTCCGTCACATGATTGAAGGTAGTGTGACATAAGTAAACCAAGAGTATACATGAAACCCTTAGGCAATAAAAATTCCCTAGATCCTCAATTAGGTTCTTAAATGATGAAGTGAAAATGAAAGGGGAAAAGAGGACTTCATGATTTAACCATCACAAACATGTGATCAAGTGTGACTAGGAGCGTATATATTCATATGTTTTCCAAAGAGGGTGTGAATACATGAGTTACCATTCATTGGGCCTTATTTTTCTTTCTTTTGATTTTTCTTATATATAGGACTTAGGGAATAAGGTTTTGATAAGTTTTAAACAACTCATAGATATAATATTTACATAAATTTTCACTTTAACCTTAGAGTTTAGACTTAGATAAATCATTATGGTGTATCTTTACTGACTTTGGCTTTCACTTTTTTATTTTCTTTCACCACAAATGACAAAAGGGGAAATATTTTGCCACAAATCTATGAATGCTTAATCATAAAGGCATCATGTTATGAAAACAAATTAATGATTTTATTCACTATGAAAATGATGGGTATTCTTGAGAAACACTTATTCTTGTGGATGTATCCTCCCTGGTTGAGAGTGAGTGAGAATTGACACCATATTATCCATTTTTCATGTACTATGGCTGAGACTAATAGTCGTAAGCCTACTAAACACACCAGTAGGGAGAAAGGTGGATTAGATAAACATATGGGACCAATATTCTTTGAGAATTTGTGCTTTGACTAGGACTAACCGCCATAAGTCAAGTACATTAATCCAAGATAAGAATAGTCATGAGGATCTGCATTTCCTAGTGTCAAATATTATGATAGTGGATTAGGAAATGATCATGCGAGGACATGCCTAATGAACATCCTAGTGCGGTAAGTGCCTAAAGAGGCTGTGGTGTCCAAATTTATGCCTCCCAACATTGTGCTATGATCTAATGGAGAGATATAACTTGTTAGTCAAGGCCTTTCTATTTTGACAATGTTGGCTATGATGATGTAAATCATCGTTGATTCTTATCAATCCAGATCCCTTCTTATATGAATATTTCAACTTGAGAGTACTTTTTTGTCTCATTATGAGTATCTCCCTAGTTTAGAAGGAGTGTCGTCATCTTCATTATCATCATCATCACCACCATCAATCTCATCCTTGCATTATCGTCATAATCACCATTCATGTCATCATCATCATCATCATCATCATCATGATTATGGACATTGTCATCAATTGTTCATAATTATAGGTGTCGTAAGAAATATCATCAACCCAAAAAATATTATGAGTGCTCAAAAAGGGTTGTTAGGACACCTGATATATGCAAGAGAAATGACAACTTTATTTTTTAGAGATGATCGATGATCATCATCATCACTACCATTATCATCGTCATTATAATTTTCATCATCTCCGTCATCATAATTAATGTAATTTCTATCATCATTGTTGTCAACTTCATCATGAACATCATAATCATCATTCATGCCATTATTGTTGTTGATGATGACCAAGATGAAAATAATGATAATGATGATAAAATGATAATGACTCTAAAGATAATGATTATGATTATGACCATGACAACATTTAAAAATTGGGAAGATTGTGCAAGGTCATTATCATCACCATCATCATTGTCATTATAACCCCCATCATCTTTATCATTATTTTGATTATCATAATAATCACAATCCATGTCATCGTCATCATCTTCATTATCATCATCATCATAATTATTGACATTGTCATAAGTTGTTCATAATTGTTAATGTCATAAGAAATATCATCAATGCAAAAAAAATATGAGTGTTGGAAAATGGATGCAAAAGTAAAAAAAAAAAAAAAAAATCGGGGCAACAATAGACGTAAAATTGGATGAAGAGTGGACACAACATAAGTAGATGCAAAACAAGACAGAAAAATTGACACAAAAGTGGATGAAAAAGTAGATGCAATAGTTGATTCAAACTTGGACACAAAATAGGATGCAAACATGGATGAAAAAGTGGAAGAAAACATGGGTGTAATAGTAGGCATAAAAATTAGCATGAATTGTTGTGAAATAAATGTGGATACAACAATGAACAAAAAAAAAAAGACACAAACTTGGATGGAAAAAGGAGGAAAAATTGGATTAAAAAATGGATGTAAACATGGGTGAAATAGTGGACACAAAATTAGATTCAAAATTGGACACATTAGAAGTGGATGTAAAAGTAGATGCAAAAAACATAAAAAATATTTGATGCAAACTTGGACACAAAAGCGGATGCAAATGTGGATGCAAAATTGGAAGAAAATGTGGGTTTCAATGATAGGCACAAGATATGGCACAACAAAATTGGATGAGAAAGTGGATGTAATAAAAAACACAAAAAAAGATGCAAACTTGGATGCAATAAGTGATGAAAAAGTGGATGCAAACATGGGTGCAATAGCAGAAACAAAATTGGATGAAAAATATGGATGCAATGGAAGTAGATACAAAAGAAGATACAAAATGAGATGCAAAATCCAACACAAAAGTGGATGCAAAAATAGATGCAATATTTTGATGCAAAAGTGGATGCAAAATTGGAAGCAAATGTGGGTACAACAATAAGTACAAAACATGGTACAAATAGTGTCACAAAAAAAGTGGATGTAATGATAGATGCAAAAAAATAAGCAAATGAAGATGAAAAATAAGATGCAAAAAGGGATGCAAAAGTGGACGTAAACATGGGTGCAACAATGGATGAAAAATATGATGCAAAAGTTGATGCAACAAAATTCAATGCAAAAGTAGATGCAATATGAGACACAAAACCTGATGCAAATCTTGACGCAAAGGGGATGCAAAAAATGATGTAAAAATGGATGCAAAAAATGATTTAAAAAATGATGGAAAAGAGGATGCAAGAGATGATGAAAAATTTGATGCAAGTATAGGCGCAAGAAGTGGATGCAATAAATGATACAAAAGTTGGTGAAACAAAATTAGGTGCCAAAATTGATGCAAAACATGGTGCAAAGGATGGCACAAAACTTGGCATAAAACCTTGCGTAAAACCTGGTGTAAAACCTGATGCAAAACCTATTACAATATCTGGTGCTAAACTTGGTGTAAGACTTGGTGAAAGACTCGGTGCAAACTTTGCATCAATTTTTGCACCATATTTGATAAATGGACACAAATAGCACCAAAAATGGGCTCTAGATGCAAAAAAGGAAGAAAAAAGGGACGCTAATCACAGGGTTTTGTTGTAGTGCCATTTATGGCACTTTATGGATATCATCCACCATCCATCACATCATATTTAAGAGAAAATTATAAGATTCAAGTAGTATCAAAAACAAGTTCTCCAACTCTTAAAGCATAACCTCATCCTAGTGCAGAATCAAATGAAACAACAGGTAGATCCGCATCACAATGAAATAATATTTGATGTAGGCAACTGTGTATTTTTACAGCTACAACCATACAAACAAATGTCCCTCAAACAAGCTAATAAGGATAATAAATTATCACCTAAGTAGTATGGTCATTACAAGGTATTGTAAAAGATTTGTAGTATGGCATACAAATTAGAGTTGCCTACATATTCTCGAGTACACACAGCTTTTCATGTTTCATGCTTAAATAAGGTTATCGGTGACAAGATCTCATTTCGAGCAGTGTTGCAAAATCTTGACAAAGGAGGAAAAATCATATTTGAGCATAAAGAAGTCACAGAAACAAGAACTCGGTAGCTATGAAATTAATTAATTTCAGAGTATGTAATTAAGTGGAAGAACCTACTTATTGAAGATTCCACATGGGAGGATGATAACTTTAGAGAAAAGCATCCTGAACTACTAAAGCGTTGAGGACAACATTTTTTTGAAGGAGAGGGGCATGTTAGTTTTGTATAATACTGGTGTATTCCCCTTATTTTTATTGTTAGTGTAGCCCCTTATTGTTAGTGTTGTGCCCATGAACCCCCCATGTTGTTATTATTGTGCCCCATACAAGCCCACTATTGTTATTGTTGTGCCCTTACAATATTATTTTTATGTAGGCTTTGTTTATATAGTGACCCCTTAGACTCCCATATATACCAAGGAGGTATTATAATTTCTGTCATCTAAGAATTGTTTATTTATGCAATGTAGAGGATGCCCCCTTGAAGAGGCTAATTTCTAAGTCATTGATATATCTTTTCTTCTATTCTATGAGATGGTTGCATAATAGTAACATATATAACAATTATAATTTTCAAAAATATTTCAATACAATACTCAGATAAATTGTTTGAATATTCATGTCAACTACTTGATTTAAACATCTAACTTCATATCTCTCTCTCTCTCTCTCTCTCTCTCTCTCTAGATATATATATATATATATATATATATATATTAACCATAGAACAATGCTTCCTAGATATGTGAGTAAGATGAATTTATGTTGGAAATATTATTAAAATAACTATAATAGTTAAATAAATTGTTTCAATATCCATGTCAGCACATTTTATAACCTAGTATGAGGGATATGTGTAATTCCTTCCCTGCTGAAATTCAAGTAGACATGTGTCGATTTTAAAATAAAAATAAAATATTCCATGAATTAAAAATGAATGTTTGTTTAGTTTTAATTACAATCATTATAAAATATCGATAATTTCACACTCATTGTGGTTGTTGCATTGTAGTTGATATCATACTTCAATACAATAGTTACATAAATTGTTTAAGTATACATGTTAACAAATTCTACAATAGAGCATCAGGGAGATGTGTAATTCATTCCATGCTCAACTTTAAGTAGAAATTTGTCCCTTTTAAAATAAAAATAAAATGTTCTCATTGTGTTTGTTACATTGTTTTTTATATTATACCCAAGTATCAAAGAATTGTGGCAAAAATATCCCACTGTAACTCTCATTCTTAAATAAAATCCATGCAAAAGTAATATAATTTTATATGAACTTTAAAAACAGATAACATAATTTGAAAAAAGTCTTAAATATTTTTATTTTTTAGTGTGAGGAACATATATAATACCGATGCTTTTAAAATGTAGTTCAACACAATACTTAAATAAATTGTTTGAATATCCATGTTAATTAATTTATTTCAACATCTAACTTTAAATATACAAAACTACTATAGATAAATCTTAACCACGGATCTAGAAAACACCAATAAGGATCAAATATTTTGAGGTAGAAATGTCTTTTAGAATTCAAAACTTGAAAAAAGGTCAGTGGCTTAAAGGGATTTGATCCCTTCATGTGCTTGATAGATCCATCATTAAAATGATATATATATATATATATATATATATATATATATATATATATATATATATATATATATATATATGCTCAATTGGATGGGTCCCTATCATTAAAGCACATTTTTCTACTGAGAGGTCATGGGTTCAATACTCTTGACACCCCAAGGTTCAGGATCTATCGTTGAGCTAGTAGGAAGTGACCCCATTCAATGGATCTTCCTGGCACAAATATTTCATGGATATAATTGTAATCAATCTCTGAGCCTATGAAACCCACGCCCCACACACACATACTATGTGTCATTTTTCATTAATTAAAATGAATTTTTGAATACCTAAATGGATTCAATCTTTTCAAAACCTTTTCGGTGGATACAATGTGTACAATACACATCTTAAACTTGGAATTACTAGATTAAAGAAAAAATTAACATGAAAATATGACTGGAAATGAGCCAAAATGTAGAAATATTTACATAGTTGACATTGAAATATCTTACTTAATGTTGCATATTGAAATATTGTATTTATAACTCACATTGAGTTTTTTATGATTAATAATAATATTTTATAAATGACACATATCATCACGCTTGTCTTGGATTGATGGTGAATGTGCATTATACAAGATTAAAAAATTACTACACCTATTAATTTTATATTGCTATTATTAGGAACGATTAGGATACTTGGGCTTACTCGTAGATGAGAGGAAGCAGGTTCGATGCACCTCGAGAGTTTTATATCACTTCTCAATATTAGCAAGCACATTCAAGTGATTTATTTCACAACTCATCACCTATTTACCTGGGTTATTTCTGAAGATTTTATGGTTAGTGTGTCAAACTTCCTTCACTTGTATTAGAATTTAATCAGTCAGTACTATCTCACTCATTCTCACCCTACTCTAAATATTCATTAAATGGTGGACTATTGCAGGTTCTTTCCCCTCGAGAGAAACTCATGCTATTTTAGTAGTGTCTCTCGCTTGTTCTCCCAATTGAATGGTTCCTATTGTTCCTCTAGTCCCCACCCAATATTTATTAATCTAGTGCACCCTCCTCCTCAGTCACATTTCTAGGTGACTTATGACCTAATTTGGCACCCCTAGCATATACCAACTCTTATGCTCTTACTCCTAGTCAGTTCTCAATGTGAAGACAAAGAACGATATGTCCATGTTACTCAACAATTTGAGGGGCAAGTAATTCATGGGCCTAGTCTCGAGTGTAATCTATTGCTCAACATTATAGTGATTCCATCCCAGTGCATAAGTAGAACATAATGCATAAGGATATCTTGGAAGAAATGCAAGGGAGAAATCCTTAAATGAATTATGATGTAAAATTCTAAGTGCGGACACAAATAATTCCTCTAGCTAGATAATGGGTCTAGCCACAACTGAGACATTCTATGGAATATTTCCTTAGGTTAGAACCAATTGAGAGGGCCTACCTCTTAGTATGCTTATCCCATTTGATGATGACCTTGCTTTCTTGCTCCAACTATCTCTGATTTCCTCGTTCGAACACCTAAAACAAGTAAACAATAGCAAACAACAACCGTGATAATAAACAAATTGTAATTCAATCTACTTAACAAATCAAGAAGAATTAAGCCATAAACATGTGAGATGATGCATTATGTAGGAAAGCAATTGATAGTTGCATATATATTAAATCAAGAATAGATCACAACCATTTTCTTGACGTTATTGTTCTCCTCCGACAAAACCAGGTTCCCACACACTTCCGTTAGCATTCCATGATTGCCTCAATAATGATAGTTTTAAGGATCTTCCCTTTAGTCTTCACACTAAACCAAATTCACACTTCTCCCTCACACACAACTAGAGAGCTGCAACTATGGATAACTTTTTGATCACTCCAAACTTAATTAGAACTAGCACATTAACAATAACACTACTTTGTGCTCGGGAAAAAGGGAGGTTTATATAGCATGAATGGATGGGAGATGGTTCCTATTCTCATGGGAGAAGGTCTTATCTCTTGTGCTAGTTCAATCCTTATATGTGAAAGGAAGCCCAAACTGACATCCTCGACTCCATCCAGCCCAAGCAATTACCAGACTTCCATTATGAAGCTTCTAGAGGTCGAAGCTTCGGCTCCTTATTTAAAAAACTTTTCAAAATAGGATCGGCACAACTGAAACAAATATCAGTCGCTCTAGTCAGTGCTAGGGATAGTGTTAATCCCAGCATATTGGTGTGAGGAGGACAAAGGTCATTAGCGCCAGTCTTGTAAACTGGGAAAAATAGAAGATTTGTGGGAAATGATGCAAAAGGGAATTGTTCTGCTCATGAAGAGGGACACAATGGGAGTTTCTTCATGAAGGGGAAGCATGTAGGGTTCATTGTAGAGGTCCTATAGGATCATGGAACAAGGATTATGGGGACAATGACAAAATGTTGTGTAACAGATTCCTCCTAAACCGTGAAGGATGTACTAGAGTGAGGGATGAAACACTTTACAAATCAGTGTGGGGAATTGGAATCTGTCATCAGAGAACCTAGAAACAAGTACATATATATATATATATATATATATATATATATATATATATATATATATATATATATATATATATATATATATATATATATATATATATATATATATATATATATATATACATACATAACTGAAAAAAATTGTCAAATCATACATGGATTGTGGTATGGACGCAACCATCCAGAGAATGATCATGTAAATACATCTAATCATGGGCGTAGCCACCTGATAAAGAGAATCATATTGAAACCAAGGTATGGTCGCAGCCATCCATCTGAGAGAGACATGTATATCAACATGCTCATGTCATACCACCTTCCAACTTGGAATTTTGTAATCTAAGTTGAGGGTCTTCCACTCCAACATGACCCGATAAAAGTACAAATTCTACATGTGAATAGATTTGTTGAGGTTGAACATGCTAGAAAATCACTTGATTACCAGCCGATGTTGTAAATTGCTAACAAACATGAGAGAAACCACCAATAATGACAATTGTCCTCAAGGTACTATTAGCACAATTCGTGGATATGAATAGAGGAACTGAAGTTGAACACTGGTGAAAGCACCTGATCGAAAGCCCATGACGTTAACTTTTCATCGAGTGTGAAGAACTTGCCATTAGGGCATGAAAGCTCTAAGGTACTAGAAGGGATTCTCTCAGTCAACTTCCCAGATAATGAGCTGAAGTCGATCGGAAGCGACTGTGTCGAAGGATGGCCATAATGTATCCCACATCATCGACATGAGACAAAGGAATGAAAAATGATTTTGGATGATACAAAGAATTAGGGGTAAGTGTAACCGCAGAAGGACAACTCTTGAACATATCGGTGACATGACTAGAATTTTGGTAGCTTTTGGATCCATAGGATTGGTGGTCATGATGATGTGGCAGAGATAAAATGGAAGGTAAAAATGAGTGGCCCAACCCAGGAAGGTCAACGAAAAAAGGAGGATATCCCATCCCAACATGAAGTAGAAAGTGTCATGTTCAAGAGTGAGCTACTGACACAACTAATTAGATTTCTAGATTTTCCCCCACCATTTCTAGCAAGTACCCTAATTATTTTTTAATCGCAAGATTGAAGCAGATGGCATATGCTTGCACTGTACGTCCATTCTTCGGATGAATCTGACCTAGTAAGTTTAACGAGCCCTAGGAAGGAGAAGCTCATGTTCATCATGGTGACGAATCTGATGTCGTTTAATGTTTTAATGATTCTGACAAAGGTGTAACTCAGTATCTTTTTCATGTTTAGAGAGTTTGAAAAAGACGTAGAAAATAAAACTCCACATGGTCCCTTTTCGTACATTTTTGTTTCTCGAGCCCGAAAAGGTAGAAAATGATACTTGAGAGAACCACTTAACCATTTTAGTCAAGGAGTACCTTTTGTAAAAAGTTCACCCCATCCTAAAAAAGGGGTAAACGTGTATTGGGTAGACGACATTTCATGGCCTTTAAGGAGTTGAAAACGATAAGAGCTCAAAAATCTTTTCTTGTTTAAAGGGTCGAAAAAGAGCTTGAAAGTGGACCCCCCATTTTATTCTCTTTGACGAGTCAAAAGGGAAAAATAATCAGCAATATCTTCATATTTTACAAGTCAAAAAAGAGCTTAAAGGTGACTTGTCATCTAGGAATGAGTTGTATAAGGGTAGAAGCTAGTTCCGGCAATGGAGGAATTGCTCAAAACATGTAATGGTTAAGAGGCCTGATAACAAAACCACTTATTGTTGCGGTTCCTCAAGAAAGTAAAAAACAACCAAGTGAAATCATATGATTGGCCAAAGAGATGGTGGTGATGGAATGAAACATCCAAGGCTCATCTAGCAGAAATTAGCTGATAAAATGGCAAGCATGAGATGTAAATTAGGCATGGGTTCATTTTTACACAAGCTTGAACCATGGAGAACTCTACTTGGATTTGATTTCATGTTTACACAAGCTTGAAACAGAAAAATATGCTTGCTATAAGTTTGCATGCTCCCAACATAATGACTCAATCGAGGCACATGCCCCCCAAGCTTCATTGCAGTCAACTAGGTGGATGGAATGAAGGTTCATTTTCGAGATCTTGGAAAGACTCGACTTGGATTTTATGAGATATTAATCAAAGACTCAGTTGGGAAAAGGGAGTGTTTCATTTTTTAATGAGGTTGACACAGTAAAAGAACTATCCTCAAGACCCTTGTTTCATTTTTTAACGAGCTTGACACAAGACAAAGAACTATGCTCATACCCTTTGTTTCATTTTTTAACGAGGTTGACACAAGACTGGGAACCATCCTCATCACTCCTTGTTTCATTTTTTAACGAGGTGACACAAGAATAGGAACTATCCTCACACATATGTTCATGAACCATATGAGAACATGGCTCCCAAGGGGTCTTCACTCGACGGAAGAACCACACTCCGGGAGGAATACATGTCATTTCATACCAAAGACATATCAGGTTCCAATTCCCCTAGTACATAATGTACTATACCATCTATGTGATCATCAGCAAAGATGGAGACAAAATGGGTAGCCACATAATTGACCTATGGCAGGGATGGTACTTCTTGTAAACAAGATATTATAGGGGACGATGGTTGCAAAGGAGGCACTTGGTGACCAATGAACGACAATTGATTAATGGTCACAATTATCCCTTCGTGCGGAAAACAAACCACACAAAAAAGCGAAGAAGCAAGAGCTCCCATGACATAAACATAGTCGCGTCCAAGGACAATATTTAAATCTAACAGACCTTGGACTACCATCATGTCTATATAGATGGTCTTTCCTCGTAAAGTAATAGGGAACTTCAGAAGGGCACCTAAGGGTTGACGGGTTCCTCTGTTGAAAGCCAACAGATTCTGAGTGAGAGGAACAAGCCGTGGGGAACCCAAAGCTTGTCAAGTAGTTGAAGACATGATGCTAATAGAAGCACCTTCATCTAATATAGTGCCATGTACTACCATATTATAAGCATGTACTATGATCTGGAAAGGCACATAAGATAGGAGGCTGAAAGTAGTCAAGTGATTCCAATGGAAAGAGATGATAGAACTACTTGGTGGGGGTATCATATGATTTCCCCCATGCTCCACAAGAATAAGAGAAGAACTCTCCTGAACAAAAAGGATGGGAGGGTCACTATTCGATTTATGTGAATCTGAGGAGATGAGAAGAACATGAGCAATATGATCACCACTCTCTTCCAGAACGGAGAAAGAAACTAGTGGCAGAACCAAGTTGACACTCTTTTCAACCAATGGTTGGTCGTAAAAAAACACAATAGAGTCTCACTCAAGAAGAGAAAGATGGGTAAGAGATGAATCCAGGTCAATCTCTTTACCAACCGAGAGATGGTCAGAAGAAATCCTGTAATAACCAACAGGAAGTTGGGCTTGAGGAGCTGCAAGGTTTTCCAAAACTTTGGATGCTTTATCCATAAGAGGACAAAGGTGAAGAAGATGCTCTCCTTCACATAACCTACAGGGGAGTTTAATCTTTCCCTTATTCTTGCCATCCGTAGCTAAAAGAGTAGCATCGACATGATGTCTAGAGGTCAACAAGGATGGTTGATTCAGGTCTTGAGACCATACCTCTAAGACTTTGGGAATTCCAGGATAGTCCCGGAGGAGATGGTCACTCTTACACAACCTACAAGGGAATATGAACTTCCATGGAGGATGGGAAGGTTTGTCAATAGGAAGCACATTTAGAGCAATATCTGCATGGTTGGCCTCTCGCTTATCTGATTTCTTCTTCTTCATCTTATTCTTCTTCTTCTTAGCCTCCTAGTTACTAGATTTGAATCTTTCACTAGGTGAAGTAGAAGAGGAGGGTGAAGAAATGGGGGAAGAATGGGAGGGGTCGAACTTAGAATCATCATGACATGATTTGAATGAAGGTGACGTTTGGATAGGAGTAGGGGTGCTGAGGACCACTGAGGTCAAAAACAACCAGACATGTAAACCAATGGTTAACCCAGGAAGAGACAACGTCACCATATAAGGAGCACCAGTGTTTCCAAAAGAAGTAAAAGGACAAGGATTCCCATCCAAGGGGAATCCTTGACTGGTACACTTTGGAAATGTTGCCGTTGGAATCGATCTTTAAAGAATTACTAAGGAAGATAACTTCCACCAGGAATATTTCGTGGGAAGTGAAGTTTAGAATATTGAAACAAAACTTTTCCTTTTCATATTTTAAGAGTCAAGAAAAGGACGAAATGTGACTCTAGTCACTTTTAGAATTAACTAGCTCACAAGGAAAATCTCTCATATGATATTTTAAGTTTAAATAGTCAAAAATATCAAATGACTACTCATGATGGCCTGGGTGAAAAGGATTACCAGGTAACCATGAACTACATAATACCTCTCGCCAAATTGAGAAGTACGGGAAGGCATTCTTGCCAAATGTTGTGTTCGATGTATCACATTTACAAGGCATCAGACTCAGCTTCCTATGGATAAATGATTTCATCCTAGTGGGGTCTCCCTTTATATACTCGACGGTATGGGGAGCACAAGTCTGTATTAGCACTATCTAGTGCCAAAGTTAATGACGACCGCTAGGTTTAAAGACGTCAGAAAACGTCCCTAGCCTAGAGCACTAAACATGAGTGTTAAGTTTCAATGCTTACTTAGGTTAATTTGATAAATTTTAACAACTGATCTTGAATTGGGTTTCAATTACAAGACCCTACCACTATCATTTGAAAAAATCCTACATGCAACTATATGAGAAAAGAGATATTTGTCTTCGATGAAAGTTAACACTAATTGAGAGATAGAGAACACAAAATTAATGTAACAATCAAAGAATGAAATATTTCACTAATAAATGCACTTGGTCTTCCCTTAACAACAAAATAAGTTTCATTTCATTTCCATGCCTAGTATGATGCAATTCTAGCTTCTCAATAACACTACTAATGCAATATTTTTTCTTAAGTAAACTAGAATGATGTTCTTCTCTTCACAAAATGAAAAAATGAATCTTTCACATAAAGCACTTTAATGAAAACTTTCACAATTCTAAACAAACAAGGATTGATCAAATCCAAAGCATGATAAATGAAACTAAAAGCAACTTTTTCCCTGAATCGAACAAGCTATACAAAAAAATTCTTCAAGACAAACCAGGCAATGTAATATATGCTTTGAATGAGAAAAGAGACACTCAAAATAAGAGAACAAATGACACTCTTTCACTCATATAATTGAAAATGAAGCAATGAAGATGTTGCAACTGAAAGATGGATTAAATGAAGTAGTGAATCAGAGACTTGACAGACAATGAGTAAACAAAAAAATGAACGATAATTGACCTAGAAGCCCCAGGGTCATAAAAACCATCCAACAACTCAAGCAATCAAGCAATGAAACTTCAAGCCAATCAATCAATCAAAAGTAGAAAACAAAGCATTCTAGTCACTTATGGGCAGAAGAAGAGAGTCTGAGGGTCAAGACACACTGGCACTGGAATGGGAGAAATTCTTATTTTTCTGAAGTCCAAGACTGGAGCGAATGCCTAACTGACAACTACTACTGATATGCACAACCGGCATGACTGACCAGTACTACAACTAGCATTGATGGCCTAATCGGTGCGACTGCCTAACTAACAACTAGCATTGATTGAGGAATTCGAAGAAAAAACAAAAAATAACTTCACATAGGACTAGACTTAACACATCAGAGGGTGGGATAAACCAAGAAAGAATACAAACCAGACTAAATGAAGCTTTCTAGTCAGGGAGAACACAGTCAGAACAAACTAAGAGGCAAAAATCAAGAGAGCAAGACACACTAGTTAAGATCTAGGGTGAACCATAATCTTCACCTACAAGCATCAGCGTGACTGCCTAACTAACAACAAGTGCCAAAAGGGGGTCAGCGTGATTGTTTCTCAGCATATCACACTGATCGACGCGCCTGTCAACGAAATAAGCGTGATTAGCAAGAATGCAAAGAAAAAAAAATTCAAAAGTTGGGACCAGACTTGCTACTATGAATTTCAAACCCAGAGAAATAAACAAAGGAAAGTAGACAAAACTAAACAGAAAAGGTGAAACTAGAAAACTTCACACAAAACCATGAAATTCCAAGCAAACAAATAGAAGGATTGGATCCCCAGTGGAGTCACCAATTTGTGGTGAAGTAAAATTCTAAGTGTGGACAAAAACAATTCCTCTTTCCCGATAGCAGGTCTAACCACAATCAAGACATTCTATGGAAGATTTCCTTAGGTTATAACCAATTGAGAGGGTCTACCTCTTAGTATGCTTATCCCGTTTGGTGATGACCTTACTTTCTTTCTCTATTTATCTCCTATTTCCTCCTTCAAACACTCGAAACAAGTAAACAACAACAAACAACAACTATGATAATAGACAAATTGTAATTCAACATACTTAAAATTCAAGAAGCATTAAGCCATAAACATGTGAGATGACACATTATGTAGGAAATAAATTGATAGTTGCATATATATTAAATCAAGAAGATATTGCAACCATTTTCTTGACGTTCTTCTTCTCCTCTGACAAAACCAGGTTTCCGCACACTTCCGTTAGCATTCCATGATGGCCTTAATAATGATAGTTTTAAGGCTCTTCCCTTTAGTCTTCACACTAAACAAATTCACACTTCTCCCTCACACACAACTAGAGAGCTACAACTATGGATAACTTGTTGATCACTCCAAACTTAATTAGCACTAGCACACCAACATTAACACTAAATTGTGCTTGGAAAAGAGGGAGGTTTATATAGCATGAATGGATGGGAGATGGTTCCTCTTCTCATGGGAGAAGGTATTATCTATTAGGGTAGTTCCATCCTTATAGGGGAAAGGGATCCCAAACTAGCATCCTTGACTACATCCGTCCCAACCATTTACCAGACTTCCGTTACGAAGATTCTAGAGATGGAAGCTTCGGCTCCTTATTTAAAAAAATTTCCAAAAGAGGATCGCATGACTGGAACAAAGATCAGTCTCTCTAGTCGGTGCTAGGGAAAGTGTTAATCCTAGCATATCAGCGCGAGGAGGAAAAAGGTCATTAGCGTCAGTCTTATAAACTGGGAAAAGCAGAAGATTTGTGGGAAATGATGCAAAAGGGAATTGTTCTGCTCATGAAGAGGGACAGAATGGGAGTTTCTTCATGAAGGGGAAGCATGTAGGATTCATTGTAGAGGTCCTCCAAGATCATGGAACGGGGAGTACAGGGACAGTAACAAAATGATGTGTAACATACCAACTCATGCTATCTTAATAGTGTCTCTTGCTTGTTCCCTCAGTTGAATGGTTATGATTATTCCTCTATTCCCCACCCAGTATTTATTAATATGGCATACCCTCATTCTCATTCATCTTTCTAGGTGACTTATGAGGTCATATGCATATGTGCTAGCAAGTAATTCATGGGCCTAGTCTCAAGTGTAATCTATCGCTCAACATTATAGTGATCCTATGCCAGCACTTATGTAGAACATAATGGATAGGTATTTCTTGGAAGCAATGCAGGGGAGAAATCCTTAAACAAATTATGATGTTCTTCGCCATGTGATCGATTGGATCCCTGATCTAGGACATACGGATGGCTGAAATGACTTCTATTTGTGGATTAGGGAGCTCTATTACCACCTAAAAATGGTAATAGAGAAAGAATTGGAAGAAAAAGAGGAAAAAATAATAAAAATTAGTCTTTATTTAAGCATCCTGTGTGGGGAAACCATCATATATTACTATAACATCGGTATATGGCATTTTTTCTCGCTAGAACTGAATCCTTACTCTCCAAATGAAAGATTCTAGCTTCTCTAGGTTCCCCTTTAGCATCAATTGGCATGTTTAACTTCACCTAGATAGTTCCATGGTTCACTATTTTGTCTACATCCCTCCATTTGAATAGTTTTGGTTATATGCAACCCACTTAGGATATGGAAAATGTAGGAATGTTACTGTCACTCTTAGTTACATATACATTCATGTTAGCTCTGTTAGTGACTTGAATGTCTAGTTTATTTATAACACTTATAACTATCACATAAATTTCTAGATCAGGGATTTACTTTTCCACTAATGGTTTGGATTCCTAAGTTGCGGACCATGACAGAAAAAGAACTAATATATGCCATCTTTTAGATAATCAATCAAATTTTTAGTTAAAAGAAAAGACACACTCATGCACACACATCTCTCTCTCTCTCTCTCTCGATATATATATATATATAGACACACACACACACACACACACACACACAGATAGAGATATATATATATATATATATATATATATATATATATATAGACACACACACACACACACACACACACACACAGAGAGAGAGAGAGAGAGAGAGAGAGAGAGAGAGCAAGTATTTTAATGTTGACCATAGTAACACCCAAATAGAAAGAAAACAAAAGAATTGAAATACGTTATAATAAGAATAATAAGGAGATGTGTAAATCATCAAATCTTTAAAATAAATATGTCAAAATATTATAGTAATAAAAAATTTCAATGTGAGTCATAAATGAAATATTAAAATAAGGTGACTTTTTGTTTCTTGTTTTTAAGCATTAGGTATTTATTTGTTCTAGTTAGTAACCTCCTCTTTCAATCTATCACTTTTTTTCCTGACGGTGGATCCACATTGGGATTTGAAATGTCGACAACAAGAGACACACAATATATTGGATGATCCGAATCAAAAATCCCTAAATGACATCCACAAAAGCTTAAAATCTAACATAATTTCCATGTATGGAGGGGATATATGGAATGCGATCTATTTTCTTGAAAATCGAAGGATTATGATTGAAAGAATGACAATTGATCTAAAATTTCTGAAAATTTGTCATTTATGTAGTAATTATTCTCACGTAGGCTTAGGTTTAGTTTTGGAAAATGAGGAGGATTTTTGTTTTTTGTTTTTAAGAATTAGGTATTTATTTGTTCTGGTTGGTAAGCTCCTCTTTCAATCTATCACTTATGCCTTGAAGATGGATCCACGTTGGGATTCAAAACATCGACAACAGGGGACACATAATACTATAGATGATCCAAATAAAAAATCCCTAAATGATAGCGACAGAAGCTTAAAATCTAACATAATTTCCCTGTATAGGTAAGAAATATGGAATGATACATGTTTTATCTAAAATTAAAGGATTAAGATTGAAAGAAATGCGGACGACCTAAAATTTCTCAAAATTTGTTGTTTATCCAGTAATTAGTCTCACGTAGGCTTAGGTTTCCTTTAGAAAATGAGGCAGATTTTATTTTTTGTTTTTAAGCATTACATATTTATTTGTTGTGGTTGGTAAGATCCTCTTTCCATCTATCTCTTTTGTCTTGAAGATGGATCCACATTGGGATTCAAAACATTGATAACAAGAGACACACAATATTGTGGATGATCCAAATAAAAAGTCCCTAAATGGAAGCCACAAAAGCTTAAAATCTAACATAATTTCCATGTATGGAGGGGCTTTATGGAATGAGATATGTTTTCTCGAAAATTCAAGCATTAATATTGAAAGAAGAGCAGCTAACCTGAAATTTCTGAAAAATTGTCATTTATCTAGTAATTATTCTCACATAGGCTTAGGTTTAGTTTTAGAAAATGAGGCGGCTTTCTATTTTCTATTTTTAAGACTAGGTATTTATTTGTTCTAGTTGGTAATCTCCTCTTTCAATCTATCACTTTTTTCGTAAATTTGGATACATGTTTGGATTCAAAACATCGACAACAAGAGACACACAATACTATGGATGATCCGAATCAAAAATCCCTAAATGACAGCCATAGAAGCCTAAAATCTAACATAATTTCCTTGTACTGAGAGGAAATATGGAATGAGATCTATTTTCTTGGAAATTCAAGGATTAATATTGAATGAAGAGTGTCTGACCTGAAATTTCTGAAAATTGTCATTTATCTAGTAATTAGGCTCACGTACGCTTAGTTTTGGCTTTAGAAAATGAAACAGCCTTTTCTTTTTTGTTTTTAAGCATTAGGTATTTATTTTTTCTGGTTGGTAAGATTCGCTTTCAATCTATCACTTCTGTCCTGAAGATGGATTCCTGTTGGGATTCAAAATGTTGACAACAAGAGACGCACAATACTATGGATGATCTGAATCAAAAATCCCTAAATGACAGCCACAGAAGCTTAAAATCTAACATAATTTCCCTGTATGGAGGTGATATGTGGAATGAGATCATTTTTCTCGAAAATTCAAGGATTAAGATTGAATGAAGAGTGGCCGACTTGAAATTTATTAAAAATTGTTGTTTATCGAGTAATTCGTCTCACGTAGGCTTAGGTTTAGTTTTAGAAAATGAGGTGCTTTTTATTTTTTGTTTTTAAGCATTAGGTATTTATTTTCTCTATTTGGTAAGCTCCTCTTTCAATCTATCACTTATGTCCTAAAGATGGATCCACATTGGGATTTGAAACATCGACAAAAAGAGACACACAATACTATGGGTGATCTGAATAAAAAATACCTCACTGACAACCACATAAGCTTAAGATCTAACATAATTTTCCTAAACGGAGGGGATATATGGAATGAGATCCATTTTCTTGAAAATTCAAGGATTATGATACAAAGAAGAGCGGTCGACCTGAAATTTCTAAAAAATTGTTGTTTATCTAGTAATTAGTCTCACATAGGCTTAGATTTGTTTCAGAAAATTAGGCGACTTTTTGTTTATTATTTCTAAGTATTAGGTATTTATTTGTTCTGGTTGGCAAGATCCTCTTTCAACCTATCACTTCTATCTTGAAGATGGATCCACATTAGGATTCGAAACATCAACAACAAGAGACACACAATACTGTGGATGATCCAAATCAAAAATCCCAAAATGACAGCCACAGAAGCTTAAAATCTAACATAATTTCCTTGTACAAAGGAGATATATGGAATGAGATTTGTTTTCTTGAAAATTCAATGATTAAGATTGAAAGAAGAGTGATTGACTTGGAATTTCTGAAAATTGTCATTTATCTAGTAATTAGTCTCACATAGGCTTAGGTTTAGTTTTAGAAAATGAGGCGGCTTTTTGTTTTTTGTTTTTAAGCCTTAGGTACTTATATTTTCTGGTTGGCAGCCTCCTCTTCTAATCTATCACTTATGTCCTAAAGGTGGATCCACTTTGGGATTCAAAATGTGGACAACAAGAGACACACAATACTATGGATGATCTAAATAAAAAAATCCCTAAATGACAACCACAAAAACATAAAATCTAACATAATTTCCCTGTAAGGAGGGGATATATGGAATGAGATATGTTTTCTCTAAAATTCAAGGATTAAGATTGAAAGAAGAGCATCTAACCTGAGATTTTTGAAAATTTATCATTTACCCAGTAATTAGTCTCATGTAGGCTTAGGTTTATTTTAGAAATTGAGGTGGCATTTTGTTTTTTGTTCTTAAGCATTAGGTATTTATTTGTTTTGGTTGGTAAGTTACTCTTTCAATCTATCAATTCTATCCTAAATATGGATCGACATTGGGATTTGAAACGTCGACAACAAGAAACACACAATACTGTGGATGATCTAACTAAGAAATCCCTAAAATATTAAAATATCTAGAGCTAAGTAATAATGATGTGTATTTGAAAATATATTTAAAATAACTCATGGGATGTAGAATAGATGGTTATAGGATGTATTTCTAAGGCACTTTTTGATTTGAATGTCATTTTTTCGAAACTTTATGGGAAAAAATCCTGCCATGTTAATGGTTGGTGTGGCCCATTCCAAGTGCAATCCTTGGGTGATTTTGATCACTTATATGACCCTAGGTCACAATTTATCAAGAAAAATATTAAGCATGCAGTCAACTTAGGACTCAAAATACATTTTAATGTGTACAATTTTGTCCATGACTAAAATATTTCAATTCCCATATGAAGTAAAATATTGTAATGGTGGTTGATGGTGGTTGTGGTTTCTTACTCACAAGATTTTGTGTAGGGAAGATTCTCCACGCTATAGGTGACATGAGGGGGAGGATTTTAATAATTTTTTGTCCTTTCCTCCTGCATGTGATAAACTTATTGTGACTACCTACCCTATTACAATTTTCATTATTTATTCTAAGTATTTTACATGGATGAAATCCTAGTGGATTATTTGAAGGACACTATAACTATCAGAATAATATTCATTGCAACTGTTGTAAGGCTGAGGACTATGGAATATTTGGGTCTTGGGACCATGGCCCAAAATGTTGATGGCGATTTCTTTCATATAGGTGAGTTTCACAATGAGGCCTTTCATTGGTGGAAAGTAGAACTTGGTGGCAGATCGGTCCCCTTTAGAGCTTCGGGGCTACCATTATCTATTGTTGATGATTTTGGCACACTCCATGAGCTATGATATAATTGGTTTGGAAAGGGATTCCTAACCTCATCTACCCATCACTCCCACAACATCAACTAAATATGCACTTTCACGGACATTCTTTGTTAGGGCTTTTATATCCAATACACCTCTTTCATATTCAACCCTACCTTTGTATGGATTCTCCTACATATTTGAGCAAAAAACTGTTGGATATTTTTAGCGCCCCTTTTCAGTTTCAATTTTTCCCTATACCTTTGGATTTATGCCCACATACCCCCCCAAACAAACACTTTTGGTTGCTATAAGCATCCTTGAGGGTTTTGAATTAGCCTCTTCTCTAGACAATGTTTCTTCTGCAGGTGGCTTTTATGCCAGATACACTTCGATGATAGTAAGTGTTCAATGAATGGCGTGCGGTGTTCCTACTCTAGGCATTGACTATTTTTCCAAATTAGAGGTAATTTCACAACCTTTGAGACCCAAAAAATGGGAAAATCCATCTGTTAAAGAGGATAAGGGGCAACTCACTATGGTGATGGGAGATGGTATTCAGATGTTTTATCACTCTGATATTTCTTTCAAAATTAATAAAGAAAGAAAAGTCAAAGGTAACCACAAACCACTTTTGGAGATCAAGGCCTAACCTTCCTGATGCTTAGATAGGGCTCTCCCTTTATAATTTAACTTTTTTTAGTTAAGATGATTTTAGGCCACTTATTGCTTGCACTTGGGTTTTGTTTTGAAATTGGGTGGTTGGATCACTTTACTTGGATGAACAGAGGTTTGGATTTTACCATTGGGCTATGGAGTCGAATGTCAGACAAACAAGACTAGATTCAGTTCTAAAAATAGTTTCTACGGGGCAAGATAGATAAGTTACTGCAGATCTCAAAGGCTAAATGATGAAATGGTTTCAAATCAGAACCAGGGAGAAATTAAGGGTTCCATAGGATGGACTCGAGAAGGAATGAAAGAAGTCATCTAGGATGGGAGAGCAATTAAGGGTTCTCAAATCTGGGTATCAGATGAAAACATGTAAATGACTAACTGTGCAAAACCGAGTGTACTTAAACAAATTCTGAATGATATCTCCTGTTAATTCATTCAAATTTAGAACACATTTAATATTATGATGCACATAAGAAGATAAATAAATTACACAAAGAAGATACTTCACTGCAAATGGCTCATCTCATGAATCCTGTAGCGAAACACTTTTATTACTTGCTTCAGTCTGTTGGCTTGAAAATGGTAGAATCACCCTTAGGTTTTAATATCAAAATAACTCTTACAAATGTAAAATAATCCACACCTAATACTTTGAATTATGAAGTATTTATACAAAAGGAATTATAAAAATACCTCAAACTCCATTGAGAACTAATCTAGGAAAAAGAAATATCTTCATGCAAGAAGATAGAGACAACTATTGAATTGTTGCTTGTTGTCTTTCTTATTAAGGTTATGCTAGCTTTGCTCTTTTATCCTTTTCCATTTATGCTGCTCAGCTGTTTGGTCTTCACGTTGGATGTTATTTTTTACTTTAACCTTTAATCTGATACTCTTTCATCTGATACACTTTAACCTGGTTGAGATGCTAATATCCTTTTATTATATGTTTCACTTTTTACTATACATTTATATTTTTACTGTGTACTTACTACAATAAATCATTCATTTTTTCCCTTCTTTCCTCATTTGGTAATTCGATGTTGATCATTTTTCTATAGATTTCATCTGCATCTGTATATTTTGAAAAAATAGGCTTATTAATAAACAAGTGTTTTACCTCATGCTGGATGCAAACCAAGTTTTCAAAAGTATGATACAACACTTTGCCTGTTGGCATGCTCGTCATGGATGAAGTCATTACATATTCCCTGGCCACTTCCCTGATCTTCTTTTTGTAATTTGTTTGTGCCATTAACTTATGATTTACAACTAAGGGATTAGGTAATCCCTTTTCCTTCAAAAGTTTGAACTTAGCCATGAACCTGTCAATGGCTAGTTACATGTTTTGACACTTGTCTTCTAAATTCAACATGAAATTCCTCTTAGTGAGGACTTTCTTGAATTCTAAAATTGTACATGTCCTATTAGGTATCTCCAGTTCTTGCAATTCATACTTATTCTTGTAGTTGAGGAAGTGGATGATTCTTTTTGCTTCCTCTGGCATATCTCCAAGTTTTGTTTTAATTCTTTCAATGGCTTCTGTAGCCTGCTTTATTAAATCAATCTGTTCAAAAATGACCTGGATGGATGGCCAAATATCATTGATAGAGTCAATGATATTGGCCCACAGTTGCTCTTTAGCCTTACCTATAGTCTCATTCAATGTCAATTTTCTCTCCAGACTTTTTATTCTTTTAGTCATCCTTGTATCCTTTTGCTGCTCTTATTTATGCATGATTTGGTCAAGTCTGTAATTTGTTTCTCGGCTAGTGACTCTCTCCTTCAGTTTGTTCATCTTATTGGTCTGAATGGACATTTCTTCCATTGCTTTGACCAGCCTGTTTTCTTCATCTCTTATGGAGGTTGTTGATGTTGGTCGTGTTGTTGATGTAGTCGGTGCAGATGTTGGAAGTGCAGTGTCCATTGGAGCAGTGGGAGCTAATGTTGCTGCCAAAGTAGAAGGTACAACTATGGTCATTGTTGGAATGATAGTTGTAGGAGTATTATCAATACTAGGTTGTTTGAGCTGAATCAAGTTATGCAACTCCTTCTCCATCTCCTTGAACTGGTCATTTATTTGTAGCACCAAGTCCATCATTTCCTCATGATTGGTCTAGCTTTCTAGGACTTCCTTTGTCTATGGGTGTTGTGAAGGAGGAAACTTTAGTTGTTTCTTGAGGGCTGCTATGTCCTCATTATTCCTTTTTATTAGTTTCTCTGTGGCCTTAACATCACTTGGGTCATGGACCAGTTCAAAAACCATGTCCTCCAAGGAATTTATCCTGGTATCTTTAGCCTGTGAAGAGGCTCTCTCCAATTTGTACTGAGCTGTTATACTATCCAATGAATATTGCAACTTGCAAGTAGCCATGGCCTTTGCTGTCAGGGTGGAGTAGATCATTTCTCCGACCTACTTGTTAAACTCTATCTGATCAATGGGATGAACATCCTTGGCCAAGACCTCAAAATTAGTCTTCTTGTAGTCTGTTTAGGTATTTGGTTGCTGTACAGTGGGCAGCAAAAATGAGACGTACATTTTTCCTTGTTTGATGTCAAAGGCTGACATCAGTCTAGTCTGGTTTGGTGGTGTAAGCTTGAGGTACTTGGCATATGTTTCTGCCTTCAGTTTCTCATTCCTCATCTTTATTTATTTACATTTGGCTTTGATGTCCTTATCCTTGTCTTTGTATGCAGGTTTCTGACATAGGAAGAAACCTCCATACTCTTTTGTATTTGTACCATCTATGTGTTGGAGGTTGATGTCTGTTGTGCTTCCTTTGATGCAGCTGCTTCTTTACCTTTCTGTGTGATTGCCTCAGTGTTAATTATTTCTTCTGATGCAATGTTATCCTCCTGTTCAAAGACAGGATTCAACGTGGGCCTCTTACTTGGCTCAACTAGCTCATTAGTGGTCTCCATCATAGAGATAGAAGCCTCATCACTGCTCCTCTTAGGATTCTTCTCCTCATTTAATGAAGTCTATATGGCAGGAGGAATTTTCATTGGCCTTCCTTGTTCTGGAACATGCATGAAAGGGTTGTGATCAAATTGTCTTTCCAAATCAATAAGTGTGTTCTCTACATCCACAACAATGATGTGCATGTCAATCAAGGTGTTCTCCACCCACTCATCCTAGTTAGCTAATTGTTCAATGCCAGGTCTTGGGTGGTGGATGTATGCTCCCAAATTGACCCTGAGTCTGAGCTTGTTTATGACCCCATGAGGGTCATAGTGCCAGATGAAACTATTTCTAAATTTCATTAGTTGAAGTAGCATGTCGGCCTCTAGTCTAGCCTCTCTGTTGTTGCAAATAAATGGTCCCATCTGGTTCTTCACTTTGAATTGGGTTTTCTTCATATAAGCTAAGAAGTGGATCTCATTAGAGCTGATGATTTGCCTGAAGTACTCAAGAGAAAATAACCTCATAGGGAGGTATTTGGGAAACTTATAGGAGGCTAGCTCACAACCATAAATCCTAATCTCAGTGTGGGTTTGGTACAAGTACCAATCTCCCACCTTGTTGTTCTTGGCCAATTGTAGTACTCTCTTGATTTCTGGGCTGATTCTAGGTTGAGTCTTAGAAGTCATCATGTTCATGACTGGGTACAAAAAATATTCTATGAAGTCTTTGTATCTGAATGATGTGGAAAACTTCTAGACCAAGGGTGTCCAGTAGATGACTGGTCTCTCCTTTCCCTTGGTGTCCAATTTTTGGATTCTCATAGGGAACTTGTCTCTTTGGTAATACAAAAACATATAAAACAAGACTGAAGAGTATTTGAAAACTCTTTCAGTGGGCAGTCTAGTGAGTTGTTCATGCATTTTATCTGCAATGAACTAGACATAATCAAACATAATAGTAGGAGGCTTGCTTGGAGTGAAAACGGATAAGAAGGGCATGATGACCTCATCCACATGATCATCTAATGTCTATCTTGGGATGCATGACAACATGGTGATTATTCTTCAGCAGGTCTCTGAAATGTTAGATTATATATTACAGAGCAATGGAACACATAAAATATTGCAGAAATATAAACACAGAAAACACATAAAATAAGAGAGACATAGATATACATGGTTCACCCAGTTTGGGCTATGTCCACAGAGAAACATTCAGTCCTTCTGTTATTATATTATCCAGCAAACTAAAGAGATACAACCTATAGCAGATCTGCTGTAACACACTCTTCATTCTTAATATCCTCTCTCTTCCTCACTCAGAATACAGATATACATAGACGTAATACAATTCCCTCATATATAGTGAGGGGTTGCCTTCTAGGGAAAAAAATCATAAACTAAACATAACTTCTACTGTCAGATCATCCACCTAATGAACGGCCTAGATTGATTAGAAATTACCAGACTTTTACAAGGCAATTTTACATTTATTTTTAGCTTTGGGGGCGTTGCCACCGAATCCCCGCCGGAGGACTGTTGGCCCTAAGACCCCATAGCCGGGAGGGATTTACCCCCCCCCCGAACCCCCGTGGGGGGGACAAGTCCCCCCCACACCTTGCCAAGTGGAGGGGTGTACAGTCTTCCTAGGGTATACATCTAGCTGAAACCTTTGAATACATATGATAATCAGGCTCCACACCCAACAATCTCCCACTTGGAGACTGATTATAGCAACTCCAATGTTGCTTCATTTGCTAGACAATGACTCCACTTTGGACTTGGCTATTTCTCATCTTCTTCATCATACTTGAAGACCAATTGAAACTGAGCAGATTCTTAGCTTCTCCCTGGTTACAACTTTTGTTAGCATATCTGTAGGATTCTGGCTAGTGTGTATATTTTCTAGCTTCAACTGTCCATCTTCCAATGCTGACTGTATGAAATGGTACTTGAGCTATATATGTTTAGTCTTGGAATGAAATACAGAGTTCTTTGCAAGATGTATGGCACTCTAGCTGTCACTGTATAATCTGCCCAACTCCTTCTTCTTATCCAATTCATCCAAAAACCTTTGTAACCAAATCATTTCTTTACTAGCCTCTATAGAAGCAACATACTCTACTTCTATTGTTGAAAGTGCAGCAACACTTTGGATTTTTGAAACCCAACTAATAACTGTTTCACCTACAGTAAACACATACCCTGTTCTGCTCCTCCTGTTATCTCTATCACCTACCATATCTGCATCAACATATCCCTGTAGAGCAATGTCTGAACCACCAAAGCATAATGCTTGATTTGTGGTACCTCTCAAATACCTGAGAATGCAATTCACCACCATCCATGTTCTTTTCCTGGATTGTTCATGTACCTTCTTACAACTCCGACTGCATGTGCAATATCAGGCCTTGTGCAGACCATTGCATACACTAAGCTTCCAACTGCTGATGCATATGGAACTTTAGACATATGAGCCATTTCTTCCTGAGTCTTGGGACACGACTCCTTACTTAATTTGAAATGGCTAGCCAAAGGTATACCAACTGGTTTTGCATTCTGCATATTAAACCTTTTCAACACCTTTTCTATGTACTCACTTTGAGACAATGTTAATTTGTGATTCTTCCTATCTCTAATTATTCTCATACCAAGGATTTGTTTTGTAGCACCAAAATCCTTCATTGCAAATGAGTTTGCCAATTTCCTTTTGAGCACATTTATTTCCTGCATGTTAGAACCTGCAACAAGCATGTCATCTACATACAATAACAATATAATATAGCTACCATCATTTTGCCTTTTGAGATAAACACAATGATCAGAGTGACATCTAGTATAACCTTGTTCTGAGACAAACCTGTAAAATTTTAGATACCACTGCCTTGGAGCCCGTTTTAAGCTATACAAGCTCTTCTTCAACCTGCACACTAGTTTCTCCTTCCCTTTTACCTCATATCCTTGTGGTTGCTGCATATATATCTCTTCCTCCAAATCCCCATGGAGAAAGGTTGTCTTTATATCTAACTACTCAAGATGCAAATCTTCAACTACTACTAGACTTAAAATAGTTCTCATTGAAGTCATTTTAACAATAGGAGAAAATATTTCATCAAAATCAATACCTTTCCTCTATGCAAACCCCTTCACTACAAGTCTAGCTTTGTACCTCTGTTTTCCTCCATCTTCTTCCTTCAACCTGTAAACCCATTTATTCTGCAATGTTGTTTTACTTGCAGGCAACCTGACTATGTCCCAAGTCTAGTTATGTGCTAAGGAGTCCATCTTTTCTTTCATGGCTTGCTCCCACTTCTTCCCGGTTTCTACCTGCACCGCTTCCTCATAACATTCTGGTTCACTAGAATCAGTCAATAATACATAATATAATGAAGGAGAGTATCTGATCCAGGTGGATATTGGTGGCCACCTCCCAAGTCCACCTGGACCCCCACCATTGTTTCTCTCAGCATTTTCAGTTTCCTTAATTGTAGCACAACTTACTATTTTTAGCAGTTTTTCGGGTCCTGAACTTCTGGAGCCGTTTGAGGCCCTAAACGACGTTTTTTGGGAAATCTTGGGGCAACATGGGTCCATGGACCGATGTTGCCCTTCCCAAAGTGGTAGTGCTCGAATAGATCTTTCTAACGTGCTTTGTACGCGTCAAACGGAGATCGTATGCCAAAGTTACGACCCCGGGAAGTTGATGTACCAATTTACCCAAACGGGGCCCACAGTTTGGCGTTTCATCTCCTAGGGTTAGGTTTTGGAATGTTAAGGGTTTTCCATTGTTTCTCAACAATAAATAGGCCTTTGAGCCTCATTGTAACACAGTTGAGAGGCATGTAGCCACCACATCTCTTCTCAGAGATAAGCTACCACCGCCCTAGCTGGTTTATTTCCATTTCTGGTTGTAAGAATATTTCAGTATTTTCCATTAATGAGATGAAGTATTATTTCCACTGCATCTTTTTGTATATGGTTATCTCTGTAATTTATTGCCTTCCTGTTTAAATCCGGATAAGTGGTATCAGAGCGGTCTGCTTTTTCTCTGTTTTTCTTTGCATGTCCCCAACAAGGTCGGGATATAAGGAGTTAGGGCTTGAACTGGTCGAACCTTTGCAAGACCAGCCTCGCAAATCTCGACGGCCTCCAATGGTGGATGAGAAGAAAGATGAGGGAGTAGGAGATCCCATCAAAATCTTTCCCGAAGAAGCCCTCGAGCAACAACAGAACGCGGTGATGGACAGCTTTGCCCAGATCCTTCAACGGCTACCCAGAAGCGACGCATCGGCTTCCAGTAGCTACTCTAGAAACGCCACGCCCTTTAAGGTACAAGTTAATTTTGAAATCCCCATATTCGAGGGTTAGATAGACGTAGATGCCGTAGATAAATGGTTAAATCTGCTAGAGGGTTATTTTTTTGTTCATGAATTTTCGAGTCGAGAAAAGATTGTTTTCGCTCTTCTCAAAGCAGCCCCCCACGTCAAGGACTCGTGGGAAACTGTTAAAATTGGAAACCAGGGAAAAACTTCATGTGGGTCATCTTATTCATGGCTAATAATATTTTTATTAGATTCATCTCGTCGAGAGGTGTAGGATTGATATAAAGATCATCCAATTCCGATAAGTATTCATGGAGATATGAATTTATTTTGATTATGGAATTATTATCAAGCCGACCTATAACTCATGTAGGCTCAGAAGCCCAATAGTCGCATCTATTCACCCACCAACGTTGTGTATAAATATAAGAGGACTTTTCCTCATTTAGTCTCACTCATCTCATCAAATCTCTCTCTCTCTACTACGAAAATATGAGTCTCTTCTCTACTGCGCTGAAATGGGTCTCTCTCTCTCTCACATGTGAAGCCGGAAGTAGTTGAATTTGAGGCTGCAACTACAGAAGTAAAGATTGACTTGCGTGGCCTATAAGATCTCCTCTTTGGAACTGCGCTATAGGTTCATCTGAACCTCCTTTGAAAGCTACAACGTTTGGTGGTGGAATGAAGTCAATCCGACGAACGGTTTGCAAGATATCAACTGCCCTAGTTTGAAGCCGGAAACTGCTGAAACTGAAGCTGCAACTGCAGAAGTAATGATTGAATTGCGTGGCCTAGAAGATCTCCTCTTTGGAACTGCGCTGTAGGTTCATCTGAACCTCCTCTGGAAGCCAAAAATTTTGGTGGTGGAGTGAAGTCAATCCGACTGTCAGTTTGTGAGATATGGTCTGCCCTAGTTTGATAATGAAGCCGCTAATGCTGATGCTACTGATCTAGGGTTTGCTACTGCTGATATGAATCAGATTTATTGTACTATTTCTCTCTGCTAAATTATTGAAGATAAAAGAAGATTTGATCAAAGCGTTTCCCCACACATTGTGGGGTTTGTCCCTGGCTAGCCGCCACATCTTGTGTCTCTTGTCTTCACTTGTTTTCTGTCGATCGTTTAATGTTCTATCTGCACTTTACTTTATGTACATGTGATTACTAATCGGTGGAATATAATAAGAAAAAGAAGTAAACTGTTATAAGCATAGAACATACCATAACTTAACATGGTATCAGAGCTGAGGTGAAGACAAAGCCCTAGCAAGAGCAAGAGCAATCATCGAAGAGAATATTGGCAAGGCTATCCTAAAAGAACTATGGGGTCCTGAACACTCTTTCCTGCTGAAGACAAGCTCCGTGAGAAAGCTGACTATCACGGATGGAAGATGTCTATCGATCTAACCCTTGAGAATCAAGGAGTGTTGGATCATGTGAGAGGCAATATTGTTGAGCCTCCATCAAATGCATCCGCTACTGCCTGGAACAAGTGAAAAAATGGAGAAGTCAAAACAATAGAAGATCATCCGGGACTCTATCGACAAGCACTTGGTGGCCTACATCTCTGAACTAGACACCTCCAAGGAAATCTACGATAGACTGGTGAGTTTATTTAAAGTTAATGATGCAAATCAAGTTTTGTTTCTTAGAAATAAACTGAGGGAAATCAAGAAGGGTAAAGATGAAAGTATGCAAGCATACTTCTTAAGAATCACCGAGATCAAGAACGATCTCCTATCTATTGGGGAAACTATTACTGACAGAGAAATGGCACTCACAACTCTTGGAGGATTTCCATTTGAATGGTATGTGTTCAGGACTACTCTTTTGAACTATAATGTAATTCCTGGTTTTGAGGAATTAATGGCTATATGCATTCAAGAAGAAACAAGGGAAGAAGTGCAAGAAATTCCCATGCCTAAAGGTCCTCTTGTTGTCTTTTCTTCTCATGCAAAGAAAAGAAATAATTCCGGGACTAAATCAAAAGGAAAGGCTGGACCTAAGGCTAGAAGAAAATGACGATGTTACATTTGCGATAAAGCAAGTCACTATGTATGAGATCATGAGCATCATGATGAATGAGATCATGGACATAAAGGGCAACATGAGATCATGGACATATAGGATAGCATGATGACGATGCACACTAGTTTGAGCAGCATTATGATGGATAAAATCATGGACATGGGCAGCATGATGATAATCATGATTAGAGAAGCATGGTACAGTATGCAGTGGTGCAACTCGAAATCCCTCCGATGGCAATCAAAGGAATGACAAATTCAACAGCAAAGGTAAGAGGAGAGTTGGGAATCAAGGAAGAGGACAAGCATTCAAGAAGGCTAGAAATTCTAGGATGTATTAAATGCACCTGACCTCAAAAGGAACCTAGTTTCCATCTTGGCAATGGAAGACAGAGGCTACAAGGTAACCTTCAGCAATGGCAAGGTATGTATATGGAAAAATAATGTTAAAGATGCCTTTACTCTTGGGTTTAGTGTTGATTCATTATATCAGGTCGATGGAAGTCCGCTAGGTGTCATGTCTTGTGACACAACTTTTTAGTCCAAACTTTGGCATCGGAGGTTTGCCCACCTTCATTACAAAGCTCTACCCGATGTAAGACAAATGGTAATAGGGATGCCCGAATTCCAAGTAGAGAAAGAAGGTGTATGTCCGGGATGTGCCAAAGGAAACCTCAAAAGGGGACCATTCCCCTCAAGCCAAAGCAAGACCTCCGATATATTACAATTGGTTACTCAGGCATACCTGAGGTTGGAATTAAGAGGGAGACTACTACACCACATACTCCTGAGCAGAATGGTGTGGTGGGAAGAAAGAACCACACGATGATGGAAGTTGTCTGGGCCATGCTACATGATCAAAGACTTCCAAAGTTTCTATGGGCTGAAACTACAATCACCGTCGTATATGTACAAAATCGATGCCCTCATCAAGCATTGGGTTCCTAAACTCCTAAAGAAATGTTCACCACCGGTCAAACGGAAGTCATGATTAGTCATGATGTCACCTTTGACAAAGATATGGCTTTCAACAAGGTGGACAATCTGCTGACTTTGAGTAGCTCTCAAGAAGCCGACACCAGGGAACCGAAAGAAAAGGATGATGAATCAATGCCTGATGTAGAAGAACCCATGGATATGATTGATTCTCATCCACATGAGCCTTCCTCTTCTAGGAAGAGGCCTTCATGGCTTAGGGGGATACTTGATGATGTTGAAGGATATGTTGCACCCTGAGGAACCTTCCATCAAAGTAAGAAACTTAACAGGTATCAGGGATACCTGACCATCATGATCACGATCATACAAAATGAACCTTCATCATTCTCAGATGTCATCAGGCATTAACTATGGAAGGTTGCTATGACCATAGAATATGAGTCTATTATGGAGAATGATGTCTAGGAAGTAGTTCCCAGACCCTGGACAAGACAATTGTTACTTCAAAATGGATCTACAAGATAAAGCATGCAACAAATGGAAGTATGGAAAAGTATAAGGTTCATTTTGTTGCTCGTGGTTTATCCCAGAAGGGAGGTATAGACTATGATATTTGCACCTGTTGCTAGATATATGACCATCCGCTTGATCATAGCCCTTGTGGCTTCACAAGGATGGAACCTACATCAGATGGATGTTAAGGCCGCGTTCTTGCATGGTTCTATCAAAGAAGAGGTCTATGTGGAGCAACCTGAAGGATTTGAGATTTATGATTGAAAATCTCATGTATGCAGGTTGAAGAAGGCTCTCTATGGGCTGAAGCAAGCACCCCGAGCATGATATGAGAGGATCGATAGCTACTTGATGAAGCTGGGATTCACTAGGAGTGAAGCTGATCCTAGCCTTTACTTTAAGGTTGAAGATGACAAGCCTCTCATACTGGTGTTGTATGTGGATGACCTCTTTCTAACAGGTGCAAACCATCTCATTCACAAATGTAAGAGGGAGATGGCTTCTGAATTTGAAATGAAGGACCAAGGACTTGAAGTGTGGCAGAAACCAAGGTAAATTTTCTTATCTCAAGGAAAATATGTGGTAAATATATTGGAAAGATTCGGTATGATGGACTGCAAGCCTGTGACTACCTCGAGGATCTTAACTTTTAGAAGTTATATGGTAGTGATGTCGCACCAGACTTGGGAAATTCTTCTGAGTTTCAAAAACTCATTCGCATTGATGTTCTTGGTGAACCTCCATTCGAACATATGTTTTGCAGTTAGCATTGTGAGCTCATATTTGTTTGAGCCTCACTGGATTGATGCCAGGAATCTTCTAAGATGTCCTCAGGAGAGGTGAGACTACTTGGATATACTGATGTTGATTGGGCAAGCAGTGTGGTAGACCGTAAGAGCACTTCCGAGTACTGTTTCACCTTGGGATCTACTTCGATATCCTGGATGAGCAGGAAGTAGAAGTCAATGGCTTTGAGCACCGCCGAAGCAGGATATATTGTTGCTAGCATAACCTCGTGTGAGGCAGTCTGGTTGTGAAAGCTCTTCAGTGAGCTATTTGGATTTACATTGGATACCACTGTGATTCTCTGTAACAACCAGAGGTGGGATTCGATTATTGAGGAATCCCATATTCGTCAATTGATCCAACAGATAGACATCATCTGGGATATGGTAAGTCGATGAGCAAGGAAGCTCCATCACATTAAGATGATGTACAGGTTGATACACCTTGTCAAAGCCCCGAGGAAAGATCTAATCTGTGATTTTCCCAAACGACTTGGAGTTGGCAAGAAACCCTTGTACAACGGTCCTGCATGTTGCATACATTGAGCTCTGGGAGCTCTGAGGGCTTGCGGTTCCTACTGGAGAAACATATGACCACAGGGTGACTCACCCTCCCCTGGTGGTGCACACTGGAACAAGATGATTCGCTCTCTTGTGGGACAAGATGATTCACTCTCTTGTGGGACAAGATGATTCGCTCTCTTGTGGAATAGGATGATTCGCTCTCCTGTGTAGCAGGATTGATGTGTTCTCCTGTGAGGCCTGGATTGATGTGTTCTCCATGGCAATTGTAGCAGGATTGATGTGTTCTCCTGTGAGGCCTGGATTGATGTGTTCTCCATGGCACTTGTAGCAGGATTGATGTGTTCTCCATGGCAATTGTAGCAGGATTGATGTGTTCTCCTATGAGGACAGGATTGATTAGTTCTCCTATCGAGGCATCCTACCCATGCAGTCTGGGACTCATGGGAAGTACCTCTCCTATAATCAATGAGCAGGGAAATGAAGTTAGGGACCATAGTAGTACCGATGGACGCATCGTTGTAACTACCGTACTCCCTACGCTAGGATGACCTCCATTGATCTGGGATCAATGATACTGGTCTGGGACCAGTGGCAGGAGTTTTACCATACTATGACGCTGACTTCGGGTCGGTTGAGACTGGTCTGGGATCAGTGGTACATACTTTGAGACTCACTTTGAGTCAGTGGAGGATGATATTGGTCTGGGACCATTGGAGTTGTACTCACTATGACGCTGACTTTGGGTTGGTTGAGACTGGTCTAGGACCAGTGGTACATACTCTGAGACTGACTTTGAGTCAGTATGATACATCCTCGATCATTTCTTCTTCTTCATAATTCAGACAAAAGCAGAGTAGAACAGAACAATGCAAGAGCAGAGCAGAACAAAACAAAACATTACAGATCAGTGTAGGGCAGAACAAGACAAAGAAGAACAGGCAAAATAGAGCAGAGCAGGGAAAGGGTCAGGCTGTACAAGGCAGTGCATTTGATGGATGAATAGTAACGATCGATAGACAGATTGCAGATGAAGTTCTCCATGGTTGAGAGGGAGTGTTAAAATTGGCAACCAGGGAAAAACTTCATGTGGGTCATCTTATTCATGGCAAATAATATTTTTATTAGATTCCTCTCGTCAAGAGGTGTATGATTGATATAAAGATCATCCAATTCCGATAAGTATTCATGGAGATATGAATTTTTTTTGATTATGGAATTATTATCAAGCCGACCTACAACTCATGTAGGCTCAGAAGCCCAACAGTCGCATCTATTCACCCACCAATGTTGTGTATAAATATAATAGGACTTTTCCTCATTTAGTCTCACTCATCTCATCACATCTCTCTCTCTCTACTTCGCAGATATGAGTCTCTTCTCTACTGCGCTGAAATGGGTCTCTCTCTCTCACACATGTGAAGCCGGAAGCTGTTGAATTTCAAGCTGCAACTGCAGAAGTAAAGATTGACTTGTGTGGCCTAGAAGATCTCCTCTTTGGAACTATGTTGTAGGTTCATCTGAACCTCCTTTTAAAGCTGCAACTTTTGGTGGTGGAATGAAGTCAATCTGACGAACTGTTTGCAAGATATCGACTGCCCTAGTTTGAAGCCGAAAACTGCTGAAACTGAAGCTGCAACTGCAGAAGTAAAGATTGACTTACGTGGCCTAGAATATCTCCTCTTTGGAACTGTGTTGTAGGTTCAGCTGAACCTCCTTTGAAAGCCGCAACTTTTGGTGGTGGAATGAAGTCAATCCGACAAACGGTTTGCAAGATATCGACTGCCCTAGTTTGAAGCCGGAAACTGCTGAAACTGAAGCTGCAAATGCAGAAGTAAAGATTGACTTGCGTGGCCTAGAAGATGTCCTCATCTGAACTACATTGTAGGTTCATTTGAACCTCCTCTAGAAGCTGAAACTTTTGGTGGTGGAATGAAGTCAATCTGACTGTCAGTTTGTGAGATATGGTCTGCCCTAGTTTGATAATGAAGCCGCTAATGCTGATGCTACTGATCTAGGGTTTTCTATTGCTGATATGAATCAGATTTATTGTACTATTTCTCTCCGTTGAATTACTGAAGATAAAAGAAGATTTGATCAAAGGGTTTCCCCACACATTGTGGGGTTTGTCTGTGGCTAGCCGCCACATCTTGTGTCTCTTGTCTTGGCTTGTTTTCTTTCGATCGTTTAATGTTCTATCTACACTTTACTTTATGTACATTTGATTGCTAATCGGTGGAATATAATAAGAAAAAGAAGTAAACTGTTATAAGCATAGAACATACCATAACTTAATAGAAACCTACTGCGAGCAGAAGGATGAAAGTACTGGCTCACTATTTTCAACTGCACCCACCTGGAATTCATTCCAGCATGCCATCAAGGAGCAGTACTACCTTGTCGGAAGCTATGAGGATGAACACATAAAGTGGACCACGCTGCGGCAGGAAAGGGACCAAGACATGCCGAAGTTCACCAATCTTTTCCATACCCTTCGCACAAAGTTGTGTATCAAGGATTCAGAGCAACATTTGGTACTCAAATACTGTGGCTGCCTACACAAGTACATCCAAGAAGAAATACAATTCCTGAACATCTCCTCGCTCGGCGCAGCATACCGATATGCCATCAATGTCGAGCAGAAGTTTAAACAAAAGAAGCAAGACTTTGGATCTGCGAATCCAAAGCAAGGGAAAGGTGCCCCGAAACCACAAAACAAAGGACAAAGACAAGGTGGGACAGCCCAAGACAACCCGCCGAAGCTGCAAGTAAAGAACAGTGCCGCAAAGCCGAAAAAGGACACTGGAAAATGGTGTGAGTTCCATAAGAGCTCCACTCACAACACAAGTGAGTGTCGGGCCAAGAAGTCATTGGTGGCTGAGCTAAAGGTTTCAGAATCAGATGCATGTTCCGACTCTGAGTCAGAACCTGATAAGGGGAATGAAAAAGGGAAGTAGATCATTGATGCGGATCCCAACACCACTGTTGCTACCGCCAAGATCCAGAAAAATGAACCCGAAGATCCAGAGGAGGAGGAGCATCTCTTCCACTCCCAGATGTGGGTAAAGGGCTCCCCGATACAGTTCATTGTTGATAGCGGGAGTCAAAAGAACCTCATTTCGGCAGAGGTCGTGAAGCGGTTGGGCTTACCGACCACAGCACATCCATAACCATACACCATTGGGTGGCTTCACCAAGGACGAGATCTTCGCGTGAGCCAGCAGTGTCACCTTCCATACAACATCAAGCCCTTCACGGATGAGGTATTATGTGACATTGCTCCCCTTGAAGTTTGTGATGTATTATTAGGACAACCATACTTGTGGAAGTGACATGCTGTGTATGAATCAAGGCCCCGTGCTGTTATTATTACATTGGGAGATAAGTTGTACAGGATACTAGAGGTAGCACCACCTATCGCCATCTCTTTGCTTACTGCAAAACAATGCAGTAAGATCATTTCCAAAACTAGGAAATTTGTTTTCCTGATGATACGCCCTCAAGGAAAGAAGAAGATGGTGGTCGCGACCTCCAGACGGGGTCCCTCTGCACGACAAATATAGATGGACAAGGTTGTGGAGGAGTACGAGGACATCTTCACCTCCCCTGCAGGGGTTCCTCTACACTGTCAGGTCAAGCACTCCATCGATCTGACCCCAGGTGCGCTGCTACACAATGGACCAATTTATCGGCGCTCTGTTCTGGAGAACAATGAAATCAAGAGGCAGATTCAGGAGCTCCTGCAGAAAGGTAACATCCGTCCGAGTTCATCACCTTGTGGGAGCCCGATCGTGTTGGTACAGAAGAAGGATGGGACGTGGAGACTCTATATTGACTATCGGGCGCTAAACAAGATCACTGTCCGTAATAGGTACCTGATCCCATAGATTGATGACCTCCTAGACCAACTAAAGGGGGAAAAATATTTCAGCAAGATCGATCTGGAGTCAGGATATCACCAGGTACCAATCGAACCCACTGATGTGTGGAAGACTACCTTCAAATCCAAGGAGGGCCTTTACGAATGGTTGGTTATGCCTTTCAGATTGACGAATGCTCCTGCAACCTTCATGATGCTAATGGATGACATCTTGTGGCCATTCACCAACTCCTTTGTAGTAGTATACTTGGATGACATTCTGATCTTCAGCCATAGTTGGGAAGAGCACCTCCACCACATCCGATAGGTTCTCCAAACACTGTGGCAACACAAGCTATGTGCCAATTTGGAGAAATGCACTTTTGGCATCACCCAGGTTCAGTATCTGGGATACATCATTGATGAACAGGGGGTGCATGTCGATCTAGCCAAGATCCAAGTCATTCGGGATTGGCCATCTCCAACCACTCTAACAGAGCTCCGCAGCTTTCTAGGTCTTGCCAACTTCTACTGCAGGTTCGTCTTGGGGTTTTCTCATATTACTTGGCCCTTGAGTCAAGTCACCAAGGGAGGGGCGAAAGCAAAATTCTTTTGGTCTGAATCTCAACAGAAGGAATTCCTGGAGTTGAAGGATCACCTCTGCATGGCACCAGTGCTCGCGTTACCAGATTTACAACAACCATTTGAGGTCGAGACAGATGCCTCTGACTATGCTATTGGGGTAGTCCTTACTCAACATGGACATCCAATGGCATATCACAGTGAAACACTTTCAGACACAGTCCGGAAGTACCCCACTTATGATAAAGAGATGTATTCCATTGTACAGGCCTGCCGACAATGGAAGCATTACATTTTGGGGAAGGAAACGGTCATCCACACAGACCACCGACCCCTGCAGTTCATACAGACCTAAGGGAAATTGCAGAATGATTGCCATCAGAAGTGGTCTACATACCTGCAACAGTTGCACTTGAATATCAAGTATAAGAAGGGCAGCACCAATAATGTTGCAGATTGCCTCAGTCGACCACCGATCATGGCGTTAACCACCGTGCTCAACTCTTGTGGGAATGAGACTTCTGATTGGCCACTTCTCTACAAAAGCGACCTAGAATTCGGCCACACATACCAGACACTCTTGGAGGGTCGGCGTGTTCCAGATTTTCACCTCCAGGATGCCCTGTTATGCCACCTGGGTCACCTTTGTGTTCCTTCAAGCGAGCGTGCCAAGATGATTTGGGAAGCACACTACAGTCGGGCTGCTGGGCATTTCGGGTTCGAGAAAACAGTGGCAATACTGCAAAATTATTTCTATTGGCTGAATCTTCGAGAGGATGTTGGGAAGTACATCAGATCATGTATTGCCTGTGCCATTGCCAAACTGACCATTAAGAAGCACGACCTCTATATCCCGTTGCCTACCCCTAGTTGACCTTGGGAATCCATCTCCATGGATTACATGTCAGGCCTTCCTTCCACTAAGCATGGAAATGACTGTGTTTTTGTGGTCGTCGACAGGTTCTCGAAGATGGCCATTATGGTGGACTGCTAGAAGAATATCACAGCAGAAGCCACTGCTAAACTCTTCTTTGAATGAGTGTGGGTGCACTTTGGGATCCCACAGTCTATCATCTCAGATCGGGATAGTTGGTTTCTCAGCACATTTTGGTCCAGTGTCTGGTCAATGCTGGACACCAAACTCACGAAGTCCACAGCCTTCCATCCTCAAACTGATGGCTAGACAGAGGTTGTCGATAGGATGATTGTGCACATTCTGCGCATGTATAACTCAAAGCATCCATGCACATGGGACAAGAGCATCCCCTATGTTTAGCACAGCTACAACCGAGCTCTTCACAGCTCCACTGGCCATAGCCCTTTTCACGTGGGTTTGGGATTCCAGCCACTATGCCCCATTGATGTGGCCATGCCACTTGCAGCTACACACATAAATTCAGCTCATGTCCAGTCTGAAACAGATAAGGCCACCAGCTTCATTGAGTGCATCCAACATATTCGCCAGCAGGTCCATGACATTCTTGAGAAATCAAATGCCAAGTGCAAGCAGCGACATGATCAGTATTGGGTGCCACACAAGTTTTAGGTGGGCGACAAAGTCTGGTTGCATTTGCAAAAGGAACGCCTTACTGGAGCCTATCGGAAATTGAGACCACTCTGATATGGTCCTTACACCATTACTAAGGCTATGGGAGACAATGCATTTGAGCTCAGCATTCCCCCATTCCTTGGCCTGCACCCAGTGTTCAATGTCGACCGCCTTCGGCCATACGTTCCACCATTGTTAGACACATCCGACATTGCAGAACAGCTCAAACCCACAGAATTAAATCCAGATTGCATGGAACAAGCTGCAACTGATCAGATCATGGACACACAGATCAAGAACACTCGCCAACAAAATATCCAACTGTATCGAGTTGTCAAAGCAGGCCAACTCCTTCAGTAGGGCAAGTGGCTCACCAGGGAACAAGTTCAGCAAAATTTTCCTCATCTCATGGAGGAACTCAACGCAATGGGTACCATTGCTTCCTAAGGGGGGAGAAATGATCCAGGTGGATATTGGTGGCCACCTTCCAATTCCACCTGGACCCCCACCATTGTTTCTCTCAGCATTTTCAGTTTCCTTAATTGTAGCACAACTTACTATTTTTAGCAGTTTTTCGGGTCCTGAACTTCTGGAGCCGTTTTGAGGCCCTAAATGACGTTTTTTGGGAAATCTGGGGGCAACATGAGTCTATGGACCAATGTTATCCTTCCCAAAGTGGTAGTGCTCGAATAGATCTTTCTAACGAGCTATTGTACGCGTCAAACAGAGATCATATGCCAAAGTTACGACCCCGAGAAGTTGATGTACCAATTTACCCAAACGAGGCCCACAATTTGGCGTTTCATGTCCTAGGGTTAGGTTTTGGAAAGTTAAGGGTTTTCCATTGTTTCTCAACAATAAATAGGCCTTCGAGCTTCATTGTAACACAGTTGAGAGGCATGTAGCCACCACATCTCTTCTCAGAGATAAGCTACCACCACCCTAGCTGGTTTATTTCCATTTCTGGTTGTAAGCATATTTTAGTATTTTCCATTAATGAAATGAAGTATTATTTCCGTTGCATCTTTGTGTATATGGTTATCTCTGTAATTTGTTGCGTTCCTATTTAAATCGAGATCAGCATCGTTTAGGGGGTCTACTTATCCTGGTAGATCTTCTAACACCACTTTTAGGTGTTTGAAGTTCTTGTTGCTATTGTGGTTGTTGTTCTGGTTGTTGATCATTATGATTTTTAGGCACCATCACTTTTCCTGTGATATCGTCAAGCACTGTGTATTCTGTTTTCCTTTTCTTGTTTCTTTTCTTGCAAATGATTCTTATACAAGACCTTTTCATTGAATATTACATCTCTGCTCCTAATGATTTTGTGATTTTCATAATCATATAAGCGATAACCAAAATCATTAACACCATATCCAATAAAGGTACATTTCTTTGATTTTACCTCAAGCTTTGTTCTATTTTCTTTGTTAATGTGGACAAAAGCTTCACAACCAAAATTCATTAAAAATGAGTAGTTTACCTTTTTACCTGTCCATGCCTCCTCTGGAATACCACCATCCAAGGAACTTGAAGGCCCTCCTATTATTAGATAAATAGCAGTATCTACAGCATTTGCCCAAAATTGTAAAGGCAATCCTGGATGCAATCTCATGCACCTTGCACACTCCATGATTGTCCTGTTCATCCTTTCTGACACACCATTTTCTTGTGGTGTTCCTGGAACTTTCTTTTCTCTGCGAATTCCATTCTCTGAACAGTACCTATCAAACTCTTTGCTACAATATTCACCTCCTTTATCTGATCTGAGACACTTCAACCTTTTCCCTGTCTCATTTTCAACCAAAGCTTTCCATTTCTTGAAAGTATCAAGTACATCAAATTTATTTCGAATACAATAAATCCAGTTTTTTCTGGTTGCATCATCAATAAAAGTAACATAATAACGAGAGCCACCAACAGATGATACCTGAGCAGGTCCCCATACATCTGTATGCGCAAGCTCTAATTTTTTTCTCTTCTTTTCTTTCCCAACTCTAAGGAATCTGACTCTCTTTTGTTTTCCATAAACACAATTCTCACAGAATTTTAAATCAACATGCTTCAAACCTGGCAATAAATTTCTTGAGTGAAGAATCTACATCCCTTTCTCACTCATGTGCTCGAGCCTATGATGCCACAATGTTGTATCTTCTCCTGTAGAGGCTAAAGCATTAACATAATTAGAAATATCATTGCATAAATACAATGTACCAACCTTTTCTCCTTTCGCTATTACCAGGGATCCTTTAGTGACCTTCCAGATTTTATCTGTGAAAGTAGTTACGCAACCTTCACCTTCAAACTACCCTATTGAAATCAGATTTTTCTTCAAATCTAGAACATGCCTTGCCTTCTTCAATAGCCATTGATTTCCATTTTGCTATTTTATGAAAACTGTACCCATTCCAATGATTTTACAGGGTTTATCATCACCCAATCGAACTTGTCCAAAATCTCCTTGAACATAATCATGAAAATGTTTCTTATTAGGTGTGGCATGGAATGAGGCCCCTGAATCTACCACCGAGGCATCAATAATATTTTCTAATGAAATAATCAAATCATCCTGCAACACATCACCTGTTACATTCGCTTCATGATAGTTTCTTGTTGCACATCTCCTTCTTTTCCCTTCTGAGACTTGCAGTATTTCCAGGTGTCCTTTCTTCCCGCATTTCCAGCAGACTATCCTCAATGTAGACTTGGATCTACCTTTTCTTGACTTACTGCCATATCCTAGGCTCTTTCCTCTTTCCATTTTTCTTCCTCTAGTCTCTGCAGTCAAAGCATTACCTAATGTCTCATCGGAGCTTTTCCATCGCATTTCCTTGCTAAGGAGTGCACCGACAATATCATCAAACTTTAAAGTACTAGATCTAGAGACAGAGTTACTAACGGCCATAACTAAACCATTCCAAATTTTTAGAAATGAGCACAGAAATAACAGAGCCCTAACTTCATCATCAAAATTTACCCCTACAGAACTTAACTCACTTGTAACTGTATTAAAATCATTTAAATGGTCTATAACAGATCCACCTTCTGACATCTTCATATTAAATAAACGCTTCATAAGAAATACCTTGTTTGAGGCCGAGGGTTTTTCATATAGTTTGGCCAATGTCGACATTAAACCCTGTGTTGTCATTTCCTTTGAAATATTAAATGCTACCAATGCCGCTAGGCACAACCGTATTGTTCCAAGTGCCTTTCTATCTAGAATATCCCATTCTGTGTCTGTCATACTCGTCAACTTCTTTGTCTTTCCGCTCAATGGTAGGTACAGATCTCTCTGATACAGATAATCTTCCATCTACATTATCCATAGCTGGTAGCTTTGGCCGTTGAATTTTTTGAGCCTAAACCTACCATCTTCCGCCATTTCTCCCACTCAAACTAGGAACCCTTCTCTCATGCAAGTTTATCATCCAAATAGACCTTCGCCTCCAATACCAGTTGTTAGAAAATTATATATTATAGAGTAATGGAACACATAAAGTATTGCATAAACATAAACATAGAAAACACATAAAACAAGAGAGACACAGATATACGTGGTTCAGCCAGTTTGGGCTATGTCCACAGAGAAACAACCGGTCCTTCTGTTATTATATTATCCATCGAACTGAAGAGATACAACCTACAGTAGATCCACTGTAACACACTCTTCACCCTCAATTTCCTCTCTCTTCCTCACTCAGAATATAGATATACATAGATGCAATACAATTCCCTCATATATAGTGAGGGGTTTCCTTCTAGGGCAAGAAAACCCTAAACTAAACATAACTTCTACCATTAGATCATCTGCCTAATGAACGACCGAAATTGACTAGAAATTACTAGACTTTTACAAGGCAATTTTACATCTATTTTTAGCTTCATGGGCACTGCTGTCGAACCCTCGCCGAGGGACTACTAGCCCCAGACCCCCCAACTAGGAGGGATTTACCCCCTCAGACCCCCGCGGGGGGGGGGGGACAAGTCCCCCCCGCACCCCCCCCCCCCCCAACATGGAGTGGTGTACAGTCTTCCTGGGGTATACATCCGGATGAAACCTTTGAATACATAAGATAATCAGGCTCCGCACCCAACATGAAAAAAAGTGGCAACATACAGTGGAATGCCTATAGGAGCATGCCCTTCCTCAATAATGAAATTCTGGAAAATTTGTTGATTTTGACTAGGTCCAGTGTGATGTACAGTTCCAACAGGTTTCCAATGGAAAAAGGAGTTAGATTAGGAGTAGGATGGATTTGCAGCATCTGGTTGATGGATTCAGCAATATTGGTGAATAGTAACTCATGGTTTAGTGCCTGAAGAGCCCTTTGGCTTGGAACATAATAGGCATTACAAAAATGTGCAATGTTTGGGAATGGGTGAACTTCTAGGAGTGTATACTTGGGGAAATTGGATTGCCAAAGGTTGATGTCATCAGCATGGTTTAGGAATCTATCGTTACTCCAGTAGTGGATTCTCAGAAGGTGGCTTGGAGTAGCTGTGTCTTTAATTTGGAAATCCCTATCTTCCAGGGCCAAATGGTCAATGTCTAGGTGAGGGGTTGAGAGAGGTCTAGCATCCAAAGAAATTTGGGTAGCCATATTTGTGATAAAATGTGGAAATTGGTCTTATACAGATCTAGAAGTGAAGTCTGAATATGTCTAGTATCAGAGATAGGGTATTTGTAGTTTGTAGGATAAGGGTTTTGGTATTTTAGGGGGAAATACTCTCAATTCAAAGGGAAATCAATTAAATTCAATCAGTCATTTCTTGAATTCATTATACATTTTAAACTGAGAGGGCCATTCTATTTCTCCATTGAAATACTTGGAATTTATGGTTCAAGTTGCAAAATTGTTTTGAATGGTGGCTACAGAGGATTATGTGGCTTTAGTCACACACTCGAGGGCTGAACTGGGCTTCTAGAGCGTGTTCGGGAGGCAATTGATGGTGAGAACTAGTTGCAGAAGCTCGGGGGGTGCAAGAAATCTTAGAATTCTTTCGTAGAGTAAACGAGCGAAGAAGGGTGAAAATGGGGGTTTGCGGAATTTTAACCAAGAGCAGTTGTAAATTTGGCAAGGAAACTTTTGAGTGAAGAGTGATAGTTTTTTCTTTCAGCAGGGAGGTAGTTTAGGGAGCCATCGCACTGCTTTTGAGTGATGGGTGGCTTCTTCTTGTGAGCACGTGACTCAACACGGTGCCACCATGTAACCCAAGGGAGCCCGAGCAATACTGCCCATATCATGTGCTCTCAGGCCGGTAAAGGCTGAGAGATGAATGGGTATGATATGGGCGAGGGTCGTAGGATCTAGGGGTGCAATATCAAATGGCCATTGCGTGGCGGAGATGCACAGCTGGAGATAGGGGAGACTGTTATAAGATAAAATGCATGGTGTATGGAGAATGAAGATAACCTCAAGGGTCTTCCTGAGACCCTTAGCATACTGTAAGATTATCTGCAACCATCACAAAGTTACATGCATGTCCATAAACATTAACTAACTATCAAAGAAAAACATATGGATTACCTCAAGCCTCCGTGTAGATTTGCTGGAGAGAACAATGTAGCTAGGTGGAAGTCCTCCAAGCCGGCTCCAGATCAAGTCTTGCACATAGAAGATACAAGAGAAATCATAGCATACAACCTTGATAATTAATACATGAATACATAAAAGACATCTAGTTACACATAACTAAGCTACTCATGCTAAAAGGAATTGGACAAACAAGTTAATGAATGATAGTATCAACACCACGGAGTAGATAGTACAACTGCAGTTCTATATTAATGTTGGAAGGGTGACTACAACCATCTATTTCATTAGCCTTCCCTTACCCTCCAGCTTCTCTCTCTCTCTCTCCCTTCTTACCAACTTCTTCTGATTTGAGACAATGCTCAAAAATCAAGTATGCTATCCTTTCAAATGATCTGACCTCTATCACCATAGCCCTATCTTTTCTTATGTAGCAATTGAGTTAGGGTTACCAATTTCCTCCATGAGTTCCTTAGGGTAAAAGCAATGAAGTTGCCATGCTTTTCAGCTCTTTCCCATTTGCCTCCATCATTAGGATTAGAAATCCTCCAAATAGGTCAAACTCCAAATGTTTCCTTGCTTTTCTTGAGTAGATTTAGGAGCAAATATCTAGATATTTATGAGTCAATTCGCTCCTTTGACCTTTAGAACTTCATTAGGATCCACCAATGTTGTTCCCAAACTAACAACTAGAGTTAGTAGGGTCACTAACACACCCTTAGGCTTACTAACAAGCTTTACAAAGCAAGTTTTCAGTGTATAGCCAGCGTTAGTGTCGAAACAAGGCATGTGATCTTGATCTTTGCTTCAGCTATAATGTCTTTCCCCTCTGAGCTGATGAGGGGGTCATTTTTTGTATAACAAATTCCCCCTAAAGTGTGAGATTAGAGGCTGCGATGATGGCTGGAATAATTTACTTAACTGTAATTTTCCTTCTTCGACAAAAAGAGAGAGAAGATCAGAGCTTTGAGTGGTACGGGAAACCTGATACAACACATATGTATAAAACTACCAAAATCATGTCCTGAGTCGGGGATTCCCATGCTCAGTAGCTATGTTAGAGTGATTTTATCATAAAAAATATATGATGATGTTCACCACCAATAAGCACAATGCGGATCCGCTGTCATAATAGGATCATTCTGATGAGCTATCTCCAAAAAGCAATATACATAGCTTGGGAGAGCAAACAAGGCTGAATGACGCAAGCCTCTACCCAAGGTCTTGATTTCTGCTTCACCAAACAGCATAGATAAATGCATGTGAATATATGCGTTGATGTCAAACATGCACGAAATCATTTGATCACCAATCAATAATGGAGACCATTAACAGATGCGAGGAAGGCCACCAATAATCGTGATAGTCTCCAAGATGCACAGTACAATATAATGAGTGCGAAAGATGTTTTTGTCGTCAAACACCTGTAGAATCACTTAACCAGGAGCCAATAATGAGAACCCCTGATGAAGCACAAGGTGACCTATCATTAATGTTTGCAAGTACTAAGGCACTGAATGTGTTTCTGGGTTTTCTTCCTACACAGAGTGTTGAAGTCGATAAGAAGACAAATCCGAAAGCTAGGAAATAATGTGTCCCACATCAGTCGACACGAAACGGGACAAGAATGATTTGGTTTTTGAGGAATCTTTGAGAATTGGGTATAAACAAAAAAGGACATGATGAAAGGATATGCTTGATGGCTTGATGGAGGAAACAAAAGGTTAACCCTTGAACAATAGAAGGCACGACAGTGGTTTTAACCATGTAGCACTAGACTCATGAACACCAAAGAGTGTTAGGATACAGAGATGTAGGAATATCAGGGTATTTAGGCTAAACTCATAGGATGGTAGGATTCATATTGAGAGGCCTCCACAAGGAAGGTTTATTTGAGGGAGTGCCATGTTCAAGGGAACTACTGTTGTCAAACCACACTTTCTAATACTAAATGTAGTTGTATTGTCTACTTTCCCCATTTGATTAGTTTAGTGAGTCTAGATGCGTAAACTTGTCGATCTTTTCATATTTTAAGAGTCTGAAAAGGACCACGAAAAGAGAGACTCTATGCCCTATTTGATTAGTTTAATGAGCCCAGACAAGGAAACTCATCGATCTTTTCATGTTTTAAGGGTTTGAAAAGGATCGTAAAAAGAGCGACTCTATATCTTGTTTGTTTAATTTAATGAGTCTAGACGAGGCAACTTGATGGCCTTTTTCATATTTAGAGAGTCTGAGAAGATCGTAAAGAATGACTCCATGGTGGTCCCTTTGTCATAGTTGTTAACTGGGTGCAACAAAAGGTTAATAATATACTCGGATCAATTACTTTTCTATGAGTTAATCTATTGAATCCAGATAAAGAGAAACCTATGTTCAAATAGATGTTGACCTCATTTTGTTACGAGTACGAGGAGACAGACTAAACTCTTTTTCGTCGTGAATTTTTAATGAGTCACGCGACAACAAACTCAATACCTTCATCAAATTTTAATGAGTCAAATGAAGAAAACTCAAGGTATCTTTTTCAGTTTATTGAGCAAGGAAAAAGAGGTAAAATAACTACTCATTCCTTCTTTGTAAATTTAATGAGCCCGAAGAAGGGGAAAAATTCGGGGATTTTTCGATTTAAGAGCAAGAAATGGTCCCAAAAAACCAAGTGCCCTTGTTGCTGCTGTCAGGCCAGGCAGTAACTCCATTAGGCAGAAAAGATGATTCGATTTATTTCATTAGGTATGCTATTGATATATACAAAGGGTGTGACTGCTCAGTTCATCTCCTGATGATTGTTCACATTCCTAATTTAACTATTTACATAAATTCACCCAACCGCAAAGGATTAGGTGTCAACATTCCCCCCCTTAATCTGAAGGGATGTTGGTGAGTCCAAGCATCGTTTTGAATCTTTCAAGCTTTTGTCTTCCAAGCGATTTGGTGAAGATGTCTGCAATTTGCTCATTTGTGGAACAATGACGGAGATGGATTGTTTTGGCCTCAACATGATGTTGGATCAGATGATATTTAGTATTGATGTTCTTTGTTCGATCATGGAACTTTGGGTTCTTGGCCAACTTTATTGCAGAGGTGTTGTCAATCATGAGTGGAGTTGATTGTACCTGTTTTACCTGCAAAACTTCAAGAATTTTCTTGAGCCACACAATTTCTTTTGTTGCTTCAGCTACTGCCACATATTCTACTTCTGTTGTGGAATATGCAGGAATTGATTGTTTGCACGATCTCCATGAGACAGCTCCTGATCCAAGACTCATAGCATATCCTGAAGTAGATACCCCAGTTTCTTTGTCTCTATCGAAGTCTGAATCAGAGTATCCAATCAATCTGAAGTCGTCCACCTATGTATACTTGATCCCAAGGTCTTTAGTTCCCTTCAAGTACCTTAGAACTCTTTTTGCAGCAGACCAATGTCCCTCACAAGGCTTTTGCATAAACCTGGATAGGATTCCAACAGCAAATGAAATGTCTGGTATGGTAGTAGTGAGGTAGATGAGACTTCCTACAAGCTGTCTATACTTTGTTGCATCCTCAAATTCCCTTCCTTAAATAGATGTGAGCTTTAAGTTTTGTTCCATTGGAGTAGTAAGAGGATTGCACTCTATCATGCCAAATCTGTTTAACAAATTTCCAATGTATTTCTTTTGAGAAAGAAATATGGACTTTGGATGTTGGGTTATTTCAATGCCAAGATAGTAATGAACATAGCCCAAATCAGTCATTTCAAAACTTTTCCCTAATTCCTTCTTTATGGATGCAATGTAGCTTTCATTGTTCCCTGTCATTAAAAGATCATCTACATATACCACAAGATATACAACTATTTTGCCAACTTTCTTGACAAATAAAGTTGCATCATCATGATCAAAATGATTGAAGTTGAGTTTCAGAAGATGCTCAGTTAGGTTTTCATACCAGGCTCGCGGTGCTTGTTTGAGGCCATACAAGGACTTCACAAGTTTTCATACTTTATGTTCATGTCCTTTCACAACAAATCCTTCAGGCTGGGACACAAAAACATTCTCTTTTAGATCTCCATTCAAGAAGGCAGTTTTTACATCCATTTGATGGACTTTCCAGCCGTTCTGAGATGCTAGAGCAAAGAGTGTCCAGATGGTGGCCCATTTTGCTGTGGGGGAAAAATTTTCCTCATAATCGACCCCTTCCTTCTGTGCAAAACCTTTTTCCACAAGCCTAGCTTTGTGGTTGTCAAGTGAGCCATCAGCTTTGTACTTGTTCGTGTAGACCCACTTGCAGCCAATTGGTTTGGTTCCAAATGGAGGATCAACCAGCTTCCAAGTGCCATTCTTTATGAGGGCATCATACTCATTTTTCATCGCTTCTTTCCATTCATCATGAGAAGAAACTTCTTTAAAGGAAGTTGGTTCAAAATCTGTAGACAAGTTCAATTCAAAATCATAAGAAACATCCATATCAACAGCTGAATTAGAGTCATCTAAATCACCTCCATTTTGTCGGTTTGAATTTCTGGTTCCTGTTTTTCCAATTTCATCAGGGTGAACACTTTCAAGTGTCTTTGTCAGCCACTTTGGGGGACCTTTCTAAGATGGTCCAAGCTGCTCTGTTGATTGAGTTGGGACTGAATCAAGATTGAGTCTCCCAATTCTATCAATTACATCACTTAAAGCATCATCCGTTGTTGGAGTTTCATTCGGGAGAGAGTGTTCTTCAGAAGAAGATTCCACATGTTGATCTAGAATAGGTATCCCCCATTCGAGATGTGGAATCTGATTATCAAATTCTTGAAATGATTTTGTTTTAGCGAATCTATCCAAGCGATCAAGTTGCCACTCAAAAACATTGTCAGATTTGGATGATTCAAGAAAAATTACATCTCTCGATACAGCAAAATTTTTATTTACTTCATCATAGAGGTGGTATGCTTTGGAGGTGTTTGAATACCCCAGGAAGATACACTTACAACTTCTAGCACCAAGTTTGTTTCTATGTACCTTTGGTATAAAAGCATAACAGGTGGAACCAAAGACCCTGAGATGTTTTACCGAAGGAACATGTCCATACCACAATTCATAAGGAGTCTTGTTTCTTATAGCATTAGATGGACATCTATTCTTTATATATGCAGCACATAGAACAGCATCAGCCCAAAACATTATGTTTACATTTTTTAAGAAAATCATGGATCGTACCATATTCAAGATTGTTCTATTCATTCTTTCAGCTACACCATTCTATTGGGGATTATAAGGCACAGTTGTTTGATGTTTGATCCCATGTTGGCAAAGATAGTTTTCAAATTCATTTGATGTATATTATTTTCCATTATCAGTGCGAATAGACCCAATATGAGATTGTGCATCATTTTCAATCCATTTATGAAAATTCTTGAATGTTTGAAAAGCATTAGATTTGTTCTTTAATAAATAAACCCAACACATTCTGGTGTAATCATCAATAAATGTCATGATATCTTTATTTCCATTTGCAGAAGGAACAGGCATTGGACCACATAAATCTGAATGAATGAGTTCAAGCTTCCTATGTTCTCTTGAATGTGAATCATGAAAAGACTGTTTGCTATGCTTTCCTAGAATGCAAGCATCACATTGCTTATGTTTCCTAGGAATTGTAGGCAAACCAGCAACACCATTTTTCTTCAATAAGCGGAGACTGTCATAGTTTAAATGTCCAAATATAGCATGCCATAATAAACTTGATGGAAGTGTACCTTCTTCATGATGAGAAATATATGAGAAATGTTGTGTATGAGCAGAGGTTCCTTGCAGTTTGAGAAGTCTTTCTTCTTCTACTCCCCTCATGACAAGTGAGTGGTCAGATGATTTTCTTACCTCAAGCTTCCCATCAAACATATGAATGGAGTGACCTTGGTGGCGGATGCGGACCAAGGAAAACAAGTTTCTCTTGAGTTGTGGGAGATATAGAACATGATCTAGAAGAAAGTCTGAAGACCAGGTAGTTTAAGCCTAATTGTGCCAAGCCTTGATGGCTTGATTTTTGACTTATCTCCAAAGTATACTACTCCATCAACATTGTCCGTGAAATATTCAAAAAAATCTTTTCTATGAGTCATGTGACAGGTTGCTCCTGAATCAAGCAACAAATCATTTTTCGAAGAAGCAAGTGAAGCATTAAACAAATCTTCATTTACTCCAATGTTACATTGTGCTTCAATATAGTGAGCGGATTCAGGTGCTTTAACTTTGTCTGTATCATCAGTTTTACCTTTCTGTTGGTTTCTTTTCTGCTCAATTTTGTCCCATGGTAGCTTGCATGTAGAGGCATCATGTGATCCATTTCTTTTGCAGCGAATGCAGTGCAGATCTACCTTTTCTCCTTGAGAATGTCTACCCCCCTGCCTCTGAAATATCTTCCTCTTCCTCTTCGTCCACCTCTTCCTCTTGTAGAATCTTGAGCAGGATGCTTTTCTTTATGAGAAAGGCACACAGTCTCTTCAGAAGATTCAGGGGTTGTCTTCTTTCCAAAATCTTTCTCTCTTTCAGCAAACGTTTTCACAAGAGAGTCAAAGGTTATATCTTTGAGATTTCCATTTGCTTGCAAAGACTCAAGATAATTGGAGTAAGTAGGATAGAGTGCCTTGAGAAAAGCAATAAGAGGGATATCCAGCTCAACCTTAGTGGAATTGATATCATGCATTATAGACTTTACTTCAGATGCAAGAGCAAGAGGATCATTATTTTTCAGTTCAAGAGTGAAGAGTTTAATCATGAGCTGAACAACTTCAAGTGCAGAATGTGAGTCATAGAGTTCTTTCAGCTTTTGCAAGGCTTCAAAGGCAGTTGAATATGACAAAATATGGCGACTCACCTCTTCATTTATAGATGCTACGATTAATGCATAGGCTTTGTTGTTCTTGTTTTCCCAAATGACGAGCTCTTTGTCTGAGGTAGGCTGTACTGGGTCTTTATCTCCTTCTCCAACACACACCCCTTTCCACAACTCATTGAAGATGAGGGTGTGTTTTATCATCTCGGACCATTCAAGATAGTTCTCCTTGCCAGTGAGAACTATTCCTACCATGGATATGATTGAATGCATTCTGTAAAAATCCGAGAGCTGTAAAAATACTTTTGCTGGCAAAAATGTGCTTTTTTGGAGAGAAAAAAAAACTTCTGCTGCTAAAAGAAAATTTATTCTGATATCAAAAATGTATTCTGGCCTTAACTATGTTAGTCACTTTTGAGAACAGCTTTAAAAAACACCACTATGGTAGCCTAACAGCGTGGTATATATATATCCCAGCAACAAAATTCCGCTGCGCTAAAGATCTTCACCAGACATTACATACAAAGTGCACTAAGACCATCAAACGCTATTCATATACTGTGAATAGAACTTTGCTGCGCCAAAGATCTTTACTAAACATTATATACAAATAACTGTTATCGAAATTATATGCATGTCGAAATTTAAATTTCAATACATGTCAACAGGCCAAACCACCGTATGTCAGCCAGACCATCGTATTTCAGGCTAGACCATTCCAACTCGTGGCGTAGTTGAGGCTATCACCAATACTAACCACCGGGCTAGCAAATATGGACCCGTAGACTGCAACTCCCTGCCGTCGCTTGGATCCAAAAACTCGATCCAACTCCCTGCCGTCGCTTTCACCCTTGTTCGCAGCTCAGCTCAAGCATTGTTGCGTTGTGCAACGGTAAGACATGGCGTTTTGTAGACGGTGGGTCCCGGGTTCAAACCGCAGCATTTCCAACTCGAGATCCCGTTCTCTCTGAGCTTCCACTGCTTAGAAAACGCAGCAGAAATAGGCGTCCAAATCTTGAGGAGTAGGCAGACCAGCACCCAATCACTCTCAACTGATAGGGAGTGGGAGTTGGTTGTCAAAATGACAATGGTGTGAAAGGTAGCGAGAGCCACTACACAACCTTCACAATCAGTGAGTGAAGAGTTGATCAACTGAAGAATCTCCGTGACATGGATATTGTAGCGCCCGATTCCTCGGTCTACAACACACAACGCGTTTCGATCCAAGGATCAAACGAGAGAGCTTATGGATGAATACGAAGAGGGCATGGCTGTCTACAAGCAGAGGGAAAAACATTCATTCCATTGAAGAAGAAGAACAACCAAACGTCGCCCCCATTTCAAAAAATGCAAAACAGGAATGAACAGTGTAAGAAATGAACAACGTTGAATCAGGCCATGTCAGGTCATCATAAAGACAGCTCAAACATTTCAAAATGACAGCGCTATTCACAATTTTTATTATTATTAATGTACAGCGCTTATGTCTGGATAGTATGGACAAATGCGTTATGAGGCAGTGCTGGAAAAGAATATGGCAGAGGCAGGTTATGTCAGGACAGAGGAGAATATGGCAGAGGCAGAGCAGCGCTGGAAGGTAACTCAGGACAGGACAGAGGAGTTACAGGAGCATAATAGCTAAAACAAGGAGCTGGCTCTGATACCATGTCAGGCCAGGCAGTAACTCCATTAGGCAGAAAAGATGATTCGATTTATTTCATTAGGTATGCTATTGATATATACAAAGGGTGTGACTGCTCATTTCATCTCCTGATGACTGTTCACATTCCTAATTTAACTATTTACATAAATTCACCCAATCACAGAGGATTAGGTGTCAACAACTGCCATAGATTTTTAACAAGCCCAGTGACAAAAACTCAGGATTTTTCAGTTTAAAGAGTGAGAAAAGTACCTAAAAGAATGCTCGAGTCATCTTTATAAATGTTTAATGAGCCTAAAGAAAAAGCTAGTGATTTTTTTTCTGTTTAATGAGTGAGAAAAAGTGCCTAAAAAGAATGCTCTAATGGTCTTTTTAGTTTAATGAGCTAGAAAAAGAGTGAAAAAGAGTTGCTCAGACCATCGTTGTATGTGTTTAACGAGCCCAACGATGACAAACTCAAGGATTTTTCAGGTTTTCAGAGGGAGAAAATATCCCATAAAAGAAAAGCACTCCTTGAGAATTGGATGCAACTTTTATTGCTTTTCATTCCTAAAGGTACTTTCATCAAAAGCAGAAAAAGTATAAAAAGCACCAATTACTATCCATATGGGTTCATGCATGATAAAAAATCATGGGGAATGGACCACTTTCTCTTTAATGATTTCAAAAAATCATGTCTCCAAAAATAAATATAAGGATTTGTTTTGAGCTTTCACATTCACCATTTTCACTCTTTGAGAATTGTGAGAACATTTTGGAACTAAAGAGAAGCAAATTTTCTGCGAACCATTATAGGAGATCTGGTGACCATTCGACATGTCGTCAATCCTAGGTATAGGCTAAAACCTCACTCTATGCATTTCTTAACTTTTCTTGATAGTTTCAGGTGTTGATTTTTGCAGATATGAGGTGCCCTAAAGCAGTGTTTGTGCACTAACGCCCTCTAGATGACCTGTGGGGAGCATTAAACACCTTGTAGGACCTACTGGAGGGCATTAATACTCCTTGTGTACTACTGGGGGGAGCATTAAACCTTAAGGGCATAGTTTAAGACCTCATGCAAGGATTCCTGAAGTTATTTTGCCCCATTTTGACTGTTTTTAGGGTTATTTTCCACAGTTTTCAAGCCATAATGACTAGTCTGTGGAGAGAATGGGCCCATGATAGCCAGGAATTGCTTATGCAAAATGATCCAACATGCATACTTGTGCCACTGCATTTTACTGAAGTATGCAAAGTTGGAGCTGATAAAAGGGCAAGAGGATTTATTGAGATGGATTATCTAGTGTTGTGATGAACACGAGCAAGTGTTCAAGGTCGCAGATCAGGAGATGGCTATTGACCATGATGACATATACTTTTTAACTAGTTTGTCATGCCATGGGGAATAGGAAAACCTCACCAGGGGTAGGACATATCCACGATCTACCCTAGAGCTGGTGCAATCCTACTGCATCCCTGAGAGCGGACTAGTCAGCAACAGAGTCCCCATAGAGAGGATAAGGTCCAGGTCTATGAGGGAAATTTTATGGTTGGTTATGTCGTTGGTGGGGTCAAAGAATCCCCACATTGTGACAAAGGCCCAATTGTTGCTTGCAGTTGACTATGTCCAGCCACAGCTGTTCAACTGGTGTGAAGCAGTGCTTCGCTAGTTGAAGGCAGAGTTAACGACATCCAAGACTCATACCCAACACAGTTTTGGGTATGGTACTCTCATAGTTTCATTCATTCTTGAGATGGTACCTATTATGCACCCAAGGATGAGCTTAGGTCCCTTTGATTCGAGGGAGCCGAGGTAGGGGCGATGGTCATCACTTCATCCTTGCACATGAGGAGGACTGATCCGGCATTTCTTCGAGGAAGATTTCTTCCAGTGGCTTCGTGGCCAAATTGCGACGATTGATGACTATGCTTATGAGGGCATGGAATTTATCGATGAACCTGACTTGATGCTACCACTAGGGACCAACTGGGGTCCTCAAGGTGAGAATGATTTTTTAAAGTGCTTCAAATATCTTTTAGCTTTTGAATGTTTATGTAATGTTTTTATAGGTGAAATAAGTACTGACATGAAGCTTTATGCATAACACAGATGTGGCGCCATTATGACCTGCAAGCGAACCTTGCCATATGCGACAAGGAGGCCAACTACCTACTAGGGGGCTGATGCTGATAGTCTTCACGAGGTTCTAAGGAACCTGGAGGGCTTGAGCATGGGTGTCCCCCCCCTTCCTATGAGGGAGATTCCCACTCATATGCAGCGGCAGATAGTTGGTGTTCCTGAGCTGTTTCTAGTTCCTCTGCGGAGGATAGCTAGAGTGGTTTTAGCATTTTAGGAGAAATAGGCTCTTTTTAGCAGGTGTTTTGGCGTAGCCAATGGGTGTTTGTAGCTGGGATTAGTAGCCATTTTGTACTTAAAATATCCAAGTTTTGGAATATTTTGATGTGAAAGACTGGATTTTTATCTCTATATATACACAGACATTTTGATATTTTGATGGCATAAATGTTTTTGTAAAAATTTTAACTCAGTAAATTTTTACTTTTCATGCATGCTTCTATAGTGAATGAGACAGGTGCCAATCTAATACATAGTTAGTTAATGAGTCAACAACTGTATTAAATTCTCGAGGAATGTGTTCATATGTGATTATTTCAAATTAACATTCCAGGAATCATACCCTTAAATAGTGATGTAACAAGGTTGGATTACAAATGTCATAACCATTTGTCAATTGAATAACAACTAGTTGGGAGTCTAACTTGACCACCAGATTGGAGATGTCCCTTGATGATGCTTCTGTGAGAAGTGAAATTACAAACATGTACTCAGCAATATTATTGGTGGCGATACCAAGAAAGACTCCTCTAGAACAAAATAGTTCTAACTTAGGTGTGTAGATGACCCAAGAAGCTAATGCAATGTGTCGTGTGTGACGATTGGCACCATCCGTGTATCCTACGTATGCTAAGGGTAACAAAGACATCTACATTATGAGAAGAATGTATGAGACAAGTACTCCAATAAATATCAAAACAATCCAATTACACCAAAAAGGGAAGAAAAACTTATGAATACACAAAATTACAAATCATATGCCTAGTGCAATACTAGGCATAATACTTTTTCAGATAGACCCCATTTTTGGGCTCAGTGAGTGGGACTCCTTCCCAGTCCTGCAGTTCATATGCCCCTTTTCAGAGGACTTTCTTGCCAACATAGTGACCTAACCATAAGGGTTGAAGTGTTCCTTCCCCCAAGAAGTCATGTTTTTGATCATAGAGAAAAACAAGATCTGCCTCTTGGTAAGAACAAGGCTTGACGTTTTTGTCATATTGGGTTTTTACCCGGCGCTTGTGAGCCTCGATTACCAATTCGACATCTCAACAGGTTTCGTCCAGTTGATTGTGGTATAGTAAGCATTCTTCTTCGGAAGTAGTTCCACACATGAGTTCAACGGCTATTTGCAGGGAAGGGATCTGACGCTCGATGGGTAAAATTGCTTCCAGACCATAAGTGAGTTGGAAAGGTGTAAAGCCCATGGCATTTTTTACTGAAGTTCGGTATGCCCATAGTGCCGAATATAACATTTGATGCCAATTATTTTTATGATTTCCTACCAACCTATGGATAATTGTTTTTAAGACGCCATTGACGGCTTCTACTTGACCATTAGCTTGGGGGTAGTAGGAGGATGATTGATCCTGACGAAAACTAAGAAGCAATGTTAAATCAAACATCATATGGTTTTAGAAATGAGATCCATGGTATGTAATGTTATCACTCCAGGAAATTCTCCGAGGTTGTACATTAGAGATGCCTGGTAACATATAATTTTTAATATTTTTCTTTGAACTATTGGGATGAAATATGGTTTGGATCAAGTCGGATAACCATTTCAGCTCTATTCACACTCAAGACATGCATGAACACCCCCAATAACACAAGGCTTTAGACTGCCAATGCTCAATAGTTTGTAGATTTAATGGATAGATGGAGAACACTGACTATGCCGGCAGATTGCATACATGGACCCATATGAATGGCTAGCTACAGCCAGCAAATGAGCTTACTGACTGTACCGGCAGATGCATATATAATCACACATATAAATGGCTAGCCATAGGCAGCAAAGAAGCTTGCAAATATAATATATCAAAGCAGAGATAAGATGACAGTTATCTGGCCTCAAACACATAGAAAACCTGAACAAATTGTTCAAGTGCAAGCATAGAACAGAAGAGAAATGGACATTAAACATGCAACAACAAAAGAAGCTTGTATTACTAAAGATTGCAGACGAGAAGCTTGAGGGAACAGGGGAGGAATAGTCTCCAAAAGTTGAACCCTTGTTACATCTTGTTTTCAGCTATTTATAGCTTGTTTACAATGGTCCTCAGCCTTTTGAGGCTTCAGGTGTCTTAATCTATCCTTCTGTCTTGTTTAACTGATTGATTCCCTCAATAGGTAGGCATGACTCGGCGGTTTTCCTCTTCTGACAGAGGAATAACCATACTCAGACATTTTGGGCGGCCTGCTATGATGCATAGGAGCTCCCTCGTGCCAAAGATGGCCCATTATGTTTGTTAGGATGACTGCTGCACTGGCAGGGCCGTTAATGCTCCATGATTTCATTTGATTTGGGTTGAGGCATGTAGTGGCCCTTTCCCCTTCCCTTTCTAGGTTCTGATTACCAGCCGTTGTCCCTCCACCGAATCCTTCTTCTGGTATACAACCTAACTGCATGCTTCCTTCAAGGGTGGCTTGCCGCTTGAACCTACAATGGAGTGGCTGCCGTTCTTATGAAATCCCTGCACCGGTCCCTTTCAGACAATAGCTGTGAATGTTTCTTTTCTGTTATTGTGTCTGTCTGGGTCATGAACAACGAAAACGCTGCAACACTGCTAAATCCCGCCCATTTTTGCTTCACTCGGACTTCAAATATCCTCAAACATGGCATAACTTTCTATCGGGTCCGCCTTTCGAGTCACAGTCGCATATCGCAGCCGGCCAATCCCTTGCTTTTCTTTATGTTTTGGAAATTTATGAAAAATGCTGCAAAACATGAGGAAATCGACTTTGGTAGACCTGAAAATATATGTATTTCACTTCCCGGACCCTTTTGGGTCCGGGCTTTACCACTATGGGCATTCGCTAAGGCTTCATGTGTATTTCCTTATATATTTGAAATACACAAAATACAATGAAAATGGCCCCCGCGCGGACTCGAAATATTATGAAAAATCCTTTATAGTGTCATCGGGTCCGACCCATCGGATTGGAGGCATGCTGTATGTAAAGGCCCCGCCCCTCAGAAAACGCCGATAGCGATATTCACCGCAGACCCGATAAATTATCAAAAATAACTTGTAACGCCGTTGGGTCTGGCCCATCGGTGATCACTGATATATGTTAAAGGCCCATCCCTTTGTTGTCGCCGATAGCAATATGCCGAAGCGATATCGGCGATAGCTCATCGGCAATGTCTCATGTCGCTGCCACTGCCTCCTCCGACTTGCGACATGCCGACGCGATCTGGACCGTTGATCGGCCAGATCCAACGGCTGAGATCAGAGTGAATCCTTAAGCCTGTGATTTTGATTTTAACATGGTTTTTGGTGTATTTCCGCCTCCCGATAGTGTAATTCTGCCCTCCAAAGGGCTTTCCTCTTGCAACCTCTTTGATCGGTGGTCAGCTTTTGTCATGTCTTGATGATTTGAACAACAAACATGGATTTTGGGCATGACTATAAGCATATTTGTAGCCTTTGAGAGCTTTTTGAATCTATTTTTAATCCATTTGCATGGAAAAGCTAACACTGGCTCCTTCTAGGGATGAGATCCTCCCTGTGAGGTCTCAAGAACTGCAGACCAATGCCTTTCCTGTAGAAAACAAATTAGCCAAAATTTCCTAGTGTTCCATTCGGCATGGAGTCTACTTTGCTTATACTAAAACTGAAAAAATAAAAGATCTACAGTTTTAAGGCCTAAAGACCTTAAATCACATAGTTTTTCAAAAACCGCCCATTAATTGGGCCATCGAAAACTGGTTCTCCTTCCATACTTTTCAGTATGAAGGTATTGTTCCCTTGAATTTGTGAAATGATGAAAGGGCCCGTCCAGAGAGCATCAAATTTTCCATGATTGCCTTTCTTTTCTTTAAATGCATCCCATTTCATAACCAAATCCCCAACCTGCAAATTGTATCTCTTTGCCTTCTTATCAAAGACTTCCTTGATCCTTTGCTGATGCGCTGTAGCTTTTTCAATCAGCTGCTCTCTAATCTGATATAATTCTGTTAAATCAATGATTCTATTGGCCATAACATCTTCTTCATTCTGCGCTATTTGGAGCAATTTTGTCACAGAAAGAGTAAGTTGAATTGGAAAAATAGCATCAGTACCATATACCAGCTTGAAAGGAGAGCAGCCTGTAGATCTTTTGATGGTCACTTTGTCCACCCATAGTGCATATTTGAGCTGTGCATCCCAATTCTTCTTATTATCCTCTAACAGCTTCTTAATAATCCTGATCAGACTTTTGTTAGAGGATTATGCTAGACCATTCCCTTGGGGGTAATAGGAGGTGGAATGAACAAGCTTAATGCCCATTGAATCACACATTCCCACCAACTCTTTTGCATTGAAGGCTGTTGCATTATCTGTTATAAGCTTATGTGGGCAACCAAATCTGCTGAAAATGTTTTCTGATAAAAATTTCATTACCACATTATGATCAGCCTTCCTTGTTGGGATTGCTTCAATCCATTTTGTAAAATAATCAGTGGCAACTAATATCCACCTGTGCTGGCCACTGGAGTGTGGGTTGATTTCACCAATGAAATCCAAGCCCCACTGCTGAAAAGGTCCTTTTGCAATTATTGGCTTTAGGGGCAGGGATTTTAACTGCTGCTTTCCTTCAAATCTCTGGCACCTGTCACAAGATTTAACAAAAGCAAATGCATCAGAAAATAAAGATGGCCAATAGTACCCAGCTCTGAGAATCTTTTGGGCTGTAGTTCTCCAATAATGATGTCCTCCACACATGCTGTTATGGAACTGCTGCATAATTTCTATTGACTGTTCTTTGTCCAGACATCTTAAAAGCACTCTAGATGGGTCCTTCCAATAAAGCAAGCTATCATTGATGCAATATTTCATTGCCTTGAGCTTTAACGTTCTTGCTTGACTTTGAGAAAATTCTGAAGGAACTTCTAGCTTTAAAAGGAAATTAATTATTGCAGCATACCAACTACATGAAACTAGGTTCTCGGCCACGGACTGTCCTCTCTGCGATTCAGTTGTTTCATGCTCTTCCATTAGACCATTTCCTTCTACATTGAACAAGAAATCGACGTCCAAAGATTTGCAATTTTCTTCAGCCAACAGTTTGGCAAGCCCCTGACCTCTTACCAGCTTGGTGGGCTTCAGCTCTATGTTGAATTCTATCATTTTGGCAATCCATTTCGCTCTTTTTCCATCAGCATCAGGCTGCGTTAAAACATCCTTTATTGCAGCAGAAGGCACATATGCAACTATTTTGGAATGCAAGATGTATACTCTGAAAGCTTTCAAAGATTTAATAAGAGTGTATGCTTGTTTCTCAATAATATCATACCACAGCTCAGCATCCCTTAAGGTTTTACTGAAAAATGTCACCGGATGCTCTGAGCCTCCTTCATCTACTTGCAATAAGATTGCTGCAAGGGTGTCATCAGAGGCAAAAGAAAATATGCGGAACTCCTTGCTATAATCTGGACTGATTAAGGTGGGGGCCTCCATAATTTCCCTTTTAATGGAATCAAATGACTTTCTCGCTACACCATTCCACTTGATCTCTGACCCCTTCTTCAACATAGAGGTAATATGCTTCACAAGTTCTGCAAAATTTGGGATAAATCTCCTTACAAATTAATCTTGCCTAGAAAAGACTGGATGTCCTTCTTTGATCTCGGGACAGACAAGGTCTGTATTGCTTTTACTCTTTCTGGGTCAATTCGAACACCTGCAGCAGAAACAATATGTCCCAACAACTTGCCTTCTTCTAACGCAAACTGTGACTTCTTAAGATTTACTGAAACCCCAAACCTTCTGCACTTCAAAAACACTTTCTTCAAATGTTGCACATGTTCTTGATGGCTACTGGAGTATACTGTTATATCATCCAGGTAGATAAGGACAAATTTATCCTTTTCTCCCACAAATGCTATATCCATAGCTCTCTGAAAGGTGGCTCCAGCATTCATCAACCCAAAAGGCATCTTGGAATACATAAAGGCACCCCAAGAAGTGGTGAATGCAGTCCTCTCCTGATCATCCGGATGCACAGCGACCTGATTATAACCTGAAAAACCATCTATAAAATACATTACCTTGGCACCTGAGACTTGCTGCAACAAATGCTCCATTTTTGGTAGAGGATAATTATCCTTTTTGGAACATTTATTTAGATTCCTGAAATCAACACATAGTCTGATTTCTCCACTCTTCTTCCTCACAACAACTAGATTGGCCACCCATTTAGAATATCTGAGAGGCACTATGATCTTAGCAACCAACAACTTTTTAATTTCTTTCTCAACCAGAGGAAGGAGCATAGGATTCATTGGTCTCAGCCCCTGTTTGAAAGGAATAGTGTCTTTCTCAAGCGGAATTTTATGCTGAATTATATTTCCATCATATGTCTTCAGATCGTTGTACTCCCAAGTGAACACATCAACAAATTGCCTCATTAATTTGCAGTATTCAACACTCTGGTCAACAGATAGATTGGTGGACAGATTTATGAATTTGGGCTGACCTGGACCTCCTATATCATGTTTGCAAACTACAGTTTGATCTTCTTTTTGGGCAGCTTTGTAAGGCACATCATTGTGATCAAACAATCTCTCAAGAGGAATTAGACCCTTAGGAATATGGTTGCTAGGGAGTTGGACTATGCCATTCTTGCCAATCTTATTTCTAACCCTAGACTTGGGATCTTCTAACAAAGCATCATTATTTTGGTCAATTTGCATTTCAGAAAACTCATCATTGACTTGAAGAAACCTATTTAACTCATCATCATCATCAAAAACCTTCCAATGGTGGACATTATCAGGCACAGAGGGTCTGTACTTCATTTGTTCGTCATAAACTAGTCTGGGAGGCGATGGAGGTATAAACAAACTAGCTGAAACAGCAAGGGAGTCGGCAAGCTGATTTTGGGCTCTAGGAATATGTGAAATGCAGAAAAATTCAAAGAACTCTTTGGTTCTCCATACCTCATCTCTGTATGCTTTTAGCCTTGGATGCTTTGCTTGGAATGTTTTGTTCACTTGCTGAATTATCAGATCAGCATCTCCAAATACCCTCAGCTTCTTTATTCCTCTGTCTTTGGCGGCACGAAGGCCCAACAACAGTGCTTCATATTCTGCTATGTTGTTTGTCACCTGAAAAACGAGCTTTAGAGACAATTGAACTGTTTCTTGTTATGGAGACACTAGCACCACCCCTGCTCCCGCAGTCTCCTTGGTACATGCTCCATCAAAGAACATCTCCCAAATCTGACCTCATGTATTATGCTCAGCCTGAGCTGTTGGTCTCCTGATCTGCAATGCAGCCTTCTGAGATTCTTCTATTTGGAGAATGCAAGCTCCAAAATCAGTGTCCACTACATATATGGGATGGTTTGTAGGATTCTTCTCATCGCTAATGATATATGCCAGTTGTGCTTCTCTATATAACCTCCTTCTCTCTCTCCTCCGAACACTAGGACAGTTGCATAAGATAAATCGTTCTGCAATGTTCCACCTAGTCTCTTAATCCACCCTCTGGACAACAACATGAAAAACTTAGGAGGGACATCTGCCACCACAATATCCATTATCATGCTCTTCATGGGCAGATGGGTTAGGGAAATGGCTAGATCTTTAATCAATCCCAGACATTTTACCTTCCTTGAATCAAATGAGAACAGGTCATGATACGGTCTGGTGATGTCAAGGCCTAACTCTTCCATGACAGTTTTAGGCATCAGATTGTGACTGGCACCTGTATCTAGGAGGCAGTTGTGGAGAATTTTGTCATGAATGGTCAAGGAGACATAAAAAGATGGGGAATTATCCTTGGCAGGTTCAGTCATTGGGATTAGCACAACTGCAGGCCTATCATCCTGCAAATTGACAAAGTCAGTGGAGGTTCGTGTGATCTTCAGCTCGAGAGCCTCAAGGATAGGCTTTCTAAACATCTCACTCTTCACCAGTTCTGTCAGAGGCACGATTATTTTTAATTTCTGAACTTCTGATTCGAAGCTAAAAGAGAGAGGTAGCTTGTCAGGACTCTTTACCTCTTGGACTGGTGCTTTGAGGGCGACTGGATCAGCTGCTGGTCTTCTCTGTTTGCTATTCTGGGTCTCTATTTGGACGACAGATTTTTTGGGCAGGATTCTCCTTGATATTATTTGCATTTGACCTTAGATTATATCTTTGTTGCTCCCTAGTTTGCAGAACAGCCTCTCTGTCCCACCTTTGACTGTCTTCTTCCTGCAGCAAAGACTCTTCGTATGCAGCCAATGTCAAAAAGGCATCACTGCCTTTATCTTCCATACAGAGAATTTCATCCTCATCCTCAATTTGTTCCTCCTCCATGACCACATTTTGGAAAGGAGCCTTAACTTTTTGATCTTCATTAGTTTCTTTACCCCTCTGAATGATTTGTGATTGTTCGTTGGCTCTTCTAAATGGATTCGGGTTTCTTGGTGCAAATGTGCCTGGGAGCCTTGTCTTCCCAGGGTTCTGCTCAATCTCCAGCTTAGAAATTTTAACAGACAGTGACTCGATCATTCTAGTCATTTTATCAAGTTTGGTATCTGAGGATGAGGCAGAAGAAGCCTCGCCTCTCTGCCTCCTTCTATCAGCATGACTTTTGAGCTTTTCTGCAGCCATAAGGTTAGATTCGACTTCTAGTGCCGCATCTTGCATTTCAGCTAGGGTGGCACATCTTCTTTCTCTCAACAACAAACAGAACTCAGAGTCAAAGGCACTGGTGTAGGCAAGTTTGGCAGAGGTGGGGGTAGGCTTTACCTCAGCTGGTATCTTACTATACATACGGTTGAATCTTTTATTAAAATCAGACAAGGATTCCCCAATTTCCCTCTTCAGGTTTCCAAACTCTGTATGATAGTATAGCAAGTCCTTTTTATCTCCCCAATGTTTTAGGAACGTATCATCTAAAGCTTCGATATCTGCTATAGATCTTGGGGCTTGTTCTCTAAACCATTTCCTAGCCTCCCCGTCTAGACTTTGGACAAAGACTCTCATCCACACATCATCTTCACTAATATCCAGATTATCAGCATAGCTATAAAATGACTCAAGGTGTTCTTCAGCAGTGACACCTTCAGTCCCAGTGAACTTGGGCATATACTTCTGATATTCTCCAGTGGGCATAGCATTTAAGGGAGTGGGCAGTATTAGAGGTCCATACCTGGCGGCTATGATTCTTTCCATTTTGGTGGGTGCTTGTGGTCCTGCCATGTTTGGAATTTGTGGAAGAGCACTAGCAGATGGGGCAATAGGAAATAATGTAATGGATGGCAGAGATATTGGGATGTTTTGGACAGTATGGGAAGCTTTCTTTGGACTGAGATTCAAAGGGGAAATAAATGGACAAGGAGCTTTATGAATCTCTGCAGGTACTTCTTCATTAGCAATACTAGGCTTTAACTCTTCAAACTGCATATCCTCAACTAAAAACTTCTCATGCAGAGACAAATAAGATTTCTGTGGCTTACCTGATTTTGATGCTCCTTTCTGTGATGTTTTATTCGGGTTAACAATCTTATCAGGGTCAGGCACTGGGACAGTTGGAGACTTCTGCAGATTTCTTCTAGTATGCCTCACAAACTGAGCCAGAACTTCAAAGTACAGTTGCCAAAGGGTGGCCTTCCTATAGTGGAGTCGCCAGACAGATGATTACAACCAACGTCTATGTTCAAACCTTGTCTGTCATCAAAGCTTGAAGCTGTGTCGTCTCCCAGGGAAGCTGAGCTTCGATTCTCTTCTCCCCGGCAACAACGCCAATTATGTTATCACTCCAGGAAAATCTCCGAGGTTGTAAATCAGAGATGCCTGGTAACATATAATTTCTAATATTGTTCTTTGAACTATTGGGATGAAATATGGTTTGGATCAAGTCGGATAACCATTTCAGCTCTATTCACACTCAAGACATGCATGAACACCCCCAATAACACAAGGCTTTAGACTGCCAATGCTCAATAGTTTGTAGATTTAATGGATAGATGGAGAACACTGTCTATGCTGGCAGATTGCATACATGGACCCATATGAATGGCTAGCTATAGCCAGCAAATGAGCTTACTGACTATACCGGCAGATGCATATATAATCACACATATAAATGGCTAGCCATAGGCAGCAAAGAAGCTTGCAAATATAATATATCAAAGCAGAGATAAGATGACAATTATCTGGCCTCAAACACACAGAAAACCTGAACAAATTGTTCAAGTGCAAGCATAGAATAGAAGAGAAATGGACATTAAACATGCAACAAAAAAAGAAGCTTGTATTACTAAAGACTGCAGACAAGAAGCTTGAGGGAACAGGGGAGGAATAATCTCCAAAAGTTGAACCCTTGTTACATCTTGTTTTCAACTATTTATAGCTTGTTTACAATGGTCCTCAGCCTTTTGAGGCTTCAGGTGTCTTAATCTATCCTTCTGTCTTGTTTAACTCACTGATTCCCTCAATAGGTAGGCATGACTCGGCGGTTTTCCTCTTCTGACAGAGGAATAACCATACTCAGACGTTTTGGGCGGCCTGCTATGATGCATCGGAGCTCCCTCGTGCCAAAGATGCCCCATTATGTTTGTTAGGATGACTGCTGCACTGGCAGGGCCGTTAATGCTCCATGATTTCATTTGATTTGGGTTGAGGCGTGTAGTGGCCCTTTCACCTTCCCTTTCTGGGTTCTGATTGCCGGCCGCTGTCCCTCCGCCGAATCCTTCTTCTGGTATACAACATAACTGCACGCTTCCTTCAAGGGTGGCTTCCCGCTTGAACCTGCAATGGAGTGGCTGCCGTTCTTATGAAATCCCTGCACCAGTCCCTTTCATACAATAGCTGTGAATGTTTCTTTTCTGTTATTGTGTCTATCTGGGTGATGAACAACGAAAACGCTGCAACACTACTAAATCCCGCCCATTCCTGCTTCACTCGGACTTCAAACATCCTCAAACATGGCATAACTTTCTATCGGGTCCGCCTTTCGGGTCACAGTCGCATATCGCAGCCGGCCAATCCCTTGCTTTTCTTTATATTTTGGAAATTTATGAAAAATGCTGCAAAACATGAGGAAATCGACTTTGGCAGACCTGAAAATATGTGTATTTCACTTCCCGGACCCTTTCGGGTCCGGGCTTTACCGCTATTGGCATTCGCTAAGGCTTCCTGTGTATTTCCTTATATATTTGAAATACAAAAAATGCAATGAAAATGGCCCCCGCGCGGACTCGAAATATTATGAAAAATCCTTTATAGTGTCATCGGGTCTGACCCATCGGATCGGAGGCATGCTGTATGTAAAGGCCCCGCCCCTCCGAAAACGCCGATAGCGATATTCACTGCAGACCCGATAAATTATCAAAAATAACTCGTAACGCCGTCGGGTCTGGCCCATCGGCGATCGCTGATATATGTTAAAGGCCCATCCCTTTGTTGTCACCGATAGCAATACGCCGAAGTGATATCGGCGATCGCTCATTGGTAATGTCTCATGTTTCTGCCACTGCCTCCTCTGACTTGCGACATGCCGACGCGATCTGGACCGTTGATCGGCCAGATCCAACGGCTGAGATCAAAGTGAATCCTTAAGCCTGTGATTTTGATTTTAACATGGTTTTTGGTGTATTTCCGCCTCCCGATAGTGTAATTCTGCCCTCCAAAGGGCTTTCCTCTTGCAACCTCTTTGATCAGTGGTCAGCTTTTGTCATGTCTTGATGATTTGAATAGCAAACATGGATTTTGGGCATGACTATAAGCATATTTGTAGCCTTTGAGAGCTTTTTGAATCTATTTTTAATCCATTTGAATGGCAAAGCTAACACTAACAATCATGTGGGCACACCAAAATGATAGATAACCTGATTGAACAAGAATAGTGTCGTGATTTATCCATCGACTATGTAGGTGGGAAGGGCTTTAGCCCATTTCGTGAAATAGTCCACAACTACTATGATATAGTTGTGTCCAGTAGAGGAAATGGGATTGCAGGTTACGAAGTCTATCCCCCATTTGGCAAAGGGGCCAACGGAGATCACCAGGTGTAGAAGGCCTGGAGGAGCATGGATTTTCTTTTTGAACACTTGATAAGGATGGCATTTCTAGATGGCCCTGACACAATCTTTGAACAAGGTCGGCCAGTAATAGCCCGCGCGCAAGATTTTCTGTGCAGTAGATATGCCAGAAAGATGACCGCCACATGCCCCAACATGGTAGTCATTTAAAACATGTTTTGTGTCTTCATGAGTGAGGCCATGTCGAAGAAATGTATCTGCACTGCGTTGATATAACGTATTGTTAATCACTAGAGAGTGTTGCGCTTGCTAGCGGATGCGACAACGGTCCCCTGTCGATAGTTCGGGGCAGAACCATTGTGCTTGGAGGTAGACAAGAATGTCACTGTACCAAGGGTCAATGGTGTCAATAAGATAGATAGCCTCATCTAGAAGAGGATCATGGGCTATCTCATTAGGATCAACGATGGGAAGGTTTGAAAAAAGTTTGGGAAGACTAAGGACTTGGCCTTGGCAGCTATAAAAACTAGATCAAATTGTTGGAGGATCACGATCCATTTTGAATATTTTCCTCCAATTACTTAACGAGACAAAATATGTCTCATGGGATTCTCCAAGGAAATGATAGTAGTCGGTCATAGCAGGATGTAGTGTTGGAATTAGCTAATAGCATAGACAACTACCAATGACATTTTTTCCAGATGTGAATATCTGAGTTTGGGACCAGCTAGGCCTTTTGACAAAAAATAGATCACATGTTCACTCCAGTCATCATGAGTTTGAACCAAGACCATTCCAAGAGAGGATGGCGAGGTTTCCAGGTTAGAAGAAAGTCACGACCATAGTTGGGAGCATTAAGGAGTGTGGCTGATATTAGAGCCCTTTTCAAGGTATCAAATGATCGTTAAGCTTCATCATCCCACAGATACAACACTCCCTTTTTAAGTAGGCGCATAAATCCTTTCGTCAATGCATAATTTATGATGAACCATCGTAAAAAGTTTGCCTTCCCTTGCAAACGTTGGAGTTGTAGGATGGATTGTGGTTCAGGCAATTGAGTAATTACCTTTACCTTATCGGGATCAACCCTAATCGCGTACTTGGAGACAATGAATCCAAGTATGCATCCAGAATTGACAAATAAAATGCATTTATGTGGATTCAGGCGGATGTTGTAAAACAGGCACCTAAGAAAGATGGCTCTTAAATGGTTTAGGTGTTACATTCGTTGCTTGGAATGGGCTGGAAGGTCATCCAAGTAACCTTGAACAATATGCCTGAAATCGTGAAATTCGTAGTCCATGGATCTTTGAAAAGTTTCTCCAACATTCTTTAAACAAAATGGCAGTTTGCGATAGGCAAAGATGCCCCATGGGAAGACAAAGGCAGTTTTATATTTGTCTTTAGGTTTTATAGCAATCTAGTTGTAACCTAAGAATCCATCCATGAATGAAAATGATTCACAACTAGCGCAGTCGTCAATGATTTGATCGATGAACAGTGTCGGATAATTTTTCAAGTCTCAATAGTCGACACATATGCAGATGGTTCCTTGTCTTTTATCGATGAGAACCAAATTGGAAACCCATTTCGTTAAAGGAACAAGATAGATGAAACCAGCATGTAGCAATTTTTCCACTTTGTTTTTTATGGTTGCCTTTTGCGGGGATGGACTGGTCAAAGTGTTTGACATACAGGTTTAGCATTTTCGTAAAGCTTGATCTCATGCTTGATAATAGATGGATCTATGGTGGGAATTTCCTCATAAGACCATGCGAATACATCGTGGAATTCCGTAAAAGGTAGGTGAAGCTTGCAATTTCCTCAAGATTGCAATCTGCTCCAATCTGGATGTTTTCCATGATGCCTGTCTTGGCAGAAATATCAATGAGCAATGTCTTTGAAATATTGCCCATGTTTCCATCCGCCTCAAGAGTTTGGATGGTCGTATAGAGTGAGGAAATGATTTCTGATATGTCAGGGGACAGGATTTGAAGAGGCATCGTGTCTGAATCAGAAATCGAGACACAATGGTGCGAGTCCTCCTAAGGTCGCTCTTCTAAACTCATGATTTCTCGAATAGCTTCATCCATATGTAGGACTTGATTGAGTGTATCGAAAGAAGGAGTGGTTATGGGAGGGGTAGTGGTACCGTTGGCCATAACCAAAGTGATTGGAGATGTAGATGCAAATTGAATGGCTTGGTAGGCCAATTCATCTGGTGATAACAACATTTGTTCTCTGTATGTGTCAATGTTAGAAGGAGTCGGTGGGATCCATGGATCAGTATATTCATGAGGAAGAGATGAAAGCATATTGACCATCTGTGAAACATGGGGTCCCTGAAGAGGGAAGAAACCCATGATGGAAGAAGCCTTCAGTAGGCTGGTATTGATACTGGCGTAAGAGTCAGGTACACCACCTACTAGGGGTATAGAGCTGCTTGGTAACGGGGAGTAATCAGGGGTGCAAAAGGACAGTTGGTCCATTGTAACTACCTTTCCATCCAATGGAAACATGATGATGTGAAAGATAGTGGATACAATGGTCATCATGGCGTACGTCCAACTGCGACCCAGCAAGAGATTATAGTCGAATTTTTTATCTACGGCTTCTATGTCCACCATTACCGTTTTCCCATACAATGTGATGGGGTAGCTAGCTAGGTAACCTTTTGGGATGAAAGTGTGGTCGTCGAAAGCTTTAAGTCAATTTAATGGTGGGGATAGGGTTGGATAACCCAAAGCGAGCCAACATGTAGTCGACATGATGTAGGTAGAAGCACCTTTGTCGATGACAGTTCTATGTATACCTTTACCTTTCGAAAAAAATTGCACTTGAAATGCAAGCTGGTAGGAAAGGGGAGGTTTACACTTTTCCATGTTGAAAATTGCAAACATGGAATCTTGTGGGTCGATACCAACAATAGCCAAAAGAAAAGCTTTCCTTTGTGCTAGGCATGTTTGTAATACTTCAAGCGCCAACACAGCCGACGGCGATTGCGCCAAGTCTTCTACAATGCTGTAGTTTTGGGCGACACGTACAGATGTATTGTGTGTTGTGCATCGAAGTGCCCATTTAGGGGAGCAAATTGCAAGGTCAGCAACTGGCCGTCCAATATTAAAATTGTTAGGTGGTGATGGGTTTTGACTTGAGGAAGTTTCCTCTGTATGGGTGACAGGAGATCCATAGGATTGGGCTCTTGTTTGTAGATCTACCGTTTCAAAGATGTAAATGGTAGAGGATCCTTCACTAGCTGAAGGATGTTGCGAAGCACCATTGCCCCCTTGCGGGGGTTGGGTTTGGTTTGCAATAAGGTTTTGCTGCTGCTGAGCGGGGAAAGGGTTATTAAGGATAGTGGGCGTCCTACCAATATCCTTTTTAGCAATGTATTCTATGCATTCCTAAAGACGTGGGCAACGATAGGTCATGTGGTCTTCAGCACAGATTTTGCAAGGGAATCTGGCAAGCTTATCCTTTCCATCGTCTGGAGGAACAATAGCCTTCTGTTTTGGGTTTTTTTTCTTTGTTGACTGCTCCTCAGAAGGAGCTATCTTTTTCTTATTCTTCTTGTTCCTACCACTGGGTTTTTGAATAGACTACACAGAGTTTATCATGGTGGTAGGAAGAGTAGTCGATTTGGTAGAGGGGTCCACTGAAATTTAGGTAGTGTGACCATTGAGTTGTTTTACAGCAGCCCCAAAGATTGCATCGATAATCCCATCGGTGTGCGCTCCGGGGTGCTAAGTAGCAAAAGCATTGGAGTAGTGAGGGGCATTGGTAATTATGTCATAAAGAGTTCCAAACTATGAATATATTAGATATAATTGATGGGCATGACATATGGATTGGTCTTCTGTGATTGCACCACCTAAGGTTACATCCTTAACGATTTAGGGGAGTAGGGACTTGCAGAACTGTTTCGCTAAGAGATAGTCCGGGAGAGGAGCTTTGACTAACCTCCACCTACATCTCCATTCATGTATATGATCAAAGATGTGGGCGGTGGTATCCTGACGTAGTGAAGTGAGGAGCTCTGTCCCAATCTCATAGCAGATGGGTAGCTGGAAGTGCTTTAGGAATTCCATCACTAGAGTGTCGAAGGTATTTACTAATGTGCGTGTTAACTCAATGTACCATTTAGCTATGTTGCCAGTGAGGGTGCAGGGAAAAAGATGAAACCGGACACTATCATCCACCATGGATTTGGAAACACACCAAATATGATAGGTGGTGATATGGGTGCCTAGATCCTCTCCTTATTTCCCTTCGAAGTTGGGGATGCTTGTTGGTATTTTATGCGGGATCGGCGGCCAAAGTAAGTTATGATAGATGGGGTCATTTGTAAGGTAGTACAAGTCAAGGATATCCAACGTTGCCAAGAAAGGCAGAGTGTGTGGTGCCCCCGACTCGAACCAAGGTGATGACATATGACTTGAGGATCCTTGGGGTCCTCCCATCGCTTGAGTCCCAATATTATACATAGGCTGCGTGGTATAGTAGTTTCCTTGGGGTATTGCATTGTAATGTGGATTTCCATGGGGATTGTGATGCTGGGGTATCGAATTACTTCCAGGATAAGTAGTGCCCCCTTGACTCATTTGAATTTATGAGTAGGGTGCCCCCATGGATTGGTTGGGACCTCCTTGAGGATTCCTACCCACCACAGAACTTACCATATGTCCTTGATTGGCATAAGGAATGCTCATGTCAATCAGTGACTAACCATGCATGCCTGAGAATGGAGAGGTAACTATTACATTCCCGACCAGTATGTGCATATTGGGAATGCCCCCAGATACTTAAATCAAGGGGTTTGAACTGTTGGTTGAAGGGAACCATGCTAATAGTGGCATATTTAGCATTATAAGGAGCGTCTTATGTAGCATTTGTCGAAGGTATACAGTTTGACACTAAAGGGGTGGAACCTGACATCGGCTGGGTTCCACTCATGGTGGGTGTCATGTGATTGGTTGTACCTGGGACAAATGGGATAGCGAGGTTCACCATCAATGGTGTGGTGGTGAGTGTCAACTGAGGAAGTGGTGGAGGACCAAAAGTGTCCCTAAAGTTCCCTGACCTATTAGTCATTGAGGGGATGGATGGAAATGTTCTGCCTAAAGAAATAGGGAGTACAGGTGTCGCGGGAACGAAGAGTGGGTCCAACGAATTCATAAGCGGAGGGTTAAAGGGAGGAGGAAATCCTTCAATAAAGAAATCCTCCAACAAAATTGAATTGTCTGTTGTCCAAACAGATTTCGTGTGAGATCTAGGAGACTGATTCCTCGATGATGGGGAATCTAGTTCACTGGAGCTCGGCAGATCTTCCGCAATGAGTGGAGGAAGTCCTAACAATCATCTAGATTGATGATGGGGGCTGGATGTAGCCACGGTGATCGTTAATTTTTATCAATAAATTTTATCATGATATTTGTTTCAGTCTCAAATGATAAGACTCTTCTGCATAAAAATATAAAAAATACACTAAGTTGATCAGTAAGAAAACAGAGGGAAATGACCGTGTCTGATAAGCACTGATCACCAGAGATGAAACCTAGTATCAAAATGAATAACAGAGAGTTCTGGCCAAACGTACAGTTATGGTTACTCTTGAGCTTCACCCGAACCTCAGATTAAGGGGCCAAGTACTCTCGTGAAGACAAGAACCCTCCCAAAATCTAAAGACAGAGTAGGTTTGTCTGTGTTAGGTACTAGGATAGCCTGCCCTAGTCACACTATGTAAGTCCCTAAAAGCTTGGCCACTAAGGATAGCTAAAATCATAGACACTACTGGGGGCGACATAGTCGCAAACTACGTTATGTGGGCAGGATACTTGAGTGCCTAACTCATCTCTGAAATCCCCGAAGGGATCCCCAATACACATAATACAAAAAGGAGTTGCAAGCGAATGTGGGCTACCTTCACGTACAGTCCGATGTTGTCTCGTATTTAGCTCAGCTTTGACTAGAGTGGTCCCAGTAGTATGAGTGAAACAAGAATTTTCTCTCTTTTAATGACATTAGTTTTGGTTTCTGATCTTGGGTAGTTTACTCTCACTGCCTATCCCAAGATCCTAGCCTAAACTAATGTGTGTTTGCTCAATAAAGAGTTACTGATTGATTTTAGGTAAATTTTATGTGTACTTTTTTAGTGTCTTCAGTAGGGGAGTTGACGTATGAAATCTGATGGGAATCTGAATCAAAAATAATGCACAAGACAATGCTTTAAAAAATGCTCAATTCAATGAAAGCAAGTTGTATTCTACAGGTGAGAGTCTTTCACATATTCATATTTGTTCCATGCATCCTAGTCATTATAACACATGCATAACCAACAAAAGTCTTTCCAATGCTTTCCTAACAACCTACTTGAAGCCAAAATAAATCGTCTTTTAACTAGCTGAACAGAAGAATGAATAAAAAATGTGGATCTTTCTTTCATAAAAAAATGTTTTAAGAAAGAAAAAAAAATTATTTCCTAAAAAAAAAATTCTTCCAGGACACCGATCTTGCTAACAAAATGCAGTTCTAGACCCTCTTTCAGTCCATGAGCAGGCTTCCTATCCCCTTGAGTTTGCAGACACAGTTGTATATCAAGATTTGAAGGACTAACTCTCTATAGTAGTGGCCATAGACAGTCATTGGGTCCACTAACGCTCTGAGTATGCAGATACAGAGCTTTATAAAGCACTGTGTAGTTTGCTAACTTGCATTAGTGTGGGAAAACATCTCAAAACAGGGCCGTTTGGATCAAATTCAAGGCTGAATATGTGAAGGTAGAATGCAGCAAGGTTTTGGTGGGTCAGAAAGGGAATGCATAAGTATACGGAGGTCTTAGAAGGAGGAGGAAACTAAGAACTTTCCTGGTAAACTGGGAACTAGATGTATAGTCCCTAGCGGAGTCACCAATTCTTCAATAGGATAAAATGCACGGTGTATGGAGAATGAAGATACCCTCAAGGGTCTTCTTGAGACCCTTGGTAGAATTTAAGATTATCTGCAACCATCATAAGGTTATATCCATGTCCATAAACATTAACTAAATATCAAAGAAAAACAGATGGATTACCTCAAGCCTCCATGTAGATTTGCAGGAGAGCACAATGCAACTAGGTGGAAGTCCTCCGAGTCGGCTCCAGATCAAGTCCTGCACATAGAAGAGAAAAGCATAATCACAACATACAACCTTGATAACTAATACATGAATACATAAAAGACATCTAGTTACACATAACTAAGCTACTCATGCTAAAATGTATTAGACAAACAAGTTAATGAATGATAGTATCAACACCATGGAGTAGACAATACAACTGCAGTTCTATATTAATGTTGGAAGAGTGATTACAACCATCTGTTGCATCAACCTTCCTTTACCCCTCCAGCTTCTCTCTCCTCTCCCTTCTTACCAACTTCTTCTGATTTGAGACAATTCTCGACAATCAGGTATGCTATCCTTTCAAATGATCTGACCTCTATCAGCATAGCCCTAGTTTTTCTTATGTAGCAATTGAGTTAGAGTAGCCAAGTTCCTCCATGAGTTCCTTGGGGTAAAAGCAATGAAGTTGCCATGCTTTTCAGCTCTTTCCCATTTGCCTCCCTTATTAGGATTAGAAATCCTCCAAATAGGTCGAACTTGAGATGTTTCCTTACTTTTCTTGAGTAGATTTAGGAGAAAATATCTAGATATTTATGAGTCAATTCACTCCTTTAACCTTTAGAACTTCATTAGGATCCACTAACATTGTCCTCGAACTAACAATTAGAAATAGTAGGGTCACTAACACACCCTTAGGCTTATAGACAAGCTTTACAAAGTAGGTTGTCAGTGTATATCCAACACTAGTGTGGAAACAAGGCATGTGATCTTGGTCTTTGCGTCAGCTATCACGTCTTTCCCCTCTAAGCTGATGAGGGGGTCATTTTGTTGTATAATAGAGACATTTAGCAGGTCCCACAGGTTAATTACACTTAAGTGTAATTAATCAATGTATAATTGCAGTATTAACTGTAATGCGGGTTTAAGGAGTGTGACAGGGAAAAGTGAATTTGCGGGGTTAGTAAAGTAATGTGGGGGGGAGTAATAGTTAGGATCAGATGTTTTACTGGGTTTTTTGGGTTTCTAGCAAAATTAACAAAGGGGAAATGATTTTTTGTATGGGAAAAGGGTTTCACATTAGGGAAAAGGTGCATTTTGGTAGGGGAATGAATGCGGATGGTAACTTGCTAGGGAATGTGTGAAACCAAGGGGGAAGGGTAAAAATGAAGGGAAAAGGGGTCAACATAAGAAATGAAGTGACGAAAGGGGAAATTAGTAAGTATGTAGTGAGGGGTGAATTAGAATAGGGGAGTTTAACCAAATGAACTTATGAGCATCCTTTTTCTTTCATAACTGCTCCTGCACACTGAAACACATGATTAAGCATGACAAATGTGGTTATGCCTCAATTAGCTTGTATTTCTACAACCTTTCTTCTACTTACCCTAACATTTTTTCTTCACATTGTTGGGTGCATTTAAGCTAGAAAACCCTTTCCTTTCCTTTTTCTTTTGAAAGGTAAACTATCTACTTCTAACCTTATGTCCTCCAATGGCTCAGATTAAGGTTATGAGCACATTTTATTTCTCTACCTATCTACTGATATGCCAAGGTTAACTGTTTGGTTAGATATTTATTCTCTAACTATAAACATGAAATTCAAAGCATGAAGTAGTCAATACTAAATAGTTTGACTATCATGGATTGTGCCATATATGACAAGCTGCATACAACCACTATTTTAGACAGTAAAGTAAAGAGTAGTGGCACTTAGACTTGCACACTTTCATGAACTGTTTTTGTTTGGGGTTCATATTTTTTCATTTTTTTGATATTTTATTTTTATTTTTGTCCTTTGATATTTATTTTAGTAAATGCCCTATTTACATTTTTTTATTTTAATATGGAAAACATTTGCAGAATACAAAGATATGTACAATATTACAAGACTTAAACTCAGCTAATTCAAAAATATGAATCCTATCACTATATGACTCTAACAAGATGGATGAGGTTGTATAGGTGTCTGAACATGATTTAGTGGGAATCACATAAGGAAATTGCTTCATTGGGAGGATCAGCAATAATTGTGTGTCTAAGGAATGAGGGGAAAATCTCAACCCTTTGATGTATTACAAGGTTCTGGTAAGAGGATGGTTCATATTTTTCTTCAACTCATATATTAAGACTCAATGGGTTATGAATAATGTATGGATCATAGACACTACTCTAATCCTTCTCAAACATTGGAACCATTTATTTGACACTATGCATGAAAATATTGATAAATTCTCTCTTCAGGCCCACCTTCAAGGCTTAAATGTACAATTTTTCTCGGCACTGGTAATGACAAAGATAAAAAAAAAAACTTGGTCAATGCCTTGATGTGGATTTGTCATTCAAAGACTTTAAACATATTAAATGTCTCTGACTTTATCTTATATGGAAATTGGGGAAGGACTTTGGGGTGAGATGTTACTTTTTAACAATGGTATTATTTCCAGTCAGACACTAGACTATGAAGGAATTCCTTCTGTGATTAGAGATTCTATAAGCATGGTGACTGATGAGCCCCAAATTTTGGTAACATTTTGGGCTCATTTGGCCTACTCATCTTGCTCAACCCTTCATTGTTTATCACTTCTGCATCATTTCTTAGTATATTTGTGTTATTCGTAGGAAGGAGGGCAGTCATTATGCCTATGTGGCTAATACATGTTTATTTAAGGACTTTTTGGCATTAAATGGAGCAAAACCATGTAGATGGAGGCAAGGAGACAACCAAGGTGGCATTGCAGGTTTATAGGAAGGTTGCACACAGCCTTGAATGACCTTCCTCGTGATCTCCACCCCAACTCCGAGCCCCCAACAGCTATCACCACCGAGCTAGAAGGCAGCCAACGGATTCTACAGGAACAACAATTTACTTTTTGTTGGACAGCCAAGCCCCACTAATTTAGGAGGCCAGCTTGGCCCTCATAATGTATAAGTATTGAGGTTGTAGCCTTCGATAGGAACTTTTGAACCTTTGTTGCAGATTTCGGATTTCGAGCTATAGCTCTGTTTTGCTTCTTGTAAGCCATTTTTGGCATGTTGTTAGATTTGTGACTATGATCTTTTAATAAAAAGGCAGACAGATTTGAGTCTAATCCTGAGTTCTTAGAGGAGCTATAGCTCTCAGGTTTGGGCCCAACCTGAGAGCAATAGGCCTCCTTTCCTTGTACTGTTACTTGTCTTTCCTCTCAGCATTTCATTTCGTTTTCTTTACATGCACTGAAAAATACAGTTTGCTGATTCAAATTTCTTGTTGTGAGTAAGTAGGTTAGTTTTATGGATCAAGTGTTTTCAGTAGCTTAGATTAGAATAGGAGGATTAGCATTCATCAGAATTCCAAGAAAAGGTTGATTGTACACTCACTTCCACCTCTGTTTAGAGATTGGGAGTGTAGACCGTGCCAACCACCAAAAAACGCAGTTTCATAGGTTCATGCAAGTTTTAACATAATATTTCCATTGGTAGAAGTGTCCATGCAATTAGATCTTGAGCAATAATTCCTTGTTTCAGCACCATGCACGTTTTCTCTCTAGAACTACATTGCTATTCTTTGGTTTTCAATAAAGTGGTTAGAATAGGTTGATGAATTCTCGGTTTTGTGCAAGACAGAGGTAATTTGTTCCATTTACACTACGCATCATCACTCTATCACACCCTTATCTTTCTCAGCCGTGCCTAAGCCATCTCCTTACCTCTCAGCTCGATCAGTTGCCCACCAACTCTTCTGTTATCCACGTTGTTTTACCATTTTCGGCCTTTCATTACCTCTACCCTTCTATCGACCAACCAGCTTTACACACCTCCTCTCCATCTTATCTCTCTGTCCATAAACCATCACAAGCTCCCCTCTCATCCTACCTATCCACCCATCCAGCTCATTCACTCCTCAATCACCCAAAATTCCACTTACAGCACATCCTGTAGAAGTTAGCAGACTTCATGTAGAAATCCCGAGCTTCCTGTAGGATCCCCTGCATACATCCTGTAGAAGCGTGCCAACACGGTTGCTAGGCATATGAACGTTGGGAACTTCTGTGGAATGATGTTAGGGATCCCCTGGAACCTCTCAGAGTCCTCCTGACCTTTTCCAAGCCTTCCTCCCCTTTCACTACCCCTGCACAGTCAAGACCTAGTAAGCAGCACAGTCATAATAACTCCAACCACTTGAGCAAAAATACAAAAACATGTTCTTTTCAGATGAAAGTAGCTTAGACTCATGCATCTCAACTCACTAGAAGTAATGGCATCATTTGTAGAAGTTGCATTCCCACCATTGCATCGTAAGGGTTAAGCTAGTCAAATTAGGGTTTACTAGGGTTTCCATGTTTTGTTGGTTTTCAGTACATTCTTGCAAAGTAGGTTAATTTCCTTTGAGATAGCTTTCTTTCATCACTTATAAAGCTTCTTCTGAGAGCATATAGAAGTTGGCTTGAGCCCTAGCGGACTTGTGCCAGCTGACCAAGTGACAGCTGCGACAAGAGCTAGTACTTGTGCATACAGCACCGTCGCTTCCAAGTTTGTTACGAACTACCGGGTTGATAAAATTAGAGAAGGAAGCTCCAGGAGTTGTAGCATTATTTCTACAATACTGGAGGCCACCACCCTTTTTGGTGTCGTTGCCGGGGAAGCGTCAGAGTATTAGTAATTGTTGCTTTTCTTCTATTTTCCTACTCTTGTCTTCTGCTAAGTAGTTTATTTCATTTCCATTCTGCAAAAGTAGCATAGACATTTCCTGCTTTCATAGCTTAACATTTCAATTCCGCAATTTCATTTTTGCAAGCATAGATTAGCATTTCAATTTTGCAAGCGTAAACTAGCATTTCCATTCCTGCAATTCCATTTGAGCAAAGTAGACTAGTTCTTTCCTGCTTTCATTTCAATTCTGCATTTTCATTTCAGCAAAGATAGTTAGTTGTAGATCAATCTGTTTCAGTTTTTGCAGGTACCAAAGAAAAAAACAAAAGCAATCAAAAAGAAGTCTGTCCATTTCATGCCTCGTAGGAACCGTGATAAAACAGGCAAATTCTTACCCAACACCCCCACCACATCACGAAGTCACCCTTCTCTCTTCTTTGGTGACAGTGATCCAGAAGAACCTATAGGTGAACCTCCTGAGATATACGAAGATCCTATAGCAGAAGAAGAGTTAGAGACCACTCCATCTGAAGCTATGGCTGACAATAGGGAAGAAGATGAGAGAATAGAAGGTGCTTTCCCCATCCGAGAAACCAATGGAGACATGAAAATGAAGAATATTAGCCCCTCCGCTTTACCTCATTTCCATGGACTGACTACCGAAGATCCTGACACCTTCCTGTTTGAGTTTTCTGTCCTTTGCCGAACCTATGACTATACTGAAGATGAGCAGAAGCTGAAACTCTTCCCTTCAACCCTTAAGGATGCAGCACTACGCTGGTTCATGGGCTTACCTGGGAACAGTATCACTACTTGGGCTCAGGTGCAGCAAGCTTTCAATACCAAGTACTGGGACTACTGTAGGTCCAAGGAAACCAAGGGAGAAATCTTTCGGATGACCATGGGAGCTGATGAGTCCTTAGAGGATTATGAGGAAAGGTTCCAACTTAGCTATAAACAGGCCAGGTGCACACTTGACCCTGAATCCCTCAAGTTGGTCCTGCTCCGAGGAGTCCCTGAAGACCTCTTAGATACCCTTCACATGTTAGCTGGAGGAGACATTTACCAACTGCCTTATGAGGACATAAAGACTGTGTTTAGAAACCATTCTAGGGCAGCCTGGAAATGAGGTAGAGGAAACCTCCTCTCAGCTGGTGTTCCTTTTTCCAAACATGAGTTTGCAAATCAATTAGAAGATCTCAAGAGTGAGGTGAGACAGACCATTACCATGCAACTTGACACATTCAGGATCCAGCAGAAGAAGGAAGAAGATGAGAGGGCCTTGGCTATCTTCTGCCCTAGGTGCACAAGGAAACACCCTAAGAACGAATGCGCATTGCATTCGGTTGAAGTGTGTTTCGTTTGTGAGGAGGACCATCCCACAAATCAATGTCCAACCTTACCTGGGCTTAAAGCCATGTACCAAGGGACAGAAGCCCCCACTGAACCTCTCTATTTCCTCAACCAAAGGAGGCCACAAGGACCTAGACCTTATCAGCAAGGGATGCAAGGGGCACTCCAAGCTTATTACAGCCCCAACCAATCTACTCCTATGCCTTCCTGGGGTCCCCCTGCTCATCCTTCCTGGTCCATGCCCCCTCCATGGTCTTATCCACCTCAGTACCCTACTCAGCCCACTACTCATTCATATCACTCACATGCCCAGCCACAGCCACAGTGGAATGCACCTCAGTCGGGGTGGAGGCCCCAGTACAACACTCCTCCCGCCATTTTGCCTCCACCACCAGTTCAACCACAACCATTACCTCCTGCTCCTCCAAGGCAACCTCAAATGCCTGCTCAACCGAACCCGAACCCAAACAATAGACAGGCCCAGCAGGTATATACTGGGGAAACATCATGCCCTACCTATGCTGTGGAGATCCAGGAGATCAATCTTCAATCTGGAAAGACCCTTCCGGATCGCCAACCTCCTTCCCCAGAGGACGAGGAAGACAAACAGGAAAGTGAACCAAGGGCTATTCCACCCTTTCCTGAGAGACTAGCAGCCACCACACAACCCAACCCAGAGGAGGATGAGCTTCTGGGAGAACTCAAGCAGTTGTGTGTGAAAATTCCACTTCTTCAAGCCATTAAGGATGTGCCAATATACAACAAACTGGTTAAGGAAAAGTGTTTCAAACACCCAGGCAGGCGAAAGAGAGATGCTTCAACCATCAATGTCATAGGACAACTGTCTGACCTTATGTTAGGAAAATCATCTGCCCAAAGTACCTAGATCCTGGAAGCCCTGTAGTAGATGTCCACATCAATGGCACCATTATACCTCACACCTTGATTGATCTGGGGGCTGCCATTAATGTGATGACCAGGGATACCATGCTCAAACTCAATCTTCAGGGTTCCCTGAGGAAGACCTCGACAGTCCTGCAACTAGCAGATCGCTCCACCGTGACTCCCGAAGGGATTGTGGAGGATGTCTTGGTCTCTGTCGACTCTTGGGAATACCCTGCAGATTTCTTGGTTCTGCAACCAAAGGCAAAGCTTACTGGATATCCTCTTATTTTGGGAAGGCCTTGGTTAGCCACTGCAGATGCATACATAAGTTGCCATGCAGGAAACATGACCATCAAAAATGGTCCTATGTCCAAGCAGCTAGTCCTATACCCTCCTGCCCAACCCTCCTTAGAGCATGACTTACCACTTTGGTTGGAGGAAGGAGAAGAAGATGAGGTGTACTCAGCACCTTTGTGCACCCTAGACACCACTAGAAGAGACCCCCCAACCGAGGATGACCTGATTGAGACCTTGATCCAGAATCCACCTCCTAGTGCACTATCCTTAGAGAAATTGGTGGAGGATGCCCAAGCCAGCACCTTAGTGGACCTTTGTGCAACTGACCCTGTCACTCCCAGAGTCAAGAATGTAGAGTTCGGTCCTGAGAGAATGTTAAAAATGAGCTCCTCCCTATCTCCTTCCCAGGAAAAGGAGCTGTGTAACCTGTTGGCCAATCATCTAGATGCTTTTGCTTGGAGCTATAAGGAGATGAAAGGAGTCCATCCTTCAGTCTGTACCCATCACATATACATCAAAGAGGATTGTAAACCAGTTAGGCAGCCCCAGAGGAGAATGAATCCAGCCCTTAAGGACATTGTCAAGGAAGAATTGCAAAACTGTTGGATGCCGGATTCATTTACCCCATCTCAGATAGTGAATGGGTGTCCCCTCTGGTGTTGGTTCCCAAGAAAAATGGGAAGTGGAGAATCTGTGTGGACTACCGAGAACTGAACAAAGCTTCCAAGAAAGACCATTTCCCTTTACCTTTCATAGATCAAGTGTTGGATGGACTGGCAGGAAAGAAGTTCTTCTCTTTCCTAGATGGGTTTAGCGGGTACAACCAAATCCAAATCAGCCCGGAAGACCAAGATAAGACCACCTTCACTTGTCCTTGGGGTACTTTTTCCTACCGAGTTCTTCCCTTTGGGCTATGTAATGCTCCTGCTACTTTCCAGAGAGCTGTCTTGAGCATCTTTTTTGAGCTGGTCCATGATGCGGTGGAAATCTATATGGATGACTTCACTCCTTATGGGTCCAACTTGCAGGAAGCATTGTCCAATCTGGGAAAAGTCCTAACCAAATGCATTGAGATGAACTTGTCCCTTAGTCCTGAAAAATGTGAATTCTTGATGACTGAAGGGACCGTGCTAGGCCATACCATTTCTTGCCAAGGGTTACAAGTGGATCCTAACAAAATTGCTCTCATCAAGAAGGTTCCACCTCCCCAGAAGGTAAGGGATGTTCGGAGTTTCTTAGGATTAGCAGGGTATTACAAGAGATTCATTAAAGACTTCAGCAAGCTAGCCTCACCATTGTTTGGCCTATTGGCAAAATATGTGGAGTTTAAATGGACTGACGATTGTCAGAGGGCTCTGAACGAATTAAAGGACAAGTTAGTGTCTGCCCCAATCTTGAGAGGTCCAAACTGGGCCCTACCTTTCCACATCCACACTGATGCCTCAAACAAAGCCATAGGGGCAACTTTAGGACAAGTTGAACAAAAACTTCCATATGCCATTTACTTTGGTAGCAAGAACTTATCCAAAGCTGAACTGAATTACACTGTAACCGAGAAAGAATTCTTGGTTGTGGTCCATGCACTGAACAAGTTCCGACATTATATCACTGGCTATCAAACCTTTTTCCATACGGATCATGCTGCAATTAGATATTTAATGAATAAACCAGATGTGAATGCTCGTATTATTAGATGGTTACTTTTGTTGCAACAGTTTGATTTGACCATTGTTGACAAACCAGGTAAAGAAAATGTTGTTGCTGACGTTTTATCTAGATTGGATTTGTCTGCAGGTGAGGATGGAACAGTGGATGACCAGATGCCCGATGAACATCTGTTTGCTATCTCAGTACTCTCTCCATGGTTTGCTGATATAGCAAACTACCTTGTTTCAGCACAGTTCCCTCCGGATCTCTCTTCAAGAGAGAAGAGCAGAATCATCAGAAAAAGTGCCTCATTTACTTGGATCGGGGGCAACCTGTTCAAGCTTGGCCCTGATCATATCTTAAGGCGTTGTGTAAGGGAGGAGGAAATCTTTGATATCCTCCTCACCTGTCATGATGGGCCTTGTGGAGGACATTTTGCAGCAAAGAGGACTGCCTTCAAGATCCTGCAGGCAGGCTACTATTGGCCCACACTTCATCAAGATGTCAGAAGGTATATCAGCCAATGTGACCAATGCCAAAGAATGGGGAAACCGACTCAAAGGGATGAGATGCCTCTCCAACCTCAAGTGACTCTTGAGCCATTTGAGAAGTGGGGTATGGACTTTGTGGGTCCAATCAACCCCCCTCGAGGCAAAGGTCTTAGATCATTATGTGCACCGACTACCTGACAAACTGGGCAGAGACTAAAGCAATCAAAGAAGCAACAGAAGAAAAGGTGTTATAGACATTTTTGTGCCTCGCAGCATGGAGCATGAAATGTCAATAATTACAGGGATCCTTAGTCCCTAAACATGTTGTTCTTACCCCTAGAAGAACAAGGTCAGCAAACCACAGCACTTCCCATCAGTTCTCCACCTGAAAACACTCAAAAACAGGCTATTTTTGGATCATGTCAGCTGCTCCACTGAGCATCTGCGCTGGAATGCAACTGCTCCTCCTTGTACCTGCGCTGAAAGTCAAATCTAATGAAGGCTACCTGCGCTGGGCGAGATTGGCCAAGTGGCACAGTCATTCTGCAAGGTGTCAATTGCCCAGGAAGCTTCCAAACTGACACTTGGTTCAAGGGATTCGCCCTGTGATGAGTAAGAGGTACTTGATCTCCATGTGTAAGCAAGGATCTCCAAGTGGACTCAAGAACTGAAGTTTAACTGAAGAGGGAGAGGACACAAGGCAGCTTTATGTCAGTCTCAAGCTGACTCATCCTTTCTTCTTCTATCCTATATATAGAGCTCTTCTATGAGGTCTAAGGAGGCCGGAATTTTGTGCAAAGTAAGGAAGTGCTGTTGGTTTACAGTTAGAGCTATTGGGTGATTGCTTTTATAGAGGGGAAGAGGAGATTTCTTGCTGCTGGGGAGGTGCTGCTGGATTGGAGCCATTGATGGTTGTAACCTTCTCAGAACCCTTTTACTTCTATCAATAAAGCTTTGAATGTTCTCCTATATACTTGTATTGCATTGATGTATTGTATTTACTTGTATATCTGATTCACTCTAATCCATGCATCAGTTATGAGTACATGTTTCTTGTAGTTTTCCTTCTCTTGTTTGTGCAGGATCTTTGTGTAGCTGGACCGGCAAAGGGAGCAAGGAGCTGGGAACAAGAGACAAAGAGAGAGGATAGGATCGACAAAAGCGAAAGACACCGGTTGGTCAATCTTTTCTTCCTTCTCTGTACTTTCATAAAGGAAAATATCAAAGCTTTACTTTCAGTTGTTGCTAAGGACTGTCACCCTTAGAGTAGGGATAGGGTCATCCGAGTCGGATACTTTTCCCCACAACAAACTGGCGACTCCACTGGGGAACCTAGTATCTTGTTGGTGTTTGTAGTATCTTTGCTATTCATTTCCTAAACCAAAGAGTACCGAATCGAAAAGCTTTTGACTATATCAAAAGCGAAGTAGAGGGGCTGCTACTCTTGCTCATTTTTTGAGCAGATTCATGATTTGAAGAGCTGATCTACAAAAGACTCTTGTACTCTTTGTGATAGCTTTTCATCCTCTTGATCATCCCTTAGCTTGTACTTGACCTATAGCTTTTTATTTCAGCAAAAACAGTGAATTTTTGAGCTTTTTATGACCCGAAAATCCTTGTAAACGCAACTCTCGTGTCTCAGTGCAGGCTGTCCACAGGCAGTCTGCATTCCAGCGCAGGTACTCCCTTCGGGAACTGCGCTGAGAGTCAATTTGACAGACCAGAGCCTGCGCTGATCCAGTTAGGCTATGTCTTCCTGAGGTTTCCCACTGTGTCTTAGCCCTGTTTTCACTGTTGTTTTGCTGCTGATTGCTTGTCATTTGTACTTGCTGTAAACCAACTTTCCTTGACATTATTCCGCCTCAGTTGTGTGATGAAACTGTGATTGTTCTTTCAGTATTTCTTGTTTCAGTTACAGTTTCCCATTGTGAAAAGCGAACCAGTATAGCTGTGGCCTCTTAGATCCTGAACTGTAAAAGTGTCTTTATGATCTTAAGAGCTAGTTTTATTACTGTTCATGGCTGTTTGAGTTTGTTTGTTTTTCATTTTATGGTTTGAATTCATACATTTTTAGTGTTGAAACAAGTACCTGTAACGCGTCTTTTCATTTTAGACAAAACTTGTTTGTTTACACTTCAAATTGAATTCGAAAATTATACGACAATTTCCTTTTTGTCTACATCAACATTAAGGGAAAAGAAAAGAAATACATGCATCTTGCATTTGCATTTTGATAAGTTTGCGTGATTGATCTAGGAGAAAGTGCATTAGTTTGTGCTTTGTGCTCTGTGTGGAAAGATAATGTTTTTCTCTCCCCTCAGTAGTTAGGATTTTCAAAGCTAAAAAGATTGTAAAGCTTGCTTATCATTTTAGCTGCATTTAGGAATTTGTACCAATACATCTCGTGGTGATCCTGAAAGACAAACTACTAAACAAGATCAACTTAAAATATATTGAATGAATCTAAAAACGCATTGTAACATAACGCTCACAATAGAGGTCTAGGTAGAGACGTGTTCCGGCGTCGTTAAACGTAGTGATTGTCGATCTCTACGAAGGTGGGTGATTCCTCCTGAGGGACGATAACACTAATACGGACTTGTGCTCCCGCGTACCGTCGCGTATATTGGGAGACCCCTATAGGCATTTATCCTTTATCCTTAGGAAGCCGTGTCGGCCGCCCTACTGATCGCGATGCAGTGAACACAGCATTCACGAAGATCGACCACCCGTACCGTAAAACGTATTCTGTGGTTTCGCGAAAGGTTTGGCACACCCTCTGCCTAGATCTCCAGAACAGTTTCTTTTGGCCTTTTTCAAACTCTATAACTGAAAAAGTCCAACTGAGCATTTGTCACTTCGGGCTCGTTAATACATCGAAGGCGACTAGAGTCATCTTTAGCTTTTTCTCGACTCTTAAAACATGAAAAAGCAAAGTTGTGTCTAAAAGCGTCTAATAAAATTCATTCAATACGGAAACATAATTCCCCTTTTTGTATTTTAGTTGATCGAGTAATCCACAACCGTGGAGGAAAGTCAATTAGAACTCCGTCGTTCGAGGAGACTCGCGAGTCAACCGTCTTTGTCTCCGGAATCGAGAGTAGTACAGACGAAGCAAACTCGCTTGACCGGGTCAAAATCTCCCATTAAAGTTAGAACAACAGTTCCAACTACATCTGAGATTCTGGTCACTCCTAATATTTCTGGAATCCCTGCCTCTATTGAAGAAGTTCAACAGCGACAGAGGGACAGTTGTATTGATCCTAGTCTGAGAACAAGTACTTGCATAACTGAACCAGTTCCATCTGAAACCGGTCCACAGAGTCTTGTTGCTCAAACAACTGTCGCTGTCGAAGCAACCCCTTCTTCGGCACCAGAAATCTTTTACGGACCTGACGGTCTTCCTCTTCCTCCTGGTCTGATTGCAATAGAGGAAATCGTAGAGGAACAGCAAGCAAATACTCCAACTCATTTTGGAGTAGGCATCACTCTTTTTCCTTCTGCATCAGAAGTTTGTCCATCGCCAGTGGAAGTTCCTGTAGAATCGTTAGGCAGTTTATTGGATAGACTTAAAATGTCTGAGCAACCGTCGACATCTAGGACTGTGCCAAATGACACAGCGACAGCAGAAGCTCCTGCTGTCACTCCGACGATGTTTGCCGGCATACCAGCTGTCCCGACTAGCTCTCAACAGCTAGAAGGAGTCCACCCAGGGACTATTATGACAACTTGGTCTGTTCCAGTTTGTTCTTTCGGTATAATACCCGGTAATTCTTATGTTGAAACTAGACAAATTGATCCCTTTGGAAATCAGTTTGGACCATCCAGTCCTCAAAGGCAATCTATACCCTTGAGCTCCGGATTGTTATCGCATGGGGGGCAACATGCCCTTTCACTTCCCCCTCCGGGAGGATACCCATACGGCAATTTTCAACCGCATTCAGGTTTGACTGAAGTTACGACGAGTGGTTGGGTGCCTATGTTGCCCCAACAACCGAGAGTTGTATATTCCATGCAACAATGTGTACCTATGTCTAGCATCCCGACGACGCCAGCAATTGTAACCGTGTCATAAGTTCAATCGATGCCTGTTGTATGTCAACCCCAAGTTGTAATGCAACAGCCCCTTGACCCTGCAACACAACCACAATCGCCAACTGCCGGGACGACACAGATACAAACGGGAACCATAACCCCGCATCTTGGTCCGTCGGTTAGTATCGCACAGCAAAACATGGCTTCGCAGCCATGGATTATGCAATACCAACAACCTCAGTTTCAACAGGTGTACCAGGGATCTGAGTGACAGATCTTTGCAAATAGTGGGCAACCCTATATTCAGAACGGGTTAAATCAACCACTTTACAGTGGCCAAGCCCACCAACCATATCAGTCCTATCAACATCAGTTGCATTATGCTGGTATGCAAAGGCCTACTGCTCAGGCGATTCCATCGTATCCTGGGTACGCCTCGCCAAACCTAAATCAGCAGTTGCCATTCGTGGCAACTCTAGAATTACCAGATTTACATCGATTGACGAATGATCCAATCGCCTATGCCCATTGGTGGCCAGCGATTCCTCACAAACTTCCTTCGGACATTCCTAAATTCAATGGAAATCCTGGCGAAGACCCGTCGAATCATGTGATGACTTTCCATCTGTGGTGTTCGTCGAATACCTTGAATGATGATTCGATAAGGCTTCGCCTTTTCCAAAGGACATTGACTGGTCCGGCGGCTAAATGGTATATTGAATTACCTAGAGCCTCTTTCGACAATTTTAGTTCCCTAACCACGACTTTCTTAACACACTTTCAGTTACCTATAAGGTACGAAACTGGAACAGAGATCTTAACCAATTTCAAGCAGACAACGGCCACACATATATCAGATCATATACATGAGTGGCGTCGTCGTCGCAGAATGGTAAAGACTTATGTTCCAGATCAGCTTTTAGCTGAGTGGTTTATAAAGTCGCTTCTTCCTGCTATAACAGAAGATGTGGCCAAGGGAGGCGTCGTAACAGAGGAGCAAGTTATTGCTCGTGCCCAGTATTTAGACTTAGTATATACTCAGTCTGGCACGCTCTATGACAAGATACCTGACGCCCCTAGACCGGAATTTTCAATTCCTCCCCCCCCTGGATCAAATAGTGACTCTCATGCCGGAGATGGTGTGATTGGCACTGCAAACGCAAAGTCAACACGGGATTCGTCTAAGAAAACCCGTAAGACTTCGAATCAAGATGCAAATGAAGAACTTCTTGCCTCGGAAGTAAGTGTCGTGTCGGACGACAAGGGCAAACAACTGAAGCAACCAAGAGACAAGAAGAAAAAGAAAGGGAGAAAAGGGAAACCCCCTTCGGGGTGTCATATATGCGATGAGGATCATTGGACAGCAGATTGTCCATGCAAAGCTGAGCTTAAAAGATTCTTTAAGAGTCCGAAAACCTCAGCTGTGTTGACTGATCCGTTTCCTAATCCTGGTCAAAATCTGGTTGCTAATCAAAATGCTTCCCGATCCCAAGTGCTTATGTTGTCTACCTCAAAGCAGCAGAATAATGCTTTGACAAGGAATAAAGATTACGGGAATCCATGGCTGTCAAATAACAAGGCTAATGAACAACCTAGTAGTTCGACGACAGCTTTGACCGAAGTTGTGCCACCCATCGTTCCTGAGCCAATGATAAAGTCGCCAAAGGGAGTAGTACACAAATCGACATTTAATCCTCGTGCCAAAGAAGCACAGAATTATAATATAGTAAAGGACCTGGCCCAATCGCCGTCCACTATGTCGACACTTGAAGTACCACAAAATTGCCCCTCCCAAGAGCAAGCGTTATTATCAGCAATAGGTGGGATTGGCCCAATGGATTCCAATCTTGTGGCCTTTGATCATAAAGGATATGACCCTCAGTTACCAGCTCAACTAGCTTTCCTTATTCAAGTGAAAGCCCTCAACAAAACTGTTCATCGAACAATTATTGATGAGGGGGCATCTACATGTCTTATGTCGATGAGTTGCTGGAAAGATTTAGGCTCACCACCCTTGTCGAAATCGTCAACGACGTTAAAAGCATTTGATGGACGATCATACACTCCATACGGGATTTTAAGTAACTTGCAAGTTGAACTGGGGGGCAAAACAGTAGGAATTGATGTTGAAGTAATTGATGGAAACCTCGATTACAACATCCTACTAGGAAGGCCCTGGATCTATGCCATGGCCGCGGTTGTGTCGACCTACTTCAGGAAGATTGCATTTCCCTTCCAAGAAGGAATTACAATCGTCGACCAACAAACTTTTCTCCCCAACAGTTCACAAGTTACAGGAAGCATTCCAATGATCCATGGAAGGAATCATTTGCTTCAAAATATCGGAATAGGTCTCCTAAAAGACCCTGCCTTAATGGGTACTTTCGCCCTACCGCCTCCAAGTAATCTGGCGGGAGTGGCCACGGTGGAAACCTACAAAATGAAATCTAATCCAATCTTCTGGTTGGATTCAGAAGATTCCTAAATATTTTGTCGGCTCCGAGGACAGTTCTTATCTCGCATCAACCTCGTTAAAAAACGAAACAAGGAGTTATGAGGATAGTTCTTTTACTATGTCAACCTCATTAAAAAATGAAACAAATCCCCTTTTCAAAATTCAAAGGTAAACCTTCATTCCAATCACCAAGTTGAATGCAATGAAGCTTGGGGGTCACCCTCCTTTGACATGCGTTATTATGATGCTGGGGGCATGCAAGATTCGAGCAGTTTTTGTGCAAAGTTCATGCCCGTTAAAAAATAAACATAATTTGTGAGCAATCTTTCCCTAGCAGTTCAAGCTCATCCAAAAAATGAACCGGTAAACAACCTCGAGAAATGTAACCTTTGAAAGCCATATTAAAAGCCCTTGGTCGTGTTTATATGCCATCACCTCCATCCGTTCATTTGGCCAATCGTTCACCTCCATATGTTTGTTTACCCTTTTTGAGGAACAGCTGCGAAGAGTGATTTCACTTAGCCATCCTTGTGACACTGCCGTGATTGGAGATTTCCAACCTGTACCTGGAATCTGCTGCTATCCCTGTTCATCACTCGTTCCTCAAAAGACGAGTCTTCTTTGAGCTCTTTTCACTGACTCGTAAAATATGAAAAGTTTGCCGAGTTTTGACCTTCCAGCTCGTTAAAGCGACCGAAAAGCTATCCCTCCTCTAGATTTTAATCTTTTTTGGACCTGAGGGATTATTGCACAAAAAGATCGAGCGCTTGTCTTGTTCGGCTCGTTAAAAGTACTGAACACTCATCCCTTCTGTATTGTTTTATACTTTTTCGGACTTAAGGGATTAGATGACGAAAAAGGAATTTTGGAGTTAACTTTCTGTACCTTTTCATACTCTCTAAAAATGAAAAGGACCGAGTTTTCCTTGTCGTTAGACTCGTTAAAATGATTAAATAGCGACAAACTTGTCTTTAGACGAGAACGAGTTTCCCTATCGCTAGACTCGTTAAAACATAGCGATGGGCTTTCCCGAAGGGCAGGTTATAGAACAAGCATATGTTATCCTCCTCAAGCTTGACAAAAATAAAGAGGTACTGGTCAGAAATGACTGGGGAAAAATTGGGAGAACATCAAAGCTTAATGGTAGCAAGTCGCTCTTGAACATGACACTTTTCCTCCGTACCACATCGGGTTGGGTTGTTTCATTCACCGGTCTCATCGCCATGGTCTTCGCCAAACCATCCACATTTTGGGGTAATGCTACCAATCCATCGCATCAGTGTCGTTATATGTTCAAGAGAGGTCATTCTGAAAGTGTCAACCGTGTCCCATCCACTGCCATACATTATCCTTCATCCATTCATGATCGCCACCCTGAATCATATGTCACAGTTTGTTTTCACCTCCACTAAAATCATTAGCTCCGTTCCATGTCATTGATGTGGGATTCATTAAGGCCCTCCTTTGACGAATCGCTTCTTGTCGACTTCAGCTCATTATCCAAGAAGTTGATCTAGGAACAACCCCATCAGTACTTTGAAGCTTGCATGCCTCAATGGCAAGTTTCTCACTTCCGGCGACAGGTATACATCAATGACCTTCGACCAGAAGATTTTGCGTGGCGTTTGACGCCAAGTCCTTTATTCACGCCACGTGAATTGTACTGCAGTACCTTGAGGGTCATTATCATTATCGGTGATTCCTCTCGCGCTTGTTAACGGTTTTCATCATTGACCGGTAATCAAGCGATGTCTTTCCATGTTCGACTTCAGTGCAATTCTCACATGGATCGACTTGTACTTAGAGTGAAGATCGAGCGAGTTTGAAGACCCCGGATCTAGTTTCATCCATCCGGGCTGCGAAATATATTCAGGAAATATAAAAACATTTGTCATGTACATCATTGCAGCAGATGATCATCCTATTCAAAGGATGATAATTTCGGCAGAGAATTATCAGTCTACCATCAGACGATCGTCTGTTCTATGTACCAAAATGTATTTATAAAGCTGAGCATGGGAATGCCCGCCTCAGCTAGATCATGAAAACAGAATGAAAAATAATGTATTGTATTGTATCGTATTACAGGGCACCTCTCAGCACTTGAATGAACTTCGGATCCTCTGGATAAAGCATTTCACCCGATAAACGACCTCATACTTTAGGGGGCAACTGTTATAGACATTTTTGTACCTCGCAGCATGGAGCATGAAATGTCAATAATTACAGGGATCCTCAGTCCCTAAACATGTTGTTCTTACCCCTAGAAGAACAAGGTCAGCAAACCACAGCACTTCCCATCAGTTCTCCACCTGAAAACACTCAAAAACAGGCTATTTTTGGATCATGTCAGCTGCTCCACTGAGCATCTGCGCTGGAATGCAACTGCTCCTCCTTGTACCTGCGCTGAAAGTCAAATCTAATGAAGGCTACCTGCGCTGGGCGAGATTGGCCAAGTGGCACAGTCATTCTGCAAGGTGTCAATTGCCCAGGAAGCTTCCAAACTGACACTTGGTTCAAGGGATTCGCCCTGTGATGAGTAAGAGGTACTTGATCTCCATGTGTAAGCAAGGATCTCCAAGTGGACTCAAGAACTGAAGTTTAACTGAAGAGGGAGAGGACACAAGGCAGCTTTATGTCAGTCTCAAGCTGACTCATCCTTTCTTCTTCTATCCTATATATAGAGCTCTTCTATGAGGTCTAAGGAGGCCGAAATTTTGTGCAAAGTAAGGAAGTGCTGTTGGTTTACAGTTAGAGCTATTGGGTGATTGCTTTTATAGAGGGGAAGAGGAGATTTCTTGCTGCTGGGGAGGTGTTGCTGGATTGGAGCCATTGATGGTTGTAACCTTCTCAGAACCCTTTTACTTCTATCAATAAAGCTTTGAATGTTCTCCTATATACTTGTATTGCATTGATGTATTGTATTTACTTGTATATCTGATTCACTCTAATCCATGCATCAGTTATGAGTACATGTTTCTTGTAGTTTTCCTTCTCTTGTTTGTGCAGGATCTTTGTGTAGCTGGACCGGCAAAGGGAGCAAGGAGCTGGGAACAAGAGACAAAGAGAGAGGATAGGATCGACAAAAGCGAAAGACACCGGTTGGTCAATCTTTTCTTCCTTCTCTGTACTTTCATAAAGGAAAATATCAAAGCTTTACTTTCAGTTGTTGCTAAGGACTGTCACCCTTAGAGTAGGGATAGGGTCATCCGAGTCGGATACTTTTCCCCACAACAAAAGGTGGTTGAGTTCTTAAGAGAGAACATCTTCTACAAATTTGGCTACCCAAGAGAGCTGGTAACTGATCAAGGAAGCCAGTTCACATCCAACTTAATTGAAGACCTACTGGCTTATCACAAAATCAAGCATAGGACTTCCACCCCCTATCATCCATAGGCAAATGGGCAAGTGGAAGTCACCAACAGAGCATTGGAAGGGATTTTGACTAAGGTGGTGAGCAGCAGTAGGAAAGATTGGGCAGATCGCCTGGTTGAGGCCACCTGGGCTTACAACACCACTTGGAAGACCACCACCGGCTTCACCCCCTATGAGCTGGTCTATGGGAAGAAAGCTTTGTTGTCCATTGAATTTGAGTATAACACCTTGAGGATGGTAGCTCAGCTGGACCTAGATCTCAGCCATGCACAGCAAGAAAGGTTATTGCAGCTGAATGGACTGGACGAGCACCGAATGCAGGCCCTCCTTCACTCAGAAGTGGTTCAACTTCAGAGAAAGGTGTGGCATGACCAACACCTCAATGACAAGAAATTCCAGCCAGGAGATTGGGCATTGTTGTATGACTCCAGGCACAAAGATTTCAAGGGGAAGCTGAGAACCAGATGGCTGGGACCATATGCAGTGGAAAAATGTCACGACAATGGATCTGTTCTTATTCGGACCATTGATGAGGAGGCCATCCCCATGCTTGTCAATGGGCAGCGATTGAAGATCTACAGGAAACCTCTCTCAAGACAAGAGTTCATCAAAACCATGGAGAAGTCAGTGTTGGTCATAGAGAAGGGTTCTGCCTCTGCTTTGGGCATACCCTGAAAGATCTAAAATAATAATAATAATAATAATAATAATAATAATAATAATAATAAAGATCCTTGGGTGAAAACCTTTCTGAGGCTCCCAAGGCAGGTGGTAGGGGTGAAAACCTCATTGAGGCGCCCCTATTGTCTTTCAAAAAAAAAAAAAAGATTTGAAAAAAGATCCTTGAGTGAAAACCTCTCTGAGGCGCTTAAGGTAGATGGCAAGGGTGAAAACCTTATTAAGGCGCCCCTGCTATCTTTCAAAAAAAAAGAGAAAAAAACAATATGCAAAAGAAGATAGGGACAGCAAGTTTATAATGTGGAAATGCATGCAGGTTGCAGGTGTTCTATGAAGGAGAGGAGGTCTCTCAACTCAGAGTCAAGGATCCTTATCATGCTACCAGGAGACCTCACCAGCACTTCCTCAAAGAATACTCATCTTCTCCAAGGTATGGGCACGATTTCATCACGGCCTAATCTTCTACAGGAAGTTACAGACTTTCTACAAGAAGTACAGACTTTCTACATGAAAGTTCTGTATTTCTACAGGAAACTTCCTGTAGAGGTTTTTGACGGCCCAGAACTGATTATATGAGGAGATCTAATGACCAAGGATCGGTTTGGACGCATGCAAACTACTATTTTCACCCGTCCACACTGCTGTCACCTCGTTCTACCACCCCTGTCGACATGTAATGAAGATACCTGCACCATCAAAGCAGATCATTGAGTATCAAGAGAAAGCAATTTTTTGAAATAAAAAACGCTGAGATGTCATACCATATCCATCCCAGCCAGCCATGAGCTCTGTGAGCGTGATCGTGAGGCCCCTGCCTTCGGCGTGTAGCATGCACCCGAGGAGGAAAAACTGCTACAGGACATCCTGCAGAAGTCCCGTAGCAGTTAGGCCAACTAGAGTGCACACCATTCCACCGGCTGCAACATGCAAAGATCGCGCGGGCGCATGCAGCCGAAGTCTCGAATTCATCGTCAGCGGCCTGTGAATATGAACCTCCGAGCCTGTGCACATCCACCAGCAGCAAATAAATCCACTCATCGTCATCCAAGAGCCTGAAAATCGTGTTGCAGCCGCACAGGTAAGTGCCTTGACCCTTTCTTCCATCGAATTGCATGAATTTTACTTTGAAATGTTTGCAAGTGAAAAGTGAATGGGTTGAGTGGTTGTATGGCCATTCGATTGGCCACGTCGACCAGTCAATGGTCTAGTCGGATGTTTGAACGGTGGTCGTGGCAAAAAGGAATGGGCAGTGCACACGTGAGAGCCATCCAGTCGCATAGAAACGGGTTTAACAGAAATGACGATAGCGGATCTGCGGGGAATGATGCGGCAGTAAGGGAACTTGCAGAAAAATGATGAAGTGACGTCGTCCAACGGTCCGGCAGGGACAGCTCACCCCCGCGCCACTGATTCCGCCGAATTCAAATCTAATCGGCTAGATTGCCACCCCATGCATTTATCATCCACCATTTGAAACTCGAGTGATCATTCAAATCCCTCTGCAGCTCGAAACTCCGAGTCTTTGGCCATCCGAATGCCTGTTAAGCAGCCCAGAGAGCGCAGACCCACTGCAGTATCTTCCAGAATTCGCGCGCTGCTTCTACAGGAAAGCGGCTTCTACAGGAAAGCTGTTTCTACAGGAAATCGGGTTCCTCACGTCAAAAGGTGGCAGATTCAAAAGGTAAGCCTGAACCTTCCATGCAATTGGTTTTGAGGGTGGCAGAATCGACGTCTACAGTCTGGTCGTAGAAATCTTTTGCAAATATTGTCTGCTGGTGCATGAATTGTCGTCCTACAGGATGTCAGTATAATCAAGCGGTGTTAAGGTCCTCGGAGGATAAGTGTCGTGAGTTGTATGCATGACAGAGGCGTAATTCTACGCTCTGTCCCAGTTAGCCAATCTTCTTCCACACCCGCCACCTCTAGTTAACGTTGCAGATTTCTCATCATGACGGGTGGGTTCATCAGAAGGGAACCAACCGACTCCACCAATCTAAGAGAAAATCCGGAGGTGTTGGAGCTCTTCACGCGAGCGCAATGGATATCATTCTGTGATAAATTGTAGGGCTATGACGATGAGGTGGTAGAGGAGTTTTTGCAAGCTTTGAGGTCGAAATCCAAAACATTAGCCACTGTTAACTTCAGGGGTTTGAGTCTCAAACCCACTCCACAATTTATCAGTCGAGTTACTGGGCTCCCAATGGGATTACCATGGGATAAAGAAGAAAGGAAATTGAGCCAACAGGCTAAGAAAGAATTCTTTCCACCAGAAGAGGAATTCTCAGAAGATAAAAATGGGGTTCGTAGAACCAGTTTACTACCACCGTGGAATGAAGTTAGCCTGCAGATTATGAAGTACATCACCTGCGAAGGCCGTTTTAGCATTGTCTACGGGTACCATTTTCGGTTACTCACGGAATTAAGGCACCAGATGGACCTGCCTGTAGAAAACAAACTCAGTCTCCCCTACTTTCTACTACAGTCTCTGATGGAGTGTGCCACCAAGCTGAAAGAAGGCATACCAGACCAGGTAGCCCACCATGGACTCATCAAAATCCTTGTGGAGGATGCACTCCACACATAAAAGGTTCCTCTCTCATGGGAATCCTTTAGAAATTTGACCAGGGATGGGGATATAAAAATGCTGACCGAAGAGCTCGGTTCATCTAGCAGTGAGGAGAAGGAGTTCGTGCCTGCGGGGAAGAAAGACAAAGGCCAGAAGACCATGACAACGGAGCAGAAGAAAAAGCAAGAGAAGAAGCAAGAAAAAGAGGGTGCCACACCCATGTTGATATCTAGGGAGAAAAGATTGCAAAGCAGAGTGGACAAGGCTGAGAAGGTCCACATCAGCAAACGTGCCTCGACAGCAACCTCAACCCTGCCACAAGGCGAAACACATGCAGAAAAACAACTAAGGTGGTGCCCCCTGTTCCTACAGGAAAATCAAAGCCGGCTTCTACAGGAAGCCCAAAATCAGCTGAGAAAGGGTCTCCTACAGGAAGCCCAAAGTTGGCTAAAACAGGGTCTTCTACAGGAAGCCCGAAATTGGCTAAAACAGGGTCTTCTACAGGAAGCCCGAAATTAACTAAAACAGGGTCTTCTACAGGAAGCCCTGAAAAAGCAAAACCCAAGGAGAAGAAGGCTGACATTCTTGAAAGGGAGGTAGCAGCTGTGTTGGCCGCCCTCAGTACACCTCCTAAGCCAAAGGAGAAGAGAGAGAGGGAGACCCCTCTACATTTTGAAGCTAGGAGAAGTATGAGAATAAAAACGGGCAAGCCGCAGCCTCCATCCAGCAACCAAATCACTATAGGGGATGCCCCTACTTCACCCAGTGAGAGGTCCCCCTCGAAGATATCGGTCACCTACGAGAGGGGAAGCCCAAAAACAACTACTTGGAAACGAAGGATAGGCCAATCGGCTTCAGAAGCCCGGCTCAAGGAAACAGAGAAGAGGGAAGGAGCGCCACCCTCGTCACCACCAGGGGCAGAAGAGGCAGAGCCACCAACAGTAGGAAAGAAAGAGCATATTCTCGGGCCTAGTTCTCGGCCAAGGACAAGGAGCTGGAGCAAAATTGCTCAAGGATGAGCAAATATTTTAGCTGGGGGGTGATGATGAGCCCCAAATTTTGGTAACATTTTGGGCTCATTTGGCCTACTCATCTTGCTCAACCCTTCATTTTTTATCACTTCTGCAGCATTTCTTAGTATATTTGTGTTATTTGTAGGAAGGAGGGCAGTCATTATGCCTATGTGGCTAATACATGTTTATTTCAGGACTTTTTGGCATTAAATGGAGCAAAACCATGTAGATGGAGGCAAGGAGACAGCCAAGGTGGCATTGCAGGTTTATAGGAAGGTTGTCCACAGCCTTGAATGACCTTCCTCGTGATCTCCACCCCAACTCCGAGCCCCCAACAACTATCACCACCGAGCTAGAAGGCAGCCAACGGATTCTACAGGAACAACAGTTTACTTTTTGTTGGACAGCCAAGCCCCACTAATTTAGGAGGTCAGCTTGGCCCTCATAATGTATAAGTATTGAGGTTGTAGCCTTCGATAGGAACTTTTGAACCTTTGTTGCAGATTTTGGATTTCGAGCTATAGCTCTGTTTTGCTTCTTGTAAGCCATTTTTGGCATGTTGTTAGATTTGTGACTATGATCTTTTAATAAAAAGGCAGACAGATTTGAGTCCAATCCTGAGCTCTTAGAGGAGCTATAGCTCTCAGGTTTGGGCCCAACCTGAGAGCAATAGGTCTCCTTTCCTTGTACTGTTACTTGTCTTTCTTCTCAGAATTTCATTTCGTTTTCTTTACATGCACTGAAAAATACAGTTTGCTGATTCGAATTTCTTGTTGTGAGTAAGTAGGTTAGTTTTATGGATCAAGTGTTTTCAGTAGCTTAGATTAGAATAGGAGGATTAGCATTCATCAAAATTCCAAGAAAAGGTTGATTGTACACTCACTTCCACCTCTGTTTAGAGGTTGGGAGTGTAGACCGTTCCAACCACCAAAAAACGTAGTTTCATATGTTCATGCAAGTTTTAACATAATATTTCCATTGGTAGAAGTGTCCATGCAATTAGATCTTGAGCAATAATTCCTTGTTTCAGCACCATGCACGTTTTCTCTCTAGAACTACATTGCTATTCTTTGGTTTTTAATAAAGTGGTTAGAATAGGTTGATGAATTCTCGGTTTTGTGCAAGACAGAGGTAATTTGTTCCATTTACACTGCGCAGCATCACTCTATCACTCCCTTATCTTTCTCAGCCATGCCTAAGCCATCTCCTTACCTCTCAGCTCGATCAATTGCCCACCAACTCTTCTGTTATCCACGTTGTTTTACCATTTTCAGCCTTTCATTACCTCTACCCTTCTATCGACCAACCAGCTTTACACACCTCCTCTCCATCTTATCTCTCTGTCCATAAACCATCACAAGCTCCCCTCTCATCCTACCTATCCACCCATCTAGCTCATTCACTCCTCCATCACCCAAAATTCCACTTACAGCACATCCTGTAGAAGTTAGCAGACTTCCTATAGAAATCCCGAGCTTCCTGTAGGATCCCCTGCAGGCATCCTGTAGAAGCGTACCAACACGGTTACTAGGCATCTGAACGTTGGGAACTTCTGTGGAATGATGTTAGGGATCCCCTGGAACCTCTCAGAGTCCTCCTGACCTTTTCCAAGCCTTCCTCCCCTTTCACTACCCCTGCACAGTCAAGACCTAGTAAGCAGCACAGTCATAATAACTCCAACCACTTGAGCAAAAATACAAAAACATGTTCTTTTCAGATGAAAGTAGCTTAGACTCATGCATCTCAACTCACTAGAAGTAATGGCATCATTTGTAGAAGTTTCATTCCCACCATTGCATCGTAAGGGTTAAGCTAGTCAAATTAGGGTTTACTAGGGTTTCCATGTTTTGTTGGTTTTCAGTACATTCTTGCAAAGTAGGTTAATTTCCTTTGAGATAGCTTTCGTTCATCACTTATAAAGCTTCTTCTGAGAGCATATAGAAGTTGGCTTGAGCCCTAGCGGACTTGTGCCAGCTGACCAAGTGACAGCTGCGACAAGAGCTAGTACTTGTGCATACAGCACCGTCGCTTCCAAGTTTGTTACGAACTACCGGGTTGATAAAATTAGAGAAGGAAGCTCCAGGAGTTATAGCATGGCTAGAAGCTAGGTTTTCATGGGAATTATAGGATGGCTAATTCCTTTCCAAACAAGAAAAGAGTGGTGAAGCATACAAAAAATGAAGTGGTTGAAATCTCCTCATCACCCAAGCTGAAGACAAATCACCTGCAATGGCTACTAGCTTCCACATCTCCTCTTTGGGGACAACAATGGATCATATGCCCACAAAACTAATAGTGGAATTTATGGATATACAAGGGGATGGACTCGAAAATTCTATGGACCATTCGAAGTTGTCATTAACTATGTAGAACAAGGTTAGTTTTTTTCCTACTCCCTCTTTTTCATCTTTTGCTAGCAATTTCTCTAGATTGGAGAAGGAATGGTGTACACTAAGGCATGCTTCTATTTTGCACAGTGATGGGTACCTACTTCTTGGATAAAATTGGTTCCAAGTATTTCCCCTACATCCTTCCTTGACTAGATTTACCCTTCTCCAATATAATAATTTCTTGAAGTTGATTCCTCAAAATCTAACACCCATTAACATAGATATTACTTAAGACAAAAATTTCCTCTTCCTTTTCCTCCAATGTCAACAATGGCTTTGAGTTTCAACACCTCATTTGAGATTTCAATCAAGAGTTGTGGTTCAAAGTTGAACCTTTCCAGTGTGAAAATCAAAGCAGGCCTAGAATAGGCTACTAGAAAAAAATACACCATTGACGATGTTCTTAGATAATTACGTACCCCAACAAAATGCCCCCCAATCTAGGAGGATCTTTTCAGTCCAGCATGAGTAGAATTTTCAGTGGTTCAACATCGAAATGGTTGTAAAAATGATCATTATCGATGGCATATTGAGATTTATCAGGTTCACCAGTATTCATCATCAGAATTCAGTGTCCGGTGTCTTCATCTTCGATAATGATGTTTATGGTTCAGGTTGTCCGGTGTTGGTTTTAGTTTACCAGTGATGTCAATGGTTGATATGGTTTTCATGATGTTCGAAGGATATGGTTTTGTACCTCATTGTTGATAGGTGGGTATTGTCTGTCCACCGAGGCTTGGTTGTCAAACGTGGTCCATGGTTATCATATTATGGTTTCGAATGTCACATTCTGACAATTGATGTAAAAGGGGTTTCTTTTAGATCAAGTCCAAATCCTACCTCTAAAAAAAATTATAGCATTCGAACCTAATGATAAAACTTAACACTTAACCTAAGTCTAAAAACCTAACCTATAAACTACACCATGTATTTAAATACATTAAAAGCTAAGTTAAAACCCATTCGAGTCATGTAATACACGTTACCGCAAACTATGTGATAAACATTGCAAACCATATGAAACACCCACAGGTCCCTAACCACTGCTTCCTAAACCACATCCGTATGTAGTTATGTTCACATGGGCGGAAGGGAAACATCAGGGTAAACATCGCATCGACACACCTCCGAACCTTAATCATAGCCATGTTTATGTGACAGGCGGAAAACAATAACAGGCTTGGGGACTGCGAAGTGGGGAGGCGATTAGGCTAACCACGAAGCACCTGTCACATGCAGAGTTAGACAACCATAACCATCGGGCCTAAACTGCAACCATGTCCATTTGGGGATTGACCATGACCTATTCACATGGATGGTTAGCATCTCTATGCAATGAACGTGACCGCCAACAAATTTTTTATATTCTAAACTCATTTTTGTGTTTTGTAATTAAAATTTGGGTTATTTTAATGCAAGGACCTTGTGACTAGCACCTAAGGTGGATCTCTGTCATAAGACTGAACCCTAATTTCAGTATTCATGCCAATCTTGGTTGGGGAGACTTCAGATGTACCTGAAACGCTATAAATTCACCATTTTGTTCATGAAGAAGGAATTAGTGGTTTTGACTTTTGTATGCAAATTCTTGAGGATATAGGTTGTCTTGTTTTCAATGTAACAAGAGCATCTGGAGTACAAATTGGGAATCGTGATAGGCATTAGAAAGATATTCTCGAGAGGTTTCTTGTGACTATGACTAGAAGTGCCTGCATGCAAAATCAATCTAGTTAATTTTTTTGTGTAATCAACCTCCATGGATTCAATCCTAATAAGCGGACACCATTATTGAAGGTGGACCCAGAGACATAGTCCATCAGGGACGAACTCTGTAATCAATCTTGTTGTCTAGTATCGCTGTGTTTTTGTTACTTTTAACTTATCTTTACATCTTTCCTATGCTTCTCATGTCGTAAAGTCTTCCCTTTCAAACAATTATCATGGTTAAATCACTTTAAGTTAACATTCAATTCATTGTTGGAATTAATCAGTTCTACTTCAGATTAACATATGATCATTTCAGATCATATAATTTGGTATTAGAGCTCCTTAACCACTTGTTCCTAAATCGCATCGGACTGTTGTTATGTTCACATGGGTGGAAGGGAACCGTCAGGGTAACCACCACATCGACCCAGCTCCAAACCTTAACCGTAGCCACGTCCATGTGATGGGCTGAAAATAGTAACAAGCTTCGGGACCACAAAGTGGGGAGGTGGTTAAGCTAACAATGGAGTAGCTGTCACTTGTGGAATTGGACAACTGCACCGATAGCTGGAACTGCCGGTCCAAAACTACAACCGTGTCCATTTGTGGATGGACGGTGACCTATTCACATGGACAGTTATAATCTCCACACAGTCAACCTAACCGCCAATGGAAGGTTTTTATTCTAAAGTCATTTTTGGATTTTGTAATTGATTTGGGCTATTTTAATGCAAGGACCTTGTAACCAACACCTATGATGGCTCTATGTCATAAGACCAAACCCTAATTTTAGTATTCATGCCAATCTTGGTGGGGGATACTTCATATGTACCTAAAACCCTATAAATTCACCATTTTGTTCATGAAGAAGGCATTATTGATTTTGAGTTTTGTATGCAGATTCTAGAGGATATAGGTTGTTTTGTTTTCCGTGTAACAAGAGCATTTGTAGTCAGACTTGGGAACTGTGATAGACATTGGAAAGGTATTTGAGAATTATTTCTTTTGTCAGTGATCAAAAGTGCCTATGTGCACAATCAGTCTAGTTAATTTTCTGTGTAATCGACATCCTCAGATTTAAACCTAATAATGTGGATGCCCATCTTGAAAGCAAACTCAGAGACGTAGTCCATTAGGGATGAACTCTGTAATCAATCTTGTTGTTTGGTATCACTGTATTTTTGTTTCTTTTCACTTATTTTTACGTCTTGCTTATGTTTCTCATCTGTAGTAAAGTCTTTCCTTTCAAACAGTTCTCAAAGTTAAAGCACTTTAAGTTAAAATTTAGTTCACTCTTGGCATTAATCAATTCTACTTCAATTTAAGATATGATAATTTCAGATCATATATTTTGGTATCAGAGAAAGTTTTGTTTGTATAAGTTTTCCAGTGAATGTTAACCAGGTCAAAGTTGCAATGTGGAGAAGGAATCCTTGAGGAGATTGATCCAGAGATTGGGAAGTGAAGAGTCGCTCATAAGTTGACCATGATAGGATGTGATGCAATTGAAAATCCAGAAACTAGGATGAGTGAGGAACAGTTTCATCAAGCATTCTTGAGTATGCAACATATGTTGGGAGAACTATATGAAGATAAGAGGGTGAGAGATGTAGCTTCTTCTTCAAAGACATCGAAGAAGGAAAAAGGTAAAGGCAAGGTTGATAAATCTCCTTCACCTCCATCATCTCCATCATCATCATGATCTTCTTCTTCTACTTCTAGTTCTGAATCTGAAATGAAAAACAAACCTAGAAAAACATCCCTTTTGAAACTTGACGTAAAATTTGAGCTACCTATTTATGATGGCGAAATGAATCGTGAAAAGTTAGATAATTGGATTAAGTAGATAGAAGTGTATTTTCGTATTCAGAACATTTATGATGATAAAACAAAAATTCAATTAGGTACACTTAGAATGGGGGGAACAACTTTAATCTGGTGGGAAATTAAAACTAAGATAGATATAAAGAGAAAAGGCAAAGTCGTCTCTTCATGGTCTAAGTTTTTAAAAGCTCTTATGAAACAATTCTATCATTTAGGATACATGCAACAAGCTGTTATTGATTTGCAGCACTTGAGGCAAGGTAAATGGTAGAGTGTTCAAGAGTTTACTCAGGAGTTCAGAAAGAAAGCATTGGCACCTAGTATTTCATTGGATAAACGTGAAACTTTATTAAAATAAATCAACATTTTACATTCATATTTGCAACATACATTATCGATGTTTAATCCTGATGATTTTGATGAGGTGTGTGTTCAAGCCATACATATTGAATCAGGTGGCAGACCATTCAAGTTTTCACCACAATCATCCAAAGATTTGGAAATAAAGGATTTCAATGACACTAAGGGAAGAACAATTCGAAGAGAAAGAAATCAGCGATAACTCAGAAGGAAATACATACTTGTTCTCACTGTCGGAGAATCAGTCATGATGAATCTAGGTGTTGGAAACTTCATCCCAAACTTAAGCCCAAAAAGTTCTTTAAAAAGAAGGATGAAAAGAAAGAAATTGCAGCAATCCAACAAGATCTAGGTTCTGATTCAGGTGATGAAAGGAGGATAATTTCCATAGTTTCGACAGGTAAAACTTCTGACACTGGTTCAAGCTCGAATACTATTTCATCTTCATCAAACATAAATCCTTCAAATGAGGATAAACGAGTTTAATTATTTAACATAATGATAACTTCTAAGCACACAAATATATATACAATGTTTGATAGTGGATCACAAGAAAATTTAATATCTGAATATTTAGTTAAGAACTTGGGTTTGGTGACAGGGAATCATCCAAGACCTTACCCATTAGGATGGCTAAATAAATCAACTTAGATAAAAGTGACAAAACAATGACGATTAAGATTTTCCATTATAGCTAATTACATTGATGAAGTCGAATTAGATGTGGTTCAAATAGACATATGTGGAGTTGTCTTAGGAAGTCCTTATCTTTATGACCATGACGCAGTATTTTATAGGAGAGAGCATCAATATCACCTTAAGAAAGATGGGGTTGAATTTATTGTTAGGGCACATCAAAGTAAAAAACACTTGAATTTAGTTTTTGCTAATCAGATGAAGTGATTAATAAGTTCAAATAAGAGATTTGTAATCATGTGTGTAAAGGAACACCATAAGAGTCGACATGATGTTTGTTTAAGTTATGAGTCCTAGTTTAAAGATAGTTTGACCGAAGAGGTAGAAACATTTTCAGTTCTATTTAAAGAAACCAAACATATTACTCATAAGAAGGGAATACTGCATGAGTTACAGTTGATGCTTAAAGCTCCTCTCTCTAGTGTCAGAATGAATCAATTCAGTCCAAGTTTGGAAGTTATCATTTATAGGGATGTCGTTCAGTATTAGGGAAAGTTAGTGTTAAATTTCTCTTGTATTATGTCACCATTTCATGTTTCAAATAGTTTGGAAGCCTCTTTTCAAGTGGAGAGGAAGCCCATTTGATTTCATATCAAAGCCTTTTCTAAAGTAGTGTCAAAGTATCCAATATATCTAAGGGAAAATTATGCATCAAGGGAAAGTGCTAATCAATGGAAACATATTTTAATGAATGAAGAAACAATGATTCAAATAAATCATCTAACATTTTAATACTTTCAAATCAAACTAAGTTGCAACAATTTTCACACTATTTTTTTATGGGTTTATTATAGCAAGTTCACTTAGTAATCAGGAATCAAGTCAATGTAACAAGTCAAGTAGCTGGTATGATGGCAAGAATGTCTTTGATTCTCTCTGTCATTCTGAAATATAGATTGTTAATACATGTCAATAGTATTGAACAATATATTTTAGAGAATATTTTCAAAGATGTTTATGAATCACTAATTCATGGTACTTCATGGCAAGAAGTCAATTTCCATGTTCATAATAGGTTGTTTAAACATCTTCGCAAGTTGTGCATACTACAGATGGATGGAACAGTTCACAGATTCAAAATGTGCCATGATAAATACCATTGATTGAATGTATTGCTACATCATCGGGGTAACATGGAGAGTGAGGGAGCTCTACCCTCATCTACTATCTATTTAAGTCAAACTTTTGTGGTCCAAAAGCTTTTAAGTGGAAAGGATTGATCCAGGAGGATCTTGTCAGTCTAGCATGAGCAGAGTCTTCGGTGGTTCAACATTGAAATGGTCAATAAAATGATCATTGTCGATGAAGTCTTGAACTTTATCAGCTCCGCCAATATTCATCGTCAGCATTTAGTGTATGGTGTCTTCAACTTCGACATTGATCTTTATGGTTCAGGTTATCCGGTGTTGGTTTTAGTTCCACTGGTGATTTCAATGGTTGATATGGTTTTCATGGTGTTCAAAGGATATGGTTTTGTACCTGGTTTTTGATAGGTGGGTGTCATCAGTCCTCAAGGGCTTGTTTGTCAAACATGGTTCATGGTTATCATCTTATGGGAGGAAATGTTAGATTGTGACAATTGATGTAAAAGGGGTTTTTTTAGATTGAGTCTAAATCCTACCTCTAAAAGACATTATATTATTCGAACCTAATGATAAAACCTAACACTTAACTTAAGTCTAAAAACCTAACCCATAAAATACACCATGTATCTAAATACATTAAAACCTAAGCTAAAACCCATTCGGGTCATGTAATACACATTACCAAAAACTATGTAATAAACATTGCCAACCATATAAAACACCCACAGGTCCCTAACCACTTCTTCCTAAACCACGTTGGACTGCAGTTATGTTCACATGGGTGGAAGGGAACCATGATGGTAACCACCACATTAGCGCAGGTCCAAACCTTAACCGTAGCCACGTCCATGTGACGGGTGGAAAACAGAAACAGGCTTCGGGACCGTGAAGTGGGGATGAGGTTAGGCTAACTACAGAGCAGTTGTCACATGGGGAGCTAGACAATCGGCCAGGTAACCGAAACCGCTGGGCCTAAACTACAACCATGTCCATTTGTTGATTGACCGCGACCTATTCAAATGGATAGATAACATCTTCGTGCAGTCAACTTGACCGCCAGTGGGTTTTTTTATTCTAAACTCATTTTTGGGTTTTGCAATTAAAATTTGGGCTATTTTAATGCAATGACCTGGTAACCAACACTTAAGGTGGCTCTATGTCACAAGACCAAACCCTAATTTCAATATTCATGCCAATATTGGCTAGGGAGACTTTAGATGTACTTGAAACACTATAAATTAACCATTCTGTTCATGAAGAAGGCATTAGTGGTTTTGAGTTTTGTATGCAGATTCCAGAGGATATAGTTTTTTTTGTTTTCAGTGTAATAGGATCATCCAAAGTCAGAATTGGGAACTGTGATAGGCATTAGAAAATTGTTTTAGAAAAATTTCTTGTGACAGTGACCAAAAGTTCCTTCGTAAATAATCAATCTAGTTAATTTTCTATGTAATCGACCTCCTCAGATTTAATCCTAATAAAGCAAATGTCCATCTTGAAAGTGGACCCTGAGACCTAGTCCATCAGTGACAAACTCCGTAATAAATATTGTTGTCTAGTATCATTGTATCTTTGCTGATTTTCACTTCTGTTTACGTATTTCTTGTGTTTCTCATCTGTTGTAAAGTCTTTCATTTCAAACAGTTCTAACAGTTAAAGAACTTTATGTTAACATTCAATTCACTGTTGGCATTAATCAATTCTACTTTAGTTTAACATATGATCATTTTAGATCACCCCCATGATATTTCTCTCTCTTAATAGTCATGGTTTGGCCAATCCATCTGAAGAACTATCCCTTCATATAATTTTTTCTTTAAATCATGTTTTGGTGGTCCTCCTACAAGAAACTTTGGGTGATGGGGAAACTATTCAGGCTAGCTTACTCAAATTGTTTCCATGTTGGAACTTCATCTATTTGGATGTGGTTAGTAGATTAGGCATTCTAGTAATAATATGGAATCTATGTCTTATAAAATAGGTTAGTTCCTAGGGAATTTCTTCAGTATTGGGGCTCTCCTTACACTCCTTATAAAATAGGTTAGCTTTCAGGAAAAAGACATCTACCATCTTAGCAAGCAACATAATTTTTGTGGGAGACTTAAATTTTTCCATTAGTCTTGCTGAAAGTTTGGGGCCTAGGTGAAAAATAGATCCCAATATAGATTTTTTTCTCTACCTATCTTAGGGATCATTGTCATATTGACGTAGATCCTTTGAAACTAAATCCTACCAAGAGGAATATTAAAATAGGACCAGAAAGGATTGCTAAAACATTGGACCGATTTTACTAGCAGAGTAGCTCATGGATGACATTCCACCTATTCATTAATGGAGCGTCGAGGGTAGTGGCTCATCTCTCTCTCATTCCATTTTGGAGCTAAAAGGATATGGCATGAAACCTCATAGCACTTTCTATTTAGAAATTAATAGTCTTATGAATTAGGGTTGATTTCTCTGTCATGGTAACTACTTATGAATTTGTTGAATTTATTATTATTATTATTTTCTCTTGTTTAATCAAGCAATTCCCAAAATATAAATCAGGAATATAACAATTCCCAATTCCCTGATGATGAATCCCAGTTGGGATTTGAAACGTTGATGGAAAATAAGTTTTACTATGGATTCTCCGGTAACTATGTCTAAAGATATATACCACAGATGTCTAAAATCCAGAATCGTTTCCCTATACGGAGAGGATACATGGAGTGAAATCATTTTACTCAAAAAATTCAGAGTGAAGAGAGCAAGAAGAGCTGCAAACCTTAATTTTCTCAAGAACTGTCGTGACAATAACCTCATTCCCCCATTTGCTCAAATTAATCATAGATTATATAAAAAATATAATAGCAGGGCATTTTTTCAACTAAGCCTTTCTCTGATTAGAGCATAAATTAAGAGGATTAGAGATTCTCTAGATAATTTGTGTAGCAAAGTGCTCTCAACTCACCTAAAACTAGCCAACAACATCAGCAAGGATCTCTGGTCTATTATTGATGCTAGGGCTGCTCTCAAAGCCAACAATGAAGGAATCATTGCCCAAACAAGACAGCACAAGAAATTATCCAATCTATTAAATAGGTCACATCATAAATATGATAGGCTAAACATTGCCATTGGGAATTTAGAAATATCTAGATCTGCGCAGTTTACAAGAATGATATCAGACCAACACCAAAGCATAAAACTTACAGAAAATGAAACCAGAAATCCGAAAAACGCAATACACAGAGAGCAATGTAAACTGTTTAGTGAGCGACTGCAATCATTTATTGCTTAGATCTAGCAGCATTAAGCGTGATGTGGATAACAATAATAGCAGGAGTTTACACAGCAATTATGCGCATATACAGGATGTGCTGGACAACGTTATTGTACAAGATACAATTGGCAGCATTGTCAAAGGTAATGCGCATAATGCAGATGGTATTTTAGATAGCGTGGATAGCGGAAATGTCAAGAATAATTCACATAACGCAAATGGTGTGGGCAACAACAGCGTGGACAGCAGTAAGGTCAAGGGAAATTCGCATAATGCAGATGGTATGGGCAACAACTCAGACAGTGTGGACAACAATTATGTCAACAGTAGTTCGCAAAATGCATACGGTATATGCAACATTTCAGACAGCGTGGATAACATTATTCACATAATGCTTCAGGCAGCAATAATGTTTTCAACAATAATCTCACACAGAATGGTAATATGCATAATATTAAGGGCAACATTACACACAACGCTGCTGGCAACATTATTGGATTAGAACATGATTACATTGACTCCATTCAAGGTCTAGGCAAAGATAATGCTCATAATCATAATTTCGATAGGGGTAAAGATGAAACCAGAAGCAACCAGGGTTTAGGCAACGATATTTGTTATGAGAGATATGAGTCTTCAGAAAACACCTCTGAGACAAAACTAAAAATAAAAAGAAAAGTTGTAAACCTGTCTTCCCAAGAATTACATCTTGGAGTAATTAGTGTCCTCAGCAAAGGTTTGGGATTTGCAGTTGCTCCTAAAAACCTTCCTATTGAGAATATGATATGTAGCATAGAGGATGGGATTAATAACCTTCCTTTGGAAGAAAAATAAACATGAAGACAAGAGTTCTCCCTCATTATGAGAAAGGCAAAAACTCCCAAAAGTAATTTGAGTAAAGAAGGACAAAGAGCCTTCAAATCCTTGCGAAACAATGATAAAATTGTGGTTCTTAAGGCAGATAAGGGAGGAGCAGCAGTAATCTTGGATAAAGAAGACTGTGTATGTAAAATGAATGAACACCTCAGATGTGGCAGTTATAAGAAACTCAGCAATAATCCCATCCCCAAGATTATGAAGGAGGTAAAAAAGACAATTTCAGATTCCAACCTTGAGGATAAATTAAAGAAGAAATTAATCCCTACTTGTGAAACTATCCCAAGAATTTATGGGTTACCCAAGATCCATAAAGAAGGGGTTCCTCTTAGACCAATAGTTAATACCATTGGTTCCACAACCTATGAACTCGCTAAGTATGTTGCAAAAATCCTTAAGCCCCTTGTCGGAAATACTAATTCTTTCATCAAAGACTCTCATGATTTTGTGAATCTTGTTAAAAATGAGAGAATAGAATGCGATTACATCCTTGTTAGCTTTGATGTAGTGTCCTTATTCACCAAGATTCCCCTTGATGAGGCTGTTCAGGCTATAAAAGAGGTTACTGATCCAGGAACTACAAAACTAGCTGAAATCTGCTTGCAATCCATTGTTTTCACCTTCCAAGGAATATATTATGAGCAGACATCTGGTGTGGCAATGGGTTCCCCCCTTTCACCAATAGTGGCCAACTTATACATGGAATAATTTGAAAGGAAAGCCCTTGAATCATACCCTTTCAAGCCAGCTTGGTAGAAGCGATTTGTGGATGATACCAATATAAAATGGACACATGGTAAAACAGAGCTTGACAAGTTTTTTATTCACCTAAATTCTATCTCCCCAAAAATAGAATTTACAATGGAGCTGGAAGAAAATAGGAGCATCAATTTTTTAGATGTACTCATCATCAGAAAAGAGGATGGCTCTTTAGGGCATAAGGTTTTCAGGAAGCCAACCCACACAGAAAGCTACCTTCACATTGATTCTCATCATCACCTAGCCCAGAAGTTTGGTGTTCTAAACACTCTTGCTATCAGGGCCCCTCGAATTTCAAATGCTGAGCATCTAAATGAAGAGAAGGAGCATTTAGTCTCAACCTTTCAGAGTATAGGCTACAAAGAAAAAGAGATTAAAACAGCAATAGGGAAAGCTGAAAAAAGGATGTTATCTGATGAACCTAGGGCCCAAGACCAACCTCAGTATGGTAGAGTATTTCTACCCTATATTCATGTAGTAACAGACAAGATTGCCAGAATCCTAAGGAAGAAAAACATAAACACGCAATTTTCAGCACCTGGAACTATTAGGCAAGGTATGAGGTCAGTCAAGGACAGTATTGATAAACACCAACTTAAGGGTGTCTATAAAATAGACTGTTCGTGTGGAAAAAGCTACATTGGTGAAACAGGTCGCTCCATGTAGACAAGACTCAAAGAACATGTAGCTGATATTAGAAATGAAAGGTCTCGTACTTCAGCCCTCGTAAAACACTCCTTAAAAACTAAACACCATGTCTGTTTTGGAAACGCCTCAATTGTCGCAAGAGAAGAACGACATAATAGGCGAAAGATTAGAGAAGCTCTTGAAATTATCAAACATCCGCATAATCTCAACAGAGACAATGGTATGGAGATTAGTAGAAGTTGGCTTCCCCTAATCAGAAAAATTAGGGTCACCAATACTACATCTCAAGTATAGCAATCAATGGTAGGTTTCCCTCCCCCATTCTAATAGTTTAGTAGTTAAATAGCATTACTTTAATAAGTTAAGTATAATAATAATAATAGTACTTAATTACGACATTTACAATAATAGCTATTTATCAGTAACTGTTATAAAAATTGGTATAAAAAGATATATTAATTAGTTAATTATTAAAAATTTAAAAATTAAAACATTCAATCATCAATTATTAATATTAATATTAACTATTTATTATTAATTAATTCTGAATATTAATATTAATATTATTTAATATTATTTAATATTAATATTAATTAATTATTATTTACTAATTATTAATTATTAGTCATTAATTATTAATTATTTACATTTATTATTAGGTCTTAGGTAATGATATTAATTATAAATTATTAATATTAAATATTTATTATTAATTAATTATTAATTATTAATTAATTATTAATTATTAATTACTAATTATATATGTATTACTAATTTTAATTTTAATACAACACTCTTTAACATTATTATTCATTAAATATCATTTTATAATAAATTTATCACATACTATTTTATAATAAACACTATACTAACATAATATATATATATATTAAATATCAAATACAAAATACTAAAGATTACTCATACTATTAATAATACTATACTAATATTAATGCTTATATGAATTAAAATTTATAATAATAACTACTATATTAAAATCAATTAATTATTAATAATATTAAAATTAATTAAAAAGATTTTTATAATAATGATTAACATAATAATAATTTATAATTTGAAACAATTGATATTAAAACAGCCGACATTCATCTCATCCTTTAATCTTCTCCCCTCATTACTATTTGATTCCCTCAAATTAGCTCTTCTTCTATCAAGCATTCAAATAGTCCTGATGATGGATCCCAGTTGGGATTTGAAACGTTGACAAAAAATAAGTTTTACTATGGATTCTCCAGTAACTATGTCTAAAGATATATACCATAGATGTCTAAAATCTAGAATCGTTTCCCTATATGGAGAGGATACATGGAGTGAAATCATTTTACTCGAAGAATTTAGAGTGAAGATAGCAAGAAGAGCTATAGACCTTCATTTTCTCAAGAACTGTCGTGAAAATAACCTCATTCCCACATTTGCTCAAATTAATTATAGATTACATAACAAATATAATAGCAGGGCATTTTTTCAACTAAGCCTTTCTCTAATTAGAGCAGAAATTAAGAGGATTAGAGCTTCTCTAGATAATTTGTGTAGCAAAGCGCTCTCAGCTCACCTGAAACTAGCCAGCAACATCAGCAAGGATCTCTGGTCTATTATTGATGCTAGGACTGCTCTCAAAGCCAACAATGAAGGAATCATTGCCTAGACAATATAGCACAAGAAATGATCCAATATATTAAACGGGGTCGCATCATAAATATGACAGGCTGAACATTGCCATTGGGAATTCAGAAATATGTAGATCTACACAGTTTACAAGAATGATATCAGACCAACACTCAAGCATAAAACTTACAGAAAACAAAGGACATGATAATACACACAGCGCAGGGAGAAAGGACATCATTTTAGTCGATGAAAAAAATGGTCATATGCATAGCAAAGTAGAAGACTCGGGCATAAAACCAGAAATCCGAAAAACGTAGTACGCAGAGAGCAATGTAAATGATTTAGTGAGGGGCTGCAATCATTTATTGATTAGATATGGCAGCATTAAGCGTGATGTGGATAGCGATAACAACAGGAGTTTACACAGCAATTATGCGCATATACGGGATGTGGTGGATAGCGTTATTTTACAAGACGCATCTGGCAGCATTGTCAAAGGTAATGCGCATAATGCAGATGGTATTTTAGATAGAGTGGACAGCGGCAATGTCAAGAATAATTCGCATAACACAAATGGTGTGGGCAGCAACAACGTGGATAGCAGTAAGGTCAAGGGAAATGCGCATAACATAGATGGTATGGGTAGCAACTCAGACAACGTGGACAGCAGTTATGTCAACAGTAATTCGCAAAATGCATACGGTATGGGCAACATTTCAGACATGGTGGACAAAATTAGTTCACATAATGCTTCAGGCAGCAATAATGTTTTCAACAGTAATCTCACATAGAACGGTAATATGCATAATACTAAGGGCAACATTACACACAACGCTGCTAGCAGCATTATTGGATTAGAACACGATTACATTGACTCCATTCAAGGTTTAAACAAAGATAATGCTCGTAATCATAATTTCGACAGGGGTAAAGATGAAACCAGAAGCAACCAAGGTTTAGGAAACAATATCTGTTATGAGAGATATGAGTCTTTAGAAAACACCTCTGAGACAAAACTAAAAATAAAAAGAAAAGTTGTAAACATGTCTTCCCAAGAATTAGATCCTGGAGTAATTAGTGTCCTCAGCAAAGGTTTGGGATTTGCAGCTGCTCCTAAAAACCTTCCTGTTGAGACTATGATATGTAGCATAGAGGATGGGATTAATAACCTTCCTTTCGAAGAAAAAGAAACACTAAGACAAGAGTTCTCCCTCATTATGAGAAAGTCAAAAACTCCCAAAAGTAATTTGAGTAAAGAAGAACAAAGAGCCTTCAAATCCTTGCGAAATAATGATAAAATGGTGGTTCTTAAGGTAGATAAGGGAGGAGCAGCAGTAATCTTGGATAAAGAAGACTATGTATGCAAAATGAATGAACACCTCAGATGTGGCAGTTATAAGAAACTGAGCAATAATCCCATCCCCAAGATTATGAAGGAGGTAAAAAAGATAATTTCAGATTCCAACATTGAGGATAAATTAAAGAATAAATTAATCCCTACTTGTGAAACTATCCCAAGAATCTATGGGTTACCCAAGATCCATAAAGAAGGGTTTCCTCTTAGACCAATAGTTAATACCATTGGTTCCCCAACTTATGAACTTGCTAAGTATGCTGCAAAAATACTTAAGCCCCTTGTCGGAAATAATGATTCTTTCATCAAGGACTCTCATGATTTTGTGAATCTTATTAAAAATGGGAGAATAGAATGTGATGACATCCTTGTTAGCTTTGATGTAGTGTCCTTATTCACCAAGATTCCCCTTGATGAGGCTGTTCAGGTTATAAAAGAGGTTACTGATCCAGGAACTACAAAATTAGCTGAAATCTGCTTGCGATCCGTTGTTTTCACCTTCCAAGGAATATATTATGAGCAAACATCTGGTGTGGCAATGGGTTCCCCCTTTTCACCAATAGTGGCCAACTTATACATGGAATACTTTGAAAGGAAAGCCCTTGAATCATACCCTTTCAAGCCAACTTGGTGGAAGCGATTCGTGGATGATACCAATATAAAATGGACACATGGTAAAACAGAGCTTGACAAGTTTTTTATTCACCTAAATTCTATCTCCCCAGAAATGAAATTTACAATGGAGATGGAAGAAAATAGGAGCATCGCTTTTTTAGAAGAAAATAGGGCATAAGGTTTTCAGGAAGCCAACCCACACAGAAAGCTACCCTCACACTGATTCTCATCATCACCCAGCCCAGAAGTTTGGTGTTCTAAACACTCTTGCTATCAGGGTCGTTCGAATTTCAGACACTTAGCATCTAAATGAAGAGAAGGAGAATTTAGTCTCAACCTTTCAGAGTATAGGCTACAAATAAAAAGAGATTAAAAGAGCAATAGAGAAAGCTGAAAAAGGATGTTATCTGATGAACCTAGGGCCCAAGACCAGCCTCAGTATGGTAGAGTATTTCTACCCTATATTCATGGAGTAACAGACAAGATTGCTAGAATCCTAAGGAAGAGAAACATAAACACACAATTTTCAGCACCTCGAACTATTAGGCAAGGTATGAGGTCAGTAAAGGACAGTATTGATAAACACCAACTTAAGGGTGTCTATAAAATAGACTGTTTGTGTGGAAAAAGCTACATTGGTGAAACAGGTCGCTCCCTACAGACAAGACTCAAAGAACATGGAGCTGACATTAGAAATGAAAGGTCTCGTACTTCAGTCCTGGCAGAACACTCCTTAAAAACTAAACACCATGTCTGTTTGGAAAATACCTCAATTGTCGCAAGGGAAGAACAGCATAATAGGCGAAAGATTAGAGAAGCTCTTGAAATTATCAAACATCCGCATAATCTCAACATAGGCAATGGTATGGAGATTAGTAGAAGCTGGCTTCCCCTAATCAGAAAAATTAGGGTCACCAATACATCTCAGGTATAGAAATCAGTGGTAGGTTTTCCTCTCCCATTCTAATAGTTTAGTTGTTAAATAGCATTACTTTAATAAGTTAAGCATAATAATAATAATAGTACTTAATTACGACATTTACAATAGTGGCTATTTATCAGTAACTATTATAAAAATTGGTATAAAAAAAATATTAATTAGTTAATTATTAAAAATTAAAAATTAAAACATTCAATCATCAATTATTAATATTAATATTAACTATTTATTATTAATTAATTATAAGTATTAATATTAATATTAATATTATTTAATATTAATTAATATTAATATTGATTAATTTTTATTTACTAATTATTAATTATTAGTCATTAATTATCAATTATTAGTCATTAATTATCAATTATTTAAATTTATTATTAGGTCTTAGGTCTTCATATTAATTATTAATTATTAATCACTAATTACTAATTATTAATAATTAATATATATGTATTACTAATTTTAATTTTAATACAACACTCTTTAAAATTATTATTCATTAAATATCATTTTATAATAAATTTATCACATACTATTTTATAATAAACACTATACTAACATATAATATATATATTAAATATTAAATACAAAATACTAAGATTACTCATACTATTTATAATACTATACTAATATTAAAGCTTATATGAATTAAAATTTATAATAATAACTACTATATTAAAATCAATTAATTATTAATAATATTAAAATTAATTAAAAAGATTTTTATAATAATGATTAACATAATAATAATTTATAATTTGAAACAATTGATATTAAAACAGTTGACATTCATCTCATCCTTTAATCTTATCCCCTCATTACTATTTAATTCCCTCAATTTAGCTCTTATTCTATCAAGCATTCAAGTAGTCCTAATGACGGATCCGAGTTGGGATTTGAAACGTTGACAGAAAATAAGTTTTATTGTGGATTCTCCGGTAGCTATGTCTAAAGATATATACCACAGATGTCTAAAATCTAGAATCGTTTCCCTATACGGAGAGGATACATGGAGTGAAATCATTTTACTCGAAAAATTCAGAGTGAAGATAGCAAGAAGAGCTGCAGACCTTCATTTTCTCAAGAACTATCATGACAATAACCTCATTCCCCCATTTTCTCAAATTAATCGTAGAAATTCAGAGTGAAGATAGCAAGAAGAGCTGCAGACCTTCATTTTCTCAAGAACTGTCATGACAATAACCTCATTCCCCCATTTTCTCAAATTAATCGTAGATTACGTAACAAATATAATAGCAGGGAATTTTTTCAACTAAGCCTTTCTCTAATTAGAGCATAAATTAAGAGGATTAGAGCTTCTCTAGATAATTTGTGTAGCAAAGTGCTCTCAGCTCACCTGAAACTAGCCAGCAACATCAGCAAGGATCTCTGGTCTATTATTGATGCTAGGGCTGCTCTCAAAGCCAACAATGAAGGAATCATTGCCCAAAAAGGACAACACAAGAAATTATCCAATCTATTAAACAAGTCACAACATAAATATGACAGGCTGAACATTGCCATTGGGAATTCATAAATATCTAGATCTGCGCAATTTACAAGAATGATATCAGACCAACACTCAAGCATAAAACTTATAGAAAAAAAAGGACATGATAATACGCACAGCACAAAGAGAAATGATATCGTTTTAGTCAATGAAGACAATGGTCATATGCATAGCAAAGTAGAAGACTCGGGCATAAAACCATAAATCCGAAAAACGCAGTACGCAGAGAGCAATGTAAACGATTTAGTGAGGGACTGCAATCATTTATTGATTAGATCTGGCAGCATTAAGCGTGATGTTGATAGTGATAAAAATAGGAGTTTACATAGCAATTATGCACATATACGGGATGTGGTGGACAGCGTTATTGTACAAGACGCAGTTGGCAGCATTGTCAAAGGTAATGTGCATAACGCAGACGGTATTTTATATAGAGTGGATAGTGGCAATGTCAAGAATAATTCTCATAACGCGAACGGTGTGGGCAGCAACAACATTGACAACAGTAAGGTCAAGGGAAATGCGCATAACGTAGATTGTATGGGATGCAACTCAGACAACGTGGATTGCAATTATGTCAACGGTAATTCACAAAATGAATACGATATGGGCAACATTTCAGACACGGTGGGAAACATTAATTCACATAATGCTTCAGGCAGCAATAATGTTTTCAACAATAATCTCACACAGAATGGTAATATGCATAATACTAAGGGCAACATTACACACAATGTTGTTGGCAACATTATTGGATTAGAACACGATTACATTGACTCCATTCAAGGTTTAAACAAAGATAATGCTCATAATCATAATTTCGACAGGGGTAAAGATGAAACCAGAAGCAACCAGGGTTTAGGCAACGATATCTGTTATGAGAGATATGAGTCTTCAAAAAACACCTCTGAGACAAAACTAAAAATAAAAAGAAAAGTTGTAAACCTGTCTTCCCAAGAATTACGTCCTGGAGTAAATAGTGTCCTTAGCAAAGGTTTGGGATTTGCAGCTGCTCCTAAAAACCTTCCTATTGAGAATATGATATGTAGCATAGACAATGGGATTAATAACCTTCCTTTGGAAGAAAAAGAAATATTAAGACAAGAGTTCTCCCTCATTATGAGAAAGGAAAAAACTCCCAAAATTAATTTGAGTAAAGAAGAACAAAGAGCCTTCAAATCGTTGCGAAATAATGATAAAATGGTGGTTCTTAAGGTAGATAAGGGAGGAGCAGTAGTAATCTTGGATAAAGAAGACTATGTATGCAAAATTAATGAACACCTCAAATGTGGCAGTTATAAGAAAATGAGCAATAATCCCATCCCCAATATTATGAAGGAGATAAAAATGACAATTTCAGATTCCAACCTTGAGGATAAATTAAAGAAGAAATTAATCCCTACCTATGAAACTATCCCAAGAATTTATGGGTTACCTAAGATCCATAAAGAAGGGGTTCCTCTTAGACCAATAGTTAATACCATTGGTTCCCCAACCTATGAACTCGCTAAGTATGTTGCAAAAATCCTTAAGCCCCTTGTCGGAAATACTGATTCTTTCATCAAAGACTCCCATGATTTTGTGAATCTTATTAAAAATGAGAGAATAGAACGTGATGACATCCTTGTTGGCTTTGATGTAGTGTCCTTATTCCCCAAGATTCCCCTTGATGAGGCCGTTCAGGTTATAAAAGAGGTTACTGATCCAGGAACTACAAAATTAGCTGAAATCTCCTTGCGATCCACTATTTTCACCTTCCAAGGAATATATTATGAGCAGACATCTGGTGTGGCAATGGGTTCCCCCCTTTCACCAATAGTGGCCACCTTATACATGGAATAATTTGAAAAGAAAGCCCTTGAATCATACCCTTTCAAGCCAGCTTGGTGGAAGCGATTCGTGGATGATACCAATATAAAATGGACACATGGTAAAATAGAGCTTGACAATTTTTTTATTCACCTAAATTCTATCTCCCTAGAAATAAAATTTACAATGGAGATGGAAGAAAATAGGAGCATCCCTTTTTTAGACGTACTCATCGTCAGAAAAGAGGATGGCTCTTTGGGGCATAAGGTTTTCAGGAAGCCAACACAAAGAGAACGCTACCTTCATGCTGATTCTCATCATCACCCAGCCCAGAAGTTTGGTGTTCTAAACACTCTTGCTGTCAGGGCCCTTCGAATTTCAGACGCTGAGCATCTAAATGAAGAGAAGGAGCATCTAGTCTCAACCTTTCAGAGCATAGGCTACAAAGAAAAAGAGATTAAAAGAGCAATAGAGAAAGCTGAAAAAAGGATGTTATCTGATGAACCTAGGGCCCAAGACCAGCCTCAGTATGATAGAGTATTTCTACCCTATATTGATGGAGTAATAGACAAGATTGCCAAAATCCTGAAGAAGAAAAACATAAACACGCAGTTTTCAGCACCTGGAACTATTAGGCAAGGTATGAGGTCGGTCAAGGACAGTATTGATAAACACCAACTTAAGGGTGTCTATAAAATAGAATGTTCATGTGGAGAAAGCTACATTGGTGAAACAGGTCGTTCCCTGCAAACAAGACTCAAAGAACATGGAGCTGATATTAGAAATGAAAGGTCTCGTACTTCAACCTTGGCAGAACACTTCTAAAAGACTAAACACCATGTTTGTTTGGAAAATGCCTCAATTGTCGCAAGGGAAGAACAACATAACAGGCAAAAGATTAGAGAAGCTCTTGAAATTATCAAACATCCGCATAATCTCAACAAAGACAATGGTATGGGGATTAGTAGAAGCTGGCTTCCCGAATCAGAAAAATTAGGGTCACCAATACTACATCTCAAGTATAGCAATGAGTGGTAGGTTTCCCTCTCCCATTCTAATAGTTTGGTAGTTAAATAGCATTGCTTTAATAAGTTAAGTATAATAATAATAATAGTACTTAATTACGACATTTACAATAATAGCTATTTATCAGTAACTATTATAAAAATTGGTATAAAAAATATTAATTAGTTAATTATTAAAAATTAAAAAATTAAAACATTCAATAATCAATTATTAATATTAATATTAAAATTAATATTATTTGATATTAATATTAATTAATTATTATTTACTAATTATTAGTTATTAGTCATTAATTATTAATTATTTACATTTAATATTAGGTCTTACGTCTTGATATTAATTATAAATTATTAATATTAAATATTTATTATTAATTAATTATTAATTATTAATTATTAATTATTAATTACTAATTACTAATTATTAATAATTAATATATATGTATTACTAATTTTAATTTTAATACAACACTCTTTAACATTATTATTCATTAAATATCATTTTACAATAAATTTATCACATACTATTTTATAATAAACATTGTACTAACATATAATATATATACTAAATATTAAATACAAAATACTAAGATTACTCATAATATTAATAATACTATACTAATATTAATGCTTATATGAATTAAAATTTATAATAATAACTACTATATTAAAATCAATTAATTATTAATAATATTAAAATTAATTAAAAAGATTTTTATAATAATGATTAACATAATAATAATTTATAATAATTTGAAACAATTGATATTAAAACAGCCGACATTCATCTCATCCTTTAATCTTCTCCCCTCATTACTATTTAATTCCCTCAATTTAGCTCTTCTTCTATCAAGCATTCAAGCAGTCTTGATGATGGATCCCAGTTGGGATTTGAAACATTGACGGAAAATAAGTTTTATTGTGGATTCTCCAGTAACTATGTCTAAAGATATATACCACAGATGTCTAAAATCTGATATATAGTGTCTCCAAGATTGTTCCAAAACCCCCCAAGGGGGAAAACCTAGAAAATATGTTCTTCTTCTAGAATCAGATCGAAGTGAAAAATTGAAGACCCAAATCCATCCTCCAAGAGGCCAAAACAAGCCCCCCAAATTCTACTGCGTCATGATAGAATCCATCAATTTCAGCCATACGATATCTCACAAATCTCATCCACATAAAATCCTATACAACAGAAAAATCGCATATGTTTAATATGTTCTATTGCCCAGGAAACTCAGCAAGGATGGCATGAGTGAGGGTGGGGGTGTTCGTACACCCCATCATGGAATTTTTTTTGAATAATTAAGTATAGACATATGTAACGTATCAAGAAATCAAATAGGTGATTCATCACATATAATCAAGCACCTTTGTCAAGAGAATTTTCAAAAATATTTTCTATTTTAGGAACTAAATTTCGAAGTACCAAGATCTTCATATATTGAGAAAAAATAACTAATGGGTTGACTTGCTAGAAAATCATGTCACACAATAAGAAGAAGGAACATTAAATGTTAATGAGAGGTGTATCTCCTTTGAAATCCATTTTATGGTTATCAAAGGAAAGTATCAAATAAAAAAGGGTTACACACTATCGCACGTGGAAAATTCAAATTACAGGAAATAATTTTAATACTTCCCATGTACCTCCCTCACACTAAAATCCCTCATCCATTGAACCTATGATATAAATCGTTGTATTAGGTTTACATGATGCATGGGTTTAGTTAATTTCTTAGATTCCAATTTTCATCTTGGAGGCCAACCCTAATTAACTCAACCATCTTGTTGGGAACAGGTTCCCACAAGGATAGTTTTGGGGCTAAAAGCCCATGTTTTGGGTGAATTTTGTAATAACTTTGTAAAGTCTCCACATTGTGTGGTCGCGGAGCACAAAGGTGTCAAGAGTCATAAAGTGTTGTTCGCCCTTATTTTGTAAAGTGTAAAGATGGTTGTAAATATCCACCCATGGTCTGCAGACCATGGTATTGTATGAAAAGGAGCTAAGTAAGCTATAAGAAATTTTTGGAGTAAGTCAAGAAGTAGATAAGTTTTGGAGTCTTGGTAGGGAAGTTTAAGTTCTTCAGGTCGTAGCGTAGGTAGAGGCTCTGCATCTAAGTGAACAGATTCCTAGGGTGGAAGTCTGTAGCTAAGTGCGTGGACCCCTGTAGTTTTGTGTGCAGGGTAGATATCTAGTCTCTATTAAACGAATGATATTAATAAAGAGATGTATTCTACAAATTCTCTGTATTTATTTCCTGTTAATGCCTCTGGTAATATTGCGTTTTGGGTTTAGTTTACAATGTTTATGTGATGCGCGAATATATGTGATTATATTGGTTAATTGAACACAAATAAGAATATATGTTTATGCAGCGCTAACTATGGTTGATTAGTAAGATAATTAAAACACTTAAGATAACTTGGCAACCTATACAATATGTTGTCAAAGTAGTGCGAAAGTACCTAGATCGTAGGTTAAGGCTGTGTGAAGGTCAATTGTACACCTTCACAGAGGTATTGAAGGGAGAATAAAGGGTAGAATGACAGAGCCCTAAAGCTTAGTGACATGCACGAAAGTAGGACAAAGGGTATAAACCAACATCACGACCATCTCAGGGTGTGGAAAATTGGTTCCAGCACCCCCCCATACTGCTTCAGGTCAGACTTCGGTCCGCGCTCTGCGGGCTAATGCTGAAGGGCCAATAGTGTAGGGATTTATTTGGCTGACTAATGTTGAACGTGGGTCATGCCCCACAAAGCCAACAAATGATTCCGTTTCTGGGACCAGAATCTGCATGAGAGATGTGTGATGTCGTATCATTGGAATACAACTAAGAAAGAGATCAATGATTGGTTGGATAAGAAGATCCACAAATTCGTGGCGCTGGAGAATAGAAATCCACGGATGACAAAGGAATAGTGGCTTGATAGGTACCTATATACAGAAATACACGAGATCTATTTTTGTTCATTTCTAGTTGATTTATATGAGTGGATCGTGAAGCTAGCGGATAGCCAAGGAAGGTGGAGACCTAATGGTCCTATTGTATACACCCTAGAGCTAGTACAGAGACTGGAAGCATATGAGGATAAGATCAGCAGTGTTATCAATCATTGGCTCGATTGCATCATAGGAGGATAGTGAGGTGGAGCGACATTTTTTCAAAGGTTCGCAAGGTAAGTACTTGAAGTCATTAAATACCTAGATTAAGATGTTATTGTGCGAAAAATGGGTTATGCAGCTACCTTGATGTTCAGAGCTACGCGAAGTGGAAATACTTACAAAAACGAAGGAAGAAACAATCCTAAATATAGCCCACTGATCTCACCATCATTGGGTGACGAAGAGGGAGTAGCACAGGCTTCTCCATGAAGTGAAGTTTAGTTAATAAAATAGGGATTCTCGCGACTGCCACCTCCACCTACACCACCTTCACCTGCGACTTCACCCATACCACCACCCCCTCCAACGCATTTCAACATGGAAAATTTAGTGAAGTTGGCTTTGTTTAAGGGCTTGGGAAATGAGGACCTGGACTAGTTTTGGTTCATCGTGAAAGCTGTATGGGAAGCTTAGGGCATGATAGATGATCACATGAAGAAGACAACATTGGTTAGCACTTTGCAGGATGGCACACTAACTTGGTACATCAAGTACGCTAATGATAACCCAAACATTGGGTTGGAAGACATCCAGACCACACTAAATAAAGACTTCAGTAGGCCTAAATCCATGGCACATTTGATTGTGGGGTTCAAGGAATTTGAAATGAAACTGGGTAAACACCTTGGGAATTGGATTAGAGATTGAACTGTATAATCCGTGAAGTTAATATGAACTTAGAAAATGGAAAACATCACGAGTGGTTTGTGGCTTCGCTCCTGACTCACATAAGGGTTGCAATGTCACAACAGAAGACTACGACTCAGGTAGATGCCTTGGAGATTGCAATGAGACTGAATGAAAAACTGATGCAAGATACGAATTTGGGGGTTCAGCAAATCCATACATAGTTACAAAATCTTTTCCTTGAAATGCAAAGTTTCAAGCGGGACATAACAGTTTGACAGGAGGTCTGAAAAGAGGTATGGTGCTTGAAATGTAAAGGCAAAGGTCATGAGAAAAACCATTTCCCACCCTTTGTGAACTATATTACAGGAGGACCACAATGCCTTTGAGGTCAGAAGCCCAAGCAGGACTGAGCAAAGGGCCTGCGTTGTGGTGCACTATATGTAAGGTAACAGGGAAACATACGATGGATAAGCTTAATTTGTTGTAGAAGTTTGTACAAACACCACAAAGACTGTTTTGCAACTTCTGGTCATCGGTAGGGCATGATGAGCGCAACTGTAGAAGCTATGAATTGATGATGGACAGAACTCCCACCTATAATGTTCAGGTAGAAACGTGACCCCCTGACTAGAGCGATGGGATGGCGTGAACAAGCTTTAAGGGGCGCAAACGAGGCCGAGGCCTAGGAGGACCTAGCAGAGGTCAGGGATAGCTAATCTACTACAACTGTGGAGGACCAGGACACTATGCCTGTGAATGGACTAGCCCAACGCGTCCGTTGTGCAGATATTGTAATCAGTTTGATCATGAGATGAAGGACTATCCTACACTGATAGCAAGAATACATGACAAACGGGTATTACCACCTCAACCGACTCAGAACCTAAAAATGATGAGGTTTGAGCCCCACGATGAGGATCCAAATGTGAATATAGTGCTCTGAAGTGGAACTGTAATGAGTGATGATAAGGAAAAACAGCCTGAAGATAGTGCATGGCTTCACAAAGCTCTAGTGAAGGAGGTTGAATTTTATTTGGAGCTTGCATGTGAAACGTTCATGGAAGCAAAGAAGAGCTTCACTGAGGCCTTTACCTCAGGAAGCAAGGATAAGCATGATCAAGAAATGGACCCGTCCATGATTATGACCTTTCTAGAGACCTACATGAAGCTACTATGTGATAGCAAGGCTGTGAAGGGGTTATAGGAGCTTATAAACAGATGTGCCAAAAACACTCTGGGTGAACCATGTATGCTACGAAAGATTTGTAAGCATAAAGCAAGGACAGGGAAAGAGATGAGACTAACCACGTAGATAGGAGAATATGAAATGGATCAACTTATTTTGGATCTGGGCTTAGACGCGAACATTTTAGAAAAGCAGACTTGGGAGCGGATAAGAAGACCCACACTGCAGTGGTCTCCGATTCAATTAAGGATGGAAAACTAACATAAGATCATCCCCATGGGATGGCTGCAAGGAGTGAATGTAGATATTGAAGGTGCAAGCTCATTGGCTAACTTTGAAGTAATAGAAATTATGGATGACAATCCTGATATAATCGTGCCACTGAAAATGAAATAGGTAAATATTGGTACAGAGGCGAAGCCCAAATTCATGAAGATTGGAGACTACTGGGATGAAGTGACGGTAAATAAGGTTGTTGAATTGCTTCGTGAATACTAGAAGTTTTTCGCTACCAATTTTATAGAGCTAAAGGGGATAATAGGAGACCTGGGTGTTATGAAGATCACGTTAAAGCCCGACACGAAGCTAGTTAAGAAAAGACCTTACATCTCAATCCAAAGTATAAGGAGAAGGTCCGCTTAGAGCTAGACAAGATGCTCATGAAAGGCATCATTGAACCCATAGAAGAATCTGATTAGGTGAGCCCAATGGTGGTACATGAAAAGAAGTAGAAGGATGAAATAAGGATATGCGTAGATCTCATAAAGCTAAATGATGCTTGTGTACATGATCCCTTCCCAACTCCATTCACTGATGAGGTATTGGATAATGTAGGTGGCCAAAAAGCGTACTCCTTCACTGATGGGTTCTCTGGGTACCATCAAATTAAAATCACGCCTGAGGATAGAAGAAATACGACCTTCGCGACTCAATGGAGATGGTTTCTATACACAGTAATGCCTTCGGATTGAAGAATGTGCCTGCAAATTTTTCATGCATAGTCATTGCTGCATTCAAAGAATTCATTCATAAGTTTCTGGAGGTGTAATTTGATGACTAGACTATGTTTGGGTTGGTAAAACACGATGTGGCAAGTATTTGCTTAATGCTAGATACATTTTGGGTGTACTAGATTGTGCTCAATTTGAAGAGATGTCTCTTTTGTGTTCCTTTTGGGACTCAGTTGGGTCATGTTGTTTGTAGACAAGGATTGATTGTAGATCCCATGAATATTGCAGTGATACTTAACTTGGAGGTGCAAAGGAGTGTAAAATAGTTGCGCACAACCTTAGGATATACTGGGTATTACAGGAAGTTTATCAAGGGTTATGACTAGATCACCGCACCTATGGAGAAGATGTTGAAAAAGGATGTCATGTTCTATTGGAATGAGGAATGTCATCAAAGCTTGGATTTATTGAAAATAAAAATTTTAATCGCACTGATTTTAGTCTTCCAAGATTGGAAGAAGGAGTTTCATGTACATGTAGATGCATCATGTATAGCACTAAGAGCAGTACTGGAATAGGCTGGTGGAGAAGAATTGGACCATCCTATAGCATTCGTAAACAAGAGGTTATCTAAGGCTAAGAAGAACTATTCCACCATTGATCGCAAAGGCTTAGACATGGTATACGCGCTCCAGAAGTTTCAACACTATTTGCTGGGTGGAAATTTTAAGATGTATATGGATCATTCTGTGTTGAAATACCTGGTCAATAAGCCTGTGTTGCGGGGGAGAATCTATAGGTGGTTGTCATTGTTCCAAGAATATGATTTTGAATTTATTATGAAGCCTAGATGACTGAATGTGGGACCAGACCATTTGTTGTGCATTGAAATAGGGGAAGAGCCCACTAATTTGGAGGAGGGATTGCCTGACAAGTAGCTATTTGCAATGCATGTTGAGAATGGTCACTTTGAAGACATCATGCACTTCCTAACAATAGGAACCACCCCGAAAGGTAACACCATCCAACAAAAAAAGGATTTAGTGGTATGTGTGGTAGACTTTTCTATCGTTTCTGGTCATCTATACAAAATGGGATTTGATGAAGTATTACAACAATATGTACCACAGTTTGAGAGGAGCAGTATCCTCGCGGACACTCATCGGGGCACCACGGGAGGATTGTGGCAGCCAACCCTTCATCAGTATTCAAATGCTTATTTCAATGCGTGTGATGTGTGTCAATGGACTGACAAACCATCACGGAGGAATGAGCTACCTCTAAAACCACAGATGATGTGGCAGCCCTTTGAGAAATGGATGATGGATTTTGTGGGACCCATTCAACCCCAAGGGAAGAAGACGATAGTGTGGTACATTATCACCGCGACTAAGTATTTGAATCAATGGGTGGAGGCACAACCTGTGAAGGATTGCATAGGCACAACCACTACAAAGTTCCTCTTTGAGTATGTACTAACGCAATTTGGGTATCTAAAAATTCTGATGAACAATCATGGTACGCACTTTTTGAACAAAACAATTAGCGCACTGACTGAGGAATTTCAAGTATATCACAAGAAAATCACACCTTACCACCTACAAGCTAATGGGATGGTAAAAGGATTCAATAATGCGCTGGAAAACGTGGTGACCAAGGCTTGCAACACTCAGCAAAGTGATTGGGACCTGCGCATACCTACAGTACTACGGGCCTATCAGACGACATACAAAAAGTTGACTGGACAGACACCCTTTAGGCTTGTATATGGCATTAAAGCAGTGATGCCCATGGAATACATTGTGCCTAATCTACACATAGTGGCACTCATGGGTATGACAGATCACGGAGCCCTAGACGAGAGGCTCACCCAGCTGGCTGAGCTTGAGGAAGAGAGATTTCTAGCTGGATTTCACCAATAGGTCTAAAAGAAACACAAAAAATCATGGAATGATCGGTGCATTAAGCTGCGCACCTTTAAGATAAATGATCTGTTTTTGTTATAAGACAACAGGTTTGAAAAATTTCCAGGGAAATTTAGAATGCACTCGTTAGGGAGCTATGTCATTAAGGAGGTTAGCAATGGTGGAGTGGTTCAGTTGGTTAAATTGAATGGAGAACCCTTCCCAGGAAAGGTGAATGGCAGACGATTGAAGCCATACACCAATGATTCGGCTAGGTGACTATATGAGGGTAGCATAGTCTTAGCACTCTAGGCAGTTGAAAGGAGGGGTGGGACTATAAACTACACTTCCTATATTGGGGAACTGTGTGATCGGAGCATTGGGTAGAGAGAGGAAATGTCATAGGGTTCGCTACAACACAAAGAGAGTTGGGATACCTAGGGAGAAATCATGCAGGTCAGCTGGAAAGTGACTGTTAAAGTCATTGTTCATGATTTGATGGTAGAAATGCATCCAAATGGAGTGGGCGGTTGGAATTTAAGACAAACTTTATGGGTAAGATCCTTGGGAATATGCCACCAATTCGACATTAATGAACTGAATGTGGGGAGAATGGTGGGATTTGAATTCAAAATGCCCTGTAAATTACAAGTGGATGCCGAGCAAAAAGCACTTGGCATTTTTAGAATTGAGTTGTTGAGCTCTTAGGCACACATGAACCATGAATTCTTTGAAGCTTTGATAGTGAGTTCAATGTTTGAACAATTACCAAAGGAGACACAAGAAATGTTGAATAGTTTCATGTTGATACCCGCAAAAGCTATGGATACCAAAGGAGTGACAGTCGAGGGGGCTATGCTAGAGGTTGTTAGTGAGGCAGACAGAGCTACCCCAGAGGTTGCAGAAGTATTAGCTGAAGTTCCCAAATCACCATGGATGCCTAGAATGAAGCTGACCCAAACTAAGGAGAGTGTGAAGGATAAGAAGGGCAAGAAGGTTGTGATACCAGTGTGCGTGTCACTAAGAAGAAACCCACTGAACGACAAGCACACCACATAGGAAAAGGGAAAATCCATTAACCTGGAGATGGAGCATGAGGAAATTGAAGACATCCTAATGGATGATGAGGACTTGGGTGTAGAAGTGGAGGAAGTTGAAGTCCAGGGTGTCGATCCTATAACTAAGTTGCTCGAGTACATCCCTCCATGTAAGGACAATACCAAGGTGCCAAAGGACATTGACGAGAGCAAGGCCCCCTTGCAAACCCCTTTGTTTTTGGACGGGATTGTTTTTGAAGGAGCACACTTGGGGTGGGTTGCTATGTTAAAACTGGAAGATTTGGACATAGCTGACCATGAGAAATTCCCACACTTAGCGACAGAGAATCTAATGCATCAGATTATTGACACAACCACCGGGATGAGTGCATTACAGCCATGAAAGTGTCTCAGGGGAGTAGACAAGGCAGGTCTACTCAACCTACTATGGGTGTTGCACTACAACCACACCCCCATTATAGTATTGGTCATCAAGCAGTTGTTATACTTGGTGCATGATGGGTGTCTGTGGTTAGAGGAGTCGATACCCATCACCGACAGGTTGATCCATAGGATCACACAGTTGCCCTACACAGCGGAAAATCTTTCCATGATGTTTGGCAAAAAATGTGACGAGCAGGCCCTCGTGGAGGCCATGAAGGAGAAATTCAAGCTCGTGAAGAATCAACGAGGCTATGCTATCTCGGGTATCCATAACCCTAGAGTCAAGGTGGCTACGCAGATTTTGGCACGAAAGGTTATGGGGAAGTGTCGCGCATTAGAAGTTTCAACACAATCGTTGCTCTTGCAACCCAATGAGCCGAAGGAGTCCATTTCAATTGGGTGTGCTCACTATCTCTATGGTGAGTTCCTTGCGAACTACTGCAAGGCACAAGAGCTCAACAATATGCATGGCTCTTGCTGTCTATTGTGTTGGTAGCCTGGAAGCTGTCGAAAGATAGTCAATTCCCCTCAGTCATGCCGAGATTGCCAGAAGCTGTGAAATATGCTTCGTAATGAGTGACCAAGGATGCTTAGTGCATCAAATACAATAAGATCTTCTGGATCTTTGATGGGAATGAAAATCCGCATGGCTATCAATCAAAAACTCCAGTTGTTACCTACTATGTTTGCCAACTTGTAGGGGTACGTGGAATTCAAGGAAGACTTTCACCATGTGTCGATCAGGGCATGAAAGGACCCTACGTAGACATGGTATGACTTGCCTTACTTGGAAATGGATGACGGAATTGATGTAGTACTTGATCTTTGGCCGACAGAGTGGTGCACTACCTCAGACTTGTTGGTGGGGGCGAGCAAGTCCGCCGCACAATGCGAAAAGGAGGAGGCCAAGCTCAAGATGGTACAATTGGTTGAGAATAGGAAGAAAGAGGCTGCTTCCAAGGCCCAGGTGGAGCGTGATGTTGCCCAGCAGATGGAAAAGTAGATAAGTGAGATAGAGCGTGGCTCTGACAAAGGCACGAGGTTGCCTTCGCCTGATATAGAGGAAGAAACAGACGAGAAAATAGAGCAGCATGGAGCGGTTCTGGAGACGACAACAAACCGCATCAAGTGTCCAAGTGAGCAAGGGAAATTATGGTTGAGGAAGAAATCCAAGGCCACTAACGCATGGCTGGACCCAATCACCCTCACAGAGGGTGATTTGCATGACATTACAGACACGGTGTGGGATGTCACTGCAGAGACACTACAACAGTTTGAGCAACATGACCAACTAGTAATGGGGGCCATCTAGATAGGTCTACAGGAGCTACAGACTTACGTATCATAGGCTGGCACGGTGTTCGCTAGCCTCACTATTATAACTTCAAAAGCTGCCGAGATGCTGCGTGTGAAGGTCTCTGGCACGATAGTGCTACTTGATGGAGCACTCACCACAGAGAAAGAAGATGACATGCCCACTGTCAATGCCCTCAAGGGAGTGGGGTTGAACTTGGTAGCACTCCATAGCAATGCACTCTAACTATTGCAGGATGGAGTGATTGCAGAGCTGAGGGCCTGCGAACAACACACTTTTCATGTTATCAGTGAGAAGAGTATTAATAATGAACAGATAGCCCTACAGTGAGACTATGCCATCGTCACCATGACTGAGGTAACTGACTGAAACAAGCGCATAGTTCAGGTTGTGGAGCAAGCATGCCGAATGGTCTCGGAGTTGGCCATTCTTGAGGAAGCACTGATCGAGGTGTGCGTCCGCAAGCTTTCTACAGGGGTTCACAATTCTCACACAAAGTTGGCTAGGGTTCAACTTGAGTTGAACCTACAGATTGCAGATCTACAGTTGAACTCCCAACCTTCAACTCTGCCAGAAGTAGAGGAGTAGCGAGCAACCACGGTCACAGAGGTGATAGTGGCTGTTGGATACCTATACTAATAGGTTTCATATTTCATGATTGGCAAGAGAAAAGCCAAATATGCTCTGCTCTGGTGTCCCAAAGATCCCATATTTCTTAGAAAGCAAGAGCTGGGTAAAGTGTTTCAAGTATTGAGGACCTTATTTCAAATTTTGTGGATGATTCAACAGTCTAATCTGGATCATGCCATGTTTCAATTTTGAGTTTTAGAATAGAGAAAGAAGTCTGTCCAAACAGCCTAGTCTTGGCAGACAAGTAGTTCAGGTAGAGAAGCAAAGGTTCCCAAAAGTTTAATCTGGGACCTTGGAAGACATAAGGGTAGAAGTAGGTAGAGAGAAAAGGAAAAAGCCAAAGAAAAGAAAAGGCAATTGAGGGTTGCAAGTCCAAGTGCCCCTCCAAGAAGAAACAAAAAATGCTAGGCAAAATAGTTGGGTAGGCAGTTGTGGTTGCAGAAAGAATATGATCACCATTACACAGGTATCAATAGGTCTCTTGCCAAGGCAATAAATCTATCAGCAAACAAAGTGGTGAATTCCATGAACTCACAGCAAAGAGGATCACTAACTTCTTTTTCTTCCCTCTCTAGTCCATCACTAACACCCCCTTTCTAATTCCCCTCCTTCATTCATATTAACTCCTAATTATACTATATAACCTCCCCTATCTTACCCCCACCCCTAATAATATTAACACTAAGGTGTATAAAACCCCAAATCTTATGTATATTCCCTCCCCTAGGCATCTGGCCACTTTGGTGAACCTATTCCACCCTATTCCCCCTTTGCTGCAAGATACTTTACCCTCAAATCACCTCTGCATTGATAAAAACCCCTCTCCAAACCCCTTTTGCCTATAAAAACCTTTGCAAAGGTTAATACCCGCCTCTGGCACGTTCCCCAATCCTACCACATTATTGGTTAAACGAAACATTTGAAAAAACCCATAAAAACCCACAAAGTTTAATCTTTTCCGCCCGCAGTATGAAGCGCGCATCTTTCTCCTCCGCCAGCCGTCGGATCAAGCCCATCAGATCCGACGGTCCACATCAATATCGGAGCACATCCTATGGCGGCACTTTAACCTCCGGGAAAGTGATGTTGCGCCTTGTCACGCCTCCTCCACGCGTCGATCGATGAACCATCTCGGAGCCAAGTCTGACAGCCTCTGCGCCGTACCTAAACCGCCCCGAGAAACCGCGGCGGTTAAGGCCTTAACCATGACCGCTGCGGTTTGACTGCCACCTACCCGTCGCTGACTCGCCGCCACGTCCTTGTCTGCTCGTACCTGCCTTTGTTATTGGTCCACCTCGCTGCTGACTGGGTTGCCACCTCACCGCCCCTTTGACCAGTCACCCACTGCCACGTCGCCCGATGACGTCAGCTGACGTCACCTCACCATGACCCACCAATGACGTCATGCTGACGTCAGCAGAAAAAAGCGCCAAATCGGTAAAATAACCCATATTTACCAATTTTCCCGTGTTTTTTACCACTTTCACTGTTATTTCTGTTGGACGCTCTGCATGACCGTTTGCACTCTAATTTTCGCCAACCAGTCTATTAGCCCGGGCGACCTCCTCAAGCAGCAACTGTGCACCTTTGCTTCAACCTCTGCTCATCGAATTACAGGTATTTAGACCGTTTCGCCCTCCATACGACCTTCATTAAGCTTGAAATTGCTCAGAGGGATAGTAGAACCATAAAAACGCTATTTGCACCGTTCATTTCCATTTGTTCATCCACCATTGTCATTGTGAGGGCCAAGAAGTACCTGCAGAGCTTTAGAAACCTGCAATTCACATAAAACCACTGTAATTCACCATTTTCCCGGCAGAGCTCCTAATAGATATAATTCACCCGATTGGAGAGTTCAGTTAGACCACAGAGAAGTTCTGTCACTAGACTCCAGTAGTATTTCAATTGCTATTGAGAGAATTCCCCTTGGATACTCAAAACATCAACTGTTTCCACAGAGAACTGCCTCCAGACTGTGTTTTTACCATTCCACTTGTCCACCTGCAATTCTTGCATCTTGAAGAGCTATGGAGACCCCTATTGCACTGAATATTAAGCCCATCAATGCTCCTCACCAGGAATTAGCATGGAAAGCCCTGGGAGACATGGACTACCAAATGCTGGATTGGTTCCCCATGGGAACCAAGTACAATATTCAAATGTTGAATGAATTAAGGGCCCAGCACCTTAGTGGGGCAGATATCTTGGGGATTTGGGAGTCAAATTTGCCCATATACAACCTTCCCCAAGTCAATCCTATGCCAGAGCTCATTTATAGCTGCCAGGAATGCTATGACCCCAGCCAAAGAGCAGTCATGAGCCCCACAGGCCTAGTCCTGTTCCAGATCACCCCAGAGAGCATAAACCAGATGCTGCGCTTCAAAACAGCCAAGAAATTGACCCCTCTATCCATGCAGAATCTGATTAACAGAGGGATCAAGCTGTCCAGTGACCAGATTGTCAAAATCAACCAACTGTTTGTCACACCAGGCTCTGAAACAGTCAGAACCCCTCCTATTGGGTACCAATATCTAAATGAGTTGGGCAGAATGTTGGTGGATCTAATTGGCTATGTCCTAGGATTCAGGGGGTTGGAAGATGTTGATGACAGCATAATGGCAATGCTGTCTATATTTGCCCCTGGTAAGCCTCCAGCTGTGCAGTATGATTATGCAACTTACATAGCAGAGAAAATCCATGAGCAGTTCATGAATTTGAAAAGGGAGAGACTGTTCAGGTACTCCTCCTATATATATCATTTATTCCTTTTCTACCAGCCAGCTACCTTCTCAGTTCCTTTGAGGCCACTCAATGCCCAAGGAATCCCAAGATCAGTTGTTTTCTGGACCTCTGTCTTTCATTCTACCTCAGTATCACCCCATACATACTGTGAGTTTATTGATTTATTTGTTCATCCAGCCCTAACAGCGCTGCAAGGTACTCCTCCTCCTAGATTAACCGATGAAATGAAGAGGATTCTACATTTGAACAAATCTTACAATATTGGCAACTGGTACTTCTACCAGAACCACACAGTCATTAGGATATATGGCTGTGAATTGAACCCATTTAGGTTGCCAAGGTATGTCCCCATGAGGCTTTTCGCCTTAGAATATTTCAGGCAGTTTGGGAACTCAGATTACCTTCACTTTCAGAGTAGAAACAAGAAGTCACAATTGAAGGTAAGAAACCAGCTAGGTTCCTTCCTATATAATAGGAAAGAGGAAGGGTGGAAAGAGGCAGACAACATCCTGGAAGGCCTCAGATTGCAGACCAGTTTTGAATGGATTCCCTATGACCCCAATCATTCTATCTCCCTCAGAAGAATTAGATACAAATTGGGCAACTATGCACATAAAAGACAACCTGAAATTGAACAGTATGCCAATGCACTAGATTGGGAAGAGGGTACACTAGTAGAACAAGTCACTAAGGAAGAATTACTTGAGAAAGAAGCTAGGAATGTGCAAAAAGAAGCTGACTTGGAAACTTGTGGACAGGTGCCCCTCTCCTACAGAAAGCAAATTGGAACAGCTGCTAAATCTTCAGCAGCACAGCAGCAAACTACTGAGAAGACACCCCAGGCAGCAAGCAAAGACAAAGGAAAACAGGTGGAACAGCCACCTATATTGACAGAAGAACAAGTTGACACCTTGCTACAGCAGCAAGAAGAAATGGAACAGCAAGAACTGGGGCAGCAACAAGAAGAAGCACAGTCCAGTGAACAGCAGCCCTTGCAGCAGCAAAAGGGGACAGATCTACCTAGTTACACTGAGCAGCAGCCCCAAACAGAGGTGCCTCCCAGGACAGACACCAATGTAGACACCTCAGTCCTCCAAACACCACAGAAGGAGGACTTGACCAGGAAAAGGGAGAGAGAGACCCCCCACACCTCATCCTTCATCAGAGGAGAGAAGAGACAAAGACTGAATGACTCCCAAGAGGAGGACATAGCAGTAAGGCAAGCCATGGGCATGGGCCCACCCAGTGGAGAACTTTCGGCCAGCTCATCTCAGCGTGGACATGACATGACTATGGGAGGAGAGGTCAGCTCCTCCGGTCAACATAGAGAAGGGCAGTCAAGTATAAAGCAGCAATTCATTGACATCAAAAGGAGGAGTGATCCCATAAAAGTGCAGCTGTATAATCACTTGTTAAACCTAGCTCCTAGCAACCAGCAGAGACTCATGTCTGCTTTCGATGTGAGCGAAGGCAAAATGACAATGAGCCACTTCATGCCCACAACTTTGCATCCTCAGTCCACCTCGGACTATCTAAGAACCAACATGGAGGTTCTTGCCAAAGACATACACCCTATGGACAAGATTGAATTACATAAACAAACTGGTGAAATGGTGTATGCCTGCCTGGCAGATGAGACATTGGAGAACTACAAACTAAAGAGCAGCCTGGATAACACAGCTTCTCAGCTGGAATTAGAAAGAGCATCATCACAAGCCAAGGACAATAGGATCAAGTCCTTGGAAGAGGTAATTATAGATATAGGGCATGATCCTAAAGATGTCAAAGGCATCCAAGAACTCCTGAAGATAAGGGATGCAGACATGGCGGCCCTAAGAAAGAAAATCAAACTCCCGGCCACCATCCATCCACAAACAGATGAAGTTGCCCAGCAAAGGCAAGAAAAGGATACTACAGACCTGCTGGTATCCCTATATAAAGAGCTGGTTAGGACTCAAGACCAGCTAGGACAAACTGAAGCTGCAAAGGCAGCACTACAAGAAGCACTGAAGCAAAGAGAAGAGGGCCAACCCTCCCAGCCTCCTCCTGTGATAATAAATCTTGAGGAAGTCCCTCCAAAGACTACTCCTCCTCCTCAGCAAACAGAAGCTACAACACCAACTACAGCGCCATCCACAGCAACAACAAGTACAACATCGGAACAGGCTACTAGTTTAGACATGCAAAAGCTGCAAGCTGAGATCCAAGCCATGGAATCTCAAATGAAAGAGCTGGATGAACTTAAGAAAACCTTGGCTAAGGTAAATGAAAAGTTTGACAAGAGCAAACAGAATGAGGCAGCCAAGGAGAGAGAGGTAAGAGCTCTTAAGAGGAGAATTGCTGAACTAGAGAAAGAGCTTGCACTAGAAAAAGTGACAGCTGAAATGAAAGCAGTGCTATGGAGCAACATTGGGCGGTCCATTGCCAACCAGTGGCAATATATTGAGACCATGGATGAGCAAATGGTGCTCATCACTAAAGCAAACAGAGAAGTACAGAGAGCCAGGGCAAGCCTTGGACACATGCCAGAAGCTGCCACTAGGATGATCAATATTCTGAACTATAAGACTAGCTCTCAATTAGCTGTCATGGGAATCACCAACAGGACAGAAACAATTGCTGTAGCCAAAAGAGTTATAACATTGAGGAACTTAGTTGGAACACTGGAGAGGAGGACACAGGATATGCAGACTGAAATCAACAGATTCCTGGAAAAATTCGTGGCACTACAGAACAGAGGCCTCCCCAGCATTTTAAGCAGTGTAGGAAGACTGCTCACCCTAGACAATTACAACAAGAGAATTGATGCCCATGCAGTAGCAGAGATTGCAAAACCGCCCAGCACTTCAGCAGACGCAGGGCCAGCAACCGGGCAGACTATGTATGACAGGGTGGAGAACCTATTTTTCCTCATGAATGAAGTTGAGCATCTGTTTGATACACCACCTAACTTCTTCAAATTCACAGAAGCAGATGAAACTCTAGGGGCAATCTTAGCACACCAACTGCCCACACAGGATGTCTGGAGAAATTTGTCACAGACAATTTTGTCAGGCCAGAATCAGTAGCGCTAATTCTCCAGGCAAATAAGCATACATGCGCAGGCACAATTTTGAAGAAAGATATCTACAAGGAAGAGGCAGAGGCTGAGCCAACTCAGCAGGACCATTGACTCACCACAAGCAGCAGTCACAATCACAGGTGAAAAGTCCAGGATACAGCGTACAAGCCTTAAAGACAGGTCTTCCAGCATTTATTCAGAATATCTCGACCGACTTAGCTGTTCCCAAAGGCTAAAATATCTTCTGACAGAGCATTAAAATGCCTGTACTCTGTAATCAATGCTGTATTAAATTTTGGTCATAATATCTTAAGTAGTTGGTAAGAATGTACAATCTGAGATAACTCAAAACTCAGATATTTTGTAAATCACCGCAAGTATATATTCACCCTTCACAGCAGTTGAAGGGGTTGATGTAATTTTCTTTTGAGAACTCTCTCTTACTGTAATATTTTCAGAGAATTAATACAAAGGAAGAATGGAATTTCCAAGGTGTGGTGTACTTTGATGTATTGTGGTGAAAGATGAATGTTACAGGATTCCAGGGTGTTGCATAAAACAATAAGTATTCTCAAATCTCTTTGTTATATGTTTTCGAGTCTTTTGTTCTCTTTTGTTGTTTAAATGTTTTACACTTGATAGCAAGGTGAAAGGATAGTTCCAGGACTTAACTTATGATTACCCTGGACTCAAACTGAGCTATTATACATGTTTTCCTCAGATACAGTGACAGAATTGTAATTCTTAATTGCTGCATTTCAAAACTGTGTCTTTTACTGTGATAGGCATTCTCAGGGATTCAATTTTTGCCCCTGAGACCTCTGTCTTTTCCTCTTAAACCTGTCTGTTGGGAATATATAAACAATAAGTGAAAATCCTTAAATGCTTTCACTGTTTTTGTTACCTGTTTCCAGTCATTTAATCAAAAAATCTGTTCTATTAAGCACTCAAATGGCCTTGTAAGTTCCATCTTTCATCTCAAAGTTTCAAACACATATAGCCACAGACTCCATTGCCCAATGGTATTCAACCTCTCTGAGAACTACATCACTGGAATCTAAAAGGAGTTTCATCAACCAAAACATAAACAAAACCTGTGCATAATAGCTAGCCTAAAACCCTATCATAAACAGTTACAAATCATAAAGAGAGAGCCCTCTCTGATCACAGTTTGGCTAGAAACAGTGATCCAAAGATTGGTTAGTGGTTACCCCGGCCGTATTCCCTTGGGAGTCATAGGGAACAACCTGGGTGTTAACATAATTGGCGACTCCACTGGGGACTTAAGATTTTTTCAATTACTATCTATCTTCCAAAGCTACCATCAAGCCTGAAACTAGCCAAGAAGCCTTAGGACTGTTTCTCTAATACAGGGACAGCTTTAGGGAAGAGTTAGCTAGGGAAACTTCATCTTAGCTTTGAGACCTATATAGTCATTCCAGAATTCTTGTTCAGTCCTTGTACATATAAAACTTCTGTATAAAGTTCTAAAAGAATACTTAGAAGCTGGCTCCCAAAAGAAACCCAAGGCACACTAGGGCAAACCCTGACCCTAATCAACCCATCATTGTCGATAACCCAAATATCATACCAAAGAACATAAGGAGACAGCAAAAGCAGGACAAGCCTGCTGATTCAAATATAAGTTCGGACCAACCTATCCTCATTCCCACTCCTTGCAAAGTTCTTTTCCGTTCCACACCCAATTCCCCCAGTTCACCATCAACCCCTCAAAGTCCTCTCCTTCCATCTTCACCATCTGCACATACTCCCTCAACCAGTTCCCCACTTATTACCCATCCTCTTAACCCGGTTACACCTGTAATCCCTGTTGTCCCATTTGTTCCTATTAACCCTATAAACCCCATAAATATGGCTAACAGATATGCACCTCTGCAGATACCAGCCAATGCTCCAGCTCTACCCCAAGACTACCAAACTAGACTCTCATTTTTTGACTCCCATGGCCCTTTGACAGCCATCCAGCATGCTAAAAAGATGCAAGACCACTTTGAGACCTATGAAATAGATGATGACAGTGTCAGGATGAGAATCTTTGTTCAAAGCTTAACTGGGGATGTCAGAACTTGGTTTAGATCCTTAAATGCAAATTCCATTGCAACCCCTGAAGTTCTATACCAGGAATTTACCAACAGATGGGAGAAAAAGAGAGATCCGCACCATATACTTGGTGAATATAACACTATTAAAAGAGGTCCCCAAGAAACGGTTTTGGAGTATTGTGCTAGGTTTAACAACATATACAATGCTATCCCCCAGAACTTAAGGCCCCCTCCTGATTTGGCCCTTTATAACTTCCCTGATGGTTTTGATTCTGATATGGCCTATCAGTTGAGAGAAAGAGACCCTCCAACCCTTGCAGAAGCCCAAAGGGTTGCAGTCACTGTAGAGGCCAACCTAATTGCCAAAAGAAACAGGGCAAAGCTGGAAAAGAAGACTGGTTTCAAAGAAGAACCCTCGGGTTTTGATCAAAAGTTAGATGCAATTCTAAACAACATGAAAAGACTAGGTGAGAGAGTGGAATCAGTAGAAAGGAAATCATCATGGGAGGCACCACAAAACAACCCTCCTAGAAACCCAAATTTTAGGAGAGTCCAGAACCCCAATATAGGAAAGACAGGTGCTGACCAAGATATCAGACCCCCTTTTCAAGAAAACTATGCAGAAACTTCCTCAGCAAATCAGCTCAATGAGGATCTTGAAATCAACCTAATAGGTCTGGATGGCAAAAGTCATGTATTCTTAACTCAGGAGGACCATGAGGAGGATGAAAGCAAAACATTCCAAACTCAATCAGGAGAATCCTTTGACTTTAAACAAGGATATGATACTGCTGTCTATGAAGTCCATAAGCAATACAAACTAAGGAGTAGGACTGTGAACGTGAATCAGCCCGAAAAGATAAAGGAGAAACAACAATCTAAAGAAACCTTAGTCACTGAACCTAATGACAAAACAAACTTGCCTACAAAGGAAGTAGTGGTTGAGGAGGTCACTGAACTACTGTCCCCACCACAACAGCCCATGGCAGCCTCGTCCTCTCACCCTAACCCAAACATTAACCCTCAAGACATCAATATAAGGGGCAGGTTCCAAAATCAGGATGAAATCCACCAAGAAGATCTAATGAACAGAGAAAGAACTGCTACCCGTGACTCCAAAATCCAAATTGATAAACCCTTTGACCTAGGAACAGAGATTGGCAAGTTAAAGATAGCAATTCCCCTTTCAGAGCTAGCCAAGCATGACATATATAAGCAACAGATCAAAAAATCCCTTCAGCTCACCAACAGCAAAGATGATGTAAATGTGCTAGATGACACTCCAGAATTACTGTTTGGCCCAGAGGTAGATGGAAAAACAGTAGTCACAGGGGTTTTACCTTTTTATGTCAGCTTGCATATACATGACAAAATACTGCATAATGCAATGTTTGACTCAGGGGCCTCTCACAACCTGATGCCAAAAGCAGTCATGGAAAGATTAAACTTAGACATCACAAGACCATACAAAGACCTGTTTTCTTTTGATTCTAGTCAAGTCAAATGCTTGGGCCTAATTAAGGATTTATGTGTGTCCTTGGTTCAATTTCGCAACAAAACCATTTTAATGGATGTTGTTGTTGCTGATATCCCACCCAAATATGGGATGCTCTTATCAAGATCATGGGGAGCGAAACTCCAAGGCTCCCTGCAATTAGACATGTCATATGCAACCATCTCTGTCTTTGGACAACCAAAGAGACTTTATAGGGAAACACTCATGAAATATATGGTCAGCAGTGAAGAGAAACCCCAAAATTTCCCAATATACGCTGTTCATTCGGACATAGACTCCTTTATCCTCTTTAATGACAGTGCAGGCCTCTCAAGCAGTGATATTAAGACGGTGACACTTATACAAGAACAAAACCTTGATCAAACAAGTAGCACCTGTCAAACATCAATCAGTTCAACAAGACACTTTAGCTCTCCTCTAGTGGTCAAAGATGGTCAAGCAAATGATGAAGTTATCCTAGAAAACAAATGGGAGAACAAACCCCAACTCATGCTCACACTACCATCCCATGAACAGAATTTGAAATCTCCTGACCAGCAAGGCATCTGGTGGGTCCTAGAATTTGATGGCTCAGTTAACAAGTTAGGGGCAGGAGCTGGAGTATGGATACATAACAAAGAGAAAGGCTATGCAGAAGGCCGGGCTTATAGATTGAACTTTAAATGCACTAACAACATGGCAGAATATGAAGCTCTGCTACTAGGCCTCAAGATTGCAAAATCATTACAAGCACATAGCCTCTCAATCAGGGGGGACTCTGATCTAGTAATTCAACAAGTAAAAGGGAATTTTGTCACCAATGACAAAAGGCTGAGGTCCTATAGGTCTGCTGTAATTGAAATACTAGAGACTTTCTCCGAGTTTGTTATCACAAAGATTCCAAGGGGCCACAATCTCCATGCACATAGCTTGGCAACATTTGCCAGCACCTTCAAATTTCCATTAGAACCCAACAATTGTTTCACGGCAGAGGTCAAATATAGGCCTTCTATTCCAAACAATGTCAAAGAGTGGCAAGTATTTGAGAATGACATGCAAATAAACAACTTTTTAACCTTGCAACAAGAGTTTACAGGATTAAATATTGACCTTGAGACAGCAAGTCAATCTCAAATAGTTGATGGACCAAGTCAATCACAATTACAGTTTCAACAGTCTGACCACCCAATGTCACCTAGAACAGCCAAACAATTACTCAGTCCAACCATTTTCAACAAAGAAAACATTCAGCAAATTCACCAAATTGACTGTGAAGAGCTGAGCAACGCTGAAGATGAAATCATACAACTCAAAGACAATCTTCTTCCAGCAGGCCTTACCCCACTAGAGGATATTTTTGACTCAAATGATGTCCCCAGGAAACCAAAGATGCAGCCATTAGATGCAACAATTGAGGAATGCAACATTGGTACCACTGACAAGCCTAAAATAATAAAGCTATCTGCTGCTTTACCCCCTGATCAAAAGCCCAAATATATTGATCTCTTTAAAGAGTTCCAAGATGTCTTTGCCTGGGGTTATGAGGACTTGAAGTCTTATGATACCTCTGTTATCCAGCACACCATTCCCCTCAAGTCTAATCAAAAACCATTCAAACAGAAATTGAGAAGAATCAATCCTGTGCTCCTTCCTTCCATTGAAAAGGAATTACAAAAAATGTTCAAAGCTGGTATCATAGCACCAATCAGGTTTTCTGAGTGGATTTCAAATTTGGTCCCTACAAGAAAGAAAACTGGTGAGATTAGACTTTGTGTAGACTTAAGGAATTTGAACCTAGTGTCACTCAAAGACAACTACCCCTTACCCAAAATGGACCACATTCTTCAAAGGGTAGTAGGGGCCTCAAGAATATCATTGTTGGATGGTTTCTCAGGTTTCAATCAAATCCTGGTACACCCTGATGATCAAGACAAAACTGCATTTACTACCCCATGGGGCACTTTCAAGTATGTGAAGATGCCCTTTGGATTGAAAAATGCAGGGGCAACGTTTCAAAGAGCAATGGACATTGCTTTTGCAAAGGAAATTCATGACTTCTTGGTCATTTACTTAGATGATCTTACACCCTTTTCAAAATCTGACCAAGAACACTTGAAACATTTAAGACAAATCTTCATAACATGCAGGAAATACGGTATTTCCTTAAACCCCAAGAAGTCATTATTTGGCTTGGAAGAAGGGAAACTTCTAGGGCACATCATTTCGAAAGATGGCATAAGAATTGATCCAGATAGGATACAAGCTATCCTACAAATGCCTCACCCAAGGAATGTTAAGGAGCTGCAAGGATTCTTAGGAAAAATCAACTTTTTGAGAAGGTTTATCCCAAATTTAGCAGAGTTAATCAGATTACTAAACAACATGCTAAAGAAGGATTCAAAGGTCAAGTGGACCGTTGAAGCAAAGCAAGCCTTTGAAAGTATAAAATTGGCCTTGACTCAAACCCCAGTGTTAACTAACCCTCAGTTTGACAGAGACTTTATTATTTTTTCTTTTGCCTCCCAGCATACTATTGCTGCTGTATTATTACAGAAAGATGACCAAGGGAATGAAAAGCCCATTGCTTTTTTCAGCAGAGCTCTTAGAGATGCTCCTCTAAAGTACCAAATAATGGAAAAACAAGCCTATGCCTTAATCAAAGCTATCAAAGACTTTAGGATTTACATCCTTTACTCCCATGTTGTGGCTTATGTACCAAGTCCTATTGTCAAAGACATTCTCACACAAGAAAACTTAGAGGGTAGAAGAGGAAAATGGATTGCAAACATACTTGAATTTGACATTGAAATAAAGCCTACAAAGCTGATAAAAGGGCAAGGTTTGGCCAAGTTAATGACAGAAGCAAATTTCCAAGCCTTAGATATCAACCAACTGGACAGTGAAACAGAGCTGGCGACTCCAAAGATCAATGTAGCCTTTGAACAATCTCCATGGTACTCTGATATCTGTTATGTATTACAAAACCTGTGTGCTCCCCCAGGACTGTCCAGAACTAAGTCTAGGTTCCTAAAAATGAAAACATCTAAATTTTGTGTGATAAATGAGAATCTACTCTGGAAAAACCATGAAGGTATTTTGCTGCACTGTCTTCTTGAGAGTGAAACTGACAATATCATGCAAGAATTCCATGCTGGAGACTGTGGTGGACATTTGTACTGGAAGTCCACCGTAGACAAGATATTAAGGGCTGGTTATTACTGGCCCACTATGTTCTCTGATGTGAAGAAATTCACAACATCATGCCACAAGTGCCAGCTGTTTGAAGGCAAAAGACAGTTGCTGCCACTTCCTTTGAGGCCCATTGCAACAGAGAGACCTTTTCAACAATGGGGCTTGGATTTCATTGGAGAAATTCATCCCTCATCTTCAGGACAACACAGATGGATCTTGACAGCAACAGACTACTTCACCAAGTGGATTGAAGCTGTCCCATGCAGACAAGCAAATGATTCAGTAATCATTCAATTTTTGGAAAACAATATACTGGCTAGATTTGGCTGCCCAGACAAGATAATAACAGACAATGCTGCTGCCTTCAGATCCAAGAAAATGGTGAACTTTTGCCATAAATTTCACATTACTTTGGGCCATTCTACAGCTTACTATCCTCAAGGAAATGGCCTTGCTGAATCCTCAAACAAAAGCCTGATAAACATCATAAAGAAAGTGCTGGAAGAGAACAAAAAGAACTGGCATAAGAAACTAGTAAATGCTTTATGGGCAGACAGATTAACCACTAAAAGATCAATTGGGACCAGCCCATATGAGTTAGTCTATGGATTAGAGGCCAGATTTCCTTCATCACTAGGAGTGCCGGTTATGAAACTTCTACAAGAAAGCCAAGCAGAGCCAAATGACATGCAAAGAAGGATTAACCAGATAATCTGTTTACAGCAGACCAGAGAACAAGTTTTCAGCAGAATGCAGATATTACAAGAGAAACTAAAAAAGGCCTTTGACAGAAGAACTAAAGCAGAGGATTTCAATGTAGGGGACAAAGTTCTAAAGTGGGATGCAAGAAGGGAAGAGAAAGGAAAACATGGGAAGTTTGATTCTTTATGGAAAGGACCATTTTCTGTCCAAGCAGTACAAGGTAATAACACCTACTTCCTAAAAAGTTTGACTGTAACTGAACTGGATGAAGGTCCTGTCAATGGCAGGATGCTGAAGCACTATTTTGACTGTTCACTATGATAGAAATTCAGAGGTTCATTGTATATATGCAGCCTTACATATTATCTTCTATTTTAGAATGTAAAAAAAGGGTTTTCCCAAATGCTGCACCTAGCAGCAACAGGCAGATAGAATCAGAGGTTCTCCAAGAAAAGGCACACAATTTTGACAGATTACATGCAGCAAATTTCAAAGATTAAGATGGGCAGTCGAGGAATAAGGCAATCTGACCTGCTGTTCTTGGTCTTTCAAAAGAAAAACCATCCCCATGTGGAGCCACTGTTGGATACCTATACTAATAGGTTTCATATTTCATGATTGGCAAGAGAAAAGCCAAATATGCTCTGCTCTGGTGTCCCAAAGATCCCATATTTCTTAGAAAGCAAGAGCTGGGTAAAGTGTTTCAAGTATTGAGGACCTTATTTCAAATTTTGTGGATGATTCAACAGTCTAATCTGGATCATGCCATGTTTCAATTTTGAGTTTTAGAATAGAGAAAGAAGTCTGTCCAAACAGCCTAATCTTGGCAGACAAGTAGTTCAGGTAGAGAAGCAAAGGTTCCCAAAAGTTTAATCTGGGACCTTGGAAGACATAAGGGTAGAAGTAGGTAGAGAGAAAAGGAAAAAGCCAAAGAAAAGAAAAGGCAATTGAGGGTTGCAAGTCCAAGTGCCCCTCCAAGAAGAAACAAAAAATGCTAGGCAAAATAGTTGGGTAGGCAGTTGTGGTTGCAGAAAGAATATGATCACCATTACACAGGTATCAATAGGTCTCTTGCCAAGGCAATAAATCTATCAGCAAACAAAGTGGTGAATTCCATGAACTCACAGCAAAGAGGATCACTAACTTCTTTTTCTTCCCTCTCTAGTCCATCACTAACACCCCCTTTCTAATTCCCCTCCTTCATTCATATTAACTCCTAATTATACTATATAACCTCCCCTATCTTACCCCCACCCCTAATAATATTAACACTAAGGTGTATAAAACCCCAAATCTTATGTATATTCCCTCCCCTAGGCATAATAGCCGTGTATTTTTCAAAAGGGACCAAATGGCATCTGGCCACTTTGGTGAACCTATTCCACCCTATTCCCCCTTTGCTGCAAGATAATTTACCCTCAAATCACCTCTGCATTGATAAAACCCCCTCTCCAAACCCCTTTTGCCTATAAAAACCTTTGCAAAGGTTAATACCCGCCTCTGGCACGTTCCCCAATCCTACCACATTATTGGTTAAACGAAACATTTGAAAAAACCCATAAAAACCCACAAAGTTTAATCTTTTCCGCCCGCAGTATGAAGCGCGCATCTTTCTCCTCCGCCAGCCGTCGGATCAAGCCCATCAGATCCGACGGTCCACATCAATATCGGAGCGCATCCTATGGCGGCACTTTAACCTCCGGGAAAGTGACGTTGCGCCTTGTCACGCCTCCTCCACGCGTCGATCGATGAACCATCTCGGAGCCAAGTCTGACAGCCTCTGCGCCGTACCTAAACCGCCCCGAGAAACCGCGGCGGTTAAGGCCTTAACCGTGACCGCTGCGGTTTGACTGCCACCTACCCGTCGCTGACTCGCCGCCACGTCCTTGTCTGCTCGTACCTGCCTTTGTTATTGGTCCACCTCGCTGCTGACTGGGTTGCCACCTCACCGCCCCTTTGACCAGTCACCCACTGCCACGTCGCCCGATGACGTCAGCTGACGTCACCTCACCATGACCCACCAATGACGTCATGCTGACGTCAGCAGAAAAAAGCGCCAAATCGGTAAAATAACCCATATTTACCAATTTTCCCGTGTTTTTTACCACTTTCACTGTTATTTCTGTTGGACGCTCTGCATGACCGTTTGCACTCTAATTTTCGCCAACCAGTCTATTAGCCCGGGCGACCTCCTCAAGCAGCAACTGTGCACCTTTGCTTCAACCTCTGCTCATCGAATTACAGGTATTTAGACCGTTTCGCCCTCCATACGACCTTCATTAAGCTTGAAATTGCTCAGAGGGATAGTAGAACCATAAAAACGCTATTTGCACCGTTCATTTCCATTTGTTCATCCACCATTGTCATTGTGAGGGCCAAGAAGTACCTGCAGAGCTTTAGAAACCTGCAATTCACATAAAACCACTGTAATTCACCATTTTCCCGGCAGAGCTCCTAATAGATATAATTCACCCGATTGGAGAGTTCAGTTAGACCACAGAGAAGTTCTGTCACTAGACTCCAGTAGTATTTCAATTGCTATTGAGAGAATTCCCCTTGGATACTCAAAACATCAACTGTTTCCACAGAGAACTGCCTCCAGACTGTGTTTTTACCATTCCACTTGTCCACCTGCAATTCTTGCATCTTGAAGAGCTATGGAGACCCCTATTGCACTGAATATTAAGCCCATCAATGCTCCTCACCAGGAATTAGCATGGAAAGCCCTGGGAGACATGGACTACCAAATGCTGGATTGGTTCCCCATGGGAACCAAGTACAATATTCAAATGTTGAATGAATTAAGGGCCCAGCACCTTAGTGGGGCAGATATCTTGGGGATTTGGGAGTCAAATTTGCCCATATACAACCTTCCCCAAGTCAATCCTATGCCAGAGCTCATTTATAGCTGTCAGGAACGCTATGACCCCAGCCAAAGAGCAGTCATGAGCCCCACAGGCCTAGTCCTGTTCCAGATCACCCCAGAGAGCATAAACCAGATGCTGCGCTTCAAAACAGCCAAGAAATTGACCCCTCTATCCATGCAGAATCTGATTAACAGAGGGATCAAGCTGTCCAGTGACCAGATTGTCAAAATCAACCAACTGTTTGTCACACCAGGCTCTGAAACAGTCAGAACCCCTCCTATTGGGTACCAATATCTAAATGAGTTGGGCAGAATGTTGGTGGATCTAATTGGCTATGTCCTAGGATTCAGGGGGTTGGAAGATGTTGATGACAGCATAATGGCAATGCTGTCTATATTTGCCCCTGGTAAGCCTCCAGCTGTGCAGTATGATTATGCAACTTACATAGCAGAGAAAATCCATGAGCAGTTCATGAATTTGAAAAGGGAGAGACTGTTCAGGTACTCCTCCTATATATATCATTTATTCCTTTTCTACCAGCCAGCTACCTTCTCAGTTCCTTTGAGGCCACTCAATGCCCAAGGAATCCCAAGATCAGTTGTTTTCTGGACCTCTGTCTTTCATTCTACCTCAGTATCACCCCATACATACTGTGAGTTTATTGATTTATTTGTTCATCCAGCCCTAACAGCGCTGCAAGGTACTCCTCCTCCTAGATTAACCGATGAAATGAAGAGGATTCTACATTTGAACAAATCTTACAATATTGGCAACTGGTACTTCTACCAGAACCACACAGTCATTAGGATATATGGCTGTGAATTGAACCCATTTAGGTTGCCAAGGTATGTCCCCATGAGGCTTTTCGCCTTAGAATATTTCAGGCAGTTTGGGAACTCAGATTACCTTCACTTTCAGAGTAGAAACAAAAAGTCACAATTGAAGGTAAGAAACCAGCTAGGTTCCTTCCTATATAACAGGAAAGAGGAAGGGTGGAAAGAGGCAGACAGCATCCTGGAAGGCCTCAGATTGCAGACCAGTTTTGAATGGATTCCCTATGACCCCAATCATTCTATCTCCCTCAGAAGAATTAGATACAAATTGGGCAACTATGCACATAAAAGACAACCTGAAATTGAACAGTATGCCAATGCACTAGATTGGGAAGAGGGTACACTAGTAGAACAAGTCACTAAGGAAGAATTACTTGAGAAAGAAGCTAGGAATGTGCAAAAAGAAGCTGACTTGGAAACTTGTGGACAGGTGCCCCTCTCCTACAGAAAGCAAATTGGAACAGCTGCTAAATCTTCAGCAGCACAGCAGCAAACTACTGAGAAGACACCCCAGGCAGCAAGCAAAGACAAAGGAAAACAGGTGGAACAGCCACCTATATTGACAGAAGAACAAGTTGACACCTTGCTACAGCAGCAAGAAGAAATGGAACAGCAAGAACTGGGGCAGCAACAAGAAGAAGCACAGTCCAGTGAACAGCAGCCCTTGCAGCAGCAAAAGGGGACAGATCTACCTAGTTACACTGAGCAGCAGCCCCAAACAGAGGTGCCTCCCAGGACAGACACCAATGTAGACACCTCAGTCCTCCAAACACCACAGAAGGAGGACTTGACCGGGAAAAGGGAGAGAGAGACCCCCCACACCTCATCCTTCATCAGAGGAGAGAAGAGACAAAGACTGAATGACTCCCAAGAGGAGGACATAGCAGTAAGGCAAGCCATGGGCATGGGCCCACCCAGTGGAGAACTTTCGGCCAACTCATGTCAGCGTGGACATGACATGACTATGGGAGGAGAGGTCAGCTCCTCCGGTCAACATAGAGAAGGGCAGTCAAGTATAAAGCAGCAATTCATTGACATCAAAAGGAGGAGTGATCCCATAAAAGTGCAGCTGTATAATCACTTGTTAAACCTAGCTCCTAGCAACCAGCAGAGACTCATGTCTGCTTTCGATGTGAGCGAAGGCAAAATGACAATGAGCCACTTCATGCCCACAACTTTGCATCCTCAGTCCACCTCGGACTATCTAAGAACCAACATGGAGGTTCTTGCCAAAGACATACACCCTATGGACAAGATTGAATTACATAAACAAACTGGTGAAATGGTGTATGCCTGCCTGGCAGATGAGACATTGGAGAACTACAAACTAAAGAGCAGCCTGGATAACACAGCTTCTCAGCTGGAATTAGAAAGAGCATCATCACAAGCCAAGGACAATAGGATCAAGTCCTTGGAAGAGGTAATTATAGATATAGGGCATGATCCTAAAGATGTCAAAGGCATCCAAGAACTCCTGAAGATAAGGGATGCAGACATGGCGGCCCTAAGAAAGAAAATCAAACTCCCGGCCACCATCCATCCACAAACAGATGAAGTTGCCCAGCAAAGGCAAGAAAAGGATACTACAGACCTGCTGGTATCCCTATACAAAGAGCTGGTTAGGACTCAAGACCAGCTAGGACAAACTGAAGCTGCAAAGGCAGCACTACAAGAAGCACTGAAGCAAAGAGAAGAGGGCCAACCCTCCCAGCCTCCTCCTGTGATAATAAATCTTGAGGAAGTCCCTCCAAAGACTACTCCTCCTCCTCAGCAAACAGAAGCTACAGCACCAACTACAGCGCCATCCACAGCAACAACAAGTACAACATCGGAACAGGCTACTAGTTTAGACATGCAAAAGCTGCAAGCTGAGATCCAAGCCATGGAATCTCAAATGAAAGAGCTGGATGAACTTAAGAAAACCTTGGCTAAGGTAAATGAAAAGTTTGACAAGAGCAAACAGAATGAGGCAGCCAAGGAGAGAGAGGTAAGAGCTCTTAAGAGGAGAATTGCTGAACTAGAGAAAGAGCTTGCACTAGAAAAAGTGACAGCTGAAATGAAAGCAGTGCTATGGAGCAACATTGGGCGGTCCATTGCCAACCAGTGGCAATATATTGAGACCATGGATGAGCAAATGGTGCTCATCACTAAAGCAAACAGAGAAGTACAGAGAGCCAGGGCAAGCCTTGGACACATGCCAGAAGCTGCCACTAGGATGATCAATATTCTGAACTATAAGACTAGCTCTCAATTAGCTGTCATGGGAATCACCAACAGGACAGAAACAATTGCTATAGCCAAAAGAGTTATAACATTGAGGAACTTAGTTGGAACACTGGAGAGGAGGACACAGGATATGCAGACTGAAATCAACAGATTCCTGGAAAAATTCGTGGCACTATAGAACAGAGGCCTCCCCAGCATTTTAAGCAGTGTAGGAAGACTGCTCACCCTAGACAATTACAACAAGAGAATTGATGCCCATGCAGTAGCAGAGATTGCAAAACCGCCCAGCACTTCAGCAGACGCAGGGCCAGCAACCGGGCAGACTATGTATGACAGGGTGGAGAACCTATTTTTCCTCATGAATGAAGTTGAGCATCTGTTTGATACACCACCTAACTTCTTCAAATTCACAGAAGCAGATGAAACTATAGGGGCAATCTTAGCACACCAACTACCCACACAGGATGTCTGGAGAAATTTGTCACAGACAATTTTGTCAGGCCAGAATCAGTAGCGCTAATTCTCCAGGCAAATAAGCATACATGCGCAGGCACAATTTTGAAGAAAGATATCTACAAGGAAGAGGCAGAGGCTGAGCCAACTCAGCAGGACCATTGACTCACCACAAGCAGCAGTCACAATCACAGGTGAAAAGTCCAGGATACAGCGTACAAGCCTTAAAGATAGGTCTTCCAGCATTTATTCAGAATATCTCGACCGACTTAGCTGTTCCCAAAGGCTAAAATATCTTCTGACAGAGCATTAAAATGCCTGTACTCTGTAATCAATGCTGTATTAAATTTTGGTCATAATATCTTAAGTAGTTGGTAAGAATGTACAATCTGAGATAACTCAAAACTCAGATATTTTGTAAATCACCGCAAGTATATATTCACCCTTCACAGCAGTTGAAGGGGTTGATGTAATTTTCTTTTGAGAACTCTCTCTTACTGTAATATTTTCAGAGAATTAATACAAAGGAAGAATGGAATTTCCAAGGCGTGGTGTACTTTGATGTATTGTGGTGAAAGATGAATGTTACAGGATTCCAGGGTGTTGCATAAAACAATAAGTATTCTCAAATCTCTTTGTTATATGTTTTCGAGTCTTTTGTTCTCTTTTGTTGTTTAAATGTTTTACACTTGATAGCAAGGTGAAAGGATAGTTCCAGGACTTAACTTATGATTACCCTGGACTCAAACTGAGCTATTATACATGTTTTCCTCAGATACAGTGACAGAATTGTAATTCTTAATTGCTGCATTTCAAAACTGTGTCTTTTACTGTGATAGGCATTCTCAGGGATTCAATTTTTGCCCCTGAGACCTCTGTCTTTTCCTCTTAAACCTGTCTGTTGGGAATATATAAACAATAAGTGAAAATCCTTAAATGCTTTCACTGTTTGTGTTACCTGTTTCCAGTCATTTAATCAAAAAATCTGTTCTATTAAGCACTCAAATGGCCTTGTAAGTTCCATCTTTCATCTCAAAGTTTCAAACACATATAGCCACAGACTCCATTGCCCAATGGTATTCAACCTCTCTGAGAACTACATCACTGGAATCTAAAAGGAGTTTCATCAACCAAAACATAAACAAAACCTGTGCATAATAGCTAGCCTAAAACCCTATCATAAACAGTTACAAATCATAAAGAGAGAGCCCTCTCTGATCACAGTTTGTCTAGAAACAGTGATCCAAAGATTGGTTAGTGGTTACCCCGGCCGTATTCCCTTGGGAGTCATAGGGAACAACCTGGGTGTTAACAGTGGCAATAAACAGTGTAGTAGCAGACTGCACACAACTTTTGAATAGTCATTCAAGGTCCTGACAAGTCTGCAGGCAGACTCTAATGTACAATGGTTGGAGATAGAAGAACGAGAGCTATAGTAGCACTATCACAAAGTAAAAGTTACAGTGTGAATCATCGTTCTCACACAGATACTGGTAATGCTGCGGGAGGTTAAGCAATTGAAAGAACAGGTATATGCAGTGCGACACAAGAAGGTAGTGTTGAAGACACGCTTGAAGCCTTGGTTGGATGAGGCTTATTCGGTCATAGCCTCTATTGAAGGCAAGCTTGCTCATCTTCAAGAAACTTAGTAGAAGCTTTAGGGTGACAGTCCAAGACCCGCGACTGAGTAGTTGGTTGAAGATATGAAGTATGCGGCCGCACATTGCACTAGCGAGGTTGCAGTCATACAGGTCAAGCTGGGAGGTCTTTGCACTAAGATATCTGTTCTTGCAGAGTGACTTGAGGGTGAGTCACGATGTTTGTGTTGGGGGGATGTTGGGAACGGGTTCCCCCATGGACAAGTTTGGGGCTAAAATCCCATGTTTTGGGTCAATTTTGTAATAAAGTTGTAAAGTCTCTATATTTTGTGGTCACAGAGCATAAAGGTGTCAAGGGACATAAAGGGTTGTCCACCCTTATTTTGTAAAGTGTAAAGTTGGGTGTAAAGATCCACCGGACCATGGGATTGTATAAAAAGGAGCTAAGTAAGTAAGCTCTAAGAAGCTTTTGGAGTAAGTCAAGAAGTTGATAATTTTTGGAGTCTTGGTAGAGAAGTCTAAGTGTTTTGGGTCGTAGCATAGGTAGAGGCTCTGTAGCTAAGTGAGTAGAGGCCTAGGGTGGAAGTCTGTAGCTGAGTGTGCATACCCCCACAGCGATGTGCATAGGGCGAGTAGAGTCTGTATTAAACTAAAGATATCAATAAAGAGAAGTATTTTGCAAATTTTGTGTATTTATTTCCTATTAATGAATCTCGTAATATTGTGTTTTGGGTTTAATTTACAATGTTTATCTGATGCACGAATATATGTGATTATTTTGGTTAATTTAATGCAAGTAATAATATATGTTTACATGGTGACAATTGTGGTTGATTAATAAGATAGGTAGAACACTTAAGATAACTTAGAAACCTATAAAATACGTTGTCATAGTAGTGTGAAAGTACCTGGATCATAGGTTAAGGCTGCACGAAGGTCAATCCTACACCTTTGCGGAGGTACTAAAGAGCGGAATAAGGGGTAGACTGATAGAGCCCTAAAGCTTAGCAACCTATGCAAAAGTATGACAGAGGGTATAAACTGACATCACGACCATCTAAAGGTGTAGAAAATTGGTTCCAACATCCCCCCATACTACTTCGGATGAGACTTCAGTCCACACTCCACAGGTTGATGACGAAAGGTCCAGTAGTGTAGGGATTTGTTTAGATAACTGACGTAAACCTAGATTAGGCCCCACAAATCCAACACATATCCATGCCTAATTTACCATCCATTGATTGGTATTAAATTATTTTTAACGCATATTGGTTCTAGCTTCCATGTGCTACATCCTTATGTTTTGTATTAATCCCATTTCATTATCAACTAATGTAAATATTGTGGTACAGTGTATTTTTACTTGTTGATCACTACACCCAAGCCTCCCTGCATTGCTTTTACTAATGGGGGAGTGCAGAATCGGTCAAGTTTCTAATTTTAATTGGAGAGAGTCATGCCTTGATGTACTCCTATAGATGTGGTTCATAACTTGAATAAAGATAGGAAGGACATTCTTCACAGTCATGCAAAAGAAATTTCTAATATAAAGGATGAAATAAATAAACTCTAACTTCAATAAGCACAATTAGAACAAAAACTTTCCACTACAATAAACATTGTCATCATTAAAAGAACCAAAATACTTGGCATAGAGGATGAAAGTGGTGATATTAGGAATAAAATGAGATAAATGAAACTCTTAGGGGAACAATACCTCTAGTCTCAAAAATATTCATCTATATTAATCACTTCTTCTCTTCTTTGTTTGTTTTGAATATAGAACCACAATCATGTTAAATTTTAGCGATAGATTGTTCTCTGTTGTAAATAATTGCATTTTTTAAAAACTTTTCAATATTTTCACATTACATTCACCCTATATGTTATAGACATTTTTGTGCCTCGCATCATGGAGCATGGAATGTCAATAATTACAGGGATCCTCAGTCCCTAAACATGTTGTTCTTACCCCTAAAAGAACAAGGTCATCAAACAACAGCACTTCCAATCAGTTCTCCACCTGAAAACACTTCAAAACAGGCTTATTTTGGATCATGTCAGCTGCTTAACTGAGCTTCTGCGCTGGAATGCAACTGTCCCTCTTTGTACCTGCGCTGGAAGTCAAAAGTAATGAAGGCTACCTGCGCTGGGCGAGATTGGCCAAGTGGCACAGTCATCCTGCAAGGTGTCAACTGCCCAGGAAGCTTCCAAACTGACACTTGGTTCATAAGATTCGCCCTGTGATGAGTAAGAGGTACTTGATCACCATGTGTAACCAAGGATCTCCAAGTGGACTCAAGAACTGAAGATTAACTGAAGAGGGAGAGGACACTAGTCAGCTCCATGCCAGCCTCAAGCTGACTCATCCTCTCTTCTTCTCTCCTATATATAGAGCTCTTCTATGAGGTCTAAGGAGGCTGGAATTTTGTATAAGCAAGGAGGTGCTGTTGGTATACTGCCAGGATTATTGGGTGATTGTTTTACTAGAGGTGAAGAGGAGAGTTCTTGCTGCCGAGGAGGTGCTGCTGGATTGGGGCCAACATCATTGGTTGTAACTTCCTCTGGAACCCTGTTACTTTCTATCAATAAAGTTTGCATGTTCTTCTATATACTTGTTTTACATAGATGCTTTTGTGTTTACATGTATATTTGATGCAACCTAATCCATGCTTCAATTATGATTGCTTGTATCTCGTAGTTTGCTCCCTTTTGTTGTGCAGATTCTGTGTGTAGCTGGATCAGCTTGGAGAGTAAAGAGCTGGGAACGAGATACAAAGCGAGAAGGACAAGGATCGACTAAGCGCAAGACACCAGGTTGGTTGATCCTCTTTCTATTCTCTCTGTGCTTTCATAAAGATGAACATGAAAACTTTGTCATTCAGTTGTTGCTAAAGTCTGTCACCTTTAGAAAGGGTTAGTGTCATCCGCATCGGATACTTTTCCCCACAACAAACTGGCGACTCCGCTGGGGAACCTAGTATCTTGTTGGTGTTTGTAGTATTTTGCTATTCATTTCTTGAAGAAAAGAGTACCAAATCGAAAAGCTTTTGACTATATCAAAAGCGAAGTAGAGGGGCTGCTACTCTTGCTCATTTACTGAGCAAATTCAAGATTTGAAGAGCTTATCTACAAAAGACTCTTTACTCTTTGTGATAGCTTTGCATCCTCTTGATCATCCCTTAGCCTGTACTTGACCTATAGCTTTTTATTTCAGCAAAAACAATGCATTTTTGAGCTTTTTATGACCCGGAAACCCTTGTAAACGCAACTCTCGTGTCTCAGTGCAGGCTGTCCAAAGGCAGTCTGCATTTCAGCGCAGGTACTCCCTTCAGGAACTGCGCTGAAAGTCAAATTGACAGACCAGAGCCTGCGCTGATCCAGTTAGGCTATGTCCTCCTGAGGTTTCCCATTGTATCTGAGCTCTGTTTTCACTGATTTCTTGCTGATTGCTTGCTGGTCATTGTACTTGCTGTAGACCACTTCTCCTTGACATTATTCCGCCTCAGTTGTGTGATGAAACTGTGAATGTTCTTTCAGTATTTCTTGTTTCAGTTCCAGTTTCCCATTGTGAAAAGCGAACCAGTATAGCTGTGACCTCTTAGATCCTGAACTGTAAAAGTGTCTTTGTGATCTTAAGAGCTAGTTTTATTACTATTCATGGCTGTTTGAGTTTGTTTGTTTTTCATCTTATGGTTTGAATTCATATATTTTTAGTGTCGAAACGAGTACCTGTAAGGTGTCTTTTCATTTTAGACAAAACTTGTTTGTTTACGCTTCAAATTGAATTCGAAAATTATACAACAGTTTCCTTTTGTCTACATCAACATTAAGGGAAAAGAAAAGAAATACATGCATCTTGCATTTGCATTTTGATGAGTTTGCGTGATTGATCTAGGAGAAAGTGCATTAGTTTGTGCTTTGTACTCTGTGTGGAAAGATAATGTTTTTTTCTCCCCTCAGTAGTTAGGATTTTCAAAGCTAAAAAGATTTTAAAGCTTGCTTATCATTTTAGCTGCATTTAGGAATTTGTACCTGTACATCTCGTGGTGATCCTGAAAGACAAACTGTTAAGCAAGATCAACATTAAAATAAACTCAATTTACATAACAACGCTTTGTAACATAACGCAAACATCTAGAGGTCTAGGTAGAGACGTGTTCCGGCATCGTTAAACATAGTGACTGTCGATCTCTACGAAGGTGGGTGATTCCTCCTGAGAGTCGGTGGCACTAACACGGACTTGTGCTCCCGCGTACCGTCGCGTATATTGGGAGATCCCTATAGGCTTTTATCCTTTATCCTTAGGAAACCGTGTCGGCCGCCCTACTGATCGCGATGCAGTGAACACAGCATTCACGAAGATCGACCACCCGTACCGTAAAACGTATTCTGTGGTTTCGCGAAAGGTTTGGCACACCCTCTGCCTAGATCTCCAGAGCAGTTTCTTTTGGCCTTTTTCAAACTCTATAACTGAAAAAGTCCAACCGAGCATTTGTCACTTCGGGCTTGTTAATACATCGAAGGCGACTAGAGTCATCTTTAGCTTTTTCTCGACTCTTAAAACATGAAAAAGCAAGTTGTGTCTAAAGCGTCGTTATAAAATTTATTTTAAGCGGAATAATCATCACCCTTCCCTCGTTGATCTTCGAAGTTAGTCCACCACAAGTGGAAGTCCTGTAAAATCGCTAAGAAATCTTTTGGATAGACTAGATATGTCTGAACAACCGTCGACATCTAGGACTGTGTCGTCCGACACAGCAGCAGCAGAGGCTACTACTGCTACTCCAACGATGTTCACTGGTATACCATCTGTCCCGGCAAGTTGTCAACAACAAGCCGGAGTCCCATCAGGGACGATGACATGGTTAGTTCCTATTTCTTCGTCCAGATTATCATCTGGTATTTCTTATGTTGAAACTCGCCAAATTGATCCATTTGGAGGTCAACCTAGGCAATCGATCCCTTTGAGTTCTGGATTGATGCCATATGGGGGGAAGTATGCCTTTTCATTACCTCCTTCGGGAGGATGCCCATCCGTGAGTTCACAACAAAGTTCAGGTCAAACTGGAATTACATCCAGCAGTTGGGTACCAATACTGCCTCAACAACCAGGAGTTGTATATTCTATGCAACCAGTCCACCCTGTGTCGGATGTTGCCACTATACCTGGTATGGCGAATGTGTCGCAAGTACAAGCGCCACCTGTTGTAATACAACAACCTCTTGGCTCAGCGACTCAATCACAATCTCAGGGTAGTGCCTCCTTATCTGGAGCGACTCAGGCTCAAACAAGTACTGTGACTACTCATCCTGGTCAATCATCCAGTATTGGTCAACAGCAAATGGTCCAACAACCAGAGCTGTTTCAAACTCAACAACCGCCATTCCAGCAATCATATCAAGGACCTGAGCAACAAGTCTTTGTAAGTAATGGGCAACTATACTATAATGGTTATGCCCATCAACCTTGTCTAAGTTGTCAACATAATGCTGGTCTGCAAAGACCCATTGCTCAGGCGATACCATCTTATCCTGGATATGCTTCGCCTAACCTGAACCAACAGTTGCCCTTTGTAGCAACTCTAGAACTACCAGATCTAAACCGGCTGACGAATGATCCAATTGCTTATGCCCCTTGGTGGCCAGTGATTCCACATAAACTTCCGTCAGATATTCCTAAATTTAATGGAAATCCGGGTGAAGACCCATCGAATCACGTGATGACATTCCATCTGTGGTGTTCGTCGAATACCTTGAATGATGATTCGATAAGGCTTCGCCTCTTCCAGAGGACATTGACAGGTCCAGCGGCTAAATGGTACATTGAATTGCCTAGAGCTTCGTTCGACAACTTCAGTACCTTGGCTACTACCTTTTTAACCCATTTTCAATTACCGATAAGGTATGAAACGGGGACAGAACTCCTTACCAACTTCAAACAGACAACGGCCACTCACATATCTGATCATATACATGAGTGGCGACGTCGTCGTAGGATGGTGAAAACTTACGTTCCCGATCAGCTGTTAGCTGAATGGTTTATAAAGTCGTTACTTCCAGCTATAACGGAAGATGTGGCCAAGGGAGGAGTCGTAACAGAAGAGCAAGTCATTGCTCGTGCTCAATATTTAGACTTAGTATATACTCAGTCGGGCACGCTCTACGACAAAATACCTGACGCCCCTAGACCTGAATTTTCAATTCCTCCCCCTCCTGGATCGAATACTAACTCTCACGCCAGTAATGGCGTGACTGGCAAATGCAAAATTTCTAGTCAAAATGAAAATGAGCGACTTCTTGCCTCAGAAGTAAATGCCATGTCGACCGACAAGGGCAAACAACTGAAGCAACCAGGGGGCAAGAAGATAAAGAAAAGGAAAGGGAGACCCCCGACAGGGTGTCATATATGCGATGAGGATCATTGGACGAAAGATTGTCCACATATAGCTGAAGTTAAGAAACTCTTCAAGAGTTCAAAAAACCCAGCAGTATTGACTGATCCGTTTCCTAATCCAGGTCAAAATATGGTTGCTAATCAAAATGCTTCCGGATCCCAAGTGCTTATGTTGTCTACCTCGAAGCAACAGATTAATGCTTTGACAAGGAGTAAAGATTACAGGAATCCAAAGCTGTCGAACAACAAGGTTAATGAACGACCTAGTAGTTCAACAACAACTTTGAACGAAGTTGTGCCACCCATCGTTCCTGAGCCAATGATAAAGTCGCCAAAGGGAGTAGTACACAAATCGACATTTAATCCCCGTGCCAAAGGAGCACAGAATTATAATATAGTAAAGGACCTGGCCCAATCGCCGTCCACTATGTCGACACTTGAAGTACCACAAAATTGCCCCTCCCAAGAGCAAGCTTTATTATCAGCAATAGGTGGGATTGGCCCAATGGATTCCAATCTTGTGGCCTTTGATCATAAAGGATATGACCCTCAGTTGCCAGCTCAACTAGCTTTCCTTATTCAAGTGAAAGCCCTCAACAAAACTGTTCATCGAACAATTATTGATGAGGGGGCATCTACATGTCTTATGTCGATGAGTTGCTGGAAAGATTTAGGCTCACCACCCTTGTCGAAATCGTCAACGACGTTAAAAGCATTTGATGGACGATCATACACTCCATACGGGATTTTAAGTAACTTGCAAGTTGAACTAGGGGGCAAAACAGTAGAAATTGATGTTGAAGTAATTGATGGAAACCTTGATTACAACATCCTACTAGGAAGGCCCTGGATCTATGCCATGGCCGCGGTTGTGTCGACCTACTTCAGGAAGATTGCATTTCCCTTCCAAGAAGGAATTACAATCGTTGACCAACAAACTTTTCTCCCCAACAGTTCACAAGTTACAGGAAGCATTCCAATGATCCATGGAAGGAATCATTTGCTTCAAAATATCGGAATAGGTCTCCTAAAAGACCCTGCCTTAATGGGTACTTTCGCCCTACCGCCTCCAAGTAATCTGGCGGGAGAGGCCACGGTGGAAACCTACAAAATGAAATCTAATCCAATCTTCTGGTTGGATTCGGAAGATTCCTAAATATTTTGTCGGCTTCGAGGATAGTTCCTAACTCATGTCAACCTCGTTAAAAAATGAAATAAGGGGTCTCGAGGACGGTTCTTATCTCGTGTCAACCTCGTTAAAAAATGAAACAAGGAGTCATGGGGATAGTTCTTTTATTATGTCAACCTCATTAAAAAAATGAAACAAATCCCCTTTTCAAAATTCAAAGGTAAACCTTCATTCCAATCACCAAGTTGAATGCAATGAAGCTTGGGGGGCACCCTCCTTTGACATGCGTTATTATGATGCTGGGGGCATGCAAAAGATCCGAGCAGTTTTAGCACATAGTTCATGCTCGTTAAAAAATAAACATAAGGTGGAGCAGTGTTTTGGCGCATTCAAGCTCATTAAAAAATGAACCCATCCCGGTAAATAACCCTTGTGTATGTAACCTTATCAGCCATAAAAGCCTTGGTCGTGTTTGTGCACCGTCACCTCCACTTTTCATTTGGCCGATCATTCACTTCCATTTGTGTGTTTACCTCTTTTGAGAAACAGCTGCGAAGAGTGATTTCACCTAGCCATCCTTGTGACACTGCCGTGATTGGAAAATTCCAACCTGTACCTGGAATCTGCTGCTATCCCTGTTTATCACTCGTTCCTCAAAAGACGAGTCTTCTTTAAGCTCTTTTCAACTGACTCGTAAAATATGAAAAGATTGCCGAGTTTTGGCCTTCCAGCTCGATAAAGCGACCGGAAGAGCTATCCCTCTTTTAGACTTTAATCTTTTTGGACCTGAGGGATTATTACACAAAAAGATCGAGCGCTTGTTTTGTTCGGCTCGTTAAAGCAATCGAAAATTCATCCCTTCTGTATTGTTTTATACTTTTTCGGACTTAAGGGATTAGCTGACGAAAAAGGAATTATGGAGTTAACTTTCTGTACCTTTTCAGACTCTCTAAAAATGAAAAGGACCGAGTTTTCCTTGTCGTTAGACTCGTTAAAATGATTAAATAGCGACAAACTTGTCTTTAGACGAGAACGAGTTTCCCTATCGCTAGGCTCGTTAAATCATAGCGATAGGCTTGCCCGAAGGGCAGGTTATAGAACAAGCATATGTTATCCTCCTCAAGCTTGACAAAAATAAAGAGGTACTGGTCGGAAATGACTGGGGAAAAATTGGGAGAACATCAAAGCTTAATGGTAGCAAGTCGCTCTTGAACATGACACTTTTCCTCCGTACCACATCGGGTTGGGTTGTTTCATTCACCGGTCTCTTCACCATGGTCTTCGCCAAACCATCCACATTTTTGGGGTAATGCTACCGATCCATCGCATCAGTGTCGTTATATGTTCAAGAGAGGTCATTCTGAAAGTGTCAACCGTGTCCCATCCACTGCCATACATTATCCTTCATCCATTCATGATCGCCACCCTGAATCATATGTCACAGTTTGTTTCCACCTCCACTAAAATCATTAGCTCCGTTCCGTGTCATTGATGTGGGATTCATTAAGGCCCTCCTTTGATGGATCGCTTCTTGTCGACTTCAGCTCATTATCCAAGAAGTTGATCTAGGAACAACCCCATCAGTACTTTGAAGCTTGCATGCCTCAATGGCAAGTTTCTCACTTCCGGCGACAGGTATACCTCAATGACCTTCGACCAGAAGATTTTGCGTGGCGTTCGACGCCAAGTCCTATATTCACGCCACGTGAATTGTACTGCAGTACCTTGAGGGTCATCGTCATTATTGGTGATTCCTCTCGCGCTTGTTAACGGTTTTCATTATTGACCGGTAATCAAGCGATGTCTTTCCATGTTCGACTTCAGCGAAATTCTCACATGGATCGACTTGTACTTAGAGTGAAGATCGAACGAGTTTGAAGACCCTGGATCTAGTTTCATCCATCCGGGCTGCGATATATATTCAGGAAATATAAAAGCATTTGCCATGTACATCATTGCAGCAGATGATCATCCTACTCAAAGGATGATAATTTCAGCAGAAAATTATCAGTCTATCTTCAGACGATCGTCTGTCATATGTACCAAAATGTATTTATAAAAAGCTGAGCATGGGAATGCCCACCTCAGCTAGATCATGAGAATAATGATGAATGAAAAATAATGTATTGTATTGTATTGTATTACAGGGCACTCTCCTCAGTACTGGAACAAACTTCGGATCCTCTAGATAAAGCATTTCACCCGATAAACGGCCTCATACTTTAGGGGGCAACTGTTATAGACATTTTTGTGCCTCGCATCATGGAGCATGGAATGTCAATAATTACAGGGATCCTCAGTCCCTAAACATGTTGTTCTTACCCCTAAAAGAACAAGGTCATCAAACAACAGCACTTCCAATCAGTTCTCCACCTGAAAACACTTCAAAACAGGCTTATTTTGGATCATGTCAGCTGCTTAACTGAGCTTCTGCGCTGGAATGCAACTGTCCCTCTTTGTACCTGCGCTGGAAGTCAAAAGTAATGAAGGCTACCTGCGCTGGGCGAGATTGACCAAGTGGCACAGTCATCCTGCAAGGTGTCAACTGCCCAGGAAGCTTCCAAACTGACACTTGGTTCATAAGATTCGCCCTGTGATGAGTAAGAGGTACTTGATCACCATGTGTAACCAAGGATCTCCAAGTGGACTCAAGAACTGAAGATTAACTGAAGAGGGAGAGGACACTAGTCAGCTCCATGCCAGCCTCAAGCTGACTCATCCTCTCTTCTTCTCTCCTATATATAGAGCTCTTCTATGAGGTCTAAGGAGGCTGGAATTTTGTATAAGCAAGGAGGTGCTGTTGGTATACTGCCAGGATTATTGGGTGATTGTTTTACTAGAGGTGAAGAGGAGAGTTCTTGCTGCCGAGGAGGTGCTGCTGGATTGGGGCCAACATCATTGGTTGTAACTTCCTCTGGAACCCTGTTACTTTCTATCAATAAAGTTTGCATGTTCTTCTATATACTTGTTTTACATAGATGCTTTTGTGTTTACATGTATATTTGATGCAACCTAATCCATGCTTCAATTATGATTGCTTGTATCTCGTAGTTTGCTCCCTTTTGTTGTGCAGATTCTGTGTGTAGCTGGATCGGCTTGGAGAGTAAAGAGCTGGGAACGGGATACAAAGCGAGAAGGACAAGGATCGACTAAGCGCAAGACACCAGGTTGGTTGATCCTCTTTCTATTCTCTCTGTGCTTTCATAAAGATGAACATGAAAACTTTGTCATTCAGTTGTTGCTAAAGTCTGTCACCTTTAGAAAGGGTTAGTGTCATCTGCATCGGATACTTTTCCCCACAACACTATAACGTCACATAATCATTAGAAATTATATAGAGATAATAATAATGCAATGAAACAATAAACAATAACAAAAGAAAATCATACATAATAGAGACACCAGGATTTTGGTCAGGGATGAGGGCAAAATCGCACCATTGGGAAAAACCATAATAAATTATTGTTCTTCTATTAGATATTCATCAATGTTCATCTCAGATACAAAGTATGATAAGAAGGAGACATATGTATTTCATCATCAATCAAATTAGTCCTCATAGGGCCAACTTGGAAACAAAAGAGTATGTTAGAGAGGCATGCATAGGCCTCCATATCACACTATCATAAGAGAAAAGAATACATCAGTGTCACTATCATACAAGTTCTGCCATGCAAGGACACTACCATACAACTTAGGAATAAGGACATTTCCACACATCTTTCTCATAAATACATAGTCATATGTTATTTCCATACATCATGTTTATATAAACATGACCATACATCAATATCATATCGTCATCATAGAGACAAGCCAAATATAACTGTCATATTATCATCATAGAGACAAGGCATACATCAGACTGTCACTGCCATAGTCCAAAGGTCATTGCCATGTCAAGTTCACTACCATATAAATCACTTTTATGCATCAAGATCATCAGAGACATCAAGGTCATTATCATCTCTCTCATATACGTCAATATCACTATTATAGACATCAAGGTTACTGTCATCATTGTCATATACATCAAGGTAATTATCATTCATATCATTGTCATGCATTGATCATATGGCCAAGCATCATGGACAGTGACACCCAAAATTAGGTCAAATATTATTGTCACAAAGGAACTATTATTATTCAATGTATCACTATTAAGCATCTCAAATTTGTGTGTTGTTCATTATTGTCAAAGGTGAAAATATCATAGTTCAACCTGTTAGCCTCCTGTTGCAACAGGTGTTCATTTTTCATGATTGACATTTTTACAGGCCAAATATGTCATACTTTGCAAGCTGCAGTGTTCCATATTTCCAGAAGAGACCAAAGAAAAAATCCATGAGTGTGCTAGTCCAAAGGCCACTGCTGTATTCCAATTTTGATGAGTCATTCCATTTTGAAGAGTTCATTTAGTTAAGGGAAGGCCAAATAGTCTAATCTTGGTCTCCCTAGGTTTCAATTTCCTGTTTTAGAATATAGAGAATGCATCTGTCCAAACAGCTTAATCTTGGCAGATAGAGAATGATTTGTAGCCAGGAAGCCTTTGAAACTGTTCTTTGCTTTGCATTAACAGGAGTAAATAAATGCTGCTTCAGTCAATCTTCATGCCAGTTTTAAGTTACAAATAAGTTGTCCCAAATTTTAATTAGTTCCTTGTTGATTACAAAAACATTCCCAGGAAAAATACCAAAAGCAAATTCGGAAGCTGGCTCCTAAGAAAAATCCACGATACACAAGGTCAAATCCAGACCCAGACCCTCCAGCTGTTTTTGAGAACCCTAACATAATCCCAAAAATCCTTAGGAAGCAAGAAAGACAAGAAAATTTTGCTGATTTGAGTCCTGAAACAGCTTACCCTAGCTGTATTTCGACTCCTATCAAGGTTTTATTTCGTTCAACCCCTGTTTCCCCTAATTCATCATCCACATCTCATAGCACTCCTTCCACACCTTCATTCACTGCACTTACTATCACTACTATGGTTCCCACCATTCTAGTTGCTCCTATTATCCCAATTATCCCTGTTATCCCTGTTGTTCCATTAATCCCCATCGTTCCAATTATCCCTGCCAATATGGCTAATAGATATGCACCCCCGCAATTTCCCGCTAATGTTGGGGCTTTACCTCAAGAGTACCAATCTAAAATCACATATTTTGGTAGCACCGGTCCTTTCACATCCCTTCAACACACTAAAAAGATGCAAGACTATTTTGAAAACTACGAGATAGATGATGATAGTGTGAGGATGAGAATTTTTGTTCAGAGTTTCACAGGTGATGTAAGAACCTGGTTCAGATCACTTGCTTCAAATTCCATAACCACCCCAGATGAGCTTTACCAATCCTTTACTAACAGATGGGAGAAAAAGAAAGATCCCTTGCACATACTAGCAGAATATGATACAATTAAAAGAGGTCCTCAAAAGACTATTTTGGAGTACTGTGCAAGATTCAATAATGTATATAATGCAATACCACAGAACTTAAGGCCTCCACCTGACCTGGCCTTGTACAAATTTCTGGATGGTTTTGACCCTGATATGGCATACCAGTTAAAAGAAAGAGCTCCTCATACCCTTGTAGACATGCAAAACGTTGTTATCAGTGTTGAGGCCAACTTAATTGCCAAGAGAAACAAATCTAGAATGGAAAGAAGAATCAACTTTAAGGAAGAACCCTCAGCCTTTGACCAGAAGCTTGATGCTATTATTAATGGCCTACAAATGCTGGGAGAGAGAGTAGAAAATGTTGAAAGGAAAGCATCATCGGAAGGACAACAACCTAATACCATAAGGAACCCAAATTTTAGGAAAACGCAGAACAAAAATGCTGGTAGGTCTAACCAAGACCATGACATAAGACCCCCTTTTCAAGACAACTATGTTGAAGGATCTACTTCTAGTGAACCCATAGAGGACACTCACATGAACCTGATGGATCTAAAGGGTGAGCATAAAACTTTCCTGTCCCAAGAAGACCAGAATCAGCATGACTGTAATGAGTTTCAAACTAAATCTGGTGAGTCTTTTGATTTTAAACAAGGATATGATACTGCTGTGTATGAAGTACACAAACAATATAAGCTGAGAACTAGGACCATTGACATTTCTGAACCTAGTAAAACAAAGGATGGCAAACAACCCAACAAGACTAAAGGCAAGGCTGTCATAACAGAACCAGCTGATACAAATGTTCCAAACCCGCATCAAGTGACTGTAGAAGACATAACAGAAATACAGCCTTCCAGAGATCAGCCTTTGCCACCTTCTTCCTCGAAAGAAAGCCCGAACAGTGTTCCAAAAAACTTTCCTGAAACCGAAAAACCACAAACAATCAATCCTCATAACGCTGAAAAACAAGAGAGAATCGCAGATAATTCAAATGAAAAGGAAAAAATTGCCATTATCAACACCAAGACTCCATTAGAAAAAGCATTTAATTTAGAGGCAGAAATAGCTAAGTTGAAAATATCCATTCCCCTCTCAGAACTTGCCAAACACGATGTATATAGGCAACAAATTCAAAGATCACTTCAAATGCCAGAGGTTAAGGATGATGTAAATGTTTTAGACGACACCCCAGAGCTGCTGTTTGGCCCAGAAGTTAATGGAAAATCAACACATGGACCTGTCCCACCCTTTTATGTCAGTTTGCATATACATGACAAAATCTTACACAACGCTATGTTTGACTCAGGGGCATCTCACAATCTTATGCCCAAAGCAGTTATGGAAAGACTGAACCTTGATGTTACAAGACCTTACAAAGATTTATACTCATTTGACTCAAGTCAAGTGAAATGTTTAGGCCTCATCAAAGACCTATGTGTCTCCTTAGTCCAATATCCCAACAAGACCATCCTCATGGATGTGGTGGTGGCCGACATCCCACCAAAGTACGGTATGCTCCTGTCAAGATCATGGGGAGCAAAACTCCAAGGATCCCTTCAACTAGACCTCTCCTATGCCACCATTTCAGTCTTTGGGCAACCAAAGAGACTGTACAGAGAAACGCTGATGAAATATGTGGTGAGTAGTGAGAGCAAGCCTAAAATGTTTCCCATTTATTCAATCCATTATGATATGGATTCCTTTATTCTGTTTAATGATGACACAAATTCTCCAATTGGTGATGAGCCTTTGGCTCTGGAACAACAAGCGCAGATCAATGAAGAATCGGCTGCACACACTGACGAAACTGTCACAACAGTCAATGCAACCAGCATGTTAGAAGAACATCCCCAAATAGAAAGTGCAAATCTGCCCAATCCTAAATTAGCTGAAACTCTTAGTACAAACCACAAGCAAGAAATCACTTGGTATTTAGAGTTTGATGTCTCTGTTAACAAGTTAGGAGCAGGGGCAGGTGTCTGGATTCACAATACACACAACAATCATGCAGTAGGTCATGCCTACAGACTAAATTTCAAATGCACAAATAACATGGCGGAGGGTGAGGCTCTGCTGCTAGGCCTTAAACTACTCAAAGCTCTAGGAGCTGTAAAGGTGTCTATTTTAGGAAACTCTGATTTAATCATACAGTAGATGAAAGGAAATTTTGTAACCAATGACAATTGAATGAGAGCCTATAGCACTGCTGCCACTAATATACTCAAGAAATTCACTGAATTCAAGCTTGAAAAAATTTCAAGAGAACATAACATTCATGCACAAAGCCTAGCCACCTTCGCAAGCACATGCAAGCTTCCTTTTAATCGAAATCAGCACTTCACAACTGAAAAAAAACATAGGCCCGCTGTCCCAAATAACGTGGATTGGCAAGTGTTCGAAAATGATACCCAGATTAATAATTTCCTCGCTCTTGAGCATGAGTTTTCAAATATCAACATTGACTTGGATGCTATGACAGATTCGGAACAACAAACAAATGAATATCAGTAAGCTATAACAGCTGCAACAGCCAAGCAAATCCTGAACCTGATTGTTTTTTACAAAGAAAACATAGAACAGCTGAAGCAAATTCACTTGGAAGAAATTGCCAAAACAGAGGCAGAGATCATTGACTTAAAGTATAACTTTCTGCCTGCTAGCCTAACCCCATTAGAAGACATGTTTGACGCCAATGATGTACCCAAAAAGCCAAAATTGCAACCCATTAACACTGACATAGAAGAACACAACATTGGGACAACAGAAAATCCAAAAATGATCAAACTGTCCAAAAATTTGCCTCTTGATCAAAAGCCCAAGTACATTGATTTGTTCAAAGAATTCCAAGATGTATTTGCTTGGAGTTATGAGGATTTGAAATCCTATGACACCTCGGTGATCCAGCATACAATTCCCTTAAAAGAAAACCAGAAACCCTTCAAACAGAAACTTAGAAGAATTAACCCTATGCTTCTTCCACCGATTGAGAAGGAAGTAAAGAGGATGTTTGAAGCAGGCATCATAGCACCTATCAGATTTTCTGAATGGGTGTCCAATCTTGTTCCTACAAGAAAAAAGACAGGTGAAATAAGACTTTGTGTAGATCTCAGAAATTTAAACCAAGTCTCCCTAAAAGACCATTACCCTTTTCCTAAAATGGACCACATCTTGCAGAGAGTAGTGGGGTCATCTAGAATCACTTTGCTAGATGGTTTTTCAGGTTTCAACCAAATACTTGTTCACCCGGACGACCAAGACAAAACAGCTTTTACCACACCCTGGGGAACATTTAAGTATGTAAAGATGCCATTCGGTCTTAAAAACGCTGGTGCAACTTTTCAACGAGCAATGGATATTGCATTCGCTAAATAAATACACGATTTCCTAGTAGTTTACCTTGATGACTTAACCCCATTCTCAAAATCTGATGAGGAACACCTCAAGCATCTCAGGCAAATTTTCATGACATGTAGGAAATATGGCATTTTCTTGAATCCCAAAAAGTCTCTCTTTGGCCTTGAAGAAGGCAAGTTACTTGGCCATATCATATCAAAATATGGGATCAGAATTGACCCTGAAAGAATCCAAGCCATCCTCCAAATCCCATATCCAAGAAACATAAAAGAGTTGCAAGCGTTCCTTGGGAAAATCAACTTCTTAAGAAGATTTATTCCAAATCTGGCTGAGCTGATAAGATTGTTAAGTAACAAGTTAAAGAAGGATGCCAAGGTAAGATGGTCCCTGGAAACCAAGCAAGCATTTGAAATTATCAAAGCTGCATTAACCTAAACCCCTGTACTCACCAGCCCACAGTCTGAGAAAGATTTTATCATATTTTCATTTGCATCTGATCACACAATAGCCGATGTCCTTTTGAAAAAGGATGAGCAGGGAGCTGAAAAGCCAATCGCTTTTTTCAGCCGAGCCTTAAGAGACGCCCCTTTAAAGTACCCAATCATGGAAAAGCAGGCCTACGCACTTGTTAAGGCCATCAAGGATTTTAGAGTGTACATTTTATATTCACATGTCATTTCCTATGTCCCACACGCTACTGTAAAAGACATATTGACCCAAGAGGGATTAGAATGCAAAAGAGGCAAGTGGATTGCAAACATCCTTGAATATGACATAGAAATAAAACCAACCAAGCTGATAAAGGGACAAGGTTTAGCTAAACTTATGTCCGAAACAAACTTTCAAGCCTTAGACATTAACCAGCTGGACAATGAACCGGAGCTGGCGACTCCACAGATCAGTGAAATCTTTTTACAATCCCCATGGTACACCGATATATGCTTTGTATTGTTAAACCTGTGTGCTCCCCTAGGGTTGTCCAGGACCAAGAAAAGATTTTTGAAAATGAAGGATTTAAAGTTTTGTGTTATAGATGGTGCATTATTTTGGAGAAATCATGAAGGTATATTGCTTAATTGTTTAACCATGAATGAAACTAACAATGTCATGAAAGAATTCCATGCAGGTGACTGTGGAGGACATCTATATTGGAAGTCCACCACTGATAAAATTTTAAGGGCAGGTTTCTATTGGCCCTCTCTTTTTGCAGATGTAAAGAAGTTTGCCATGTCATGTCACAAATGCCAAATCTTTGAGGGCAAGAGAAAGTTGTTACCCCTGCCCCTTAAACCTATCTCAACAGAAAAACCTTTTCAACAATGGGGTCTTGATTTCATTGGAGAAATCCATCCCTCTTCCTCAGGCCAGCACAAATGGATCCTAACAGCCACTGACTATTTCACCAAGTGGGTTGAAGCCATTCCCTGCAGATAGGCCAATGACACCATCATTATCCAATTCCTTGAGTGCAATATCCTTTCTAGATTTGGCTGCCCTGAGAAAATCATCACTGACAATGTCGCTGCCTTTAAGTCGAAAAAGATGATCATTTTTTGCCACATATTTCATATTACTTTGGGCCACTCTACAGTCTATTACCCTCAAGGTAATGGTTTGGCCGAATCATCTAACCAAAGTCTCATCAACATCATAAAGAAAGTGCTAGAAGAAAACAAGAAGAACTGGCACAAAAAGCTGGTGAACACCCTATGGGCAGACAGACTCTCGAGCAAAAGATCCATTGGGATGAGCCCTTATGAGCTAGTATATGGCATGGAGGCAAGATTTCCTTCATCCCTGGGCATTCCTACTATCAAACTGTTACAGGAAATTCAGGCTGAACCAAATGACATTCAAAGAAGGATTAATCAGACCATTCATCTTCAGCAAACCAGAGAACAAGTGTATGACAGAGCTCAAATTTTGCAAGAAAAGCTCAAAAATATGTTTGATAAGAGAGCTAAGGCTGAGGATTTCAATGTTGGTGACAAAGTTCTAAGATGGGACTGAAGAAGAGAAGACAAGGGCAAACATGCCAAGTTTGATTTTTTATGGAAAGGGTCGTTCGTTATTTCTGCTGTTCAAGGAAATAACACATATTTTCTCAAATTGGTAGAGGATAGTTCTGCTGAAGAAGGCCCTGTCAATGGGCGTATGCTGAAACATTACCATGATCCCTTTTAAAGGGATACAGTGCAACTTTGTATATATCTTTTGTACAATCGTATTTGTATATATCAGCACTTTATTTTTCATTTTTGTATAAGCAGGCCGATTATTTAAGGAGAAGCAGTAAATTTGCAAGTATTCCAGTTTTTAAAGCTCCGTCTCTACACTAGTTTCAAACAAAATAGCAAGAGGAAAAACTGTCACATTACAAGCAATTCATGGTAGAAAAGAAATATTTGCAGTCAAAGGCGTGTTCCGACAGCACTTTACATAATCATCAAGCACGCAGAAGAAAGCAGGCAATGCTATACAGTTCACAGTAATTCAGTTGAGAAGGAGATTGTTCATAGTTCAAAGTTTTACATTTTTTAGCAGCCAGAACAAATGTTTCCAGTCTACAACAACCATAGAAGATCAAGGCAGTCTGACCTGCTGTTCTTGTCTTTTCACAAGGAAAAGCCATCCCCAAGTGGAGCCACTGTTAGCCTCCTGTTGAAACAGGTGTTCATTTTTCATGATTGACATTTTTACAGGCCAAATATGTCATACTTTGCAAGCTGCAGTGTTCCATATTTCCAGAAGAGACCAAAGAAAAAAGCCATGAAGTGTTCTAGTCCAAAGGCCATTGCTGTATTCCAATTTTGATGAGTCATTCCATTTTGAAGAGTTCATTCAGTTAAGGGAAGGCCAAATAGTCTAATCTTGGTCTCCCTAGGTTTGAATTTCCTGTTTTAGAATATAGAGAATGTATCTGTCCAAACAGCTTAATCTTGGCATATTTGTAGAGAGGTAGAGAATAAAAGGGACCCAACTACTTAATCTGGGCCCTGGCAGAAATAAGTGTAGATCTAGATAGGAAACATTCAAAAGAAAAATTGAAAATCTGGGTCTGCAAGTATAAGTGCACCCAAATCAAAAGGAGAAAAAATGTTAGGTGAGCAGGCTAGGTAGGTAGCTGTGAGGTTGCAGAATGATGATTTATGATCAATTTTGTGTTACAAAGTGTTTTATCTTTTCAGATCACAGTTGCAGATAGTTTTTCATCTGGAGGAGCTCAAGCTGGACATCACTAACTCCCCCTTCTTCTAATTCCCCAAGTCACTTACTAATTTCCCCAAAGAGGTCAAGATCTGCTTGATTCCTCTTAGTTTCATCATTTTCCATGTCATTTGTCTTGGTGAAGATCTGCTTCACTCAAGGATTCTTTATTTCTCATCTATAAGTCACTTTTCCCTCGAAAATTAGCCTAAGGTCCTCTACCTTAGCGCCTGCTTAATCATCTCCATATTAACTACTAACTCTAGTATATAACTCCCTATCGGTTTTCCCCCTTCCCCTACTAAAACTATGTATATAAAACTCCCCGAAGTCTGTCATGCTGATGTCATCAGCAATTTTAGCGCGAAGGGTGAAAATCGCACTCCGGAGCCCCAGAATCAGTTTCTGAGCCAGTTTTTGATGCGCAATTTGTTGGATAAATTAGGCTTGAATGGGGAATCTTTAGGGAATCTTTTCATTACGCAGCCCCCAGCAAGCCCGAAAGGCGGCGAATGACCCATTTTTCTTCGCGAAGCTTGTCGAAAGGAACAAAAGACAGTTCTAAAGGAAACAGAGGCCGAACAACGGCCATTAATTTGTGATTAGACCCACAGAAAAGGAGAAAAGTGACCCAATTCATTTGTCAGAGAGTATCAAAGGAAAGAGAAGCAACAAAGTGTACCAGTTAAATTGTTTAATAGAAACCTTCAGTTCCCAAAGCAAAGTAACATTGAATGGCCGCCAACAAAGTCAAATCAGGCGGTGAAAGCCCGTCCCAGCTCTCAAATCACAAGTTGAAGCATTTAAGGCCACTGAACTACAATGGAGCAGAGACCCATGCACAGTTATTGGAGAGACAACTACACCAATCCACCGAGGACAACACATTTACTCAGTCCCCATATGGCGGCCCTCAGCGCAGCTCAAGATATTTTATGCATTCATTTCCGGATAGGATTAGGTTAAAGTAATTATCTTTCTTTCAGACCTGTTTAGGTCAAACTGTAAATAAGCAATTTTGAAGAGTTTTTTCCTATATATACCACCCACTGTATTGTTTTAAGGATTGGTAAATTGTTATTTTTCACTAGAGACTCGCACTGTATACCTGAAGTTGTTTTTGTAATCAAAGATTGCTGAAAGTTCTGAGAAGAGATTGTTGATGTGTTTTTTAATGTTTTTCTGGAGATTGAAGATGGAATTCTTGTGCTGCAACCTGATACAATAAGTTCTCCTTACCTCTGTTTACTGTTTACCATTATCTAAATAGCAAAAAGAAAGATTAGCTTAGAATTTGTTTAAATACACTCTATGCTCAATTTCTGTTGTTTCTTCATGTTTTCCTCTGAATGAATTGGTAATGAATATGAATTCCTTCTGGCTCATGTTTACCCCGATTCACCTGTGCGTGCCAATTATCTAGGGATTCTTTAATGCCCCTAGGTAGAGCTCTGTTATCTTCCCCTGTTCAGCTGATTGAGGGATTCTTAAATGCCCCTCATTACTTAGCATTCACCCCATCCTTTAAACTTGAAACATTGTTTCATTTGCAAGCTACCTTCCTCCATTTTCTCTCTTAGGACCAAGAAAACGCACCAGCAGTCCTCCGTTTCGACTCCACGCCCAATGGTTTGAAATTTCAGACTATGCTCTACCTCACTACCTGAGAATATCAATTTTCCCACCAAAATCAGAACAAAAACCCCTGAACTCAATAGCTAGCCTAAGATCATTTTCAACAAAGCTAAATCCCAAAGAGAGAGCCCTCTCTGATTGCAGGTGGGCTAGAACCTGCAGTCCAAAGTTGGTCTGTGGTTACCTCGGCTGTATCCTTTTCCGGAGCTTAAGGACAACCTGAGTGATAACACAACCATCACTAGATCAGGGAACATAAGTATTAATAAAATAGGCCGCAACATATCCCATAAATGTTGCACCAAATTATGCCTAGAATTCCATACCAACAATATCATAATTATATAGAATTAGGGCTACAAATGTATTCCACATAACTTACTGGAAGATTTCCCTTCGTCATAGAGAAAGACCGCTCATGATTAGGTCATTAGGACACATATATAACCAAAGAGAGAGAGGCAGGGAGAGAGAGTATAACCAGAGAGAGAGAGAGAGAGAGAGAGAGAGAGAGAGAGAGAGAGAGAGAGAGAGAGCATATATGGATGGAGATTAAGTTGCAATAATTAGGATAAATAACACATAGATAAAATGAGACTAGGTTGTAGTGATAGGTTGCTTGTACTCCTGAAGTAGGCTTCATTTACCACAGAGGATAGGCTTCATAGTAGGCTAAATTTACCACTCCACAAACCACAATATTTGGCCACATTTTCCACTTCAAAAAGCACACAAATTAGGTTGTATATAATATCAAGATAATGCCACATATAACCTATGAAATATCTTGCAAAAATCAAAATTTTTAGGCCACAATAGGAGTCTCCATTAGACCGGAGACATGCCACAATTAGGGCCGCAAGGCTAGGTAGGTTGACTTGACTATTATGAGTCTGACATCAATTTTTCTCATAATAATATTTAAATATATTTTCCTTAATGATTGCTTTCCCAAATTTGTGCCACATTAAATAGTAATGACAAGAGTACCAACAACATCAATAATAATATTTATTTGTTCAATTGTAATTATCCTTTTGGGCCAATATGAGCTTTTTTTGGGGTAGATGGGTTTCTCATGGTAAACGCATCCCATAGTTGTCCCAAATTTTCAACAAATCATCACCTCTCCTATGTTGGGGAAGCAACCTCGTTATCTAGTCATCATATGCAAGTAAAAACATGTTATATTTTTCGAATTCTCCATAAAAATATGTACACTTGGGAATAAGAATTATGATTGTATGGATTGAAGTACTGTAAAATAATATTGGCCCTTAACCATGCTCGAAGAACATAGCCAAATGGAAAATTTTAACTCTACTTTATTTCTTTCCCTAAACTCATATTTATATTAATATAAATTTCTTGGTAATGATTTAAAATAAGAAACATTTTCATATATATATATATATATATATATATTACACACACACAACACACACACACAAAGTTCAAAAAAGATTGAGGAAATACATTCTCCTAGTTATATATATATATATATATATAATTTGTCTCATGTTATCTTATCTATCTATATATATATATATATATATATATATATATATATATATAGAGAGAGAGAGAGAGAGAGAGAGAGAGAGAGAGAGAGAGAGAGAATATTTGCATTTTCATTTCTTTTTTGTTTTCTCTCAATGCTTAGCAAACAAAAAATAAATATTATTTCACACTAATTTTACTTTTATAAATATAGTAACGGTTATATAATTTCTTTAGTACATACTTATTAATAAAAAATTAAATAATTTTAAATAATGTTTATATGCATGTTATTCCATTATTCCATTGACCTTATTTAATTAAATCTAGAACTTTATACTTGTAAATTGTATCTAGTTTATATGGGTGGTTGGGAGAAACTATTGTGATATGTTAGACACCTAATCGTGGGTGATTTAATCCATATTTTGTAAGTAAGTAAATAAGGGAAATATGAATAGTTATAATAGGAACTAATCTTGGAATATGAAACCAAAAATCATTTATGTAATGTTATATAAGTCTTTCCACATCAATACAAAACTCATCCAATTTGAGAGTTACCATCCTAGATTGATATGGTATCAAAGAAAAGTTTAGGGTTTATGCCCCACTCTTTGTAACTCCTTTCTCTATAATATTTTAGTGTGCCATATCTTCCATTTTTGTACCTAAAATATGTGCTCCTCATACCACTAACATTACTATACATTTCTTTTCCCCTTGCACTCTTTTATTACCACCCTTTCTTTGAAAATTAGGATATCCTTTCTATCTACCACAACTCTACACTCTTTCAGTCCAAAACTATACATTGCATTCACTAACTTTAGGGAAATTGATACCTTTATTCCAACTATACCCGCATCCTTAAAAAAAAAAAACTATGCATGCCTTATAGTTTCTTATTCCTCATCTTCTCTGCAAAATTTGGTGTAGATGACACTAAGGAGTTGCAAATTTTCATGACATTATGTGTAACCATTTTTACTAAACTCTAATTATTTACTCATTCCTATTTGTACCTTTATGGTGAGACCTTGCAAAATCAATAATAGGCAACAAGCATTTCAATCTGTTATTTACCAAATTTCGACATTCAAGACTTAATAATTGCCATCATTGTGTGACTATTGTTAAGGAATTCCATGTGGCTTGCAAGAAGAAAGGGGAGATAATAGTTATCTCATCATTATGTTTTGGTGTCCAATTTTAGATTTGTGCAAGTAAAAATTTGTGCTTCACTCTACATTAGAAAATAAGGACATTATGTATCTACAATGGCGACTTTGTGACTATGAATTAGAGTATTTTTCCCAAATGACCAAGATCCATATGCATTTATTGTTGGTGAAATAAGGAAAACCTTAACTTATTAATAATCCTTTTTCTTAGTGGAATTTAAATTTTATTTTTATGTTTTTTGAAATAAAATAGACCGTTGCACTCAATATGTATGGAGATAACAAATTATATCAGGTGGGAAACATCTCCAAAGTTTAGTTTGCTTATTATAGAGATTTTTTTTTCCACCTGAGATTATCATTGCAGAGATTTTATTAGTTAGGCTTCAACTTAGGAATTTTTTGAATATGAATCCTCTCATATCCATTTTTAGTGTGGTACTAATTAGCAAGGATAATTGCCTGCAATGGTCTAGAAATATCAACTACACTCTCCTTTTTAAAAACTTATGGAAGGAGTGTTTTAAGGAGAGGATGAAAACACTCACACTAAGCCCACATAAGATAAAGAGTTATCCATTAAGGAGAAGAAAAACAACAAACCCTATGCCATGATTATTTATTTTGTAAGTGGAGATCTGAGTCACAATATAGTTTCAATTACAAATTCTTATGGTGCATTGAAGAAGTTGAAATATCTATATGAATCACACTCAGAATTGTAATTTATTTAGTTTATGGTCAAACTCTTCAACCTTGAATTGAAATATCATGAGCCTCTAGCCCTAACCTATGAAATTAGAGCAACCATGCATGTTGTAGATGCCACTACAGCTAAGATGAAAATTCCTTTCATATCCTTTGTAAAGGGTCTCTATCCTACATATTCTAATTATCTCAAATCCCTACAGACTAGCAAGCAACTAAAATCCATTACTTTTCACTCCCTCATAGAGAATTTAGAATGGGAGAAAGCATTTGAGAAAATAAAAAAATCAACTTAGTCCCATGGAAAAGTAATGTGCCTTTATTAGAAATGGAATAATTGGTCACATGATTCTCCTAAAAGTGGAGGGAGTAGAAGATGACATGGAAAAAACAAATTCTGATGTAGGGGGGTAAACACCATCAAGTAAAATATATGATATATTAACTGCATTCACCACAACATAGATGAACATGATGAAAGAACATGAATCTTCTCATTATATTGTTTCTCGTTGCAATATTGGAGTAACTAAAGATCTGTTTCACACTTATTTTATTCATGGAGAAATGCATGGTTGCTTGATACAAATGAAACCTTTCATATAACCTTTTCAAAATATTTATTTGAGGACCTCCATGACAAAATAGATGGACAAGTGTATTATGCAAACAAGTCAATTCTCAAGCCCTTAGGACTTCACACCATTAGGCTTAAACTTCATAAACTTCCTGATTTTATCTTGCATGATGTACTCTACTTTTCAAAGCTACATATAGATATATTGGCTATTATGATACCAGCTCACAAAAAGATAGAAAAGAGAGATCCATGCCTTAGAATTCAGCCTCTTCAAGGGGGAAACCTCCTTTACATTACATAAATGAACAATTCTTGGATGATACAAATGACAAAACCTCCTTTCTATATATAGGAGTCTAAGGAGTCACAATATAATCCAGCCGACCTAACAATAATAATATAAAGCCACAAAAATAACAATAGAGGGATTCTATGGGGCACAGAAATAACAATATGGGGGTAATAGGGGCACAACAATATAAATAATGGGTATAACTACAATAGTAATGGGGTAATCACTAGTATTATAGGGACCCAACATGCCCCTCTCCTTCAAAAAAGTGTTGTCCTCAACGCTTGAGCAGTTTTGGATACTTCTGCATAAAATTCTCATCCTCCCATGTGGAATCTTCAGCGGATAAGTTCTTCCACTTGATAAGATACTCTGAAATTGATCGATTTCGTAGCTGTCGAGTTCTTGTTTCTGTGACTGCTTCCGGTTCCAATATAATTTTTCCTTCCTCGTCAAGTTCTGGCAATATTGTTTGAACTGGGAGCTTGTTGCCTATAACCTTCTTTAAACATGAAACATGGAAAACTGGGTGCAATCGAGAAGCTGCATGAAGCTCCAATTTGTATGCCATAGTGCCAATCTTTTCCAACACCTTGTACGGACCATAATACTTTGGTGATAATTTATTATCCTTCTCAGCTTGCTTTAGGGACATTTGCTTATATGGTTGTAGCCGTAGGAATACCCAATCACCTACATCAAAACTTCTTTCACTGCGATGTTGATCTGCCTGTTGTTTCATTCTATTTTGTGCCAACACGAGGTTATCCTTTAAGAGTTGGAGGACTTGTTGTTGATGTTCGATGTGATGTTCCACTGCCTGAACCTTAGAATTTTCTCTTAAATATGATGTGATTGATGGTGGTTGGTACCCATAAAGTGCCATAAATGGGGTCATTTTTGTTGCTGTATGGAAGGAAGTGTTATACCACCATTCAGCAAGAGGAAACCATTTGACCCATTGTGTCTGTTTATCAGATACAAAGCAACGAAGATATCCTTCCAAACATTTGTTTACTATCTCAGTTTTCCCATCAGATTGAGGATGATAAGATGAGCTATGAGCTAACTGAGTACCAAGACAAGAAAATAATTCTGTCCAAAAATTTCTAGTGAAATTGGGATCTCTGTCACTTACAATAATCTTTGGGTTTCCATGTAGCTTTTGAACTGTTTCCATAAATGCAGTAGAAACTGTACTGGCTTTAAATGGATGTGATAATGCACAAAAGTGTGCGTACTTGGTAAGTCTGTCAACTACCACCATGATGACAATCTTTCCCGCAGACTTGGGTAAACCTGTGATAAAATCCATTGAAACCTCCTCCCAACATTGGCTTGGAATGGATAAAGGTTTTAATAGACCCGGTGTCTTAATTGTTTCAACTTTACTTTGTTGGCAAACCAAACATTCCGCCACAAACTTTTGAATATCTGATTTATGGCCATCCCAAAAAAATTCCTTCTTAACCCTGTGGTAAGTTTTTAAAAATCCTGAGTGCCCTCCTAAGGGAGAAGTGTGCAATTCCATAAGAATCTTTTGTTTTAGCTGGGAATTCTTACAGAGGTATAAGCGATCTTTGTACCATAGAGAATCATTTTTCCAGCTAAATGTATCAGAAGTACTGGAATCTTGTTGTAGCTTTCGAATAAGTGCCCACACTTATTCATCATTCTTCCATTCCTCCTTTGCTTCGTTTATCCAATCTGGTTGGATAATAGAAATGGCACACAATTATGCTTCCATATCCTCATCCTTTCTTGAGAGTGCATATGCCACCACATTTTGCTTCCCTTTTTTGTAGATGATTTTAAAGTCATAACCCAACATCTTTGTGACCCACTTTTGTTGCTCTTTAGAGGATAATCTTTGTTCTAAAAAGTATTTAAGGCTATCATGATCCGTTTTTACCTTGAAGTGTCTTGCCATTAGGTAGGGTCAACATTTCTTAAGTGCATGGAGTATTGCCAACATTTCCTTCTCATAAATAGCTTTGCTTAAAAACTTTCCTTTGATTGGACAAATTTCAAAAGCAATGGGTCTTTCATCTTGCATTAGAACAGCACCAATTCCATTTCCTGAAGCATCACATTCCACAATAAAGGTTTTTGTGAAGTCCGGTGTAGCTAAGACCGGTGCTTGGCACATTGCCTCTTTAAGATGTTTAAAGGCCTTTGTTGCTTCTGGAGTCCATGAAAATGAATCTTTCTTCAATAATTTTGTTATAGGTGCTGCTATTCTCCCATAATTCTTAACGAACTTGCGATAATACCCTGTCAACCCAAGAAATCCTCGCAGATCCTTTATGGATGTGGGTATTTTCCATTCCTTAATGGATTTAATTTTGCTAGCGTCTAACTTAACACCTTCATGAGATACAATATGACCCAAATATTCCACCTCTTGGACTCCAAAGAAACATTTGGATCTTTTTGCATATAATTGTTTCTCCTCCAGTAGTTGTAGCACCTTGTCAACATGTTCAACATGATCCTTCCAAGACTTGGTGTGGATTAGTATATCATCAAAAAATACCAACACAAATTTTCTAAGGAATGGTTTGAAAATTGAACTCATCAAACCTTGAAATGTTGAAGGTGCATTGGTAAGGCCAAAAGGCATGACCAAAAATTCATAATGACCCTCATGAGTTCTAAATGCCGTTTTCGGAATGTCTTCAATCTTCATTCTGATTTGATGATATCCCGAACGAAGATCCAACTTGGTGAAGTAAATTGATCCATGCAATTCATCCAGTAATTCATCAATGACAGGAATGGGGAACTTATCTTTAATAGTGAGCTTGTTGAGCTCCCTATAATCTGGACACATGCGCCATGATCCATCCTTCTTATGTACCAATACTACTGGAGCTGAGAAAGAACTTTGACTCAGTTGAATTATACCAGCCTCTAGCATTTCTGCAACCATCCGTTCAATTTCACTTTTTTGGACATATGGATATCTGTACGGCCTGATGTTTGGAGGAACACTTCCTGGAATCAGATGAATAGCATGATCATGATCACGCATAGGTGGGAGACCTTTGGGAGTCTCAAATACCTTGGAATGATTGTCCAGGACTTTTTGGAGATCTGGAGAAATAGATGATTCCAATGTGGAAACATCTAGCGAACATAATTGTGCAATTACACCTCTTTGCTCGTTTTTTAGAAGCTTTGTCATGCCATTAGAGCTGATTATCTTTCCTGGTTTCCCTGCAATACCCCTTAATTCAACTTCCTTTGCTTCCATAGAAAATTTCATGAAATGTTCTTCAAAATTAAAAGCTATTGTACCCAAGGATTGTAGCCATTGGACTCCTAGTACAACATCAGCACCTCCCATTGGAATGGAAAGCATTGGGCTAGTCAATACATATTCTCCTATGGATAGCTTGATATTATGGCACTTTCCAGAACAATTTATTGTTCCTCCATTTGCAATCATCACTTGACACTCTGGTACTGGATATAGGAAGCAATTCAATTCTTTTGCTACCCTACAATGAATAAAATTGTGGGTGCTTCCTGAATCAATCAACACTATTACCTTTTTCTTCTTGATTTGTCCTTCTATCTTGATGGTTTGTGGAGTGGTAATTCCCGCCAATGCATTACAAGATATGGCCGAATTTATTTCTTCTTCATCTAGGCTTTGTTCCTGGAATATATCCTCTTCTTTTGACCTTTCTTGCTCCTTTTCTTCTTCCTCTTCACAATCTATGTAGAATAATTTCTTCTCAGCACACTTATGACCTTTTGTGTATTTGCTATCATAATTGTAACAAAGCCCTTTTGCTTTTTTTCTTCCAATTTTTGTGGTGTCAACCTTGTAGGTTGTGGAAGACTATGGGAAACAACACTTCCGTCTTTATAGTTGTGAATGGTATGCTTCCTAGTTGCCATAATTTTGCTTTCCATTTTTCTTGCTAACCTGAATGCCTTCTCTAATGAATTAGGTTCCCAAAGGCGCACATCATGTTGGATATTATCCTTTAAAGACCCTATGAACACATCAATCCTATGCTCCTCTGGAATATCTTTTACCCTTATGTTCAATTTTTGGAACTCCTCAATGTGCTCCATTATTGAACCCTTTTGTTGAGACTTATCAATTGGCTAAAAAAAGTGTTGCTTTTTGTATCCTCATAATGTGCTATCAATTCTTCCATAAAAATTGCCCAAGTGATAAATTGTTTACGAGAACAAAGCCATTGATACCATACAAACTGATTTGGTTCCAAATATAAAGTTGCCATACGTACCTTTTGTGTGTTTTGCACATTATTGAGATCGAAGAATTGCTCCATCTGTACTATCCATGTGGCGGGATCCTTGCCATCAAACTTCCTCATATCGATTTTTGGAACATGGTGAGTCTTCAATCCAACATTAGAGTCTATGGAATCATGATTAACATTTCTTTTGTTCTCATCATGAGTTTCCTTTAGTACTCTTTCACCCTTAGTGACCATTTCTTGTAGCAACTTATTCATATTTATCTTCGATTCTTCCATCTTATCATCCATGCCATCAATTTTAGCGTCCATGCCATTCACCTTAGCTTCCATTCCATATTAGCTTCTACGCCTTTCTTTAAATAGTCCATCTTAGCTTCTACACCTTTCTTTAAACCATCCATCTTAGCTTCTACATATTTCTTTAAACCATCCATCTTAGATTCTGTTCCTTTTTGTGCAAGGGACAGTTGTTGCACTTGGTCTTGTAATTTTGATATATCATGTTGCATTTCTTCCTCTTCTTCATGAATGATGCTAGAGCTTTCAGGTTCCTTACTAGGTGTTTTCATTTTCTTTCCTCGGGGCATCAGTTACCGATAATAATGCTCTATTATGCCCTTTGAATTCCTTCAAAATAAATATTCAAACCAAGCTTAAGCAAAAATTTAAAAAAATCTACACACCTTTTTTCACTTTGTAGGAGCTTGATATTGCCTCTGATGTATCTCTGTACTTTCCAATCATCTAGTTCTAAAATTGTGACTTGTAGTATCTCTCTGTGTCCTCTTTCCAATGCCACCAGTCTGATCCAAATTGGATTCTCCAAGAAATAGTTATGCACAATCTCCCAAGATGACCTTATTATAGACCTTTACAGAAGAGTGAACTTGTATGAAGTGCCACGTGTACAATTTTCAACCTTTGGTTTTGAAAAATATATACAAGAAACCACAGCCCGTCCTATTTCTGTACCTTCTTACGAAATTTTAATCCGATCCCCAGAGAGAAAGTTATGACGATTTTCCCTAGGTCACCTGTTTTGAATGTAATTCAGGAGTCTGCAAAAAGACCAACTTCCTCAGAGCATATCTCCGCAAATATCGTGCGAAAAGATATGAAATTCGGACCCAATGTTCAACGCCATTACTTCTCAAATGGGTTTTTTTTGCGACTTCTGAAACATCATAGAACAAAAGTTATAGCGAAAATTCCACAATGACCTGTTTGGAGCAGCGAAACCCTAGAATCCAAAGATCTGATACCAAATGTTATGAAACCAGCTCACAAAAAGATAGAAAAGAGAGATCCATGCCTTAGAATTCAGCCTCTTCGAGGGGGAGACCTCCTTTACATTACATAAATGAACAATTCTTGGATGATACAAATGACAAAACCTCCTTTCTATATATAGGAGTCTAAGGAGTCACAATATAATCCAGCCGACCTAACAATAATAATATAAAGGCACAAAAATAACAATAGAGAGATTCTATGGGGCACAGAAATAACAATATGGGGGTAATAGGGGCACAACAATATAAATAACGGGTATAACTACAATAGTAATGGGGTAATCACTAGTATTATAGGGACCCAACATGCCCCTCTCCTTCAAAAAAGTGTTGTCCTCAACGCTTGAGCAGTTTTGGATACTTCTGCATAAAATTCTCATCCTCCCATGTGGAATCTTCAGCGGATAAGTTCTTCCACTTGATAAGATACTCTGAAATTGATCGATTTCGTAGCTGTCGAGTTCTTGTTTCTGTGACTGCTTCCGGTTCCAATATAATTTTTCCTTCCTCGTCAAGTACTGGCAATATTGTTTGAACTGGGAGCTTGTCGCCTATAACCTTCTTTAAACATGAAACATGGAAAACTGGGTGCAATCGAGAAGCTGCAGGAAGCTCCAATTTGTATGCCATAGTACCAATCTTTTCCAACACTTTGTACGTACCATAATACTTTGGTGATAATTTATTATCCTTCTTAGCTTGCTTTAGGGACATTTGCTTATATGGTTGCAGCCGTAGGAATACCCAATCACCTACATCAAAACTTCTTTCACTGCGATGTTGATCTGCCTGTTGTTTCATTCTATTTTGTGCCAACACGAGGTTATCCTTTAAGAGTTGGAGGACTTGTTGTTGATGTTCGATGTGATGTTCCACTGCCTGAACCTTAGAATTTTCTCTTAAATATGATGTGATTGATGGTGGTTGGTACCCATAAAGTGCCATAAATGAGGTCATTTTTGTTGCTGTATGGAAGGAAGTGTTATACCACCATTCAGCCAGAGGCAACCATTTGACCCATTGTGTCAGTTTATCAGATACAAAGCAACGAAGATATCCTTCCAAACATTTGTTTACTATCTCAGTTTGCCCATCAGATTGAGGATGATAAGATGAGCTATGAGCTAACTGAGTACCAAGACAAGAAAATAATTCTGTCCAAAAATTTCCAGCGAAATTGGGATCTCTGTCACTTACAATAATCTTTGGGTTTCCATGTAGCTTTTGAACTGTTTCCATAAATGCAGTAGAAACTGTACTGGCTTTAAATGGATGTGATAATGCACAAAAGTGTGTGTACTTGGTAAGTCTGTCAACTAACACCATGATGACAATCTTTCCTGCAGACTTGGGTAAACCTGTGATAAAATCCATTGAAACCTCCTTCCAACATTGGCTTGGAATGGATAAAGGTTTTAATAGACCCGGTGTCTTAATTGTTTCAACTTTACTTTGTTGGGAAACCAAACATTCCGCCACAAACTTTTGAATATCTGATTTATGGCCATCCCAAAAAAATTCCTTCTTAACCCTGTTGTAAGTTTTTAAAAATCCTCAGTGCCCTCCTAAGGGAGAAGTGTGCAATTCCATAAGAATATTTTGTTTTAGCTGGGAATTCTTACAGAGGTATAAGCGATCTTTGTACCATAACGAATCATTTTGCCAGCTAAATGTATCAGAAGTACTGGAATCTTGTTGTAGCTTTCGAATAAGTGCCCACACTTCTTCATCATTCTTCCATTCCTCCTTTGCTTCATTTATCCAATCTGGTTGGATAATAGAAATGGCACACAATTATGCTTCCATATCCTCATCCTTTCTTGAGAGTGCATCTGCCACCACATTTTGCTTCCCTTTTTTGTAGATGATTTCAAAGTCATAACCCAACATCTTTGTGACCCACTTTTGTTGCTCTTTAGAGGATAATCTTTGTTCTAAAAAGTATTTAAGGCTATCATGATCCGTTTTTACCTTGAAGTGTCTTCCCATTAGGTAGGGTCGTCATTTCTTAAGTGCATGGAGTATTGCCAACATTTCCTTCTCATAAATAGCTTTGCTTAAAAGCTTTCCTTTGATTGGACAAATTTCAAAAGCAATGGGTCTTTCATCTTGCATTAGAACAGCACCAATTCCATTTCCTGAAGCATCACATTCCATAATAAATGTTTTTGTGAAGTCCGGTGTAGCTAAGACCGGTGCTTGTCACATTGCCTCTTTAAGATGTTTAAAGGCCTTTGTTGCTTCCGGAGTCCATGAAAATGAATCTTTCTTCAATAATGTTGTTAGAGGTGCTGCTATTCTCCCATAATTTTTAACGAACTTGCGATAATACCCTGTCAACCCAAGAAATCCTCGCAGATGCTTTATGGATGTGGGGATTTTCCATTCCTTAATGGATTTAATTTTGCTAGCGTCTAACTTAACTCCGTCATGAGATACAATATGACCCAAATATTCCACCTCCTGGACTCCAAAGAAACATTTGGATCTTTTTGCATATAATTGTTTCTCCTCCAGTAGTTGTAGCACCTTGTCAACATGTTCAACATGATCCTTCCATGACTTCGTGTGGATTAGTATATCATCAAAAAATACCAACACAAATTTTCTAAGGAATGGTTTGAAAATTGAATTCATCAAACCTTGAAATGTTGAAGGTGCATTGGTAAGGACAAAAGGCATGACCAAAAATTCATAATGACCCTCATGAGTTCTAAATGTCGTTTTCGGAATGTCTTCAATCTTCATTCTGATTTGATGATATCCCGAACGAAGATCCAACTTGGTGAAGTAAATTGATCCATGCAATTCATCCAGTAATTCGTCAATGACAGGAATGGGGAACTTATCTTTAATAGTGAGCTTGTTGAGCTCCCTATAATCTGAACACATGCGCCATGATCCATCCTTCTTATGTACCAATACTACTGGAGCTAAGAAAGAACTTTGACTCTGTTGAATTATACCAGCCTCTAGCATTTCTCTAACCATACGTTCAATTTCACTTTTTTGGACATATGGATATCTGTACGGCCTGATGTTTGGAGGAACACTTCCTGGAATCAGATGAATAGCATGATCATGATCACGCATAGGTGGGAGACCTTTGGGAGTCTCAAATACCTTGGAATGATTGTCCAGGACGTTTTGGAGATTTGGAGAAATAGATGATTCCAATGTGGAAACATCTAGCGAACATAATTGTGCAATTACACCTCTTTGCTCCTTTTTTAGAAGCTTTGTCATGCCATTAGAGCTGATTATCTTTCCTGGTTTCCCTGCAATACCCCTTAATTCAACTTCCTTTCCTTCCACAGAAAATTTCATGAAATGTTCTTGAAAATTAAAAGCTATTGTACCCAAGGATTGTAGCCATTGGACTCCTAGTACAACATCAGCACCTCCCATTGGAATGGAAAGCATTGGGCTAGTCAATACATATTCTCCCATGGATAGCTTGATATTATGGCACTTTCCAGAACAATTTATTGTTCCTCCATTTGCAATCATCACTTGACACTCTGGTGCTGGATATAGGAAGCAATTCAATTCTTTTGCTACCCTACAATGAATAAAATTGTGGGTGCTTCCTGAATCAATCAACGCTATTACCTTTTTCTTCTTGATTTGTCCTTCTATCTTGATGGTTTGAGGAGTGGTAATTCCCGCCAATGCATTACAAGATATGGCCGAATTTATTTGTTCTTCATCTAGGCTTTATTCCTAGAATATATCCTCTTCTTTTGACCTTTCTTGCTCCTTTTCTTCTTCCTCTTCACAATCTATGTAGAATAATTTATTCTCAGCACACTTATGACCTTTTGTGTATTTGCTATCATAATTGTAACAAAGCCCTTTTGCTCTTTTTTCTTCCAATTGTTGTGGTGTCAACCTTGTAGGTTGTGGAAGACTATGGGAAACAACACTTCCGTCTTTATAGTTGTGAATGGTATGCTTCCTAGTTGCCATAATTTTGCTTTCCATTTTTCTTGCTAACCTGAATGCCTTCTCTAATGAATCAGGTTCCCAAAGGCGCACATCATGTTGGATATTATCCTTTAAAGACCCTATGAACACATCAATCCTATGCTCCTCTGGAATATCTTTTACCCTTATGTTCAATTTTTGGAACTCCTCAATGTGCTCCATTATTGAACCCTTTTGTTTGAGACTTATCAATTGGCTAAAAAAAGTGTTGCTTTTTGTATCCTCATAATGTGCTATCAATTCTTCCATAAAAATTGCCCAAGTGATAAATTGTTTACGAGAACAAAGCCATTGATACCATACAAACTGATTTGGCTCCAAATATAAAGTTTCCATACATACCTTTTGTGTGTTTTGCACATTATTGAGATCGAAGAATTGCTCCATCTGTACTATCCATGTGGCGGGATCCTTGCCATCAAACTTCCTCATATCGATTTTTGGAACATGGTGAGTCTTCGATCCAACATTAGAGTCTATGGAATCATGATTAACATTTCTTTTGTTCTCATCATGAGTTTCCTTTAGTACTCTTTCACCCTTAGTGACCATTTCTTGTAGCAACTTATTCATATTTATCTTCGATTCTTCCATCTTATCATCCATGCCATCAATTTTAGCGTCCATGCCATTCACCTTAGCTTCCCTGCCATCCATCTTAGCTTCTACGCCTTTCTTTAAATAGTCCATCTTAGCTTCTACACCTTTATTTAAACCATCCATCTTAGCTTCTACATCTTTCTTTAAACCATCCATCTTAGATTCTGTTCCTTTTTGTGCAAGGGACAGTTGTTGCACTTGGTCTTGTAATTTTGATATATCATGTTGCATTTCTTCCTCTTCTTCTTGAGTCATGCTAGAGCTTTCAGGTTCCTTTCTAGGTGTTTGCATTTTATTTCCTCGGGGCATTAGTTACCGATAATAATGCTCTATTATGCCCTTTGAATTCCTTCAAAATAAATATTCAAACCAAGCTTAAGCAAAAATTTAAAAAAATCTACACACCTTTTTTCACTTTGTAGGAGCCTGATATTGCCTCTGATGTATCTTTGTACTTTCCAATCATCTAGTTTTGAAATTGTGACTTGTAGTATCTCTCTGTGTCCTCTTTCTAATGCCACCAGTCTGATCCAAATTGGATTCTCCAAGAAATAGTTATGCACAATCTCCCAAGATGACCTGATTATAGACCTTTACAGAAGAGTGAACTTGTATGAAGTGCCACGTGTACAATTTTCAACCTTTGGTTTTGAAAAATATATACAAGAAACTACAGCCCATCCTATTTCTGTACCTTCTTACGAAATTTCAATCCGATCCCCAGAAAGAAAGTTATGACGATTTTCCCTAGGTCACCTGTTTTGAATGTAATTCAGGAGTCTGCAAAAAGACCAATTTCCTCAGAGCATATCTCCACAAATATCGCGCAAAAAGATATGAAATTCGCAGCCAATGTTCAGCGCCATTTCTTCTCAAATGGGTTTTTTTTTTCGACTTCTGAAACATCACAGAAAAAGAGTTATAGCGAAAATTCCACAATGACCTGTTTGAAGCAGCGAAACCCTAGAATCCAAAGCTCTGATACCAAATGTTATGAAACCAGCTCACAAAAAGATAGAAAAGAGAGATCCATGCCTTAGAATTCAGCCTCTTCAAGGGGGAAACCTCCTTTACATTACATAAATGAACAATTCTTGGATGATACAAATGACAAAACCTCCTTTCTATATATAGGAGTCTAAGGAGTCACAATATAATCCAGCCGACCTAACAATAATAATATAAAGCCACAAAAATAACAATAGAGGGATTCTATGGGGCACAGAAATAACAATATGGGGGTAATAGGGGCACAACAATATAAATAATGGGTATAACTACAATAGTAATGGGGTAATCACTAGTATTATAGGGACCCAACATGCCCCTCTCCTTCAAAAAAGTGTTGTCCTCAACGCTTGAGCAGTTTTGGATACTTCTGCATAAAATTCTCATCCTCCCATGTGGAATCTTCAGCGGATAAGTTCTTCCACTTGATAAGATACTCTGAAATTGATCGATTTCGTAGCTGTCGAGTTCTTGTTTCTGTGACTGCTTCCGGTTCCAATATAATTTTTCCTTCCTCGTCAAGTTCTGGCAATATTGTTTGAACTGGGAGCTTGTTGCCTATAACCTTCTTTAAACATGAAACATGGAAAACTGGGTGCAATCGAGAAGCTGCATGAAGCTCCAATTTGTATGCCATAGTGCCAATCTTTTCCAAAACCTTGTACGGACCATAATACTTTGGTGATAATTTATTATCCTTCTCAGCTTGCTTTAGGGACATTTGCTTATATGGTTGTAGCCGTAGGAATACCCAATCACCTACATCAAAACTTCTTTCACTGCGATGTTGATCTGCCTGTTGTTTCATTCTATTTTGTGCCAACACGAGGTTATCCTTTAAGAGTTGGAGGACTTGTTGTTGATGTTCGATGTGATGTTCCACTGCCTGAACCTTAGAATTTTCTCTTAAATATGATGTGATTGATGGTGGTTGGTACCCATAAAGTGCCATAAATGGGGTCATTTTTGTTGTTGTATGGAAGGAAGAGTTATACCACCATTCAGCCAGAGGCAACCATTTGACCCATTGTGTCTGTTTATCAGATACAAAGCAACGAAGATATCCTTCCAAACATTTGTTTACTATCTCAGTTTGCCCATCAGATTGAGGATGATAAGATGAGCTATGAGCTAACTGAGTACCAAGACAAGAAAATAATTCTGTCCAAAAATTTCCAGTGAAATTGGGATCTCTGTCACTTACAATAATCTTTGGGTTTCCATGTAGCTTTTGAATTGTTTCCATAAATGCAGTAGAAACTGTACTGGCTTTAAATGGATGTGATAATGCACAAAAGTGTGCATACTTGGTAAGTCTGTCAACTACCACCATGATGACACTCTTTCCCTCAGACTTGGGTAAACCTATGATAAAATCCATTGAAACCTCCTCCCAACGTTGGCTTGGAATGGATAAAGGTTTTAATAGACCCGGTGTCTTAATTGTTTCAACTTTATTTTGTTGGCAAACCAAACATTCCGCCACAAACTTTTGAATATCTGATTTATGGCCATCCCAAAAAAATTCCTTCTTAACCCTGTGGTAAGTTTTTAAAAATCCTGCGTGCCCTCCTAAGGAAGAAGTGTGCAATTCCATAAGAATATTTTGTTTTAGCTAGGAATTCTTACAGAGGTATAAGCGATCTTTGTACCATAATGAATCATTTTGCCAGCTAAATGTATCAGAAGTACTGGAATCTTGTTGTAGCTTTCAAATAAGTGCCCACACTTCTTCGTCATTCTTCCATTCCTCCTTTGCTTTGTTTATCCAATCTGGTTGGATAATAGAAATGGCACACAATTACGCTTCCATATCCTCATCCTTTCTTGAGAGTGCATCTGCCACCACATTTTGCTTCCCTTTTTTGTAGATGATTTCAAAGTCATAACCCAACATCTTTATGACCCACTTTTGTTTCTCTTTAGAGGATAATCTTTGTTTTTGAAAGTATTTAAGGCTATCATGATCCGTTTTTACCTTGAAATGTCTTCCCATTAGGTAGGGTCGCCATTTCTTAAGTGCATGGAGTATTGCCAACATTTCCTTCTCATAAATAGCTTTGCTTAAAAACTTTCCTTTGATTGGACGAATTTCAAAAGCAATGGGTCTTTCATCTTGCATTAGAATAGCACGAATTCCATTTCCTGAAGCATCACATGCCACAATAAAGGTTTTTGTGAAGTCTGGTGTAGCTAAAACCGATGCTTGGCACATTGCCTCTTTAAGATGTTTAAAGGCCTTTGTTGCTTCCAGAGTCCATGAAAATGAATCTTTCTTCAATAATGTTGTTAGAGGTGCTGCTATTCTCCCATAATTCTTAACGAACTTGCGATAATACCCTGTCAACCCAAGAAATCCTCGCAGATGCTTTATGGATGTGGGGATTTTCCATTCCTTAATGGCTTTAATTTTGCTAGGGTCTACCTTAACTCCTTCATGAGATACAATATGACCCAAATATTCCACCTCCTGGACTCCAAAGAAACATTTGGATCTTTTTGCATATAATTGTTTCTCCTCCAATAGTTGTAGCACCTTGTCAACATGTTCAACATGATCCTTCCAAGACTTGCTATAGATTAGTATATCATCAAAAAATACCAACACAAATTTTCTAAGGGATGGTTTGAAAATTGAATTCATCAAACCTTGAAATGTTGAAGGTGCATTGGTAAGGCCAAAAGGCATGACCAAAAATTCATAATGACCCTCATGAGTTCTAAATGCCGTTTTCGGAATGTCTTCAATATTCATTCTGATTTGATGATATCCCGAACGAAGATCCAACTTGGTGAAGTAAATTGATCCATGCAATTCATCCAGTAATTCATCAATGACAGGAATGGGGAACTTATCTTTAATAGTGAGCTTGTTGAGCTCCCTATAATCTGGACACATGCGCCATGATCCATCCTTCTTGTGTACCAATACTACTAGAGCTGAGAAAGAACTTTGACTCGGTTGAATTATACCAGCCTCTAGCATTTCTGCAACCATACGTTCAATTTCACTTTTTTGGACATATGGATATCTATACGGCCTGATGTTTGGAGGAACACTTCCCGGAATCAGATGAATAGCATGATCATGATCACGCATAGGTGGGAGACCTTTGGGAGTCTCAAATACCTTGGAATGATTGTCCAGGACTTTTTGGAGATCTGGAGAAATAGATGATTCCAATGTGGAAACATCTAGCGAACATAATTGTGCAATTACACCTCTTTGCTCCTTTTTTAGAAGCTTTGTCATGCCATTAGAGCTGATTATCTTTCCTGGTTTCCCTGCAATACCCCTTAATTCAACTTCCTTTCCTTCCACAGAAAATTTCATGAAATGTTCTTGAAAATTAAAAGCTTTTGTACCCAAGGATTGTAGCCATTGGACTCCTAGTACAACATCAGCACCTCCTATTGGAATGGAAAGCATTGGGCTAGTCCATACATATTCTCCCATGGATAGCTTAATATTATGGCACTTTCCAGAACAATTTATTGTTCCTCCATTTGCAATCATCATTTGACACTTTGGTGCTGGATATAGGAAGCAATTCAATTCTTTTGCTACCCTACAATGAATAAAATTGTGGGTGCTTCCTGAATCAATCAACACTATTACCTTTTTCTTCTTGATTTGTCCTTCTATCTTGATGGTTTGAGGAGTGGTAATTCCTGCCAATGCATTACAAGAGATGGTCGGATTTATTTGTTCTTCATCTAGGCTTTGTTCCTGGAATATATCCTCTTCTTTTGACCTTTCTTGCTCCTTTTCTTCTTCCTCTTCACAATCTATGTAGAATAATTTCTTCTCAGCACACTTATGACCTTTTGTGTATTTGCTATCATAATTGTAACAAAGCCCTTTTGCTCTTTTTTTTTCTAATTTTTGTGGTGTCAACCTTGTAGGTTGTGGAAGACTATGGGAAACAACACTTCCGTCTTTATAGTTGTGAATGGTATGCTTCCTAGTTGCCATAATTTTGCTTTCCATTTTTCTTGCTAACCTGAATGCCTTCTCTAATGAATCAGGTTCCCAAAGGCGCACATCATGTTGGATATTATCCTTTAAAGACCCTATGAACACATCAATCCTATGCTCCTCTGGAATATCTTTTACCCTTATGTTCAATTATTGGAACTCCTCAATGTGCTCCATTATTGAACCCTTTTGTTTGAGACTTATCAATTGGATAAAAAAAGTGTTGCTTTTTGTATCCTCATAATGTGCTATCAATTCTTCCATAAAAATTGCCCAAGTGATAAATTGTTTACGAGAACAAAGCCATTGATACCATACAAACTGATTTGGTTCCAAATATAAAGTTGCCATACGTACCTTTTGTGTGTTTTGCATATTATTGAGATCGAAGAATTGCTCCATCTGTAATATCCATGTGGCGGGATCCTTGCCATCAAACTTCCTCATATCGATTTTTGGAACATGGTGAGTCTTCGATCCAACATTAGAGTCTATGGAATCATGATTAACATTTCTTTTGTTCTCATCATGAGTTTCCTTTAGTACTCTTTCACCCTTAGTGACCATTTCTTGTAGCAACCTATTCATATTTATCTTCAATTCTTCCATCTTATCATCCATGCCATCAATTTTAGCGTCCATGCCATTCACCTTAGCTTCCATGCCATCCATCTTAGCTTCTACGCCTTTCTTTAAACAGTCCATCTTAGCTTCTACACCTTTCTTTAAACCATCCATCTTAGCTTCTACATCTTTCTTTAAACCATCCATCTTAGATTCTGTTCCTTTTTGTGCAAGGGACAGTTGTTGCACTTGGTCTTGTAATTTTGATATATCATGTTGCATTTCTTCCTCTTCTTCATGAGTCATGCTAGAGATTTCAGGTTCCTTACTAGGTGTTTGCATTTTCTTTCCTCTGGGCATCAGTTACCGATAATAATGCTCTATTATTCCCTTTGAATTCCTTCAAAATAAATTTTCAAACCAAGCTTAAGCAAAAATTTAAAAAAATCTACACACCTTTTTTCACTTTGTAGGAGCTTTATATTGCCTCTGATGTATCTCTTTACTTTCCAATCATCTAGTTCTGAAATTGTGACTTGTAGTATCGCTCTGTGTCCTCTTTCTAATGCCACCAGTCTGATCCAAATTGGATTCTCCAAGAAATAGTTATGCACAATCTCCCAAGATGACCTGATTATAGACCTTTCCAAAAGAGTGAACTTGTATGAAGTGCCACGTGTAAAATTTTCGACCTATGGTTCTGAAAAAGTTATACAAGAAACTACAGTCCGTCTTATTTCTGTATCTTCTTACGAAATTTCAATCCGATCCCCAGAGAGAAAGTTATGACGATTTTCCCTAGGTCACCTGTTTTGAATGTAATTCAGGAGTCTGCGAAAAGACCAACTTCCTCAGAGCATATCTCCGCAAATATCGCGCAAAAAGATATGTAATTCGGACCCAAGGTTCAGTGCGATTTCTTATCAAATGGGTTTTTTTTGCGACTTCTGAAAATCACAGAAAAAGCTTTATAGCGAAAATGCCACGATGACCTGTTTAGAGCAGCGAAACCCTAAAATCCAAAGCTCTGATACCAAATGTTATGAAACCAGCTCACAAAAAGATAGAAAAGAGAGATCCATGCCTTAGAATTCAGCCTCTTCGAGGGGGAAACCTCCTTTACATTACATAAATGAGCAATTCTTGGATGATACAAATGACAAAACCTCCTTTCTCTATATAGGAGTCTAAGGAGTCACAATATAATCCAGCTGACCTAACAATAATAATATAAAGCCACAAAAATAACAAGAGGGATTCTATGGGACACAGAAATAACAATATGGGGGTAATAGGGGCACAACAATATAAATAATGGGTATAACTACAATAGTAATGGGGTAATAACTAGTATTATAGGGACCCAACATTGGCTCACATTCATATTCATCAACAAGGTCACTCAATTCATATGTTGGATGGAAAAATTAGAGATAAGGAAAGGATCTAACAATGCAGTTGTCCTGACTAGAGTAGAGGAGAAAATATAGTTGAGAACATCTACTAATGCACATAAATCTCCATACATTTTATTATGTCTAAAAAATGATCACCTAGACATTTCTAGCTAGCTGGATCGAAATACACCAAGTGGATTTAATTTTACCACATTAAAATCGCTTTGACTGTCGAAAATAATTTATTAAACCACTCAATGGCACCAATATGACAAGCCACCTGCTAAGTCTGTGAATGAGTCCTAACCCAAAGCATCTACTGAGCCTCCTTCATCATTCAATGGTACCTTACAGTTCCCTCAACCTTAGGTTGAGGTAGTACCGAATATACCCAAAGGTACGTTACGTCAATTTTTTTCTTTTGTCAAAGCCACCATACATATATCTAGGGGTGATTTTAGGGGCGAATGTTCGCCCTTTGGCGAAATTAAGGGGTTTTAAATTTTTAGTGGGCGATTATTTTGTATTATAGTATATTTTTACAAATCACCTCAAATAGCCCACCTTCTTTTAAGGGAGAGGGTAAAAAAGGTAAATTTAGCCCTTGAAATTAGGAGTTACAACATTCCATTCACTCATTTTCAAGAATAGGTTTTATTTAAGTGAATCCATTCGCCCATTTTCAAGAATAGGTTTTATTTAAGTGAATCCTATGGGCCAAAGGCCCAAAGACCATATTTATAAAAGAGGTATGGTAAATTAATAAAAATATAAATAAATCAGAAGTATGGTAAATAAATAAAACATTTTTTTATTTACTCCATAAGTCACCTTATATACATGCAAGGGTGTAAACAAATAAAAATATAAGTAAAGTGGAGGTATGGTAAACAAATAAAATGTCTTTTTATACTTACTCAAGAGGTATGGTAAATAAATAAAAATATAAATAAACTAGATGCATGGTAAATAAATAAAACCTCTTTTTGTATTTATTCCATAATCCTCGTTCTATTTATGAAGACTCAAGAAAGAGGTTTTATTTAAGTGAATCCTATGGGCCAAATACCATATTTGTAAACGAGGTATGGTAAATTAATAAAAATATAAATAAACGAGAGGTATAGTAAACAAATAAAACATTTTTTTATATTTACTCCATAAGTCACCTTATATTTAAGGACACTCAAAAAATGTGTTATATTTAGGTGAAACCTATGGGCAAAATACTATGGGACAAATACCATGGACTAGATTGTTATTAATACCATGCAAAAAAACATTATCAACCCTAATATTAGTATTAATAAAAATAAAAATGGCACATGGTATTGACCCATGGTATTCACCTAGAATGTAGCCTATTTAAATGGGGGAATTAAACCAGCATAGATCCATCTTTACTCTGGATCTACTAACCCCCGAGAGGTATCAAATATCATGATATGCAAACTAGCATAGAGGGAAAAAATATCTGATCCGATCAAGAGTAAAAATGGATGTTTTAATTTAATGTATGTTAAACATTTTAGCTTGGTTAAAATAAAAAATAAAATAAAAATCAACTATTAATTTTATTAATTTTTATAAATTACTAATAGTAATTTTTAAGCTCCAGGTTTATGATAACCGATGGTAATACCATGGTATTCATGTGAGCATAGACTATTTAAAGGAGAAATTCTATCATCTTAGATCCATCTTAATTCTGGGTCTACCAAGTGCTCAGAGGGATAAATAGATTTCATCCCCCTAAGAGTGGTAGATGTGGAGTTAAGATGGATATAGGTTGGTTTTTATGATAATGAAGATATTAAATAGACTTAGGAAATTATATTGTAAAACCATCTTAAGGTGAATGGTTAAAGCATAGACATTGGACAAATATATTTGTATAATTCTGTTTTAAACTTAAACAAATCAAGAGCTAAAAGGAATGGATTGATTGCACTAGTCATCCTTCTACAACTTTTCCTTCTATAATTTTCCAACATATGCTGGAGTAAACAGATTGTAATTTTGGTAATTTTAATAATTGCAAACAGGAACATACTTGTGTATTGGCAGGGTGGTTATGAGTTCCCTAGAAGTGATGAATTTGAAATTTTCTTGGTTTTATATATAGTATTAGGTTTTTTCTCACGCTTTCTATGAATGGCACGGGTGAATTTTATCCTACACCTACTAGGTTATCGATATGTAATTTCGGTAATTTTGATCTCAAAAGATATTTTAAAGAAATGCAATGATTTCATTTCTGTATTTAATAAACACAAGATTTTATAATTGAGTAAAATATTCGCCATCCCTGGTGAGAGATTCGCCAAAAAATTATATATACATATCATATTATTGATAAAATCGCCTTCCATTTTTCCTATATACCATGGAGATTCGCCCATTTATTATACATGTAAATTTAGGGGGGTTCTTAAAATTTTCCCTGCATATATCATAGTAGATGACTTGGCGTAGTCTCCTGCTGCCATGTCAATGCTAGAAGTTATCTAGATGTGCCTGTCACAACAAAAATTTATACTATCTTATTTAGGCGTCATGCATCATCAAAATGATTAGATGATTTTCTTTCATTTTGAAAAGTTAGATAACCCTCCCTTACCTTCATCTGTTGCTTTCCAAATTCAAATCTCCAGTGAAAACACCATTGTCCAGTAGTGTATCATTGACGAAGGTGCATCCAATTTTGTGATGGACACTAGTGTTTGGAAAAAAACTTGGATCCCCTAACCTATCCCTATCCACCATCACTTTGTGTGCATGGGATGGTCATCCTTCATAGCTCTTTGTCTTATACCACAACTACCTAGTCACAACTGCTGGCAAGACCGTCTGTATTGACATTGAAGTCATTGATGCTCCCCTTGACTATAACATCCTCCTAGGTTGTATCTATACTTAAGCCATGTCAGCTGTCACATCTGCGGTTCATCGTAAGATGTGATTTCACTATAATGGAAATATCGTCAGAATAGATCAGTTGACATACTATGATCCAAAAGCCTATACTTCTCTTCAGACCAACATTTCTTCCATGGTTGAAAGTAACACTTTCTCGTTTGTCTCTCTGGGAGTCTATAAATATTCCTCTTTACTTGGTGCTTACTAGGGCCCCCTACCTACTCCTTTTGAGCCTAGCTCAGCGAGTGTTTGCATGCTCCAAGCATCGCGGGCCACCCAAAAACTAGCCACTATGCATTCATAATAGCCTGCACCTTCACAACTTGCTCTGCCTTACTTAAATCTACCTGCCAGCTAAACTCATGAAGGATCACTTCCTTCTTCTAGTACCTCTCCTAACCCATTTCGACCTATAACCATTCCCCCAAGGCTTAACCATTGAGGAGGAGTCCCTCCAGGCCATTATCCTTTTAGTCAGATCCCCTCCTTACTCACAGCTCCTGGATTCTATTCTATACCCGTAATGGCTACGTTCAGTCTAGCCAATATTACCTTAGGGATCCTAGTCTAACACATCTATCCCCCCCAAGCACTCCACCTAATTAGTTGAAACCTTACACTGCTTTCACCTTAGTTCAACTGGTTGTTCCTACCCCTACCTTCGCTTATGTTCCTAAGCAACGTCAACAAGAGCCTACTCCCATTACCAAATCATCTAGTGAGGGGGGAAGCTTGAAAGAAGGGAACCAAGGAAAAGGCTCCGTTGAAACTACAACTCCTACTAAACTACCAAAGCCTCTTCCTCCTTGTGCTTTGTGTGATGTTGTCAATATGCTATCAGTAAATGTCACTAACTCCCTTATGTTAAGGATGTGGTCACTGATACCTTCCTTGATTCTAACATTCCTGAGGTCCATGTTACCTTACCTGAGTCAGCTAAGAATATATGATCATTAGGAATAAACCACCTTATGCTTTGTGTGATAACTATGGCCACTATTCCCATCACTCTCCCTGTCTCAAAGATTTTCACGGTGCACTTCAAGTGCTTCATGAATCACAGGCCATTCGTAATGGGTCCACCTCTCGTTCACACCCATTTTGATCACTCCCCCTGATCTCAAGAGGACAGATAGTTCTTCTCCTATTCTCTACATATTGTCATTCATGAGATCGTTACATGGAAACTCCACAAAGTTTCTTTTCATTCTTTTGTTGAACCTTCCTCATCAAGAATATATGTCTCAGCATTGGTAGATATTACATCTACTACTCATCTATCTCCCACTTTTGACAATGCATATGTGAACCTTGTCTTTCATGAAAAGGCTTCAGGTAGCTCTTTGCCATCATGTGGTATTTCTTCCTCTAGTCCACCCATCTTCCATTCTGATGAAGACATTATGGACGACATGACCACCCTTGATTATCCTTTGGATGATATGTACGGTTTTGTGTACTTCCTCACACAGAAAACCCATGACCAATATGATGTGGAGTCCAAAGCTTTCATCCATAGTGAGGTCAATTGGTTTAACCAACCCTTACTTTGAACACATGAATTCTAACCACATCCACCTTGTGGCCATTAAATTACCACTCAAGGTTTGGGTAATGGGGCATCCACTTTTAAAATTCCAGGAGAAGTAATTATCCCCAACCCTCCTAGTGCATCTGATAGTGTCGACTCTAGTACCATTATTTTTCCCCATTTAGAAGAACCTCTAAAGTCTCATATCACTTCATATCACTCTTGGGATGATCCACTTGCTCATCCCTCCATATTTCCTCATCAACCCAATTCCTTAGACATTGTTGTTGTTCAACCATCATGTTTTCTAGGCCAACATCAGTTCATTATATCTGAAGCTACCCTTTGGTAAGTAACACCATGTATGCGAACAAAGAAATTCAGTCCATTTCATTCATATATTGAGTGCCAAACGAGATTGGTAATTCATGGTTTCCTTTCTCTAACTGTATTTATATACTCTTCCCATAATAATATATCCATAAGCAAATGGAGAACCACATCATCAAAATGTGTTTGGAGTCCACTACTCTAAATAGATCCAATATGACAATAGCATACTCCATTCATCCTTACATGATTGGGTGGGCACATATGCAACGACATTTCCTCATCATCCTTTGGAGGATCTTGTGTTAGCTATGCCAAGATGTTTGAATCCCTTATTCAAACACTTGGAACACAACACTAGTACAAAATGGCTAATTAGTTACTAAAAAAATGACTAAAATTTGCATATAAATTACCGTTTTTCAGTCGGTGACCAATAGTAGCTAAGTTACAGTATCTTATAACACTACCAACTTTTAGTTGTTTTTAGCTTAGTCATTAATTTGTTGTGTCAATTTTATCATCTAGTAGTATATTTAGTCATAAATTTGGTCATTTATTTAGTCATTGGTTTAGTCATTAATTGTCACAATTAATGACCAAATATACAATGAAATGTATTACTATATGATCACCCTGGAAAACCAATTAATGACCAAATAAATATGACCAAAATGTTGGTTGTGTTATAAGATATTGTAAATTAGCTACTAATAGTCATATATATGCAAAATTTAGTCATCACTTGAAATCAATTAATGACCAAAGAAATATGACTAAATTTTGGTCATGAATGAGATATCGTAAATTAGCTACTAATAGTCATATATATGCAAAATTTAGTCATCACTTGAAACCAATTAACAACCGAAGAAATATGACTAAATTTTGGTCGTCTTATAAGATATTGTAACTTCATTACTAATAGTTGTATATATGCAAAATTTAGTTGTCATTTGTAATAGTCATATTATTTTTCATGACAGTTTCATATTCATTATATAAACAACTAATTTAGTAGTTTATATCCATTTCATTTACTTTCATTAATAATCATTATAAATAACTAATTTAGTCGTATACTCATTTTACTTGTGTTTATCGTTAATCAATATAAACTACTAGTTTAGTATTTTTAGATTGATTTTATGCACTCATTATTAGTCAACATAAATTTATTAATATGACTTTGCGAATAAATTAAAAAATGTCATACAAAGTTACATATGTTAATTACAATACTCAACAATATCAAGTGCAACTATAAATAATTTCAACCTCAAAAATTATATTATATGAAATGTTAAGTATTACAATATGAGTTTCCAACTTAATATTGGTTGGACTACAATTTACACATTCAATATTGTTTCATTACTTCAAAACATTATGATTGTGTTGCCAAGGCATTGCAAGTGAATTCACCAACTCTGAAGACTTGACCATCAGTCTCTATGTATGTGTCTTATGCGGGACATTGGCTCTAAGGGTATCACTAGACTGGTTCTCTTCTCTCTCTCTTTTTTCATTTTTCACTCCAGTGTTATTGTTCTACTCTTTCTTCAATTCCTACTTCTTACCATCAATGTTGAGTTCATTTTCTGAAAATGAAATAAGATACAATGTAGAGTTTAAGACATGAAAATTGATGAACACTAGACTATAAACTAAAGTATACTATAAAGGATTTATACAACATATACCTCAACATCAGCGATGTCAAAGCTATTTTTCCCCATAAAAGCAAGAAACTTGAACAAGTTTCCTTCAATTGAGCGATAATGGTCACTTTATGACTAGATGAGCTATATAAACATATAAAATAACACCTTAGTAACTTAGTATTCAACCTTCAGGGAAAGCTTCGGAACAATCATGTCCATTAAGTTACATTCTAAAATGATCAGGTTATAAATAATTTGTGAAAACAAATAATCTGAGATGTAATGTATAATCCTTGTCATGTTATTTGCAACAAAATTTCATTCTCTAACACATGAACTTGGTCAAGTATATAAACAACTTGTGCTTAAATAGCAACATGAAATCAAACTTTTCCAATAGTCATGAAAATATTTTGACAAAAAACAACTAAAAAGATTTTAATCAATCAAGTGTAATACTAATTTATTCTTCAAGCTTTGGTTGTTGTTTAAATGGAAATGATACCAAGTATTTTCAATTTCTCATTTAAAAGACAAAACAAAATCAAAAGAAACATTCAAAATACAATCAAACAATGAAGAGAGGATATCATGGAATGGACATTGCAATTATAAAAAAATTGTTTACTTGTGCATTGGTGTCTTTTCTAGCATTCCTAAAACGTTTTCTTGCCCAAAATAACCATGAGGTGAAATAAGCACAACATTAAAAACCATAGGAATCCCTACTATAAACTTGAACAAGTTTTCTTTAGTTGGGAAATAGTGGCCACCATGTGACTAGATGAATTGTAAAAAGAAAGTAAATAAAACATCATGTAGAAAAGAAAACCTTAGGAACTTAGTATTCAACCTTTAGGGAAAATATTAGGTAATATAATCATGCAAACTAAGTTACACATTTTACGGGTCAATTAACATAACATATTTCCAGTTCTCCATTTTTTATTGCACCAAATCGACTAACATCTAATCCAAAAAGCCAATAATCTTCCTTATATTGGATCAAGAAAGTTTCTACAAGCAAATTCTTAAGAAGCACCTTTTCCATTCTCCACTCAAGAGGAAAATTAAATTCCCGGTAAAGTTGAAGATCCCCTTTTTGGATACTCTCAGGAATCATGTATATCTGCATATACAAAACAACAATGTAAGAGGAAAATGTGCATAAAAAAATATCTATAAAATTGAAATAGATGACAATGATGACATAATGAGAAAAGGGAATGAAAATTGTGAGACCTGATTTATTTCCATAAGGAAAAAGTCAGATAGAAATAAAAAACAAATCTCAAGATTTACACAAAAAACAGGCACCCTTATTACAATTTTGTTCATTCCAGTGCTCCTAAACATCATCAAGTTGTTGTTACTAAAAAGTGTTTCTATTTTAAAGTGTAACCTGAAGAGGATGATAAAGGGAGAAATTCACATGATTTCAAACTAACATTTAAAACAAGAAAAAAAATAATGTTGATCTTTCTAGGTTCCAAAACATTCTTTCAATATTAACAACCTTCTTTACAAAGAAAAGATCCATTAACCAAAATCACAAGGAATACATTTTTTATTTCACCGCATCACAATTTTGTTCCATAAAAGTTTATCAATTAATCTTAATGTCACTCAAAATTTTCACAAAACCATTTACTAAACAAATTGTCTCGTTTATATTTTACAAGATGAAGTTTGAAAAGTGAAAATCGATTTTGATTTGGATTTGGTGATACTTAGAGCTTGAACATAATTCTGTGTTTATTACGCACCCATGATCTCGTCATGGCTTATGAGGTTCACACTAACCACTTTGAGAACTCTATATTGCAATCACTATGACTTGGGACTTTTCCATGATCACAATGGGGTGGGTGAGTGGTAAAAACCTGTTATTTGACCTATACATACCCTAGGGAGAGTACAAGTCCTACCCATTTAGGTATTGTCACATTGAGCATGTAAATATCAATTACATAGAAGAGAAAACGTGGACAAAGGTTGTAAGAAATGCATGTCTTAATAAGAATCTTTTTTTGTTTTGAATTTGACTACTTCTATTATTATACAAAAAGATCAAAAATTACAGCAAGGCCTTGGCCTTGAGAGTCTTGCCAAGAAGTTGGCGATTTGCACAAGTTTTCCATTGATAGTTCTCAGAGGACCTCCAGTTTTGTTGTGGCCTCTTATAGGACCCTACACATTTACATAGCTGAATAGAGACAGTATGTACCCAAAAACTAATTAGAGACAACTTTGCATCTGACTTAGAACAGAACAAGATATAATACAGAAACCTATTACGGGTTTGAGTTAAGAAACTGAACAGAGTAGTATGCCTGCGACCAAAACTGCCTTTAGCAGAGAGCCAGAGGTGATCAGTCATCATCAGTGGTATAAGGTTCCTCAACTACTTGGCAGCCATATTGTAGCGAGTCCTCCGAATCAGAATGCTGAGCCGCCACGCCTGTTGGTTCTCTCGGCACTGGTTCGCTAGGACCTGCAGAAACAGTTTGGTTCGCCAGTGCAGAGCTACATAAAATCGGTTGCTGACTGTCCATTGGAGTTTCCATTCTTTGGACGGTCGGCGTTTCCGGAGGAGCGTCATCCTGGTCTCTGGAATCTTCGCATTGCTCAATTGTGACTGAAACGATAAAGGTTGCGTGAGCGAGAGTGCAGGAGATTCGAAATCGTACTGTGGGGTGAGCCTCATGCTCACAATTGTTCCTGCTCCCGTGCCCTCGACTTCTGCCACGACCAGATCTTGTGGCCGGAGGACTACTACGCCTAGAATCAATCATCTCCATGAAGGAGCACGTCGGAGAGGTGGTCTGCTGCGAGATGGCGCATCCCCTTGAGCCTCCTCGCCGACTTAACATCCGTTGCCTTTCACGCTGCATGGCATCGCCCCAAGGTTGTGCTACAGATCCAGGAAAGGAGTTTAACACTACCTCGCTGAGGGAGAGGCTTTGAGACTGTAACAGTGGAAATGAACATTGAAGCAGCGAGCAAGCAACAATATGGTTCACCTTGGCACAATAACCCAGGAAGCTGGTGGAAGAGTTAATGTTTCTCATTAAGAGCCTTGTGCGAGCCCATCTTTCTGTCTTTGTACAGCTCCTCGTGACAGGCACGTTCGGACAGGTGCCCACGTGCCTGCCTTTCTTGCCATCATACACCCGCATCCGGGGGTCTTAATAAGAATCTTATACGTAAAGCGAGATCATAATTATATATAAGTTACCTAGATTTCAAGAAGAAAAATTTTAGTTCTAATTAAAAAATAACCCCAATGAAACATCCTTCACTTCCAAACATATGTTTATGAAATCACATTAATAAGATATATATTTCCTCACCTACCTATCATTGTGAAAAACATAAGGATAAGAAAGATGAAACTCTTCATCTAAAGTAATGCCTAAATGTTTTGAAGTGGCTCTTGATTAATGTTTTTTCCACACCAATGTCTCTTGACATTGTGATAACATTCTTTGTCTCAAGGAATAAGTACAAAACATCTCCCTATACATCAACACCATATGAACCTTTTTATTTTCAACAAGAGTACTAACATCTTAAGTAATTTGATTGAAAAAACTCAATCCTAAGCTAACTGTCTAGAAACCATATAACAACTTGTAGTTTCAGTATTCTAACACAACTCACCAAACAGACAAATAGAAAACCATCGAAATATGGTCCACCATTATGACCCAATCCATTAAACTTCAAGAGATAGAATAAATAATTGGAACATTTTCACAAAGAATCAAAGCTTGATCCTACGTACTATATTGAGATGTGATTCCATTTATGGAAGCTCTTATGTGAAAATGGAAAACTCAGAAAACAAGATCGCAGTTATAATATCACCCAAGATACAATTTGCATATCCTTTATAACTTTAGAAAAATGAGTGTATGGGAACAATAGGAAAAACATACAACTTAAATGGAAAAGCATAGAAATATGTTCCACCACTGTCCCAATCCATCAAACTCCAAGAAATATAAATAATAAATAATTGGTTCATTTTCACAAAGCCTCAAATTTTGATCCTACATATTGTATCGAGGTGTGCTTTCATTTATTAAATGTCTTATGTGAAAATGGAAAACTCAGAAAATAAGATGGCAATGTTAATAGAACCCAATATACAATTCAATATCCCTTTTATTATAATTTATCTTTGAAAAAATAAATGAATGGAAAATAAAGGAGTGAGGAAGATGTGAGGTAAATTAGTAACTAAAGAAATTTTGCATGGTGAACCCGAGAAAATAAACGGAGGAAAGTAAAATGATATCAACTTTCAAATGATAAGTGGGAAAAAGGGGCAGATATCTAATTTTTTAAGAAATTAGTACACTGCATACAAAATCCTACAGCTTGTGAACAACTTGAGTTATTTTTCATGGTGTTTCAGGGATAGGGGCGAGGGGAAGGGTTTCAAGGATGGCTAGAATTTAAGCCCAATTTTTAAAGGAACAACAAAAATATTTAATATATATATATATATATATATATATATATATATATATATATATATATATATATATATATATATATATATATATATATATATATATATATAATTTAAAAACAAAGATTCTACAACATAGTTCTATAATATAAGTCAATAAAAGTAACTGCCTTAGATAATAGATCTAATATAACTTAATAAAAGTAACAAGTCTTAGATAATAGATCTAAAATATCTTGTCTAAATAGATATTATAACCCTCCCAAAAGAAAGGGTTGATATAGGATACACAAACCTACCAAACATGGGAACCAAAACTGTGAAGGAAATTAACCGTCATTACGAAAACATACTACATGGTATTCAAGCATGCAATGCATAGATAACCTTTGTCCAAATTTGAATTTAGAACAACTCGGTGAAATTTTTTTATTTGAGAATTGGAACCAAATGGGAACTATTTTCGATAGTGGGTATTCAAATTTCCTCAAAACCATCCCAACATATCTCCCAAAACTCCTTGTTTTTCAAAAGAACCATCTAGAGGATCTAGGATAAGTCCCCAAACCATCATAAGACTTCTCCCAAACATCCCATTTTCTGGCAAGAAACATTTAGACAATGTGGGAAAGGATCACACATCCTCATAGATGTCTCATTCAAAATAGGTACTTTCCCCTTGCAATGCCCAAGGAGGGGAAAATCTAGAGGATGCATCCCAAAAGTAGGGACAAGTCCCCCTATGCAACATCGTCCTGAGTGCATAACCCATATGATACACTATAAAGTGATCTAAGAGAGTGACACACTAACATATTAACTCATGACCAAGTGTCGAAATTGACCTATATATCCACAAGTAGAATGAATATAAGGAAATTATGAAATCATTCCACAAATGCATGGAAGATAGGCTATCAACCAAGGCCAAAATATCTCCCACTTGAGAGGAAAAACCAAACAAATTCATCTTCTTATAGAGATTCCAATTTAAGAATAGCAAGACCAAGACCCTTAACCTATTTGCCTCTCTAAGACCAAGACACAAATTGATCTCCACCCTTCTGCTCCTTCTTCTCAACTCCTCTTCCACTTCGACCTCCTTCTGCTTCAAACCTTCGACCTCCTTGAATTAGTTCTTGAATCCTAATTTAAAAACCTTAGCTTGTACATAGGACCTCTTCTTATTTCTTGATTTCCTTCGCTCGGGATGGAGTCTCCTTCTAGCTTGACTCGGCCTCCCTCATTCCTTGAACTACTTCCAACTCGACTACCTAAGAGGACTGTAATTCCTCTTGGTTCTTTCTACAACAAAATTCATCTTCTTTCTTTGCTCGTATGTCGAAAAAAATATTCCAAAAAAGGATCCAAATAATACCAGAAACCTCACTTTACTTATGCTTCACTTCATTGGCTAGAGAACTATCTTTCTTGACCCTTTCGTTGATCTTCACACCACTAGTTGACTTCAAAACTTGACGAAAAAGTTCTTACTATGAAATGAGGCCAAGTGGCCTATTTCTATTTGTTTTCCATCATAATAAGCAGACATGATTGCAAGTTCAGTCGACGTGTCATTTAGAGAGGTATTATTATTGTTCTTGAAGTCGACTTGAAGGGAGATGTCGTGTGCTTGTCAGGGAGGGATTTCATAGTTATCTAATGACTCACAAAATGTAACATGCCCAAGAAGGGTTCTTCATACATGACAAACTCGAATTTACTTTTTATGACTAGATGAAAAATCGTAAAGGCTCACAATGGGAGCCATTACTAAAATAAAAATCGTTGCTCATGAAACCTATCTCACAAGCATTACAATATTTTTTTTTCTTTTCATCAATTACATAAAATCACAATTACGCGTCATTATTAAGACCAAACGTAATTACAATTTTCAACATATTTTACTTGTAATTCCTAAGTAGGAGTTAGGAATCTAGTTACAAAAACCAATGACAAATAAAATTTTAAGATTAAAAATGTCATGATAAAAGGAAACCACACTCGAAATTACAAAATTTAAAAAATATGAGGCACCAAATTTATACAAAATTGTATACTAAGGTCTCATTCCAAGACATCGCGAATTTGTGAAAACTATTTGAAGACACTAGATATAATTTACATGACAATTTAATGTTCCAAATTTTAGTATGTGCATGCATTTCCACATGATAATAAAGGATATTCATCTCAAAACCAATCAACCATTACATTGCTAAGAGAACCACTACCTTTTGCACACCCCAATTCACATAGGAATAATGGTATGATGCACACCCTATTCAAAAGGGAATAATAGTGTGATGAGACTTTTGTCCTACTACAAACCAATGTAACACAACAAAGGAGAGATTGGGAAGCATTTCTTCTTAGAAACTTTTCATGTGGTTGTTTTGCCTAACGTAGGATTAGAATCCTAACATTATCATTCATAGAGAGAAAATAATGTATTTAGAAATCCACATGGAGTAACTCTTATATTTCCATCCAACGAATCTTAAGAAATAAATTCACAAGAAAATATTTATTCTTCTGATATTTTCTCCATGGGGTTAACTTGCTTACTTAGAGACTCCAATGAGATTAATTGGTTTTCGTTTATCTCACCAAAGTAACTTAAGTGGGTTAATGGTATATACAAGTTATGTCAATTTTTTTTAGAGTAGCTTTTGGAATAGTAGGTTATGTAAGTTATAAGGGTTGAAAAGGTAAGGAAGGTTGAGTTAAAAGGATTATACAGTTTACATAAGTTGCATAGATCGATATGGTAAGAGAAAATATAAAATTTGGTGTGATATTGGGTTAGCAAGAAAGGTGGCTTTGTGAATTGGAAGATTATGTAGGTTAGTGGGGTAAATTAACATTTAATTGGGTTAGCTAGGTTAATGTTGTAGATTACGGGTGAATAAATATATTAGGTGGTGAGTGAGTTTCGAAAATTAGGCAGATAAGGTGAGTCGGTGGGGTCACATTTGTTGAATAAGGAATAGGTTGTGGAGTAGATTATGTATGTTAGATTTTGGCATTTTGTATTGAATTAGGTTAGTGGATAAGTAGATCTCAATTATGTGCATTATCGACTTATTATTTACAAATTCCTAATTCCATTTAACACTTATAACCAAAGAATTGTCATTAGTAATATGCAGATGATAGTCTTGTTTTATTGTGATCATTGTGAACCATTCCATTGCACAACACTCTCTAGTAGGTCTTCTATAGCTCAATATCTCCTTTAATTAAATTTCTTGTGTTGCAAGAAACTCGATTTCTCCTTGATTTAATCTGATGTTGTAGTACCTACCACTTGATTATTCCTTTAACTGGGTCACTAAGTAGATCATATTTATGGGTGCTCTATTAAAGTACTATGTAAAAAAATCTTGATGTGCATTATTATATAATTTTATTCCATTATAAATGGATTGCTTTTTTCTTTAATAAACAACCTCACTGAGACTTAGACCCATTACGGAAAACATAAACTTAATAACCTGGTCGAGGCTTAGACTCATTGTAAAAAGCATAAACATAATAGAATAAAAATAAAAGAGAGACATTAAAACTAGTCATTACTGAGAGAGCTTTAACTAATACTTCATAAAGAAATCAATTAGATGCACGAGTCCCTATGTGGACAAGCGAATCTGTAAGGCTAATCAGAAGTGCCCTATGTGTGCAAGGAATCATCAAAGACAACAACCACTACTTCAACTATCAAGGAAAAATAAAATTTTAAAATAAAAAATACCAACACTCGAAATTATAAAATTTTTAAAATATGAGGCACCAAATTTATACAGAATTGTATACTAAGGTCTCATTCCAAGACACCGGGAATTTGTGAAAACTATTTAAAGACATTATATACAATTCAATTTAATGTTTTGAAGTTTAATATGTACCTACATTTCCACATAATAAAGGATATTCATTTCAAAATGAATCAACCATTACATTGCTAAGAGAACCACTACCTTTTTGACACCCCATCGGCATAGGAGTAATGGTATAATGCAAACCTGAATAATGGTATCATGCACACCCCTATTCACAATGGAATAATGATATGATGAGACTTATATCCTACTACAAACCAATGTAGCATAGCAAAGGAGAGACTAGGAAGCATTTCCATTCAGAAAATTTTCATGTGGCCATTGAGCCTAACCCGTGACTTTCACCAATTCACCTTACCCAAAATATCCCTTCTACGAATTCTCTAGGAGAGACTTGGAAGGATTGCCATTCAGAAACTTTTGATGTGGCCATTTCACTTAACCTGTGATTTTCACCAATTGACCTTACCCAAAATCTCCCTTCTACGAATTCTCTCTCTGGTGGTATGGTTAGAGACTACAAAAGTGAGAAAATGGCTAAGAAATTAAAAAGATAAAAGACAAACCTGGTTATGTGAGTTACCGCTGGAGGGACAAATCACTACAGCTTTCTTGTAATAATTTGTAGCAATGGTCCAGTCACGATTCTTGGGATTTCGCACAACATAGAGCTCTTTATATCTTTCTAGATCCCCCAAATATGTGAACAATTGATGGCAGGAAACAACGTGGTGACTCCAACCATATGTGGTATTGATGCACCTAGACACCTCCAGTGTTGAAGGGGTGGTGGGAGCCCATAATTTTCCCTGAATTTGAGAATAAGCCCATGGAAATAGCCGCAAGCCTCTTCCAAAAATGCCTTAAACAGATTCACAACCCACGACAAACTATGTTTGTGGAGGTTTCGTCTATCAGTCTTGTTGTTGTAGGGAGATGCAGAAGATTGCGCATTTTGGTGCGGACCTCTTCAATGCCTCTATAATGAAGCATCCAGGGGGCCTGTTCAACTTCTACGGTGTAAGTGTGTGCAGAGGTATCTGATGTGAGAAAGAGGGCTTCATAGCTATCCCTAAGGCTAACACGGACACCTCTAATGGCCGGGTCCAATGAGCCTATGCTCTTTAGCAATGTGGAAAACTTCTTCTTCATGTTGACAATCCTCTGAAATTGTGTCTGCAATCCCTGTTCGAATCCCAGGACTGATCGACATTGCTGGTGATTCTGTTTGGGCGAATTCACTTCTCTCTCTCTTGAAACACTGATGTTCCTACTTACGTGAATTTTTTTTCCTAGTTCATATTCATGTCGCCTACCTGGGCACTCAATATTTCAAACTTCCCATGCTTTCTCTGAGAGCTTCCCGTGACCTCTACGCTTACCCAGTAAAGGGAATTCTTTTGATATTTTCTTTATCGACCCAGTGTTCATTTCTCCTTGTGTAGCTTTGCCTTACCCAAGATTACCATATTGAAGTCTTATGTGACTTACCTACAACCAGGGGTATTGAGGAAGGTGATGTATTGGTGGTAGAGGGATCCATTGGGATTTACATGTTAATGATCTGTAAGGAAAATGGTTACTTTAAAATCTGTAGCTAAAATGACATTGCAGATCAATGACATACAATGTGATTTGAAGTTCTCTTCTCCCTCCATTCTTCGAATCGAACCCGAGACCAGAGAATATAGTTTTTCTAGAAGGTTAAGCCGATGTAAAAGATTAGAATGCGATTACTTAAATATCAGAGATTTAAATTACCTTAGGGAACTTTGTGCTGTACAAGCAAAATTTTTGGGTAAAAAAAATGAAATTAATAGTTGGTCATTATAATGATTTGAAAACTATATATAATTATTGTTTATTTTTTAACCTAAAAATGCGATGATTTATGAACATAATGATAGAATTTTAAGTTTTCTTAAACTATTTATTTATATTATTTTTTATTTTAGGGAACTTTGGGCCAGATGAGCAATGTTTTTGGGTAAAAAATATGAAATTATTAATTGGGTCATTGTAATGTTTTAAAAATTGTATATAATTATTGTTTATTTTTTAACCTAAATTATTTATTTATATTATTTTTTATTTTAGGCCACTTTGGACGGGACGAACAAAGTTTTTGGGTAAAAACTTATGAAATTAATAATTAGGTCATTATAATTATTTAAAAATTGTACGTAATTATTGTTTATTTTTTAACCTAAAAATGCAGTGATTTATGAACATAATGATAGAATTTTATTTTTTCTTAAATTATTTGTTTATATTATTTTTTAATAAATAAAAAACAATATCATTTTTATATTTTTTGGTGTACGATGTTTATCAAGGATAATATGACTGAGAGCTTCCAGCATCCTGATTGCCCTACCATTTAAAATCATGATGGAGGAAAAATTATTAGAGTTTAATGTTAAGCGTGTTATCTAGCCATCAGGGATCACCAAGGTCGATTTTGTCACCTTCTTCCTACTCTCTACAATGACTCTCATTGAAAACATCATATCACTAGTGGTGGGTGCAGTTCGGTATTTGGAATGCATATCACTAAACAATTATGGAATGTTATGAGTGTGTTACCCGAAATCAATGGCTATCTCTTACTCAAGTACATGCTTAGGGTAAGTTATCTATTATATATTTGGCTCTCCCCTAGCTTTTGCATGTTTTATTTATTTTTCATTCTACTTTTTCCTCCTCCCTTCTCTCTTAATCCTCTATTTTTCAACATGATCATCCTTGTTCCTCTTTGATTATATTTTATCTTAATCCCTCTCTCAACTCCATCATGCTCTTTCACCGCTCTATTGGAGTGCTCCTCTACTCCTTTTTTATGTTTGTGTGAGTATTTTCGAGTCTGTTGGCCTTGGCCCTCATTTCCGACCTTGTCCTTCTTCCCCAATTCCTTCCTACTAGTAGCCATAATGCCTCGTCATGGTTGCAAATCCTCTAAACTTGGTGGTAGTAGCAGAGCACAACCTCCCAACACTAAGGCCCAAGCCAATTTAAAGGCCTATGACAATCAATATTGGGAGTGTACCTCACGGTCTACTTATGATGAAATAGATATAACAGAGTAAGAAGTTTAGTTGGAGCATAAGTTCTTGTCTAACATTGAGGTGGTGGAAAGACTAAGACATCGTGAAAAATAATAGATACAATATTTTATTTTCACTTACATTTGATTTTATTTGTATTTGAGAAACTAACATACTTTTACATGTTTTTGGTTGTGATATTACGTGGTATTTACTACAATAATAATCTAAGGTTGCATTTTTATGCAATGATTTTTCTATTAAAGTTTATGGAGGAAACATGTAATATGTTGGATGAAAACAAGCTCTTTTAACTTGGTTTTATTGAAAGCATTTAGTTGTTCTTGAATATTAGATGGGTGCAAACAAAATAGATAATATAGTGAATGGATTAAATTGTTAAAAACGAGTGTTAGTTTCTTAAAATTCATATGTCAAATTTGGAAGGATTAGGATACATATCCTTCTTTAGGTTAAATATATTCAAATTGTTGAATGAACGGGGTTATAAGACCCTATGTTCTCATCTTGAGAAAATGGAGTTCTCTCCTAGTCACTCACATATTTTAGGTTGTTATAAGAAAATTACGTGTTTTTCCTTCAGATGTGAACATTTCATTTTAAGCAGTGTGATAATGAGGTTTCAACGAGGCATCAAAAGAGGGAATGAACATGCACATTCAAGATGCTAGTGTTATGTTATGCATTAGGCATAAGTGCACATCTAAGAAGAATCTAACAAGGGTTGAAGGGTTTGAATACTTGGAGATGTTGGAGGGTTGTAGTCTCAATTATAGGTTTAGACAAGTAAGCTAAGCACCATGAGAAGTTGTGAAGAAAACTTAAGACATTTGACAAGTTGCACGAATGAAACTTGGTAGTGGTACTAATGGAAAATTCCTTTATCAAAGTTCATACCCACTCCTTGGCACTACCAATTTGCAAGACGAAGAAGAAATGTGAAATAGATGTGCAACCAACTAAATAAGTTGGCAAGGTTGTTGCAACATATATAGGTGGTCATGTTCTGTTGCAAAGTGAGGTGTTGGCCCACTCCCATTTTCTATAATTTGTTAATGTTTGAGTTTAATTCCTTATGAATATGATCAATCATATAACCCCCAATATTATAATAAGCTCCATAATTCTATTCATCCTCTGATCCAATAAAGAAGTGTATAAGGAAGTATATCCTTTCATTCAATCTATAATAGAATTTGAATCCCCTATCAATTGCAAGTTTAGATTGTTGAAGTGACAATTAAAATGACTAACATAAATGACTAATTTGTATTATTGTAGTTCTTGTTATATAGTTATATTTTTGTTCCTCGACTAAATTAGTCATTCACATTAGTCATTTTTAGTAGTATCACTTATTAGCTAGTTGTGTATTTTAACTTGGGACTAAATTAGTCATTTATGTTAGTCGTTTTTAGTTTGGTCTCTTAATATTGCTATTTTTTGGCAGTATTTCACTTGGAAAACTTGTGGTGGCTAACATTTTTAGTCACCTAGTGACTAATTTCACCATTTTCTACTAGTGATATGACACTCCACAAACTCCTCCTACTAGGGTGAATCAATCCCACCTCTGCATACGAGATCAGTCCCCTCCATCACATATGATAGGGGGAAGTATTCCATGCTTGGGGACATGATGGTTCCCCTCTTAGCCACTTTATCACTTGATCAACATAAGTCTCAGCCTAGATCCCAACGATCTAGTTGTGGTATATTATCCTTCCATTCCTTGGATAGTTTGTGCTACCAGCCTCTTCGGTGAGCCATATACACTTCAAAAATTGTAGATGCCTGATACCATATATTAAAACACTCTACTCTATGCGATACCACATTTACCATCTGGTCCCCATGTTTGACTTGCTAGTTAGGGATGATCATAGAACTTATCTAATAGTTCATTCCTATATCCCTTTCTTACCCTCATCCTTAACCAAGAACGATTCTTCTAAGAAGCATTGAGGCCATATTTAGACAAGTAAGGCCACCTATCTGAAAGTCGTAGATTATCATTCTGATGGTTAAATTGTTTGCTATGATCTCCAGAAGATTTAGGGCCTTCTCCTCCTCTACAAATTGTCAACAGCTCAATATGCAAATGAATTGGATTTTGAGGCAAACAATCCTTTTATAGGAAAAACCCAAGTTTTTCCATCGCCCATTGCAACCGAACCATACCTCCACTTGATGAATTGTCAAAGCAATTGGAAAGCTCTCACCGGGTTATCTAATGGGTATCTCTTTATGATTGGCAATTTGAACCTTACCCTAGAAGCCATTCTTTTCCATGAGGTCTCACTTTGCTACCTTGTAAAACTAAATCTCTTCATTTCAGACACTCGTACTCTGGTACAAATTTACCTTTATATTGGTTGACTCACGTGTTTATTTTCCTAATGAGTAACAATCATTTACTCATGTTTTCATGGTCCCAACCAGGCCTCCTCCACATTATAGCATCATTGATTCACCCGTGTTCAGAGCATCCAAGATGTGTCACCCTTGTACTTATGAAGTATATTATGAGTCCTCATTGAGTCCAGTTACAATGTTTCATTCGTCCTCATGTTGCATTTCTTCCATTTTATTCATATTCAGTCTCCAATCCTTCTACTTTGTCTTTGTCGAGCCCCCATTTCAGTCATCGACCATCCCCTTTGGAATCAAGTCAGTCACTGCTATGTCAACCAATTTATTATGCTCTAACAATGGAAGTCATCGGTCCACCATCCTTCTTGTTTCCTTCCATCATTATCCCTATTGTTATTCCATCAATCACTCTACTATATTCCCTTGTGCCTTTGTTGAGGATTCATCATTGCCTTGAATCATGTGGGATCTCTTCTTTCGACCTCAACACATTTATTCCAGAATCTTAGTCTAGAGGGAGGTGTAACTTGGTTCTAGCTTCCATATATTTTTGGTGCCTCATATCAAGCAAAGGGAATCAATAGTTCCCTTTGACTTTTTTTCTTCTCATGTGCTCAACTTCAACTCCTTATCGCAATATTTATATTCATACACTTGATGGTTTGGTGATCCAGATGATTGTCCCAGTGATTCCCTTATGTGTGTGGTATGTTTGAAACCTAATGAGGGGGTGCCCATTTAGGTAGCCACCCACATGCCTAGATAACCATAAATGTTGATTCATCCTCTGATGCAGTTATGCAGATTTGATGGGTTCAATTTCCACCGCTTGCATCCGCCACAACATGCATGTCTCTTCCAGATGATCCATTCAAATCTTCATAGCCTTTTCTGTTCAGCAGGGATTCCTTGATTTTGACCCCCCCTCCGAATGTCATGTTGAGGGGCATTATATCTCATGTACTCAGATGCTATTGTCTTCATTCCCAACCTATGTTTTTTGAGGTGCATTGTGTACATGAGATTCGTTGTATTATTTTCTAGTCAATTGATGCCAATGAATCATGTATCATGTACTTTACAACTCAATCACACATTTTCGTGCTCACCATTATTCTTTGTACTCAATTATCTCAGCGGGTATGGGTATGCCTCCCTTGCTTCATTTGAGATCATGTACTACCACATAAAATGATACCTCTATCATTATTGTAAGTCTCGCCCCTCCATTATTTGCCCATCCTTGATTTTCTTTAGATCTCTCTCTCTCTCTCTCTCTCTCTCTCTCTCTCTCTCTCTCTCTCTCTCTCTCGGCATCTCGTGGAAGCATACTTTACAACATACTCTCTCTCTCTCTCTCTCTCTCTCTCTCTCTCTCTCTCTCTCTCTCTCTCTCTCTCTCTCTCTGCATCTTGTGGAAGCATACTTTACAACATATTTCAGTCGTACAGTCAACATATAAATGATCACTTAGACATTTATAGCTAGGTGGATCAAAATATATGATGTACATTTCATTTCACCATAGTAAAATCACTTTCATTGTGGAAAATAATTGAGTAAACCACTTTTATTAAAATAATTTTTGATTTCAATAAAAAAACCCCATGCAAATAATTAGATAAATCATTATCTACTTAATTTTCTCTAGGAATGATTATTAAATCATTATTTAATAAAGCCCGGGAGGCTTTGGATTGATGATGAATTGGTGTACTATTAAGGCACTACTTGCGAGAGGTCACTAGTTCAAATCCCCCGTGGGTTCTTACCTACCAGAGCAAAATCATTATTTAATAATTATGCCTTGTCACATTTGACTAAATCTCTCAGGAATATTTAAATAAATCATTGTTTATTTGAATTTCCTTATTTATGTTACTAGAATAATTATTAAATCACTATTTAATAACTATTTTGATTTCACACCTTTCTTGCTTCTCACTAAATAATTAATAAATCATTTTATTTGTTAATTATTTATAAATAAAGGTATTTAACCAATTTAAATTCCTCTTCCCTCTCCAGTAAATATAATAACATATTTACAGTAGTTAGATCTGAATTTGGTTAATAATATTTTATTATTGACCATTTTTTAGATTAACTCCATACTTTTCTATATAAATGAGGGTTTTTCATTCATTCATCATCATGATCATATTCGTTGTCAATATTATCGTAATTTGTCTTGAGCTCCCATTTTGAGTTCTTCACTTTTGTTTGGGTTTTTCACATTAAGAAAGAGGATCAATTTTTTGAAGCGTCAAAGATATCAAAGGACCCATCCCATGTAGGGGGACTTATAGAGCAATCTATAGATCTACTTCACCAGGTGTTATCAATAAAAGATTAATTCATTTAAAATTGTCTTTCCAATTGGGTTATTATACAAGATACTTTATAATGTTGGTTTTTATTTTGGGTTATATTTTATTTTGCTGCAGATTTTCCATTTGTGTTTCAGATCTAAGATGACAACAACCATCAACTTGTTTTTAGGGTCACTCTTCACCTAATGAATTAAGTGAAGTATTTTTGGTACACCTACCAAGAATTTTCACAGTAACACCTTTGTTAGTAAAATGAACATACATTGTCATATATCCTTATATGGCATGCAAGATTTGGATATACGAATTATGATACTAAAAACTATTGTTATTACTTGCTTTCCAACCATTTCTAGGAAACTAAAGCAATGCAATGCTCACATGACATGAAAACATAGAAAAAAAGCATATCATATTTCTACTTTTATAGCACATAGAAAGTTTGCAATTATTCATTCTTATTTGTGTGTCCCAATTCTTGTTCCTTATTCAAATTGAAACAAATATATGATGAATTTTATTCATTATTACACTAGGACATGTTGGGTATATTTGTCAAAATGAAAGTTAGAATCTTTTAAAACTTTCAAAAGTTTTCATGTATGAATTTAAAATGAGAATACTTGTATATATATATATATATATATATATATATATATATATATATATATATATATATATATATATATATATATATATATATATATATATATATATGTGTGTGTGTGTGTGTGTGTGTGTGTGTGAAATTTATATAATAAAAATAACGATGATAAGAATCAGCATAGATCCATTTTAACTAAGGATTTATCAAGTTATGAGAGGAATCAAATTTCTCTAGATACAAAACTTTCCTCAAAATTTTCACTCGAAAAGAAGTTTGGATGTTGAGAGATTTGATCCTTCTAAGTGCCTGAGATATGGATTTATGCTTGTATATATGAATTGTTGGAAATAATACTGAGAGGGGGGGGGGGTGAATCAGTATTATTAAATCAATATAACTTTTTCATTTCCATATTAAGATTCATATATGCTACTTCAGTTAAGGAAAATTGCGTGTATATGCAACTATGTGTAATGCGACAAGCATATATCTAGTAAACTTATGATTTAGTTAGTTGATCCTTAATGAGTGCATCAGAACATTATTGACCATATGAATAGTGAACAGGAGCAGTAAAATAGAACAGATCATCACACACAAGAAGCACACATGAACACCATGATGTAAGGTGGAAACCCAATGTGGGTGAAAACCACCCGCTGCAAGTCGTCTCAATCTTCTTTTTAATAAGAAAATTCATTTTACAATAGTTCTGTATTGGTGCAGTCTTATACCAGTACATAGGCTTCTACCTGCAGAAGGCTACAACCTTCTTTCGTTCTCGAGACTATCCTAGAAGGGAGCTACTAGTACATAGGTGCCAGCCTACTGAATGCTCCAACATTCACTCGTTTTCTAGCTGCTACTGGAAGGGAGCTACCACCCCCTTAGCTCTTGTACTAGCTAATGTACTAGTACGTAGGTGCCAACCTACAGAAGGCTACAACCTTCTCTTTCTTCCTCCAAGTACTATGTTTCATAAATTTTCGTACTGGATACTCATGGAACACAACATCATACTATGAAGGCCACGTTTCATCCAATTTTCATACTGGACCCATCAATATCATTGAAGCACACAATCAATCAACACTAGCATCATCAATCTCTGAATCACCAAATACTGAATCACTGAAACTCTGTCAACAAAATGTAGTCACCAGAACACAGAGCAGAACACTAAGCTCTGCAACAATATTCAGAACCAACTGTATCATCAAAAATCATGCATCAGAGTGCATACGCTACTTGGAAGTGCCAAACTAGCATGTATTCACAACTTCACCAAAGCAAACCAGCGTATATGTCATTAATTACTTACTTATAACTTAGTTGCACTTCCTGACTTTAGACATACCCAGATCATTTCATATACAAGAATAATACATATGTTAGCAACTAGATCTAGTCCACCAGATCACATAAAGATATGTCATTATGATGCTGATCTATTATAGATCTCATCCATCAACACTGAAGCTAAACACAATCAACCAAACTAACTATGCAGAATACTAACACCAGTAAATAGTCATCAACAACCAGAACCACTTGTAACTTCAAAATCATAGCTCATATGGTATATGCTACTCAGATCTATCTAACCTATGTATGTATGTGCTTCTATCATAGTCAACCAGCGTATACATCTATAAATATTCATTCATGAGTTGCAGTTATTTCAAACTTAATTTATACCCAGATCAGAACATTACATGTGTTAGTATACAGATCTAGAATAAACATGATCAAACCATATAGAGATGATTCATTCCAAGCCATTAGATCCCGATCTATCCTTAGATCTTGTTCTCCATCTACCACTGAGATTCCTCCTTAGCTCAGATCAAGCAAAGAATCATGAACCCATAACCTGCATACTAGATCTCATACTTCATCAGATATTCAAGACTTTCTCAATGTCTTTTCCTAATGATCGTCTTCTCCTTTTATAGTCTTAGGCCTTACTCAATACCATGGTCCAAAACCATTGAGAACCAATACTAGGGACCCAATACCTGGGTTCAACACTTCAGGCGCAATACCAAGGACCAAAACCATAGGTCTAAATACCACGGACCCAAAAATAAGCTTTCCCATATGTACGTGCTTTTCCGTGCATGAAAGTGTGTGCATACACATACGCAAATTTTGATCAGCAATCTCGCATGTATACGCGCCTTTGTATATAGTTAACCTGCGTGTATAACCTCGTGTGTACGCGACTTGGTATATAGTGAACTTGCATATATACTCTTCTTTCTTCATTATTTGTAGTCTGATCATCAACGCTTTGCTACTAACCTGCTGCACTATGATCTGTCATCTGTGTGAGTTGCCATCAAGGACAACACTTGTATCATAATGCCAACAATCTCACCCTTTGGACTTGATGGCAAAGTTAACTTGTCGTACTAATAATTTTCATCTGATTCCTTTGAGTTGTCCTGCATCCCATGTATTCTATCACATCTGATATCTCTTCTGTGGATTCATCTAGTTATAAATAAGTGAGTTGTTCTTATACGAGTGGGTTGCCATCAAGTACAACACATGCATCATAATGCCAACAATCTCCCCCTTTCGACTTGATGGCAACAACACCAAATCACTCTCCCCCTTTGACATCAAGGGAAAAGGGCAGACCAAGATATTCTCTTTCCTTGATAAACATTTCGATGTCCATACTCCCCCTGAGTACCTGTTGAAATCTCTCGATGAGCTGCCCCTTTGTATATGCTAAGGTGTACCAATCTGTCCATTCTCCCTCTGAGTACATGCTGAAATATCTGCTCTGTTGAGGTGTGTTGTTCATGCTCCCCCTGACTGTAAGAAAGGTCTGCAAAAATATGTTCTACAAGAAGAACATGACTCTATAATAAATGACCTTCCTATCACCAAAGGCTCATACGTATCCATCTCCCAACCAAGTGGGGATATACCAATATTGACTCATCCACCCAACCAAGTGGGGATACACCAAATACCAATTGTTTATACATTACTGAAACATTACATCATTTTTCCCATGCATAGTGGGGGTACAAATTACATCATATGACCAAAAGGGATTCATCAAATGAATACAATAGATAGAGACAAACTATTACATTAGGAGTCTTGATGTGACCTCTATATGACATTTATAATAGAGACCAAGCATCTAAATAAGGCCATGATAGTCATCAGCAACTATCATACACAGTGTATGATCTGCTCCATAAGCATCTGTTAACAACATCTAGACCAGCAACCTCTATATGTCCATTAGTGTATAAGTCATCAACCTATAAAAAGGTATGTCTGCATCAACTCATCCTCTTGAACAGAATTCTACATATGACATACAAAATCATTCACATTATATCATATGTGAAAAACACCATAGTCGTCTCATCAAGATCTGCATGATCCAAGTATCATCACTTTGGGAACATCTGCATCAATCAACATACGTAAGTATCGACCTATCATCATCATGTCTCCAACAATGCAACTTTGAGTAATCATTCATGTATCCAACACTATGTATCTTGAGCTCAAGATCATTTGTCAAGACTTCTTGATATCATCAACAGCAACAATCCTCATCCACATGAGTGTCAAGAACTATAGGAATCCTACATCATAATTGTATTATATGATCTTTATGCATATGAAGGCAACAGCATATGAGTGACTCATCATCAAGTGTATTCAAGCTTTGTACTTCTCCTTATTTTTATGAAGATCACCATGTAAGCACCATATATGCATCCACAAATATGATGAGAACACCAACTATGTAAACCCAAGAATCATATGAGATTTTGTCATGGAAAAATCATAACCATATCATAGCAAGATGTATCATTTAGCCATATAAGCATCATCGCTAAGGACTATTAACCATAATGCCAACAATGCATTATTAAAAGCATATGCTCCCCCTGAACCTGTGCCATCTTGCTTACCAAATCTGATCATGCATATATCAGCAAGAAGTATCATCATCCACAAGTTAAGATCAAATCATTCCTAAACATCTTACAAATATCAAGACATTTCACACAACATCAATAGATTGCAACCATTATGAAACAGAGCAAATAATGAACTGAATCATATCAGGCCCCTTTTCCTGAGCCTGTCCCACTGCTTTTCCTCAAACTAACATATATGCGACTGTGCAGTAACCAACTCGCGTATATACACAACTTCCCTTTATGAAACTTGCGTATGAGATTTAGGACACTGACAAGGAAAAATTTAAGTATGGAAAATTTTCTTGAAGTTTAAAACATTGGCGAATCTCACTAATCCCTAATATGCAAATTATAAATGTTTATTGATATATTTGTAAAATTAATCAAATTTATAATTATTTTATATATAGTCTCTCTATAATGTTGGCGATTTTTAAGGTAAAATAATTTTATATTCTAAAATTTGGGCGAATCGTCTTTTATAAAATTGGAAATTGGCGAATCTTTTTTGTGGAAAAATCATGGAAAATTAGCCCACTGGGCGAACATTAGCCCCTAAAATTTTCCATGGACACTGATGTTTTGCACTTTAAGGTCTCTTTGAATCTGTTATGTCTGCATATTGTTCTGTGCCACATCTTTCTAACTGTACTTCCTTCTTCTTCCATATCTTCAAGTGTGATGATGTTTTCTCCTTTTGGTATGGTGCCCATAATTCATTCCTGCATTCCTTTGTTGTATGTCCAAGCTTGTTACATGCATAACATGTTACATGTTTCATATTGCTTCTCTAGCAATCAATAGCTCTGTGACCAAACATATTGCAAGCAAAGCAATATCCCTTAAAGTACCTGGAACGTGATGATCTTTCTTAGTGATAGTCTTGAACCATTTTTCTTTAGCATCTGGCTGCAACATGTCCAAGATTATGACATACATAACATTCAACATTATTCATTTGAGGAATTGACCGACTATTATTTCCATAGTTAGGAACAAAAGATTTTCTTTAAAGAATTTCTTTCCTTGGTTGTTGATGGGATTGACCTCTCATCTCCTTGTTGAGCATTTCAAATTTTACATTAGAGTCCCTTGTCTTACTTTGTGAACTAGATTCTCCTTCATGAAAACCAAGATCGGTTTTGATAGCAAGAGACCTTTGACTACTAAGAATATCATCCAAGATCTTAGTACTATCTTGAAATCGTAAGAGATTATCCTTTTCTTCTAAGTTATCTTTAAGAATATTTACCTCAACCTGATGTTGCTCCTCCTTTTCATGATACTGCTTCTTCATGTTTTCTTTAGCTTTTCTTCCTTCTTCCAACTGATGTCTTAGTTCAAGAAATTCGTTTTCTTTTTTTTCAAGAGCTTGGAGTAGTTCTTTATTCTACCTTTTTGATTCTTCAAGATCTTCTTTTAGCGATAGGATTGTAGCTTCAAGACTTTCATAGTAACTGGATCTATCTCTGAGTTTTCTTGATTATTGTGCTCCTTTTAGTGACTTCATTTCTTAATGATGTCACTTCATCCTGTACTTTTTACATTGATCTTCCTTGTCCTTGAATAACTTACCTTGTTTCGTTCCTCTAGTTGAGCTTTTAGTTTGGTAGCTTCTTCTTTGAAGGCACATTCACTTTTGTTCAATAGATCTTGTTGATCTCTAATTTTGTCTGTAAGCCTTTTAAATTCTGCCTCTATTTTATATCTTTCTTGCTCACCCATACGAGAAAATTCAGTTGTTTCGCTATCACTTTCATCATCTTCAAATGGATGGATAAATGTATCACCAGAGTATAACAAATTTATACCTGCTAGTTATTTTTCTTGTTCATCTTCATTCTGAAGTGATTCTGAATTTGAAGTGCTTCTTCCACATATTCCCCAATCAATTCTCCCACTGTCATAAATCTTCTGATATGTTTTTTTCTTCTTAGGCACTTTCTTCTTAAGCTTCTTTCCCATTGATCTACGGATCTCCTTCAAGTGATCAAGCTTCTACCAAAGGACCTGCTCTGATTCCAATTGTTGGAAATAATACTGAGAGGGGGGGCTGAATTAGTATTATTAAGTCAATATAACTTTTTCATTTCCATATTAAGATTCATATATGCTACCTCAGTTAAGGAAAACCACGTGTATACGCAACAGTGTGTAATGCAACAAGCATATATCCAATAAACTTATGGTTCAGTTAGTTTATCCTTAATGAGTGCATCAGAGCATTATTAACTATATGAACAATAAACAGGAGCAGTAAAATAGAACAGATCATCACACACACGAAGCACACTTGAACACCATGATGTAAGGTGGAAAACCAATGTGGGTGAAAACCACCTGCTACAAGTCATCTCATTCTTCTTTTTAATAAGAAACTTCATTTTACAATAGTTCTGTATTGGTGCAGTCTTATACGAGTACATAGGCTTCTACCTGCAGAAGGCTACAATCTTCTTTCGTTCTCCAGACTCTCTTGGAAGGGAGCTACAACCCCCTTAGATCTTGTACTAGCCGATGTACTAGTACGTAGGTGCCAACCTACTGAATGCTCCAACCTTCACTCGTTTTCCAGCTGCTACTGGAAGGGAGCTACCGCCCCCTTAGCTCTTGTACTAGCTGATGTACTAGTATGTAGGTACCGACCTATAGAAGGCTACAACCTTATCTTTCTTCCTCTAGGTACCACGTTTCATAAATTTTCAGACTGGATACTCATGGAACAAAACATCATACTCTGAAGGCCATGCTTCATCTAATTTTCATACTGGACCCATCAATATCATTGAAGCACACAATCAATCAACACTAGCATCATCAATCTCTGAATCACCAAATACTGAATCACTGAAACTTTGTCAACAAAATGCAGTCACTAGAACACGGAGTAGAACACAGAGCAGAACACTGAACTCTGCAACAATATTTAGAACCAACTGTATCATCAAAAATCATGCATCAGAGTGCATACACTACTTGGAAGTGCCAAACGAGCATGTATTCGCAACTTCACCAAAGCGAACCAACGTATATGTCGTTAATTACTTACTTATAACAACGTTGCACTTCCTGACTTCAGAAATACCCGGATCATTTCATATACAAGGATAATACATATGTTAACAACCAGATCTAGTCCATCAGATCACTTAAAGATAAGTCATTATGATCCTGATCTATTATAGATCTCATCCATCAACACTGAAGCTAAACACAATCAACCAAACTGACTATGCAGAATACTAACACCAATAAACAGTCATCAACAACCAGAACCACTTGTAACTTCAACATCATATCTCATATGGTATATGCTACTTGGATGTATCTAGCCTACATATGTACGCGCTTCTATCATAGTCAACCAGCGTATACATTTGTAAATATTCATTCATGAGTTGCAGCTATTTCAAACTTAAGTTATACCCAGATCAGAGCATTGCATGTGTCAGTATATAGATCTAGAATAAACATGATCAAACCATATATAGATGATTCATTCCAAGCCATTAGATCCCGATCTATCCTTAGATCTTGTTCTCCATCTACCGTTGAGATTCCTCGTTAGCTCAGATCAAGCAAAGCATCATGAACCCATAACCTGCATACTAGATCTCATACTTGATCAGATATTCAAGACTTTCTCAATGCCTTTGCCTAATGATCTTCTTCTCCTTTTATAGTCCTAGGCCTTACTCAATACCATGGTCAGAAACCATTGAGAACCAATACTAGGGACCCAATACCTAGGTTCAACACTTTTGACACAATACCAAGGACCAAAACCATAGATTTAAATACCACGGATGCAAAACTAAGCTTTCCCACATGTACGCACTTTTCGTGCATGAAAGTGTGTGCATACGTATACACGACTTTTGATCAGTAATCCCCCGTGTATACGCGCCTTTGTATATAGTGAACCTGCATGTATAACCTGTGTGTGTACGCGACTTGGTATATAGTGAACTCGCGTATATACTCTTCTTTCTTCATTCTTTGTAGTCTGATCATCAACTCTTTGCTACTGACCTGCTGCACTATGATCTGTCATCTGTGTGAGTTTCCATCAAGGACAACACTTGTATCATAATTCCAACATGAAGTTCGATATTGAAATAAATTAGTTAATAATTTATTTATGTATTAGCAAATTGTATAAAAACGTATTAAAAATTGTAGGTATTATATATGTTTCACACATTCAAAACTGAAAATATAAGTTGTTTTTTTTAATTGCTTATACCTTTTAAAAATTGATATAAAATTATGTTAGTTCATATGGATTTCCAATATTTTGTTTAAGTTGAGAATAAGAGTGAAATATTTTTACCACATATACTTCATATTAGGGTATAATGTATGAAAAGTTGAGTGAGTACAATGAGAGTAGAATTAATTATATTTTATAATATTTTTAATTAGAACTAACCAAACATGTATATATATTTTTGTTTCTCATTATAATCCACATTAATTTTTTTAATATAGAGAATATTTTATTTGTATTATAAAAGAACATATCAACTTGAAGTTGTGTATTGAAAGAATTACACATCTTCTTCATACTAAGTTATAGAATACATTTCTCAACACAAAAATAAATTTATTTTAACCATAAATAATCTTAATTCCAAACAAACCTTAAATTTGAGATGTCATATATATATATATATATGTTTTTTCCTAAAAATGATTTATATTTCTTTAAAACATTAAAATATGTATAATTTGAATATTTTAATTTCTTTTCAATCTCCAACAATGTGCTAATATATTGACTTCATTGTAATATAAACTTCGATACCTCTTAAAATATTTAAAACACTCAAATTTAAATGTGAGAACTAATATAATATAATTTACTTTAGAATCAATTTGTTTAAATAGTTGTTGTATATTTAAAATAAAATTTATTCTTGCTAATTAATTATTAATTTTTTAAAGTAATATAATTATTTTAAATAATTATAATTAATTTATTATATTCATCTATAATAATTAACTTAATAAGATATATTTTTGGTGGTCGATAAGAATGAGTTATATATTTTCTTTTTAGGTTTAAATTTTGCAAATTATTTAATGAATATTACTATAATAGTTTCAAACTTATGATATACTGAAACATGTATATTCCTCATATAAGACATATAATATATGGAGGTACTTCTCAAACTAGAAATAATAATTACTTTAATTACAAATTAACAATTCCTCATCAACATATTTCTAGAACATATTTTACATAAATGCCAATACGATATAAAAAATATTTTCAAAATTATATATATATATATATATAGTTTTAGGCTATATATTAAAAAATACCTAATCAAATAGAAAAGAAATAAAATTAAAAAATTAACATAAGTGTCCATAGAGTAACCATGAGGGGAATGAATGACTAGTATTATAAATATCTAAATTCTATAATAAAGTTTTAGGCAATATATTAAAAAATCCTTAATAATAAAATTGAAAGTGAACATAAACATCCATATAAAAACCATAAATTAATATAATTAATGCAAATTTCATCATAACGGTTAAACAATGAACACACATATTCATGAAAAGACCATAAACAAATAAATATCTAGATAGCAATATATTAAAAATTCCTTAATCAAATTGAAAATAATAAAATTGAAGAATAAACATAATCATCCCTACAAAAACCATAAATTAACCATAAATTGGTATAAATAATTGAACTTGCCTATGACAACTGAACTGTGTACATAAGTATCCATATAGAAGCAATAACTAAAATGAATGACTGTTAATATAACAAAAATTTGTATTAACCGTTGCAAAGTATAAATGGCGAATCGATATTAATAAAAAATTAATTCTGGAGAGTGAAGTACTACCAGAATATTATAAACTACCAATGTTAACTGAGATAAAACTGCACCACACAAAACCAAGATATGAACCAAACATCCCAGCAAGTAGATGTTGATACTTTACAGAGTCTTAAAATGACAGACATGATTAAGAGCTAGAAGAAAAAGTTAATAGCCACCTCACCATAAATAATGTGGCAAGTAAATCAGATATCAAACCAATTAAAGATGAAATGAAAAAATTGATAGAATTAGACCATGAGCATAGAAAATTTTAGGGGCGAATGTTCGCCCTTCGCCGAAATTAAGGGGTTTTAAATTTTTAGTGGATGAATATTTTGTATCATAGTACATTTTTACAAATCACCTCAAATAGCCCACCTTATTTTAAGGGAGAGGGTAAAAAAGGTAAATTTAGCCCTTGAAATTAGGAGTTACAACCTTCCATTCGCCCATTTTCAAGAATAGGTTTTATTTAGGTGAATCCATTCGCCCATTTTCAAGAATAGGTTTTATTTAGGTGAATCCATTGGCCCATTTTCAAGAATAGGTTTTATTTAAAGAGGCATGGTAAATTAATAAAAATATAAATAAATGAGAGGTATGGTAAATAAATAAAACATTTTTTATATTTACTCCATAAGTCACCTTATATACATGCAAGGGTGTAAACAAATAAAAATATAAGTAAAGTGGAGGTATGGTAAATAAATAAAACCTCTTTTAATATTTAGTCCATAACCTTCATTCTATTTATGAAGGCTCAAGAAAGAGGTTTTATTTAAGTGAATCCTATAAATACCATATTTGTAAAAGAGGTAGGGTAAATTAATAAAAATATAAATAAACGAGAGGTATGGTAAACAAATAAAACATTTTTTTATATTTACTCCATAAGTCACCTTATATTTACGAACACTCAAAAAATGCGTTATATTTAGGTGAAACCTATGGGAAAAATACTATGGGACAAATACCATGGACTAGATTGTTATTAATACCATGCAAAAAAACATTATTAACCCTAATATTAGTATTAATAAAATAAAAATGGCACATGGTATTCGCCCATGGTATTCCCCAAAATGGACATGGTATTGACCCATGGTATTCACCTAGAATGTAGCCTATTTAAATGGGGGAATTAAACCAGCATAGATCCATCTTTACTCTAGATCTACTAACCCCCGAGAGGTATCAAATATGGTGATATGCAAACTAGTATAGAGTGAAAAAATATTTGATCCAATCAAGAGTAAAAATGGATGTTGTAATTTAATGTATGTTAAACATTTCAGCTTGGTTAAAATAAAAAATAAAATAAAAATCAACTATTAAATTTATTAATTTTTATAAATTACTAATAGTAATTTTTAAGCTCTAGGTTTATGGTAACCCATGGTATTGACCCATGGTAATACCATGGTATTCATGTGAGCATAGACTATTTAAAGGGGAAATTCTATCATCTTAGATCCATCTTAATTCTGGGTCTACCAAGTGATCAGAGGGATAAATAGATTTCATCCCCTTAAGAGTGGTAGATGAGGAGTTAAGATGGATATAGGTTGGTTTTTATGATAATGAAGATATTAAATTGACTTAAGAATTATATTGTGAAAGCATCTTAAGGTGAATGGTTAAAGCATAGACATTGGACAAGTATATTTGTATACTTCTGTTTTAAACTGAAACAAATCCAGGGCTAAAAGGAATGGATTGATTGCACTAGTCATCCTTCTATAAATTTCCAACATATGCTGGAGTAAACAGATTGTAATTTGGGTAATTTTCTAATTGAAAAAAGGAACATACTTTTGTATTGGCAGGGTGGTTACGAGGTCCCTAGAAGTGATGAATTTGAATTTTTCGTGGTTTTATATATAGTATTAGGTTTTTTCTCATGCTTTCTGTGAATGGCACGGGTGAATTTTATCCTACACCCCCTAGGTTATCGATATGTAATTTCGGTAATTTTGATTTCAAAAGATATTTTAAAGGAATGCAATGATTTCATTTGTGTATTCTATAAACACAAGATTTTAGAATTGACTAAAATATTTGCCATGCCTGGTCAGAGATTTGCTAAAAAATTATATATACATATCATATTATTGATAAAATCGCCTTCCATTTTTCCTATATACCATGGAGATTCGCCCATTTATTATACATGTAAATTTAGGGGGGGTTCTTAAAATTTTCCCTAACCATGAGCATAACAAAAGGGCCTTGGACCTTATAATCTTCGGTTTTAAAGAGGACGTAGACGAGGATACTTTAGCCATAGCTCAGACAGAATTACATAACATATTACAAATTGAAACAACGTGTCTCACAAAAGCAGCAAGGTTGGGGAAACTAACTAAGAATAAAGGAAGGCTGATCTGAATAAAGGTGAGCTCTACTGACCATAAGTATGACATATTTAGTAAAACCTCAAGTCTAAAAGGAATGGGAATATTTATAAATGAAGATATCAATCCAGAAGCTCAAGTAGAATTGAGAAAGCAAGTTCAAAAGGTAAAGGAAGCTAGGAAGGAAGGAAAATGGACAATAATAAAAAATATAAAAGTCGTTATTTGATATAGAAACCAAAAAGATAATAATAAATAAAAATTCACCATGCTCTGAATTCTTTCTTAAAATTGTTGGGGCTTTCCATGGGACAAAGGCCCTAATCAAAGTTGGATCTCGAATGATGTTGATATTATTTTTCTTGTTGAAACTTGGGAGCAAGAAGAGTAGATGGCTTTACATTATGGTCTACCTGGAATAAGCGATCCTCCCATAGAGACATTGGGGGTATAGCTTGTTACATTAAGAATAACATCTCTCCCCATGCTACGATTCATAAAAACGACCCTTACAACCAATATAGCTGGATAGAAATTACTGGCATTTATGATAAAAAGACCTACATAGCAATTTGTTATTCCCCCCATCAATTCTAACTTCTATAAGAAAAACAATCTAGATAAAAATAGTCCTTAGAATAGTTTAGAGAATGATATTTCTCAGTGTTCCACCAAGGTTCGGGGACGAGGGGGCGTGGGAGCTGCCAATGCAAAAGCTCCCTACCATTTTTTAGGAAACGTGGGGGAGCGTCAGGGTCTTAAAAATTTATAAATATAAAATATAATTTATTAATTGAGTCCACTATGACAATTTGCCAATTTGGTTTGAATTGAAAAGATGCAAAGCATGATCATTGATATGAATATCATTTAACATTATCTAAATTTATAATATCATATAAGTTTTCTTTTGGACAATGGTTTCTAAGTTTGCTATTAACATCTGCCAAGTGTATTAATTTATTCACCTCATTTGGTAAGTTATATTCCTTGAGTTAAAGAATTCCTAGAGCAAGAAAGCAATGAATTTGAAAATTTACATAATCCTTCTTAGAAGAAAACTTAAACAAAGAGAGAACTGTCCTTAGAAAAACAATGATGACCAATTTTTTGGTAGAAAAAGGTGGCATGGAAGAAGTAAACTACCAAATTCCAGATCTTTATGAGGTGCAGCACAGTGGCACACTATAGATTTAAATTTTGGTCAGACAGAGGGAGAGCTTCAGCTTGATAAGGTAGCCAGTAGCCATTGAATTCTTTGAAAAGGTAAATGAACAGATCAGGAAGACTGCATTGGCAGTAGAAGGGGCAACTACAATGGGTTGTCCAGCTTTATTGGAAATTTGGATCCAATAGCTAGAAAGTTTGTTATATAATATAGACAGTACACCATATGCTGAAAATCATACTATGTAATTAACTCCAAAAAATTATGAAAATTGTATGATGTAATAATAAAAACCAACATCTATGATTGTAAACCTAATTAGTCAAAGGATTGAATCCATAAAACACCCTTCATGGGATCTTGGAAAAGGATTATTGGATGAACAGAAGTGGAGGAATATGATACCTACATTAAATCTTTGGAAGGTAAAAATTTAAAGCAAGGATTGCAAGAACTTGATGAAATATTGGAGGCCTTGACATTGGATTATTTTCAATAAAACCAAAGTTTCTGTTTTTTTGTATTGTGTGGAAATCAACATCTTCATAAGTTTGCAGGCTGTGTAAAAGACTATATAATGGAGTATTGGGATAAGCTCTAACACAGGCGAGAAACAATGTTTCATATTTAGATGGATAAACTTCTCCAAACCTTTGTGTTATATAATATATTTTAAAGTTGAAACGGTTCATATATTTTAGAGCCGCAATCATGTTTTTATAAAAGCTTCTAGCTTAATTGGCATCAATATGAGCGTTGTCATATACATTATTAGCAATATTGCTCAATCATACCGATGTTGACTGGGCAGGGTGTAGAAGGGCATTTATGATTTAACCATGGAAAAACATTGTAATTTAACTCTAACTGCACCAACAGTACACACGCATCACAAAAGCAAACCGATTTCAATTTTCAGGGCTACTTCACAGCAATAAATTTTATATTGATATTAGTTAGGCAGGCCATAGATTTTCAACTGATAATATTAATATATGAATAGAGGCTAGCCTATTTGGTTGACAGTGGACACTGCTCTGAGACAGACACTCTGATGATTGCCTAAACTTCATTCACATGCCCAATGATTCGGAAAGGGTTGATGTACTGTGCAATGATAAATCATAAAAACTGCAGAATATATGTAAAATCGAGACAAGGCCGTCATATGAAAACCAGTGTGGCCGTAGACAAGGTCGTCCAGCGTCATATGAAACCCTGCATAATATATTTAAAATTTTTAATTTATAACTGAAACATGGAAACTTGGTTTCTTTCGAGACCATGGTGACTCTACGGGAGAACTGATGGCTGGAAGTTACGATAGCATTGTCGCTTAAAAAAAAGTTAAAACAGCCGTCAAGACGCACCAAACAATGCGCACTATTGATATGTTGGAGACTTATAAGTTATATTGTTATATCACTTATTGAACTGTTAGTCTGTTACTAACCTGTTCAGCTGTAGCAGTCCGCTCCTCAACACGCAGCGCTGCTCAGCGAGGTGCTGCTCACACGATGCTCGATGGGAGCTGCTACTTCTAGGACGCTTGACCAGAGAGAGGGAGTAGTTCTGGAATGATGAATCGGAAATCCAAACAGTGAAATAGTGAGTGGAGCGCTCAGCAAACTTGCAAAGGCTGTGAGTGTTTTGTTCATGGCTTAGGTGCCGTTTTTGTAACATGAAACCGCCATTTTCCAAAACCCTAAACGTTAATTAACTCTTAATTAAAGATTAAATTCAGCGTTTAATTAATTTAAATGGTTTTTAATGTGCCACGTCCCCCCTCGCCCCCTTACGCCCCCCTTCGTCCCCCCTCGCCCCCTCACATCCCCCCACGCCCCCCTTTTAGGAAACGTCCCCTCAAGGAAGGGAAACGCCCCCCTGGCACGTCCCCCTGAGTTTCCTTATTTTTGGGAGCGTGGGGAAACGTCCCCTTCTAGTCCCCAAGTCCCTGAAGCGTGGGGGAGCGAGGAAACTAGACCCCTAGGGGGGGGGGCGAGTCCCTGTGGAACACTGATATTTCTAGCCTAAGGAATGAAGGCAATATCCTTTTAATGGGTGACTGTAATGCTCAAACTTCAAGCAACCAAGCTATTGTTCTAAGAAATCATTCCAACCCTAATCCTCTTTAGTTAGACGAAGACCTTCCTCTGGCTAGCTGGTACAAAAGGAGCTTTGAAGACCTCGGGGAGAATTTGTTTCGGTTAGAGCTATTCAAACTTTGTATTGCTAAGGATCTCATAATTTGCAATGGTCTAAAGAAGTGGCCCAATTCTAGCCAGATGACCTGCATCCATGGGCTTGGTAGTAGCGTGGTGAACTATGTTATCTCTGATCTCCCTCTATACAATGAAATAACAAATTTTCACATCTTAAACGACCACGAGCCTGACTATGATCATAGGACTTTACTTACAACTCTCAATTTTGTCATGCATAGAGATCCCATAGAAGATAATCCTTATAGCCAAAAGAAGTTAATCTTTGATAGAAATAAAAAAGATCTCTTTCTAAATGAATTAAAAACTAATTTGCTTCATTTATCTAGTATAGACAACATAGAAGATATCTATCATAATTTTACTACAACCCTCTCATATTCTATTAACAAGTTCTCAATTGAAGTTTCAAGTAATAAAAGAATATAAAAAACAACCCATGGTATGACAGAGATTGTAAAAGTGTGAAGAGAGCAATTAAGGAAGTTGTTGATGAATCTCTTAAAATTGGCAAGATAAAAATATACAAAACCCTAACTAAAAGGAAAAAAAGGCAATATATTCATAAAAGACAAGAGAATCTCTTACACCTCTCTAAGGTAGTTTCAAATAAATTATGGAGGAAAATTCTAACTAGGAAAACTAAAGATAATAATAAAATTGATTTACGTGATTGGAATTCCTATCTTAAAAATCTTTATGAATCTCCAAATGTCATGGATAACTTTGAAACCCTGCTCACAACGAAATAAGTTTTCTCATTAGAAGACATTGATTTTGGGGTTAATTGCTTGGCTAATGGGAAAGATAAGGACATTGAAGGTTACCAGGTGGAAATCTTAAAAATTGGAGGTCTTTTCCTCATCCCCCACATTCACAAGCTTTTCGATCAAGCGGTCAAGCAAGGGTTCCCTAAACCATGGACTCAAAGCCTCATTATCCCTATTCTTAAAAGTGGGGATACAAATAACCCCTATAATTATCAAACAATTATGATCAGCCCTCTCCTACCCAAGTTATATGGTATTCTTTTAGAAAGAAAGTTGAGCATATGGCTTGAAAGTGAAGGTAAGCAGGCTAAAGGCTAAGTGGGTTTTAGAAAGTAGCACTCAACAACAGACCACCTCGTTATGCTTAAGGATCATTGTGGAGGAATGCCACAATGATAAATCCAAACTCTTTTGTTGCTTTGTGGACTTTAGAAAGGCTTTCGGTATGGTTCCTAGAAGCAACCTTTCGAACATATTAGAAGAGCTAAAGGTTCCTTTTGAGTTGAGAGCTGATGCTATAAGTTTATATGAGAATGTAATTGCCAAGTTAAAGAGAAATGAGGGGTGGTCGAAAGATATTAAGTGTAATATCATAGTTAAACAAGGCTTCCCCCTCTCCCCTACCCTATTTGGCATTTACATTGACAAGCTAGAAGGTTGTGTAGAGGAAGCAGGATTTGCTTGCACGATCGTAGCTAGGATAGTCATCATCCTTCTTCTCTATGTTGATGATATTGTTCTTCTTGCAAGGTGCCCATATGATCTTGATAAGCAACTTATACTTCTTAAGGATTTCTGATCCACCATGGGTATGATTGTTAACACTAACAAAACAAAAGTTGTGATTATCAAATCCAAGAAGAACACTTACGCTAATTTTATGTATGACAACAGTAACTTGGAGAAAGTGTCTTCCTACAAGTACCTAGGAATTGATATTCATCACAAGCTCAACTGGAACTATAGCATTGAGAAAAGAATTAATGGGGGATGGAAAGCTTATTTTGGTCTAGAAAATAATTGTAAAATGGAAAACCTCATAATGTGGGATAGAAAGAAGTTCCTCTGGAACTTTAGTCACTTTGATTATCTTATATGGATGTGAGGTTTGGGGTTGTAGCATCTCTAGACAATCCTGGAGAAATATTGAGAAAATCCAGAAGTGTTTTATAACGTATTACCTCAAAATTAAAAGAAACACACCCTATCTTATTCTCCTTATAGATTTGGGTATTTCCCCTATTGAGAGCCTATTTATGACTAGGCTTCTATTGTACAAGCACAAACTCAATAACACAGGATACCATAGACTTCCTAAGCTAGCTTTAAATGCCAGCCAAAACCACCTAAGGCTCAAACAAGGTTGGTATAAAGACACCAGGGCCTGGTTAAACCATTGGGAGATCGACGAGAATGTTGCATTGCAAAACATTAATAACATTAAAAATATTGTTACTTCTAAGTTCAAAGAAAAAATGTGGTGTGAGAAATATTTAGTAGCTAAATGAAAATTAAGATATTATAAAGAGGTCATCAACCCCACTCTAGAAGATCAAAAGTATCTCTCTATTTTAACTAGCTCAAAGAAGAAAATTAATATAGCCAAGATTAGAACGAACTCTTGTGAGCTCCATAGTGAAACGGGTTGTTGGGAAGTTCCTAAAATACCATGAATAGAAAGGTTCTTCCATCTCTGTGAGAATACAAAAATCGAGGATGAAAATCACTTCCTTTTAGAGTGCCCCGCGTATAACCACATTAGATCTCAGTTTCAAAATATTTGTTGCAATACTGAGCTTCCTAGCCTTTTACATTGTCAAAATTACAGTCAACTCAGGAGGCTTCTCTCCAAGCTTTTTGAGCATAGGAATAAAATCTTAAATCAAACCAAATAATTTGTTTATTCAGGTATGATAGAACAAACTTTGGTCTCAGTGGATGTTAACCATCATCATCATCATCATCAAAATATTCTATTTAGTTGAAATGTAAAATTATGTACAGAGTTGACATTGAAATATTTATTTAACATGGGTGATGCAATATTTTATTTGTAGATGACATTAACCCAATTAAAATGTTTTTTTGTTAATATATTTTAAATGCACATAGATATTATTTAACACTACATATTAAAATATTCTATTTATAAGCTACATTGACTTTCTATTATTATCTTTTATCCTACCACACTTGACTCATGGTGAATGTGTACACTGTGAATCCCTTAAAAAATGCTCCATATCAATTTCATATTACTATTATTAGGAAAAAAAATAAAACTTTTATTTACTTCTTCTCATTGAAGATTGAAATTTTTTTATCATCATCATTAAAATATATATAAACTTTGTAATTTCCTTCCATGAGATCTCTTTCTATCTAGACAACAAGGGAGGGGACAAGTCCCTCTAACCTCACCCCCCTCTTTCTATTTGTGTTAGCCACCCCTCCCACCTTTTTCTTTTTGATATGTCCTTCTATCTTGAGATTTTGAGGAGTGGTAATTCCTTCCAATGCATTACAAGATATGGTCAGATTCATTTATTGATGCTTAATGTGATCTTCCACTTATTGAGCCTTTTTCTTCTTGACATGTCCTTCTACCTTAAGATTTTGGGGAGTGGTAATTCTTGTCAATGCTTCATAAGATATGATTGGATTAACTTCTTCTTTCTTTGGGGTTGGTTCCTGATGTGTATCCTCTTCTTTTGATGTTTCTTAATCATTTTCTTCCTCCTCTTCACAATATATGTAAAATAATTTCTTTTCAGTACACTTATGACCTTTAGTGTATTTGTTATCACAAATGTAACAAAGCCCTTTTTCTCTTTTTTCCTCCAATCGTTGTGGTGTAAACCTTGTAGGTTGTGGAAAACTAGGAGAAAAAACACTTCCATATTTATAGTTGTGAGTGGTAGGATTCCTTGTTTCATAATTCCGCTTTCAATTTTTCTTGCCAACCTAAATGCCTTCTCCAATGAATCAGGTTCCCAAAGATGAACATCATGTTGAATGTTATGCTTTAAAATCCCTATGAAGAAACCAATACTTTGCTTCTATAGAATATTATTTACCCTTATATTCAATTTTTGGAAGTCCTCAATGTTATTATTTCCAGTTTGACACTAGACTATGAAGGAATTCCTTCTGTTATTATAGATTCTATAAGCATGGTCATAATGTGATGGGCTACAAGATAGGTTTTCATGGAAATTATAGGATGGATAAGGCCTCTCCAGATAATAAAAGAGTGGTGAAGTATACAACAAATGAAGTGGTTGCAATCTCCTCATCACCCAAGCTTAGAGACAAATCACCTGCAATAGCTACTAGCTTCCACATCTCCTCTTTGGGGACAGCAATGGATCATACGTCCACAAAAGTAAGAGTGGAAGTTATGGTGTTACATGGGGATGGACTCAAAAATTATATGGACCATTCGAAGTTGTCATTAAATATGTAGAACAAGGTTAGTTTTTTCCTACTCCCTCTTTTTCATATATTGCTATCAATTTCTATAGATTGGAGAAGGAATGATGCACTTTGAGGCATGCTTCTATTGTGCACAGTGATGGGAACTCTACTTATTGGATAAAATTGGTTCCAAGTATTTTCCCTATATCCTTGCCTATATTTACCCTTCTCCAATATAATAATTTCTTGAAGTTAATTCCTCGAAATCTAACACCCATTAACATAGATATTACTTAAGACCAAAATTTTTTCTTCCTTTGCCTCCAATTTCGGAAATGGGTTTGATTTTTAATACCTCATTTGAGATTTCAATCGAGAATTGTGGTTCAAAGTTGAACCTCTCTAATGTGAAAACCAAAGCAGCCCTAGAATAGCCTACTAGAAAAAAATACACCATTGATGGTATTATTAGATAATTATGTACCCCAACAAAATCTCCCTAGTGATCTTTCTCTCTTTTAATAGTCAGGGTTTGGCCAACCCATCTGAAGAACTAGCCCTTCATATAATTTTTGCTTCAAATCATGTTTTACTACTCCTCTTTGGGTAGCAGAGAGCGTGTGAGCGTTTTGGGGCTCAAAGCCCGTAATTTTGGGAAAGGTATGGTAAGGACTCCGCGAAGTTCAGAGTGCAAATTGTAAATGATTCTAGTCAAAGGGTTGCCCACCCAAAAATAATGTAAAATAATAGGAGGTAAGTCACTTGCCCATGGTCCGCAGACCATGGGAATGTATAAATAGAGTGAGGCTCTATGGGTAGAAAGTCAGCTCTTTGATATGTACTTTTGGATCTGATATGTAATGGGTTTTTCAGAAATGAAGTTCGGAAGCGTCTGTAAGTCCGAGTCAAGGGGGTTGGTAGGTAGATAGAGGCTCTGCTACTATGTGCACAAAGGCCTAGTAGAGTCTGCAGTTGTGTGCACAGACCCCTGCAGCTGAGTGCACAGGGCAGATCTCGATGTATTGGTGAAAGAAGTGAACAAAGGTAAGTTGATTCTGAAATTCTGTATTAAATTTGAATTATTGTGGATTTGGCGAATTTGTGGTTAATATAACTGTTTTATCTATGCGCGTATGATTATGGTAGGAGTTTGTATCTTTTCTAAGTGCATGATCTGGGTATTTCTATTAAATGTTTTCTTAAAGACCATAAAAAGTAGATCTAATCTATAAATAACGCATTAACAAGTATTAAGGAGTTTTCTGGATTTGGGTCTACACGGGGCAAACAAGCACGAAGCCGCTGAACAGTGTGTGAACCTTCCAAACCACATCAAGACATCCCAAGGGTGCGGAAACCTAGTTCCAGCACCCTCCGTTGCTACCTCGGGTGAGACCTCAGTCCGCGCTCTGTGCGCTATTGCCGAAAGTGCCAGTAGCTGCGGGATTTGTTTAGTTAAATAACTCTTTTGAACCTGGGTCAGGCCCCTATAAGCCAACAAATGGTTCCATTGCCGGGGACCAAGATCTGCCTAAGGGATATCTGATGTCGGAACACTGGAATCCTACAAAGAAAGAGCTTGAAGAGTGGCTAGATCAGAAGCTTCATGAGTTCGTGGTTCAGGAAAATAGAAATCCGCGGATATCGGAGGAAGGATGCTTGGATCGTTACACATACACAGATATCCATGAAATATTCTTCATAACGTTCCTGATATAGTTGTATGAGTGGATCATGAGGTTAGCTGATAGTGTGGGAAGGTGTAGGCTAGATCAACCTATTCTGTGGACTCCAGAATTGGTGCGAAGGCTAGAAGCATCTGAAGATAAAATCACCTGCGCAGTAGATCACTAGTTGGATCGGATAATAGGACGTTTTATTACTTAGTTCACAATAGACACAATTGTGAGTTATAGTGAAGCAGAAAGGTGCTTTCTCCGAGGACCCCAGGGTAAGTACATTAAATCATTGAATACTTGGATTAACATGCTATTCTGTGAAAAACAGATTATGCACATTTATTGATGTCTGGCGTCACACAGAGTGGAAGAGGCTACCAAGGAACTAAAGGATTAGAGAACATTCTGCTAATTTCTATTTCACAAGGTTCTCTCTAAGAAGTGTGGTCTGGTTGATTAAACAACATTTTCCACCGATACCACCTCCGTCTATGCCGTTACCTACTTCACCGACGTCAAATCCATCTTCACCCACTCCACCTCCATCTCCACCACCACCAAAGGTTGGGATGGCAATCACAGTCAAGTTGTTGATATTTAAGGGTGCAGGAAATGAGGAACCAAGTTAGTTCTAGTTTGTGGTAAGGGTTGTATGGGAAGCCCAAGGCATAACAGATGATAACATCAAAAAGGCTACCCTGGTTAGAACACTACAGGACCACACGTTGACGTGGTATATAAAGTATTCAAGCGATCATCTGAATGCGGGAATAACAACAATCCAGGATGCCTTGGACAAAGAATTTGGTCGACCAAAATCAGAGACACAGTCGTTCATTGGGTTCAAAGAGATAGCGATGTTATCGGGTGAAACCTCGTGGGATTTGGATCAGAGATTAAAAAGCACAATCCGCGAGGCTAACATGACATTGATGGATGTGCAGCACTGTGCGTGGTTTGTGGCATCCTTGACACCACATCTAAGGATGGAACTATCATATAAAAAGATCTCAACCCAAGCTAAATCATTAGAAACCGTGATTGCATGAAACCCCAATATAGGATCCGGGGTTGGGAGTTCAGCAAATCCATGCGTAATTACAAAACCTATGCTTAGAGATGCTAAGTTTGAAACAAGGATAGGCATCAAGGTCAAAAGGGCATGAAGAAGTATGGTGTATCAAATGTAAGGGTCAGGGCCACAACAAGGAACATTGTCCGGTCTTTGCCAACTATGTAGTGGCAGGGGGACCCATACCATTGCGACCATAGGTTCAAGCTGGGCCAACCGTGGCACCCACACTATAGTGCATGATATGCCAAGAAGGAGGAAATCATGCCATGGACAACTGTCATCTATTACAGAACCTGAGATAGCCCCCCCCAAGCGATTATTTTGCAACTTTTGTAGGACAGTGGGCCATGATGAAAGAAATTGATGGAGCTACAAGATGTTGATGGATCGAACACCTACTTATAGGATGTAGATGGAGGCACATGGGCAAGATCCTACCGCAGAAATAGCGTGGGATGGATTCCAAGGATGCAAATGGGGTCGAGGGGGAATTGGACCCAGACGCAGACGAGGACAATTGATCTACTATAATTGTGGAGGACTAGGGCACTACGTGTGTGATTGTACGAAGTTGACCAGAACCTGTTGCCCATACTATTACCAATTTGACCACGAAGCAGTCGATTGCCGCATGCTAATTACTCAAATGTGGGAACAAGGAGTACTTCCAGTCACCCCCACTCAGAACGTCCAAATGGTGAAGGCTGAACCCCACGCGGAAGACCCTAACATGAATATGATTCTTAGAAGTGGTGCAACTACGAGAGAAGATAAAGGGAAGTGACCAGAGGAGGATGCATGGGTTCACAAGGCTTCCATGAAACAACTAGAGTTTGACCTGGAGGGCTCAAAGGCAACATTTATGGAGGCCAAGAAGAACTTTGCGGAGGCTTCCACTTCTGGTAGCACGGATCAAACAGAATTGGAGAAGGACACTTCTATGCTAACTACCTTCTTAGAGACATGCATGAAGCTACTCTAGGATACCAAAGTACTGAAGGGATTGCAAGAGTTAATAACTAGGTGCACAAGATCGGATGAACCTCAAATGGTACGGAAGTTGGGAAAGCATGCGTTGCGAACAGGGCAGTAAATGCGATTGACTGCCTAGATTGGGGACTATGAGATGGATCAAGTTGTTCTAGACTTGGGGTCAGATGCAAATGTCCTACCTAAACAAACCTGGGAGCACATGGGTAGGCTCGCACTATAATGGTCCCCTATCTAGCTGCGGATGGTGAATCAACAGAAGATCTTACCTATGGGAAGACCGCAAGGAGTTATAGTAGACATCGATAGTGTAAGCACACTAACTGATTTTGAGGTCATATAGATTGTGGATGATAGTAACCCATATCCTACATTATTAGGGATAGACTGGGCAATGGATATGAATGGAGTCATCAACTTAAAGAAATGAAAAATGATATTCGAGAAAAAATCTCTCCGCATAGTGGTTCTGCTAGACTCGGCCAAAGGAGCACGTTATACCGAGCCAATTCGCAATGAGGACAGCGACGATGAACTAGATTGTAATTACCAGATCACCACGCAGGATTAGGACCGAGTGAATCTGACCGCGGATGGACAAAAATTCATGGGACCATGACAGTTCTTGCACATCGAACACAAATGAAGAGATTGAGCGGTGGTAGAATTGATTGCATGAGGTAACGACACTAAATTGTAATATGATGGTTAGATTGCTACGCTATGCAACCATGGAAACAAGGGATAGGCCAATGGACGAGGATGCCACGCAGGTGGTCGACCAGCACAAAATGACAATTCTGAGACAAAGGCCGCAGGATGACCTTATGATGACACCATGCGCAATGATTATCCACGAATGGAGCAGATGCCCAAAGGTTCAGCAAAATTCTCGTGGATATCAAAAGCAGGTATGTGCAAGGGTTACGAGGCAATCCCATTCACCAGCAGCCAGTGACAAAGTCAATAGGGGAACGAGGGGGAGTTCGCTCAGCATTCGCTCGAGAAAACGACCCACCGAGAAATTATGGATACCACGGGTTCAATGGGCCTATACCAGAAGGGAGGCATAGATGACAGTGTCAAGAAGTAAACGGATAGGAGCCCAAACTAAGCAGGGTAGCAGCAGGTGTCACGAAATCAAGAACCTATGGGCACAACTCCAGAAGAAAAGTGTGCTAGTTGGGGGAGGAAGTAGCAAAATGAAAGGTAGCAACGCCCACAAAGGCTGTGTGAGTATGCGCATAAGGGAATTGGTCCCGGTTGGGTATCCCACAGAATGCGAATGGGCCACAACCCTGCTATCATGACTATTCCCGCACCTACGGAAGGATACACCCCACACAACGACGCACAAAGAGATAACAACTACAAAGACACTCAGAAGGTGCTCGCAGTCTGGGTTAGTAGGGACATTCCGAAATTGCACCAGGAGTGCGACCACCTCACTAGCTGTAGGAAGCACAGTCCCAACACCCCAAGCAGTTGGAAGAGGGCGTGGGACTATAAACAAGTTTGTGGGAGGCTGACGCGGCAAAATGGTTATCTACAGAGTCATGTGGGCCACAACATCACGGCAGCGCCCGAGTGACAGTGTTGCCACGCGAAAAACGTGAGAATTGACCATTAACATCACTATTCTTGACAAGAAAGTCAAGTTATGTCAGGGAGGAGTGGGCAGCAGGCCATTAAGATGAAAGTATTGAGCTAGATATGAAAATATCTACTGCCTAAATGATGTTAATAAGCTAGAAGTGCAGGGAAGGGATTCATTCAAATTTACATGTTCATCTAATAACCTCTAGATGACACTGGGATATTTGAGATTGGAACCAATAATGACCAGCAAACACTCGACTACCAAGGTTTCCATGAGTACCATGGCAAGAACCCGAGCATGGTTTGCGGAAGAACTATACTCAACCTAGGAGGCACTAAATGAAGCCACCACGGTCCCCAAGTCCCAAAATCCCCATGCACACCACGGTCTTGGAAGAATAAGCAACCGATGGGGCTAGTCAGGATATCATCGAGGTTCAATAAGTTATCAGGAACTGAAAAGGGCAAAGCAATCACCACCGAACCTAAGGAGGACGATGAAGATTTGCAAGCTTTGATCGATCAAATTGATGCATAAGATGATGGCAAAGAGGATGCTTTCCAAATCCCATCATGACCCCCATATATTCCCCCATGGATTGGCATGCTTAAGCTACCAAAGGAAGTGGACGTTGCAAAGAACATGCTCTAAACCCTGCTTCTTCTGGATGAGATAAGGTTCGATGGGCTACCGCTGGGCCGAGTCCCGAGTATCAAGTTTGAAGACTGGAACCTTGCAAATAGCAACAAGTTCCCCAAATTGGATGAAGACAAATTACTGCCGTGGAAGTGGTTACTAGGTGTGGAGAAGGCGGGGTTACTCAATCTAAGGTGGATACCTCACTATCACTGCACAACCCTCACCATCTGTGTTATTCGGCAGTTACTATGTCTGGTACATGATGGGTTTCTCTAGTTGTAGGAGCCGATTCTGATCACAGCTGATTTGGTACACCGAATTATCCACTTGGCTGTAAAAGGGAATGACCCACCAACATAGCTAGAACAAGTAGCAATGCAAGTCGCGCTGAAACAACGAAGGCTAAATAAGTTGGAGAAGCAGAAGTGGGGGTATGCAATAGCAAGCATCAAAGACTGAGGGGTTTGAATTGCTACCCAGTCACTAGCTAGTAAACTAATGAGGAAGTGTTGTGCAGATGAGGTGCCAGCTCCCATCATTGTGCTTGCGGAACAGTGCGCGATAGGGATTCAGTTTAACTGGGCACAGTTCTTATGCGACGAATTTTTGACAAACTGTCAGGAAGCACAAGACAAAGGTAAGACATTTTATTATGCATGGTTGCTACTATCAATCCTTCTGGTTGCAGGAGAACTACTGCAGGGTAGCCAGTTTCCCAGCATTGAAGATAGCCTACCGGAAGTAGTGCGGTATACTTCGCTCTAGGCTACAAAGGACACAACGAGGGCTTCTGACATCAAGGTTTTTTGGACCTTCATGGAGGGTACTATCCAGACACGGATCACTCGCAGACCCCGAATGTCTCCAACAATCTACAACACTTTGCAAAGCATGGCCGAGTTCAAAGCAGACATGCATAACTTATATATCCAGGCGCGGAAGGATCTGAAGCGAGCATGGGTCATGCTTCCGTTCATGGCAATAGATGATGCTATTTATGTGGTGTTAGCAACATGGCCCCCAGAATGGCGTGCCCCTGCCAAGGCTGTACTAGAAAAATGGCAGCGCAGCAGCGTAAAAAGGACCTCCAATAGTGACTCACTAACTTGGCAAAAAAGGCCCGTTAAGGACAATAGGCAGCTTCGCAGAAGGAAGCACCCAAGGAAGTGCTAACCGAAGGAACCATGACAAATCAGGAAATGGCCTCGGACCACGATATGCAATAGGAGAAGGAGATATAGGAATGCATAGACCATCTTACTGAATCAAACCTCGTCAAGCGACCACGCAGCACGGAATCACCGCACACATGCAAAAAGTCAAAGACAGCCAAAGCTCTAGAGAAGGAGTTTCTTGACAGCAGCAAACCATTGAGTAATGTCCCTACCGATGCATTAATGGAACTGATCACTGAGTAGACAACTGTGTTGGGGGAGATCCAACCAAGTTGCAAGCGTTATAGGTGCGACCACCTAGCGGGATAAGCCTACAATTAACTAAGGGCATAGCTGCAGTTGAATAGATGGTGCATACCAATATAATGAACACCTTAGTGTTGCCAGCAGGTGTTGTCTTGGCCGAAGTAGAGGAGGATGTGTGAAGTTGGGGATTGAATCTGGCCGCTCTTCCTATAGAAACCTTATAACAACTACAAGATGGGGTAACCACTCAGCTTCGTGCTCAGAAAGATGTCCCCTCCACATAGTGATGGAGCAGAAGGGAAATCTAGAGTAGGTCAGTCTCCAGCAGGATGATTTGATCTCATACAAACAGGAAGTGGAGTAGGCCATGATGGCTACTTGTAGAAAGGTCCTAGAGTTAGCTATCCCAGCTAAACTTCCAACCACTGACAAGATTCATTGCATGGCCACAGGATTCCATATGGCCCAGGAGGAGGCCGCAAAGGCTCAATGGGAATTAAATCTACAAATTGAAAATCTAAGACTGAAAGCACAACCGACCACACCGCTGGAAATCTGGGAATAACGCCGCAGTCAAATTCAAGAAAGATTGAAAATGATAAAGTGAATTGTACGATATTTCTTGGGACTATTAGATCAGTCCCTCCTTACGCTCACCGCCCTCCAGGAAGACCCAACCATACAATAGGTAGAAACTGAGGCGCAAGAGTTGCAACAGGCTTATGACATAGTCCGAGGGACTATGCAGATGGTCGCTATCATGCAGCAGTTGGCTAAAATGAAGGAGGCCGAGGCTCTCAAGACACAAGTTGACGCCGCATCACATAAGGAGGCAGTGCTTAAGAAATGCATACAACCTTGGATTGATGAAGCATTCACGGTCTCCACAGCCATAGAAGGAAAGATAGCACACATGCAAGCCGTATGTGATCCCGGACAGGTAACTCCAAGTGATACGGATGCATCAGCAGCTCGCTTTGAATAGGTACAAAAGCTAGCGACCGAGTGTGTTGCAAGCACAAGCAATGCGCAGAAATTGTTGAATGACCTCCGCATGAAGATTACCGCACCAAGCAAGTGACTCAGGACGAGTCACGATGATTGTATTAAGGGACTGTTGTGTAGCAAAGGGCTCGCATAACAGTGTTGGGGCTCAAAGCCTACAATTTTGGGAAAGGTATGGTAAGGACTCCTGTTATCAGGAAATCCAGTGTCTATGCAGAGCTGCAAGTCCCACTAAGACTGGTAGCTATCTTAGAAACAAACAAACTAAAACTACTTTCGTTTTCCTTTATGAGAAGTAGATAAGAGGGGAACAAAGGAGACCAACCTCTGTCTTGCGCTTGGTTCCTTACTTGATTCCTCTCCCTTCTGATATATCTTTGCCACTCGCTTCCTTATCTACCCAGCTTCAAAGAGCACCTGTGGAACCAAAGCAGCATAACACTATCCAAGAATAGAGATCTACTATTATAAACAATATAGGACCAGATATATATTAACCACACAAATGCATATATCATCAATCATACAAGAATGTGGAGGAAAACTTGAATAGCTTTATTAATAATCAAGAATAGCAAAGAGGATTACAACCAATTGTTCTAACCCAGTTTCATCCTCTCAGCAAGAAATCCTTTCTTCACCTCATGAAAAGCTTAGATCACCCAACACTATGATGTTACACCAAGAAACCAGCAACACTTCCTTACAAGATACAAAATTCCAGCCTCTGGATCTCTGGGATGAGGGATCCATATATAAATGTTTGCAAGGGGGGTGAGTCAGCCTCTGAGATTTGATTAGTCTCCTCTCTCTGATAGTTCTTGATTCCACTTGGAGATTAATGATCTCTTACTCATCCCTGGGCAAATGTAGAGAGGCAAGTGTCACACGAGAAGTTTCTTGAAGATTCCATGATCTTCCACCTCGCAAATTGACCCTGCGATTTGTCCACTCTCGCCCATCGCACCCCATAGAAGGGCTTTTCAGTATGCATCTCACCTCCTGTGTGCATTTAGGTGGGATGTAGCGCACTTTGACCATGGAGCAGGTGAGATGGTCCAGTTTTGACCAGTTCTGAGTAGTTTTTCATGGAGAACTTCTGGGAGATGATGTAGTCAGCTAACCTTGTTCTTTTAGGGGTCGAAACAACACTTTTAGGGACTTAGGAGCCCTTGGTTTATGGACATTTATGATTGGGGGTTTAGTGCCCAAAAATTTTTATAACAGTTGCCCCCTAAACCATGAGGTCGTTAAGCTTTTGATGTCGAGTGAAATGCTTTATCATGAGGATCCGAAGTGTTTTCAAGTTGGAAGGCAACCTGTAATAAGATACAATACAATACATTATCTTCATAATATTTTCATGATCTAGCTGAGGCGGGCATTCCTATGCTCAACTTTATAAATCCATTCTCATGTACATAAGACAGACAATCGTCTGCATGCAAACTGATGATTCTGGTAGAGCCATCATCCCTTGTGCTAGATGATTATCTGTTCAGCAATGATGTAGATTTGATGTCTTTATTTTCCTGAATATATATCGCAGCACAGATGGATGAAACTAGATCCAGGGTCTTCAATCTCGTTCGATATTCATTCAAAGTACAAATTGATCCATGTGAGAGATGTTCTGGAGTCGAACATGGAAAGACATCGCCTGATTACCAGCCAATGATGTAAGCTGTTAACAGGTGCGAGAGGAATCATCGATAATGATGATGACCCTCAAGGTACTACAATACAATTTAGGTGGTGTGAATAAGGGACTTGGCGTCGAACACCACGCAAAATCTTTCAGTCGAAGGCCATTGATGTAAACCTGTCGCCGGAAGTGAGAAACTTGCCATTGAGGAATGCAAGCTTCAAAGTACTGAAAGTGTTGTTCCTAGATCCACTTCCTGGATAATGAGCTGATGTCGACAAGAAGTGATCCGTCATAGGAGGGCCTTAGTGAATCCCACATCAATGACACGGAACGGAGCAAATGATTTTAATGGAGGTGAAAACGATTTGATGACATAAGGTTCACGGTGGCAGTCATGAAAGAATGGAGCGTAAATGTATTGCAGTGGATGAGACACAGGTGAATTCTCTGAGCGACTTCTCTTGAACATATCGGTGACACTGACATTATGGATTGGTAGCGTTAACCCCAAATATGGATGCTGTGATGGACCAATGGTGATATGATCGGTGAACGGAACAACCCAATCCGACTCGGATGCGGAGTGAAAGTGTCATGTTCAAGAGCGACTTGCTACCAACAAAGTTTCTTCAAGTTTTCTTCCCAATTCTTCCCCAGTCATTGCTAACCAGTACCTCTTTATTTTTTTCAAGCTTGAGGAGGATAAAATATTCTTGTTCTATAATATTCCCTTCGGGCAAACCCATCGCTATGTTTTAACGAGCCTAGCGATAGTGAAACTCGTTCTTGTCTGTATGGACAAGTTTGTCGCTATTCGGTTTTAACGAGTTTAACGACAAAGATAACTCGACCCTTTTCAATTTTAGAGAGTCTGAAAGGGACGTAAAGAAAACTTCAACAATCCTTTTTCGTCATATAATCCCTTAAGTCCGAAAAAGTATAAAATAATACAAAAGGGATGAATTTTCGGTAATTTTAACGAGCCGAACAAAACAAGTGCTCGATCTTTTTGTGTAATAATCCCTCAAGTCCAAAAATATTAAAATATAAAGGAGGGATAGCACTTCCGGTCACTTTAACGAGCTGGAGAGGCCAATTTCTCAGCAATCTTTTCATATTTTACGAGTCAGATGAAAAGAGCTTAAAGGAGACTCATTTTTCGAGGAACGAGTGACAAATTCGGGTAGTAACTAATTCCAGGTAAGGTTTGGAATTTTCCAATCACGGCAGTGTCACAAGGACGGCTAACAGGATCACTCTTTGCAGCTGTTCCTCAAAAAGGGTAAACAATCAAATGGAGGTGAATGATCGGCCAATACAGAGTGGAGGTGATGATGAGAAAATGACCTAGGCTTGAAAGGCTGATGATAATGCATTCACGATGGTTATTTACTGCAAATTGGTTCATTTTTTAATGAATGAGCTTAAACTCTAGGGAAAACATTTGCTCATTGCTTATGTTTATTTTTTAACGAGCTTGAATTCCACATTAAAACTGCTCGATATAATGGTCATTGATTACCTTGATTTTACCATTGACAACTTTGTTCCTTCAAAGGTTGCACTACCTGCTCAATTGCTTCATCAAACTAGTTAGAAACGAACAATGTATGTTTGAAAAATGAGCCAAAACACTAATATTTTACTTGAATTACGTGAAAAGTAATTTAAAAGTGGTTTTTACCTCTCATTTTACCATTTCATTTGAACTTTGGTTTGTTGGAGCTTTGGGGGTTCCTTCCCCCTTGATTTTCACTAGCTGATTCTGAGAGATTCTGTGGATGATTCTTGGCACCGTCTGGACCAGGTAAGAGCTAAACCTGAGCTCTTCAGTTTCATTCTTTCCTTTTTGAATTCAGATCATGTTTTCTGGTTTTCCTGAGCCTCTGGGGTTTGAAAAACTCGCCTTGGCTCCATCACACTGTTTCTATATCGAAAGGTGCGATGCATGCTGGTTTGGCCACTGGCCAGTCAGCATGCATCCCACCTAGAACACTACTGGGGGTGCGATGGGCGCAAGGAGGGAAACTTGTGCACAGTTTTTCATGGAAATTTTTGCCTGTTTTTCACCAAATCAGGATCCTGACTCTCCTCTTGCTTGTTTTCAGAGATTCATCGGAGAAAAATGCCTGTTACATGGCGAGAACATAAGCATGAAGAAGAGGACATGCTTGCTTTACATGATCCGGTTATAGTAAATGCACTGCGGAACTGTGGCCCGTTCAAGTTTTTTCACATCTCCAGCATGAGGCAAAAAATCAACTTGTTGCAATATTTTCTCGATGCATGGGATCCTACAAACCAGGTGTTCTAGATTAGGGGCAAATCTATCCCTTTGACTATCATGGACATCTATTTTTTGACTGGCTTATCAAGGCGTGGTGCCCCTATCTCATTATCAGGTTCGGCCCATGGGGGTGAATCCGTGAGAGATTACATTCGCAGGTATTGCAGAGAGGGATCTCAGCCGAGTAAGGATGGCAAGATCAATATCCGATATTTCACTGATAGGTTCCTCAGGACCATTTTGTTCACTTTTGCTAGACTGGCTGGTAGTGCGGCTCTTCATGTGGCCAACAGGTCTTATATGCAGTATGCCCTGGAATGCCTTGAACCAAAGGTGTTCAGCTGGTGTGATGCAGTACTCACTGTGATTAAAGAAAAACTGACCAAGGTGAAAAATGGAAGATTGAAGAACTTTGGATCTGGTTCTATTTTGACCGCTTTTACCTTGGAAAAGATCCCGCTGATGCAGCGGTAGTATGTTTCACTTGGTTTACCTCCAATGACTGAGCCATGGATGTAGAGATGGGTTGAACTTATGGCCAGACATGCTAGTCAGTCCCAGGTTTCCTTTTCTGATACCTTCTTCGAGTGGTTCAACCATCAGGAGATGGTTTTTTCCAAGTATCCATATGCTGGTATGGATTTCCGGGGTGACCCGGATTTGGTACTACTGACTAGCGAGCAACGGGTTGTCATCGGTAAATTCTTTGACCACATCTTTGTTTATCATTTCTGTTTATAATTTTCTTGTGCTTTCTTCTATTAGGACTAATCAAAGCTCATGTACTCATGCAGATGTTGGACCAGTTTGGCCAGTAGTACGAGTGAGAGTGCCAGCTGCCGCTCCAGCAGGAGAGGCTGTGGGAAGGGCTATCCTTCATGACCTTTATGTGGCCGAGACTCTTTCAGCATTGTAGGATCAGGTCGAAGGCCTAACTCTTGGTATTCCAGACGTGAGGACTGACGAGCCGCCTCTGAGGTTGCAGTGACATACTACTGGCATGCCGAGCCAATGGACTAGGCTTCTACGCATGATTGCACAGGCGGTGACTTGTTATCACCAACATCATTAGACTAGGGTGCCCTCTAGCGTTTTGAGTTTTGGTTCATCTGACCAATTTTGTCTTGGTTACAGAACATTATGTGTAAACCATAAACAATTATATATATCTATATCTATATATATATATATATATATATATATATATATATATATATATATATATATATATATATATATATATTTTGATTTTCGAAGTTTTATTTTGGTTAAGTTACATGATCCTGATGCAAATATTGATGAAATGCTTCTTTTTATGAATGTTGCAAATGTCTATCTTTCACATAATTTTTCAATGAGTCCATGTTATCGAGAAAAGTGTCTATTCAGAACGACCCTATCCCACTAAGGTGTGACAGTGACCTTAGAAACAAACAGAGAAAACTACTTTTGTATTCTTCTTTATGAATTATAAACGAAGAGGAATAGGATGAACCAACCTATGTCTTGCGCTAGTCCTTTGATCCAATCTATCTCCTCTTTGACAGCTTCCAGCTACTTGCTCCCTTACTTGCCCAACTTCACAATACCTGCAAGATCACAGAAGAAGGAAACTATACAAAGACATGGGTTTATGTTCATAAAAAGCTTAGGATCAGATTTAAGCTAAACATACAAATGTAACAAACATCAATGATACACAAGCATGTAGGAGAAACTCAAATAGTTTTATTGATATAACAAGAAGATCTAGGAGAAGTTACAACCAATGATTCCTGATCCAGCATCAACCTCCCAGCAAAGAAGCCCCTCTTCACCTCCAACAAAGCATAAATCACCCAATACTCTGATATCTATCTCAAAACCAACAGCAATTCTTTGCAATGTACAAAATTCCAGCCTCCAGATCTCTAGGATGAGGGATCCACATATAGATGTATGCAAGGAAGATGAGTCAGCTTATGATTTGACTAGTGGCTTCTCTCTGTCAGTTCTTGCTTCCACTTGGAGACTGAGAGCCTCTTACTCATCCTTTGTCGAACTCAGTGAGGCAAGTGTCATTGGAGAAGATTCTGGAAGCTTCCATTGTCTTTCCACCTCGTGGAATGGCACTGCCGTTTGTCATTTCCCGCTCAACGCACCCTGGTAGTGCATTTAAGTGCGTTTCAACGCACCTAGCTAGTGTATTTGGGTGCTATGCAACACAGCTAGCCAGTGGAGCAGCTGAAATGATCCTGATTTGACTGATTCTGAGCAGTTTCTGGTGGAGAACTTCTGGGAGAAGCTGTAATTTGTTGACCTTGTTCTTTAGGGGTCGGAAAAACACTTTTAGGGACTTAGGATCCCTTGGTTTATGGACATTTCATGCTTAGAGCTGTAAGGCACAAAAATGTCTATAACAGTTTCCCCCTAAAGTATGAGGCCGTTTATCGGGTGAAATGCTTTATTAGGAGGATCCGAAGTTCTTTCAATGTTGGGAGGAGACCTGTAATAAAATACAATACAATACATTATCTTCATACTGTTTTTCATGATATAGATGAGGCGGGCATTCCCATGCTCAGCTTTATAAATTCATTTTCATGTACATAAGACAGACAATCGTCTGATGGTAGACTGATGATTCTGATAGAGCCATCATCCTTTTGGTAGGATGATTATCTGTGCTGCAATGTTGTACATTTCAATGTCTTTATTTTCCTAAATTTATATCGTAGCCCAGATGGATGAAACTAGATCCGGGGTCTTCAATCTCGTCTGATCTTCACTCGAAGTACAAGTCGATCCATGTGAGAAATGTTTTGAAGTCGAACATGGAAAGACATCGCTTGATTACTAGTCAATGATGTAAACTGTTAACAAGCGCGAGAGGAATCACCGATAATGATAATGACCCTCAAGGTACTGCAGTATAATTCACGTGGTGTGAATAAAGGACTTGGCGTCGAACACCACGCAAAATCTTTCGGTCGAAGGTCATTGAGGTATACCTGTCGCCGGAAGTGAGAAACTTGCCATTGAGGCATGCAAGCTTCAAAGTACTGAATGGGGTGTTCCTAGATCAACTTCTTGGATAATGAGCTGATGTCGACAAGAAGCGACCCGTCAAAGGAGGGCCTTAATGAATCCCACATCAAAGACACAGAATGGAGCAAATGATTTTGATGGAGGCGAAAACAATCTGATGATATACGGTTCAGGATGGCGGTCATGAAAGAATGAAGTATAATGTATGGTAGTGGATGGGACACAGGTGGACTCTCTGGATGACTTCTTTTGAACATGTCAGCAACACTGTTGTGATGGATTGGTAGCATTTACCCCAAATGTGGATGGTATGGTGTGACCATGGTGATGTGACCGGTGAATGAAACAGCCCAACCCGACTCGGACATGGAGTGGAAGTGTCATGTTCAAGAGCGACTTGCTACCAATAAAGATTCTTTGAGTTTTCTTCCCAATTTTTCCCCAATCATTGCTGACCAGTACCTCTTTATTTTTGTCAAGCTTGAGGAGGATAACATATGCTTGTTCTATTGCCCTTCGGGCAAACCCATCGCTATGTTTTAACGAGCCTAGCGATAGTGAAACTTGTTCTCGTCTAAAGAAAATTTTGTCGCTATTAATATTTTTAACGAGTTTAACGACAAAAATAACTCGGTCCTTTTCATTTTTAGAGAGTCTGAAAAGGTACGTAAAGGTAACTCCGAAATTCCTTTTTCGTCATCTAATCCCTTAAGTCCGAAAAAGTATAAAACAATACAGAAGGGATGAATTTTCGATAGTTTTAACGAGCCGAACAAAACAAGCGCTCGATCTTTTTATGCAATAATCCCTCAGGTCCAAAAATATTAAAATCTAGAGGAGGGATAGCTCTTCCTGTCGCTTTAACGAGCTGGAAGGCCAAAACTCGACAATCTTTTCATATTTTACGAGTCAGTTGAAAAGAGCTTAAAGAAGACTCGTCTTTTGAGGAACGAGTGATAAACAGGGTAGCAGCTAATTCCAGGTAAGGTTTGGAATTTTCCAATCACGGCAGTGTCACAAGGATGGCTAGTGAAATCACTCTTCGCAGCTATTCCTCAAAATGGGTAAACAATCAAATGGAGGTGAATGATCGGCCAATGAAAAAGTGGAGGTGACGGTGCAAACACGACCAAGGCTTTAATGGCTGAAGTACTACATTCACGGTGGTTATTTACCAGGGAATAGTTCATTTTTTAACGAGCTTAAACGCGAGTTAAAACATTTGCTCATGTCTTAAGTTTATTTTTTAATGAGCTTGAACTATGCGCTAAAACTGCTCGATTAGATGGTCTTGTTTTGATTTTTTACCATAAATAGCTTTGTCCTTCCAAAGATCGTACTGTATTTTCAACTGCTTCATCAAACTAGTCAGAAATGAACAATATTTGCTTGAAAAAGAGATTATAACGCTAATATTTTACTTTGAACTACATAAAAGTAATTTAAAAGTGTTTTTTACCTCTCATTTTACCATTTCATTTGAACTTGGTTTGTTGGAGCTTTGGAGGTGCTTTTCCTCCTCGATTTTCATCAGTTGATTTCGGGAGATTCTGTGGACGATTCGCGGCACCGTCTGGACCAGGTAGGAGCTAAACCTGAGCTCTTTCATTTCATGGTTTCCATTTTGCATTTTGAGCCTTATTTCCTACTTTTCTAAGCCCCTGGGGTTTGAGGGATTCTTTCTGCCATCAACGCACCCTTAGTGCATCGAAACCTGCGTTGAATGCTGGCTTGTATGAAGGCAGTTTGACATTCAACGTAGCTAGAAGACTGTTGCAGGTGCGTTGGGTGCAGAAAAGGAATTTGTTGGACAATTTTTGATGGAATTTTTGCCTGCTTCTCACCAAAATCAGGATCTAACTCCTCTCTTGTTTGTTTTTTCAGAGATTTGGGAGCAAGATGACCCTTACATGGCAAGAACGTGAGCATGAAGAGGAGGACATGATTTCCCTACATGATCCAGTTACAGTGAATGCGCTGCGGAATTGTGGCTTGCTGAAGTTCTTCTGCATTTCTAGCATGAGACAGCAGATCAACTTACTGCAGTATTTTCTCGATGCTTGGGACCCTATCAATCAATTTTTCCAGATTAGGGGCAAATCTATCCCCTTGACTGCAGTAGACATCTATTTCTTGACTGGCTTGTCGAGGCGAGGTGCCCCCATCTCTTTGTTAGGTTCGGCCCGAGGAGGCGATTCTGTGAGAGATTACATCCACCGGTATTGTAGAGAAGGATCTCAGCCGAGTAAATACGGCAAGATCATCATCCGTGATGTCACTGACAGGTCCCTTAGGACTATCCTGTTTACTTTTGGTAGGATGGCCGGTAGTGCGTCTCTTCATGTAGCCAACAGATCCTATATGCAGCATGCCTTGGAATGCCTCCAACCGAAGGTGTTCAACTAGTGCGACGCAGTACTTCTTGTGATGAAAGAACAGTTGATCAAGATAAAGAATGGGAGGTTGAAGAACTTTGGGTATGGTTCTATTTTGACTGCCTTTGCCTTGGAGAAGATACCACTGATGCAACCGCAGTACATTGCACTTGATTTACCTTCTCCTACTGAACCACGTATGCAGAGATGGGTTGACCATATGTCTAGGCATGTTGGTCAATCTCAGATTTCATTTTCTGATACCTTCTTCAGGTGGTTTGATCATCAGGAGATAGTTTATGCCGAGTATCCATATGCTAGCATGGACTTCCGGGGTGATCCAGATTTAGTACTGCCGGATGGCGAGCAGTGGGGTGCTATTGGTAAAATTCTTGACCATATTGTTGTTTATCGTTTTTTTCTTGTAATTTCCTTGTGCTTTATTCTATCAAGACTTTAATCAAACTCATGTGTACATGCAGATGTTGGTCCCGTTCGTCCAGTAGTTCACCTGAGAGTACCAGTTGTTGCCCCAGTCAGAGAGGCCGCCGGAAGGGCTATTATTCGCGACCTCGATGTGGCCGAGACTCTCATAGTTGTGCAGGAGCAGGTTGAGAGCCTCACTCTCGGTATTCCAGATGTGAGGATTGACGAGCTACCTTTGCAGTTACAGTGGCATACTACTGGTGTGCCCAGACGATGGACTCGTCTCTTACGCATGATCGCACAGGCTGTGACTTGCTATCACGAGCATCATTAGACTAGGGTGCCCCCTATCATTTTGAGTTTTTTGGGTCACGTGACCGATTTTGTCTTGGTTACATAACATTATATGTAAACCATAAACAGCTATATATATTTTTGATTTTCGGGGTTTTATTTTGGTTGAGCTATATGATCCACATGTAAAACATTGATGATGTATTTCTTTTTATAAATGTTGCAAATGTCTATCTAACACATAGTTTGCTAATGAGTCGGTTAATGTGTTTAAGTTTCTGGAAATATGTTGGTATTGAATAAGATCAAATTGTCTTTCCAAAATCTTAACCCTTAGGAACATGTGATAAATAGCTGGATTTCGAACAGAATATATACCATTGAGTTGTAGTATTACGAGTTGTGAGTCTAGCCTGACAATTAGTCGGCGTATACCATGTGTGATGGCATCAGAGAGAAGTTATATCAACGCACTATACTCAGCGATGTTATTCGTTGATCGACCAATACATATACCTCTGAAGCTTACTAACTCGCCGCTTGGATCAAAAATGGCCCAGGCTGCGGAGGATAGGTTCCGCGAACTACGACTCGCTCTGTCGGCATATCCAACACATGGCTCCAATGGGTTTGACATCTGCAATAAGTGTAAAAAGTGGATTACTCGACCAAAACAAACCCTTTAGCGAAAACAAAAATATAACAAAAGCATATTGGTTACTATTTATGCATAGTAACACTTGAGGTACAACCCATTACGGGGTTGCACCAGTGGAATTCCGTCATAATCCATTAACTCGTAGGCTCCCTTTGCTAATACTCATTTAACAATATAGGGGCCCATCCATAAAGACTTAAATTTATCTGCTCCCAATTTATCGGATTCTTGGTCGTAAAGCAAGACCAAATCACCTTCTGAGAAGACACGGGGTTTGACATTTTTGTCGAACTGCGCCTTGACTTGTTTCTTATGGGCTTGAAAGGGTCTGCTCTGGAGATCTAGGTAGTGGAGTCGCCATTTTGTTATTGGGAAAAGTGTCTATTCAGAACGACCCTATCCCACTAAGGTGTGACAGTGACCTTAGAAACAAACAGAGAAAACTACTTTTGTATTCTTCTTTATGAACTATAAATGAAGAGGAATAGGATGAACCAACCTATGTCTTGCGCTAGTCCTTTGATCCAATCTCTCTCCTCTTTGACAGCTTCCAGCTACTTGCTCCCTTACTTGCCCAGCTTCACAATACCTGCAAGATCACAGAAGAAGGAAACTATACAAAGACATGGTTTTATGTTCATAAAAAGCTTAGGATCATATTTAAGCTAAACATACAAATGTAACAAACATCAATGATACACAAGCATGTAGGAGAAACTCAAATAGTTTTATTGATATAACAAGAAGATCCAGGAGGAGTTACAACTGATGATTCCTGATCCAGCATCAACCTCCCAGCAAAGAAGCCCCTCTTCACCTCCAACAAAGCATAAATCACCCAATACTCTGATATCTATCTCAAAACCAACAACAATTCTTTGCAATGTACAAAATTCCAGCCTCCGGATCTCTGGGATGAGGGATCCATATATAGATGTATGCAAGGAAGATGAGTCAGCTTATGATTTGACTAGTGGCTTCTCTCTGTCAGTTCTTGCTTCCACTTGGAGACTGAGAGCCTCTTACTCATCCTTGGTCGAACTCAGTGAGGCAAGTGTCATTGGAGAAGATTCTGGAAGCTTCCATTGTCTTTCCACCTCACGGAATGGCACTGACATTTGTCATTTCCCACTCAACGCACCCTGGTAGTGCATTTAAGTGCGTTGCAATGCACCTAGCTAGTGTGTTTGGGTGCTATGCAACGCAGCTAGCTAGTGGAGCAGCTGAAATGATCCTGATTTGACTGATTCTGAGCAGTTTCTGGTGGAGAACTTCTGGGAGAAGCTGTAATTTGTTGACCTTGTTCCTTTAGGTGTCGGAACAACACTTTTAGGGACTTAGGATCCCTTAGTTTATGGACATTTCATGCTTAGAGCTGTAAGGCACAAAAATGTCTATAACAGTCCGTTAATGTGTTTAAGTTTCAGGAAATATGCTGATATTCAATAAAATCAAATTGCCTTTCCAAAATTTTGACCCTTAGGAACATGCGATAGATAGCAGGATTTCGAACAAAGTAGATATCAGTGAGCTATAGTATGACGAGTTGTGAGTCTAGCCTGACGACAAGTCGGCGTATGCCATGTGTGATGGCATCAGAAAGAAGTTCTATCAATGCACTATATTCAGTGATGTTATTTGTTGACTGACCAATACATACCCCTCTGAAACTTACAAACTCGCCGCTTGGATCAAAAATGGCCCAGGACGTAGAAGATAGGTTCTGCAAACTACGAATCGCTCTGTCGGCATATCCAACAAAGGATTCCAATAGGTTTGACATCTGTGACAAATGTAAAAAGTGGATTACTTGACCAAAACAATTACTCTTAGCGAAAACAAAAATGTAACAAAAGCATAGGGGTTACTACACTGAATCATGTGTAGTAACGCTTAAGGTACAAACCGTTACGGGGTTGTGCCAGTGGAATCCCATCATAATCCACTAGCTCGTACGCCCCTTTTGCTAATACATGCTTAACAATATAGGGGCCCATCCACAAAGACTTGAATTTACCTGCTCCCAATTTATCAGATTCTTGGTCATAAAGTAAGACCAAGTCACCTTCTGAGAAGACACGGGGTTTGACATTCTTGTCGAACTCCGCCTTGACTCTTTTCTTATGGGCTTCGTTAGATAAAGCGGCATCATGACGAGTTTCATCCAATTGGATTAGTTCCAAGAAACGAGCCTCCTCTTCTGAAGTTCCAAGGAGAAGGTCGACTGTGAGTTTGAGGGCCGAGATCTCACACTGAAATGGTAAGACTGCTTCTAGGCCATACACCAGTTGAAAGGGTGTAAACTTGGTTGCATTCCTTACCAATGTTCGGTATGCCCAAAAGGCTGAGTACAGGATCAGGTGCTAACTCCTTTTGTGGACTCCAATCATCCTTTGCAGCATCCGCTTTAGGACTTTGTTGATTGCTTCAACTTGTCTGTTGGCTTGCGAGTAATATGGAGTAGAGCTATCGTGGGACAACCCCAATTTGGTAGCCAATTTAACCATCATGTGATTGCGAAAATGCGATCCATGAGCTATGACTATGGCCTGTAGAATGCCGAATCTAGCGACTACATGATTAAAAAAGAAAAGGGCAGTTGTTTCGTCAGTGTTGTTTAATGTAGGCATCGCCTCGGCCCATTTGGTAAAATAGTGTACCACGACTATGATATACCCATGTGCCCTGGTCAAGGTGGGGTTACATGTCATGAAATCTATGCCCCATTTGGCAAATGGCCCAACAACAACTATTGGTTGTAGTGGTGCGGGTGGTCTTCTGGTTTTTCTATCTAAAATTTGACATGCATGGCAACTTCTGACTGCGATTATGCAATTTTTGAACCTTGTTGGCCAGAAGTATCCTGCTCATAAAATTTTTGTGTCGTAGCGTAACCAGATTGATGTCCCCCACATGCACCTAAATGGCAATCATTCAGGACTTTTTCGACCACCTCATGGGTGAGGCACCTCCTCAGAACTGTATCGACACCACGACAATAAAGTGTATCACCGATGATCATGTAGTCTTTTGATTGGTATCAAATACGTTTTTGATGTTCAAATATGTGGTATCTCCATACCATGGATTGCTTGAAGATATCAGAAACAAAGATTCATCCACGATGGTTTCTTTGGATGTTTCATCGTTGGATGATGATGGGAGATCGCATAGTAATTCTGCGAATACCAGGGATTTCTTTGATTTGGATTTTACAAATTCTAGATCAAACTCTTGAAGAATTTCTATCCATTTTGAATATTTGCCCCCCAGCAATTGTCGTGACAATATATAAGTCATGGGGTTACAATCTAACAAAATGGTAGTTTTTCGAAAGAGGATGTAGTGTCAAAATCTCTGTATCGCTTGAGCAGCTACGAGAGCTAGCTTTTCAACATAGGAACACTTGCTTTCTGTATCATTTAAGTTTCTACTCAAATAACATATAGGATGTTCAATTCCGTTGTTTTCTTGAACTAAAACCATTGCGATGGTTGTATCCGCTGCAGCCAGATACAGGTTAAAGTATTTTTGATAATCAGGAGCGTACATTAATGATGCTTTCATTAGGGATTATTTTAAAGCATCAAAGGAAGATTGCGTGACCTGATCCCAGACGAAGGGTACTTATTTTTTCAATAGACGTGTATAACCTTTATCAAGTTTGACGTAATTTGTAATGAACCTTCTCAGAAATATTTCTTTCCCTTGGAATTTCTGAATCTGAAGAAAATTTGAAGGTGGAGGCAGATTTATGATTGCCTGAACCTTACATGGGTCGAGATGAATCCCGTCCTTTGAGACTACAAAGCCAAGTAAATGAACAGAACTGACACAAAACACACATTTGTGTGGATTGATTCGTATCTTGTAGTGTCGGCAACTTAGAAATATCGCTCTTAAACGCTGCAGATGATCGGTCCGCTTTCGCGAATGAGCCGGAAGATCGTCAAGATATGGCTGAATGATGTTTTTGATGCCATGGAAGGCATAATTCATTGCCCTCTGAAATGTTGTGCCTGTGTTCTTTAAACCAAAGGGTAACTTGCAATATGCAAATGTGCCCCATGGAGAACTAAATGTAGTCTTTGACTGGTCCTATGGGAGGATCTTTATTTGATTATACCCGGAGAATCCATCCATAAATGAAAAGATTTCACATCTGGCACATTCATCAATTATCTGGTCAATAAAGGGTGTAGGGTAGTTGTCTTTTGGACAAGCTTGATTTACATCCCTATAATCGACGCACACTCTAATCGTTCCTTGTTTTTTCATTACAGGAACAATGTTCGATGCCCAATCGGTTAGAGGAACCGGGTAAATAAATCCAACATGGAGAAGTTTTTCAACTTCTGCCTTGATGGCAGCGGCTTTCTTGGGGTGCACCAACCGTAGCCATTGTCGTACTAGTTTGAGATCTGGATACATCTTTATTTCATGTTCAACTATACTCGAGTCAATGCCTGGAATTTCATCATATGACCAAGCAAAGACATCTCTGAATTCACGGAAAAGAACTTTGTATATTTCCAGTTCTGAAGGAGAACAACATTTGCCAACATAAATATTCTCTACAACATCTGTTTTGGTCGAGATATTTATGGCGATAGTTTCTTCAATATTGGACAAGTTTCGCTCGGAATCCACCGTGTTTACAATATTTGATAGGAGATAAAAAACTGAAGGATGATGAAGGTCATCAGGAGTATCTTCTTGACAATATGGAAGATGGGAACGATGGTGATAATCTTCCCATGGCACCACGTCAATTATCATTGACTGAACAATTCCTTTGTCGGTGTAATGCACTTGCGACCAAGGATCTAAAGGGGTGTCATATTCCTTAGACCTATCTATCCAAACGCTTGATGAGCATTGTTAGGACTCAGAATTGACCATTTTTGACCTTATATTTTTGCCATAATACTATCCTTTTTCAGTTCAATATTTGAAAGCTTTGATTACATAATGACTTAATCACCCCAAGGTATGAGGTAACTCTCCGCATATCTATATGTTTAATTATTCATTGCATATTCATGAATATCTTTATATTTATCTTTGGAAAAGCTAATTATGTTGCCAAGTAACCGCTGGACTGTCTAAAAGTCTGCAGGAATTATAATTCATAGTTGTTGTTGTTAGCCTCCTATACCAATAGGTTTTCATCTCTCATGATTGACAGTGGAAGTGCCAAAAATGTTCATCTTCCATGCTACTAAGGTTCCATTTTTGTGAAAGAAGCAGACAGTTAAAAAATGTAAAGAGGGTATGCCTTAAAAGAAAAATCAAAAGGCAAGAAAATGAATTGGTCAAAGAAAAAATAAAAGAAATGAACCCTAAACAAAGACCATGAAAGTGGCTAGTCCAAATTGCCACTACTACTTTGATGGGTGGTCCAACAGCTCATGCTGGGCCTCACCATGTTTTAAATTGCATGTTGTAGACTAGAGAGGAAGTACCTGTTCAAACAGTTTAAGCTTGACAGATGACTAGGTGGATAGAGAAATAAAGGAGCCCAACTGCTTAATCTGGGCCCTTGGAAGTCATAAGGGTAGACTTAGATAGGAGGACAGCAAAAAGAAAAGAGAATTATCAGGGTTTGCAAGGCTAAGTGCACCCATCTAAAGGAAGAAAAAATGTTAGGCATATTAGGCAGGGTAGGCAGTTGAAGGTTGCAGAATACAAGATCCAAGCATATGACATGAGGAAACCCACATCTGATCACAACAACAGGAGAAAGGCAAGAGCAATGGCCTATTTGGCAAAGTACTAAACCATCACTAACTTCCCTCATCCCCTTCAAAAGTTTCTTACTAACCTCCCCATGAGCACTGCAGGATCTGCCTGATCAGTCCTCCTTACACTCCTCATTTGTAAAAATTTCATGTCAGAAGTGACTTCTCTCTTTGAAAAGAAGCCACATTTCTTGTGTAAAAATTCTTTTCATTTTGATCTACTCCCTAACTAAGTTTGATTCCTAAAATGCTTAGTAACTGTCACTTCCCATTCACATTCCCCTCCAAATACTAACTACTAACTCTATCTACACTAAACCCCCTATGGTCCCCTTTCACTATTACTATAACACCATGGTGTATAAAACCCCAAACAATGTATAAATATCCCCCCTCTTTAGCATTATAGCTAAATAGTATGTCTATGGGAGACATTAGTCCACCAGGGACTATAGTCAACCCTTGTTTTGGGAATTACTCTAACCCCTCGTTAGACTAATAGCCCACCCTTAACCCTCATATAGACCCCATTTTCCGAAAAATACTCACGCAAACCCTTTCCCCCCACTCAAACCTAAGTTTAACCATTTGTTGACCCCCGACATATTAACCTATATGCATTTAAAACCCATTGAAAACCCCTTAACCAAAGTTTTTCAACCCGCGGCATATTAAATATTGTTTAATCAACTGGCGGTCCCCACCCAAACTTGCGCATTGGGTCGAGGCACCCGCCAGCCGTCCATCTCCCGCTGCCCCCAATCCAACGGTGGGCGGTTGATTTGAGATCTCAACCTGCCGTCCTTTAGCGTCCGGGGAGCGGGCGGTTTTGGCCCCCGTACACTGGACGCGTGGCAGCCGACGGAGGTGTTCAGAGCCCCCCTCCCCGATACCGCGTTCTGCCAAAAGCGGTGCGGGGAGACCGCTTACCACCCTCCCCGATACTGCCTCCTCCCTCACGTCACCCACATGTCATCATGACGTCAGGTCACCGGACCCCGCCACCGCGCCTCGTGTCCCTCCACATCACCTTGCCACCCCGCACATCCCGCCACCGTGTCCCACCATGCTGGCCTCCAGCTCAGCATCCACGTCACCTTCCGTATTCGGGCCCGCCATGACGTCATGCTGACGTCATCGGCAGAAAAGCGCCAATGACCCATATTTTCCAAATTTATCGCTAAAAACGTGCTATTTGGCCGTTTTATGTCATTTTCGTTGAAAACAAAGAAGAGCCGTTTTATCTGTTCACTATAAAAATTGCCGCCAAGCCGCGAATTCAAAGCTCCAGACGCCGCCACTTACCAAATCAAGTGTGTTATTCATCCACTGTTCAACTCGGCAGCTCTCGGCGACGTTTATCTAGGTATTTGCCCAAATTCACCTATTTTCCCCCATGTTCATGCCATTTCTCTGCAAAATTCTCCACTAATACCTGGTAAATCCAAAAATAATTGCTGTCATTCAATAATTGCTGGCCCAAAACAATCTACATTGCCCCCTGCTCCAAAATTTGAGGTTAAACAACCGTTCTCGGCCTTGAAATTGCAAATTGACCCTCCAATCGCCCGACATTGTTCCCTTTTGCCTGGTACATACTTGAAGGACCGAATTTTACTAAGTTATAATCATACCCCTTCCTCTGCAATTTGTCCTCATTATTCACAATCCCTGTGAAATTACCAAAGCAGAGCAGAGGCAAGCCTGCCTAACCTGCCTGTTCCTCTTTGAAGTATAGATCCAGCATCATCTGCATTCAGTCTGCCACCTGACCTTTGAGAAACCTTGCAAACTATTGCACTTACCTTGTAACATTCAGAAATTACATAATGGCTGCACCTGCACCCACAGCTCTCAGTGTTGCCCCCATGAATCCACCTAATAAAGAGCTGGAGTCCCTGCCTCTTGCTGACAGAGATTTCCTCATTCAAGACTTTGTGGGTGATAGGAACCATTTGCAGACCTTCAGGGAATTGAGAGATAACTACTTGAACAACAAAGATACATATGGGATATGGGAATCTAATCTACCTTATTACTTCCTCCCATCTGTCAACATTTTCCCAGAGATTATCCGCCTATGTGCTGAGAATTATGATGCAAATCACAGAGCTGTCAAGTCTCCATCTGGGAGCATCCTCTTTCACATTAATGCTGAGTCCATCAACCAGATGCTCAACTTCAATCAAACCCAGCTGCTGTTTCCTTTTTCCATGAACTATCTGCTGGATACATGTGCCAAGCTTTCCACTGCTGACATCCAGAAGATCACCCAGACATTTATGAGGCCTGACCGCCAGCCCACAGGGCCACCTCCCTACTTGTATGTCCACTTTACTGATGTAGGCAAACTTCTACTGGACATGATTGCTTATGTGTTGGCCTATAAAACTAGTGAGTTTGTTGATGAGACAGTGCTGGTGTTATTAGCTGCTTATAGCCCAGGCCAACCTCCTGCCTACAAGTATAACTTTGCTAAATTCATAGCAAACAAGATACATGAGCAGCTTTTCAAAGTAGACAGGGAGGGCATATTCAAGTATTCATCTTACATCTACCACTTGTTCATGTATTATCAATCCGAGGCCTTTCCATGCCATATCAAGAAGTTGGATTCTAAGGGAGAAAGAATATATGTTATCTTCTGGACATCTGTCTATCACCAAGTCCAAGATTCACCATATTCATATTGTGAATTTATTGATCAATTTGTATATCCAGTCTCTTGCTTATTGATGAGGACCCCTCCTCCTAGACTGTCATTTGATATCCAAAAAACTCTGCAGCTGTCAAAAAATTATAAAATAGGTGATTGGTACCTATACCAAGATCACACAGTCATCAAAATTTATGGCTGTGAGCTCTGTCCATACAGGTTCCCCAAATATGTACCAATGAGACTGTTTGCCTTGGAGTACTATAGGCAGCTCATTCACTCTGACCTCACCCACTTCCACAGTGCTAAAAGGAAAGCCCATCTCAAGTTTAAGCACCACCTGGGCCCTTCATCATGAACAAAAAAGAGGGATGGCAAGATGCTCACGAGATCCTCAAAGACAAGTACAAGCTCTCAAAAAGCTTCTGGTGGGTCCCTTATGACCCTGAAGGCTTCATCTGTGCCAGGAGGGTTAAGTACAGGTTGCTAGGCCTTGAGCATTGTAAATATCCACATATTCAGCAATATGCCAATCAGGAAGAATGGTTGCAGGATACTTTAATTGAGAAACTAACTGAAGAAGAGATAATGCAAAAGAATGTCAAGGATTTGGAAAAAACTCTTGACTTGGATTCTGTGCAGTAGGTAATCTTCAAGCAACCACATCCAGTGGGAGAAGGGACTTCAGCTACAACAACTGCACCAGCCACCCAGGCACCCTCTATAGCAGCATCAGGAACAGATAAAGGTAAAGGAATAATGGGTGCAGCAGAAGAAACAGTAAAGGAAAAGCCTGCCTCCTCAATTGGGCAGCAACAAGAACAGACCCCTCCACCGCAAACTGAACCACCAACAGCACCTATATTGCAGACTCCTTCACATGAGGAGAGGGGCAAGAAGAGAGATAGAGAAGAGTCCACTCCTGATAGTGGATCCTCCCAGCAACCTAAGGCCAAGAGGCAAAAGGTTGACTCCCCAGAGATAGAAGAAATAAGTGAAGAAGTCCATGACAGTCCAAGGAAAGAAGGGGGAGACAGCCAACAAACAGGTACAAGCTCCTTTCAGCAGGAGCAGGGATTACATCTTGGCATGGAGGTGTCCTCCTCCACTCAGCAGAGCAAGAAGCCTTCAAGCACCAAGGCTTCCTTCAAACAAATAATGGCACAAAATGACTTGCTGAGAATAGAAGTGTACAAACAGTTTCTCAAGGCAACTCCAGCCAAGCAAGAAAGGTTGATGTCTGTATATGACATACAAGAGGAGAAAATGATCCTCAGCCACTTCAAACCTAAGGTGTCGTAGCCTCAATCAGCTGCAGATTTTGTAAGAACAAGGGTGGAAGTCATGGCAAAGGACATTCACCCCATGGACCAGATTGAACTGCAGAAACAAACAGGAGAAATGGTCTATGCCACCTTGGTAGACAGGGCCACAATGGCCCATGAATTAAAAGAATCATTGAAGAATACCAACATTCAGTTGGATTTTGAGAGAATGTCCTCCATGGCTAAGGAAAATAGGATTAAATCACTGGAGGACATCATCATAGACCTAGGACATGATCCTAAGGACCCAAAGCGCGTCAGAGCCCTTATGAAGAAAAAAGAAGATGATCTTAATGCCTTGAAGAAAAGGTTGAAGCTACTGCCCACCGAGCATCCCCAAACAGCAGAGTTACAGAAGGAAAAGGAGGCCGATGAGAAACTTGATTTAATAATGCAGCTCAATCAGAAGGTCCTTGATTTGGAAAAGGAGCTGGAGGGGGCACTGTAGGACAAGCAGGGAGAATCCACATCCCAAGCTCCTCCAACTACTTAAACCACTGCAACAACTACAGAGGCAGCAGTTGCCCCTGTAACAACTACGCAACAACAAAAGCAGCGGCAACAACAACAGCTCCATACTCCAGCTTAAACATGGAGGATTTGACAAACGCTATCAAAGAAATGGAGCTCCAGGCTACTGAGATCAAGCAGGCCAAGGAAAAGTTGGCAGAACTAGAAGCCAAATATGACAAGTCAAAGATGACTGTAGCAGAACAGTCTAGAGAAATTAAGGCCCTCAGAGACAAAATAAAGGCCTTGGAAAAGGAGCTCAAACTTGAAACTCCTCTGGCAGAAATAAAGAGAATTGTGTGGGCCCGGATTGACTACTCCCTGACTAAACAATGGAAGTCAATCAAGACAGTCCATGAACAAATGGAGTTGATTGGCCAAGCAAAAATTGAGATACAGAAAGCCAGGGAAACATTAGGGAACATGCCTGAACAGGCCAACAGAATGGTCAATTTTCTCAACCATCAGACCAAGGAAGAACTAGCAGCCCTAAATATTGTAAATAGAATAGAGGTTGTCCTTACAGCCAAAAAGGTGCTGACTCTCAGGAATTTTGTGCAGACTGTAGAGAGAAAATGTCATGAGATGCAGGCTGAGGTTGATGAATTCAAGCTCAAAATGGGAGCATTACAAGAAAGAGGATTGCCCAGCCTGCTAGCCAGCACAGGAAGACTGCTCCCCCATGAGCAATATTCCACCAGGATGACAACCTTCATCGAAAATCAAATCACTGCATCCGCCAGCACCTCTGAGGAAACAGGGCCTCCTACAGGGCAGGGCCTCTATGATAAGTTAGAAAATCTATTTTTTATTGAGCATGAGGTAAATCACCTTTTTGAGGTTCCACCAAATTTTTATAGATATACAGAGGCAGATGAAACACTGATAAAAATACGAAGACATCAGCTGCCTAAAGAGGATTGGTGGCAGGCAATGCTGCAAATTTTGCCTCAATAAATCTCGGCTGCTCAATCCTAATCAGCTTCAAACTCAGCATAAGGCAAAAAGGTAGAATCTGGTCAGCACACAAGGCAACAGAAAAGGGTGACTCAGCGAAAGACAGCGTCAGCAAGCCAAAAGATAAGAAATACGCAAATTTTGGGCAGCTCATCTTCAGCCGACTCCAACGGTCAAGAAGTCAACATTCTCTGACCATTTTTGACAGCTAAGGCACTTGGGAGTTATTACAGGATTTACTTTCTCAGCTACAATGCTCCAGGAGTTGGCATGATATTAATGAAACATTTACTCATCAGCTAGATATTTCTGATGTAAATTTTGTATATATACCTCCCCTTGTAACGTATTTGGGGTTGGTGATTTTCATTCTGAGGCAAATGTATTGTATATTTTCAGAGAATCTAATACAAAGGCTGGAAAAGCTCGGTGATTTCCTGAATGTTTGATGTCTTGGTGATGCTATGCGTGCTGTTGCAGAATTCCTGTGTTGTCTAATGGAACAATAAGTTTTCTTAATCTATGTTTTGTCTTCTTATATTTGTTTGAATCATACAGATGTTTCACTAATCTAACAATAAAGAAAAGGAATAGTACAGGAAATGTTTGATTACACCTTGTGCTCAATCTCTATTGCTGAAAATGTTTTCTTCAGAATTAATCATGAACATGAATTCTTAATTGCTCATGCTTGCATTAATTCTATAAATATGAATGTTATATAGAAATTCTTCACTGCTTCTAAATAATATTCCCACTGTTCTCCATATCAAGTTGTTGAAAGATCCTTAATTGCCTTTCATACCTTGATCACATCACCCCCATTACAGGTTTAAAGAATTGTTTCTTAGACAGTTATCTGGCTCTGCAGCATCACTATTGTATCAGCACAGACATATCAAGCAAGTAAAGTATCACTGACTCCACGCCCAATGGCCTAGAACACCCTGGTAATCATATATATATATCTTGACTGAAATCATCATCCAACAAACTCCAAAACCAAACCTTGAGCATTATACCTAGCCTAAACTATTATTCAAACAAAGTTAAAACATAAAGAGAGAGCCCTCGCTGGTCATAGGTAGGCTAGAACCTGTGACCCAAAGATTGGTTAGTGGTTACCTCGGCCGTATTCCCTTGGGAGTCAAAGGGAACAACCTGAGTGATAACAGCTGTAACACCAGAAACAGCAATTACGCAGTTGCTGCAACACCAGAAGCAACAACTACGCAATTGCTATAGCCAGCAACAGCAACCATCTAAAGCAGGGAAATGCTATTTTTGCAACAACTGGAAATAAAAAACGACAACTATCTGAAGATCGCCAGAATTCCGCGCTGACGCAGCATGATCAGCAATTGCCCAAAAAGGGTAAAACACAGTTGCTAAAATATCAGGAACAACACGGGTTTACTAAATCAGCAACCATGGGGAAACGACGAAGGATAATACGAGGATCCCAAGAAGACGGTCGAAGTTTGGTTACCAGCAGTGTAACAGAAACAAACTCAAGAAAGAATACACTATCGCATTGTTATAACAACATCCTGTAACTCTTATTTTTGGTTAACTGAATGAACTGTGATAATCTATTGTAATAGATGTCTCCTCTATAAAGAGGAGACATCTACATTAGAGAAGGGGAGAAAAATAGTTTTGTAAGGGGAATTTTGAAAAGACAACAGCAAAGTCTGAACTTTTATTGTAACTGAATCTTTTGGCAGATGAATAGAGGATTGTTCTGAGCACCTAATCTCGCATTTGTGTTCTGGGGAATCTTGTGAGAGGAACCGGGCCCACCTTCCTCACAAGATTCTCCCATTTACTTTTCTGTCAAGTGTGTAAGTGTGTTTGGTGATTTCTTTATGCTGATACTCTGTTTTGGATTCTGTAGCATTACCTCTGATAATTTCCTTTTTGCTGGAACTCTGTTTTGTTAATTGTTTGAAACTGTACTTCACCGGTGAATTAGAATTGCAGTGTGTATTAGCAATCTGGTTATAGGGGCAGGTGCTGAACGTCCTTGCTTGGAGGATAGGGTCCTAATCCTTTGATAACAGAGCATCCACCACTTTTCTTTTCAGATTTGTCATCTTAAATTAACTGCTTTCATTTTATCTTTACAGTACACTGTTATGACATAACGTGAGAATTACGTATACTACAGTTTATTTTTAATGCTTTTAGAGTTAAGTACATACAGTACGCGGTAGCCTTTGAAATAAAAGACTTTCCCAGGTTGACAATTTAATGTGGTACTTGATTGTTAATCAATAAAAAATTCAACTAGCCAACATTTTGGCGCCGTTGCCGGGGAAGGCGACTAAAAATTTCTAAAAGCATTGATGATTTCTTTTTGAGAATAATATGTGCATGAGAGTACGTAGGAAACCTAATTTCACAGGCGGAAAAGGCAGAGGAGGAAGAAAAACCTTTATTGACGAAATCATCTCAAAGGTCGAAACATCACAGAGGACAAGTTCCCGGAGACCTCAGATCCAGTATTCCTCACAAACAGATCGACAGACGGAGGAAGTACTGGGACCTGAAAGGAAGCTGGAAATACCAGAATACACTGAGGAACCGGTAGAAGAACCTGAAGAAACGGAAGACACAGAAGATAAAGCAAGTGATTCAGGAAAAACACCAATGGAGGATAACATAACAGAAGGAAGAGGGGAAAATTCACTCTCTACCCTGGAGTTCCCTATTGGGGAGCTCCCAAGAGGAGCAACCCCCATGAAGAACATTCCACTCTCAGCATTACCCAACTTTCATGGGTTATCCTCTGAAGACCCGGATGAATTCCTCTTTGAATTCGATATATTATGTAGAAGTTATGATTATGTAAGTCCTAATCAGAAATTGAAACTGTTTCCAGCAACACTGAAAGGGAATGCGTTAAGGTAGTTTATGAGCTTAGGAGCGCAGGAAATCACTACCTGGGATCAGATGAAAGAAGGCTTTCTGGCCAAGTATCAAGATTACTACCGGACAAGAGAAAGAAAGGAAGAATTGTTTAAAATGGTTCAGAAGGAGGACGAGGATCTGGAAGATTTTGTGGAAAGATTGCACTATAATCTGCAGCGGTCTGACCACCCCAACATGAGTAAAGATATTCTGAAAACTATATTGCTGAAAGGGGTATGAGATGACTGCTTGGACATGTTGAACATGCTGGGAAAAGGGGACATTTCCAAGGAACCATTTGATGAAATTATCAATCTCTGCATGAGATGTTCAAGAGGAGCAGTGAGCAAATCAAAAAGCAGGGACAATGTATATTCAAGAGTTCAGAAGTCAGCAAGTGGAGGAGCAACAAGGGCTGAAATAGGTAATTTGTTAGAAGAATTTAAAACTGAAATGTTAAGTTCTTTTGCTTCACAAATTGATGCTCTGCAGGTAAAGAAGAAACAGGCAGAAGCAGAAGCTGCCCTAGCTATTTTTTGTTCCAAATGCAGAGGAAAACACCCACTCAGGGAATGCCCACTAGATAAAGTACAAATCTGCACAATCTGCGAAAAGGACCATGAGACCCAGAAATGCCCCTCTCTGCCTGGAATTAAGGCAGCATTGCAGTCAATTGAAGAAGAAGCTGAAGCATTGTACCTAATGACACAAAGGAGGCAATGGCCACAAAGACAAGGTATGAATTCTAACACAACATTTAGTCGTTGGAATAATCACTCTCCTTTTCAAACAAATTACCCACCCATGAACCAAATGCAGTACCCACCCTTTAACACAATGAATTTTCCACCTATGCAGCAACCAAATCTTCCTTTTCCTGATCCTACTATATGGAATCCTTGGGCTCCCCAGCAACCATATTTTAATCAATGGAATCCAAACTGGGCAGGCCAACAGATGCCATTTCCTCAACATCAACAGGCTCTTTCCTTACCATCCAATACTCCTCCAAATAACCAGGCAATTAGACCGCAGCTGCCTGTGCAACCCAACCCCAACCCAAATAATAATAAAGCCTTGCAAGTAATTGATATTCAAAATCAGCCTATCTCCCCATGCAATGTAACGATATCCATCTTCGTTCAGGGAGAATTGTTGAACCCATCATTGATGACATCACTGAATCTGATAAAGAGGAAGTTAGAAAAGAAAAACCAGCTAAAAATAATGCTGAAACAGTTGAATCAGCATCTAATAACAATGATCAAACAGCAGATCCGCCATTCCCTGAACGTCTGGCTCTCACTAAAACACTGGAACAACCTGCTTTTAACCTTTTAGGTGAACTACAGAATTTATATGTTAAAATCCCATTATTACAAGCACTAAGAGATGTTCCCATTTATGCTAGGACTGTTAGAGATATCTGCATAAAAAACCCTAGAAGAAAAGCTAAGGACCCCCTCACAGTTCATGTGATGGGAGAACTGACTGCTTTAATGACAGAAAAAGATCCTCCTGTGAAATATGGTGACCCTGGTCACCCTACAGTAATAGTCCAGGTTGGAAAACCCTTGTCTCTAAAGTTCTAGTAGATTTAGGAGCTGCAATAAATATTATGACACTCGAAACAACACAATTGCTTCAGTTAAAAAACTTTATTAGGGAAACTCCAACCATCCTAGAATTGGCTGATCGCTCTACAATTAAACCAGAAGGGGTCATTGAAGATTTAATAATTTCTGTAGAATCCTGGAATTACCCAGCTGACTTTGTGGTGTTACAAACTAAAACAAAGTTGGGGGGTCATCCGCTGATTCTAAGAAGACCTTGGCTGGCTACAGCAGATGCTTTCATTAGCTGTAGATGAGGATCAATGACGATCTCTAATGGACAGGAAACAAAACAGCTTACCCTTTATCCTCATGCTACACCCATGATTAATAATGACAATTCTGTATGGGTAGATTATGAGGATGAAGAGACCCAACCTATATTGACTATCGGACAAGCCTTAACTTTCAAAGACTCTACCGAAGACGAATTAATCAGCAGCTTCATTTCTGAACCATCTTCGGTCAACCCAAAAATGTACAATCACTTCACTGCAATCTTGGAATCTGAATCTCAACAGAACTTGGAAGATAAAAATTTATTTCAGACAACAGTAGGCAGCCCCTCCAAAAGTACAACAATAGAAATTGAGCCTGGCAAAACATTAAATATAAATCCTAATTTAACTGATAATGAAAAACAGCAGTTAATAAAGTTACTCCAGGAAAATAAAGAAGCATTTGCATGGGACTATACATACATGAAAGGGATATCTCCTGAGCTATGCACTCACCGGATTTATATTAAAGAGGGATCTCGGCCAGTCTGTCAACCCCAGCGGCGAATGAACCCCAACCTAAGGGAAATTGTGAAGGAGGAACTTCAAAAACTCTTGAATGCAGGATTTATATACCCTATATCTCATAGTGAGTGGGTTTCCCCACTTGTAATTGTACCCAAGAAAAATGGCAAATGGAGAGTATGTGTGGATTACAGAGCACTGAATAAAGCCACCCAGAAGGACCATTTCCCTTAAACATTCATTGATCAGGTATTGGATAATTTGGCAGGTAAGAAATTCTTTTCATTTTTGGATGGATTTATCAGATACAATCAGATCAAGATTGCACCCCGAGACCAGGACAAGACCACGTTTACTAGCCCATGGGGGACCTTTGCTTACAGGGTACTTCCATTTGGGCTATGTAATGCTCCAGCAACATTTCAAAGAGCAGTGATAGGGATTTTTTCTGATATGCTAAATGATTCATTAGAAATATTTATGGATGACTTTACTCCTTATGGAGTAACTTTTGAAGATGCACTGCAGAATCTTGAAAAAGTACTTAAGCGGTGTATAGAAGCACACCTTGCCTTAAGCACTAAAAAGTGTCATATGATGGTGAATCAAGGTATTGTATTGGGTCACTTTGTCTCATTCCTAGGAATTCAAGTCAATCCAGCTAAAATACAGGTAATTCAGACTCTCCCTATCCCCAAAACACAAACTGATATAAGAAGCTTTTTAGGACATGCTGGATACTATAGAAGATTTATTAAGAATTTTTCCAAAATGGCTTCTCCTCTATTTGTGTTATTAACAAAGAATGTTGAATTTAAGTGGACTGATGATTGTGAAAAAGCATTTAATGAACTTAAACATCAGTTGTCTGCAGCTCCCATTTTGAGAGGACCTGATTGGGCACTACCCTTTCATATATCCTCTGATGCCTCAGATACTGCAATTGGAGCTGTCTTGGGTCAAGAAGAAAATAGTCTTCCCTATGCCATTTATTTTATCAGTAAGAATATGACACCAGCTGAATTGAATTATATAGTCACTGAGAAGGAATTCCTAGCAGTTATTTATGCAATAAATAAATTTCGACATTATATTACTGGCTACACTACTTTTGTGCATACTGATCACTAGGCCATTTAATATTTGATGAATAAATCAGTTACAAATGCTCGAGTCACCAGATGGTTGTTATTATTGCAAGAATTTGACATCACAATTGTAGATAGGCCAGGAAAAGAAAATGTAGTTGCTGATTTCCTTTCTCGATTAAAAACTGATGAAAATGCTCTAGTAGATGATTCTTTTCCTGATGAGTATTTATTTGCAGTATCTGCTCACTCACCTTGGTATGCGGACATTGCCAATTATCTAGTTGCAGGAAAATTACCATCACACCTATCACACAGGGAAAGAAGAAAGATCATTCAGCAAAGTGCTAGGTACAGATGGATAAGCGGGTGTCTTTTCCATACAGGAATCAATCAAGAAATCTGAAGGTGCATTGGTGAAGATGAAATTTATGATGTACTAAAAGCTTGCCATGATGGCCCTTGTGGAGGACATTTTGCAGATAAGAGAACAGCACACAAGGTACTCAGAATGGGTTATTATTGGCCATCACTTTTCAAAGATGCCTGAAAATATGTGAAGGCCTGTGATAGCTGTCAAAGAATGGGCCAGCCTAATCACAGGGACGAAATGCCACTCAATCCCCAGGTAATTCTTGAACCTTTTGAGAAATGGGCATTAGATTTTATAGGTCCCATTAATCCTCCATCCAATCAAAGAGTGTACATATTAGTATGCACGGATTACATGACTAAATGGGTAGAAGCTAAGGCACTCCTGAAAGCTAATGAAGAAGCAGTACTAACATTTTTATTTGAAGAAATCTTTGTTAGATTTAGATTGCCTAGAGAATTAGTCACAGATGGAGGACCTCCTCTCAACTCTCATGGCTTCAAAAATACGCTTCAGAAATATCATATTAAGCACAAAATGACTACACCTTATCAACCCCAAGCAAATGGGCAGGTAGAAAGCACCAATAAAGTCATAGAAGCCATCTTAACAAAAACAATAAAGGAGAATAGAAGGGACTGGTTTCAAAGGTTGCCCGAGGCATTATGGGCCTATAGAACTACTTGGAGGAATACCATAGGTTTTTCACCCTATGAATTAGTTTTTGGAAAGAATGCTATTTTCCATGTAGAGTTTGAGATGAAAACTTTAAGAACTGCCTTAGCTGTTAACCTTGATTTGACTGATGTACAGACAGCCAGGTTACAGAAACTTCAAGAATTGGATGAGAAAAGACTGGATGCCATCCATCAGACAACCATGATACAGCAACAAAGAAGCAAGTGGCATGACAGAACCATCAAGAAAAAGAAGTTTCAGAAAGGTAACTGGGCTCTACTTTATGATTCCCGTTTCGAGAATTTCCAAGGTAAGTTAAGAACAAGGTGGTTAGGGCCTTATGAAGTGGATGTTGTTTTTCCAAATGGGACAGTTAGACTTTTAACAATTGATGGAAGCAGAACACCGCTACTAGTGAATGGCTATCAACTTCGGTTATATTAGAGGCCTGTTTCTAAAGAAGATTTTAAAGCCACTTGCATGGCAATTAAACAGTATTCTTTTCCGGGGGAACTTGCTGTCCCTCAAAGCACTTAAATTTCTGTTATTTATGCATTTTTTTTTCTTAGATTAGATATTCTTTTTTTTAACTACTAATAATCCCTGCCAAGGGTTACCATATTATGTCTCAGTATTTTGCAGATTTGAGCTATGGAGAATAGCTGAGAACGAAAGCTTTAAAGGAATCACTTTGCGGACTTGGAATTCCCGTTGCTGCAATTCCCGTTGCTGCAACACCAATTCCCGTTGCTTCAACACCAATTCCTATTGCTGCAACACCATTTCCCATTGTTGCAACACCGATCCCGTTGCTGCAACACCTTTTCCCGTTACTACAACATTTTTTCCCATTGATGTAACATCACTTCCAGTGGCTGCAACACCAACCACGTTGCCGCAACACCACTTCCCGATCTCGTAATACCTTTTTCAGCAGTTCTCTCATTTATAAAAGTACCAGTCTCTCCACTTCAGCCCCCAAGAAACGATTTTTTATAAAATACACCACTTCTCTTGATGATTACAATATTCCACTATCACTTCCCGTCATTATTATTAAAAATTGCCCGGTATTCCCATGCTCTTAGATCCGTTGTAATCATTGTGATCCAGCAAAAGATAAGATAAGACTTTTCGACGCAGCAACCAAAAAGGTAAAACATAAAGGTACGCATGATTATGTATGGACATTAAATAATAGTTAATGCGGAGAAGCTGATAGGACTACCAAATAATTGTACTTCCAATCATATCACTTACGCGTAGGGGGGGAGGATTACCAAAGCGCTCTCACAATTACATACTACGCCAACTGCCGCCGCCCTTAACTCTCTCGGTAATATGTAAAAGTCACCTTATCACGGCATGTTACCATTTGCAACGGTTTACTCTGAACTGAATTCGGAAGCTCGGCTCTGAACTGTGAAATTCACTGAAACAACAGCTATGGGAGGAAACCTCATTACATATGAACCTGGCACAACAGCACTTCTTGAGCTCTATCCCGAAGTTTATCAAATCTTTCTGCAAGCAGGATGGATAGATTATTTCAGGAGACTTCCAGACTTCGACGCGCAGCAAGTCCTCGAGTTTGCATGCAATTTAACAGAGGGATTTTCTGTCGTTCAAGGAGTTCAAATTCCAGTCACGGAGGAAGTCATAGCCCAAGTTACCGGGCTACCAGCTAATGGCATACGGTGGTTCAGTAGGAAGCACTTGATCCTTAATGCGCAGTAGGATTTTCTTCAACCAGGCGAGCAGGTAGAACCCAAGGGCAGAGGCATAGCACTTCAGTCATTACCTCAACCGTGGCCGAAAGTCACTGAATTTGTGAAGCAATACCTGACGTGCGAAGGCCGGTACCAGGTAATTTACCAGCACGATTTTGTCTTGTTGAATCATTTGAGGAATGGTCATTTGATAAATATGCCATATTATTTATTGGGATGTCTCAAAAATATGTCACGTTATACTGTCAACGCAAAGTGTCCGCTTCTTTCCCTGAAACACCACCGTTTAGCCCAACTGCTGATAAATAGAGGCCTCACCTTAAATAACCTTCCAGCCCCCATTAATCCCCATCAAGAGGCAGAAATTCCACAGCCAGAACATGAAATTCCTCATCAGGAAGAGGAAATTCTTCACCAAGCTGAAGACATACCTCAGCCAGATGAAGAAATCCCTCAGCGACCAGAGAACATTCCTGATCAAATACCCAAAGAAATCCCTCAGCAACCAGAGAACATTCCTGAGAAAATACCCGAAGAAATCCCTCAGCAAGCAGACGACATTCCGGAACAAATGACCAAAGAAGCCCTCCAGCAAACACCCCCACAAGTTGCTGCAAATGAACAATCAGTAGTAGAAATACCCACGGAAACAATCCCATCCCCCAATAGAACCAATCCTTCCATTCCTATACTTGGTATTTCTACTGATGACTCTGATGATAACATCCCCATTACCCTGCTCAAAAGAAAAATGCAGCAAAAAAATGAAACCCCACCAAAAAGAAGAAGAACTAGGGCTTCGGCTAAAGTAGCTGCTATTTCTGCCACCATCCCTATCTTAAAGAAAGCCAGCCGGAAAAGAAAAGTGTCTGAATTCCCTGCTTCTCTACCAAAGCAAAGGACTCGGTCGTCTACAATAGCGGAATTTCCTAGCCACACCCATCCCAGCTCACCACCCATCACCTTAAAAATCCGCATTCCCACCAGCCCTCGAAATTCCTCTCCCTCACCCTCGGAGGCTGAGATGCAGAGTGTTCACAGTTTCGTGACATCATATTTTAAGGCAGCTGACACACAAGAACCAGCTGCCGACACCCAAGGTAATATTGGCCAAGAAGCTGCAACACAAGAAACAGCCACTACCCCAGGTGACACACAAGAACCACCTGTCAAGGGTATAAGGGATCAAATCACTGATGAAGCACAACCTCTGCCTCCACTGGAACCTGCTACTTCACAAGCTTAGCCTACCATATCTGCTCTGCAAGAAGAAATTGAATTTCTGAAGTCCCAGATTCAGGACTACCAGGAAGAAATAATAAGGGTCAAGGAAGCCTATCAAAATCAATTTAGCCTGCATATTCTAGCACGAGTAGCATCTGCAGCAGAGAAGAGTAAGGACAATGAATATGTGTGTACCAATTGTGGTGAGATATATACTCAAGCAGGATACAAGATAGTGGCAGAACCAATGAATTTAGTCCCTGCTGTTGTGGTTGAAACAAAAGAACCTGTTGTTACACAGACGGAGACACCACAACCCTCTGCTCAAACAGAAGAACCTGTTGTCACACAAGAACCAACAGGCTCTCCAGAAATGGTGCAGGAACAGACAGAAGAACCTGTTGTCACACAAGAACCAACAGGCTCTCCAGAAACGGTGCAGGAACAGACAGAAGAACCTGTTGTCACACAAGAACCAACATGCTCTCCAGAAACGGTGCAGGAACAGACAGAAGAACCTGTTGTCACACAAGAACCAACAGGCTCCCCAGAAATGGTGCAGGAACAGACAGAAGAACCTGGTGTCACACAAGAACCAATAGGCTCTCCAGAAACGGTGCAGGAACAGACAGAAGAACCTGTTGTCACACAAGAACCAACAGGCTCTCCAGAAAAGGTGCAGGAGCAAACATAAGAACTTGAACCAGTAAGTTCTCCAGAAACTGCACCAGAGCAAACAAAGAACTTGCTGACACACAAGAACCAGTAAGTTCTCTAGAAACTGCACTAGAGCAAACAGAAGAACTTGCTGACACACAAGAACCAGTAAGTTCGCCAGAAACTACACGGGAGCAACTAGAAGAACTTGCTGAAACACAAGAACCAGAAAGTTCTCCAGAGACTATACAGGAGGTAACAGGGAATAAAGAAGAGGAAAAGTCACCACGGCCTACCCAAATTTCCATGGAACGAAAGGAAGAAATGGTTACAGAAGAAAATGAAGAAGAAAACATGGACTCACCCAGGCCTATTCAAACTGCCATAGAAAAAGAAGAAAATGAAGAAGAAAATATAGACTCACCCAGGCCTATTCAAACTGCCATGGAACGAGAAGAAAAAGAAGTTACAGCAGGAAATGAAGAAGAAGGCATAGACTCACCCCGGCCTACCCAAAAGGAAGAAATAGTTACAGGAGGAAATGAGGAAAAAGGCATAGACTCACCTCGGCCTACCCAAATCGCCATAGAACAAGAAGAGGAAGCAGATACACAGGAATCAGCACAGAAGATAGAACATGAAGAAGAAACAGCAGCTAGAAATGGAAAGGAAGACATTAGATCATCCCGGCCTACTCCAATTATCACAAGGCAGATTACTCTTGTTGATGCCTTTACACAAACAGAACTTCCCTCTGTTAGTGATGCATGCACAGAAACAGATAGTTTTCAGGAACTAAAAGGAAAATGGTGGAGAGAATATGAGCTGTCACAAGGTAAAGCATTCCAACAGCAAAAGGGGACCTGGTTCAATTATGCATATAAGAACTAGGATGCACTTGAGCAGTGTAGAGCTCAGTACAAAGAAAATAAGGAACTAAAAGCCAGATTGTCCCAAATGTTTGAGTTATTCCAAAGAATACTTGCCACAAGGAAACCCTCTTTCAATTATGCAACATTTTTGAGGGAAAGACTCACATTCTTACAGATAAAGGCTGTTAGAGAAGGTAGACCTCATCAGGTGGTTACATCAGAGAAATTTATGCAAACCTTTGCAGAGGCACCTAAAAATGATCAAAATTTGTTATGCGATCTTTATCTCCATAATGAAGCCATGTCCGAAGAAAGAAACATGAATATGATACCTGTTGTTGGCGACATACAGCTGAGAGCTTTCATCTCCTTTTTAGCTAACCAACTTACATGGCAGAACGCCTTTACCTCAGCTCAACATAATGAACAGAATTGCCTTCTGTGGATTAGGGCTGAACCTCAGAACGCAGCCACCTTCATCGCACAACATCAAAGAATGATAAGTGATCCTGAAATGAAGGACCACGTCAGGCAACTACAAGCAGTGGTCCTGAGAGACTGTCAACACTATGTGAGAACTAAGGCACCCTTGGCTGTCAAGGCAAATAACTTGTTTTGGGAAAACTGCCCCAAGGAGAGGCAGGAATATCACCCTTATAATCCACCTAATTTACAGGTAGCACTCTCAAGGGTACCTTACTATGTTAGATGCATGCAACACTGTGCTGAAAATTGGATTGGTTACAGATTTAAATTTCCACTTCTATGGTTATCTGGTGAACAATACAAGGGCCAGTTTGGATTATCCAACAAGGAAGAAGCAGCAGCATGGAGGCAAATACAGACTGTTTGTGGGTTCAGAAAGAAGTTTGATGCCACTTCCTATAACTATTGTCTCAGTAATCTACACTGTTCATCCCAGTACTCCGACTCAGACTCAGAGTAAGCATTGCATGAGGACATGCAATCTCTTCAGTTGGGGGGGATGTTAGGACTCAGAATTGACCATTTTTGACCTTATATTTTTGCCATAATACTATCCTTTTTCCGTTCAATATTTGAAAGCTTTGATTACATAATGACTTAATCACCCCAAGGTATGAGGTAACTCTCCGCATATCTATATGTTTAATTGTTCATTGCATATTCATGAATATCTTTATATTTATTTTTGGAAAAGCTAATTAAGTTGCCAAGTAACCGCTGGATTGTCTAAAAGTCTGTAGGAATTATAATTCATAGTTGCTGTAACACCAGAAATAGCAATTATGCAGTTGTTGCAACACCAGAAGCAGCAACTATGCAATTGCTACAGCTAGCAACGACAACCATCTAAAGCAAGGAAATGCTATTTTTGCAACAACTGGAAATAACAAACGGAAACTATTTGAAGATCGCCAGAATTCCGCGCTGACGCAGCATGATCAGCAATTGCCCAAAAAGGGTAAAACATAGTTGCTAAAATATCAGGAACAGCACAGGTTTACTAAATCAGCAACCATGGGGAAACGACGAAGGATAATACGAGGATCCCAAGAAGATGGTCGAAGTTTGGTTACCAGCAGTGTAACAGAAACAAACTTAAGAAAGAATACACTGTCGCACTGTTATAACAGCATCCTGTAACTCTTATTTTTGGTTAACTGAATGAACTGTGATAATCTATTGTAATAGATGTCTCCTCTATAAAGAGGAGACATCTACATTAGAGAAGGGGAGAAAAATAGTTTTGTAAGGGGAATTTTGAAAAGACAACAGCAAAGTCTGAACTTTTATTGTAACTGAATCTTTTGGCAGATGAATAGAGGATTGTTCTGAGCACCTAATCTCGCATTTGTGTTCTGGGGAATCTTGTGAGAGGGACCGGGCCCACCTTCCTCACAAGATTCGCCCATTTACTTTTCTGTCAAGTGTGTAAGTGTGTTTGGTGATTTCTTTATGCTGATACTCTGTTTTGGATTCTGTAGCATTACCTCTGATAATTTCCTTTTTGATGGCACTCTGTTTTGTTAATTGTTTGAAACTGTACTTCACCGGTGAATTAGAATTGTAGTGTGTATTAGCAATCTGGTTACAGGGGCAGGTGTTGAACGTCCTTGCTTGGAGGATAGGGTCCTGATCCTCTGATAACAGAGCATCCACCACTTTTCTTTTCAGATTTGTCATCTTAAATTAACTGCTTTCATTTTATCTTTACAGTACACTGTTATGACATAACGTGAGAATTACGCATATACAGTTTTTTTTTATGCTTTTAGATTTAAGTACATACAGTACGCAGTAGCCTTTGAAATAAAAGACTTTCCCAGGTTGACAATTTAATATGGTACTTGATTGTTAATCAATAAACAATTCAACTAGCCAACAAGAGTTGATTTGGGTCTGCCTCCCATGCCAAAAACATTGATTGCTACAATATTTCTATGGGGCTTGAAGGCAATACTCGCAGATGATCTGTGTTAATATCATTTTCTGAGATATTTTGAATAGAAGATATCATATTGCAGGTTCCTACCATCGCCACTTCTACCAGACTGATTGGAGGTGGGAGGGAAAAAGTCCCATTAATAAGGGTCTTTTAGTAGGCCTACTCCGATATTTTGAAGCGAATGGGGGCTTCCATGGATCATCAGAATGCTTCCCGTAACTTGGGAGCTATTGGGGAGAAATGTTTTTTGGTCAACGATTGTAATTCCTCCTTGAGAAGGAAATGCAATCTTCCTAAAGTAGGACGACACAACCGTATCCATAGCATATATCAGGGCCTTCCTAGTAGGATGTTGTAATTGAGGTTTCCGTCGATTACTTCAACATCTATTTCTACTGTTTTTCCCCCCAGTTCAACTTTCAAGTTACTTAAAATCCCATATGGGGTATATGTTCATCCATCAAATGCTTTTAATGTCATCGAAGATCACGACAAGGTTGGAGATCCTAAAGCTTTCCAGCAACTCATCGACATAATGCATGTAGATGCCCCCTCATCAATAATTGTTCGGTGAACAGTTTTGTTGAGGGCTTTCACTTGAATGAGGAAATCTAGTTGAGCTCGTAACTAAGGGTCATGTCCTTTGTGATTAAAGGACACAAGATTATAATCATTTGGGTCAATCCCACCTACTGCTGATAATAAAGCCTGCTTTTGGGAGGGACAATTTTGCAGTACCTCGAGTCTCGACATAGCGGATGGCAATTGACCCAGATCTTCCACTATATTATAATGTTGTGCTGATCTGGCACAAGGATTAAATGTCAACTTGTGTACTACTCCCTTTGGTAGTTTTATTATTAGCTCTGGAATGATGGGTGGCGCAACTATCGAAGTTGTTGTCAAACTACTAGGTTTATCTTTATCCTTGTTGTTCGACAATTGTGGATTCCCGTAATATTCATTCCTTGTTGATATCAAAGCATCATTTTGTTGCTTCAAAACCAAAAACATTAGCACTTGGGACGGGGAAGCGTTGTCACTAGCAACAAGATTTGTTCCTGGATTTGGAAACTGATCAGTCAATACCGCCGAGGTTTTTGAATTCTTGAAGAATTTTCTAAGCTCAACTTTATATGGACACTCTCTTGTCCAATGATCCTCATCACATATAAGACATGGACGATTTGGTTTCTTATCTCTAGAAGGATTTGCCAAAGATTTTTCAGGTGATGATTCATCCTATTTCTTCTTCTTCCCTTTGTTTTTCTTCTTGCCTCCTGGTTTCTTGGTTTCATTGCCTTTGTCTGTTGAGACAACATTTACTTTCGAGGCGAGAAGTTCTTCTTTTGCATTTTGACTAGAAATATTACGGGCCTTTTTAGATGTATCCTTTGTTGATTTGGTGTCTGTTGTACCAATCACACCATCGCCGGCATGAGAGTCTTTGTTCGATTTAGGAGGAGGAGGAAGAGAAAATTTCGATCTAGGAGCGTCAAGGATTTTATCGTAAAGTGTGCAAGACTGAGTATAAATCAAGTCTAAATATTGTGCACGAGCAATAACTTGCTCTTTAGTGACGACTCCTCCCTTTGCCACATCTTCTGTAATGGAAGGCAATAATGACTTAATAAACCGTTTAGCTAAAAGTTGATCAGGAACATACGTTTTTACCATTCTATGACGATGTCGCCACTCATGAATATGATCGGATATGTGAGTGGCCGTTGTTTGCTTGAAATTAGTAAGAAGTTATATTCCCATTTCGTACCTTATGGGTAGCTGAAAATGGGTTAAAAAGGTTGTGGCTAGGGTACTGAAGTTATCAAACGAAGCTCTAGGTAATTCGATATACCATTTTGTTGCCGGACCAGTTAACGTTCTCTAAAAAAGGCGAAGTCTAACCGAATCATCGTTTAGGGTGTTTGATGAACACCACAGATGAAAGGTCATCACATGATTCGACGAGTCTTCACCCAGATTTCCATTAAATTTAGGAATATCTTATGGAAGTTTATGCGGAATCGCTGGCCACCAAAGGGCGTAAGCAATTGGATTGTTCGTTAGCCGATTTAGATCCGGTAACTCTAAAGTCACCACGAAGGGTAACTGTTGATTTAGGTTTGGTGAAGCATACCCAGGATAAGATGGAATCGCCTGGGAAGTTGGTCTTTCCTTACCAACATAATGCATTTGATGTTGGTAACTTTGATAAGGTTAATGGGCATAACCATTGTAGAATGGTTGATTTTGACCATTTTGAATATACGGTTGCCCATTATTTGCAAAGATTTGTTGCTCAGATCCTTGGTAAACTTGTTGGAATTTCGGTTGTTGATATTGCAGCAGCCATGGTTGTGAAGCCATGTGCTGTTGTCCAATACTGGCTATTTGACCAAGATTAGGGGTAATTGTACCCATTTGGGCCTATGTCATTCCACTAGTTGGCGATTGTGGGTGAGTCGCAGGGACAAGAGGTTGTTGCATTACAACCTGAGAAACCTAAGGTTGGCATACAATAGGCAACGCTTGTACTTGCGACACCGTCACAATAGCCAGCGTAGTTGGTATGTTTGACATAGGTAAACATTGTTGCATTGAGTATACAACTCTTGGTTGTTGAGGCAGTATTGGCACCCAACTGCTAGATGTAATTCCAACATAACTTGAATTTTGTTGTGAACTCTCGTATGGTTGTCCTCCCGGAGGAGACAATGAGAGGGTATATTGTCCCCCATATGGCGGTAATTTGGTACTTAAAGGAATGGCTTGTCCTTGAGGACCGGACTGCCCAAATTGACACCGTGAAGGATCAATTGCTGAGATTCAACATAAGAGTTCCCAGATATTATTCTGGATGAACAAACGGGTACAGACCATACTATCAAAATAGCCCCTGAGTTGGCCCCGTATATTGAGAGCTAGTTGGGACAGATGGTATGCCCGCGAACATTGTCGGAGTGACAGCAGGAAGTTCTGTCGTTGCTGTGTCAGATGACACAGTCCTAGATGTCGACAATTGTTCAAACATTTCTAGTCTATCAAAAAGATTTCATAGCGATTCTACAGGAGCTTCCGATAATGGTAGACTAATTTATGATGAAGAAGGAGATAGAGTGATCCCGACTTGAAATTGTGATGGAGTACTAGATGGAGGATCCTCCACAATCTCTTCTATAGAAATCAGACCAAGTCGAAGAGGTAGACCATCAGGTCCATAAAATATTTTTGGTGCCGAAGAAGGTATAGAATCTGCAGCGATAGATGTTTGGGGAATAACACCTTCCGAATCAGTTGTAGATGGAGTTGGTTCAGTAATACAAGTGTTTACCCCCACACTAGGATCAGCTCTACTGTCCTTTGGTGGCTACGAAACTTCTTTTGTAAAGGCAGGGATACCAGAAATGTTTGGAGTAACCGAAGTCTCCGATGGTGTCGGAACACTTGTTCTAACTTTACCAGGGGATTTGGAACTGGTTAAACGAGTTCGCTTCGTCCGTAACAGTTTTGATTCTGGAGACAAAGACAGTTGACTCATAAGCCTCCGTGAACGACAGGGTTTCAATTGACTTTCTTCCATGATTGCGGATTACTCGACCAACTAAAAATCAAGGGGAAATATGTTTCCGAATTAAATGAATTTTAGACGCTTTGACACAACTTGTTTTTTCAATTTTTAAGAGTCGAGAAAAAACAAAAGATGACTCTAGTCGCCTTCGATTTTTAATGAGCTTGAAGTGACAAGTGCTCAGATGGACTTTTTCCTTTAAGGAGTCTGAAAAGGAATGAAAGAGACTACTCTAGAAATCTAGACAAAGGGATTACCAAACCAATCGCAAAAATGCAGAATACTTTTTACGGTACGGCAGTCAATCTTCCCGAATGCTGTGTTCAGTGCATTGCGATCGATAGGGCGGCAGACACGGCTTCATATGGATAAAGGATAAAGCCTATTGTGGTCTCCCAATGTATACTTGATGGTACGTGGGAGCACAAGTCTGTATTGGCACTTATCATCTCAAAGTGGAGGAATCACCCAACCAGCAATGAAAACAACAGTTACCAAGCTTTACGACGCCGGAATACGTCTCTAGCCTAGACTTATAAATGTTGTGCGTTAGGTTCCAAAGCGTTTTTAGATTCATTAAATTTATTTTACAGTTGATCTTGCTTAAGAAATTTTCCTCTCAGGTTCACCGTGTGATGTAGATATACAATTCCTAAAATGCAATCTAAGATGATAAACAATTGTTTAATCTTCTTTTTGCAATGAAAATCCTAGCTACTAAAGAAAGAGAGATGATATTCTTTCAACATAGAGAAGAGAGCACACACTATATGATATGTCCTAAATCACACCAACAAACAGTCTAAATGCAAATGCACATGCATGTATTTGTTTTCAGCCTTCTTAATGTGTGAATGATAAAAGGAAAGCTAAGCACAAATCTGAATTATTTTTCAAAGCGACGTTACTAACAAGTTTCTTTTCAAGACAAAATGAAGATAATGACAACACTTTGCTATTTGGAATTGAAAACTTACTTTCGACACTTGAAAAACTACTAATTCAAATCAAATACAAGAGTAATAGTGTAATCAAGTATCAAGAACAATCGGACTCTCTTCTATGACTGAAAACGACACTTGCGACACTTCCAAATCAAGAAACGATAGTTCAATTACGCTACTTCTTTGTAAAAGAGAACTAAAAATGGCTCACAATATATAAAAACATTTACAGTTCTTTGCGCAATGGAGGTGGAATAATGGCAAGGAAGGGGGTTTCCAACAGAGGTATACTGACTACAGACAACAAAACTCCTGAATAGAGCTTAAAAGAGTGAAAAAACCAAAGTCTGGAGGCAAAATTAGCCCTTTCTGATCAGTGCACCTATTACACAAGGATTCCAGTATGCATCCCACCTACAGCACACAGGAAGTGTGATGCATACTGATATCCTTGAAGAGAGGGTGCAATGGTACTGTTACACAGTAATTTGTCACTGCCTTCCTGTCAGTCACCCTGCTGTGCCAATCACTAAGCTTCATGCCTTCTGAACTGGCCCAAAAAACCCATTTTCCTAAATTTTTGTTCATCAACGCGTCTGTTTGAAAAATACCCGCGATGACTGGCGCTCCATAGTGTATCCCGCGCGCTGCCAGCTCGGAAGGACATCACTTTTCCGCGCTGGTCCCCAGCGCGCCTTTCCCGTGTTCTTCCGTGCTGACATGACTGTCCTAGTTATGTGGACGCGGCGACATCGCGTCAGTTTCCTCATAATCCGCGCTGATCCAGTTTGGGCGAATTTGTTCAAACAACCAGCCTTCCAGATAACTCCAGGCTTGGTTGTTAGCTTTGTGAATGTCGACTCCCTTCTCTGGCATGTCTGTTCGACCCTTTGCAACCACTTCCCCTGAAGATAAGCTCATCCTTCCACCCTTTTAGGAGGCTCCTTCTCCTACATATACTTTCACCATTACCATGAGCAGCTAGTTAGACATAGCTTGGATTGTATAGAGCTTATAGTGCTCAGATTGCTACTACTATAGGTATTTGGTGTGCTAGGTGTGGAAGTGATTGATTGCTTAGGGAAGGTTGTTTTGTGTTGCTTGTATGTGAGAGAGAGTTGTTTGTCTTGGGAGAATCATCCTCAAAGGTGAATGCTTGAGATACATGCTGACTGGTCCCTCCTGAGAAGGTTACCGACGTCAGAACATTTGGTTGTACTCTTCTCTATTATGATTAATAATAGATGACTGCTATTATTGTTCCATTCTCATTTGTACTTGCAATGGTTAAATGTGAATTACATCTTTTCTGACTGATGTATGGTTGCTTTTACTAGATTTCACGCTTGCGTTTGTTTCCTCTTCGTGTGTGCAGGTATCTATTCGCGGAGATCGCGGAGGATTGTGACCAGCCAAAGCGAAGGAGCGAAGGCAACATCTCTTCGTCAAACGACAGCGCTGGAATCCAAGTAGGTGCTCTTTACCTCTTGTTTAATTGTAATTAGGAACATGCATAGCAGCATTGTTTGATTGTTGCTAGACCCTTGCTGGGCTAGTAGGGATCGCCTCTATCCGTAGAGGGGATTTACCTCATCAACAATTTGGCGACTCCGCTGGGGATCAGCCTTTTTGTCTCTTGAGTCCACTTTTGTGTTTGACTTTGATTGATCTCTTTTCGAGTTTTTGGGATTGTCTCTTTGCTTATGAACTTTCTGGGTATTTCTGGGAAGCATTTTTATTGTTAAAAGGCTCTTGCCTTTGGTTTGGGGAGCTTTTATTTTTGGCCTTGCTTGTTTTTGCTCTCAGCGCGTTTTAATTCCGAACAGCCGCGCTGGCATCGCGACCCTGTTCTTTGGTTTTCTCTCCATCGCGCCTGTACGTCTAACAGTCGCGCTGACCTCGTTTTCAGAGACAGCGCGCTTTATTCGTGTCCTTCCGCGCTGGAATCGCGGCCCCGCTTCTTTGTGGTTTTTGTCATCGCGTCTGTGTGCTTTCTTTCCGCGCTGACCTCGTTTTTCTGAGACAACGCGCTTTATCCCTGTCATTCCGCGCTGACGTCGCAAAGTTGCTACAGGCCTCCCCCTGTCAGCGCCGAGTTGCTGAAGGCTACCCGCGCTGATCCTGTAAAATTCATTTTTGACCAAATTGGCCTTTTGAACCTCTTGCTGTGACTTTCCCTTCTTCTCTCCACCTGTCTGATGACTTGTTTTTCATTGTCTGAACTCTGAACTGCTTGATTGCGGAGCTTGGTTCCATAGGGTTCCGTTTTTGCTCAGTTCTTAAGTTTGCAAATACCTTCCCTTTTTGCTTTCGCTGCTTGGTTCATGTTTCCATCGTTACCTTTGCAATTGCTGGATTGTGTTGGGTCTCTAGTTGACTGGTTGTGACTCTCGTCCTTCGGGTGTTCGCTTTTCTCCATTGATTTCATACTCTAGCCCTAGGACATCTAGAGGCCGTGTGTGTGTCAAGCCTACCGTAGGGGATCTTGTTTGCTTGTTCGACCAGCCGATTTCAGATTTGTTTATGCACTTGTTCAGTGATTGTTGGAGTGTTTGGATTGTGTTTCCGAGTGGTCTTTCGCTTCCTCCTTGCTTGCAATCCTCGCTTGTCTTGCAAGAGCTTAGATCACATAGCTCGTGCGGATTTTGTTTTCCTTTGATTTGGAAGCTTTGGTTGAGTGTTTCGGGAACTTTGTGTGCTTTCATTAAGTAGTTTACTTGGTGTTCCGGTTCCTCCAAATTCATTTAGATGCTTTGTTTCATTGAAAAGAAATCAAACTAGTAGCTTTGCTTTAAAAAAATTGAAAAGGAAAAAAACATTTCATTGATTTGCATCTTCAAAAAGAAAAAGTTTCCTTTCCTCGCTTTAGTTGCATTAAGTTGCTTGTTTGCTTGTACTTGTTTTGTTTGATTAAAAATTCCTTGCCCTCTCGTAGCTAGAATTCATCGAACAAAATGAAATTCTTTGGCATGTAGTTGGCATCTAGGTAATTGTGAGAGAACATACGATAGAGCCTGAAATCGAAACTTAATTTCAAGATCAACTATAAAATGAACCGAATGAATCTAAAAATGCATTGGAACTAAACGCAAACATCTAGAGGTCTAGGTTAGAGACGTGTTCCGGCGTCTTTAAACATAGTCACTGTTGTTTCACATTAGGTTGGGTGATTCCTCCCTCTGTGACTCGATAGTGGTCTAACACGGACTGCGCTCCCACGTACCGTCGCGTATATAGGGAGACCCCGCTAGGCTTTTATCCTTTATCCATAGGAAGCCGAGTCTGCCGCCTTGTGAACCGTAACGCACCGAACACAGCATTCGGGAAGATTGACTGCAGTACGGAAAGTCCTTGGCTCTCATACGAGTGCTGAGGTGTATAAGCAGTTTTACGGGTTGCTTGGTAAACCCTATACCTAGAGTCTCCAGAGCAGTCACTTTTGATCCTTTCGGACTCCCTAAATGAAAAGGTGCCAGTGAGCTTCTTGTCACTTCGTGCTCATTAAACATTCGAAGGAGACTAGAGTCATCTTTTCGTCCTTTTCTCGACTCTTGAAACATGAAAAGGTCAAGTTCAGTTCCTGTCTCTTAAAAATTTATTCGGCCACGATAACATCACCTGATTAGATCTCGTGTGCATTAGCTTGAGTAGGTTTCGTTTTCGTTTGCTATGGCAACTTTTCCGGGATTCACTAACCCAGGTTCCCCCTCTAATGGGAATCCAGGACAATTACCTCCTCCTGGGAATGTTGGTGCTCCGTATATGGCGACGTTGTCCCTACCAGGGTTAACTGTTGGGTTGCCTGTGTGGTTGTTTTCAACCTCTTTGGTCCCTACCGTATCGGCTGTTAGTCCATCAGTCCCTCCACCTGAACAACCTCATGTTGATCCTAAGGTGGATCTCTCCCCCTCGACGCCTACTTCTACGTCGTCCTCTTGTACTTCGCCTGGTGAAATTCTTGATGTGAGTAACCAGGTGGCTAAGAAGAAGAAGAGGAAGACCAAGAAGAAGAAATCCCCTCAGGGAGAGCCTACACACACAGTCCCCCTCTCAAGTCCAGCTATCCACTCCAGTATACCTGAAGTTGGGTCACCTTCTGCTCCTCGGTGGAAGGTCAAGTTTCCTTGTCGATTATGCAAGGAAGACCATCTTCTTCGTGATTGTCCTGGCATTCCCAGGGTATTAGAAGTTTGGTCTCACGATTCGGCCCGCCCTTCATCGTCCACTAATGATCATGGCGATGCTACCTCATCAGTTGGGAATGGTAAGGAGAAAGGGAAGTTTCGAATCCCCTGTCGACTTTGTGAAGGCAAACATCCCCTTCACCTTTGTCCACTCATGGATAAAGCCTCTGTTGTGTTGGAAAGTCTTGCTGCTCCCCCGAATCCATTTCCCGCCGGTTATCAACGTCTTTCTACAATTGTAGATCGCACCCTTGTTGACAAAGAGATTGCTTCAGATTCCTCTCTTGTCCAGGCTCCTCTTCTCGAACCTGGCTGTCCCCAGCCTGTTCCAGACCCGCCGTTGGTCGGAAAGAGTGTTGATTCGAGTTCCCCCCCTCTCGAGCACTCTATTTCGGAAGAGCAAAATTCTCATGTTCTTCTCGTCTCGTCAAATCCTCCGGAGCCTGATAATGGTGTTCCCACCCCAACCTCTCCCGAGGATTCAGAGTCGGTTCTTTCCGAGCAGGGGGGCAACCATATGGTTCCCCCACCAAGTAGTTCGGTCATTTCCTTTGATTGGAGTCGTTTGACTACCCCTCCCCTTCCATCCCACGTGCCTTTCTGGGTCACCGCCTATGCTTGCAATAAGGCGCTGCCTGGCACTGTGTTAGACGAAGGAGCATCGGTTAGTCTTATGCCCGTTACTACTTGGCGAGCTTTGGGTTCCCCATCGCTTGTACCTGTCGCACCGCATCTCACCGCGTTTGACGGAGGAACGAGTCAGCCATTAGGGATCCTTCCAAAGTTTCCTATTACTTTGGGGGGCAAGACTGTCTATATAGACATCTCAGTTACCCAAGGTTCTTTAGACTTCAGTCTTCTCCTTGGTCGTGATTATGTGTATGCCATGGGAGCCCTTGTTTCTTCACTTTTCCGTGTGGTTTGTTTTCCACACGATGGAAGAATCGTGACATTCGATCAATTATCGTTCGTTCGTCCACAAGCCCCTCCGGCGCACTCGTCGTTCCCTCCTGGCTTTCATCCACAAGTTGCATCTGCCTCGCCGCAAATCAACTATGTGGCCACCTACCCCTTGCCCGTACCCAGTGATGACACCATCGTGCATAGTGTCCTGGGGGCATTAGGTCCTGATTTCCAAGATGTCGGCCTTCCCTCCGGAGCCACTTTCTTGGGGGCCTCCACTTCCCGTTCATTATGATGAAGTTTGGATGGAGCATAGTTCCTTTCCTGTGTCAAGCTCCTTAAAAAATGAAACTAGGTCTGGATGGAGCATAGTTCTTTTCCGGTGTCAAGCTCCTTAAAAAATGAAACTGGGTCTGGTTGGAGCATAGTTCGCTTTCCTGTGTCAAGCTCCTTAATAAATGCAACTAGGTGTTGGAGCTTAGTTCCTGATCTTGTGTCAAGCTCGTTAAAACAATGAAACAAGGGTTATGAGGATAGTTCTTTTACTGTGTCAACCTCATTAAAAAAATGAAACAACCCCCTTTCCAAATTGAGTCTTTTGATTACGATCTCGTCAAATACAAGTCGAGTCTTTCCTAGATCTCGAGAGTGAACCTTCATTCCATCCACTTTGTTGAATGCAATGAAGCTTGGGGGGCATGTACCTTGATTTGCGTTATTATGCTGGGGGCATGCGAACTTATAGCAAGCATAGTTTTTCGTTTCAAGCTTGTGTAAACATGAAACTGAATCCAAGCAAAGTTTTCCACGGTTCAAGCTTGTGTAAAAATGAACCCATACCCGATTTACATCTCGTGATTGCCATTTTTATCCGCTGAATTCTGCTAGATGAGCCTTGGTTGTTTCATTCCATTGCTACCATCTCTTTGGCCGATCATACGCTCTCACTTGGTTGTTTATCCTTTCCTGAGGAACCGCAGCGATGAGTGGTTTTATTAGCCAGCCTCTTGACCATTACATGTTTTGAGTAGTTCCACCATTGCCGGAACCAGTTGCTATCCTTTATACCACTCGTTCCTCTAGGACGAGTCACCTTTAAGCTCTTTTCTGAATCGTAAAATGTGAAAATATTGCCGAGTATTTTTCCCTTTTTGACTCGTTAAAGAGAATAAAAATGGAGGTCTGCTTTCAGCTCTTTTCCGACCATTTAAAGATGAAAAGATTGCCGAGTCTTTATTCTCGACTCGTTAAATGTAAATGAGAGGCGGTCGTCTTTAAACTCTTTTCCGACCGTGTAAAAATGAAAAGATCGTCGGACCCTTGTCGTTTCAGGTTCGTTAATGGTTACGAAACGACGTGATGTTGATCGCTTTTTTACTTTTTCAGATCGATGTCACTATAAATGAAAGTACTCCTCGATCATACTGGTCGGGCGGTTCTTTCGAGTATTGTTTTATACTTTTTCGGGCTCGAGAGACACAACTGTACGAAAAAGGACCCCCCTAGAGTCTCCTTTTCCGCTGTCTTTTCAGACTCTCTAAATAAGAAAAGACGCCGAGTTTTTCCTTTGTCAGGCTCGTTAAACACTTAATGACATCGGGTATCGTCGAAATGACGCACATCGAGCATATGCTATCCCCGTCAAGCTTGTCATCCCAAAAATAATCGGGGTACCTGCCAGAAATGGTGGGGAAAATGGAACTGTAATCATAGTTGTGTCGGCAGTATGTCGCTCTTGAACATGGCACTCTTCTGCTTCGTGTCTGGGTGGGACCATCTCATCTTGTTTTTCACTGGCCTCCGTGGGTTTGGGTTATCTTATTCGACCTCTCATCTGCCCATTGCCATCATTACTATACCCTCTGCTCATTTGATGTCAAATACTGCCAAACCCGCTACAGTGCCGCCGATATGTTCAAGAGAAGTTGACCTCTGCAATAATACAACCTCATCTGCTATCTCACACAAATCATTTTTTTTCCTCTGTCTCGCGTCGATGATGTGGGAATCATTATGGCCCACCTTCGATCAAGGTCACTTCCTGTCGACTTCAGCTCATTATCCGGGAAGGTGACTTAGAGACTCCCTTCAGGTGCCTTAGAGCCTGCATGCCCTAATGGCAGGTTCTTCGTGTTCGACGCGAGGTTTACATCATTGGCCTCCGATCGAATGATTCCGTGGGTGTTCGACACCAGCTCATTGATTCACATGCCGCGGATTGTACCTATAGTACCTTGAGGGCCATTGTCATTATTGGTGGTACCTCTCGCGTCTGTTAACAGTTTTCATCATTGACTGGTAATCAGACGATGTTCACGCATGTTCGACTTCAACCCATGTATTCACATGCTTGAACTTGTACTTTGTTCGGATCGAGACGGAGCGCAAGACCCTGGATCCCTGTCTGTTTATGGTCCAGGTTGCGATTTTGTGGATGATCATTACATGACTCATTGATGGATGGCTGCGCCCATACCTGAGTCTTCATGGATGGCTACGACCATACCTTATCATTATTATGGTCTCTTTAGCTGGGTGGCTGCGTCCATTCCACAGACCTTTTCGCATGTCTTTTGGATGGCTGCGCCCATGCCTCGACTGCATGTACTTGATTATCAGAGATATTTCGGTCCTTCCTGGTGATGTTCCAGTTCGGCGTGTGTTGTAAAGCATTTCACCCCTCCCACTCTCTCGGTCTTCATGCTTTAGGGGGCATCTGTTACACAGTAATTTGTCACTGCCTTCCTGTCAGTCACCCTGCTGTGCCAATCACTAAGCTTCATGCCTTCTGAACTGGCCCAAAAAACCCATTTTCCTAAAGTTTTGTTCATCAGCGCGTCTGTTTGAAAAATACCCGCGATGACTGGCGCTCCATAGTGTATCCCGCGCGCTGCCAGCTCGGAAGGACATCACTTTTCTGCGCTGGTCGCCAGCACACCTTTCCCGTGTTCTTCCGCGCTGACATGACTGTCCTAGTTATGTGGACGCGGCGACATCGCGTCAGTTTCCTCATAATCCGTGCTGATCCAGTTTGGGCGAATTTGTTCAAACAACCAACCTTCCAGATAACTCCAGGCTTGGTTGTTAGCTTTGTGAATGTCGACTCCCTTCTCTGGCATGTCTGTTCGACCCTTTGCAACCACTTCCCTTGAAGATAAGCTCATCCTTCCACCCTTTTAGGAGGCTCCTTCTCCTACATATACTTTCACCATTACCATGAGCAGCTAGTTAGACATAGCTTGGATTGTATAGAGCTTATAGTGCTCAGATTGCTGCTACTATAGGTATTTGGTGTGCTAGGTGTGGAAGTGATTGATTGCTTAGGGAAGGTTGTTTTGTGTTGCTTGTATGTGAGAGAGAGTTGTTTGTCTTGGGAGAATCATCCTCAAAGGTGAATGCTTGAGATACATGCTGACTGGCCCCTCCTGAGAAGGTTACCGACGTCAGAACATTTGGTTGTACTCTTCTCTATTATGATTAATAATAGATGACTGCTATTATTGTTCCATTCTCATTTGTACTTGCAATGGTTAAATGTGAATTACATCTTTTCTGACTGATGTATGGTTGCTTTTACTAGATTTCACGCTTGCGTTTGTTTCCTCTTCGTGTGTGCAGGTATCTATTCGCGGAGATCGGGGAGGATTGTGACCAGCCAAAGCGAAGAAGCGAAGGCAACATCTCTTCGTCAAACGACAGCGCTGGAATCCAAGTAGGTGCTCTTTACCTCTTGTTTAATTGTAATTAGGAACATGCATAGCAGCATTGTTTGATTGTTGCTAGACCCTTGCTGGGCTAGTAGGGATCGCCTCTATCCGTAGAGGGGATTTACCTCATCAACTAAGTTCCCCAGTGGAGTCGCCAAATTGTTGATGAGGTAAATCCCCTCTACGGATAGAGGCGATCCCTACTAGCCCAGCAAGGGTCTAGCAACAATCAAACAATGCTGCTATGCATGTTCCTAATTACAATTAAACAAGAGGTAAAGAGCACCTACTTGGATTCCAGCGCTGTCGTTTGACGAAGAGATGTTGCCTTCGCTTCTTCGCTTTGGCTGGTCACAATCCTCCGCGATCTCCGCGAATAGATACCTGCACACACGAAGAGGAAACAAACGCAAGCGTGAAATCTAGTAAAAGCAACCATACATCAGTCAGAAAAGATGTAATTCACATTTAACCATTGCAAGTACAAATGAGAATGGAACAATAATAGCAGTCATCTATTATTAATCAGAATAGAGAAGAGTACAACCAAATGTTCTGACATCGGTAACCTTCTCAGGAGGGGCCAGTCAGCATGTATCTCAAGCATTCACCTTTGAGGATGATTCTCCCAAGACAAACAACTCTCTCTCACATACAAGCAACACAAAACAACCTTCCCTAAGCAATCAATCACTTCCACACCTAGCACACCAAATACCTATAGTAGCAGCAATCTGAGCACTATAAGCTCTATACAGTCCAAGCTATGTCTAACTATCCAAAAACTAGCTGCTCATGGTAATGGTGGGAGTTTATATAGGAGAAGGAGTCTCCTATAAGGGTGGAAGGATGAGCTTATCTTCAAGGGAAGTAGTTGCAAAGGGTCGAACAGACATGCCATAGAAGGGAGTCGACATTCACAAAGCTAACAACCGAGCCTGGAGTAATCTGGAAGGTTGGCTGTTTGAACAAATTCGCCCAAACTGGATCAGCGCGGATTATGAGGCAACTGACGCGATGTCGCCGCGTCCACATAACTAGGACAGTCATGTCAGCGCGGAAGAACATGGGAAAGGCGCGCTGGCGACCAGCGCAGAAAAGTGATGTCCTTCCGAGCTGGCAGCGCGCGGGATACACTATGGAGCGCCAGTCATCGCGGGTATTTTTCAAACAGACGCGTTGATGAACAAAACTTTGGATAAATGGGTTTTTGGGCCAGTTCAGGAAGCAGGAACTTGGTGATTGTGAATTCTGGGCACAGAAGGGTGACTGACAGGGAGGCAGTGACAAATTACTGTGTAACAGGTACAGTGTGAGACTTTTGATCCAGTTCTTGATCACAGTTTGCAGCACAGTTCAGGGATTTAGGCCGAGCAAGTGATAATCATTAATTAAATCATAGGGGTAGATCTAAGGAGGTTACTAGAGCCACCACAAGGGCAATTAGAGATTTTGTAAATCGATTGTTTAGTTCATAAACAAAACCCAGAGATAGACTGAAGCAGCATTGATATACTCTGCACTTGCATAGCAAATGCAGTTTGAAGGCTAGCTGGATTAACATCAGGCTCCGTCTATAAGTTTATAAAGCAAACAAATATAGACAATCAAACAATCTATTCGCTCCCCAGTGGAGTCACCATTTTGTTATCGGGAAATCTAGTGTCTATGTAGAGCTGCTAGTCCCACTAAGACTGGTAGCTATCTTAGAAACAAACAAACTAAAACTACTTTCGTTTTCCTTTATGAGAAGTAGACAAGAGGGGAAAAAAGGAGACCAACCTCTGTCTTGCGCTTGGTTCCTTGCTTGATTCCTCTCCCTTCTGATAGATCTTTGCCACTCGCTTCCTCATATACCCAGCTTCAAAGAGCACCTGTGGAATCAAAGCAGCATAACACTATCCAAGAACAGAGATCCACTATCATAAACAATATAGGACCAGATATATATTGACCACACAAATGCATATATCATCAATCATATAAGAATGTGGAAAAACTTCAATAGATTTATTAATAATCAAGAATAGCAAAGAGGATTACAACCAGTTGTTTTGACCCAACGTCATCCTCTCAGCAAGAAAGCCCTTCTTCACCTCATGAAAAGCTTAGATCACCCAACACTATGATGTTACACCAAGAAACCAGCAGCACTTCCTTACAAGATACAAAATTCCAACCTCTAGACCTATGGGATGAGGGATCCATATATAGATGTTTGCAAGGGGGGTGAGTCAGCCTCTGAGATTTGATTAGTGTCCTCTCTCTGATAGTTCTTGATTCCACTTGGAGATTGATGATCTCTTACTCATCCCTGGGCGAATGCAGAGAGGCAAGTGTCACAGGAGAAGTTTCTGGAAGATTCCATGATCTTCCACCTCACAAATTGACCCTGCCATTTGTCCACTCTCACCCATTGCACCCCATAGAGGGGCTTTTCAGTATGCATCGCACCTCCCGTGTCCATTTAGGTGGGATGTAGTGCACATTGACCATGGAGCAGGTGAGATGGTCTAGTTTTGACCAGTTCTGAGTAGTTTTTCATGGAGAACTTCTGGGAGATGATGTAATCAGATGACCTTGTTCTTTTAGGGGTTGGAACAACACTTTTAGGGACTTAGGAGCCCTTGGTTTATGGACATTTATGATTGGGGTTGCAGTGCCCAAAAATGTCTATAACACTCCGTGAAGTATGTGGAGTGCGAATTGTAAATGAGTCTAATCAAAGGGTTGTCCACCCAAAAAGAACGTAAAATAATAGGAGGTAAGTCAGCTTACCCATGGTTCGCGGACCATGGGAATGTATAATAGAGCGAGGCTCTATAGGTAGAAAGTTAGCTCTTTGATATGTAATTTTGGATCTGATATGTAATGGGTTTTTGAGAAACGAAGTCTGTAAGCGTCTATAAGTTTGAGTCAATGGGGTTGGTAGGCAGGTAGAGGCTCTGCAGCTGTGTGTACAAAGGCCTAGTAGAGTCCACAGCTGTGTGCGTGGACCCCTGCAGCTGAGTGCGCAAGGCAGAACTGGATGTATTGGTGAAAGAAGTGAATAAAGATAAGTTGATTATGAAATTCTGTGTTAAATCTGAATTATTGCATATTTAGTAAATTTGTAGTTAATATAACTATTTGAACTATGTGCCTATGCTTATGGTAGGACTTTTTATCTTTTCTAACTGCGCGAACTAGGTATTTCTGTTAAATGTTTGCTTAAAGACCATAAAAAGTAGATCTAGCCCATAAATAGTGCATTAATATGTATTAAGGAATTTTCTGGATCTAGGTCTACATGGGGAAGAGTAGCGCGAAGTTGCTGAATGGTGTGCAAACCTTCCAAACCACATCAAGACATCCCAAGGGTGCGGAAACCTAGTTCTAGCACCCTCCCCTGCTACCTCAAGTGAAACCTCGGTCTGCACTCTACACGCTGTTGCCGAAAGGGCCGGTAGCTACAGGATTTGTTTCGCTAAATAACTCTTCCGAACTTGGGTTAGGCCCCTATAAGCCAACACTCCTCCTACCAGAAACCTTGGGGGATGGGGAAACTATTCAGGCTAGCTTAATCAAATTGTTTCCATGTTGGATATTCATATATTTGGATGTGATTGGTAGATCAGGTGTTCTAGTAATAACATGGAATCTATATTTTATAAAATAGGTTAGTTCCTAGGGAATTTATTTGGTATTGGGGCTCTCCTTACTCTCCCTATAAAATAGGGTAGTTCCTGGGAAAAAGACATCTACCTTCTTAGCAAGCAACATAATTTTTGTGGGAGAATTAATTTTTTCCATTAGTCTAGCTGAAATTTTGGGGCCTAGGTGAAAACTAAATCCCAATATAGATTTTTTTCTCTACCTACCTTAGGGATCATTTTCATATTGACGTAGATCCTTTGAAACTAAAGCCTACCAAGAGGAATAATAAAATATGAATAGAAAGGATTTCTAAAACATTGGACTGATTTTCCTAGCAGAGTAGCTCATGGATGACATTCCACTTATTTAACAATGGATTATGGAGGGTAGTGGCTCATTTCACTCTCCTTCCTTTCTGGAGCTAAAAGGTCATGGAGGGAAACCTTGTAGCACGTTCTATTTAGAAATCAATAGTATTATGAATTAGGGTTGATTTCCCTGCCATTGTAACTACTTATGAATTTATTGAATTTATTATTATTATTACTTTATCTGATTTAATGAAGCAATTCCCAAAATATAAATCTGGAATATCACAAGAAACAAAGAACATAATATATAGGGTCTCCAAGATAGGTCCAAAACCCCACAAGGGGGAAAACCTAGAAAATATTTTCTTCTCCTAGAATTAGATCAAAGTGAAAAATTGAAGACCCAAATCCAACCTCTAAGAGGCCAAAAAAATCCCCCCAAATTCTACCCGTCATGATAGAATCCATCGATTTAAGTCACATGATATCACACTAATCTCAACCACATAAAATCATATACAACATAAAAATCACATATGTTTCATATGTTCTATTTCCCAGGAAACTGAACGAGGGTGGCATGAGTGAGGGTGGGGGTGTTTGTACACCCCATCATGGAAAATTATTTCAATAATCAGGTAGAGACATATGTAATGTATCAAGAAATCAAAGAGGTGATTCTTCACATATAGTCAAGCACCTTTGTTAATTCAATTTTCAAAAATATTTTCTATTCTATGAACTAAATTTAGAAGTACCAAGATGTTCATATATTGAGACAAAATAACTAATGGTTTGACTCGATAGAAAATCATGTCACACAATAAGAAGAAGGAACATTAACTATTAATAAGAGGTGTATCTCCTTCCAAATCCCTTTTATGGTTATCAAAGGAAAGTATCAAATAAAAAAGGGTTACACACGATCAAACTTGGAAAATAGAAATTACAGGAAATAATTTTAATACTTCCCATGTACCTCCCTCACACTCAAATCCCTCACCCATTGAACCTATGATAGAAATCATTGTATTAGGTTTACATGATGTGGGTTTAGTTCAATTCTTAGATTCCAATTTTCATGTTGGAGGCCAACCCCAATTTTCAATGAGAGAGAATATATGGACTGAGATTAGGTTGCAATAATTAGGATAAATAGGGCATACATAAAATGAGACTAGACTTCACCGATAGGTTGCTTATACTCCTAAAGTAGGCTTCATTTACCATAGAGGATAGGCTTCACAATAGGTTAAATTCACCACTCCAAAAACCACAATATTTGGCCACATTTTCCACTTTAAAAGCACACAATTAGGGTGCATATATTTTCAAGAGAATGCCACATATAACCTCTGAAATATTCTGTAAACATCTACATTTTTAGGCCGCAATAGAAGTCCATATTAGGCTGGAGACATGCCACAATTAGTTCCACAAGGATGGGTAGGTTGACTTGACTATTATGAGTCTGACATCAATTTTTCTCATAATAATATTTAAATATATTCTCCGTAATGATTGGTTTCCCAAATTTCTTCCACATTAAATAATAATGAGAATAGTGCCAACCACATCAATATAATATTTATTTGTTCTATTTTAATTCTTGTTTTGGGCTAAAATGGGCTTGTTTTGGGGTAGATGGGTTTCTCATGGGACATGCATCGCATAGTTGTCCCAAATTCTCAACAAATCATCTCGTCTACTTGGTTGGGGCAACAACCCCATTATCTAGTCATCATATGCATGTAAAAACATGATAAATTTTTATAATTCTCCATAAAAATATATACACTTGGGAATAAGAACTATGATTTTATGGATGGATGTGCTGTAAAATAATATTGGCCCTTAAACATGCTTGAAGGACATAGCAAAATGGAAAATTTTAACTCTAGTTTATTTCTTTCCCTAAACTCATATTTATATTTATATAAATTTCTTGGTAATTATTTAAAATAAGAAACATTTTCATATACATATATATACACACATACATACACACAAACTTAAAAAAAAATTGAGGAAATACATGCTCTTAGTCTTATATATATAAGGTGTCCCATGTTATCTTTAATATATATATATATATATATATATATATATATATATATATATATATATATATATATATATATATAGAGAGAGAGAGAGAGAGAGAGAGAGAGAGAATATTTTCATTTTCATTTATTTTTTGTTTTCTCTCAATGGTTAGTAAATCAAAAATCAAAAAATATTTCACACTAATTTTACTTTTATAAATATAATAATGGTTATATAATTTCTTTCATACATATTTATTAATAAAAAATAATAGAATTTTAAGTAATTTTTATATGCATGTTATTCCATTATTCCATTGACCTTATTCAATTAAATGTAGAACTTTATACTTGTAAATTGGATCTAGTTTCTATTGGTGGTTGGGAGAAACTATTGTGATATGTTAGACACCTTATCGTGGGTGATTTAATCCATATTTTGTAAGTAAGTAAATAAGGGAAATATGAATAGTTAGAATAGGAACTAATCTTGGAATATGAAACCAAAAATCATTTTTTTAATGTTATATAGGTCTTTCCACATCAATACAAAACTCATCCAATTTGAGAGTTACCATCCTAGACTGATATGGTATCAAAGAAAAGTTTAGGAGTTATGCCCAACTCTTTGTAACCCCTTTTTCTACAATATTTTAGTGTGTCATCTCTTCCATTTTTCTACCTAAAATATGTGCTCCCCATACCACTAACATTACTGGACACTTCTCGTCCCCTTGCACTCTTTTATTACCACCCTTGAGAATCCACATGAAGTCTCTCCCTAGATCGATATGGATTCCTTTATTTGCAAACTAGGATATCCTTTCTATCTACCACAACTCTACACTCATTCACTCTAAAACTATACACTCCATTCGCTAAATTTAGGGAAATTGATACCTTTACTCCAAATATAGTTGCATCCTTAAAAAAATAACTATGCATGCCTTATATTTGCTTATTCCTCATTTTCCCTACAAAATTTGGTGTAGGTGACAGTAAGGAGTTGCAAATTTTAATGAAATTATGTGTAAACATTTTTACTAAACTCTAATTTATTTACTCATTCCTATTTGTACCTTTATGGTGAGACCTTGCAAAATCAATAATAGGCAATGAGTGTTTCAGTCTGTTATTTCCCAAACTTCGACATTCAAGGCTTGATAATTGTCATCATTGTGTGACTGTCATTAAGGAATTCCATGTGGCTTGTAAGAAGAAAGGGGAGATAGTAGTTATCTCATCATTATGTTTTGGTGTCCAATTTCAGATTTGTGCAAGTAAAATTTTGTGCTTCACTCTACATTAAAGAAAAGGACAATATGTATCTACAATGGAAACTTGGTGACTATGAATTAGAGTATTTTTCCCAAATAACCAAGATCCATATGTATTTATTATTGGTGAAATAAGGAAAAAATTAACTTATTAATAATCCTTTTGCTTAGTGGAATTTAAATTTGATTTTTGTGATTATTTAAATAAAATAGATCATTGCACTCAAGATGTATAGAGACAACAAATTATATTAGGTTGACAACATCTCCAAAATTTAGTTTGTTTCTTATAGAGATATTTTTTTCCACTTAAGATTATTGTTGCAGAGATTTTATTAATTAGGCTTCAACTTAAGAATTTTTTGAATATGAATTCTCTCATATCCATTTCTAGTGTGGTACTAATTAGCAAGGATAACTGTCTGGAATGGTCTAGAAATATCAACTACACTCTCCCTTTTAATTACTTATGGAATGAGTCTTTTAAGGAGAGGATGAAAACACTCACACTAAGCCCACATAAGATAAAGAGTTATCCATTTGTGAGAACAAAAACAAAAATCCCTATTCCATGATTATTTATTTTGTAAGTGGAGATGTGAGTCACAATATAGTTTCAATTACAAATTATTATGGTGCATTGAACAAGTTAAAATATCTATATGAATCACACTTAGAATTGAAATTTGTTTAGGTTATGGTCAAACTCTTCAACCTTGAATTGAAATATCACGAGCCTCTAGCCCTAACCTCTGAAATTAGAGTGAGCATGCATGATGTAGATGCCACTACAACTAAGATGAAAATTCCTTTCATATCCTCTGTAAAGAGTTTCTATCCTACATATTCCAATTATCTCAAATCGCTACAGACTAACAAGCAACTAAAATCCATTACTTTTAACACCTTGGTAGAGAAGTTAGAATGGGAGAAAGCATTTGAGAAAATGAAAACATCAACTTAGACCCATGGAAAAGAAATGTGCCTTTATTAGAAAGGGAATAATTGTTCACATGTCCTAAAAGAAGAGGCAGTAGAAGATGACATGGACAAAACAAATTCTAATGTAGGGGGGTAAACACCATCAAGTAAAATATATGATATTCACTGCATTCACTGTAACATAGACGAACATGATGAATGAACATGTAGAATCTCTAGAGAGAGAACCAAAGATATTAAAAACCAAAAAGGAAGATAAATGTAAAACATCAAATCCAGCTAAAGGTAAATCACATGAATCTTCTCATTATATTGTTTCTCGTTGCAATATTTGAGTAACTAAAGATCTGTTCCACAATTATTTTCTTCATGGAGAAATGCATGGTTACTTGATACAAATGAAACATGTCATATAACCTTTCAAAAATACTTCTTTGAGGACCTCCATGAAAAAATAGATGGACCAATGTATTATGAAAACAAGTCAATTATCAAGCCCTCGGGACTTCAAACCATTAGGCTTAAACTTCCTAAACTTCCTGAATTTATTTTGCATGATGTACTATACCTTCCAAAGCTACATATAAATCTATTGGCTCACATTCATATTCATCAACAAGGTCACTCCATTCATATGTTGGATGGAAAAATTAGAGATAAGGAAATCATTTTACAATACAATTGTCTTGACTAGAGTAGAGGAGAAAATATAGTTGAGAACATCTACTAATTCACATAACTCTCCATACCTTTTATTATGACTAAGAAATTATCACTTAGACATTTCTATCTAGGTGGATCGAACTACACCATGTAGATTTAATTTTACCATAGTAAAATCGATTTGACTGTGTAAATTAATTTATTAAACCACTTGATTACACCAATATGACAAGGCACCTGCTCAATTTGTGAATGAGTCCCAACCCAAAGCATCTACCAAGCCTCTTTCATCACCCAATGGTACCTGATAGATCCCTCAACCTAAGGTTGAGGTAGTACCCAATATCCTTAAAGGTATGTTACGTCAAAATTTTTCTTCTGTCAAAGTCACCCATACATATAGCATAGTAAATGACTTGGCATAGTCTCCTATTGCTATGTCAATGCTAGAAATTATGCAGATGTGCCCATCACAACAAAAAGATATACTATATTCTCTAGGTTTCATGGATCCTCAAAATGACTAGATGATTTTCTTTCATTTTCACAAGTCAGATAACCCTCCCTTACCTTCATCTGTTGCTTTCCAAATTCCAATCTCCATTCAAAACACCATTTTCCAATAGTGTATCATTGATGAATGCACATACACTTTTGTGATGGACACCAGTGTTTGGAAACAACTTGGATCCCCTAACATATTTCTTCCCACCATCACTTTGCATGCATGGGATGGTCATCCTTCATTGCTCCTTGGCTTATACCGCAACTACCCAGTCACAGTTGCTGGGAAGACTGTCTATATTGATATTGAAGTGATTAGTGCTCTCGTTGACTATAACATCCTCCTGGGTCGTATCTATACTTACACCATGTAAGCGGCTACATTTGCGGTTCATCGTAAGATGTGATTTCCAGAGAGTGGAAAGATCGTCACAAAAGATCAGTTGAAATGCTATGATCCAAAAACCCAGACTTCTCTTCTGAGCAGCATTTCTTCCATGGCTGAAATTAAGACTATCTCATTTGTCTCTCCAGGAGTATATAAAGATTCCTATTTACTTGGTGGTTACTATGGCCCCTCGCCTACTCCTTTTGAGCCTATCTCATCGAGTGTTTGTATTTTCCAAGAATCGCGGGCTCCCCACAAACTGGCTACTATGCCTTCACAACAGTCTGCACCTTCACAACTTTCTCTGCCTTACTTAACTCCACCTACTGGCTAAACTCATCAAGGATCACTTCCTTTCTCTAGCATCTCTCCTAACCCATTTCTTCCCATAACCATTCCCCCAAGACTTAACCATTGAGGAGCAATCCCTCCAAGCCACTATCCTTTTAGTTAGACACCCTCCTTTTTCCCACCTCCTAGAGTCTATTCTACACCAATAATGGCTACATTGAGCCTACCCAATATTACCTTAGGGATCCTAGTGTGATACATCAATCCTCCCCAAGCACTCCACCAAATTAATGGAAACCTTACACTAATTTGACTCAGGTTCAACCGATTTCTCCTACCCCTACCTTCGCTTAAGTTCCTCGGAAACCTCAAAAAGAACCTAATCTCGTTACTAAATCATCTGGTGATGGGGGCAGAGCCTGAAACAAGGGAACCAAAGATAAGGCTCCCCTAAAACTTTAACTCCTACTAAACTATCAAAGCCTCTTCCTCCTTGTGCTTTGTGTGATGTTTTCAATCATGCTATAAATAAATGTCATTAACTCCCTCCTGTTAAGGATGTGGTCACTGATACCTTCCCTGATTCTAACATTCCTAGCACCCATGTTACCTTACCTGATTCAGTTAAGAATATTTGATCATTACGCACAAACCATCGTTGTGCTTTGTGTGATAACTATGGCCACTATTCCCATCACTCTCCCCGTCTCGAATATTTTCCTGATACACTTCAAGCGCTTCTCGAATTAGAGGTCGCTCGTAATGGATCCACCTCTCCTTTACATCCATTATGATCCCTCCCCCTGATGTCAAGAGGACAGATAGTTTTGCTCCTATTCTCTACCTATTGTCATTCATGAGATCGTTACATGAAAACTCCCCAAACGTTTCTTTTCATACTTCTGTTGAACCTTCCTCATCAATCACATATGTCTCAGCATTGGTAGATATTCCATCTACTAGTCATCTACCTCCCACTTTTGACAATTCGTATGTGAACCTTATCCCTTATGAAAAGGCTTCAGGTAGCTCTTCACCATCATTTGGTATTTTTTCCTCTAGTCCACCATTCTTCCATTCTGATGAAGACATTATGGAGGAAATGACTACCCCTGATTATCCTTCAGATGATATGCACCATCATGTGTACTTCCTTCCATAGAAAACCCATGACCAATATGATGTGGAGTCCAAAGGCTTCAACCATAGTGAGGTCGATTGGTTTAACCAACCCTTACTTCGAACCCATGAATTCGAACCACATCCACCTTGTGGCCATTACATTACCACTTAATGTTTGGGTAAAGGGGCATCCACTTTTTAGAGTCTGGGAGAAGTAATTCTCGCCAACCCTCCTAGTGTATCTGATAGTGTCAACTTTGCTACCATTATTTTCCCCATTTAGAAGAACCTCTAGAGTCTCATATCACTTTAGATCACTCTTAGGATGATCCACTCACTCATCCCTCCATCTTACCTCAACAACTGAATTCCTTAGACATTGTTGTTGTTCAACCACCATGTTTTCTAGGTCAACATCAGTTCATTATATCTAAAGCTACCCTTTGGTATAGTATCAGCATGTGTGCGAAAACAAAAATTCAGTCCATTTGATTCTTATGTCAAGTGCCAAATGAGATTGGTAATCCACCATTTCCTTTCTCTAACTGTATATATCAACTCTTCTCATAAGAAGATATCCATAAGCAAATGGAGAACCACATCATAAAAATGTGTTTGGAGTCCACTACTCTAAATAGATCCAATATGACAATAGCATACTCCATTCATTCATACATGACTGGAGGCACATATGCCCTGACATTTCCTCATCGTCCTTTGGAGGATCTTGTGTTAGCTATCCTAAGATGCTTGAATCCCTTATTCAAACACTTGGAACACAATGGCACTCCAAAAACTCCTTCTACTAGGGGGCATCAATCCCACCTCTGCATATGAGATCACTCCCCTCCATCACATATGATAGGGGGTAGTATCCCATGATTGGGGGCATGATGGTTCCCCCTAGCCACTTTCTCACTTGATCAACATAAGTCTCAACCTAGGTCCCAATGATCTAGTTATGTTATATTATCCTTTGATTCCTTAGATATTTTTTCGTACCAGCCTATTCGGTGAGCCATATACACTTCACATATTGTAGATGCTTGATACCATATATTAAAAAACTCTACTCTAAGTGATGCCACATTTAACACCTGGTCCCCATGTTTGACTTGCTGGTTAGGGATGAGCCTATACTTTCTCAATAGTTCATTCATGTATCCCTTTCTTACCTTCATTCTTAACCAGGAACCATTCTTCTAAGAAGCATTGAGGCCATATTTAGACAAGTTAGGCCACCTACCTGAAAGTCATAGATTCTCATTCTGATGGTCAATTTGTTTGCTATGATCTCTAGAAGGTTTAGGGCCTTCTCCTCCTATCCAAATTTTCGACTGCTCAATATGCAAATGAATTAGATTTTGAGGAAAAAAAGCCCTTTTATAGGAAAATCCAAGTTTTTTTGTCGCCCACTGAGACCAAATTTTAGCTCCATTTGACGAATTTCCAGCGCAATTAGAAAGCTCTCACCGAGTTCTATAATGGGTCTCTCTTTGTGTTTGGTAATTTGAACCTTCACTTGGAAGCCATTTTTCCCCAGGAGGTCTCACGTTGCCACCTTTTAAAACTGAATCTCTTCATTTCAAACAACCGTACTCTGGTACCAATTTACCTTGATACTGGTTGACTCACGTGTTGATTTTCCTCAAGAGTAAAAATCATTTACTCATGTTTTCATGGTCCCCACCAGGCCTCCTCCACATGGCTGCATCATTGAGTCACCCTTATTAAAGAATCCATGATGCGTCACCTTTCTACTTATGAAGTCTATTCTAAGTCCCCATTGAGTCCAGTTACATTGTTTCATTCGTTGTCATGCCTCATTTCTTCCATTTTATTTATATTTGGTCTCCAATCCTTCTTCTTTGTCTTTATCGAGCCCCCATTTGAGTCATCGACCATCCCCTTTGGAATCGAGTTAGTCGCTGCTAGGTCAACCACTTTATTATGCTCTGACAATGGAAGTCGTCAGTCCACCATCCTTCTTCTTTCCTTCCATCATTATCCCTATTATTAGTCCATACAATCACTCTAATATATTCCCTCGTGCCTTTTTTAAGGATCATCATTGCCTTATATTTGGTGGGCTCTCTTCTTTCAACCTTAGCACATTTATTCCAAAATATTAGTCTAGAGGGAGGTGTAACCTGGTTCTGGCTTCCATATTTTTTCGGTGTCTCGGATCTGGCAAAGGGAATCAGTAGTTCCCTTTGACTTGGTTGCTTCTTACATGCTTGACTTCAACTCCTTATCAAATGATTCAGATTCATACACTTGATGGTTCGGTGATCCAGAAGATTGTCCCAGTTATTCCCCAGTGTGTGTGAGATGTTTCAAACCTCATGAGGGGGTGCCCCTTTAGGTAGCCCCCCACATGGCCAAATTACCATAAATGTTGATCCAGCCTTTGATGCAGTTCCACAGATTTGATCGGTTCGGTTTCCACTGCTTGCATCCCCCAAAACATGCATGTCTCTTCCAGATGATCCATTCAAACATTCATACCCCTTTCTGTTCAGTGGGGCTTCCTTGATTTTGATCCCCCCCACCCATGTCAGCTTGAGGGGCATTATATCTCATTTTCTTAGATGTTATTGTCTTCAGTCCCAACTTATGTTTTTCGAGGCGCAGTATGTACATGAGATATGTTGTATTATTTTCTAGCTAATTGATGCCAGTGTATCATGTATCATGTATCATGTACTTTACAACTCAATCCCACATTGTTGTGCTTACCATTATTCTTTGTACTCAATTATCTTGATGGGTATGGGTATGCCTCCCTCGCCTCATTTGGGATCATGTACTACCACATAACAGGAGACTTGTATCAATATTATAGGTCTCACCACCTCCATTATTTGCCCATCCTTGATTTTCTTCAGATCTCTCTCTCTCTCTCTCTCTCTCTCTCTCTCTTACCCCGCTTTCAGCGCCTCGTACCGAAAGGATCACTTCCTTCTTCTAGTACCTCTCCTAACCCATTTCCACCTGTAACCATTCCCCCAAGGCTTAACTATTGAGGAGGAGTCCCTCCAGGCCATTGTCCTTTTAGTCAGATCCCCTCCTTACTCACAGCTCCTGGAGTCTATTCTATACCCGTAATGGCTACGTTCAATCTATCCAATATTACCTTAGGGATCCTAGTCTAACACATCTATCCCCCCTAAGCACTCCACAGAATTATTTGAAACCTTACACTACTTTCACCCTAGTTCAACCGGCGGTTCCTACCACTACCGTCGCTTATGTTCCTAAGAAACCTCAACAAGAGCCTACTCCCATTACCAAATCATTTAGTGAGGGGGCGAAGCTCTAATGAAGGGAACCAAAGAAAAGGCTCCCTTGAGACTACAACTCCTACTAAACTACCAAAGCCTCTTCCTCCTTGTGCTTTCTGTGATGTTGCCAATCATGCTATCAATAAATGTTGCTAAATCCCTCATGTTAAGGATGTGGTCACTGATACCTTCCATGATTCTAACATTCCTGAGTTCCATGTTACCTTACCTGAGGTAGCTAAGAATATATGATCATTAGGCATAAACCACCCTTGTGCCTTGTGTGATAACTATGGCCACCATTCCCATCACTCTCCCCATCTAAAAGATTTTCATGGTACACTTCAAGTGCTTCATGAATCACAGGTCACTCGTAATGGGTTCACCTCTCCTTCACACCCATTTTGATCCCTCCCCCTGATGTCGAGAGGACAGATAGTTCTTCTCCTATTCTCTACATATTGTCATTCATGAGATCGTTACATGGAAACTCCACAAAGTTTATTTTCGTTCTTTTGTTGAACCTTCCTCATCAAGAATATATGTCTCAACATTGGTGGATGTTCCATCTACTATTCATCTATCTCCCACTTTTGACAATGCATATGTGAACCTTGTCTATCATGAAAAGGCTTCATGTAGCTCTTTGCCATCATGTGATATTTCTTCCTCCAGTCCACCCATATTCCATTTTGATGAAGACATTATGGAGGACATGACCACCCCTAGTTATCCTTTGGATGATATGTACAATTGTGTGTACTTCCTCACACAGAAAACCCATGACCAATATGATGTGGAGTCCAAAGCTTTCATCCATAGTGAGGTCAATTGGTTTAACCAACCCTTGCTTCGAACACATGAATTCTAACCACATCCACCCTGTGGCCATTAAATTAGCACTTAGGTTTGGGTAATGGGGCATCCACTTTTAAAAGTCCAGGAGAAGTAATTATCCCCAACCCTCCTAGTGCATTTGATAGTGTCGACTCTAGTACCATTATTTTTCCACATTTAGAAGAACCTCTAGAGTATCATATCACTTCAGATCACTCTTGGGATGATCCACTTGCTCATCCATCCATATTTCGTCATCAACCCAATTCCTTAGACATTGTTGATGTTCAACTGCCATATTTTCTAGGCCAACATCAGTTCATTATATCTGAAGCTACCCTTTGGTAAGTAACACCATGTATGCGAACACAGAAATTCAGTCCATTTCATTCATATATCGAGTTCCAAATGAGATTGGTAATTCACTATTTCCTTTCTCTAATTGTATTTATATACTCTTCCCATAATAAGATATCCATAAGAAAATGGCGAACCACATCATCAAAATGTGTTTGGAGTCCACTACTCTAAATATATCCAGTATGACAATAGCATACTCCATTCATCCATACATGATTGCGGGGCACATATGCCCCAACATTTCCTCATCATCCTTTGGAGGATCTTGTGTTAGCTATGCCGAGATGTTTGAATCCCTTATTCAAACACTTAGAACACAACACTAGTACAAAATGGCTAATTAGTTACTAAAAAAATGACTAAAATTTGCATATTAATTACCATTTTTTAGTCGGTTACCAATAGTAGTTAATTTACAGTATCTTATAACACTACCAACTTTTAGTTGTTTTTAGCTTCGTCATTAATTTGTTTTTATCATCTAGTAGTATATTTAGTCATAAATTTGGTCATTGATTTAGTCATTGATTTAGTCATTAATTGTCACAATTAATGACCAAATATACAATGAAATGTATTACTATATGATCACCCTGGAAAACCAATTAATGACCAAATAAATATGACCAAAATGTTGGTCGCATTATAAGATATTGTAAATTAGCTACTAATAGTCATATATATGCAAAATTTAGTCATCACTTGAAATCAATTAATGACCAAAGAAATATGACTAAATTTTGGTCATGATATGAGATACCGTAAATTAGCTACTAATAGTCACATATATGCAAAATTTAGTCATCACTTGAAACCAATTAATGACCAAAGAAATATGAATAAATTTTGGTCATCTTATAAGTTATTGTAAATTAACTACTAATAGTTGTATATATGTGAGTTTCAATGGAACATCTTCAAGGAATAAGCGAGGACATGGAAGGCGCGTGCATCCTGACCTAGCCACCATTACTGCCTCCTGCGGCTCCCCTGCTTGGCAGCCACCTGTTGCTGAGCTCTCCTTGGCACTGCTCTATCCCCTCAGTGATCCTCTTTCTTCTGAAATGTTCATTGTTAGAAAATTATATATTGCGGAGCAATGGAACACATAAAATATTACAGAAATATAAACATAGAAAACGCACAAAACAAGAGAGACACAGATATACATGGTTCACCCAGTTTGGGCTACGTCCACCCCGAATAGCCAGTCCTTCCTTTTTATTATCCATCAAAATGAAGAGACACAACCTACAACAAATCCACTGTAATATCCTTTGTTTTCTCTCACAGTCTCACCTCTCTGTTTCTCGCTCACCCTGAATACACATCTATCACACAGCCTCAAATACAATACCCTCGTACAAAGAGAGGGGTTTCCTTCTAGGGCAAAAAACCCTAAACAAACATAAGTTCTACCGTCAGATCATCCGTCTAATGAACAGCCCAGATTGACTAGAAATTACTATACTTTTACAAGGCAATTTTACATTTGTTTTTAGCTTCGGGGGCACTGCCCCCGAGCCCCCGTCGGGGGACCGCTGGCCCCCGGACCACCGCGGGGGGGACGTGTCCCCCCCGCGTGGAGGGGTGTACAAAACTTCCTGGGGTATACATCCGACTGAAACAAAGACCTATGAATAATCATGCTCCACACACAACACTCATGTCTGCGCGATGTTCCTCCTTCGCCCTTTGCAACCTCATGTTGTTCCCTTACTCGGCAACCTCGTGCTGCTGAGCCCCTGCTGCGCACTCTCTTGACCTTCCTCGGCTCCCATGGCCCCTCCAGACTTCTCACTGGAGCAGGGCGATCCCCAGCATGCATTCTCTACTCTCGTCAAATCTCTCCCACCACAACGGCCTCACCCAGCAATATCGAAGTTTGTCAAAAAGCTGGACATTCTCCAAGAAGTTAATCTACCTCTAGCCATTCCTTGCATGGAAGACCTCTCTCTTGTAGAAAAAGGTTTCATCGGCCAATTCACGGGCCTCTGGCCATCTCCAAGAACTGTGCAACGTTGGGTTAAAAGAAATTGGTCCTACAAAATATAAGGTAAAATCTCCATCATATTTTGTGGAAATGGGTACTTTACCTTCCACTTTGAATCTAAAGAAGACAAGGATTTAATCTTCAGGAATGGGCCTTACTTCATGGACTCCAAAGGACTATACTTAAACAAATGGACCCTGGATTTTGATCTGGAACTGGATGTCCCCAATGTTTTCCCTGTCTGGGTCAGACTCCCTCATCTTCCTCTTCACTGCTAGGGAGATGACTTGATTCATGCTATTGGAAACGTTATAGGCAAGTACATAGATCGCAATGAGCCAAAGGATAATATGCAAGCATGCGCGTGCATTTCTGTGGAAGTGGATCTCAGCAAAGGCCTACCGGAAGCCATCAAACTCAAAGTGGATGATTGAAGCCATATTCACTAGCTTGATTACGAGCAAATACCATTCAAATGTAAGGTATGCCACAAATATGGCCACTTTGCCAATCGTTGTCCCTCTCTTGCTAATGATGAAAATGACCCATAAGAAGAATAGTGGGAAATAGTAAAAAAAAAGAAGTCGGCTCCCTCAGCTAAAGCACCGCTAGAATCTGAACCCCTTGCCTCTAAGATTTCCCACCCCTCCTCATGCTCCCCTCCCTCATCCTCCCTTCCTTCTCTCTCCCCTCCCCTGCCCCCTTCTACCTCCAATCCCTTCTCGGTTTTATCTAATGCTCCACATTTGGAACCCTCGCATCTTCCCACGATTCATTCAACTACCTATGATCCTTCCCTTCCTCTGGTTATCCCTTCCCAATCTTCCCTTGAACCCCCCCTGCCCCTCTCCAGACTCACTAGGAGCTCATACCAAGACCATGGAGCCTCTAGCAACTCTCTTAAGAAACCTGGCCCAGGCAGAAAATCTGCAAAACACCGATATGAGACTGCCAAAAAGGACATAGCAATGGGCACTCGAAGCCCTATTGAATCTTACATCTTAGGACAGCATGATAAGGAGAAAACTCATAAGGATTAAGGGGGGCGAGCACCTCTCTGTACACCACTCTCCCAATGATGAAAATCCTATCTTGGAATTGTAGGGGTATAGGGCACCCCTCCAAAGTTGCAGCCTTGAAAGATCTTATTTATTGTGAAAAACCGGGGATCTTTTTGTTACAGGAAACAAAGCAAAGCCTCCAGGATATGACTAAAATCATTGAACAGAACTAGCAGTACAATGGAAGCATCAGTGAATCTAGGGGAGCTTCCGGAGGAATCACTACAATCTGGAATCAAAACATTTGTAACCATAAGTTAGAAATTATTAACCAGCATTGGATCCAAATAGTGTTAGAAAACAAATACGATTAGCAGATTCTAGTTATATAAAACATTTATGCACCTAACCACTTTAGGGATAAGGAGTTCTGTTGGGAGGAAATCAAAGTCAGCATGAACGCAGAGGAGAATACCAATGTCATATTAGGAGGAGATCTAAATCTTGTTCTCCATGCTAATGAGAAAAGAGGAGGTATTTTCTCCCCAGATCCTTTCAGAACTCAGCTAGAAGACATTATGCATGACCACGATCTAGTCGATATCATTCAAAAAAATAGGAGATACACTTGAAGAAACCGAAGGCTAGCTACAGGCAACATAATGGAGAGACTAGTCAGAATTCTCATTAACGTCATGTTTCTCTCTTCTTTCACTTCTGGGTACGCTAATATTATTCCCTGTTCAGCTTCCGACCATCATCCAATTTCTCTTAATCTGGAAAAGCGTTGACCTCTCTGACCCATCTTGTTTAAGTATAGCCCGCTTTGGAATGGTATTACAGCAGTTAAAGATATTGTGGAGAAATCGTGGAGGCGACATGTAGAAGGATCTCCCGGATTCATTTGGGAATCCAAGCTTAGAAACACCAAACAGGCGATAAAAGAATGGGCGAAAATTAGTTATAAGGAGCCTAAAAGGATAAAAAAGGAGATCAAAAATACACTAAACAATGTCCAAAAGGAAATAGAAGAGTAGGGCCTCACCCAAGAGAGAAAAATGCTAGAAAGCAAACTATATTCTCAGCTTTTCCGTGTAAACATAGAGGAGGAATCTAAATGGAGGATTAAATAAAGGCAACTCTGGCTGCAAGGAGGGGACTAGAATACAACTTTCTTTCACAAACAGACTACTGTGCAGAGAGTAAACAATACCGTCAACTCAATCTTGGACGCTGAAGGTAACCTTCAAACCACCCAAGAAGCCATCAGACAGGCTGCTACCAACCACTATTAGGACCTTCTAACTGAAACAATAGATGAAGAGGATTACGATGACCTGCTACAATTCCTTCCCAAAAGCATCAACAAGGAAATGAATGATACCTTGAATAAGGAAATTGATGAGGAGGAAGTTAGAAAAACCATATGGGCTCTTTAGCCGGATAAAACACCAGGACCTCATGGCTTCCCCATTTGACTTTATCACGCTTTCTAGGGAATTATAAAAAGAGATCAGATTAAAATGCTCAAATGGGTCCAAAAGAAAGCCAAAATCGGTGGTTACACCAATGCCACTTATTTAACCCTCATTCCCAAAGAAAATTGACCTTCTTCTTTTAGTTGATTCTGTCCCATCTCCCTTTGCAACTCATCCTACAAGATTCTAACAAAAAATTTTGCTTCTCGTCTCAAATCCTTTCTCCCTTCTCTCATTTCTGAAAACCAAGGGGTTTTTTTGGCCAATAGACAAATTACAGACTCTATCCTCCTCGTCCAAGAAGCTGTTCATTCAAGCCAAATTAGGAATGAGAAAGAATTTGTCCTTAAACTTAATTTAGCCAATGCGTTTGATAGAGTAAGGCACACCTATATTTTAGCTGTTTTAAAAAAGATGGGATTTGATGCAGCCTTTTTAAATCTCATCAAAGCTTCCATCTCTAGGCCCTGGATCTCTCCTCTTGTTAATGGATGACCTGGAACTGCTTTTCAATCTTCGCGGGGTCTTAGGCAAGGTTTCCCTCTTTCACCTTACCTCTTCATTCTAATGGTTGAATCCTTCAGAAAAATGATGGACTTCAAGCGAAGAGTTGGTCTTATCATGGGAATAAAATTTGGGAATGGTGTAAAGAACATTAACCACTCTCAATTCACTGATGACACCCTTTTACTTGGAGGAGCATCCACGATAATAGCCAGGCGATTTAAGTTTCTACTGGACAAATACATGAGGTATTCGGGTGGTCAAGTCAATCAGCGGAAAAGTTGTATTATGGATGGAACACTTCAGCATAGGTTCTGCACAGCATAGCCACTATCCTTGGGGTCTCCTGCAATTATGAATGGTCACATTTCACTTACCTGGGCCTCCCAATAAGTATAGGTCCCTTCAAGGCTGAATTTTGGGACACAGTTATTGACAAGATGAAGAGAAAGGTGCAGGGTTGGGGTTCCATCTGGCTCAACCCAGATGGTCGCCTCATCCTTCTCAAATCAGGTATCTCCTCCCTACCTCTATATCAATTTTCTCTTCTTCAAGCTCCAGCCTCTTTCCACTACAAAATGGAAGTCATCCTCTGCCAATTCCTCTGGAAAGGAGGGAAAAATGACAAAAAAAAAAATCAATTTAGTCAGTTGGAAGCAAGTCATCTAATCTCAAGATAGAGGTGGTCTTGGGATTAGATCCCCCAAATTTCTTAACCTTGCCTTTGGAGGAAAGATTGTCTGGAGGCTTATCACTGGTCTCTCGGCTTGGTGGAAATGAGTGTTGGAGGTCAAATACCTAAATTTTCCAAGGCATTGGCTCCTTGATCAGGATATCCCTATCAGAGACTCTTCCAAAATTCGGCGTCTATGTAAAAAGGCAATTCCTCTCATGATCCATAATATCTCCAAAGTTCCCAAAGGAGGTGCTAATATCAATATTGGATCAGACAAAATAATGGGTAGGCAGACATTAAACAACCATGCTAGAGTCATTCCCATTCTCACCTATTTTAATAGTATAGGAATTCGCCACCTAGACCAAATCTATCTATGGGAGAACCACTCCAATTTATGGTCAGGATGGACATTCCCAGCCATTCCTGTTCATCTCATGGCTAGTCTTCAAGCTCTTCAATACCATTTGCACGGTATAGCTCCAATTAAAAAGAATGAACCTGATGGCTTTCACTGGGACCTGTCAGGCTCAAAGTATACTGTTCAATTTTCTCACCAGTACATTTGCAACAGCCATTACCCCATGACCACTTGGAATCGTTGGAAAATGGTTTGGAAATCTGAAGCTCTACCCAAAATTAAATTCTTTCTGTGGACCCGTCTGAAAGGGAAAATACTCACTGTTGATAACCTTCGAAAGCGGGGTATTATTGGTCCTTCACGTTGTCCTAACTGTCAATCTGATGAAGAATCTATACAACATCTTTTTATTGCCTGCCCTTTTGCTAAAGTCTGCTGGAGAAGTATATCCCATAACAATCACATCCCTTGGAGTGATCAGGACTCCGTAGGAGAGGTTATTCAACAATGGAGGAATAATTACCCTTGGAAACAAAGAAAACACAACACAGTAAAAAGGGTCTGGGATGCCATAACCCTCACTATTTTATGGTCTATCTAGCTTGCCAGAAACCATAAAGTTTTTAAGGACAAGGACACAATCACTAGGAATCTATGCAACAAAGCAAGGAGTCTTGCTTTGCAAACTATTTCAGTCAAAAACTACAGAAGCATAGACATCACTGATCTTAATGTGGAAGAGCGAATTTTCATTGGCTATATACTGAATAGAAATAATAGTAATCAGGTTGGCAGCAGGCAAAGTAAAATGTATTACAGTTGGAAAATCCATCTTAAGGAGGAATAATTTTCTACATGGCTTAAAAACTACAACACTTATTATCTCTTTTTCGACAGTGCGTCGAAATCGAATCCTAGGATTGCTGGAGCAAGTGGAGTGATTTGCAATGCCAATGGAGATTGTATGGTCTCATATGAATGGGGGCTCGAGCACCTTTCTAACAACAAGGCTGAGGCTTTAGCCCTGTATCAAGGCCTCATTCAGCTCAGCAAGCTCAGTATATACACAGCTCACATCTTTGGAGATTCAACAGTTGCTATTGGCCTCATGGCCCAAAACAAAGATTCACCCAACGTCCTTCTCCATCAGTCCATCAGTAGGTGAAAAAGTTTGAGCCAGTCCTTCATCACTCTGACCTTCCATCACATCCTTTGTTCATTCAACAAGGATGCCGACCTTCTTGCCAACAGGGCATGCAATAGAGAACTGGGCAGCCTATGTTGCAATAATGAGGAATCTCATCAATATCTGCCATGACACCGAACCTCCTCTATTCTTTCCAAGCCCCCAAATTAGAAATCCCTGACACTTGGAACTGGTTCAAGATTCTCATGATCCATGTCCAAGACTCTACCTGCTCAATGATCCACCTTCTTTCAGAAAATACATTCCCCTATTTTGCAAACATGAAACCCACCGGCTTATCTCATTTCATGACTCCTGTTCCACACTCACTGTCTCCTTCCCGTGACTCCTCCTCCCTGCGTAATCCTCTATGCCTCCATCTTATTTATTTGCACTCCTCTCTTCCCCTTCTCATTCTGTCCTTAGGTCTTCCAGAGATTTCCTCCCGTTGGTTTTTTCTTCTGCCGATCTAAAGGAACAACACCTTTGGTTTCTGCTGCTCCTTTTTCCCGAAGGAACAACAGAAAAGGAACAGCTGTTGAAAATGTAACAAGATGATGGAGCTTAGTGAAAAGAAGTCGCCTTCACTAAGTGAGCCCGCAGGCTATTTTTTGCGCAAAGTCTATTTTTAGACTGTCTATTTTGAGACATATGGATCATGGTCTATGAGTTGTAGGGTGTTATTTGTGCATGATTGGTCATGTTGGTAAAAATAGATGGACTTCTATTTTTAGACATATGGGCAGAGTCTATTTTTAGACTGTCAGTCTAAAAATAGAACAGTCGAATATTATTAGCTCTTAATAATATCTGGACTATAAACATTATCTTATCCTCTTGGAGCACTTCAGTTCGAGCTATGGATGTGGCACATGTAACTTCCAGAAGGAAATACGCTTTTCTTATGGGTTAGTTGAGCTATTGCATGATGGACTTCAGTTAGAACTCAAGTGATTGAGTTTGGTGGAGTTGATTGAGTTGATGGAGTTGTGTTTAGTTTGACTTGGTTGAACTAGTTGTATTTAGTCTATCTGCCAAATACACTAGTGATGAGTGATGTGAATTAATTGTTAATTAATTCACTAATTATTAACTCATAAATCAACTAAAGAATACATCAGTTAACTCAGTGCATGGACAGTTCAGTGGAGACAAGTGTTAGAGGTTGGTGAAAGAGTGAGACTGCTATCAGTTGTGACTATAGCTGTGCATGAGATTTGCACAATCATTGATTGAGATTGCCAATGACGATTTCACAGTACAAGCCAAGGAAAACGAGCTTGGATCATTGCTATTCTCACATTGGATTGCGCAGTAGAGGCAAGAAAATAGTGGAGGAGATTTGAACCTGTGACTTGATTCAGATCTGAGCTAGTTTGTGTGTAACAGGTGGAGATAGTACTGAGTACTTGTGAGGAGTATTGTACTATGTATTGTTACATGTTCTCTATCATTATAATATACAGATAGTTGGTGGTTTTCAGCTGTATGATTTCGCGAGTACATATTGTGTTGATATGTGTGATTGATGTTTCAATGTGCGCATGCGATTGTTTCTTAATTCTGCAAAATTGATGATCAATGTAGAGGAGGTTATGTATTATGCATGCATTCTGAAAATAGTGTATAATTGGGATAATCTATGTGAATAAGTGTTATATTATTCAAAATTTCTACATGGTATCAGAGCAGAGTTGATCATCAGATCTATTATTCAGAAAGTGATTACATTTTATTTCTTCAGGCAGAGTCTATAATCGGGCCAGGTAGCCTCTGGATTCATCCTTCTTTTGGAAGGTGAGGTATCTGGTAAAAACCCATACAGTCAATCTCTGTATGAGAAATACTTTGTTCTCACAAATTTTAAATCAGAAGCGGTTGAGTTTTGAGCTGGTGGAATTCGAATTTGCAGTAGTGTTTTCTTGGTGTCGAAGTTGAAATTTCTTTCAACGGATTGCGATTGGAGTATGCCCTTGAAGGCAGCGCGAATTATATTGCATGGAAAGACAGGATGGAGGCAGTGTTAGATGACAATGGGATGAAGGAGTTCATAGATTCTGAGGTCCCAAAGCCTACTGATGCTGCTCATGTTGAGGCTTGGCAAAAGAAGACAGCAAAGTGTCGAAGGATTCTGTTGGAGGGCGTGAAGGATCACATTTTATCCAGCCTGCATGGAAAGGCTTCTCCATACTTGACGTGGAAAGTGCTCATAGATTTATTCCAAAGCAAGAGTGACCAGAGGAAGTTGGGGCTCAAGGATAAACTCAAAAACATTAAGTGTGAGAATGGAGACAGTATGCTCAAGTATCTCACGAAGTTCACCCAATGCCGGGATGAGCTGGGAAGTGTGGGGGTGATTGTCGATGATGAGGACTTGGTAAGCTTGGCTCTCCTTGGTCTTCTGAAGAGTTGGAATTCCTATCAAGACTCTATCAATGGTCGAGAGAAATTGCCAGGATGGGAGAGACTTTGGTCAGATCTTATGCAAGAGGAGATCAGGCGGAATACCAGGGACGGATCTTCATCAAAGGCATCTGATGAAGAAAATTACACTTTGGCTATCAAAGCAAAGAAGGGGAAGGAGAAGGTTTCTCTTTCCGAATCCATTTCTTCCAATGATGGGAAGAAGGTTGACAAATCGAAAGTGCGATACTTTCGTTGTCATGAGGTGGGACATTATGTTGCAAATTGTCCACGAAGGAAATCCAAGAAGGGATCTGGGGAAGGATTTGAAGGTGAGGCACTTGCTTCACAGTTTGAGTTGGATTTCACACTCTTTGCATGCATGGTTTCATCCATGGTGCGAAGTGGTTGGTTTCTTGACAGTGGAGCTTCTTTCCACATGACCGGTGACAAGAGTTTGTTCAGTACTTTGGAGGAGAAAGATCTCTAGATACTCATAGCGATGGGTAATGATGAGAAGTATAGTGTCTCAGGTGTAGACACAGTTATTTTTCAGAGGGAGCATGGAGCTCGCCTTACCTTGACTGATGTCAAGTATGTACCAGGACTGAACAGAAACTTGGTTTCGATCGCGATACTGGAAGATAGAGGCTATGATGTAGTCTTCAGTAAGGGAAAGGTTTTCCTTGGACACATCATCACCAGACGGGTGAAGCAGATTGGTTCATGGGTCAAGAACCTATATGCTCTTGAGGTTAAAGATGCAAAGCCTTGAGAAGCGAGGCAACTGATGGATACTTGGTGGTTGAGAGGGAGCGTATATTACCTCTCAACATACAGAGCTAGAAGAAGTCTCAGACGATTGTGGAGGAGCCATGATTGGTGCAGCAGCTTCAGGAGGTTGTGGAGCAGCCACAACAAGGGAAGCTGAGAGGAGATCGAGTAGAGGCATCTACTCATGCAGAGACCTCCAGTAGGGGGAAAATTCAAGCCAGGTGGGCTGAGGGATCACATGCAACCTCTAGGTAGGAGGTGGGGCGATATAGAGTGATCGTCCTAAGGAGGAGGGGTAGGATCCTTGAGGTACCCAACCTCTTGGATGAGACCTTGCTACGGGAGTCCCGATGTGGAGTAGCAAGAACTGACTGATTGGGTAGAGACAGATGTGGATGGAGCGGTAGAGAGTGACAGTGTAGGGAATCCTAGGACAGCGCATAGCTAGCAGGCTACAACAATGCGAGAGGCACAAGTGTTTTGCATAGTGCTAGGTGGCACAGAGAGGTGTGCAATGGTGCGAGATGCATAGAGATGTTGTAGTAGCGCAGATGTAAGAGAGGGAGCACTTTTCAGCAGCAGGTAGAGCTTCAGCATTAGAGTATGTTCCTAGCCCAACATAGTGGTCAGTTGGGAGTGTTTTTGTTCCAAGTGTTGTTGGAGCAAGTGGACCGAGCAAATGTGTTGCATGCAGAACATTCCAGAGTTGCAGGATAGGGGTTGCAGATAATCCATATCTTGTTGAGAGGGATTGTTGAAAATGCAACAAGATGATGGAGCTTAGTGAAAAGAAGTCACCTTCACTAAGTGAACCCGCAGGCTATTTTTGGCGCAAAGTCTATTTTTAGACTATGTCTATTTTTAGACATATGGATCATGGTCTATGAGTTGCAGGATGCTATTTGTGGATGATTGGTCATGTTGGTAAAAATACATGGACTTCTATTTTTAGACATATGGGCGGAGTCTATTTTGAGACTACAAGTCTAAAAATAGAACAGTCGAATATTATTAGCTCTTAATAATATTTGGACTATAAACATTACCTTATCCTCTTGGAGCGCTTCAGTTCGAGATATGGATGTGGCACATGCAACTGCCAAAAGGAAATACACTTTTTCTTATGGGTTAGTTGAGCTATTGCATGATGGATTTCAGTTAGAACTCAAGTGATTGAGTTTGGTGGAGTTGATTGAGGAGTTGATGGAGTTGTGTTCACTTTGACTTGGTTGAACTAGTTGTATTTAGTCTAACTGCCAAATACACTAGTGATGAGTGATGTGAATTAATTGTTAATTAATTCACTAATTATTAAATCATAAATCAGCTAAAGAATACATCAGTTAACTCAGTGCATGGATAGTTTAGTGGAGACAAGTGTTAGAGGTGGGTGAAAGAGTGAGACTGCTATCAGTTGTGACTATAGCTGTGCATGAGATTTACACAATCATTGATTGAGATTGCCAATGAGGATTGCACAGTACAAGCCAAGGAAAACGAGCTTGGATCATTGATATTCTCACATTGGATTGTGCAGTAGAGGCAAGCAAACAGTGGAGGAGATTTGAACCCGTGACTTGATTCAGATCTGAGCTAGTTTGTGTGTAACAGGTGGAGATAGTACTGAGTACTTGTGAGGAGTATTGTACTATGTATTGTTACATGTTCTCTATCATTATAATATACAGATAGTTGGGGGTTTTCAGTTGTATGCTTTCCCCAGTACATACTGTGTTGATATGTGTGATTGATGTTTCAATGTGCACATGCGATTGTTTCTTAATTCTGCAAAATTGATGATCAACATAGAGGAGGTTATGTATTATGCATGCATTCTGAAAATAGTGTATAATCGGGATAATCTCTGTGAATAAGTGTTATATTATTCAAAATTTCTACAACAGAAGAAAAAACGGAACAACAGAAAAGGAATAGCAAAAAATATAGAAGAAAAGGAACAACAGAAAAGGAACAACAGAAAAAATGGAATAGTAGAAAAGGAACAACGGAAAAGGAACAACAGAAAAGAAAAACGCAGCTTCAACAAGTTTGTCAAGCTTGAAGCAAGTCGGCACCGACGACAAGCCTCAAGAGTCCACTACTCGACACATCAGCCACAATAATATTGATTGATATGCTTTGTAAATGTTGTTATTTATTACTACAGTTTGTTAGGATTTACCTTTGGTCTTTGGTTTTTAGAAGCCCAAAAGGCAGGATTAAGGAGGAATTTTGTTTAGGTTGTAACTCCTTCTTCCCTAGCTCTTCTTGGCACCTCAACATTTATTTCAAGAGCTCAATCTCCCTCTTTTTCTCAAATTTATAATAGCAATCGAATTTGTCAAAAAAAAATAGTTGTATATATCCAAAATTTAGTCATCATTTGTAGTAGTCATATTATTTTTCTTGATAGTTTCATATTCATTATATAAACAACTAATTTAGTAGTTTATATGCATTTCATTTACTTTCATTAATAATCATTATAAATGACCAATTTAGTCGTATACTCATTTTACTTGTGTTTATCATTAATCAATATAAACTACTAATTTATTATTTTTAGATTGATTTTATGCGTTCATTATTAGTCAACATAAATTTATTAATATGACTTTGCGAATAAATTAAAAAATGTCATACAAAGTTACATATGTTAATTACAATACTCAACAATATCAAGTGCAACTATAAATAATTTTGACCTCAAAAATTATATTATATGAAATGTTAAGTATTACAATATGAGTTTCCAACTTAATATTGGTTCGACTACAATTTACACATTCAATATTGTTTCATTACTTCAAAACATTATGATTGTGTTTCCAAGGCATTGTAGGTGAATTCACCAGCTCTGAAGACTTGACCATCAGTCTCTATGTGTGTGTCTTATGTGGGACATTGGCTCTAAGGGTATCACTAGACTGATTCTCTTCTCTCTCTCTCTTTGCATTTGTCACTCTAGTGTTATTGTTCTACTCTTTCTTCAATTCCTACTTCTTACCATCATTGTTGAGTTCATTTTCTTAAAACAAAATAAGATACAATGTAGAGTTTAAGACATGAAAAATGATGAACACTAGACTATAAAATAAAGTATACTATAAAGGATTTATACAACATATACCTCAACATCAACAATGTCAAAGCCATTTTTCCCCATAAAAGCAAGAAACTTGAACAAGTTTCCTTCAGTTGAGCGATAATGGCCACTATATGACTAGATGAGTTGTATAAACATAGAAAATAAAATTTCATCATAGAAAATAACACCTTAGTAACTTAGTATTCAACCTTCAGGGAAAGCTTAGGCACAATCATGTCAACTAAGTTACATGCTAAAATGATCAGGTTGTAAATAATTTGTGAAAACAAATAATCTGAGATGTAATGTCTAATCCTTGTCATTTTATTTGCAACAAAATTTCATTCTCTAACGCATGAACTTGGTCAAGTATATAAACGACTTGTGCTCAAATAGCAACATGAAATTAAACTTTTCCAATAGTCATGAAAATATTTTGACAAAAAACAACTAAAAATATTTTAATCAATTAAGTGTAATACTAATTTATTCTTCAAGTTTCAGTTGTTGTTTAAATGGAAATGATACCAAGTATTTTCAATTTCTTAGTTAAAACACATAAAAAAATCAAAAGAAACATTCAAAATATAATCCAACAATGAAGAGAGGATATCATGGAATGGACATTGCAATTATAAAAAAATTGTTTACCTGTGCATTGGTGTCTTTTCTAGCATTCCTAAAACGTTTTCTTGCCCAAAATAACCATGAGGTGAAATAATCACAACATTAGAAACCATAAGAATCCCTACTATAAACTTGAACAAGTTTTCTTTAGTTGGGAAATAGTGGCCACCATGTGACTAGATGAATTGTAAAAAGAAAGTAAATAAAACATCATGTAGAAAAGAAAACCTTAGGAACTTAGTATTCAACCTTTAGGGAAAATCTTAGGCAATATAATCATGCAAACTAAGTTACACATTTTACGAGCCAAGTGGTGAATTAACATACCATATTTCCAGTTCTCCATTTTTTATTGCACCAAATCGACTAACATCTAATCCAAAAAGCCAATAATTTTCATTATATTGGATCAAGAAAGTTTCTACAAGAAAATTCTTAAGAAGACCTTCTCCATTCTCCACTCAAGAGGAAAATTCAATTCCCGGTAAAGTTGAAGATCCCCTTTTTGGATAGTCTCAGGAATCATGTATATCTGCATATACAAAACAACAATGTAAGAGGAAAATGTGCAGGAAAAAATATCTATAAAATTGAAATAGAAGACAATGATGACATAATGAGAAAATGCAATGAAAATTGTGAAACTTGATTTAATTCCATAACGAAAAAGTCAGATAGAAATAAAAAACAAATCTCAAGATTTACACCAAAAAACTGGCACCCTTATTAAAATTTTGTTCATTCCAGTGCTCCTAAACATCATCAAGTTGTTGTTACTAAAAAGTTTTTCTATTTTAAAGTGTAACTTGAAGAGGAAAATAAAGGGAGAAATTCACATGATTTCAAACTAACATTTAAAACAAGCAAAAAAATAATCCTGATCTTTCTAGGTTCCAAAACATTCTTTCAATATTAACAACCTTCTTTACAAAGAAAAGATCCATTAACCAAAATCACAAGGAATACATTTTTTATTTGACCGCATCACAATTTTGTTCCATAAAAGTTTATCAATTAATATTAATGTCGCTCAAAATTTTCACAAAACCATTTACTAAACAAATTGTCTCGTTTATATTTTACAAGATGAAGTTTGAAAAGTGAAAATTGATTTTTATTTGGATTTGGTGAGACTTAGATCTTGAAAATATTTCTGTGTTTATTATGCACCCATGTTCTCGTCATGGGTTATGAGGTTCACACCAACCACTTTGAGAACTCTTTCTGCAATCACCATGACCTGGGACTTTTCCATGATCACAATGGGGTGGGTGAGTGGTAAAAACCTGTTATTTGACCTATACATACCCTAAGGAGAGTACAAGTCCTACCCATTTAGGTATTAGCTGATTGAGCATGTAAATATCAATAACATAGAAGAGAAAATGTGGACAAAGGTTGTAAGAAATGCACGTATTAATAAAAATCTTATAGTTAAAGTGAGATCATAATTATATATAAGTTACCTAGATTTCAAGAAGACAAATTTTAGTTCTAATTAAACAATAACCCCAATGAAACATCCTTCACTTCCAAACATATGTTTATGAAATCACATTAATAAGATATATATTTCCTCACCTACCTATCATTGTGAAAAACGTAAGGATAAGAAAGATGAAACTCTTCATCTAAAGTAATGCCTAAATGTTTCAAAGTGGCTCTTGATTAATGTTTTTTCCACACCAATGTCTCTTGACATTGTGATAACATTCTTTGTCTCAAATAATAAGTACAAAACATCTCCCTATACATCAACACCATATGAACCTGTTTTATTTTCAACAAGATTACTAACATTTTAAGTAATTTGATTGAAAAAACTCAACCTAAGCTAACTGTCTAGAAACCATATAACAACTTGTAGTTTCAGTATTCTAACACAACTCACCAAACAGACAAATAGAAAACCATCGAAATATGGTCCACCATTATGACCCAATCGATTAAACTTCAAGAGATAGAATAAATAATTGGAACATTTTCACAAAGCATCAAAGCTTGATCCTACATACTGTATTAAGATGTGATTCCATTTATGGATGCTCTTATGTGAAAATGGAAAAATCTGAAAACAAGATCGCAGTTATAATATCACCCAAGATACATTTTTCATATCCTTTATAACTTTAGAAAAATGAGTGTATGGGAACAATAGGAAAAACATACAACTTAAATGGAAAAACATAGAAATATGTTCCACCACTGTCCCAATCCATCAAACTCCAAGAAATATAAAGAATAAATAATTGGATCATTTTCACAAAGCCTCAAATTTTGATCCTACATATTGTATTCAGGTGTGCTTCCATTTATTGAATGTCTTATGTGAAAATGGAAAACTCAGAAAATAAGATGGAAATGTTAATAGAACCTGAGATACAATTCCATATCCCTTTTATTATACTTCATAACTTTGAAAAAATAAATGAATGGAAAATAAAGGGGCGAGGAAGATGTGAGGTAAATTAGTAACTAAAGCAATTTTGCATGGTGAACCGAAGGAGAAAATAAACGAAGGAAAGTAAAATTATTTCAACTTTAAAATGATAAGTGGGAAAAAGGGGCAAATGTCTAATTTTTTAAGAAATTAGCACACTGCGTATGAAATCCTACAGCTTGTGAACAACTTGAGCTATTTTTCATGGTGTTTCAGGGATAAGGGTGAGGGGAAGGGTTTCAAGGATTGCTAGAATTTAAGCCCAATTTTTAATGGAACAACCAAAAATATTTAATATATATATCTATATATCTATATATATATATATATATATATATATATAATTTAAAAACAAAGATTCTAGAACATAGTTCTATAATATAAGTCAATAAAAGTAACAAGTCTTAGATAATAGATCTTAAATATCTCGTCTAAATAGATATTATAACCCTCCCAAAAGAAAGAGTTGATATAGGATACACAAACCTACCAAACATGGGAACCAAAACTGTGAAGGAAATTAGCCGTCATTACGAAAACATACTACATGGTATTCAGGCATGCAATGCATAGATAACCTTTGTCCAAATTTGAATGTAGAACAACTTGATGAATTTTTTTTATTTGAGAATTGGAACCAAATGGGAACTATTTTCAATAGTGGGTATTCAAATTTCCTCAAAGCCATCCCAATAGATCTCTCAAAACTCCTTGTTTTTCAAAAGAACCATCTAGAGGATCTGGGATAAGTCCCCAAACCATCATAAGACTTCTCCCAAACATCCCATTTTCTGGCAAGAAACATTTAGACAATGTGGGAAAGGATCAAACATCCTCATAGATGTCTCATTCAAAATAGGTACTTTCCCCTTGCAATCCCCAAGGAGGGGAAAATCCAGAGGATGCATCCCAAAAGTAGGGACAAGTCCCCCTATGCAACATCATCCTTAATGCATAACCCATATGATACACTATAAATTGATCTAAGAGAGTGACACACTAACATATTAACTCATGATCATGTGTCGAAATGGACCTATATATCCACAAGTAGAATGTATATAAGGAAATTGTCAAATTATTCCACAAATGCATGGAAGATAGGCTATCAACCAAGGCCAAAATATCTCCCAATTGAGAGGAAAAACCAAACAAATTCATCTTCTTATAGAGATTCCAATTGAAGAATACCAATACCAAGACCCTTAACCTATTTTCCTCTCCAAGACCGAGACACAAATTCATCTTCACCCTTCTGCTCCTTCCTTTGTCCCAACTCCTCTTCCACTTTGACCTCCTTCTGCTTCAAACCTTCGACCTCCTTGAATTAGTTCTCCAATCCTAATTTAAAAACCTTAACTTGTACACAAGACCTCTTCTTATTTCTTGATTTCCTTCACTTGGGATGGAGTCTCCTTCTAGCCTGACTCGGCCTCCCTTATTCCTTCAACTACTTCCAACTCGACTGCCTAAGAGGACTGTAATTCCTCTCGGTTTTTTATACAACAAAATTAATCTTCTTTCTTTGCTCTTATGTCTAAAAAATATTCAAAAAAAAGATCCAAATAATACCAGAAACCTCACTCTCCTTTTGCTTCACTTCATTGGCTATAGAACTATCTTTCTTGACCCTTTCACTGATCTTCACACCACTAGTTGACTTCAAAACTTTACCAAAAAGTTCTTACTATGAAATGAGGCCAAGTGGCCTATTTCTATTTGTTTTCCATCATAATAAGTAGACATGATTGCAATTTTGGTCGACGTGTCATTTAGAGAGGTATTATTATCGTTCCTAAAGTCGACTTGAAGGGAGATGTCATGTGCTTGTCAGGGAGGGATTTCATACTTATCTAATGATTCACAAAATGTAACATGCCCAAGAAGGGTTCTTCATACATGACAAACTCAAATTGACTTTTATGACTAGATGAAAAATCCTAAAGGCTCGCAATGGGAGCCATTACTAAAATAAAAATCGTTGCTCATGAAACCTATCTCACAAGCATTACAATAATTTAATTTTTTTCTTTTCATCAATTACATAAAATCACAATTACACATGTCATTATTAAGACCAAACCTAATTACAATTTTCAACAAATTTTACTTGTAATTCCTAAGTAGGAGTTAGGAATCTAGTTACACAAACCAATGACAAATAAAATTTTAAGTTAAAAAATGTCATGATAAAAGGAAACCACACTCGAAATTCTAAAACTTAAAAAAAGAATATGAGGCACCAAATTTATACAAAATTGTATACTAAGGTCTCATTCCAAGACATCACGAATTTGTGAAAGCTATTTGAAGACACTAGATATAATTTATATGACAATTTAATGTTCCAAATTTTAGTATGTACATGCATTTCCACATGATAATAAAGGATATTCATCTCAAATCCAATCAACCATTACATTTCTAAGAGAACCACTACCTTCTGGACACCCCCATTGGCATAGGAATAATGGTATGATGCACACCCTATTCGCAAGGGAATACTAGTGTGATGAGACTTGTGTCCTACTACAAACCAATGTAACACAACAAAGGAGAGACTGGGAAGCATTTCCATTCAGAAACTTTTCATATGGTTGTTTCACCTAATGTAGGATTAGAATCCTAACATTATCATTCCTAGAGAGATAATAATGTATTTAGAAATCCACATGGAGTAACTCTTATATTTCCATCCAAAGAATCTTAAGAAATAAATTCACAAGAAAATATTTATTCTTTCGATATTTTCTCCATGGGGTTAACTTTCTTAATTAGTGACTCCAATGAGATTAATTGGTTTTCGGTTTATCTCACCAAAGTAACTTAAGTGGGTTAATGGGTTATATACAAGTTATGTCAATTTTTTTAGAGTAGCTTTTGGAATAGTAGGTTATGTAAGTTATAAGGGTTGAAAAGGTTAGGAAGATTGAGTTAAAAGGATTATGTAGTTTACATAAGTTGCATAGATCGATATGGTAAGATAAAATAGAAAATTTGGTGTGATATTGGGTTAGCAAGAAAGGTGGTTTAGTGAATTGGAAGATTATGTAGGTTAGTGGGGTAAATTAACACTTAATTGGGTTAGTTAGGTTAATTTTGTAGATTAGGGGTTAGTAAATATATTAGGTGGTGAGTGAGTTTCGAAAATTAGATAGGTAAGGTGAGTTGGTGGGGTCACATTTGTTGAATAAGGAATAGGTTTTGGAGTAGATTATGTATGTTAGATTTTTACATTTTGTATTAAATTAGGTTAGTGGATAAGTAGATCTCAATTATGTGTATTATCAACTTATTATTTACAAATTCCTAATTCTATTTAACACTTATAACCAAAGAATTGTCATTAGTAATATGCAGATGATAGTCTTGTTTTATTGTGATCGTTGTGAACCATTCCATTGCACAACACTCTCTAGTAGGTCTTATATATCTCAATCTCTCCTTTAATTAAATTTCTTGTGTTGCAAGCAACTCGATTTCTCCTTGATTGAATCTGACGTTGTAGTACCTACCACTTGATTATTCCTTTGATTGGGTCACTAAGTAGATCATATTTATGGATGCTCTATTAAAGCGCTATGTAAAATCATCTTGATGTGCATTATTATATAATTTTATTCCATTATAAATGGATTTTTTTCTTTAATAAACAACCTCGTTGAGACTTAGAACCATTACGGAAAACATAAACTTAATAACCTGGTCGAGGCTTAGACTCATTGCAAAAAGCATAGACATAATAGAATAAAAATAAAAGAGAGTCATTACAACTAGTCATTACCGAGAGAGCTTTAACTAATACTTCATAAAGAAATCAATTAGATGCACGAGTCCTTATGTGGACAAGCAAATCTGTAAGGCTAATCAGAAGTGCCCTATGTGTGCAAGGAATCATCAAAGACAATGACCACTACTTCAATTATCAAGGAAAAATAAAATTTTAAAATAAAAAATGCCAACACTCGAAATTATAAAATTTTTAAAATATAAGGCACCAAATTTACGCAGAATTGTATACTAAGGTCTCATTCCAGGACACCGTGAATTTGTGAAAACTATTTAAAGACACTAGATACAATTCAATTTAATGTTCTGAAGGCTAATATGTACCTACATTTCCACATAATAAAGGATATTCATTTCAAAATGAATCAACCATTACAATGCTAAGAGAACCACTACCTTTTTGACACCCCATCGACATAGGAATAATGGTATAATAAAAACCCGAATAATGATATCATGCACACCCCTATTTGCAAGGGAATAATGATATGATGAGACTTATATCCTACTACAAACCAATGTAGCACAACAAAGGAGAGACCAGGAAGCATTTCCATTCAGAAACTTTTCATGTGGCCGTTTAGCCTAACCCGTGATTTTCACCAATTCACCTTACCCAAAATCTCCCTTCTACGAATTCTCTAGTAGAGACTTAGAAGGATTTCCATTCAGAAACTTTTCATGTGGCCATTTCGCTTAACCTATGATTTTCACGAATTGATCTTACCCAAAATCTTCCTTCTACGAATTCTCTATCTAGTGGTATGGTTAGAGACTACAAAAGTGAGAAAATGGTTAAGAAATTAAAAAGATAAAAGGCAAACCTAGTTATGTGGGTTACCGTTGGAGGGACATATCACTGCAGCTTGCTTGTAATAATTTGTAGCAATGGTCCAGTCATGATTCTTGGGATTTCGTACAACATAGAGCTCTTTATATCTTTCTAGATCCCCCAAATATGTGAGCAATTTATGGCAAGAAACTGCGTGGTGAATCCAACCATATGTGGTATTGATGCACCTAGACACCTCTCCTGTTTAAGGGGCAATGGAAGCCCATAATTTTCCCTGAATTTGAGAATAAGCCCATGGAAATAACCGCAAGCCTCATCTAAAAATGCCTTAAACAGATTCACAACCCACGACAAACTCTCTTTGTGGAGGTTTCGTCTATCAGTCCTGTTGTTGTTGGGAGATGCAGAAGATTACGCATTTTGGTGCGGACCTCTTCAATGCCTCTATAATGAAGCATCCAGGGGGCCTATTAAACTTCTGTGGTGTAAGTGTGTGCAGAGGTATCTGATGTGAGAAAGAGGGCTTCCTAGTTGTCGCTAAGGCTAACGCGGACACCTCTAATGGTCGGGTCCAATGAGCCTTTGCTCTTTAGCAATTGCGAAAACTTCTTCTTCATGTTGACAATCCTCTGCAATTGTGTATGTAATCCCTGTTCGAATCCCAGGACTGATCGACATTGCTGGTGATTCTGTTTGGGCAAACGCATTTCTCTCTCTCTTGAAACACTGTTGTTCCTGCTTACATGATTTTCTTTGCCTAGTTCATATTCATGTCGCCTACTTGGGCACTCAATATTTCAAACTTCCCATGCTTTCTCTGAGAGCTTCCCATGACCTTTACGCTTGCCCAATAAAGGGAATTCTTTCGATATTTTCTTTATCGACCCAGTGTTCATTTCTCCTTGTGTAGCTTTGCCCTTACCCAAGATTACCATATCGAAGTCTTATGTGACTTACCTACAACCAGGGGTATTGATGAAGGTGATGTATTGGTGGTAAAGGGATCCATTGGGATTTACATGTTAACGATCTGTAAGGAACATGGTTACTTTAAAATGTATAGCTAAAATGACATTGCAGATCAATGCCATACAGTGTGATTTGAAGCTCTCTTCTCCCTCCATTCTTCAAATCAAACCCGAGACCAGAGGATGTAGTTTTTCTAGAAGGTTAAGCTGATGTAAAATATTAGAATGCGAGTACTTAAATATCGGAGATTTAAATTACCTTAGGGCACTTTGGGCTGTACGAGCAAAATTTTTGGGTAAAAAAAATGAAATTAATAATTGGGTCATTATAATGATTTAAAAACTGTATATAATTATTGTTTATTTTTTAACCTAAAAATGCGGTGATTTATGAATATAATGATAGAATTTTAAGTTTGCTTAAATTATTTATTTATATTATTTTTTACTTTAGGGAACTTTAGGCCAGATGAGCAATGTTTTTGGGTAAAAAAATATGAAATTATTAATTGGGTCATTGTAATGTTCTAAGAATTGTATATAACTATTGTTTATTTTTTAACCTAAATTATTTATTTATATTATTTTTTATTTTAGGGCACTTTGGGTGGGACGAACAAAGTTTTTGGGTAAAAAATTATGAAATTAATAATTGGATCATTATAATGATTTAAAAATTGTATATAATTATTGTTTATTTTTTAGCCTAAAAATGCAGTGATTTATGAACATAACGATAGAATTTTAAGTTTTCTTAAATTATTTGTTTATATTTTTTTTAATAAATAAAAAATAATATCATTTTTATATTTTCTGGTGTAGGGTGTTTATCAAGGATAATATGACTGAGAGTTTCCAGCATCCTGATTTCCCTACCATTTAAAATCATGATGGAGGAATAATTATTAGAGTTTAATGTTAAGCGTGTTATTTAGCCATCAAGGATCACCAAGGTTGATTTTGTCGCCTTCTTCCTACTCTCTACAATGACTCTCGTTACAAACCTCATATCACTAGTGGTGGGTGCAGTTCGGTATTTGGAATGCATATTACTAAACAATTATGGAATGTTATGAGTTTGTTACCTGGAATCAATGGCAATCTCTTCCTCAAGTGCATGCTTAGGGTAAGTTATCTATTATATATTTTGCTCCCCTCTAGCTTTTGCATGTTTTATTTATTTTTCATTCTACTTTTTCCTCCTCCCTTCTCTCTTAATCCTCTATTTTTCAATAGGATCATCCCCATTCCTCTTTGATTATATTTTACCTTAATCCCGCTCTCAAATCCATCATGCTCTTTCACCACTCTATTGGAGTGCTCCTCTACTCATTTTTTATGTCTATGTGAGTATTTTTGAGTCTGTTGGCCTTGGCACTCCTTTTCGACCTTGTCCTTCTTCCCCCATTCCTTCCTACTAGTAGCCATAATGCCTTGTCATGGTTGTAACTCCTTATGATGAAATAGATATAACAGAGTAAGAAGTTTAGTTGGAGCATAAGTTCTTATCTAACATTGAGGTGGTGGAAAGCCTAAGACAATGTCGTGAAAAATAATAGATACAATATTTTATCTTCACTTACATTCAATTTTATTTGTATTTGAGAGATTAACATACTTTACATGTTTTTGGTTGTGATATTACGTGGTATTTACTACAATAATAATCTAAGGCTACGTTTTTATGCAATGATTTTTCTATTAAAGTTGATGGAGGTAACATGTAATATGTTGGATGGAAACAAGTGCTTTTAACTTGGTTGTATTGAAAGCATTTAGTTGTTCTTGAATATTAGATGGGTGCAAAAAAATAGATAATATAGTGAATGGATTAAATTGTTAAAAACAAGTGTTAGTTTCTTAAAATTCATATGTCAAATTTGGAAGGATTAGGATACATATCCTTCTTTAGGTTAAAATATTCCAATTGTTGAATGAATGGGGTTATAAGACCCTATGTTCTCATCTTGTGAAAATGGAGTTCTCTCCTAGCCACTCACATATTTTAGGTTGTTATAAGAAAAGTAGGTGGTTTTCCTTAAGATGTGAAGATTTCATTTTAAGCAATGTGATAATGAGGTTTCAACTAGGCATTAAAAAAGGGAATGAACATGCACATTCGGGATGCTAGTGTTATGTTATGCATTAGGCATGAGTGCACATCTAAGAAGAATCTAACAAGGGTTGAAGGGTTTGAATACTTAGAGATGTTGGAGGGTTGTAGTCTCAATTATAGGTTTAGACAAGTAAGCTAAGCACCATGAGAAGTTGTGAAGCAAACTTAAGACATTTGACGAGTTGCACGAATGAAACTTTGTAGTGGTACTAATGGAACATTCATTTATCAAAGTTCATACCCTCTCCTTGGCACTACCAATTTGCAAGATGAAGAAGAAATGTTAAATAGATGTGCAACCCACTAAATAAGTTGGCAAGGTTGTTGCAACATATATAGGTGGTCATGTTTTTTTGCAAAGTGAGGTGTTGGCCCACTCCCATTTTCTATAATTTGTTAACCTTGGAGTTTAATTCCCTATGAATATGATCAATCATATAACCTTGAAGATTCTAATAATCTCCATAATTCTAATCATCCTCTGATCCAATAAAGAAGTGCATAAGTATACCCTTTCATTCAATCTATAATAGCATTTCAATCCCCTGTCAATTGCAAGTTTAGATTGTTGAAGTGACAATTAAAATGACTAACGTAAAAGACTAATTCGTATTATTGTAGTTCTTGTTATATAGTTATATTTTTGTTCATCGACTAAATTAGTCATTCACGTTAGTCATTTTTAGTAGTATCACTTATTAGCTAGTTGTATATTTTAACTTGGGACTAAATTAGTCATTTATGTTAGTCGTTTTTAGTTTGGTCTCTTAATATTGCTATTTTTTGGTAGTATTTCACTTGGAAAACTTGTGGTGGCTAACATTTTTAGTCACCTACTGACTAATTTCATCATTTTCTACTGGTGATATGGCACTCCACAAACTCTTCCTACTAGGGTGAATCAATCCCACCTCTGCATACGAGATCAATCCCGTCCATCACATATGATAGGGGGAATTATCCCATGCTTGGGAACATGATGGTTCCCCCCTTAGCCACTTTCTCACTTGATCAACATAAGTCTCGGCCTAGATCCCAACGATCTAGTTATTTTATATTATCCTTCCATTCCTTGGATAGTTTGTGCTACCGACCTCTTCAGTGAGCCATATACACTTCAAATATTGTAGATGCCTGATACCATATATTAAAGCACTCTACTCTATGTGATGCCACATTTACCATCTGGTCCCCATGTTTGACTTGCTGGTTAGGGATGATCCTAGACCTTATCTAATAGTTCATTCCTATATCCCTTTCTTACTTTCATTCTTAACTAGGAATCATTCTTCTAAGAAGCATTGAGGCCATATTTAGACAAGTAAGGCCACCTACCTGAAAGTCGTAGATTATCATTCTGATGGTTAATTTGTCTGCTATGATCTCCAGAAGATTTAGAGCCTTCTCCTCCTCTCCAAATTGTTAATAGCTGAATATGCAAATGAATTGTATTTTGAGGCAAACAACCCTTTTATAGGAAAAACCCAAGTTTTTCCATCACCCATTGCAACCAAACCAGATCTCCACTTGACGAAACGTCAGAGCAATTGGAAAGCTCTCACCGAGTTATATAATGGGTCTTGCTTTATGTTTGGTAATTTGAAACTTCCCCTAAAAGCCATTCTTTTCCATGAGGTCTCACTTTGCTGCCTTGTAAAACTAAATCTCTTCATTTCAGACACCTGTACTGTGGTACAAATTTACCTTTATATTGGTTGACTCACGTGTTGATTTTCCTGATGAGTAACAATCATCTACTCATGTTTTCATGGTCCCCACCAGGCTTCCTCCACATTATAGCATCATTGATTCACCCTTGTTCAGAGCATCCGAGATGTGTCACCCTTGTACTTATGAAGTATATTATGAGTCCTCATTGAGTCCCGTTACAAAGTTTCATTCGTCCTCATGTTGCATTTCTTCCATTTTATTCATATTCAGTCTCCAATCCTTCTACTTTGTCTTTGTCCAGCCCCCATTTGAGTCATCAACCATCCCCTTTGGAATCGAGTCAGTCACTACTAGGTTAACCACTTTATTATGCTCTGACAATGGAAGTCGTCATTCCACCACCCTTCTTGCTTCCTTCCATCCTTATCCCTATTTTTAGTCCATCAATCACTCTACTATATTCCCTCGTGCCTTTGTTGAGGATTCATCATTGCCTTGAATCATGTGGGATCTCTTCTTTCGACCTCAACACATTTATTCCAGAGGATTATTCAAGAGGGAGGTGTAACTTGGTTCTAGCTTCCATATTTTTTTGGTGCCTCATATCAAGCAAAGGGAATCAATAGCTCCCTTTGACTTTGTTGCTTCTCATGTGCTCAACTTCAACTCCTTATCGCAATATCTATATTCATACACTTGATGGTGCAGTGGTCCAGATGATTGTCCAAGTGATTCCCTTATGTGTGTAGTATGTTTCAAACCTAATGAGGGGGTGCCCATTAGATATCCACCCACATGCCCAGATGACCATAAATGTTGATCCATCCTCTGATGCAGTGCTGCAGATTTGACGGGTTCAATTTCCACCACTTGCATCCGCCACAGCATTCATGTCTCTTCCGGATGATCCATTCAAATCTTCATAGCCCTTTCTGTTCAGCGGGGATTCCTTGATTTTGATCCCCCCTCCCAATGTCATCTTGACGGGCATTATATCTCATGTACTCAGATGCTATTGTCTTCAGTCCCAACCTATGTTTTTTGAGGCGCATTGTGTACATGTGATTCGTTGTATTATTTTCTAGTCAATTGATGCAAGTGTATCATGTATCATGTATTATGTACTTTACAACTCAATCGCACATTGTCGTGCTCACCATTATTATTTGTACTCAATTATCTCAACAGGTATGGGTATGCCTCCCTTGCCTCATTTGAGATCATGTACTACCACATAGCACGATACCTCTATCATTATTGTAAGTCTCACCCCCTCCATTATTTTCCCATCCTTGATTTTCTTTAGATATCTCTCTCTCTCTCTCTCTCTCTCTCTCTCTTACCCCCTTTTGGCATCTCATGGAAGCATAATTTACAACGTATTTTGGTCGTACAGTCAACATATAAATGATCACTTAGACATTTATAGCTATGTGGATCAAAATACATGATGTACATTTCATTTCACCATAGTAAAATCACTTTCTCTATGGAAAATAATTGAGTAAAGCACTTTTATTAAAATAATTTCTAATTTAAATAAACAATCCCATGTGAAAAATTAGATAAATCATTATCTATTTAATTTTCTCTAAGAATTATTATTAAATCATTATTTAGTAAAGCCCACGAGGCTTTGGATTGACGATGAATGGGTGTATTGTTAAGGCACTCCTTGCGAGAGGTCACTGGTTCAAATCCCCCATGGGCTCTTACCTACCAAAAAAAATCATTATTTAATAATTATTACTTGTCACATTTGACTAAATCTCTCAGGAATATTTAAATAAATCATTGTTTATTTGAATTTCCTTATTTCTGTTACTAGAATAATTATTAAATCATTATTTAATAATTATTTTGATTTCACACATTTCTTGCTTCTCACTAAATAATTAATAAATCATTTTATTTGTTAATTATTTATAAATAAAGGTATCTAACCAATTTAAATTCCTTTTCCCTCTCCAATAAATATAATAACATATTTACAGTAGTTAGATCTGAATTTGGTTAATAATATTTTATTATTGACCATTTTCGAGATTAACTCCATACTTTGCTATATAAATGAGGGTTTTTGATTCATTCATCATCATGATCATACTCGTTGTCAATATTATCGTAATTTTTCTTGAGCTCCCATTTTGAGTTCTTCACTTTTGTTTGGGTTTTTCACATTGAGAAAGAGGATCAATTTTCTGAAGCGTCAAAGATATCAAAGGACCCATCCCATGTAGGGCGACTTACAGACCAATCTATAGATCTACTTCACCAGGTGTTATCAATAAAAGATTAATTCATTTAAAATTGTCTTTCCAATTGGGTTATTATACAAGATACTTTATAATGTTGGTTTTTATTTTGGTTATATTTTATTTTACTGTAGATTTTCTATTTGTGTTTCAAATCTAAGATGACAACAACCATCAACTTGTTGTTAGGGTCACTCCTCACCTAATGACTTAAGTGAAGTATTTTTGGTACACCTTCCAAGAATTTTCACACTAACACCTTTGTTAGTAAAATGAACATACATTGTCATATATCCTTATATGGCATGCAAGATTTGGATATATGAATTATGATACTTAAAACTAATGTTATTACTTGTTTTCCAACCATTTCTAGGAAACTGAAGCAATGCAATGCTCGCATGAGATGAAAACAAAAAAGCATGTCATATTTCTACTTTTATAGCACATAGAAAGTTTGCAATTATTCATTCTTATTTGTGTGTCCCAATTCTTGTTCCTTATTCAAATTGAAACAAATATATGATGACGTTTATTCATTATTACAGTGGGACATGTTGGGTATACTTGTTGAAAAGCAAGTTAGAATCTTTTAAAACTTTCAAAAGTTTTCATGTATGAATTTAAAATGAGAATACTTATATATATATATATATATGTGTGTGTGTGTGTGTGTGTGTGTGTGTGTGTGTGTGAAATTTATATAATAAAAATAATGATAATAAGAATCAATATAGATCCATTTTAATTAAGGATTTACCAAGTTATGAGAGGAATCAAATTTCTCTAAATACAAACCTTTCCTACAATTTTTCACTTGAAAAGAAGTTTGGATGTTGAGAGATTTGATCCTTCTAAATGCTTGATAGGATTTATGCTTGTATATATGGAGTTTGATATTGAAATAAAGTAGCTAATAATTTATTTATGTATTAGCAAATTCTATAGAAATGTATTAAAATTTGTAAGCATTATATATGTTTCACACATTCAAAAATGAAAATATAAGTTGTTGTTTCTTAATTTCTTATACCTTCTTAAAATTGATATAAAATTATGTTACTTCATATGGATTTCAAATATTTTGTTTAAGGTGAGATTAAAAGTGAAATATTTTTACCACATATACTTCATATTAGGGTATAATGTATGAAAAGTTGAGTGAGTAGAAGGAGAATAGATTTACTTATATTTTATAAAAAATTTAATTAAAATTAATCAAACATGTATATACATTTTTGTTTCTCATTATAATCCACATTATTTTTTTTAATATAAGAAATATTTTATTTGTATTATAAAAAAACATATCAACTTGAAGTTGTGTATTGAAAGAATTACACATCTTCCTTAAAACATTAAAATATTTTCAATCTCCAACCATGTTTTAATATATTGAGTTCATTGTAGTTTAAACTTCGATAACCTCTTAAAAACTATTTACATGTGAACACTTCAAATCTTTAAAACACTCGAATTTAAATGTGAGCACTAATGTAATATAATTTACTTTAAGAATCAATTTCTTTAAAATATTGGTCGTATATTTTATATTTTGAATTAAAATTGTTTAGTAAATAATATTTCTTTTTAAATGGGTTGATATTTTAAAATAAAATTTATTATTTTTAATTAATTATCAATAAATTTTATAATGTAATATAGCTTTTTGAAATAATTATAATGAATTTATTATATTCATCCATAATAATTAACTTAATATGCTATTTTTTTTTGTGGTTGGTAAGGATGAATTATCAATCAATTTTTCATATATATCTATATCTATATCTATAGATATACACATTTTAGGCTATATATTAAAAAATACCTAATTCAATTGAAAAATTAACATAAGTATCTACATAACCATGAGGGGAAATTGAAAAATTAACATAAGTATCTACATAACCATGAGGGGAAATTGAAAAATTAACATAAGTATCTATGTAGTAACCATGGGGGGAATGAATGCCTAGTATTATAAATATGTAAACCCTATAATCAAGTTCTAGGCAATATATTAAAAAATCCTTAATCAAATTGAAAATAATAGAATTGAAGAATAAACCTAATCATCCATACGAAAACTATAAATTAACCCTAAATTGATATAAATAATTGAACTTGTCTATAACAACTGAATTGTGTACATAAGCATCCATATAGAAGCAATAACTAAAATGAATGACTGTTAATGTAATAAAAATTCGTATTAACCGTAGCTAAGTATAAATGGCGAATCGCTATTAATAACAAATTAAATCCGGAGAGTGAAGCACTACCAGAATATTATAAACTACCAATGTTACCCGAGATAAAACTGCACTACACAAAATCGAACCCATAAAAAGCTCGATTTATTATTGCAAACACAATGGCTGAAATGTTTCATGGCCAGACAACGAAAGCAAACAACACTGCCGCCCAGAGGAATACATCGCCATTCATGCAGCTTTCATGAATTGCCACACCTGCACGGGACGACAAAACTCAGAACCCTAATAAAATGAATAAAAGGTGAACTTCGAACCTCATAAACGATTCTGAGAAAGAGATCATATATATATAACTTTGAATTTCAATTTTTGAAAATCCCATGGTGTACTAACATTTTCGGCATATTTTAGAATTTGCAGGAGGAAAAAAGAATTTTGAAAATTTGATGATGTACATTGGATTTCTAAAATATTTCAAAATCCAAATTCGGAAAAGAAAATTTTTGAAAATTTGATGGTGTAACTGAAAGTTCTTAAAGTTCGTGTAATTTTGTTAATAAAATGCAATTGTCTTGTTAGGTAATGTAAGTTTAGTATGAGCTTTATCAGGAGGAAAGTTGAAGTTTTGTAATGTAAATTTAGTACGAGGCTTATCCCGAGGAAACAAGCGAAGTTTTTGTATGAGAACAAAGAAATGTTAAAGAGGGTTAGAAGTTTTATTAGGAAAGTTTATTTGTAGATGGCTTTTTAAGAATAGAGTTTCTATGTGGTTTATCTTAACTGATTGCGTTGTATTGTTGTTCTGTTTTACTTGTGGTCTTTTCATTATTGTTGATATTAAAAATATTTATATTTTAGAAAAAAAATAATATAATATTTAAATTAATTATTGAGATATATATTTTAGTTAATTTATTTTAATATTTAATTATATATATATATATATATATATTTGAATATGAATGTTATTTTTTTTATAGTTTGAATATGTTAATTAATTTATTTCAATATTTAGTTTTATATAGAAAAAGGAAAAAAATATTTTAATGTTGGTCGTAATAAAATATTTCAATGTCTATAAATAAAAAATAATTGAAAGAAAAAACAATGCAATTATTTTATATATACCTCAAAAAGTAATTATAACTTTTTTCCTCTTAGATTTAATTAAAAAGTGTTATTAAATTAAATTAAAATAAAATATTTGTAAAATAAACTAATTTTTAAATAAGTTATTGTTTTTTGGCATGTGGTATTGATAAGACATGGTATTGACCCATGATATTGTAACAATTAAAATCCTAGATCCATAACATAATAATCAAAAGTCTAGGTGGCACATGGTATTGATAAACCATGGTAGTAGCACGTGGTATTATAATTCTCTTCTCTCCTCTCCTTCTCTCTCTTTCTCTTGTGGGTATTAGCCCATAATATTGTAAAAAAGCCTACTTAGAAGTTAATAATATCCATGGTAAATATTCATGATTAAAAATCTTGTCATGTTGTAAATATTGAGTTTTTATCTGCTTATTAATTAAATTTATAGATGGAACACATCTAGATTAATTGTTAGAAATATATTGATTACATAAACTATAATATTACAATATTAAATGTTACCCAATATTTATAACCACCCCCACCTAATAAATAGTGGCTAGGGGTATGGAGAAATACTAATTAAAATGAAATATTATTAAATTTTACCTAATATTTCAGGTCACACCCCACCCTAAATATTACATTCTATTCAATATTTCTCCTCACTCCTACTGATTGTATTGAGCACCTTCCATTATATGGAGTTTTTGAAATTGGCGTCAGTATTACAGAAATCATAAAACTGAAAACCTAAAGGCAAAATACAAATTTACTATCACACAACTCAAAACCTAAAAGAAAAATACAAATTTACTGAGTTATGATTATTATGTTTTTTGTTATTTAATGAATAACTTAATCGATTTATTTTTAACTTCTATATATATCGTTTTCAAAATTGAGTTTGTTATATTAAATGACATATTTTTTTTTTATTTTAATTTTTTTTTTTTTAAAGTAACTTTACATATACAATATATATTTGCGGACACATATATAGTAACGTTACACATATCTTCAACATATACAATATATATTAACAGACACATATATATTTTTTTAATGTAACGTTACATTATATCAACATCTCACTCCTATTTTTTTAATATTTTTTTAATGTAAAGTTACGTGACAACATCTCTCTCATACTATTTTAATATATTTTTTTAATTTAATGTTACGTGATAACATCTCCCTCATATTTTTTTAATATTTTCTTCTCATATTTTTTTTATATTTTCTTTAATGTAACGTTACGTCACAACATCTCCCTCATATTTAAAAAAAAAAAAAATTATTGTAACATTACGTGACAACATCTCCCTCATATACTGGGTAATAAGAAGAAAATGCATAATTTATTGAATTCTTAATATATTAATAATACTATAAAAATTCCAAGTGGGTCATAGATAAAATATTGAAATAATTAAAGTTAAGTAATATTGACCTGTATTTAAAAAAATATTTTAATACTCATAATATGGTTTATAAAAAAAATATTTAATACCTATATTAAGTAAAATATTGTATTGTCATATATATGTAAAATTTATGGTTAAAAGAAACAAGTTTAAGGTGTGGGGTCTACACAATCTAAGTAAGTATTGAGGGATGTCCCCAAACCAGAGAAAATGAGCCAGGATCTGAGACTTCAATGGGATGCCTATCCTTTCAAGACCCTAGACTTCAAACTAGGGGGATGGGATGGCAAACCGCCATCTCAACCACTCTATATAAGAACCATTTACTGTCATCATATCCATGTTTACACCTTCTACAACCCAGTATGAGAGAAATACTTAATTGTAGGACTTTACAGGGTAAGTTCCTCAGAAAAAAAACCAAAGGAAACCACTCACAAATAGATCACAGATCAATACACCACTATTCTTGACATGGTTAAAACACTGAAAGAGGGAAACAGTCCACGGGCTGAGCCAACTTCAGGAAATTTAATAATAAAAGAATGAAAATTTACATAAGCTTCTCTCATGAATGATTAACCTACAAATGACCCTCCATGCTCTTTAAATAGAGATCAAGGACCAATCGGGCGTTAAGCCATGGATCAAGTGTCAGAAATACTGAGGAGAGAATGAACCATTGGATCACTACATATCGTGACCGTCGGATTGTAAGTTACAAAAGTACATAGTAAAGAAACACACTTTACTAACTCTACACTAGACCAAGTTATACTTAACTATTTCGTATTTGTTGGAATATTCTAACATCCCCCCTTAAGAACAACTTGGGATAGGATTGAAGGATGTACAAATATGACACAATAGGGGAAGGGAGGAGGCATTAGAGCCTATCCCCCCTTAGTGACAACTTCTTGAACTCCAACCATAAATTGAAGTTTAGTAAACTTTGCTTCTATGAGAGCCTTTGTAAAGATGTCTGCAACCTGATCATCTATTGAACAATATTACACTTCAAGAACATCATCATGAATGAGCTTTCTGGTGAAATGCATGTGCAGTTCAATGTGTTTGTTGTGTTGATGTTGGACTGGATCTTTGCATAGTTTAATGGCACTTTGACTATCACACCAAAGTGTAGTCGGATGCTACTACAGAAAGCCAAAATATAACAGGATCTAACGAAGCCACAGGGCTTCCTTACTATCTTCTACGGCACCACGATACTTTACTTCTGCTGAAGAAAGAGAAACGACACTTTGTTTCTTGCAAGCCCATGTAATAGGTCCTAAACCAAGAGTGAACACATACCCTCGAGTAGACTTTAGATCATCAAGGTCACCAGCCCAATCATAATTAGTGAAACCAACCAATAGAGGAGATGCTTCTACACTTTAATGAATCGTAAACTAAGTTGTACATCAAACATAATGAAGTATTCTTTTAGCTTCTTTCCAATGACTTTCATGTGGGTTTTGCATAAATCGAGCAATAAGGCCAACAACAAAGGAAAGGTCAGGACGAGTATGGGTCAGATACAAAACATTCCCTACAAGTTGGTAGCATCAACTTCAGGGGAAGTACAAGTGACTGAAAGTTTGGCTCTAGACTGAAAGGGAGAAGGGGTTGGCTTACAGTCTTCCATTTGAAAATGGCGTAGAAGATCATAGGCATACTTGGACTGGGAAATGGAAATACCTTCCTTGGATTGCAAGACTTGAAGACCAAGAAAATAATTCAAGTCTCCTAAGTTTGCCATTTCAAACCTCTTTTTAAGGCTAGACTTCCATGGTTTATAAGGTTGGGATCACTACTAGTAAGGATAATATCATCAACATAAAGAACAAGAATGATAAGAGACTTGCCCCCTTTCTTGGTGTAGACAGTATTGTCATAATCGCACCTAGAAAAGCTAGTTTCTAAAAGAAAGCTATCCATTTTGGCATACCAAGCCCGAAGAGCTTGTTTAAGACCATAAAGGGATTTCTTAAGCTAACATACAAGGCTCGAGTTTGTTTGTATAAAACTAGTGGGTTGTTCTATATAGATTTCATCATGCAAGTCCCCATGCAAGAAGGCAGATTTAACATCCATCTGATGGACTTCCCATTTGAAAGAGGTAGCAAGGGAAATAACAAGGTGAATAGAGTTCATTTTGGCAACAGGGGAGAAGGTTTAAGTATAGTTAATGCCTTCAACTTGTGAAAAACCCTTAGCAACAAGACAAGCTTTATGTTTATCAACTTTTCCATCTGGTCCATACTTCCTTCTGTAAATGCATTTGCATCTAGCAAGTTTTTGTCCCTTTGGTAGAGGAACAAGATCCCATGTATCATTTGCCAATAATGAACGATATTCTTCATTCATAGTTGTTTCCCAATCTGGATGGCCTGAATCTTCTACAAAGGTGTTAGGATCATAATTCGTTGAAGCTTGAGCTAGTAAAGAAGAGGCTCTATCAAATTGAGAACGTGTACGTTGCTAATCTGTAGGATCACTGGCAAGAGCGCCTGCTGCATCCCGGGTAGCACAGACCCATTTTGAAAGCTGAGGAGCTGAAGGAGGATCCTGAGAAGGTGGGGGAGGATTGTCAGTTTCGCTTTCATCATCTGAAGTAGAAATGTTTTCAAAAGTAGAAGAGATAGAGAGAGGTGGCACATCCGCCAAACTAGGCTTGTAGGCTGATATATTTTCAGCAAACTTTACATATCTTCTAATGATAACATTTTTGGGCTTAAGTGGAATAAGTTTATATACTTTGACATCTTCAAAATATCCAACAAAAATACATTTTTTACTCGTAGGTTCTAAAGCTTTATGTTTCTCATCTGGAATATGGGCCCATGCTTCACTTCCAAAAACACGAAAGTGACTTACATCTGGTTTAATTGAGCTCCATGCTTCTTCTGGAGTGATATTCTTTAAAACCTTAGTAGGAGTGCGATTTATTATGTAATTTGCACAATTAATTGCTTCTGCCCAAAAATTAAGACTAAGTCCTTTAAATTGAATAATACAATTAGCCATTTCCTTTAAGGTGTGATTCTTCCTTTCAGCTACACCATTTTGTTGTGGATTATATGGAATATTATGTTGCATTTGAATTCCATTCTAAGTGTAAAAGTTGATGAATTTTTTGTTAACATATTCTCTGCCATTATCAGATCTTAGCTTAAGAATTTGATGTCCAGATTGTTTTTCAACAAACGCCTTAAAGGCCAAGAACATGTTAAATACTTCACTCTTGAGTTTTAAGAAGTATATCCAAGTGCGTCTGGAGAAATCATCAATGAAAGTTAAGAAATACTTGTAGCCAGAGAATGAAACAACTGGAAGTGGATCGCATAAATCACTATGCACAAGCTGTAAAGGGGTTGAGGCGTGCCAAGAAGCATGTTTTTCAAAACTATCCCGATGATGCTTTCTGAGTACACATCTGAAACAAACACCATCTCTACAAGATACCATTGGAATACGTGTCGCCATATTTTCTTTACATAGATTCTGAAGGGAGTGATAGTTTAAGTGACCAAATCGCTCATGCCAAAGTTTGCTCACTTCACCATTATGAGCAACAAATACTGAGGGAATATTTTATGACCCCAATTTTTTAAACTTATGCAACCTTGTAGAATCATCAGCAATGCCAGTAGCTAAAATCTATCTAGGATCTCTTAGGTCCTTAATTAAAACATCGTGAGGTGAAAATTCAACGATTTTACCTTCACCTAAATGAGCTATCTAATATACAGATAGAAGGTTGCAGGATAAGGTTTGAACACATAATACATCATTAAATTGACCATTGTCTATATGAACAGTTCCAGTCCCTACAACGCTAAGAACCAACATATATATTTTTGGTGTTATAATCATTTAAAGAAGAAAACATGGCTTTGTTTTTGGCCATGTGATAAGAAGCTCCAGAATCAGTGAGCCACTCATGAGAATTAGAAGAAGAAGGTACATTTAGCACATATCCAGACCGAGATGTTTGACAACCACATGCAAAAAGTGTTATTCCTGAAGATGAAGTTGAAGTTCAAGAGTGCTCCGAATGGATGTTATGCTTCTTCATTGCTGCTTCCAAGGCTTCCATCTTCTTAAAGCATTTGGATTCTAAGTTGCCACATAGATTACAAAAGTGGCAATGTATATCAGTCTTCTTCCCTTTGTTTTTATTTTCCTTATCATTTTGTTGAAATGATTTTTCATTTTGAGGCTAAAATTGCTTAGGACGCTTGTTTGGTTTAGGACCATTCTTTCTAGCATACGGCTTCTTAGGATTCTTTGAATTTGGTTGATGCTGGGTGGCTAATGATTTCTTAAAATAGTTTCCAAGATTAAGAAGACCAAGGTGTAAGAGTTTTTCTTGTTCTCTTATTAAAGAATCACAGAAGGAATCAAAGGAAGGGGACTTGTAGCCTGGTCCTTGAGAAATGAAGGCTTCTCTTGTAGAATGGAAGGTGGAAACAAACAAAGAGTAGGCTAGTCCTAACTTAGTATGAATGGAATAGATAAGGTTACCATATTCTTTCTTAACCTTAACACCTGCCAAGAGAAGTCTAAGGGTCTTGAACTTGGACATAAAATCTTCAATGGAAGAAAAATTATTGGGGTCCAATGTAAGCAACTCATTTTCGAGTTGATGGGCTCTAAGTCCATTTTTAATTCCAAAAACTTTAGTGATCTATTTCATTGCTTCATTAGGAGTATCAAGTTCTTCGATATGGAATCTAAGGTCTAGAGAAATAGACATCCCTATCACCCGACGTGCTTGATCTTACCTATTTTCTTATTTGGCTGCCTTATCTTCATCTTTCGGTTCGGTTTCTTGACCTGAGGCTATTCTGTAAATACCTTTACTTCTAAGTAAATGCACAATGTAGGACCACCAGTGGAAGTAATTGGTGCTGTCAAGAATAACATGGCATGGACATTCCATTTTAACAAAAACTGAAGTTGTAGATGCTGAAAATAAGTGTTCCAATGGAAAGATCTCAAAAAATAGGTTGATTAAAAAAATGGTTTTGAAAACGACTTCCGGATGAAGAAGTTAAGGATTTTTGAAGAAAAGTTGTTGAAGATGCCGATGAAGTGTGGGAATGTGCGGATATGAATGGTAATGTTATATTTAAAAAAAAATCTACCCCCTTCCAAACTTAATCTAATTAGCTCAACAAAAATAAGGACTTGAACTCAAGATCTCTATTCTCATAAAGTAGCTTTGGACCAAGTGAGCTAGATTAAAAGGTTAGTAATTTTTGGAAAAGAGGAAGGTTTTTTTTTTTTTAGTCACTGAAGCTTTGGGGTGTGTGCTTACTTGAGAAAGCTCCCTTTTTACTACAAAACAAAAATCACAAAACCCAACATGGACATACAAAAAAATGGACCTTATGGTTTGAAGTTAGCTTTAGCAAGAAACTAAATATTTTCCTCAATGTTTCTGATTTTTGGAGATCACATTAAGGTGCGACGGAAAACAGCATGTGCATGAGAAAAATCCTTCCTTTTTGTTTCTAATTTGCCCAAGTCGCATAGAGTCGCGGGGCAAAGAGCATACAGAGAAATGAAAATTAAAGATCCGGTAATAAAAAAAATAAAGAGCTAAATAAATTGAAATAAATGGAGAGAAAATAACTAAAAGATACAAATAAACATTGTATACCTCCAGATCTTAAAAATTACGTAGCTAGGGCTACCGGAAAACTTTTCGCATGAAATGAAAGGGGTTCCTCACTGGAACAGATGCTCCTAACACAATAGACCAGTCCTCTCGGCCTGAAAGTAGTAAAAAATAGTAGATCTAGGAAACAACAGTCGGATGCAGTTCTACCTGCTTTAGATTTGGATCACCAACGGATGCGGCCCTCAACTTGGCTCTGATACCATGTAGGATTTTACAGGGTAAGTTCCTTAGATAGAACACCAAAGGACACCGCTCACAAACAGATCACAGATCAATACACCAGTATTGTTGACATGGTTAAAACTATCAAAGAGGGAAACAGTCCACGGCCTGAGCCAACATGACCACTTCAAGCAATTTATTAATAAAAGAATGAAAATTTACAAAAGCTTCTCTCATGAACGTTACCCTACAAATGACCCTCCATGCTCTTTAAATAGAGATCATGGACCAATCAAGTGTTAAACCACGAATCAAGTGTCGGTAATAGCAAGGAGAGAATGAACCGTCGGATCACTACATATCATGACCGTCGGACTGTAAGTTACAAAAGTACATAGTAAAGAAACACACTTTACCTAACTCTACACTAGACCAAGTTATACTTAACTATTTCCTATGTGTCGGAATATCCTAGCATTAATTCCTTTCGTGCTGAGTAGATGTGCATCCATTTTGAAATAAAAATAAAATGTTCTCTAAATTAGAAAAGAATGTTTGGTTAGTTTCAATTAAAAACAATTTGAAATATCAATAATTTCACTCTCATTGTGCTTACTCGTTGTTTGTGGTTACTAGTTGTTGTTGATATTACGTCGCAGTATGAAGCATATGTAAAAATATCTCTATTCTGATGTCCATGTAAAACAACACAATTTTAAATTAATTTAAATAGAGATAACTTAAAATGCCTTATATTTCAATTTTGGAGTGTGAGTAACATTTATAATACTTATACTTGAAAAAAATATTTCAATACAACACATAAATAAATTACTCAAATTTCCATATTAACTAATTTACTTCAACATATAACTTATATATATATATATATATATATATATATATATATATATATATATATATATAGTTGTGTAGTATAGACAATCTACGAGACAAAATGATTTTCGAAGTGTTGAACCTATTCACGCATTCGAAAATGCAATTTTATATATATATATATATATATATATATATATATATATATATATATATATATATATATATATATATATATATATATATATATATATATATATATATATATATATATATATATATATATATCTATATATATATATATATATATATATCTATATATATATATATATATATATATATATATATATATATATATATATATAATTGCATTTTCGAATGCGTGAATAGGTTCAACACTTCGAAAATCCTTTTGTCTCGTAGATTTTCTATACTACACAACTTAAACATAGAATTAGTAAAGTAAAGACAAAATTTACCTTAAAGTGTAAGCGAAAAAGTGTTCAAATGTAAATTTTTTTACAAAGTTGACATTGAAATATTTTATTTAACATGGGTAATGTAATATTTTATTTGTAGATGAAATTATCCCCATTAAAATGTTTTTTTTGTCAATATATTCTAAATGTACATAAATATTACTTAACACTACAGATTAAAATATTCTATTTATAAGCTACATTGACTTTTTATTATTACCTTTTAGCCTACCACACTATATTGATGGTGAATGTCTACATTATGGATCCGTAAGTGAAATTCCACATATCAATTTTATATTACTATTATTAGGAAAAATATATAAAACTTTTATTTACTTCTTCTCATTGAATATTGAATTTCTTTAATCTTCATCATTAAAATATATAAAAACTTTGTAATTTCTTTCCATGAGAGCTCTTTCTATCTAGAGGGAAATGGAGGGGATAGATCCCTCTAATCTCACTCCCCTCTTCCTATCTATGTTAGCCACTACTCCCATATTGACCTACTTTAACTGGCCTATCAGGGTAAACATGAACTGAGGTCTATTATGCCATGAATAAAAATCCTAGGTAATACAAAGGGAGTGAACTTGTTAAAACAAAACTTTACTGACCTTACTAAGGAGCTACAGGACCCCCAATAGCTAAACCACACCTCCAGGTGCCCAAACCTTAAGTTAGCTTTCCTTTTAAGTGATCTGGAAACCTATCCATATGCATAACACTACATAAACTCGATTGTAGGCTTCTAGTTGCATGCACAACCCTACAAGGAAGAGATTGTAAACTTATTTTCCTAGTTCATTATCCGCGGCCGAAGAATATGAGCCATCTTTTTAGGGCTAGTCTCTAGACCACTACCTATAACTTGATGAAACTTTCTAGAATGATGAACGATAATAGGACAATGCCATTAAGACAAACTTAGATAAGAATGCGACCTAATCAAGCCCAAAAATGACAAAATATTTGTCAAGCACATAATCGACATGTAACCTACAAGTTATAAATTGTTATGAACTAGCTCAGAAAAATATAGAAAAGACAGATCAATGACTTCAAACTTAGCCTCTTCGAGGTGGCAACCTCCTTTACATTACACAAATGAACAATTCTTGGATGATACAAATTACAAGACCTACTTTCTATATATAGGAGTCTAAGGGGTCATAATATAATCAGATCCGACATAACAATAATAATGTAATGACACGAAAATAACAATAGTGGCCTTCTGTGGGGCACAATTATAACAATAGGTGGACTACATGGGCACACCAATATAATAAGGGGGTTGCACTAAAACAATAAGGGGTTACAATATTAGTATAGGGACCTAACATGCCCCTCTCCTTCAAAAAGTGTTGTCTTCAACAGTTGAGAAGTTATCTATGCTTCTATATAAAATTCTCATCCTACCATATGGAATCTTCAACGGGTAAGTTCTTCCACTTGATGAGATACTCTAAAATTGATCGATTCTTTAGCGGTCGATTTCTTGTTTTTGTGACTACTTCCATTTCCAATATGATTTTTCCTTCCTCGTCAAGTTCTGAAATATTATTTGAGCTAGGATCTTCTCACCTATAACTTTCTTTAAGCACGAAACATGGAAAAGTAGGTGCACTAGGGAAGATGCACGAAGCTCCAATTTGTATGCCATAGTACCAATCTTATGTAACACCTTGTACGGACGATAATACTTTGGTGATAATTTATTTTGTTCTTAGCTTGCTTGAGGGACATTTTTTCTATGGTTGTAGTCGTAGAAATACTCAGTCACCTACATCAAAACTTCTTTTACTATGATGTTGATCTGCTTGTTGTTTCATTTTATTCTTTGCCAAAGTGGGGTTATCCTTTAAAAGTTGGAGAACGTTTTGTTAATTCTCAATGTGATATTTCACTGCGTGAACCTTTTTCTTCTTGATATGTCGTTCTATCTTCAGAGTTTGAGGAGTGGTAATTCCTGCTAATGAATTACAACATATGGTCGGATTCATTTCTTGATGCTCGATGTGATCTTTCACTTCTTGAGCCTTTTTCTTCTTGATATGTCCTTCTATCTTAAGAGTTTTGGGAGTGGTACTTCTTGCCAATGCTTTACAAGGTATGATCAAATTCATTTCTTCTTTCTTTGGGGTTGGTTCCTGGTGTATATTGTCTTCTCTTAATGTTTCTTTATGATTTTCTTCCTCCTCTTCATAATCTATGTAAAATAATTTCTTCTCAACACACTTATGACCTTTTGTGTATTTGCTATCACAAATGTAAAAAAGCCCTTTTTCACTTTTTTCTTCCAATAATTGTGGCAAAACCTTGTAGGTTGTGGAAAACTAGGAGCAAAAACACGTCCATATTTATAGTTATGAGTGGTAGGATTCCTTGTTTCCATAATCTTGCTTTCAATTTTTCTTTCCAACATGAATGCCTTCTCCGATGAATCAGGCACCCAAAGACGAACCTCATGTTGAATGTTATCCTTTAAATTCCCTATGAAGACATCGACCCTTTGCTTCTCTAGAATATTATTTACCCTTATATTCAATTTTTGGAAGTCTTGAATGTTCTCTACCATTGAACCCATTTGTTTGAGATTTATCAACTGGCTAAAGAAGGTGTTTCTCTTTGTATCCGCATAATGTGCTATCATTTCCTCCATAAAAATTGACCAAGTGACAAGTGGTTTATGAGAAAAAATCCCTTTATACCATAAAAATTGATTCAATTCTAAATATAAAGATGAAATACATACCTTTTGTAATAGCTATACATCATGTGGATCAAAATATTGCTCCATCTGTAGTATCAAATTTACTATATCCTTGGCATCAAACTTCCTCATATCACCTTTTCTTGATTTTAGGAGTGTGATCTTGGAATGACTGTAACTATGTAATTTCAGATCTCCAAGTTCTGAAATTTCCAACTGTGGTATCCCTTTGAGTGATCTTTCCAAAGCCACCGTTCTTATTGAAATTGGATTCTGCAAGAAAGAGTTATTACCGATCTCCCAAGATGACCTGATTATACACTTTTTCAGTAGAGAGAACTTGTATGAAGTTCCATGTGTCACTATTTCAACCTTCAGACATGAAAACAATGCACAGAAAAGTACAATCAATTATCTTTCTGTAAATTCGTATGAAATTTCAAACTAATACTCAAAGAGAAATTTATGATGATTTTCCCAAGGTCACATGTTTGGGATGTAATTTGGGAGCCTACAAAAACCTTAACTTCCTTGGATCGTATCTCTGAAAATATAGCGATAGAACATCTAAAATTTGCACCCAAGATTTAACACGATGTCGGCTCAAATGGGTTTTAATTTCTGAGCCTGAAATTTCGTAGAACAAAACTTATATTGAATATTCCACAATGACCTGTTTGCTATGGAACTCTGGAGCTTGAAAAAAATGATAACTTCCTCAGATCATATCTCCGCAAATATAGCAAGACAAGATCCGAAATTCAGACCCAACGTTAAGAATGATTTTGGCTAAAATCAATGTTTTTTATAGCTTCTGAAACTTCATAGTGAAAACGTTATAGAGAAAATTCCATGATGGATTGTTTGGAGCAACAAATCCCTAGAATCCAATCCTCTGATACCAAATGTTATGAAGCAGCTCACAAAAATATAGAATATAGATCAATGACTTCAAAATCACCCTCTTCAAGGGGGAAACCTCCTTTACATTACACAAATGAACAATACTTTGATGATACAAATGACAAGACTTATTTTCTATATATAGGAGTCCAAGGGGTCATAATATAATCGGAGTCAACATAACAATAATAATGTAAGGGCACAACAATAACAATAGTGGGTTTCTATGGGGCACAATAATAACAATATGGGGACTACATTGGCACAACAATATAATAAGGGGGTTACAATAATAACAGTAAGGGGTTACACTAGTAGCATAGGGACCTAACATTATCCCCATTAAAATGTTTTTTTTGTCAATATATTTTAAATGCACATAAATATTACTTAACACTACATATTGAAATATTCTATTTATAAGCTACATTGGATTTTTATTATTACCTTTTAGCTTACCACACTTGATTTATGGTGAATGTGTGCATTGTGTGTTAGTACCTGCCAGTCATGTTAGTCACTAGTGATCAAATATTCTCTTGCAAGCTTTTGTTAGGGCCTTGAGGTCAAATTTTATCATTTCATTAGTTTCCAAACTAAAATCTTGCCATTGGTTGTTGTGTCTAGGTCACTATTGTTCCCTTAACTTACTCATGGTCTTTATCATTTATCATGGTCATTGTCTTCTTCGAGGTATCATATCTTCATTTAAGTGTCTTGGGTCATGAAATGGTTAAAATCCTCATTTTAGGTCATAGTCTAGGGTTTCACTCCATGTGTTGTCATGATACCATTTGTCAAACAAAAGAAACATGTCCATCAAGTGATTCAATAGTTAAATGGAGTGAACAGCTTAGGGAAAGCAAAATAAAGGTAAAGGTAATGTTTTATTTCAAATAAGACAATGTTGCAGTACACTACCTTGTCTCGTCATTTCTCAAAATGACATATGATGTCATGCCACTACCAAAGCAGAAATCACCTTTCAAGCTACAAAGCACCATTAAAAGCATAAAAATGGTTTCATTTCATCATTCACAAGTTTAAGCATCTCCTTGGAAAGTAAATAAACATTTGGCACCTCTTATGCATCCTTCATTTTAAAGAACCCAGTGAAAATCCCTCTACTAAGGTTTCATTGTGCTTTTGGTATCCAAATTATTTTGCTTCATTTTAGTGAAAAAACTCCTATTTTTTATGTTCCGTAACACCCACACATACCTTTTATACCCCTACTAACCATTTCCCATACCCATTCCCTTCATTTTTCTCATTTTCCCTAAACCCTAGCTCAATGTTGCATTTTTGAAAATTCCTAGGCTAGGACTATGTTTTGGAATTTTTCACACCTTTCCTTAACTATTTTCAAGAAATTCCACCTCTTTACACTCCCTAACCTCCCTCACTATCCCTCCAAATTTTTGTAGAATTTTTCCATTTCCCTATCCCTTTCATTTCACTAAATTCCCTCACAGCTATCAAATCCTTTGTGTTCCCAAAACTAAACCCTAATTTTTCCTCGTATTGAGCTAGGGTTTCACCCTGGAAGAAGAGGCCACACACACTAGAAATAAGAAGTGAAATAACATACGACATGTCTCAATAGTTGAGCCATCTAACATCAAAGAGATTAGTACCTCACAAACTCATCATGCGGTCATTTGCGGCGCACAAAAACAATTTTTCTTCAAAGTGTTTTTCTGACCAAATGGGGATGAAATTGACAAAAGTGAAAGAGGGTTTGTCAATCACATATAAAGGGAAAAAAATATCCTTGATTTATTACACAATTATCATATATGGGGACATATGAAACTTTCTTGGAGACTTATGTTAGAAAATCAAAATATTTCAAGTTAATTTCCTATTTAAGTCATGATTTGATGGAATGGATTTTGGGACAATGAAAATGAATTTCTAGAAAATGAGAGAGGTTTTTCTTCACCACGTCCTTATATACAGAAAAATGTCTCAGTTGTCCAAATATATTTATGGCTAGAGAGGTATTTTTCCATCTTTGAGGCCTACGTTCACAGAAAAACCTAGAATTTTGACTGAGCTATAAGCGCAGTGCCTTGGCTTTACGCTTTCATCTCATAGCTCCAAATGCCAAAAAATTGATATCCCTAGATATATATTGACCTAATGGTCTCAGATATATACCTTTTGAAGTATGTCAACAAACTGGTTAGGAGAAAAATCCAAAAAACACATGTGAAAAAGTCACTTTCTGCCACTATTCTGAAGCAAGCGTTGTGCTTATAGAGTCACCTCAAGATAATCAATTTTTGAAGGCCTTCCCATTGGTCATTTCCAAAAATTCAAGTTGTTCAAGAAATAAGACAGAACATTCTAGCTGAACGTTCTCTCACTTTACAAGTTGTACTTATGTAAGGCTTCCAAAATCTTCTTGCAAGATGGCACTACTCTTATAGCTAAATGTGCTATGCATATAGCCGAATGCACTACACTTATACCTATAGTTGTCTTTTTCACTTCATTTTCACCAAATCTTGGTTTTATGATGTACTTATGATATTTTAAAGACTTGATGATGTAATTATGGAATAAATTAGCATGACAGGTTTTTTTGTGCTTAATTAGGCCTCATAAATGAAGCAAAACTCAAATCAAAGTCTAAGAGAAGAGTTTGTTTTTAACCTTCTCACTCTCTGATGTTTGTTGAGAGATTCTTGGGAACTGGTCCACCACTTAGAGATTCAACCCATGAAGGTGGGAAGTGGTTTATCTTAGTCTATATTTATCATTTCTCATTCAGAGAGAAGGGTTGGACTTTTGTGGATAAACTTGTACCTTATGTTTTCAGACAGCTAATCAAGGAGCAGTTGCAACTATTTTTTAGGAATAATTTTTTAATGAGTCTATGATGTTATTTTCATTTCATATAATTTTCTTATTGATTAAATCATCTCCCTTTAAATGCTTTTATTTCTTCTTATGGTTTTCCTTACAGTCATATAGGTAGAATTCTTAGATTCAAAGCTTTGTTTATATGCAAAATCATGTTTGTGTTTTTGTTCTTCTAAGATTAATGAATTCATGCTAATACATGCTAATTATGATTTCTTAAACTTTCATACCTATACTACATTGACTAAATTTTATGTTCACCACAACACATTTTTAGCTAGCTCCTCTTTATGCCTGTTATTGGACACTTGATAGCTTGAGCTAATTACTTGCTCTCATTCCCTGGTCTAGCAAACCTAAAAAACCCTAAATTTTCAAATACTCAAACAAAACTTATAAATCTAGCCTAAAATCCATTCCTTTTTCAGTCATTGACTGAGAAATATTTAAAGAGATCCCTCTCTGGTTTAGCAGGGCTAGCTGCTGAATTGAAAGTGGTTTGAAGATACCTCTTTCAATCTCCTCCTTAGCCTGGGACATTGTAAGGGATAAAACTATGAATACCTAAAAAAAATTCCACATATCAATTTTATATTACTATTATTAGGAAAGAAACTAAAACTTTTATTTACTTCTTCTCATTGAAGATTGAATTATTTTTTATCGTCAAAATTAATACATATATATATATATATATATATATATATATATATATATATATATATATATATATATATATATATATATATATATATATATATATATATATATATATATATATATATATATTATATATATATATATATATATATAAAATTTACAATTTCCTTCCACGAGAGCTATTTCTGTCTAGAGGGCAAGGGAGGGCACAAGTCCCTCTATCCTCATGCCCCTCTTGTTATCTATGTTAGCCACCCCTCCCATATTTACCCACTTTAACTGGCCTATCGGGGTAAACATGAGCTGAGGTCTACTATGACATGAATAAACATCGTAGGTAATATAAAGGAAGTGAAATCGATAAACCAAAACTTTATCAACCTTCTTGAGGAGCTACAAGACCCCCAATAGATAAACCACCCCTCCAGGTGCTAAAACCATGAGTTAACTTTCTTTTTTGGTGATATGGACTCTGATCCGTGGGAATAACACTACATAGATTCAATTACAGGTTTACAGTTACATGTGCAAGCCTACAAAGTAGCGATTGTAAACTTATTTTCCCAGTTCATTGTCTGCGGTTGGATAATCTGAGCCACCTTTTCAAGGCTAGTCTCTAGACCACTGCCTAGAACTTGATGAACTTTCGAGAATGATGAATGATAATAGGGCATGGCCATTAACACAAACTTAGATAAGAACTTGACCTAACCAAGCCTAAAAATGACAAAATATTTGTCAAACACATTATAGACATGTAATCTATAGGTTATAAATGCATATATGGACATAGGGATCTGATACTTATCTCAGAATCATTGAGAAGGTCTGAATCCCTGTCATAATAGTTACAATAACATATAATAGGTCATGTATTCGATAACCATTCATTTATAAATCGAAACATTTTAAGAGCCATCATTAGAATCTGTCATGAAACAATGTTTATAACTAACATATCACTAGAAAAATGATAATGATACAATAACCATTAAAGCCACATAATAATGAGTATAAATTCTTATGAAATACAAGAGGAAAAATATCTCACATTAACATATGAAAAAGCCATAGGTCAGGGACTTCCACATACCACTTGACTATAGATTTGGCTATACCAAATGTTTCTTTTAGCCAATCACCCCTGTTCCATATTACAAGCTTGAATGTGGGACTCACAACAAAAATACCAGGGCTTCTTCAAGGTTTACCACATATCCATCCATTTTCATTCAAAGGATTTTTAGGCTTAAAACCCTCACCTATATAACTAGGAATTACAATAAACCTGCTATTATCAATGAAGGGATTCCTAGGCCCAAACAAAGAACCATATACCAGTATGCTTTACTGCAATCCCACAAAAACTAGTCAAGGGATCACTAGGCCCCAAAAAAGCTTGGATGACTCCAAATTTCTTCACCAATACCTTGAGGAAGTTTTCTATCTCCACCCCGAGGCTTTACCACATATCCTTCCATTACCAGCCAATGGATTTCTAATCCCTTGGGAATTTTCCTAAGACCATCTCAACCAGTTCCAAAACCATCCAAGAATCCAGAGTTCAACCACATGAAAGAAACCCATCACACCATGGCTATCCTAAAATGGAAAGTAAATGCTAAAATCAATGTTACACCTAGAAAAACCCTTTCCAATTACAGTAAGTGAACCAAATACACATGCTTGTATTGTACATGTGAAAATGAGCAAGGAAAACATACATGAAACTTGATACCTGCAAAGTAAAATCGTTGTAGTCATTTGATCCAACTCTTCCTTCTTTGATATTTGCTTTCCTTTGTTTTATTGTCCTTACATTTTCAATGCTAGAGTGCTCTAGGAATACTCTAAGTGTGAAAGACTATGAGAGGGAGAGAATAGAGAGAGAGTTGTAAAAGTGAACTGACAAAAGGTCTTAATTGAACAAGTCCATTAACTGGTCCTCATAAGCCTCTTTATCAATTAGGCCTATAATTTCTTCAATTTCCACTAATTTTCCTTCAATTTCCTCATCATATGCAACTTGTGACCTTTCACCTTCATTTTATCCCATTTCCCATTGTTTTCAGAAATAAAATTCCAATTAATGTCTCTTTTCCTTTTCAATTCTTTTGCTAATGTCTTTGGCAATGCATTTTCCAATTTCCCCTTAGCCATAAGAAACCAGATGAACACCCACTAGGATGTTTTGCCTATCATTCAATTGGGAATACATGTCCCATGACCTTGGTCTTATTTTTACTTTATTAACTTTATTACATGAACGTTTAACCGGAGGCTGTTACAAACCCATACCTCTTAAGGGAACATCGCCCTTGGTATTATATGACACCTATAACCAAAAAACCCTTACCTATTAACGGAACATCTTCCTTGGTGTTCTATGACACCTATAACCAACAAACCACTGAAATGAAATATACTGCCTATCACGCTTTATAACAAAGCTCTTTGCAATATTTACAATGACATCGTACTAAAAATGTCACAATCATATTGTTTACTAGAGATATATAAGATAGCCCATTACGATATTTAAAATAACAACCACATATACTCATGCTCATTTTCTTCAACTAGAAAATAATCGTATTGTCTATGCCGCTTTATGAATCCAACTCAATACATTATTTACAATAATATACACATATAAAATATGCACATTTTCTTTAACTAAAGAATTATATGATACAATGCCTATATTGGCAACAAGTGAATCCAGATGCTCACACCTATGACCCTCAAAGTAATACCAAGAATCACCTCCTTCCCAGGAATTCCAGAATCCATTGGCAAACTTAAACCGACATCCAATGTTTAACGCTATGATACTTGCAATAAAAGTTTCCTTAGTTAACATTTACTGACTCATTGTTCCAGGGCACAATCCCAATATGTTTTTCATTCCATCTGGAAATGATAATGACCAAAACAAATACGTTCCCTAATCTTCCCTTCTTTACTACATTGTCCCTTGGGAAATCCGTTCACCCCATTCTATGCAATCACTCACCTTCCAAGTTCCCTAGCATCCCTTTTCCCAAGGATCCATCCCTTGGGAAGGTTTCCTGACATTGGAACATCTAACAACCAAGGCATATCCCTACCTACAACCATAATATTGGTCATAGCATGATCATGGAAATCAATGGACACTATTGGGTGCTAAAGTCCCATAATGGTCCTGCTTCTAAAGTGCTTTACTGACATACTGCTTCATGTTCCATTCCTTTTTTTGTTACTACTAATTCTTGTAGTAAATTTCAACCACCCAACTTGGGAATTTTCCATGCTTTCCTGTACCAATCACAAAATTTCAATTGGACTCAAAACATATTAAATTATATTCAAATCATACCTCATTAGTGGCCTGTCAATAAGGTATACTTGTAGTTATGTTTACTTCCTGCCACAACAAGTTAAACTAGTTGTTTGATCAAATCATCATGTATAAACATATGACATTCGGTTAGCTTAAAACACAACCATTATAATCAAAATCATGGATCACATGTAACCATCATAAACCAGAATCATAGATCACATGTAATCATCATGAATCAAAATCACATATCACATGCATTATAAAAATTGAAATAAAATATTGATACTTATCCTTTAAATGATTCTTCTCTTCTACATTTGTCTGTACACACACTGAATTAGTTTCTAGATATCGCAAGCACCTAATTCTTTCTCTTTTCTTCAAACATGTACATATCACAACATATAGATCCAAATGAAGCATACAACAATGTACAATATAGACATCTACACCTAACATACAACACAACACATGCACCAACACCCCATGTGCAACACAACACATACACCTACACCCAGTCTAAAACACAAAACACACACCTATACCCAATGTACAACACAACACATAAACATGTCACAATACCACAAATACACAATGTGCATACATAGTACCACATGTACACAACACAGCATGTACAACATGAACACAAAGCCACATATAGACAACACAACATGTACGACATGCACACAAAACCACATGTACAACATGTAAACAGTACCACCTGTAAACATCACCACCACCATAATGCATACAGAACACCATAGGTACGCAATACCACCTGCACAATGTTTACACAACATCACATTTACACCACACCACTTTCACAATGTGTAAACAACGCCACATTCACAACATATATAGAACACCACGTGCACAGCATGTACAAAGCACCATGCATGCATAACACAACATGTACAACATGTAAAAAACACTGCATGGACACAACACCTAATGTAAAAAATGTACATAGCACCTCATGTACACAACATTGCATGAACAATATGTACTCAACACTATATATACACAACACCATATGTACAATGTGTACATCACACCACCTGTACACAAACATGTAGACAGTGATATCAGCATATAACACTACATATACAACTTGTACATAGCACCACCTATACCCAACACCGCATACGTAACATGCACACAAGACTATATGTACAAAGTATCGCATATGCAACATGCACACAACCCCATATATGCAACATGCACACAACACCATAGGTAGAACATTTACAATAGATACACAATAGTAGTAATGCACATCTAGAGACCACACTTCCTCAACCAAGCCACCTTGCTTCTAATGTCTTTCAACTATTCATGATTGTTCCAACATGTCAAAGACCGCACATCTTTCCTTTCGTTGATGTATCCCTCGACATTTCATGTCTATAACATAAACGTAGGCATAGTATATCACATAATATAAAATGATATCCACATGATACTTACCTCATAGAGCAGTCAAGGCTACTCTTCCCACTTGATTCCTCATAACTAGGGACCCTCTCATGGCATTCACTTGCATAAGCAATCATTCCTCCACAAGAATGATTCTTGGTGACCATATTCAATAACAACATACATACATACATATATACATGTAAACACTGGCATAAAGAAATCATGATCCATGATTACCCTGTCAGACAATGACATACATACCTACATACATATATACATGTAAACACTAGCATAAGACAACCATGATCCTTGAAACTTTGATCTGTCACTGACTTACATACATACACGTCTACATATACGTACATCAGAATAATCATGATCACAACATAATTACCATATATCATAAGGTGAAGGTTAAGAGAACTCCCTTTATCTGTGCACAACATGCATAATATTGAGAACAATAGTTACCAAAATAACCAAGTCATATGTTACCTTAAGTCCATTTACCTTACCTTTATTGTTACCTTTCTCATGACTATCCTACCACTGTCCATTCATCCCCATGTACCCAACTACTCCAATTAGTTGTCACTCTTCCCTTCAACTACTCTCACACATGCACCGAGATTCATCTAAGTCTTACATTGCGTGTAGGGTTTCATTCAACTCTATCGAGCTCCATTAGCTTCCTCTTTCCCAAACCAATTCTGAGACCCATAAAAAAGGAAAGGAAAGAAAAAGAAGAAAATAAAAGGAAAACATGAAAAGCAATAACAATACAACACCACAAACAAAGTGGAATGGCCATGCACTAAACATAAACAAAACTTCAAATCAAGCACAAAAAATCACAAAATACCGAAGGCACAAAACTAGCAACAAACAACATGACCCAATTTCCATGGGTTCCTAAATCTTCCAAGGAAAGCTCAACATAATCCCTCTTGAATATTTCATGGAAGTCCCTTTTTCCATACAATTTCCTACATCATACTGCTATAAACACAAAATTTTCAATGTATAAATAAATATAACAATATGCCAGTTATCTTACCTTGTTGTGCCAAGCACATTGCCTTGTAAATGAACACATCCATGTCATCTCTCAAGGGACTCCAATTCCCTTCACGGATCCAGCTATAACTAGAAACTAGATAATATACCTATCAAATACATGTTCATTTATATAACACATATCCACATAATTCCAGATGAAATAAAGGTTGAGAAGTATTATTTTATTAACCACACTCATTCTTTTGGAATTTGGGACTCCAAACAAAGCCAAAGAAATTCGTAACCACTTCATTTCTTTTATCTTTTACCTTGCTGCAATTGAGTTTTATTATGTATTTTTACATCACCCAATTGTTGGTTATATAAAAAAATCAAGTGTTACATTGTCATGCTAATACCAAACACATTTTCATGGAATTGTTCACATATGTTAGTCACATGTTCCGAATATCATGACATCATATCTATTAATTTGAAATCATCCTTTACCATGACCAACAACCATGTCTCAGCACATATTGTCTTAGTACAAAATTCTTAAAACAATATCATTCCCTCATGCAAAATTATAAAAACATACTCATATCATGCAATTAATCAAACATTCAAACATCCTATAAACATACACGGTTAGATAAACTAAACAGATTAATAGTCAAACTCATACCTCACAATGTCTTATGGGAGGCTATCAAATCTGCACAAGCCAGACAAGATTAGTATGACATAATATCATAAACATATTGAATCATACCTGAATATCATGAATATAACCATCTTCATAGGCCAATCAATATTAACTCAATATATAATAACATCAAAATCTTAGTTGGAATGACCATAACTATCATATGTGTCACCATAATGTGTATAACAACAAGTTAACTACTAGGCATGAATAACTCGCACATGTACGTATGACAATAGTGAAAAGCTAGCATCTATCATTCATGTAACCAAAACAAAAATACAATGACATGCATCTACATAACCATAATGTCTATAACAACAATTAACCAACATACTTGCACGCCAAACATATAACCTATATGATGATTTATTCTTACCTCAAGGTCTAGTTTGCAGCCTCACTTTGATAATTTGTTTCTCTTCCTCTATCTAAACAAAAACATTAGCATTACGATGATACAAATTGCAACAATGACTATCACAATTCATACATACAACCACATAGAAAACTAGCATGCATGCATGGAAAATACATTCCACCCATCTAGTCCAAATGTTGAACCATGCTGTGATACCACCTTGTGGTATTAGATATCATCCAAACAGAATGGAAACCTGATCTGATACCACACTGTGGTATCCTCCAATACCCAACAAGAGTGTAACCATGATCTGATACCACTATGTAACACCACCTTCCATATTTACCCACTTTCACTGGCCTCATGTGGTAATCATGAGCTGAGGGCTACTATTACATGACTCAACCTTCTAGGTATAGTTATGGAACTCAAATCAACAAAACAAATCTTTACTGACCTTCATCATAAGCTACAACACCCCCAAGAGCTAAACCACCCCTCAACGTGCCCAAACCCTGAGTTAATTTTCTTTTTTAATGATTTGGACTCCCCTCTGCAGGAATAACATTGCATGAATTTGAATGTAGGCTTCTTTTCACATACAAAATCCTATAAGGTAGCGACTGCAGTCTTATTTTATTAGTTTTATGCCTGTGACCATAGAATCCAAGTCACCTGTTCTGGGCTAGTGTCCTAGCTACTGCCCAAAATTTGATGAAAATTTCTATAATAATGAATCAAACCAGGACAAAACCATTAACACAAAATTATACAAGATCTTGACCTAACCAAGCCTAACCATGACATACATTTTGAGAAACACATTGTAGACATGTAATATATAAGTTATAAAAGCATATATGAACATAGGGATCTATTACTTATCTAAGAATAATTAAGAAGGTCTACTTCCCTCTCATAATAGCTGCAATAACATCTATTAGTTCATGCATGCAATAACTGGCCATTTACCAATCAAGACATGTTAAGGGCCATAACTAGAATATGTCATGAAACCATTCTAATAGCCAACATATAATTATAACAATAACAATAATAGAATAACCATTACAATCAAATAATAACAAGTATAAATACTCATGAAATACCAGAGGAAAAGGGCTTTTACTAACATATGAAAAATTCAACCGAGTCAGAGACTTCCATGTACCACTCGATGCCATATTCTAAGCATGAATGTGGGACTCACAAAAAAATAACCATGGCTTTCTCAAGCTTTACAACATATCCCACAATTACCAGTCAAGAGAATTCTAGGCATGAAACCCTCACCTATACAACGAGGCTTTACCACAATCTCACCATTAGTGTTCAATGGATTTCTAGGCCAAAACAAAGAAACATACACTACTAGGATTTACAACAATCCCACCAAAACTAGTTAAGGGATCATTATACCCTAAATGAGCTTGGATGCCTCCATATTTATTCACCAATTCCTTGAGAAAATTGCCCATCTCCACCCTTAGGCTTTAGCGCATATCCCACCATTACTAGTCAAGTGATTTTTAGGCCCTTGGGAATTTTCCTGAGACCACCTCACCCGGTTCTAAAACCATCTAGTAATCCAAAGCTCAACCACATGAAAGAACCCCATCACACCATGGCTATCGAGAAATGGAAATGCAAGGCTCAAAGTATTATCACACCTGGAGAAACCCATGCCAATGGTAGAAAGAGAACCAAATACACACATGTATGTAACATGCATGCCAAAACTAGCAAGGAAATAATACATGCAACTTGATACATGGAAAGTAATCATGTTGTAACCACTTGATTCAACTCTTACTTGCTTTATCTTTGGTTTCCTTTTCTTTCTTTTCCTTCCTTTTCTAATGATTGAGTGCTCCATGAATACTATAAGTGTGCAAGACTATGAGAGAGAAACAAAATAGAAAGAGAGGTACAAAACTAAACTTACAAAATCCATGAACAGATCCTCAAAATATTTTTTACCAATGACGCCTATATTTTCTTCAATTTCCACTATTTTTCCTTCAATTTTCTCCTCACATGAAACTTGTAACCTTTCACATTCTTTTTCTCCCATTTTCCATTATTTTCATTAGCAAAATCCCAAATAATGCCTCTTTGTGTTTTCAACTTAGCCATAATAAACCAAATGAAAAACGATTAGGATGTTTTCCCCAACATTCAGCTTGGAATGCATTTCAAATTACCTTGGTCTTACTTTTCCTTTATTAACTTTATTACATGAACTTTTAACCCGGGGTTGTTACAGTGTGAAGGCTTTTAGGAATTTTTTGGAGTGAAAGAATCATTTTCATCCAGGATTTGCATGCAATATCATCTACTTTTGATGAGGATATTACCTATGCATGCTCATAGATGACAGGACCTGGTGTTCACTCACCATAACTGTTTGATAACACTTCTCAACATTAGTGAGGGAATTAAAGTTATTTCTTTCATGAATTAGCCTCTTCTCTTTGGGTAAATTCTAAAGTTTTTATGGTTAGTGTGTCAACCTTCCTTCACTTGTTTTGGGATCTAGTCAGTAATTAATATACTATTCGCCCCCTACTCTGAGTTTTTTCTACATGGTGGGCTCCTGGTAGTTCCTTCCCAATGAGAACAACTCTTGTTGTTTTAACGGTGCCCCTTTCCTACTCCCTCGCTTGCCTAGTTTTGATTGTTCCTTGATTCCCCACCTAGTATTTATTAATTTGGGCACCCTCCTACACATCTATATTTTTTAGTGAATTATGACCTCCTTTGGTACCCCCTGGACTATAAAAATCTTCTGCTCTTACTCCCAGCCACTACTGAATTCCAATAAAAAGAATGAGATGTCAAAGTGACTTGGCAGGCCAAGGGGTAGGTAGTTCATGGAACCGATATCATTTGCAATATTTCACTCAATTTTATCGCCATTCCACACCAAATAATATATAGAACATAATGGATAGGGCTACCTTACAAAAATAAAGGAGAGAAATCCTTACATGAATGATGTTGTTGGTCATGTAGCTAATTAGATCTCTAATCTAGACCATATTGATCATCAATAAACTTATATTTTTTCATTGGGGAGTTCTCTTGGAACATAAAACATTGATATACATAGCATTAGAAGAAAAATACGATAAAAAAAAAAGTAAAATTACTCCTCAGGAAGCCATCGTGTATGTGGATAACCAACATATGTCACTAGAAAACACCCATACTGCTCTATATTTAGCTTGGATTGAAGATCTACTCCCCAAAATTAAGGTTCCAACTGCATGAAGCACCTTTTAAACACTAATAGAAGTGTCTACCTCCACCTATATGATTCCATGGTTCACTGTTCTATTTATAGTCCACTTTTGAACAGTTTTGGTTGTATGCAACCCTCTTACGCTATCAACAATGAAGGGGTTGTAATGCAACTCCTGGTTTCAAAATATTCTAGGCTAGCTCTCTTAGTAGCTTGAATATATATTTTATTTGTGGTACTTATGAGTATCACATAAATTTATGAACTAATGGTTTATTTTTCCTTTGATAGTCTAGTTTCCCAGGCGAGAAATCGCGACATGATCTAGAATTGATCGAAGACAAACAATTAAGGTATTACATACTCATGTGCATGGATGTGCCTATGCTATTTTATGCAATGGATCGATAAGATTTTGAAATACACAGGCACTAAAGCAGTTAGAGAAAAACATAATAGGCAAACATGTAGACAAAACAAGTTTAATAAGGAGTTCACCCAACACTCCTGGGCTATGTCTCTTAGTCCAGCCTTCAATGGTGGCATCTCTATTATGTTTTCAAGCAGATCTTTTACAACAGTGAGCTTAGCTTGAGTCTCACACAATAGACATAAATCAATAGGACTATACTTGGATCCCCAAGTCTCTGGAGTACATAGACTCTTCTTACTAAAACTTAACCTCTATTGGTCATAGTCGTATGAGCCCAATCTGAGACTCATACAAGACAGGCATATACAAAGGAGTTAGCTTGAACCTCTCAAGCCTTCTCTGGAGTACACAAACTCTCTCTAACTCTCTCTAGCTCTGTCTTGCTTGATGTTGCCTTTCTCTTCTGCAGGTTAGCTCAACTCATTTTTTCTGCTCTTAGCTTCTGCGTCTAACTAACTCTTCTCACTGCTTCTGTCAGTTCGTGGCTTTAAATCCAATCTGATTTCCACTGTTCATTTCCGATTCTTGGCTTTTTGGTTCCGCTGCCTATGTCCATTTGAATCCCTCTGTTCTATGTAATCAACACTTTGTAACACCTCACAGGGAGGTGGCCACCTGTTTCATAACGAACCAAGTGTAAGTTCTCTTGGAAATGTTTAAATGGCAGTTATTTCCATTTGCTCCAAGATTGCCTATGAAACACTAATCTTTGCCAACTCATTGTCCATGTCGGACTTCAAATCCCATGTGATCTTGTTTTATAACCTTGTCAGATGCGGTCATTTATCGGGACGCATCTCCGTCGTTGATTTGGGGCCCCCAAATCCTATGGTTGTCGTGCATATCAGGCGGTTAAGTAGCTTGATGGTTACCCATCTGATATGCATGGTGTTCTCTATCTTCCATTAGACATGTGTCACTTGCTACGTGGCATCGGGTGGAACTCACCTAAAACCGCTTACCACTCGAAGCCCTTCCAATATCCTACCGGTTTTGTGGGACCCCACCTCTGATGGAATCGGTGCAATATCCATTATGTTTTATAACCTTTTGGGTCTGGGTTGCTTGGGGCTTTTCCTTCTCTAAGGGGTTTTCTTGACGAGATACAATTAGCGACTTGTTGCTAATCGCATATCAAAAACCAAGCCCGTTTCTAAAAAAGACCTCTTGTTTTGTCAACTCATGACAGCGCATGTTACCATGTGCCAACATTCTGCGCAGTTGGCCAAGGGTCCTTGTTGCTCTGCGCTGTTCACAAATTACAACTGTTTTGAGGATATTTCTGATAAGCTCGATCTTTATAAGACTTTGAAACTTTGGCATGAATTTTATAGAGTTTGTGAAAACTTAGAGAGTGTTTTAGGATCCAATTTAGATCACGACCTTCCCATTGAAAAAGATTTTGGACCACCAAAAGTTGATTTTAAGCATCAATCAAGTGAGGGTATAGATTCCTCGATTTCCCAATTTCTATCCATTTTGCACTGCTTGGTTTTGAACCTTTAAGCCCAATCCTAGGGTACTCAACATCACCGTTGCACGTAGTTCTCACCTTCCTATCCAGAACTGTATCTTCCTACAACTCATTGAGATATTCAGGCAACAGATCATCAATAGAAGAAAATTGACTCTACTCTTCGGGATCTTCAATAAATGAAGGTTCAAATAGTCTCAAGCTGTCTCCATTAACAACTAAGTAGATGCACATGTAAGCTGGTAAATCAAGGCAAAAATCATTCTCACCAATTTTCTCAAGTATCTTGAAAGGTCCATACCTTATTGGCTTCAGCTTCTTACCTTCACCTTGCATTCTGTCTTTGCTGATATACAGCCAGACTTGATCACCAACTTGGAAACTATGCTCAATCCAATGCTTATCATGACTCGCCTTGTATTTGGCTTGGCTCTTTTCTAGCTATTCTTGTACTACCTGGTGAATCTCTTGGATTTGTTTAATGAAGTTGGTTTCCTTGTCCACATCACTATGTCAATCAACTACTATGTCTTTACCAAAGACAAAATCCAAGGGAGACCTTGGTGTGAAACCAAAACATGTCTCAAAAGGAGATCTCTGTGTAGAAGAATGTTTAGCTCGGTTGGAAGCATGTTGCACATAACATAAATGTTCATCCCAAATCTTGGGATGCTTGCTGCAATAGCCTATGAGCAACTAGATCATTGTCCTATTGACCACTTCTATTTGGCCATCTGTTTGCGGATGAAAATATGTGCTATTCTTCAGTCTGGTGTCCATAAATTCCCACAAACTCAACCAAAATTTCCCAACAAATCGGTAATCTCGATCAGATACAATGGAAGTAGGTAATCCAAAATGAACCCATACATGTTGAAAGAACAACTTTGCAGTTTATTCAGCTATAATCTATTTGTTACATGGTATTAAAATACACATTTTGCTGAATCTATCCACAACAACATATAAATAATCATGACCTCTTCTAGATTTAGGTAGTCCCCCAACAAAGTCTATGGAAACACTTTCCCAAGGATGAGAAGGAACTGGTAGTGAAGCATACAAGCCTACTTTTCTATTGTTGGGCTTGCTTTCAGCACACATAGTACACCGTCTTACATATCTAGAAACTTTCTCATTCATTTTTGGCCAATAACAAAATCTTTGCTTGGCCATCGTGTATGTGGATAACCAACATATGTCACTAGAAAACACCCATACAACTCTATATTTAGCTTGGATTGAAGATCTACTCCCCAAAATTAAGGGTCCAACTCCATGAAGCACCTTTTAAACACTAATAGAAGTGTCTACCTCCACCTATATGATTCCATGGTTCACTTTTCTATTTATAGTCCACTTTTGAACAGTTTTGGTTGTATGCAACCCTCTTACGCTGTCAACAATGAAGGGGTTGTAATGCAACTCCTAGTTTCAAAATATTCTATGCTAGCTCTCTCAGTAGCTTGAATATATATTTTATTTGTGGTACTTATGAGTATCACATAAATTTATGAACTAATGGTTTATTTTTCCTTTGATAGTCTAGTTTCCCAGGCGAGAAATCGCGACATGATCTAGAATTGATCGAAGACAAACAATTAAGGTATTACATACTCATGTGCATGGATGTGCCTATGCTATTTTATGCAATGGATCGATAAGGCTGCGAAATACACAGGCACTGAAGCAGTTAGAGAAAAACATAATAGGCAAACATGTAGACAAAACAAGTTTAATAAGGAGTTCACCCAACACTCCTGGGCTATGTCTCTTAGTCCAACCTTCAATGGTGGCATCTCTATTATGTTTTCAAGCAGATCTTTTACAATAGTGAGCTTAGCTTGAGTCTCACACAATATACATAAATCAGTAGGACTATACTTGGATCCCCAAGTCTCTGGAGTACATAGACTCTTCTTACTAAAACTTAACCTCTATTGGTCATAGTCGTATGAGCCCAATCTGAGACTCATACAAGACAGGTATATACAAAGGAGTTAGCTTGAACCTCTCAAGCCTTATCTGGAGTACACAAACTCTCTCTAACTCTCTCTAGCTCTGTCTTGCTTGATGTTGCCTTTCTCTTCTCCAGGTTAGCTCAACTCCTTTTTTCTGCTCTTAGCTTCTGCATCTAACTAACTCTTCTCACTGCTTCTGTCAGTTTGTGGCTTTAAATCCAATCTGATTTCGAATGTTCATTTCCGATTCTTGGCTTTTTGGTTCCCCTGCCTCTGTCTGTTTGAATCCCTATGTTCTATGTAATCAACACTGTGTAACACCTCACAGGGAGGTGGCCACCTGTTTCATAACGAACTAAGTGTAAGTTCTCTTAGAAATGTTTAAATGGCTATTATTTCCATTTGCTCCAAGATTGCCTATGAAACACTAATATTTGCCAACTCATTGTCCATGTCGGACTTCAAATCCCATGTGATCTTGTTTTATAACCTTGTCAAATGCGGTCATTTATCAGGACGCGTCTCCGTCGTTGATTTGGGGCCCCCAAATCCTATGGTTGTCGTGCATATCAGGCGGTTAAGTAGCTCGATGTTTACCCATCTGATATGCACGGTTTTCTCTATCTTCCATTGGACATGTGTCACTCGCTATGTGGCATCGGGTGGAACTCAGCTAAAACCGCTTACCGCTCGAAGCCCTTCCAATATCCTACCGGTTTTGTGGGACCCCACCTCTGATGGAATCGATGCAATATCCATTATGTATTATAACCTTTTGCGTCTGGGTTGCTTGGGGCTTTTCCTTCTCTGAGGGATTTGCTTGACGAGATACAATTAGCGACTTGTTGCTAATCGCATATCAAAAACCACCCCTGTTTCTAAAAAAGACCTTCTATTTTGTCAACTCATGACAGCGCGTGTTACCATGTGCCAACAGTCTGCGCGGTTGGCCGAGGGTCCTTGTTGCTCTGCGCTGTTCACAAATTACAATTGTTTTGAGGATATTTCTGATAAGCTCGATCTTTATAAGACTTTGAAACTTTGGCATGAATTTTATAGAGTTTGTGAAAACTTAGAGAGTGCTTTAGGATCCAATTTGGATCACGACCTTCCCATTGAAAAAGATTTTGGACCACAAAAAGTTGATTTTAAGCATCAATCAAGTGAGGTTATAAATTCCTCGATTGCCCAATTTCTATCCATTTTGCACTGCTTGGTTTTGAACCTTTAAGCCCAATCATAGGGTACTCAACATCCCCGCTGCACGTAGTTCTCACCTTCCTATCCAGAACTATATCTTCCTACAACTCATTGAGATATTCAGGCAACAGATCATCAATAGAAGACAATTGACTCTACTCTTCGGGATCTTCAGTAAATGAAGGTTCAAATAGTCTCAAGCTGTCTCCATTAACAACTAAGTAGATGCACATGTAAGCTGGTAAATCAAGGCGAAAAGCATTCTCACCAATTTTCTCAAGTATCTTGAAAGGTCCATACCTTATTGGCTTCAGCTTCTTACCTTCACCTTGCATTCTGTCTTTGCTGATATACAGCCAGACTTGATCACCAACTTGGAAACTATGCTCAATCCAATGCTTATCATGACTCGCCTTGTATTTGGCTTGGCTCTTTTCTAGCTATTCTTGTACTGCCTGGTGAATCTCTTGGATTTGTTCAATGAAGTTGGTTTCCTTGTCCACATCACTATGTCAATCAACTACTATGTCTTTACCAAAGACAAAATCCAAGAGAGACCTTGGTGTGAAGCCAAAACATGTCTCAAAAGGAGATCTCTGTGTAGAAGAATGTTTAGCTTGGTTGTAAGCATGTTGCACATAACATAAATGTTCATCCCAAATCTTGGGATGCTTGCTGCAATAGCCTATGAGCAACTAGATCATTTTCCTATTGACCACTTCTATTTGGCCATCTATTTGCGGATGAAAATATGTGCTATTCTTCAGTCTGGTGTCCATAAATTCCCACAAACTCAACCAAAATTTCCCAACAAATCGGGAATCTCGATCAAATACAATGGAAGTAGGTAATCCAAAATGAACCCATACATGCTAAAAGAATAAATTTGCAGTTTGTTCAGCTATAATCTGTTTGTTACATGGTATTAAAATACACATTTTGTTGAATCTATCCACAACAACATATAAATAATCATGATCTCTTCTAGATTTAGGTAGTCCCCCAACAAAGTCTATGGAAACACTTTCCCAAGGATGAGAAGGAACTGGTAGTGAATTGTACAGGCCTACTTTTCTATTGTTGGGCTTGCTTTCAGCACACATAGTACACCCTCTTACATATCTAGAAACTGTCTCATTCATTTTTGGCCAATAACAAAATCTTTGCAGCTCTGCAACTGTTTTACTTACACCAAAGTGACCTGATATTAGAGAAGTGTGTGCTTCTTGAATTATCTTTACTCTTTTGATTTGTGGAATGCATAACGTTCCAAAATGATACAAGAGTTAGTCCTTAACATGATAATCCAATTCTTCTACTTGTTTTCCATGACTTAAAGTTGCATATACATCTTTAAAATCTATATGTTGAGCATACTGTTCAATGTAGCTTTCATGCGAGACTGGATTATGCTTAAGTATAGTACATGCATTCATGATTGGTCTGGAAAACATAACTGCAACTTTATTGTGTATGCCCTTTTTATATCTGATAACAAGATGAAACTATTGTAGAAAACCCATCCACCTATAGTGTCTTGATTTCTACAACTTAGTTTGTGAGTGAAAATATTGAAGTGGTTGATGATCAGTATGTATAACTGTCTCTTTGCCCATTAGATAATGTTTCCACTTTTTCACACTCTGTACTAATGCATACAATTCTTTATCATATGTGGGATAATTAACTACTGCAGAATTAAATGTCTCAGAATGAGAACATATGGGTTTACCGTGCTGCATCAACACTACTCCCATGGAATAGTCACTGGCATTTGTTTCAATCTCAAATGGGTCTTTGAAGATTGGGCAGTGCTAGTACTGGTGTTGTACTAATCTTTTCTTTCAAGGTGTCGAAGGCTTTCTGTTGTTTGCCTCCCCACTAAAACACCTTGTTCAATCATGTTAAGGCATGTAAAGGAGCTGTGATCAAGGAAAAATTAGAAATAAACTTTCTCCAATACTATGTTGCTCCTAAGAAGCTTCTATCTTCTGTATCAAATTTCGGTTTAGGCCAATTTACAATAACTACAACCTTAGAGGGATCTATCTTCAATTCACCACCCCCTACAATATGACCCAAATAATTCAAAGATGTCTTGCCAAATTCACATTTTGAGAGCTTAACATAAAGATTTTCTCTTTTCAAAACATCTAGAGTCTGCTTTACATGCTTCAAATGTTCTTCCCATGTTTTACTAAATATAAGAATGTCATATAAATATACAATGACAAGATCATCAAGAAAAGGTATGAGTACATCATTCATTACTCTCATGAAAGTAGACGGAGTATTAGTTAAGCCAAAAGGCATAACCAACCGCTCATACAATCCCTGCTTTGTTTTGAAAGTAGTCTTCCATGCATCTTTCTATGCAACTCTGACCTCATGATACCCACTATGCAAGTCCAACTTGGAAAAATAAACAACTTCTTTCAACTGATCTAATAGATCATCTATGCGAGGAAGATGATAACGATTTTTTATCATTATCTTATTCAGTGCTCGGTAGTCAATGCACATTCTCCATGAGCCATCATTCTTTCTCACCAAGAAAATTGGAGACCTACATGGCAATGTGCTAGGTCTTATGAACCCTTTCTCAAGTAGCTCCTATACCTGCTTCTTGATTTATGCATTCTCTAAAGTGGACTGTTATGAAACTATCTCAAGAAAAAGATAGAAAATATAGATCAACGCCTTAAAATTCAGCCTCTTTGAGGGGGAAACCTCCTTTACATTACATAAATGAACAATTCTTTGATGATACAAATGAAAAGACCTCCTTTCTATATATAGGAGTCTAAGGGGTCATAATATAATCAAAGCCGACATAACAATAATAATGTAAGGGCACAATAATAACAATAGTGGGCTTCTATGGGGCACAATAGTAACAATATGGGCACTACATGTGTACATCAATATAATAAGTGGGTTGTAATAATAACAATAAGGGGTTACACTAGTTGTATAGGGGCCTAACATGCCCCTCTCCTTCAAAAAGCGTTGTCCTCAACGATTGAGTAGTTCTTAATTCTTCTGTATAAAATTCTTGTCCTCCCATGTGGAATCTTCAGCAGGTAAGTTCTTCCACTTGATGAGATACTCTGAAATTGATCGATTTCGTAGCTGTCAGGTTCTTGTTTCTATGACTGCTCTAGTTTCCAATATGATTTTTCTTTCCTCTTCAATTTCTGGCAATATTGTTTGAATTGGGATCTTTTGCAACTTTTGAATAAGTGGCCATACTTCTTCGTCCTTCTTCCATTCATCCCTTGCTTCATTTATCCAATCTGGTTGGATAATAGAAATAGTACAAAACAATGCTTCCACATCCTCATCCTTGAAGAGTCTTCCCATTTGGTAAGGTTCCCATTTTTTAAGTGCATGTAGTATTGCCAACATTTCCTTCTCATAAATAACTTGCTTGAGATGTAGCAATAAAATACCCAATCACCTACATCTAAACATTTTTCACTACGATGTTGATCTACCTGTTGTTTCATTTGATTTCGCACCGAAGTGGCGTTATCCTTTAAAAGTTGGAGAACTTGTTGTTGATGCTCAATGTGATCTTTCATTGGTTGAACCATTTTCTTCTTGATATGTCCTTCTATCTCTAGAGTTTGAGGAGTGGCAATTTCTTCCAATCCTTTACAAGATATGGTCAGATTCATTTCTTGATGCTCGATGTGATCTTTCACTTCTTGAACATTTTTCTTCTTGATATGTCCTTCTATCTTGATAGTTTGAGGAGTGGTAATTTTGACCAATGAATTACAATATATGTTTGGATTTATTTCTTCTTTCTCGATGTGATCTTTCACTTCTTGCACCTTTTTCTTCTTGATATGTCCTTCTATCTTGAGAGTTTGAGGAGTGGTAATTCTTGCCAATGCTTTACAAGATATGGTCTTATTAATTTCTTCTTTCTCTGGGGTGGGGTCCTGGCGTATATCCTCTTCTTTTGATGTTTCTTGATCATTTTCTTCCTCCTCTTCATATTCTATGTAAAATAATTTTTTCTCAGCACACTTATGACCTTTAGTGCATTTGCTATCACAATTGTAACAAATCCCTTTTTCTCTTTTTTCTTCCAATTGTTGTGGCGTAACCCTTGTAGGTTGTGGAAGGCTAGGAGAAGCAAAACTTCCATCTTTATAGTTGTGAGGGGTATGCTTTCTGGTTTCCATAAATCTTCTTTCCACTATGTCACAAAGCCCTTTTACCATTTCCAATTGTTGTGGTGTTGCTCTAAAGAAGGTGTTGCTCTAAAGAAGGTGTTTCTCTTTGTATCCTCATAATGTGCTACCATTTCCTTCGTGAAAATTGACCACGTAACAAGTTGTTTATGAGAACATAGCCCTTCATACCATAAAAATTGATCCGGTTCTAAATATGAAGATGTAATACATACCTTTTGTAACAGTGGTACACCATGTAGATCAAAATATTGCTCCATCTGAAGTATCCAATTTACCGGATCCTTGCCATCAAACTTCCTCATCTTGCTTTTTCTTGATTTTAGGAGGCTCAATCTTGAAACGACTGTAACTCTGTACTTTCGAATCTTTAATTTTTGAAATTGTGATCTGTAGTAGCCCTCTGTGTCCTCTTTCTAATGCCACCAGTCTGATCCAAATTGGATTCTCCAAGAAAGAGATGCACAATCTCCCAAGATGACCTGATTATATACCTTTCCAGAAGAGCAAACTTGTATGAAGTGCCACGTGTCACTTTTTTTACCTTTGGCACTTAAAAATATATACAAGAAACTACATTCCTTCCTATTTCTGTACCTTCTTACAAAATTTCAATCCGATGCTGAGAGTGAAAGTTATGACGATTTTCCCCAAGTCACCTATTTGGAATGTAATTCAGGAGTCTGTAAAAAGACCAACTTCCTCAAATCATATCTCCTTAAATATAGTGCAAAAAGCTCTGAAATTCGGACCTAAGGTTCAACGCAATCTCTTCTCAAATGGTTTTTTTTTTTAGCTTCTGAACTGTCGTAGAAAAAAAGTTGTAGCAAAAATGCCACGATCACCTATTTGGAGCAGCGAAACCATAGAATCCAAAGCTCTGATCCCAAATGTTATGAAACCAGCTCAAGAAAAAGATAGAAAACATAGATCAACACCTTAAAATTTAGCCTCTTCGAGGGGGCAACCTCCTTTACATTACATAAATGAACAATTCTTCGATGATACAAATGAAAAGACATCCTTTCTATATATAGGAGTCTAAGGGGTCATAACATAATCAGAGCCAACATAACAATAATAATGTAATGGCACAATAATAACAATAGTGGGCTTCTATGGGGAACAATAGTAACAAGATGGGAACTACATGTGTACACCAATATAATAAGTGGGTTGTACTAATAACAATAAGGGGTTACACTAGTAGTATAGGGGCCTAACAACCTGTACGTTCTGATGTTAGGCAATGGAGCATCTTGCTATAAATTAATATCATGTACTATTTCCTTTTTGGGTGGCATACCTTTAGGTTCTTGAAATATTATATCATATTCTGAAACAATTTTTTCTAAATCATCTTGTTGTTTAGCATTACAGTCCTCAAATACATTGGTTTTATCAGGGTTCTTTTCCTTTACAACCATCAGTAAAAATTGTTTGCATGAATTTACAATTCTTTTCATCTACCCTGAGTTTATGAGAGTATAATTATTCTTGAGTTCATGAGCTCTCGCAATATATTCAATTCCATCTTTAACAAGTTGATACTTGTTTTCTGCTCTATATAAAATAGCTTTTCTATCATACAAGTAAGGACTTCCTAAAACAATTCCACATATGTCCAAAGGAACTACATCTAACTCAACCTCATCTACAAAATGCTGACCCAGAAGAAAACCTAAGTTTACATTGTCTAGTCACTTGCATCTTTACTTTCTCACATAACCAACCTAATCTATATGGCTTCTTATGAGGTGTGGTTAATAATCCTAGCTTCTTTACAATTGCTTCAGAAATTAAATTTACTTGTGAGCCACTATAAAACAAAGTATCAATCTTTTGATGCTTGGAAATAACTCTAATATGAAAAATCTCATGTCTTTTCCTCTCATTTTCTTCATTATTAGTAGATTGTGCAGAATTACTAGTAGATGCTTCAGAATTTTTACCTTTTATGCTTATGGCTGCAATTATTGTTTCATCCCCTGAGTCTGACCCCAAATATTTCTGAATAGCTGCAGAAATCTTCTTCTTTTTGCCATCGTACTTCTTGGGCTTCAACTCCAGATGTAGAATCCAGTAGTGTTCATCATCATGCCCATCCTTCTGTTGATGCCTCGAAAATCGTTGCAACAACATTGGGGGATAACCACCCGGTCCGGACCTTAGTACAGCTCCTTTTCCGTTCGGAATGGTGGGTCCGACTGGGGATAATGGGACCAGTTTCCCAATAATGGATAAACGAGATGAATGGATGATTGTTTAACTAATCTAATGATAGGCGAATAACTTAATCTATTGACAGAATAAAATAACTACTACTAATCCCGGGAATGGTTATATTTCTCTAAGTGTAGCGCTTGATGATCTATGTTTTCAAACAGGCATATAGATGACTCCATCTGACAGGCATAGACATTAATTCATTCAATGATTACTTTACTTAAGTAGCTAAGCAAAGCGATTAAAACAATAATACTACACTCATCATTTATATCATCGACACATATATGATTAAAAGAAAAGCATACCATAAACATCCAATAGTGGAAAGAATACAGAATTGTTGTTAAAACGCATACATATATCTGATAATAGCAAAGGAAATCGGATAACAATTCATATGAGAAGAATGGAATCAGACATAGATAATAGTACCATATGAGCTGATAAAATACTCCCAATATCAATCGCTATCTCTGATTCTTCCTTCAACGCAGAGATGCTTTCAAACAAAGACAATAGTGCACATTTGCAGAAAAGCTACCATGTTTAATTTAGAATAACTGGTCCATTTTTATAAAAGAATATGGCTGAAGCACAATAGTGTGACTTCAGTCTTTAAGTCAAGTACAAAACTTTACGACCCTTTCCAAAACAATGAAAGGGTCTATAAATACCTAATTATGATAACTATCTATGAAACTGAAATCCTAATAAACTGGTATCAATCAATTTTGATCATATTTTCCCTCAGCGATCTGGCAATCGGCGGCATGAATCATCAAGTAGGTTGCTTGCCTTTAAATCTGAGCTGACTTGTAGCAAGCATGGGCTCCACTTCGGGTGGTTTGTTGAGGCAAGAGCTGAGCTGGGCGGTGTATGTGGCATCCTGAATATCGGGGATAATATACCCGATTGCATCCGTAAGGAACTTGAGGGTGGCTCTCTGCGAGTGTGGTTTTACCAAGAAAAACCAACACGTGTCCCAGGTTAAATTGTTAATCCCAGCGATTAACCTTCCTTTCTCCTCTAAATTTGGATAACATGATTTCTCCAATGTATTCGTTGTTGTCAATTTTCCTGGTGTGCATTGGGAGATCATGTTTGATAAGTAGAGAGTGTTATTAACTAATTCAACCAGATTGCTTGAAGTTAATTTGCATCTCGAAACCGCCCTCTCAGCTTTCATTAACTGGGACTGCCATTCTGTAAAGAGTATATCTTTATATGACTCCAGTATTCTTGGTAAATTAGTCGCTTGCCCTTGATCTGTATCTTGCCAATCGAGAAATGCAGCTATTGTTTCTTTGGCTTGATCCAATTCAGTCCTAGCCTTGTCTACTTTATTACTTATGGATGTCGTTAACTCACATAGGGGCTCTGCCTGGGCGATTTGTTGACATAGAAGCTTAATTTGAGCTATCAATGCAGTATTTATCTGTAGTGCTTCTGTTCTGAATTCGGCCACTTGTGGAACGCCCTTTGTCTTTTCAATTTGTGCTGATAATTGAGCAATTTGCTCGTCTTTTGATTTCAGCATTCTCTCATTCGCCACCTTCAGTTGTGCTAAGGCTTCTGACAATTCCTTTTGCTTCTGGATTGCGCTTTGATCGACCCGTTGTTTCTCTGCCTGCAGTTGTTGAGTTAGTTGATTATTTAATTGTTGTTGCGTCAACAACTGCTGTTCTGCCTGCTCCGCTTTTTGTTTTGCTTCATTTAACTGTGCCTGCAATGAAAAGATTTCTTGGTCCTTTGTTTTTAGTAAAAGGCTTACCTCCGATGCCTTATCTATTGTTACTACCGAATAAGCTCCCACATACTGTGATAGTTTTGTCAGGTCATCGGAGGGGTCAAATTCCTCCTTCCAAACCACATTGCCCGTGACAGTTTGCTCTGGGAAAAGGGAAGGTTGATCAGTCCTTCTTCTTTTCCTTTGTCGCTTAACCACCGCTTTATGCCTTGGGCTGTAGAAGACATCCAGGGGAGGAATATCTTCTATCTGCAAAATGATTTGGTCGGAGGGGTCCTTTGGTATTATCTCTACCTCTTTAGAAATGGGTGGGCCGCTGGTTCCACTCAGAACCTGTGATGAAGTGATTTCTTGTGTGTCCGTTACCTTAGAAGTGTCTGAGTCCTTTGAACATTCCAAACCACTGATAATGGAATCAAATTGCTTCCATTCCTGGAGCAATTTAGGGTCAATATGAGTATCCACATTGACATCAATGGTGGTTTGTTTTTCCTTTTCAGCTTGGGTCTCCTTCCGCACTTTTTCCTGCTCTCTCTTCTGCTCTTCTTCCTGCTCTTTCTTTTGCCTTTCCTCCTGTTCTCTCTTCTGCTTTTCCTCTTTCTCTCTTCTCTGCTTTTCCTCCTGTGCTTTCTTCTGATTTTCCTCCTGTGGCTTCTCTTGTTCTTTTGTTATAACTGGAGGTTCCTTTGACTGTTGCCGATCAGGCTCGCTTGACGATGTCGCTGGGGTTGTCGCTAGTAGATCTAGAGGCAGAGTTTGCAACCTCTGTTCTCTAAGTTTATTAAATTCAGTCAACCCTTCATCATTATATTTCATTTTGGCGAATGCTTTAACCTGATTTATTGTCTCAGCTGAAGAGAACAGGTCGTCAAACATATCTTCCTTATGATCAAACTTTGACAATTTGGCCTGTTCTAGTGCATTATAGGCAACTTTGTTTGGATCAAATGGCCTATTTGGGAGAGTCGCCAGAGTTAATGATTTGATCTTCGTGGCTTCCTTTTCTGCATGTTTGAGATCATGCAGAGTATAGACACCACACCTTAAGGGAAAAGAGGGCCAGCCCTGCTTCTTATTTTTCTTGAGAGTCTGTGTAACACTCTCAGCAATAATCTGGTAAGAGATTTCTCTTGCCAACAGTTTATCCGGTATGTATAAAGGGAGAACATGAGGTTCGGCTTGGCTACCGAAAACTCTTATATAAGTGAATTTCTCCTCTCCAAACCATCTCCCTACCGCTGTTAAATCAATCCCAGCTTGGTAGGAAATCTTGGGAATGGGTTTATCAAAAATAGAATAATAAATAGGCACCATAAAGCCATTACAGACTTGGTACAGATGGTGCTTGTAAGAGGATTTCCATAGTTTCTGATGGTATATGTGGATAGCCGTGGGGTCTTGTGGTGTCCACCTCCAGCCGAGCACGGGAAATTCAGAATTGAAACACAATGTATCTAAAATATATGCACTGTAATAGAATGGGGGAATTATCCTTTCAGAGATGGAAGTCTTATTCCTAAACTCAAGAACAGCTTTGGCTAGTTTATCTGAGAGAATAGTGGCCCAATCCATTATTATACTGTTGCATGCAGCTTCCATTAAGGGGACCATTTCTATAGTGAAATTAGCAGAGTCATGCAATCCCCACAATCTACACATCATTATTCCAGCATAGCAATAAGGAGAAGCCAGGGAATCAACTGAGTACTTACCAAAAGACTCATGTTTGTGCTTTGCCGGATTTTGTCTCCAATCCTGGATGGGTTCGGATTCAACTTCATTTTCATTTGTGAACTTCTCCAGGAACGCCTTATTATATATCTTCTCTGGCTCAGGCAAATGATACATTTGCCTCAAATCATCAGCTTTAAATGACCCGAAAATTCTCCCGTCTCTGGTGCTGAAGGTTCTATCCAGGATTGGGATTTCTTCAATTGCCCACCGCACTACATCTGTGTATGGGAGAATTTGTTCCCTAGCTGCTATCCAGTGAAGGAAGGAGTCAGCTAAGTCCTTAAGAGTACCCTCAGATTTCCGAGTAGAGTCTGCAGTAGCTTCTACTGTTGTCACTTTAGGTTCTTCGATTTCGATCAAGTTGTAGGTACTCTACCAAGTAGTTCTGCCGAGACCAGAACATGTGGTATCCGAAATCAATCCTTTCTTTTTGTCAGCGACAGCTTGTCCTGCATCTGGCGCCGCGGAAGTGCCTATGGTCTTCTTGGATTTCTTCCCCATTTTGCTTAAGCTTTCTCCTTTGGATGAATTCTGCACAGAGGCGAAAATAAACGTAACACAGAGAGATGACAATGAAAATCCAATATGGGAAAGATATATTGATCAAAGCGTGCTGAGAGATTAACTCTAAAAATGGCCGCAAATACAATCCATGGGAAGATCTTACAATTACATTAAATGGCCGTTTAAAACCTGCCAATCCTTAAATGCCCATTATATCATTATTCGGACGAATGACCCGTTTAAGCGTGCTATGGGTGTTTTGGCGGTTGGGCGCAGGTGCATCATTGCTTAACAGATTAAGCTTTAAATATGATTTGATCATAATATCCCTCCATTTAACGGCTTTTTTGAAAACTGCGCTTTATCACAATCGGCTACCGGGGAGAGCTTTAACCTCTTGCATTGACACCATTTAAAACCCCCGATCGCCGATAACCGATATCGCATCGTGTCGGGAGAATAGGGATTATATATGGCATGGACAACATATCGCCGATTTGCCGATTGCGATATCGCATCGCATCGGGCTGCATCACCTGGGCGCCTTAACAATGTGCATAGGATATTGCCGATTGCCGATTGCGATATTGCATCGCATCGGGGTGAAAGGCTTGGGGCGCTTTAAGACTGCGTATAGAGTATCGCCGATAGCCGATAGCGATATCGCATCGGCGGAAACCAATATATCACTTATTTGTGTTCTCTATGTCATTGCGATATGCGATCTTGTGATCGCTTTATCGCAATGATAAAAGATTGTTTTATTTGATCAAAATGGGTTTTTCAAAAGGTTTTTATATAATGTTTTCATTTGGTTATCGGACCTTTTTGAACAATACAATATTGATACCAATTAACTTCTAAAGGGACCCATTTCATATGATAATTTTGTAAATAAAAATGATATGAAATGGGGGGTTGTTGTAGAGCACAACACCTTCTTACAATGAGTGCATGAAGATTTGGTCTTTTGTACAGTATTTGTCTTCCTCTCTTTCCATTTCTATTTTCTCTTTTCCTTGTTCTTGCTCGCAATGGGTTTTGATGATCCCCCAACTTCTAGGTGTACATTCTTGCATCTAGCTTCTAGATATGTAGCCTGAACAGATACCTCATCTATGCTAGTGCGATTAAACATGAGAATGGCGTGCTTTAAATAGTTGTGTAGACCACCTATATACTTCAACAAAGTTTCAAATCAGTCTAAAGAAATTATTAGAATTAAAGCTCTTTTCCGAAATTCTTTGGTGTACCCTTGTACACTTTGCCCTTTTAATTGGCGAAGAGTTTTCTAGCTCATCATGGCTTGCTGCATATAGGCTAGTGGATAGAATTGCTTTTTAATTGCAAAAACAAATTCACTCCAGACAGAAAGAATTTCACCATGCTTCTTCATGTCAGCTTGTGTCCTAACTTCCCACCATACCAAGGCAGTACCTCCAAGGCATAGGCTAGCCAAGTGAATCTTACTTTTGTCTAAATCAATGCTCTGCACCCTGCAATACACATCAATCTGTATAATCCAATTTTCTAGCTTCTCTGCATTCAACTCTCCATCATATATCGACAAATCAAATTTAACATCTAATTTAATCAAATATGTTTTCTTTTTATTTTCAAGGCTATTAGGAGGTGTGGGAAGCTTTTCTTCTTTCCCTTTGCCTTTAGAATGGTCATGGAGGAGAGATTCTTCCACTCCTTTATCTTTTTTGGAGTTTGATGAATCCTCATCTCTACCTTTCTTAAATTCTCTATACATTTTCTCCACCATGGCTCTCATGATCATGAAACTATCCATGAACTGGGAGTCTGATTCCAAGGGACTTTCTTCTAACATTTTCCTCTTAGGATAGACTCTTCCAATTTTAGGGTTAGCTTCAACCAACTCTCCTTCTCCTAATTTAAGCTTTGATCTAGTTAGCATTCAACAAAAAATCCAGCACAAGTTTGTCTAACCTTAACAACCTAGAGCTCTAATACCACTTGATCTGGAATGGATCCAAGACAAACAATTAAGGTGGTACAGACTCATGTGCATGGATGTTCCTATGCTATTTTATGCAATGGATCGAAAAGATTGTGAAATACATAGGCACTAAAGCAGTTAGAGAAAAACATAACAGGCAAACATGTAGACACAACAAGTTTAATAAGGAGTTCACCCAACATTCCTGGGATACATCTCCTAGTCCAGCCTTCAGTGGTTGCCTCTCTATTATGTTTTCAAGTAGATCTTTTGCAACAGTGAGTTTATTTTAAGTCTCACACAATAGACATAAACCAGTAGGACTGTACTTGTATCCCCCAAGTCTCTGGAGTACACAGACTCTCCTTACTAAAACTCAACCTCTATTGGTCACAGTAGTATGAGCCCAATCTAAGACTCATGCATGAAAGACATATATAGAGGGGTTTGCTTGAACCTCTCAAGCCTTCTTTGGAGTACACAGACTCTCTCTAACTCTCTCTGGCTCTGTCTGGCTTGATGCTGCCTTTTTCTTCCGCAGGTCAGCTCGACTCCTTTTTTCTACTCTTAGCTTCTGCATCTAACTAACCCTTCTCACTACATCTGTCAGTTCGTGGCTTTAAAGCCAATATGCCTTCGAATGTTCATTTCCACTTCCCAGCTTTTTGGTTCCCCTGCCTCTATCCATTTGAATCCCTCTGTTTTGCGTAATCAATACTATGTAATGCCTCACAAGGAGGTTTCCACCTGTTTCATAACGAACTAAGTGTCAGTTCTCTTGGAAATGTTTGAATGGTCGTTATTTCTATTTGCTCCAAGATTTCCCGTGAAACACGAATCTTTGCCAACTCATCGTCCATGTTGGACTGCAAATCACATGTGATCTTGTTCTATAACCTTGTCAGATCCTGTCATTTATTGAGACACACCTCCACCGTTGATTTGAGGCCCCCAAATCCTATGGTTGTCATGCATATCAGTGGTTAAGTACCTCGATGGTTACCCATCTGATATTCGTGGATTTCTCTCTCTTCCGTTGGATGCGTGTCACTCACTATGTGGCACCGGGTGGAATTCAACTGAAACTGGTTACCACTCGAAGCCCTTCTGATATCTTGCCAGTTTTGTGGGACCCCGCCTCTGATGGAATCGACGTGATATCTGATATGTTTTATAACCTTTCGGGTCTAGGTCGCTTGGGGATTTTCCTTCTCTGAGGGGTTTGCTCGATGATATGCGATTAGCGACTTGTCAATAATCGCATATCAGAAACCACCCCCGTTTCTCAAAAATACCTCCCATTTTTCCAATTCGTGACAGCGTATGTTACCATGGGCCAATGGTCTATGCGCTTGACCAAGGGTCCTCGTTGATCCGTGTTGTTCAAAAATTACAACTATTTTAAGGATATTTCTGATAAGCTCGATCTTTATAACACTTTGAAACTTTGGCATGAATTTTACAGAGTTCATGAAAACTTAGAGAGTGCTTTAGGATCCAATTCGGATCACGACAAGAAGAGAACGAATGCATGTCATCTTTTAGATAATCAATAGAATAGCTATTTTACTAAAAAAATCATATATATATATATATATATATATATATATATATATTAAAATAGATTTTAAAAAGTTGCAAAGAAAGAATCCATAATTTTATTCAACCTGAAAACCAAGGAACAAAACTAAATTTTATGGATGCTTGAAAGCATTTGAACATACCAATGTTACAACTAGTGCACAAAAGAAAAAAAGTGAACAGTGAAGAGTTTACATGACTAAGTGTGATAGAAATCACTTAGTTTTCCTTTTCTTTCCTTTCCTTTTCTCCACCTTCCACCAGACTCCTTAATTTGGAGCAATTGTTATTATTTCTAGTTGATTGCTATTTTTATGTGCAAGGGTATCTTTACCTGCATCAGAACCGTCAGATACATGAGATATTTTTTGTCACCTATGTCCTTTTTCATGGGCATATCCACTTTTGGTTGCTCTAGTAAGATGATTTCTATTGATTGAGTAACCTTCTGAGTTGTAACTATTGATCTAGATTTGTCATGTTATTCGTCATTTGATTTTCCATTAGAATGAGTTTGTGTCTTTGGATTTGGTAGATTTTATTCATCTTTCTCTTTCTCATATCCTAAACTATTGGTAAAGTTCCATCCCCTTTCCTTGGGGATTTCCTCCTCTTCTTTCTTTATGCCTTCCTTGTTTGTGGGCATGAATTCTCTAAATGACTTGTTTGAAAGTAGGTTCAACATTGGAGCATCATATTCTCATAGTCTAACACTTATGTCCATTAAAAATTATCATGTTCTAAAAGGAAATGATCAAAGCTCCCAGCAAAAGTAAAATACCTTTTGAGTTTATGTCCATATTCACTTTTTAAAATTTCCCAACATGTTTTCAATATCCTACATAGCTTGATCATGCCATAAATGGAGAGGAAGGGTTGGGAGACTTAATAAAAGTGGCATCATTATTGCCACCATGTTTTTTGAATCAAACCAAAGATATCACAGGGTAGAAAATAACCCATATCTACCCAAAATCCATGGTCCATATTTTAGAATGTTTTATATATCTTTCTTGATCTTGAATTGTACTATGAAAAAACCTTTAGAAAACAAGTAGATATCACACTATTTTTTCCATGAAGAGTATAACCACTCCTATAGATCTTCTGGTTTTGGCTAAAAACCATTAATATGACATAGTACTATTGTCGCTCATATATCATCATGAAATATTTTAACCTCTGGGTTTTGATGTTCATTCTTATAACCTTGTCTATTTTCTCTACAACATAAGGGCCCTACCTCATTGATAAATTAGAGTAGATCAACTCGGGACATTCTCCAAAAAAAATAAATCGCCACCTGAGACACGTTATACATCTGGAAACAGAAATCGAGTAATTATGGACGCACAGTGGCAGGTATTAGTTAGCTCTTCGACAATTGCGGCAGTACTCTTCGCAATAGCGTTACTCATCTACTTAATCAAAGAAGTTTGTCGTGATCTTTTTTCGCCGCCTTGGAGGATCGTCTTTGTCCATGAATTGAACGATGATGACCGACGAAGTCTCGGCCTCTCTGATGAACAAATAGCCGCACTGCAAACAATTTACTTATAAAGTGAAGTCTTTCAACTTTAAAGGGGATTTGAAGGCAATGCTAGAGAACAGAGATATGACAGTGTTAGGATCAAATAAATATTATATATGTCGGAGGGATTTGCTATTGTACGGGTTTTGGGGGCCAATATCATTTTTATTTTCTGCTGAGTCTGGGAGAGCTCTTGATACAGATAAAATATTTGAAGAGCTAAAATATGGTTTACAGGTTGATGAGGTAAATGGTTACACGCTTTCTTATCCTTTGAATGTACCCAAGAGAAAATAAAAATTGAAGTGGATCGAGTCTAGAAAGCTAGAACGATATTCTTCAGTTGCGCCCTTATCTGCCAACGCCCGGCAACGCATTGTTTCCGAACGTCGAGACATCAAAGACAACCTTGTTATTTCTGTTTTAATAGGTCCTCCAAACAATCGCTTTCTAACTTCGAATCACAAGAACACATGGGATGCAAAAGATGTTGTCGAGTCTGTTCTTTCAGACAATAACACCGAAATAACACCCAAGGTGACCCCAGTTCAATTCTCAGCAGTGCCATCACCGTAGATCTTTCACAGGGCTAGGATTTCTCCGCTTAATATTGTATTGGATGCCTAGTAAGCACTGTTTGGGGCGATTCGTAGCAGATGGGGTGATTCTGAGAATCGCCGGGTGGTGTGGCGATTCTCGGAATCGCCCTGCCACCACTCCACCACTAGTGGTGGTGGTGGGGCGGTAGCGAGAATTGCCCCACCACCCGGCAATTCTCAGAATCGCCCATCTGCTACGAATAGCCCCAAACAGTGCTTACTGGGCATCCAATACTATATATATATATATATATATATATATATATATATATATATATATGTATATATATGTATATATATGTATATATATGTATATATATGTATATATATGTATATATATGTATATATATATATATGTATATATGTATATATAGATATATATATGTATATATGTATATATATATAGATATATATATATATATATATATATATATATATATATATATATATATATATATATATATATATATATATATATATATATATATATAGATAGATATATAGATATATAGATATGTATATCTGGGGTCTATGAATAAATAAAAATCATGGTTGTGTGTGAGTAATGTTGTTTAAAGAAATTCGTTATAAAAATATAAAGAAGAAAGATGAGGTTTTACAACCAACTAAATTGATACTTCCTTTTCTAAATAGTCGAAAGAAAGTAGGAACAGTATAGACAGGTCGAAACCCTCTTCCTTTCTGGTATAAAAGAAAAGGAATTTATCAGTCTTGAAATAAAAATTATATTTAGAGTTCGATAAATGTCCTCACCAAGAGTCATATCCACTGTAAACAAGACTTAGACAAGTAAACATTTACTGTCAAAAAATGCAGCTAAATATCATGAAGTTAAAGAAAATGCAACTTACGCTTGGGAATATATACATATCGCATAAACTCTGTGTCCAAATGGCTAATGGCCGTGAGAGTAAAACTAACCAATTTGTCTAAAAGAAACAAGTTTATAACGAGAGCCACAACAGTGGTCGATAAAAGGAACGAGTTTATAACAAGAGCCACAACAGTGGTGGATGGAAATCCGTGACAAGAACGGAAAGGACCATCTACCTTTGACTTTGCTTTGCTGCTTACTTAGGTATACTTTGTAACATTTTTCTTGATTTGCACTTGAAATTGGATCCAAGATCATTCAAGCTTTATTCAAGACAAAAAGCTCTTTTTAGGATAGAGAAGTAAAAACTATATTTGAGATCTCTCTTTTACAAATTTGCAATGGAAATTCTTGATTAATGTCCCAAAAAAGTCATACATATGCGTGTACCAATATATATATGTTAGAAAAGAAAAAACTATTGTAATTAAATAAATAAATTTAACAATATCATATATAAACACTAAATAAACATGGATAGAATAGGCCAACTAAGTATAAAAATCGAGCCATGGATAAAATAGACTAACAACATACAAAAATCGAGACAATGAATCTCAATAATGCAATATATATCACCAAGTGACTAACTACGAACAAAAATCAAGACAATGAATCTTGATAATACAATATATATCATCAAGTTCATCGCAAATAAATAGTACATTCATTTGTGAATAATCATGTTCCTCTTAAAATAGATATACTATTTAGTTTCTTAAGATAGATATACTATTTACTTTCTATTTGTACTTGTATAGTCTCTTTCTTACATAGAGATACACATAATTATATGAAGACACAAAAAGAGAGATAGATATTTACGTTGCTACAATAGATAAAAAAAAAAATAAGACAAATTACATTAGCCCTGTGATGTGAACTTTTATGAAAATAAGGCACAACACATTCATATTATCATTGCAAGAAATTGAAGAGGTTGAAAAACAAATCTAAAATAGCATCTATGTTGAACAATATGTCGGTTGAGCCCTGTGATGTGAACTGCTTGTTTGTTGTCAATGCCCTGTAAAAGAGTTGGATTAAAGATGTTTTAGAACTTCATTTCCAAAAAGGAAAAAATTTTATTGTAATTTTTTACTTCATTAAATAGATCATATTTTGTCAACATTAAATGGATTGGATTTTGTCAACATTGTTAGAAAAATGTACGCCATGAAATCAAATAAAAAACGTGTCAATCAATGTACAACTGTACAATATGAAAAACTGATCTCAATAAGCCGTTTATGTGAAAATTGATTTTATTCATTTTGATTAGGTCTATTGAATCAAATTGGTTTTCAATAGGTTTGCTTTGAGTATGTGAGGTTTCTATTGTCTTATTAATTCTAGTGGAAGAGATATTTCTTACATATCATTAGATTATGAAGTGACATTGGACATAACTAAGCTTTGGGCCATACCCTTTTAGAAACAATAGCCCAAACTAAATGATTAGTTATAAAGAATTAGAAATTTCACAAATATAGTAAACCAATATTAAGTGTGATTTATGGCCTTAAATGAGTTTTGGAGGGTAAACTTTGAAATGCCACAGAATTGAAATTAGAGGTCAATAGAGTGTGTGAGATCCAATTATTGGATAGAATTCTTGGGAAAATGCTCCTATAACATTAGAGTTAAACACGAGGCATCTCATGTCAAGTTCCTAATGGTTAAGAGCATGTGTTTTCTCCTAGGAGGTCATAGGATCAAAAACCAGAAGGGGTTTGAGTAGGTATGCCTTCGTAGACAATAATCAAATCGTTGCATGGAGGTGGGTCTCTTATCCCACAAACAAGGGGGTTTCATACACCAATTTGGTGTCTAGCTTGGCTATGACCTTAAAATTGGATAATAATAATAATTAGGATATAGATTGTTAGAAATTCATAATCTATAAGGGTCAAAGCATGGAGCTGGGTTACACTTTTTGGCAAGAGATGGCACGTTTGGGTGGAAAAAATGATTGCTCAATTGAGCCCTTTTTAAGCGCTCGATCGAGTTGTTTGAGCACTTAAATAATGTATTCCAATTTTATTTAGGAGCTCGATTTAGCCATGTCTTTGCGGCAATCAAATGAAGGAGATTGGGTTTTGGATTTATTTTCTGGCTCAGGTAAGTTTTATTATATGGAATTGAATTCCAATATGTTATTTATTAATTTATATGTCATTGTACTAATTTATTTCATTATTTCTTTTGTACTTGATAATTAGGTACAACACTAGCATGTTGCTTTCAAAAGGAAGAAATTGCATTGCAATTGAAAAAGATCCAATACAGTGCAATTTCATTCAGTAAAGAATTAATGCTCTTCAATTTCTTCCAGATGCAATGCAAGAAATTGGGTTGAAGAAAGGGGACTTTAGTGAATCACGTGTGGCAAAAAAGGCAAAGGAACCCCAACCACCATTACATAGAATGTTTGGAAAGACATACATTGGGAGATTCGCAGACATCAAAGATCCATTAGAAGAGGAAAATGAGCAAAAGGAAGCAGAAAATATTATGGAAGAAAACAATGATAAAGCCCTAGAGGACGAAGAGTTTGGATTATGTGAGATTGTTGATTAAATTTAAGTTATGCTTGGAAATCAAGCTTTGCAATGTTTTGGCTTTGATATTTTATGAGAAGAATAAACACTCAATTAAGGTTGTTATGCGTTCAATATTTCTAAGATGTGATTTTCGCATTAATTTTTAAGTTAATCATTATTTTTTGAAAAAAAGTGATTATTATTATTTTTTTGACATGAAATTCATAAAAAAAACTATTATTTAACCATCTTTAGTTAAAATTTTAGTATAAAAATTGTGACTTTGACATGTCAATTCTAGAAAAAATTATCCAAACGTGTAATTTTTTTAGTTATATTTATGTTTAAAATGGTTATTTTTATGTCCATTGTTAAAAAATATTGTTTTTTAGAAACAGTTATTTCATGTGGATTGAAAAATTAATTAAGGATGTATAAATATGTAGAATATCGAAAATTCTAAATATCGACCTCCTAATTTAAAAATGCAAAACAATAAAAACCTCACTAAAAAAAAAGTTAAAATTAAAAAAAAAAAAAATGTGAAGAAGGCGACCACTTCAAAAATGATCAAATTTACAAAATAATTATTTGCATTTTATACATTAGAAAATTTAAAGCCAAAAAACAAGTCTTTTAAAAAAAGGGGGTGATGAAGAATACTCACTTTTTAAAATCAGCATGAAAATCACTACCATTCTAAAACGTAATGTACAGAAAACTATCCTTCCCATGACATTCCTTCCAAAAACTATGCTCTAAAAAAAACATGTTCATTCTGCATCACCCTTTTCAAAATCAGGTCACTTTTTTGCTATCTCTACGAAACGGGTAACAGTATCAGTTCCCGTTTCAAAGTTTACATTGTTAGAATCATAATGATGATTGGACTCACCAACGTCCCTTCATATTAAAGGGGGGGATATTGACACCTAATATTTGGGATTAGGTAAACCATGTAAATATTGTAAATACAAAATAAGGAGAATTAGAAGATGAAGAGACACTGGGAGATGAAACCCAAGAGTCTGTCCCTCCATGTATATACCTTTGATCAATATTAATGCTAGTACACAATTTGATTCGAGGAGTTACCTCCTCATCGAAAGAAAAAAAAATTCTATATTTATTTTATTTTTTATGATAGACAAAATTGATTTTTTAATTTATAGAATATTTTATTTTTATTTTAAAAGGACACCTATCAACTCAATGTTCAACACCTAAGGAATTACACATCTTCCTCATACTAGGGTATATATCCATGTTAATTAATTCCTTTCAAGATATATATATATATATATATATATATATATATATATATATATATAGAGAGAGAGAGAGAGAGAGAGAGAGAGAGAGAGAGAGACGCAAAAGAGAAATTAAGATTTTTACTTTCAAAGAGATTTGCAACATAAGAGATTTGACTCCTATCAATATTATTGTTTGGTAAATACATGCTTATTTTGTTCAATCCATAATAGGGATTCTACACATGGCACTTAAAAAAATTATAAGAAAAAAAATAAATCATTGTGGCTATGAATAAAACATTTCAATGTCTATAGGGTGGCATGTGTGAGGGTGGGGGTGTCCATACACCCCATCATGGAAATATATTTGAATAATCAAGTAGAGGCATATGCAATATATCAAGAAATCAAATAGGTCATTACATTAAACATTAGAAAATTAATCATAGTTGGTGATTCATCACATATAATCAAGAACCTTTGTCAAGTGAATTTTCAAAAAGATTCGTTATGCTATGAACTAAATATAGAAATGCCCAGATCTTCATGTATTGAGAAAAAATAACCAATAGGCTATCTTGCTAGAAAATCATGTCACACAGTAAGAAGAAGGAACATTAAATTTTAATGGGATGGGTCTTTGCTTCCCAATCCCTTGAATGGTTATCAATGGAAAGCATTAAATAAAAAAGGGTAACACACTATTAGAAGTGGGATTTAAATCAAAATTACAAGAAATAATTTTAATACTTCCCATGTACCTCCCTAACACTCACATCCCTAATACATTGAACCTATGATAATAATTGTTGTAGTGGGTTTACATGATTCATGGGTTTAGTTTAATTCTTAGTTTCCAATTTGCATGTTGGAGGTCAACCCTAATTCACTGAACCATCTCTATGGCTAATTTACCATCCATTTATTGGTATTCATTTATTGTCACCCCATATTGGTTCTAGTTTCTAAGTGCTCCATCCTTGTCTTCTATAATTAATCCTGTCTAGTCACCAACTCATGTGAACAATGTGGTAAAGTATATTTTCCTTATTGAGCCCTACTCCCAATCCTTCCTACATTTCTTTTGCTAATTGGGGATCTCATAGTTGGTCAAGTTTCCAGTTTTTATTGGAGAGATTCAAGCATTAATGTCCTCCTAATAGATGTGGCTCCTCACTCTAATCAAGGCAATAAGAACATTTTTCATAGCCATGCAAAAAAGATTTCTAACATGGAACATGAAATAAATAAACTATAACTTTAACAAGTACAATTAGAGGAATGTAGAATAGAAAGTAGAGGGAGGGAGGCCAGGTAGGGTTTGAGTGAGGTACGAAGACCAAGCATAGGGACTGAGAGCATATGTAGGTGGAGGCCACATGGTCGGGATCATGACTGGGAGGCGTACGGGAGGAGGACAGATAGAAAGGTAGAGGCTATCAGGATCAGATTCGCTGCAGGAGATAGGTGGATGTGGACAGATGATGAGAATTTTTCAAAACTGGAAAACATTAACCCATGTGCACCTTCAGAAAATGGAGGACAAAAGGATAACGGGGTTATGTAGAAGGTCAATTTCTGTTGCCGCTCTCAACCCGCAACACACGAACGTAGAAAACTCAATGAAGGGCAATCTTTATGCTCAACAGTTACCAAGGTACGACCAGCTAGAAGATGGTCAACCCAAATGACATCATTGATTTGGACACTGAACCTAGTGATATCCTATCGGTATGGAGTCTAGAGGTAATAAAACATAATATTGAGTGTTGGATACACAAGCCTTGGCTGAACTAGCATTGTTGGTTTCCATTAACAAACTTGAATTCCAGATTGACCTGAATACTGCGGGACATCACCATATGGAGGATAAGGTGAATAAGCATTATGATCTTCATATGGTGGTGTTGAGGGCCCCGAAGTCGGGTCAACAACAAGGGGGATACCCACCCGGTCCGGAACCTGGTTGGCGGCTCCTTGCCCGTTTGGAGTAGCGGGTCTGACTGGGGATGACGGGACCAGCTTCTCGATGCATGGGATGTGTATGTGTGTGTGTGTGGAATTTTGGTTAGGTTATTTCTAAGAAACGTTCTAAAAAAACTGTAAATCTATCTTGCAAACTTGAATCTAAATTACTATAATCAAATGAAAAACAACACACAGAATTTACATTAACCCGGGATGTTTCTTTTGTTATGCGATCTAGAAAGATTTCTAACATCAGCTGGTAATAAAGATCATTCAACTGATATCAGAATATAAATCAATAAAGATAAACCATTCTGCATAAGAAGTTAGGCAGAGCGGTTGTGAACAACACATCGCATAATCAAATCATTCGCATATTAAGAATAAATAGATAAATCCATCGTACAAAAGTGCCAAATGATAACTTATATATTCATACATTAGCATGCAAACAATATCAGTTGTATATCGCTTTAAGAATACAAGCAGAAGTTAATCAAGAGATAAAAGTACCATTAATGACTAATCCTTACTCATAGACTTCAAACAATAACGATCTACCTCTACTTGCTTCTAACGTCTACCAAGAGAACAGAAGTGCAACATCAGTAGCAGACATAAAAATGCAAACATAAATAAATCACGATCCTTCCATTCATCAAAACCTCCTCTGAGGGTGCAGAAGTGCCTGTTCTGAGGACAAGTTTTTGACAAATTTCTGGACCCTTCTCCAATGCAATGAGAAGGGTTGAAATACTACTATCTAATCCTAATAATAGTATTATTACAAAATTTAGGATACGGCTCTCAAATGACCGCCCTTTTTCTAATTCAGTAAAACAAAAAGAAAAACAACTTTCTAAATTGAAATTACTTCCTAATTTGGTCCCTGAAATTGTAGTTATCAAGCATGGGCTTGAGAAGAGTCGGTTGACTGACTTCCCTGCTTAGTTGGGCTGCGAAAACAGCGTCCATAAGAGCTGGCGCTACTTTCTCGGCCGCGTTCATGAGGCACCTTACCGTCATGCATTGGTTGTGAGGCTTAACTAAGTAAGTCCAGTAACTTTCCCAGTTTAACCTAGCCAATGCCTGAATTGTCTTCCCGTTTGCCTGTGCTTTCTGCTTCCATTCTGCTCCCAGATGTAACGCATTTGGTAAGTATCCCGGGGTGGACTCTGAAATCAAATTAGCTCTGTGCAAATTTTCATTTACACAATCGATAAGTATGGTCGCCTGTGTTGCCGCTGACTCTGCTGCCTGCTCCACCTGTGTTATTTGCTCGTCCCATTTGTTGAAGAGCAAGTCTTTGTGATTTTCATTAATCTTAGGCGCCCCTGCTTTCTTCCCTTCCTCGTCATTTTGCCAAGCCAGATATTCTGTTACTCTTTTGTTGGCCTGGTCATAGTCATTCCGTAGTTCCACTACCTGGCTGGTGATCTTGTCGCTCAGCTCACAAAAATGCCTCCACTGTGATATTCTACGTGCCATGTCTTCCTGTTGCTGTGACAGTTGGTCGTTCAAGCTGATGGATTCTGAAATAAATTTTGTTAGCTTGGGTTCATCCTTGTGCATTTCTTGCACCGTCTGCAGCTGTTTTTCTTTTTCTTCAATGCTTCTCTGGTGGCTCACCTGAATCTGGCGAAAGCTTTCTTGTAACTCTTCAAGCTGCTTGGAGGCTTCAGCGTTCTCTAAAGAACAATGTCTTGGTTTGGTGGCCAAATTACGACACAGTCATTCACTCGATTTATACTTTTGCTGAACAAGTTGGCTCGTGATGAGACCCCTTGTCTTTTGATCGCAACAATCTTGAGTCGTTGCCCTGTTTTGGTAGACAATTTTGGCAAAGTCAGCAAGTTATAACATCTGTGATCATGATAAGTTGGCTCATGATGAGACCTCTTATTCTTTGAGATAAAGCATCTTTCTGGGTCATTTCTCTAAACGTTGCATTTTCCTTTAGCAGGGAGGAAGTCAAATTCTCTTTCCTTAAGAAAGTTCTGGACGACAATGATAGGGTTGCTTTTGATAATGGTTGCTTTTACAGAGAATCTTTATTCTAATACTGATACCTTTCATTGTGCTGATCTAAAAACGAATTCCTCGCCGAGATAACTTTCTTTAAAAAATTTCTGGGTTTGAACTTTAACATCATCTCTGGGTTAAAGATCTATTGATAATAAAGGTCAGATTCCCACAGGATTAGCTGTTCATAAGAGCCGAAATTCCAAAATCTTTAACAGAGACAAGGTTTCTTCAGTAACTGTCAAATACTGTTTAGCTAGAACAAACTTTATTTTGGATAGGCAATTGTTATCTAGGGTCATGTAGAGAATACAACTGACTTTGCCTATCTTTATTGGAAGCAAACTAATACCCTATCTAAATTACCACTACTCCTACTCTAATTATGTACAGGAAATAGCTAAGAAAAATGGTATTTCCAGTGGAACCAACGATTCATTATTATTCCTAGCCGTATGGGTTTCCCAAGCATCCGTAAAAAGAATTGAATTCCCCTTGGATAGAAATTGTCGGCTAGGAAATAGGAACCCATAAACTTAGTTGGCATCTTTTTTGATTTCGTTTTCTCATCATAGGTCTTTTCCAACTGAGTAACTATTGGATCACAAAAATTGGGATGAATCTCTTTTGTAAATCGGTGAACTTTCAATAGAAAGGATAACAAGCCGAATTGTGAAATAGGTTGTTTAATCCCGATGGCTTGTAACCCGTTGATTGTTAACTTTGAGTTTTTAGCGATTTCGTTTGAAATGAGAGTTTTTATATATAAATCGCCAGAATCTAATCTATCAAAGTTTTGAAAATTCAAAAATAAGTCCGATTTTGTACAAAATGAAAGTGAGTGAAAAAGAAATGATTGGGTAGCTGTATATACGGTGGCGTCGCACGTCTGGGAGTTACTTGTGACTTCCTGCTGTTCACAACAACTGGCCGGGTTCTGTGAATTAGGAATTAAATCATGATTGCGATCAGGGATGGAGACCTCCTCTGGATATGAATCATAGATAGGAACATTGTTGTGGATATTCAAATGGGATTTTGCTTTGAGATGAGGGTCAGACAGAACAGTTTCTGATCTAAGATGTTTCTTATAACCAGACCCTAGTTGAGTTACTTGCGACAATTCAATATCATCATAAATATCAAAGCAACTATCACGAAAGATTTTACAATTTTCCCTAGGTTCCTCTTTTTCATTATATGTTTTTAGACAAGGGAGATGAGGCAGCTCTTGCTTGATATGAATCGTAGACTGTGATATAGTGGTCTCTTTATTTTGGAAACCCAGTGATGTCTCGTTTGAATAGCCCTCTGTTGGAATAGACTTGATACTATGAGGGAGAAGATTGTTACTACTAAAAACATCAGGGTAAAGAGAAAAGTGTGGATCTGGAAAAATGCATTTAAAAACATTAAATAAATCTCGTTCATCAGATCCACAATAAGTATCAGGCTCTAGATCATACCTTTTTTCGTCGTTACTTTTCGAAAGAGAAATGGTGGATGGATCTAACCTTGGCATCAGCATTTGATTCGAAAAAATACTGTTTGACTTTGTTTTAAAGTCGTCTTCTGGTGTCAGGGTGCTTTCTTCTTTAGTACTTTCGCCTCCTTATTTTGATGTCAGAGCATGCAAAACTCCTAGGCTAAATTCCGTTTGTTCAGGTACAGGAGGTATGGAAACCTCATCGCAATCTGAAGATTCTTCATCTGTGAGCTCGTCCTCAAGATCATATTGTAGGCATTTAAGATGAAATCGTATATTGAAATCTCTCACGAGTTCGTCTTGTTTTCGCAGATAGTCGATTTCATCATATACCTGGTCGTATTCATAGCAATCAAATTCCAAGATGAAAGCTTTAACGAGTTGGTCCCAGCTGTGGACTGATGCAGCCGGGAGTTTTCTGCACCATTTCCTAGCTTCTGCTGTGAATGTGAGAGTGAAAATCCTGCATAAAACGCCTTCGTCAATTTTCTGAATATCAGCACTAGAGACTCTATGGATGAACTGTAAGGCGTGATGAAATGCAGAAGAATTATTCTCACCATTAAATTTTACCTGAGATAATAGTCTTACCACATCCGGTGGAGTGTTGGAAGATGTAGGAACATGGATGCAACTCCAAATGGGAATTCTGTGAGTAGACATCCTCTTTTAGTTTTTAAAAATATTCCAACAGACAATAGGCTCAGGCCCTCCTTCTAGCGCCAGAAATGTTGAGGGCCCCGAAGTCGGGTCAACAACAAGGGGGATACCCACCCGGTCTGGAACCTGGTTGGCGGCTCCTTTCCCGTTTGGAGTAGTGGGTCCGACTGGGGATGACGGGACCAGCTTCCCGATGCATGGGATGTGTATGTGTGTGTGTGTGGAATTTTGGTTAGGTTATTTCTAAGAAACGTTCTAAAACTACTGTAAATCTATGTTGCAAACTTGAATCTAAATTACTATAATCAAATGAAAAACAACACACAGAATTTACATTAACCCGGGATGTTTCTTTTGTTATGCGATCTAGAAAGATTTCTAACATCAGCTGGTAATAAAGATCATTCAACTGATATCAGAATATAAATCAATAAAGATAAACCATTTTGTATAATAAGTTAGGCAGAGCGGTTGTGAACAACACATCGCATAATCAAATCATTCGCATATTAAGCATAAATAGATAAATCCATCGTACAAAAGTGCGAAATGATGACTTATATATTCATACATTAGCATGAAAACAATATCAGCTGTATATCGCTTTAAGAATACAAGCAGAAGTTAATCAAGAGATAAAAGTACCATTAATGACTAATTCTTGCTCATAGACTTCAAACAATAACGATCTACCTCTACTTGCTTCTAACGTCTACCAAGAGTACAGAAGTGCAACATCAGTAGAAGACATAAAAATGCAAACATAAATAAATCATGATCCTTCCATTCATCAAAACCGCCTCTGAGGGTGCAGAAGTGCCTGTTCTGAGGACAAGTTTTTGACAAATTTCTGGACCCTTCTCCAATGCAATGAGAAGGGTTGAAATACTACTATCTAATCCTAATAATAGTATTATTACAAAATTTAGGATACGGCTCTCAAATGACCGCCCTTTTTCTAATTCAGTAAAACAAAAAGAAAAACAACTTTCTAAATTGAAATTACTTCCTAATTTGGTCCCTGAAATTACAGTTATCAAGCACGGGCTTGAGAAGAGTCGGTTGACGGACTTCCCTGCTTAGTTGGGTTGCGAAAACAGTGTCCATAAGAGCTGGCGCTACTTTCTCGGCCGCATTCATGATGCACCTTACCATCATGCATTGGCTGTGAGGCTTAACTAAGTAAGTCCAGTAACTTTCCCAGTTTAACCTAGCCAATGCCTGAATTGTCTTCCCGTTTGCCTGTGCTTTCTGCTTCCATTCTACTCCCAGCTGTAATGCATTTGGTAAGTATCCCGGGGTGGACTCTGAAATCAAATTAGCTCTGTGCAAATTTTCATTTACACAATCGATAAGTATGGTCGCCTGTGTTGCCGTTGACTCTGCTACCTTCTCCGCCTGTGTTATTTGCTCGTCCCATTTTTTGAAGAGCAAGTCTTTGTGATTTTCATTAATCTTAGGCACCCCTGCTTTCTTCCCTTCCTCGTCATTTTTCCAAGCCAGATATTCTGTTACTCTTTTGTTGGCCTGGTCATAGTCATTCCGTAGTTCCACTACCTGGCTGGTGATCTTGTCGCTCAGCTCACAAAAATGCCTCCACTATGATATTCTACGTGCCATGTCTTCCTGTTGCTGTGACAGTTGGTCGTTCAAGCTGATGGATTCTGAAATAAATTCTATTAGCTTGGGTTCATCCTTGTGCATTTCTTGCACCGTCTGCAGCTGTTTTTCTTTTTCTTCAATGCTTATTTGGTGGCTCACCTGCATCTGGCGAAAGCTTTCTTGTAACTCTTCAAGCTGCTTGGAGGCTTCAGTGTTCTCATTGGCTTGTTGCAACTATTGTTGCAGCAATTGTATTTGACTTTCGCTCTCTTTTAGAAGTTGCTGAACTTCGGAAGCCTTGTCGATGGTCGCAGAAGCATATGCTCCTGCAATCTGAGACAACTTGGTGAGGTTTTCTGTTGGATTGCTATTCGGATCTTTCCACAAGACATCTAGGTGTTCAGCATCTTGAGCTAGCGCATCCGCAATCTTTCTTTTCTTTCTTTGTCTCCTTACAACTGCCTTGTGCTGTGGGCTGTAGAATACGTCTAGTGGAGGGATCTCTTCTACGCTAAGTAGAAGTTCTGAGGATGGAGCGATAGGAAGATGCTCCATCTCTGTGGTACTACTAACTATGGTTGAGAGGACCTCTTGCGCCACCTGCGTGTTGTCCACGGGTGTTTTCGGGACCTGACCTTCAAGATTAATCAGTTCATTGAAGGTCTCCCATTCTTTATCTAATTCTACTCTAACAAGAGGTGCTTCGGTGACGGGGGGAGGAACTTCTTTTAGTGGCGAGGCGGTAACTTGCTGCTGAGCCATCGAGCTTGACTGAGTTGTGTCCTTGATTGTTTCTTCGTTTATTTCTTCTTTGCGGACAGACTCTTCAAGATCTGGAGATATTTCTTGCACGGCGCTGGAATCAGATTTGGAGGCACTGGAGTGTTCACTGAGGCTGACTCTTGGAGTCGGTTCTCTGGCAGCTATCCGCAGTGTTTCCAGTGGAATATTAGCCAGCCTTCTTTCTCTGTATAACTTGAATTTTCGGAGGTCGTCCGGGGACAGCCTCGACTGAGCTTCCTGCAAAACTTCTTCGAGCGAGTTCTTGCCCTAAAAGAGATCGTCAAACAGATATTTTTTCCCAGAGAACACACTTATCCTGACGTTAGTTGTGAATTCCTGGGCCACCTTATTTGGGTCAAATGGCCTTGGTGAGAATTTAAATAGTTGGAGACATGTCACGTTCTCCACCTCGCCAAAAGCGTGTCCTACATCAAATAAAGAGAAGGCCCCACATGTGACTGGGAATTGAGGCCAAATGGCCTTCTTTTTGTTCTTCAGGTCCTTAGTTAAACCGCCTTCAGAACAAGTCTGATATGCGATCTCTCGGGCTAACAATTTATCTGGGATGTACAAGGGTAGGACATGTGGGGGTACTGTGCTTCCAAAAACTCGGATGTATGTAAACCACTCTTCCCCAAACCATCTTGCGATGTGGGTGATATCAATCTGTGCCTCGGGAGAGCACCTTGGGGGGTCTTTATCGTATATTATCTTATGTATGGGCAACATAAGTCCATGACAAATCTGGTAAAAATGGGGGGCGAATTGGGAATCCCACAAGATTTTATGATAGATGTGAATAGGCAATGGGTCCTGGGTAGTCCATTGCCAACCCATAGTAGGGAATTTCGACACAAGACAAACAGAATCCATTATATAGGCAAATAAATAAAAAGGCGGATAGACCCTTTGGGAGTAGGATCTCTTAGAATGGTAGTGGAGGACTGCCATGTACAGAGTGTCAGAAAGGATTTTGGCCCAATCGACTATCTCAGAGCTAGTCGCGGCATCAATCAGCGGTAGCCATTCAGGTGAAAACTTATTGATATCTGGCTTGCCGAATATTCTACAGAGCATGGTTGCAGCAAAGCAATATAGAGAAGTAAGAGAACCAGTGCTATACATACCGTTCTTATCTTTCTTCAATGGCTCATCTCTTCTTGACCACTCCTTAGTTGTGTCTGATAGGTCCGGATTTTCTGCTGCGAACTTCTCAACAAACTCTGCGTTGTAGGTCGCTTGCGGCTCAGGTAGATGATACATGAGTTTCAGGTCTTGAGCTGCAAACGATCCCACGGGCCCATGTCCCTGGACCTTGAACTGTCTATGGTGCAACTCCGCATCATCTAGTATCCATTTGATCATGTCTGTGTATGGCAGGATCTTTGGCCTCGCTGCTATCCTATGGAGGAAATAACATGCTAGATCTTCCAGGGATGCCTCTGAAGAACGTGATGCACCCGAGACAGTAGCAGTCACCTTGATTATTCTCAGATTTTCTTCCTCCAATATCTTATACATGCCTTCCCAAGTTGAGATGCCTGCATCTTTATTGCATGCAGTATCTATGTAGAGGGGCGCCATCTCTTTGGTCTTTTCCCTCGTCTCTGAGCTCTGAGCTTTGTTCTTCTTTCCCATCTTCGCTTAGCGTTTCTGTTCGGTTTTGCCTTTGCACTTTGCTCCTGCAGGTTATGAGCGAAAATGGAAAGATTGATCAGAAAGGTGATGAGAGAGTTTTAAATGCAAGAGATAGATTAGATACGCCACCTTATGTGAAACAAATCCGCATTAAGGCACGCGTCTTTATGCCACTTAATAACTGACAACTAATTCATTACTAACATTAAAAGCACATAATTTCCAAGTCAGTTTATGGTAAGTGGATTTTCTTTGGGAGGCGTGCGCGAAGGAGTCGTATTAAGGTGCTTTTATGACTTGCCAACGCATCCTCGCATGTCGCGCGATCGCAACATCGCAAATCGCCATATCGCAGATCGCAATGATTCAAATATTTGCCAACGTGCCCAGCCTTATTTCTGCGATATGCGATCGGGCGATCGCAACATCGTAGATCGGCGGACTTTGAAGCTCTTCTTTATGGATGCTAGTGTATTGCGATGCGATGTTGTTCATTAATACCGAGGCGATGTGCATATTGGTTTTTAGAGGTGAAACGAAGGCATCTCTTTGATTCTTTTTGTGAAGCAATCTTAGGATTTTCTTTTATGATCACAGGTCTAGGCTTAAGTCGTCTAATGACCTTTTTCTACGTTTTATGCTTGTAATTTCAAAAGAAGTCTTTATTTTCTTTTTTCGGAAATTAACTAAGGGTCCCCTATTCAATCTATCATTATGACTGATATTAGGCTGAATTAGGGGGGGTTGTTGCTGGCCACAACAATTGGCGATTCACTTGGGAGAACCAGTTATCTCTGCTCTTTTTCTATTGATGTTTTCGGATTTTTCTTTTAAAAATTTTCTCAGGAAATTCGAACTTTATTATAAAAAGATAACAACAAACAATACTTCAAAGCATCAATGATGTTTTGTTTTATCCCCATCTTATTTCAATTACTTGCATTCCCAGGTTGTTTTCCGAGTTTAGATCAGTTATTACTTGTCCTTGTTAAGACATAGAAATAAAGAGTTCTCTTATGTATCAACCCCTTTTTAAGAATGCCCTTTTGTTGCAGGTAGAGCCACTGCTGCCAGCAGGCGTCCATAGCCTCGACAGGGTTACCTATTATCCAGGAATGATCCTTTATCCAGCTTCGGGTTTTTTAACAACTTTTTCAAAAGAAATATACCTTTGCTGATGCTTTTTCCTTTTTTTTTATTCTCTAAAGAACAATGTCTTGGTTTGGTGGCCAAATTATGACACAGTCATTCACTCGATTTATACTTTTGCTGAACAAGCTGGCTCGTGATGAGACCCCTTGTCTTTTGATCGCAATAATCTTGAGTCGTTGCCCTGTTTTGGTAGACAGTTTTGGCAAAGTCAGCAAGTTATAACATCTGTGATCATGATAAGTCGGCTCGTGATGAGACCTCTTATTCTTCGAGATATAGCATCTTTCTGGGTCATTTCTCTGAACGTTGCATTTTCCTTTAGCAGGGAGGAAGTCAAATTCTCTTTCCTTAAGAAAGTTCTGGACGACAATGATAGGGTTGCTTTTGATAATGGTTGCTTTTACAGAGAATCTTTATTCTAATACTGATACCTTTCATTGTGCTGATCTAAAAACGAATTCCTCACCGAGATAACTTTCTTTAAAAAATTTCTGGGTTTGAACTTTAACATCATCTCTGGGTTAAAGATCTATTGATAATAAAGGTCAGATTCCCATAGGATTAGCTGTTCATAAGAGCCGAAATTCCAAAATCTTTAACAGAGACAAGGTTTCTTCAGTAACTGTCAAATACTGTTTAGCCAGAACAAACTTTATTTTGGATAGGCAATTGTTATCTAGGGTCATGTAGAGAATACAACTGACTTTGCCTATCTTTATTGGAAGCAAACTAATACCCTATCTAAATTACCACTACTCCTACTCTAATTATGTACAGGAAATAGCTAAGAAAAATGGTATTTCCAGTGGAACCAACGATTCATTATTATTCCTAGCCGTATGGGTTTCCCAAGCATCAGTAAAAAGAATTGAATTCCCCTTGGATAGAAATTGTCGGCTAGGAAATAGGAACCCATAAACTTAGTTGGCATCTTTTCTGATTTCGTTTTCTCATGATAGGTCTTTTCCAACTGAGTAACTATTGGATCACAAAAATTGGGATGAATCTCTTTTGTAAATCGGTGATCTTTCAATAGAAAGGATAACAAGCCGAATTGTGAAATAGGTTGTTTAATCCCGATGGGTTGTAACCCGTTGATTGTTAACTTTGAGTTTTTAGCGATTTCGTTTGAAATGAGAGTTTTTATATATAAATCGCCAGAATCTAATCTATCAAAGTTTTGAAAATTTAAAAATAAGTCCGATTTTGTACAAAATGAAAGTGAGTGAAAAAGAAATGATTGGGTAGCTGTATATACGGTGGCGTCGCACGTCTGGGAGTTACTTGTGACTTCCTGCTGTTCACAAGAACTGGCCAGGTTCTGTGAATTAGGAATTAAAGCATGATTGTGATCAGGGATGGAGACCTCCTCTGGATATGAATCATAGATAGGAACATTGTTGTGGATATTCAAATGGGATTTTGCTTTGAGATGAGCGTCAGACAGAACAGTTTCTGATCTAAGATGATTCTTATAACCAGACCCTAGTTGAGTTACTTGCGACAATTCAATATCATCATAAATATCAAAGCAACTATCACGAAAGATTTTACAAGTTTCCCTAGGTTCCTATTTTTCATTATATGTTTTTAGACAAGGGAGATGAGGTAGCTCTTGCTTGATATGAATCGTAGACTGTGATATAGTGGTCTCTTTATTTTGGAAACCCAGTGATGTCTCGTTTGAATAGCCCTCTGTTGGAATAGACTTGATACTATGAGGGAGAAGATTGTTACTACTAAAAACATCAGGGTAAAGAGAAAAGTGTGGATCTGGAAAAATGCATTTAAAAACATTAAATAAATCTCGTTCATCAGATCCACAATAAGTATCAGGCTCTAGATCATACCTTTTTTCGTCGTTACTTTTCGAAAGAGAAACGGTGGATGGATCTAACCTTGGCATCAGTATTTGATTTGAAAAAATACTGTTTGACTTTGTTTTAAAGTCGTCTTCTGGTGTCCAGGTGCTTTCTTCTTTAGTACTTTCGCCTCCTTCTTTTGATGTCAGAGCATGCAAAACTCCTAGGCTAAATTCTGTTTGTTCAGGTACAGGAGGTAGGGAAACCTCATCGCAATCCGAAGATTCTTCATCTGTGAGCTCGTCCTCAAGATCATATTGTAGGCATTTAAGATGAAATCGTATATTGAAATCTCTCACGGGTTCGTCTTGTTTTCCCAGATAGTCGATTTCATCATATACCTGGTCGTATTCATAGCAATCAAATTCCAAGATGAAAGCTTTAACGAGTTGGTCCCAGCTGTGGACTGATGCAGCGGGGAGTTTTCTGCACCATTTCCTAGCTTCTGCTGTGAATGTGAGAGTGAAAATCCTGCATAAAACGCCTTCATCAATTTTCTGAATATCAGCACTAGAGACTCTATGGATGAACTGTAAGGCGTGATGAAATGCAGAAGAATTATTCTCACCATTAAATTTTACCTGAGATAATAGTCTTACCACATCCGGTGGAGTGTTGGAAGATGTAGGAACATGGATGCAACTCCAAATGGGAATTCTGTGAGTAGACATCCTCTTTTAGTTTTTAAAAATATTCCAACAGACAATAGGCTCAGACCCTCCTTCTAGCGCCAGAAATGTTGAGGGCCCCGAAGTCGGGTCAACAACAAGGGGGATACCCACCCGGTCCGGAACCTGGTTGGCGACTGCTTGCCCGTTTGGAGTAGCGGGTCCGACTGGGGATGACGGGACCAGCTTCCCGATGCATGGGATGTGTATGTGTGTGTGTGTGGAATTTTGGTTAGGTTATTTCTAAGAAACGTTCTAAAACTACTGTAAATCTATCTTGCAAACTTGAATCTAAATTACTATAATCAAATGAAAAACAACACACAGAATTTACATTAACCCGGGATGTTTCTTTTGTTATGCGATCTAGAAAGATTTCTAACATCAGCTGGTAATAAAGATCATTCAACTGATATCAGAATATAAATCAATAAAGATAAACCATTCTGCATAAGAAGTTAGGCAGAGCGGTTGTGAACAACACATCGCATAATCAAATCATTCGCATATTAAGCATAAATAGATAAATCCATTGTACAAAAGTGCCAAATGATAACTTATATATTCATACATTAGCATGCAAACAATATCAGCTGTATATCGCTTTAAGAATACAAGCAGAAGTTAATCAAGAGATAAAAGTACCATTAATGACTAATCCTTACTCATAGACTTCAAACAATAACGATCTACCTCTACTTGCTTCTAACGTCTACCAAGAGTACAGAAGTGCAACATCAGTAGCAGACATAAAAATGCAAACATAAATAAATCACGATCCTTCCATTCATCAAAACCTCCTCTGAGGGTGCAGAAGTGCCTGTTCTGAGGACAAGTTTTTGACAAATTTCTGGACCCTTCTCCAATGCAATGAGAAGGGTTGAAATACTACTATCTAATCCTAATAATAGTATTATTACAAAATTTAGGATACGGCTCTCAAATGACCGCCCCTTTTCTAATTCAGTAAAACAAAAAGAAAAACAACTTTCTAAATTGAAATTACTTCCTAATTTGGTCCCTGAAATTGCAGTTATCAAGCATGGGCTTGAGAAGAGTCGGTTGACCGACTTCCCTGCTTAGTTGGGCTGCGAAAACAGCGTCCATAAGAGCTGGCGCTACTTTCTCGGCCGCGTTCATGATGCACCTTACCGTCATGCATTGGTTGTGAGGCTTAACTAAGTAAGTCCAGTAACTTTCCCAGTTTAACCTAGCCAATGCCTGAATTGTCTTCTCGTTTGCCTGTGCTTTCTGCTTCCATTCTGCTCCCAGCTGTAACGCATTTGGTAATTATCCCGGGGTGGACTCTGAAATCAAATTAGCTCTGTGCAAATTTTCATTTACACAATCGATAAGTATGGTCGCCTGTGTTGCCGCTGACTCTGCTGCCTGCTCCACCTGTGTTATTTGCTCGTCCCATTTGTTGAAGAGCAAGTCTTTGTGATTTTCATTAATCTTAGGCGCCCCTGCTTTCTTCCCTTCCTCGTCATTTTGCCAAGCCAGATATTATGTTACTCTTTTGTTGGCCTGGTCATAGTCATTCCGTAGTTCCACTACCTGGCTGGTGATCTTGTCGCTCAGCTCACAAAAATGCCTCCACTGTGATATTCTACGTGCCATGTCTTCCTGTTGCTGTGACAGTTGGTCGTTCAAGCTGATGGATTCTGAAATAAATTTTGTTAGCTTGGGTTCATCCTTGTGCATTTCTTGCACCGTCTACAGCTATTTTTCTTTTTCTTCAATGCTTCTTTGGTGGCTCACCTGCATCTGGCGAAAGCTTTCTTGTAACTCTTCAAGCTGCTTGGAGGCTTCAGCGTTCTCATTGGCTTGTTGCAACTGTTGTTGCAGCAATTGTATTTGACTTTCGCGCTCTTTTAGAAGTTGCTGAACTTCGGAAGCCTTATCGATGGTCGCAGAAGCATATGATCCTGCAATATGAGACAACTTGGTGAGGTTTTCGGTTGGATTGCTATTCGGATCTTTCCACAAGACATCTAGGTGTTCAGCATCTTGAGCTAGCGCATCCGCAAGCTTTCTTTTCTTTCTTTGTCTCCTTACAACTGCCTTGTGTTGTGGGCTGTAGAATACGTCCAGTGGAGGGATCTCTTCTACGCTAAGTAGAAGTTCTGAGGATGGAGCGATAGGAAGATGCTCCATCTCCGTGGTACTACTGACTATGGTTGAGAGGACCTCTTGCGCCACCTGCGTGTTGTCCACGGGTGATTTCGGGACCTGACCTTCAAGATTAATCAGTTCATTGACGGTCTCCCATTCTTTATCTAATTCTACTGTAACAAGAGGTGCTTTGGTGACGGGGGGAGGAACTTCTTTTAGTGGCGAGGCGGTAACTTGCTGCTGAGCCATCGAGCTTGACTGAGCTGTGTCCTTGATTGTTTCTTCGTTTATTTCTTCTTTGCGGACAGACTCTTCAAGATCTGGAGATATTTCTTGCACGACGCTGGAATCAGATTTGGAGGCACTGGAGTGTTCACTGAGGCTGACGCTTGGAGTCGGTTCTCTGGCAGCTATCCGCAGTGTTTCCAGTGGAATATTAGCCAGCCTTCTTTCTCTGTATAACCTGAATTTTCGGAGGTCGTCCGGGGATAGCCTTGACTGAGCTTCCTGCAAAACTTCTTCGAGCGAGTTCTTTCCCTAAAAGAGATCGTCAAACGGATCTTTTTGCCCAGAGAACACACTTATCCTGACGTTAGTTGTGAATTCCTGGGCCACCTTATTTGGGTCAAATGGCCTTGGTGAGAATTTAAATAGTTGGAGACACGTCACGTTCTCCACCTCGCCAAAAGCGTGTCCTACATCAAATAAAGAGAAGGCCCCACATGTGACTGGGAATTGAGGCCAAATGGCCTTCTTTTTTTTCTTCAGGTCCTTAGTTAAACCGCCTTCAGAACAAGTCTGATATGCGATCTCTCGGGCTAACAATTTATCTGGGATGTACAAGGGTAGGACATGTGGGGGTACTGTGCTTCCAAAAACTCAGATGTATGTAAACCACTCTTCCCCAAACCATCTTGCGATGTGGGTGATATCAATCTGTGCCTCGGGAGAGCACCTTGGGGGGTCTTTATCGTATATTATCTTATGTATGGGAAACATAAGTCCATGACAAATCTGGGGAAAATGGGGGGCGAATTGGGAATCCCACAAGATTTTATGATAGACGTGAATAGGCAATGGGTCCTGGGTAGTCCATTGCCAACCCATAGTAGGGAATTTCGACACAAGACAAACATAATACATTATATAGGCAGATAAATAAAAAGGCGGATAGACCCTTTGGGAGTAGGATCTCTTAGAACGGTAGTGGAGGACTGCCATGTACAGAGTGTCAGAAAGGATTTTGGCCCAATCGACTATCTCAGAGCTAGTCGCGGCATCAATCAGCGGTAGCCACTCAGGTGAAAACTTATTGATATCTGGCTTGCCGAATATTCTACAGAGCATGGCTACAGCAAAGCAATATGGAGAAGTAAGAAAACCAGTGCTATACATACCGTTCTTATCTTTCTTCAATGGCTCATCTCTTCTTGACCACTCCTTAGTTGTGTCTGATAGGTCCGGATTTTCTGCTGCGAACTTCTCAACAAACTCTGCGTTGTAGGTCGCTTGCGGCTCAGGTAGATGATACATGAGTTTCAGGTCTTGAGCTGCAAACGATCCCACGGGCCCATGTCCCTGGACCTTGAACTGTCTATGGTGCAACTCCGCATCATCTAGTATCCATTTGATCATGTCTGTGTATGGCAGGATCTTTGGCCTTGCTGCTATCCTATGGAGGAAAGAACATGCTAGATCTTCCAGGGATGCCTCTGAAGAACGTGATGCACCCGCGACAGCAGCAGTTACCTTGATTATTCTTGGATTTTCTTCCTCCAATATCTTATAGATGCCTTCCCAAGTTGAGATGCCTGCATCTTTATTGCATGCAGTATCTGTGTAGAGGGGTGCCATCTCTTTGGTCTTTTCCCTCGTCTCTGAGCTTTGAGCTTTGTTCTTCTTTCCCATCTTCGCTTAGCATTTCTGTTCGGTTTTGCCTTCGCACTTTGCTCTTGCAGGTTACGAGCGAAAATGGAAAGATTGATCAGAAAGGTGATGGGAGAGTTTTAAATGCAAGAGATAGATTAGATACGCCACCTTACGTGAAACAAATCCGCATTAAGGCACGCGTCTTTATGCCACTTAATAACTGACAACTAATTCATTACTAACATTAAAAGCGCATAATTTCCAAGTCAGTTTATGGTAAGTGGATTTGCCTTGGGAGGCGTGCGCGAAGGAGTCGTATTAAGGTGCTTTTATGACTTGCCAACGCATCCTCGCATGTCGTGCGATCGCAAAGGTCAGTGATCGCAACATCGCAGATCGCCATATCACAGATTGCAATGATTCAAATATTTGCCAACGTGCCCAACCTTATTTCTGCGATATGCGATCGCGCGATCGCAACATCGCAGATCGGCGGACTTTGAAGCTCTTCTTTATGGATGCTAGTGTATTGCGATGCGATGTTGTTCATTAATACCGAGGCGATGTGCATATTGGTTTTTAGAGGTGAAACGAAGGCATCTCTTTGATTCTTTTTGTGAAGCAATCTTAGGATTTGCTTTTATGATCACAGGTCTAGGCTTAAGTCGTCTAAGGACCTTTTTCTACGTTTTATGCTTGTAATTTCAAAAGAAGTCTTTGTTTTCTTTTTTCGGAAATTAACTAAGGGTCCCCTATTCAATCTATCATTATGACTGATATTAGGCTGAATTAGGGGGGGTTGTTGCTGGCCACAACAGGTGGCAATCTAGTATTTAATGGATACATAGGTTGTTGTTGACTAGATTTCCCAGCTTGATTTTCATATGCAGGATCAAATTGTTGAGTTCCCATTAATGAAGAATCAGGTAGAATTCCGGTTGAGGACATGGGTGATGACCATGGTGTAGAAGCAACCCCTAAGTGGATTCCAGATAAAGATTGGTAACCAACCAGGATAGATGATTCACCATATAGGTGTGACTTAGGTGTGGTAGAAAACATTTAAGAGGTTGCAACAAAATATTCTACCGTAACTGCATCAGATGATACAATATGGGATGTTGATGGTTGTTCGGCCATAGTTAACTAGCCCAAAAGTTGTGCTAAATAATCAACAGGTACTTGAAAATAAGAAGGATCAAACGAAGCAGTAAAATGAGGAGTATGAGGGTAAAGATAAAGCCTAGTTCCAAAGTGGAACGGGGTTCCAAGTGTAGAATCTTCTTCCCATTCTTCCTCTACAACAATTAAACCAGGTGGAAGAACTTCACCATCTGGTCTGTAAAAGATTTCTGGTGTTGATAAAGTTGAAGTCTCAGTAGTTATTGATGTCTGAGGGGTAACAGGTTGATCATCTTCCAGTAAAGTAACAAATTTTGATTGTTCAACTTCGATGTCAAGATGTTCGGGTAAAAGAATAACAGCTTCAGAAAGATGTTCTTGAACAACTTTAGGTTCAGATGTAACTTCTATTTGAACTGTGATAGGTTTTGGATTAACTTCTAGTTGAATTGATTCAAGTCCAGAAGTAATTTCTTGTTGAGAAACTTCAAGTTGAGGATCAATTTTTTGTTGAACAACTTTGGTTACTATTTCACTAGGATCAATGCTAATGTCCTTAGGTAATTGTGAAACTTCTTCTTCAGAAACGAATGTACCAGAAATGGTTGGAGTAACTGAAGTCTCAGTACTTACCAAAATAGATTTTCAGGTAACTTAGATGAAGAACTAGGAGTTCTTGATGTACTTGACTCAGTTAAGTGAGACCACTTTGACTAAATAATTGTAGCTTCCGGTGGCAAAGGTGGCTTACTCGCTGATCTTCATGAGCGATGGGGTAAGGGTTGATGTTCCTCCATGATTGATGATTGATTTTATTATAAAAAAAGAAATAAAAAAAGGGGTAAGCTAGGCAAAAGGTTTAGCAAGCAACTGTGAAATACAGAATACTTCTTGGCAAAACAAGAATTACGGGCAGACAATCTCCTCGAATGCTATGTTTGGTGTATCACAGTGTACAAGGCAGCTGACCTGATTACCTAAGGATGGATAGAAACCTAGTGTTATCCTCCCATATATACCTGAAGGTACGTGGAGGGCCAGTCTGTATAAGTGTTTCCTAATGTGAAATAGTACAATGAGAGCATTCCCATATACTATACGTATCATAACATCGCCCTATATACCTGAAGGTATGTGGACGAACTATGATATACTCACATATGTAGAATGAGGTATCACACTCAAGATGTATTATAAACAAGTTAGCGACAACTGCTTTGTTTTATGATGTTGGAACACATCCGTAACCTAGAACCACTAAATTTTCTCGTTAATGACAATGCTCCATTAGGTAAATTGGTGTTAATTTTAAGTTGATCTTGCTTAGGAATTTTCCTTCCAATTTCACCACGTGATGTATTCTGAAATTCCTAGGAATGAAACTATCATGATAAGAATTGTTTCCATTCAATTTAACGATGAAAATCCTAGCTACTTAGGGATAGGGCAATCAGATTTGTTTCGATCAAAGAGAAAAGAGCACAATCTAATGCAATTTCCCTACACTATTCCTATGAGCACACACAAAAAATTTTAATTCAACATGCATGTATTTCTTTTCGATTTCCTTAATGTGAATATTAACAAAAGGAAATATGAACATACAATCAATCAATATTTCATAAGAATGAAGACTTTTACAACAGTTTTGATTCAAAGGAAAAGAAGACTTTACGACACTTTATTTCGAATGAAGATTAACCAATATATTCTAACTTTGATTATAGATAGATAATGACAAAGAAAAAATTAAAGAAACATCAATCAATGAAGTCAAGTTTGGGCTAGACAAGGAGACAAAAACTTGTTCTCTGAAACATAACATTCATTGATCAATCAACAAACAAACAAATAGAGAAAACTGGCAAAAACACTTTTGAAAGGTGGGAAACTGACCCTAGGAGGATCAGCCCAACCCTAAATGGGAGATAGTGCACTTCAGAGCACTGTCCCTAAGCCAGGGGTGCTTTGCAGCACACTGTGTCCCTCACAAGCCTGCGCTGGTGACAGTGAGCCATTTCAAAAGGCAATTTGACACAGTTTTGACCAATTTTTCAATGCAAAGAGTTGAATTACAATCTATGAACACAAGTAAGGTCTGTAAGGATGTCCTAGGAGGTGGATAAGATACCAGGAAAGAGGATCTTCCCCAGTGGAGTCGCCAATTTGTTTTGGAGAATTTGGTATCTAAAGATAAATACTAATTCCCTAGATAAGTAACTATATCTAGAACAACAATTTAAAGTGTTTTAGTCTTTTCCTATAAGCAATAGATAAGATGAGAAGACCTACTTGTAGTTCCTCTTTCCTCTCGTATCCTTTGTATCGATCATGTCGCTCCTTCCCGTACTTAATACGCTTGAGAAGTACCTATAAACACAACAGAAAAAAAGAAGAATCAATCAAAGCAAATGATCTATTGAATATAAGTGAAAGGAATCAGATACAATTCACACATATAAGCATTATGAAACAATACAAACATATGGGAGAAATATTAAAACACTTTATTGAATAGAAGAAGGAATTACAACCATTGGTGTCTGATTCAAAGCCATTCCTCCAGCTTGGATCCCATCCACATCACATCAAAAGCATGACAAACTTGTAGCATTACAATACTTGCTTCAAAGCCAAATCTCATAGCAACATTATCTAGTTACAATTCAACATAATCCAGCCTCTGATCACTTAGATGAGTGGTCAATTTATAGGAAGATGAAGGAGGTTTTGTCATAAATGGTGTCATTGAATGGCCTTCCATACTTAGAATCAGTTCCATGGAGGAAGGGATGAGAGGATAGGATGCATCTTAACTCACTACTCATCCATTTTCGAGCTTATAGGAGTTGATAAGTGAGGGAACCTTCTAGATGACTCCAAAAGATAAGAATATTCCCCAAACCCTATGTGAATTTTCCTCAATATCACCTAACATAGGTGAAAGGAAGCCTAAGTGCTCTCTAAAGCACCCTGGAATGGACTCAACTGCTCTGCAACACACCCTTACAAGGGCCTACTACGTTGGTCCCTCTAGAGGTTATTTCTGGATTTCTTCAAGTCATGATACCATCTGGGAAGGATGCATTCAAAGGGGTGACTTGTTTAGGGCATGTAGCACCTGAATTTAGGGTTTGATGAGCCCTAAAACATTGATCTGAATGATGGGATTTATGTGCCCAAATGGATTTGTAACACATACTCATGACGAAAATTAACATATGGTACGACAAGTATTAAGAGGAGGTGGACCTCAAAGTACAAGTGTCATTGTATGATGAAATTCGATTTTGAGAGATGATGAAATGACCTTCTTGGAAAAATGGTTTCCGGGTGAAGTCTCAAATCATCAAAAACTGAGGGAGTCTCACTATAGAGCTCGGTGAGAGATTTACAATGGTGTTGATGGTTCATCAAACTAAGCTACGATCTAGTCGCAATGGGAAACAAACAAATTGTGGGTTTTTCTATGAAATGACATTTTCCCTCAAATTTGGATTCATTTTCTAAGTGAGCTGTGGTGAATGTGGAGAGGAGGAAAGGGCCCTAAATCTTGTGGAGATCGTAGTGGACAAAACGACTGTAGGAATCAGGATCTACGACTTTCGGGTAGGTGGCCTTACTCATCTCTTCCATTTCATTGGTTTATTTCCTACACTGATCAACTTGTAGGTGACCCCTTCCTATCAAGAATTGTGAGATATTGGGATCTAGATCAGGAGGTCTTTGTCATGCAGGGGCACAAGATCGATCTCACATTACAGGATATTTATTGCTTGACGAGACTTCCTCCCCTCGGAGTGGTGGGGGATATTCAACCGATGTTACATCATGGGAGGAACATTACTGAGTTTGTGGAGTGCCATTATCGACAAGGTGTTCATCTCAAGGGCACGACTATCCCGCTTATGGATCTAGAGAGGCTAGAGACATAGGTTTTTGTCACAGTTGTGCTATGGGTCTTGGGTATCCAAGAATTCCACCACATGACTGGAGGGAAGATGATATTAGTTGAGAGTGTTTTGGCTGGGACCTACTATGGGTGGGCCCTTATGATGGTGTTGTTAGTGAAATGACAGTTGAGTCTTTGTAAGAGGGAGGTGAATCATGACTACACTTTTGGTAGATTGTTGCGTGTGTTCTTCTTTAAGAATATACCCACTATCCGTCCTCACGTACAGATTCGAGATGGGGTGTTATAGCTCCAAATCTCACTCTTATGGTTTGTGAGGCTGCACTCATGGCCTAGGGCAACCCCTCCTTCCAGACCTGGTCCTAAAATTTAAAAAACAGTGTTTTATTCCCTCTACGCGACATTGCCCTGAGTTAAACGCGTGTACACGCGGGTCTGTGTATACCCAACCCGCGTGTATATATTAAAACACTTAAAAAAAAAATTCCTCATTTTCGGGCGGAGATCGTGGGTTTTACCTGCTGATCACCTGTTAGTGCCCGTGGCCCAACTGTTCCCAACCAACTCCTAACTAAAAAATTACTTTGGAGATGGTATAAAAAGACATCAAAGGGAAGGCCTAAGGGAGAGAGAAAAGAAGAGCAAGATCATTATGCTGAGATTTTCCCCATAGACCAGGTCTGAAGTCCTTGGTGCGTTCTGCACTTCCCCCATTTTGCATAGGAAACCCTTGTTTCCATGTGTATTGGTGATCATCCATCCTTTATATCACCATTGAGTAAGACTTGGAAGGAGCTCTTGTTGGAGGCTTGAGGCTGGAACGAATCTGGGAGGAAGCTTTGCTTGGAGCCTGCTGAAGGTGTTTCAGGTGAAATCTTTCCATTATATATACTTTACTTGCCTTTATATAAAGAAACACGTCTTGGTTCCCGAAACAATCTTTCTTTATGCTTATGAGATTCTTGTCTTGAATTCTTATGCAAGTAGTTACTTAAAGATTTTTATAACTAACTTTATAGCATGAAGATGGTTTTCATATAAGTATTTGTCCATGTACTGTTGTGTTCTTTGATTTGTTTGTTTTACAGGTCAAAGAAGAAGAAGGGAACTCCAAGAAGGGTTTGGACCCTAAAGGCCTTCTCGAACATAGGACCTTAGGTACGTACCCTAAACATTAGAATTTGCTTAAAGTGAAGATAATGGCTATGTGTGTGTTTCTTTGAATAAGCAATTTTCAGTCTGGTAGAGTCTTAACCCAAAGGACCCTAGGGGTACTTTCCCTTCAACCAGAATTGGCGACTTCGCTGGGGAACAACATTCTTGTTGTTCCTAGTTTGGGTAGCCTTCAAGCCAATCAAGGCTCAGCCTCTCTGTTTGCTGGTTCTAACTGTCTGATCTGTTCTTGAACTCTAAGCTTTTCCAGTTTTTTCAGTCTGTGTTTTTTATTTTTCTTGAAAGTCTTCATATACGTTGTTTTGCTGGATTACAGAAGCGTATATACGCAAGTTGTACTAAGTGAACCCGCGTATACGCAGGTTTCCTCAGTTACAGTAGCGTGTACACGCACTCTGCACATCACTGCAGGCGCGTATACTATATAATTTTCAAGATTTATAAATTTTCTTTTTGCTGAATGTTTGTCTGGTGGTTTGGGTCAGTTTCAAGCAGTCATTTTCCAGTAACAGTCCTCTGTTTAACAGGGGGCATCTTGTTCTGAACTCTCTCTAGTTATAAGGAGTATTAGTCTTGTTTTCGTTGATTGCAAGCGTCATTGATTTTTGACACTCAAGATTTCTGGTTAAGAATCTTGACTGCTCTGTTTTGGCAGAGTAGGAAGATTGAATTTCAAGCTTTGTGTTCACTTTTGTTTTGATGACCCTTTTGTTTGCTTAACGAAACCATTTTTGTGACCATTTGCTCCTTCGTTTCGGGAAAGTTGTTTGTTACCATTTTCTTGAAACTTGTCTTTTGATCTTTTGGACTTTCATTGCTGCTTTTGATTGTCAAAAAAGCGATTTCAAACACATTTATTTTTGTTGAGTTTTCATCATTTGAAAGGTGTCAATTCACAAAAGTGTTTGGTTGCCTATTTATCAATCATTGGTGTCAGTATTTTTGAGAGCTTTCCTTTGAAAAATACTTTTTGGTTTGATTGAAAGAAAATCTTTTGAAGGTTTTGAGTTTCGCTTTCTTAAACTTGCTTTTCATTTGATTTCCTTTTTTGTGAAGTGAAAGTGCTTTGTTTTTTATCTTATAACTTGTTTTTATTGTTTGGACGAAATGATTGGTAACACATCATCTTCTATCTAAGCATTTTAGTGGCAAGACACAATTTGGTAAAGCAACAACTTTCCTTCTTTGTTTTTAGAGTAGTCTTTAAATCTTGCATCCACATATAGTTCTTGCATTAGGATAGATTTGCATCTCTTTTTAGGAATATATAGTTTTGTTAGTTTTTGTGAGTGTGGAGTCTGAAAAGAAAAGGAAAATTTGTTTATATTAGAAGTACCTCTGAACCTCATAGAAATTAATCTTCATCGAAAACAAAAAGTGCATGTGCATGTAGCTAAGTTTTATTAATTTCTTTTGCGTCCATAAAAACACCACAAGTTTCATCTCCATTACCCTGTGACTTAAAGAACAGCCTAATAAAATCAAGCGCTAAATTAAAATCCACTAGAACTTTTTTGTTTTAGTCAGTTACACCAACAAGTTTAGGATTTTAGGGCCTTGGATTAGGCGAGTGGAGAGTTAACTCTCCAAGGCCACATTAAACGTCAAACATAAGAGTCTGATTAACGAGAGAAAATCCAATAGCGTTAGGAAGACCAGGAAAGCTCCGGATCTGGGAGTTAAGCACGAGGGTCTGTGAAGACAGGGAAGAGAGATACCCCCTCTCCTACTTGTCCGAACTTACCTCACGACTATTCCGCCTGGCTTCTGCGACGAGTTGGTATCCATAGTTGCCTCTCCTAGGGATCTGCATAGGTCGCTGCGGAGGGGAATCCCATGGCACCTGAGGTCGACGTTGCATCACTCTCGACAGTACTACTAGAGGGCACCCTTGCGAAGCTTGGGGGCTTGCACCAGCGCAAGCTGTTGTTAGGAGGTCAGCGTAACTTCCTCTGATACCTTCGCTGATAGGACTGGGCCCTCATCATCCCAGACTATCTTCGGAAGGCCCTTTGATTCACTTTCTCGTATTTTGGTGTCCGGTCCTAATCACCCGGAGCGGAAATACGTGGAAGTTGTTTAACTCGCTGTATCTTTAGGGACTTTATAGTGTGTGCTCTGTGCTCCTAGTTGGCTTAGCTTTTAATTTTTTGAGTCTTTAGTTAGATCATAACAAAAAATTCAAAGTGGTTGACCGATCTCCAAGACAGTCTCGAAGACTTCGTGGTCTCTCGCCACCTAGTTTAGATCCTTCTCCTAGAAGGCGTAGAGGCAATACTACCGGTGGGGTCCGTCCCACGCCGGTTGACGCATCGGGGATTGATCCTCCTCTCGGGGACATTAGCGGCCAAGCAAGACGTGGCACTTCTGAGCAAGAGAGGGATACTCCAGTCCTTTCTCGAGTTCGCTTTCAAGCGGAGAATAAGGTAGAGGTAGAAGAACTTTCAGAATCATTAGTGGTTCCAAATTCTCCTCTACCATTTAGTCATCCAGACGTATTGCAATACGTTGGGACTCCGTCACATAGACCAGCAAGTCCAGGTTACGCTACGCGCTTACCATTCATGACTACTACTGGAAGCATGGCTTCTACGAGTGCTGCGACTATGAAAACCCCTACATCGGTGCAAGGGGGAGGAACCATTTCCATCCCCTCCACTTCCTTGTTTGGATCTTTTGCGAGCACATCTCTACTTGGGTCATCCTCCATTCCATCCACGAGTGGAAATGCCCAAACCAACGCTTTTAGTAATGGAATCTTCTCTTTTGGCACCAAATCACAGGGTATTCCATCGGTTCCGTTTAGTGCCGCTACGTCCATGATGGGCGGATCGGCTTCATTCCAGGGTTTTCCTTTCGGAAGTGGTCATATACCACATTCCAACCCGACGGTAGGATCCATGCCTTTTTCTTCTATAGGAAAAAGCAGCAATCCTTTCCAAGGTTGGAATAACTCTGGGCTTAGTAGTGCAGGAACTGGGAATCCATTTATCGGCCAACAAGGGAATAGGCCATACACCACGGTTAGTTCGATTCAAAGTATTCATCCCCTTGCTTCGGCTTGGAATCCATATCAAGGGTTATCAACTCCTTACCATTGTTTAGGAGGAAACTTTGCGGGCTATGGAGGTTATACGGCAGGAGTTGGTCAAACTCCGAATTTTGCTGGACCACAAGGCTTGCCTTTTGGTTTAGCCGGTTCTACTGGTCACTTCGGGCAGCCTGGTGCCTCCCAAATCCCAAGACAATTTTTTCAGAACTTTTGGAGTTCTGCCCAGTCTGGGTGGAATCCCCTAGGTCCTCCTAGGCTTCCGTTTCTGGCAACGTTAAACTTTCTAGATCTCACAAAGTTAACAAACGACCCAATCAGGTATAATCCGGCCTGGCCTCTGGTCCCAACCAAACTCCCTTCGGAAATTCCAAAATTCGAAGGGAAGAGGTGAGGACCCGGGCGACCACGTAACCACATTCCATCTATGGTGCTCATCCAACTCCCTCATCGAGGATTCGATTAGGTTGAGACTCTTTCAGCGCACCTTGACTGGTAATGCAGCCAAGTGGTATATAGAGTTGCCAGGGGGCAGCTTTACATCGTTCACCGACTTAGCCAATATTTTCTTAAATCACTTCCAGTTGCCTATCCGCTATGACGCCGGAACCGAACTTCTGGCCACCTTTCGTCAGGATAAGGCAACCCACATTTCTGATCACATTCAGGAATGGAGACGGAGAAAGAGGCTCATTAAAGCTGAAATCCCTTCGGAGTACCGTCTAGAGTGGTTTTTGAAGTCTTTGCAACCCGAGATCTCCAAGGATGTCTCCATGTCTGGGGTCTATTCTGAGGAGCAAGCCATTTTCAGGGCCCAGCAGTTAGAATTGATTTACTCTCAGTCTGGGATCCTCCAAAATTACTTGCGAGATGCTCCTGGATCTAAGGTTGATTTAGCTAAGCCGAAGCCAGGTCCGCAGGCGGACGGTATCGTTGGGTCAGTAGACACATCTACAGTGAACTTGTTGAATCAATTACAGCAGTTGTCTTTGCAAAGTGCTTCTAACAACCAAGTCACATTGTCTAATCCTCCCGCTTCCCAAACTACTTCAATTAATGCCGTTCAATCCGATAACCCCAAAGGAAATCAAAATTTCAATGGGAAAAAGAAAGGACGTGGTAAGAAAAAGAACTCGGATGGGAAGCCCGATGCAAATAAATCTGGAAACAACGTTGGTGGTGGTAAATGTGAGTCGAGAAAGAAAGTTAAGTTTCCTTGCAAGTTATGCAGTGGGGACCATATAACTCATCTCTGCCCTAGAATTGAAGACGCTCAGCGCTTGTTAGGACAGCAAGGGACTTCTAGTTCGCAAGCTGTGTTAACTAACCCGTTTCCCCAAGGGCAGCAACTTCTTGCTGGCGCGAATTCGAATCCTGGGACCTCCTCAGGGGGCAACCAGGAAGGGGAAAAAGCATCAAATTTTTTTATGATGGGTTTAAATGTCCATGTGACTACTCGGTCACGTGATTATGGTGAAGCCGAAACATTTAAGGATAAAACTATTCCCGGAGGTAATGACCTTCATATTGAGCGGCCCCCTGTTGAGACTATACCTAGGATACCGAAAGGTTCTGCCAAACGCGCGACGATTAACCCTAATGCTAGGGCCGCCCAGAATTACTCCATTGTGGAGGATCTGGCTCAAAGCCCATGTGCTATGTCCGCTTTAGAGGTTCTCCAGTCGTGTCCGTCTCAGAGAAGTGCTTTACTCTCCGCAATTGGAGCAGTCGATCCAGCTAACTCTTTAGTGCTCTCTTTTGACATGTCAAATGTCAAAAAGAGACTCCCTCATCATATGGCTTTTCAGATAAAGTCTACATACCGGAAAATCAATATTTTCCGCACCGTTATAGATGAAGGAGCTTCCACATGTGTCATGTCGATGTCATGTTGGAAGGCTATTGGCTCACCTTCGGCTGTTCCTTCACCAACCGTCTTAACTGCATTTGATGGTCATTCTCACAAGCCGCATGGGATTATCCCGGCCTTTCCTATATGTGTTGGAGGGAAGGTCGTTAATATCGAAGTTGAAGTCGTAGATGCTAACCTAGACTATAATCTCCTATTAGGAAGGAACTGGGTATATGAAATGGAAGCCGTCGTATCGACTTTGTTTCGTGTCATTTGCTTTCCTCATGAGGGGAAAATCGTTAAGGTTGATCAATTGGACTATTCTCCGATCGATCCTCAAGCAAGCTCTGACTCTACTGTTCCTTTGGTGGATAACCCTCGCCCGCCGACTGAGAATTTAGGAGTAGGGATGTATTCCTCATTGATGGGTACGTCTGACCTTCCCTCTCCTTTTGCAAACGTCAATGCTATTTCATCATCCAAGGAGTCTCCTCGAGAAGATTTCTTCCGAACTCATTATTTTCCCGACCCTTGGACCTTGCCTTCACCTACAACCACATTAGTTGAAGGAAAAGTTAATGGGATGGCATTTCCTATATCTGCAGTTGAGCTTAGATATGAGTCTATCATAGACTCTGCAGATAACCATTCCACTCCTTTCTCTGAAGAAGCGTTGGATGGTCATGTGGCTCCAGCTTGGAGCTTAGATTCTATCTCTACCTTGGATTGCTTGGATTCAATTTTACCTTCTGAAGAAGCAATCCTTGAAGCAATGATGGGTATAGATCAACCATGGGAAGACTTACACCATCGTTCGTACTTTCTTCCTCCTTTGCAGGAAGTGGAATCTAGGTTTTCCGAGCTCTGTACTAGTGATGTTGATATGGTGTCGAACCCTTTGGCTCCAGCACACATTCACGCCGAAGGTAATATGTCGGTAATTTCAAAAATGATACCCATCAACATCTCTAGGGACCCTAACATCATAGAGAATATCTTCATCGGAATTGAGTGTTCCCCTGAAGAAATTCAAATTTACACCGACCTATTCAAATAATATCGTGATGTGTTTGCTTGGTCTTATAAGGAAATGCCCGGCATTGATCCTTATATAGTCCAACATGAGATCAAGACGTACGAAAATGAAAAACCGATTCGTTAAAGGCTTCGGCCGGTTAACCCTAGGAAGGCAGCAGCTATCAAAGCGGAGGTTGAGAAGCTGCTAAGGGCGGGTTTTATATACCCTGTTCCTCTTACGGATTGGGTTTCTAACCCAGTCCCTGTGGACAAAAAGCAAGGAACAATCCGAGTATGCATCGATTTTAGGGATCTAAACAAGGCTTGTCCGAAAGACAATTACCCCACGCCATTCATTGATCAGATTATCGACGAGTGTGCGGGTAATGAAATTTTTTCCTTCATGGATGGTTTTTCGGGTTATAATCAAATCTCTATCCGTCCTGAAGACCAGCATAAGACAGCCTTCATATGTCCCTGGGGTACTTTTGCATATCGAAAGATGCCTTTTGGTCTTAAAAATGCTGGAGCCACTTTTCAGCGGGCCATGTCATACGCTTTCCACGACATCAAACACGTCATTGAGGCATACTTAGATGATCTCGCTGCTCGCTCTCGAAAGAGAACTGATCATCCTAGTCATCTTCGATTATTCTTTGAGCGATGTCGTTTCTATGAAATCCGGTTGAATCCCAATAAATGCGTTTTCGCAGTTACATCCGGTCGGCTGTTAGGGTTTATTGTGTCCAATGAAGGGATTCGGGTTGATCCCTTCAAGGTTGAGGCAATAGTTCAGTTGCCTCCCCCGTCCTCAATTCGTCAACTTCAAAGTCTTCAAGGGAAGGCTAATTTCTTAAGACGGTTTATAGCAAACTATGCCGAGATCACTAAAGGGTTCATGTGTTTGCTACGAAAAGGAGTTCCATTTGAGTGGGATGACTTTGCGCAGCGGTCGTTTGATGCTTTGAAAAAGGCATTAGTCTCTGCCCCACTTTTGAGTCCACCGGATTATGGTAGAGACTTCCTTTTATATCTCGCCGCAGCAGAATCTACCATTGGTATGGTTCTAGTTCAGGAGGATGATGCTCTTGTCGAGCACGTGATTTTTTATTTAAGCCGAGGCTTAATAGGTCCCGAACTCCGCTATTCTCCGGTTGAGAAATTGGACTTGGCAGCTGTCCATGATGTCCAGAGGCTCCGTCATTATATTTTGCTACGCAAAACTTTTGTCTTAGCGGCGGTCAATCCATTTCAATTTGTCCTCAGTAGGCGAGTGATTGGGGGAAAATATAATAGATGGATAGTCATTTTACAAGAATTCGATCTCGAATTCTTGTCCGCCAAGTCTAAGAAATCTATGGTCTTTGCGGAGCTAATTTCTGAGCTTGCTTATGGAGAGGATGTTGTTTATCAGGAAAGTTTACCCGACGAACATATATTCCTCATCTCTTCACAAGACCCTTGGTATGGAGATATCATTGTTTATCTCCAGACTTCGAAGTTTCCCTCTACTTTCTCCAAGGATGAACGTCGCAAATTACGTCACCTGGCTAAAAACTATTTTATCATTGGTGACACATTATATCGTCGAGGGGTTGATTCAATTCTTCGGCGTTGTTTAACCTTAGAGGAAGCAGAGTCTGTTCTTAATGACTGCCACAGTGGAGCTTGTGGTGGTCATATATCAGGGCTTGCTACAGCCCAGCGCATCTTACGTGCCGGCTACTTTTGGCCTTCACTCTTTAAGGACTGTGTGGAAGCGGTCAAACGCTATCACCTGTGTCAAATTTTTACTCGCAAGATGCATGCGCATCTAGCTCCCCTTTTTCCCATTGTCACCGTCGATCCCTTCACTAAGTGGGGTATTGATTTTACGACTTGTAATCCGCCTTCAGCGGCGAATCACAAGTACATTATCGTGGTTGTAGACTACTTCACGAATTGGGCTAAGGCCATGCCTACTTATAAGAACGGCAGTGACATGGCAGCTTTGTTTCTTTTCAATCAGGTTATCTCAAGATTCGGTATCCCAAGGGAGATTGTCACTGACCATGGCAGTCATTTCCAAAATCAACTAATGTCTGAATTGGCTCTTAAATTAGGTTTCCGTCAGGAGCATTCGTCCCCTTACTATCCTCAATCCAATGGACAGGTCGAGGCGGTCAATAAAACTCTTAAGACGATACTCCAACGGACAATCGATAAAAATCGGTCCAATTGGCACATTATGTTGTATTCGGCTCTTTGGGCATACCGAACCTCCATCAAAACGGCTACTGGTTTTACTCCTTTTCATTTGGTTTACGGGATGGAATCTATCTTTCCGGTTGAATGTGAAATCCCATCCCTAAAGTTGGCTGTTGAGATTCTTCATGAGACTTCAGGTCTCGAGGAGCGCCTAGTTCACTTGGAACATCTCGATGAGCAGCGTCGAGATGCCGCCACGATGAATGAGGCCCATAAGAAAAGGGTCAAAACACAGTATGATAAGTCTGTCCGTCCTCATGTCTTTTCTGAAGGTGACCTTGTCTTGGTCTATGACCAAGATAAAGACGCCTTGGGGGCAGGAAAATTTAAGCCTATGTGGTACGGTCCTTTCATTATCAAACGAGTTTTAGAAAAAGGGTCGTATGAGTTAATTGACTTTGAAGGAAACAAGCTGGCGGAGCCCAAAAATGGGCTCTACCTAAAGAAGTATTTTGCTTAGTTTTACCAGGCAATGACTTCTTTGTATTTTATGTATATTTGTACATATATTATCGAGCGTTTTCTGAGATCAGCACTTTTGGTCTGCTTTGGCAGGTGTTGATGGATGATTTGGTTTATTTTGGGTTCGCCGATGGTGCTAGTCGGCACACTCGGAATCTTGCTTCCGCAGCTTGGGTACTTTATTACCCAACTGGTCAGTTGATGACATCGAGAGGCGTGTGTATCGGTCCTGCTTCAAACAATATGGCTGAGTATACAGCTGTTATCAATTTATTATTCGAGGCAATCTCTTATGGGATCGACTCGTTGGTAGTATATCTTGACTCTCAATTGATAGTGTCTCAGTTAAATAACATTTATCGGGTTAGAGATCCATTATTATATCGCCAATATTTAAGGGTGAGGTTGTTGCAAAGATCATTTATTTACATTAATTATTTGCACATTCCAAGATCTCAAAATTGGTTAGCTGATTCTATCGCTAATCAAGCATTAGACTGGCATATCAATCATTCATCATCATAAAATCATGCATCAAAAAGTCAAACTGTATATATATATATATATATATATATATATATATATATATCATAAAACGCCTCGAGTGTACATATGTGTGTCCAAAAATATACAAAATTGGGACTCAAATTCCCATAATCATGTCAGGCATATCTAACGCCTCGGCTCAGGATGAGCGTCTAAGTATGTCACTATAGCGTGGGCCACGCGCCGAAAGATGTGAACCCAGTCACGTGGCATGCCAACCACATGACGGTGCATATCCGGAGGAAGGTCCTCTATCTCGGCCATCGGTACTTGGCAGCTCAGTCTTGCCAAGTGTCGTTGGACGTTGTTCAGGGTCCGTTCCGTATCCGCAGCCGCCTCTTCGGCTCCTCGGCCACGCCGTCCATGCCGCGGGAATCCATCTGGTCGTACAGGCCCAATGTCTGGAACATGATCATCATATTAGTCATTTGAATCTCAATTTTTTTTTTTCAAAATTCATCATTATATTTGAAAAATCCAAAAAAATCATAAAATCATAAAAAATTCTTACCAATCTCGCCCCATGCTGCATTTGGTGGTAACACTAGATCAAGATCTCCTTGGAAATCCAGCCCAGCATAGGGGTAGTCATCCACGGCGATGATCTGTTGCTCCCACCAAGCAAAGAAGTCGTCGTCAAATGCATTCCTTGGGACTTCCCCACCCCCCAGACGTTTCATCAGGTCAACCCACCGGCCCATGCGTGGATCACGTGGACTACTGATGGCAACTGCTACCCTGGGATGGAGTGCGGGAACCTTCTCGAAGAAAAAAGTGCACAAGATGGTTCTGAACCCAAAGTTCTTGGTCTGTCCCCTCCTGATAGAAGTGAGTTGTTCCTTCATGTTGGCAAGGAGAGGAGTCCACCAGTCAAACACAGTAGTGAGACAGTCCACTGCCACGCTCATGTTTACCCGTGACGCCTGATGTAGTGAGGATGATCCGTTCACTCGAGCTATGGTGAACAAGATTATCCTGAGTGACAAACTCTCCACATGTGGGATAGAGATCTGGCTCCCGACCTTCCGATGACCCAGGCAGTAAAGCTGTACATAGTCATCTACACTGAGGCTATTCCGTGTCCTGCCCCGGGAATGTACTACCTCTCCCCTTCAGGAAAGGCCCGTGATAAAATATATGTCTTCCACTTCTACCCTGAGTGGCATCTGATCAATCACAAATGCTTCCTCATCGACATCCCAAAAATCAATGAGTCTCTCGAGAAGACGCGTGTTTGCCTTCATATTTGGCAATTTGAAGAATTTTAGCAACCCGCATCCCCGTAAGGCATCTAATGCCTCATCATTGTTCATAACTTCATTATCCACGGCTGAGTGCTCTCTTTCACGCCATGTGATAGTCATCCTGGAAGAAAAAATCATTTTCATCCGTTAGTTTTGTTTATAAAATTAGTTCGCTGCGCACACGCGGGTTCATATATACATAGTCGCGTGTAGGGCCGTCGTATACGCGAGTTCAATATTGCCAACCCGCGTGTACGCCGCGAAAGAATTTTTTGCAAAAATCCAACGGTAAAACATCAACTAAAATTCCTAAAAACTATCACAATTGATTGCAAGACAAGTTTGAGGCTTACCTGGAAGTTTTCGGCAAGTTTGAACGGTTGAATTGATCACAGGGAAGTTTGCTCCTTTTGCTCCACAATTTTTGCTCTCCAAGTCAAACGGTGAAAATGGTAAGTCAAAAATGCCTTTTATAAGTTTTGAAAATGCAAAAATTTTTCAAAATTTTATTTTGTTTGGCCTCATGTCACTTTTAACTTGGGAGCTTGGAATGTCGAGTTTGGTTTGTTTTCAGGACATTTTGGACATTTTTCGACAGTTCGAGACGGTTCCATGACCGCTGACCCGTCATGGCAGGTATCGTGTTTTCACTGGCATATAGGTTAGGGACACCATTTTTCCATTGCATTATGCATACTAGCCTCCATCTGACCGATCTATCTGCCGTAGGGTCCACCCCATCGTGTTATGGTTAGTAAGCCATTTTCACTCGCCGATTCTTTAAATCATGACACGATGGTAGAGCCATACCTTTACATGGGCTTCGTAGTTAGCACCTCACTGACATTTGTTGCCCATGCTGCTTCGTTTTGAGTAGGCTCGGGAGTCCTCTGTAGTCCCGCCATGACTTATGCGTTGAAGACTCATTCCTCTTTTCTTCTTCGCTTCGTTCTGGCCTTATACCCTAGAGGCTCCTATGTGTGTTGAGTTGTACTTCTGCATTGCATGTTGACCATTTGCACCTTTTGGCCTAGAGCCGGCTTCACTTGGACTCGTGTTTAAGCCAACTTTTGACCTTGACGTCTGCAAAATCAACCTTGCATAGCTTTGACTTCTGCAGCTTGACATACCTTGATCTGTGGAAGGGACATACCTCTGAGTGTCACTAACCAGTTTTCACCTCCCTGCATTGAGCATAGGAACGTTCCTTTCCCAGGAACTAGATCATCTGTTTCACCAACACTCGTTCTTTCCACTGTACCATAGCATTCTTTTATTCTTTTTCCGGCTTATCAGAAAAAGAAAAAAAAATTAAATACTCCAAAAAAGAGCGGGAACAGGGACATTATTTCCATTTATTTTTGGCAGCTAAAGTCAGTCATGTTGCCCTTGAACAAAGCACTCAAAACAAAGTCTCCTCCGCATGGGTGGGATTTAGTTTGACTTAGGTACGCCATAACCTTGTTATCGAGTCATTTCTCCCCCGATTGGTTATCTCTTCCAATCATATGGAGGGTTCGTTCGTGCCTCCTGCATGAAGAACTTATACAGATTCATTATATGTTGCCACATAGTCACATTGAGTCGTGCTTTTGTTCAAGGGAAGTTAGCCTGAGTCGGCCTTTCTGCGGCCTTTCTGCGGTGTCTCTTGACTCATTTTTCAATCGGCCATCCCTGGTTGTCAGTGTCATGTCTATCATCACATCAGTTATATTGGTCCTTTACTCGTGCCGGTTTGAGAAGGTCCCCATTGACTTCTTGCTGGCGGGTCTTGTCCTTATCGACGACGACACCTTGCTCTGAGGACAGGCCTAGAGCCACACCCTGGCCCTATTTCAATTATTGATAGGTCACCTTGTGCTCAGCATCGATCAACATCATGGGTCTTTGACTGAGTGGTTTCCCTTGTGTTCGACACCAGCATACATTATCACACATTGGGATTCGTGCAGTACCTTGGTTTCCATTTGACCCTATTGGTGGATACCTCGCCTCTGTGTCAGCTTTCATTATTGGTTGGTTGAGAGGGTTTCTGTCATGCGCTAGCCACATCTTGTGTACGCCAGAAACGTACTTCGGTTGGGTTACTACATCTTTTTCGTCCGATTCCTTCCACATTATTGGCCTACGGGTTACACTCGCGCTAGATTGATGGAGGATGCCTTAATGCCTTCCTTCTAGCGGATCTTTCCCTATCGACTCCGACTCATTGCTCTGGGGCAAAGATCTAGAGTCCATTTGGTAGTACCTTGTGGTTTGCAGTCATTAGTGTCAGATCCTTCGCTATCGACAGTGGGAAACCATCATTGTCTCCTGATCGATAAATTCTTACAGGTGTTCGACTTCAGCTCATCTATTCACACTTTATAGATTGTACTGGGTACCTTGACGCTCATTATCATTATCGGTGAGTAGTCTCGCGTTTGTTAACGGTATACATCAATGACCGGTAATCAAACGATTTCTCACATGGTCGACTTCAGATCATTTATTCCCATGGTGTAGAAATGTACCACGGCAGTCGGTGAAGACCTCAGGTTGTCTCAGCATTCATTGGTTCACTTGACAGTTGCTCCTGTTGCTGCTAGTTGATACCACTCCACCTTATATGTTGCAGTCAGTCATGGAGACATTCTATATGCTGGCACCTGAGTTTGCAGTGTAGTACCATCCTATTCCATCATGTTCATTTGGTACCTTTTGGGATCAGTCTTTGATATCAATGATCCGTTGCATCTTTCAGCATCATTGACAGTCTTATATGTGATATTCAGACATGTACTTACTCATTATGATCAGATGATCCATTATGTATCTTCCAGTCATTTATACTTGTATACTTAGTGGATCCACTTGTACTTGATATGCAGACATGCTTTACTTTTCCTGAGCATGGGTATGACCGCCTCAGACAGTGTTTCTTTCTGATCTCCTTTTGGTGGCTTGGTAGGCTGAATTCTGGTGCAGTCCTCCTCGGTTTTTCGACAGAGTTCCTTTCCATGTTCTTACATAATATATTTCGGCCATCATGTTCCCCTTCTGACCTCATATATTAGGGGGCATCTGTTATAGCTCCAAATCTCACTCTTATGGTTCGTGATGTTGCACTCATGGCCTAAGGCAACCCCTCCTTCCAGACCTGGTCCTAAAATTTAAAAAACAGTGTTTTATTCCCTATACACGACATTGCCCTGAGTTAAACGCGTGTACACACGGGTCTGTGTATACCCAACCCATGTGTATGTATTAAAACACTTAAAAAAATAAATAATTCCTCATTTTCGGGCGGATATCGCGGGTTTTACCTGCTGATCACCTGTTAGTGCCCGTGGCCCAACTATTCCCAACCAACTCCTAACTAAAAAGCTACTTTGGAGATGGTATAAAAAGACATCAAAGGGAAGGCCTAAGGGAGAGAGAAAAGAAGAGCAAGATTATTATGCTGAGATTTTCCCCATAGACTAGGTTTGAAGTCCTTGGTGCCTTCTACACTTCCCCCATTTTGCATAGGAAACCCTTGTTTCCATGTGTATTGGTGATCATCCATCCTTTATATCACCATTGAGTAAGACTTGGAAGGGGCTCTTGTTGGAGGCTTGAGGTTGGAACGAATACGGGAGGAAGCTTTGCTTGGAGCCTACTGAAGGTGTTTCAGGTGAAATCTTTCCATTATATGTACTTTACTTTCCTTTATATAAAGAAACACGTCTTGGTTCCCGAAACAATCTTTCTTTATGCTTATGAGATTCTTGTCTTGAATTCTTATGCAAGTAGTTACTTAAAGATTTTTATAACTAACTTTATAGCATGAAGATGGTTTTCATATAAGTATTTGTCCATGTACTGTTGTGTTCTTTGATTTGTTTGTTTTACAGGTCAAAGAAGAAGAAGGGAACTCCAAGAAGGGTTTGGACCCTAAAGGCCTTCTCGAACGTAGGACCTTAGGTACGTACCCTAAACATTAGAATTTGCTTAAAGTGAAGATAATGGCTGTGTGTGTGTTTCTTTGAATAAGAAATTTTCAGTCTGGTAGAGTCTTAACCCAAAGGACCCTAGGGGTACTTTCCCTTCAACCATGGGGGCCCACAGGAGCCCAACATCCGCCGCTTGGGGCACCTACTGCGAAGATGAGGAGGGGGAGTCAGACGAGTGTTCCAACCCAAGTTTTTCGCACAATGGAACCTGATGCCCCTTTACATTGATGACTACTCTTATAGCGGGATGAACTATCATGGGGATCCTGACTTGCCATTTCTTCCTAGGCGAGCATGGGGACCAGACAATAAGTGTTAAGTTTCTATGTTTTATGGTGCATTTTATATTTCCATCACATGTATATTGTACTGAGTGTGAAATATGTTGTATGCAGATAGAGCACCAATGAAGCCAACAAGATATGCAGGTCGAGCCACAGTGCCTGGGGCTACAGGCTGGGGGACATCATCATCACAAAGGGTCTAGAGGATACTGTGCTGTTTGCTGATTTGCATCGTAGGTTTGATGTACTATTGACTGGGGTTTCAGAGCATGGATGGCATGACTTGGAGGATTGATACATAGATGAGTGCACCGGACTTCCCTTAGAGCAGCGAGGTATCATGCGACACATGGTGATGGAAAGTCAGGCAGTACGTGATATACGTGCAGGTTAAGCAGAGCCTTTCGCACGAGATCTGTCAGGCAGTGACTAGATGCAGGGACATGTGGGTCCCTTTGATTGTGATTTTTGTAACATGTTATGGGCATGTTGGATGTATTTAGAGATATGTCTCGAAACACTTTTATGATACATAATATGATTATGCATTTGATATGACGATGATGGTTAGCCATTTGTTTTATTATGGTTGTCATTTTTCGTATATATGTGATAAATGCCAATCTAGAATGTTGTTTGGAATGGTATCTACATAGTGATTTTGGGCTCTAGGCACATTGTTGTGGGGAAAAATGCCTATGCAGGACGATCCTATCCACCTAAGGTGTGATAGTGCCTTAACAACAAACAGAGACAGCTATGTTGGTTTCTTCCTTTATGAAATGTGAAAGAAGAGAGATAAATAGACTTATCGGTGTCTTCCGTTTGTCCCTCGATCCGGTCTCTCTTCTCTTTGGGAGTTCACAGCTACTTGCCTTCTCACTCGCCCAGCTTCAACAGGTTCATGCAAGATCACAAGAGAACAGCTACTTGGCTTCTTGCTTGTCCAGCTTCAACGGGTTCCTGCAAGATCACAAGAGAACAGCTACTTGCGACAAGAGAAGAACACTACACAAAGACAGAAATTCACATTCATAATTAGTTTAGGATTAGAAATAAACCAAATACACTAATGCAATCATACATCAAAGTCACATCAGTATATAGGAGAAACCAAGATGGCTTTATTGATGAATAACAAGATTCAGGAAGAGATACAACCCAGAGGGCTCCAATCCAGCATCTCCTTCCCAGCAAATGGAATTCCTATCTTCACCCCCTTCAAAGCATTGAGCACCCAATGATTCCAATCTCAAACCAACAGCAATTCTTTACAATAACAAAATTCCAGCCTCCAGATATCATGGAGGAGAGATCCATATATAGATGTTTGGAGAGAGGATGAGTCAGCTTGAGATCTGACTAGTGTCCTCTCCCTCTGTCAGTTCTTGATTCCACTTGGAGGTTCTTGCTTCCACTTGGAGATTTGGAACCTCTTACTCATCACCAGTCGAATTCCCTGAGGTAAGTGTCATTTTGGAAGCTTCCTGGGTTTTGACACCTTGAGAAATGAGCTTGCCACATGTCCACTCTCGTTCAGCGCAGGTAGCCAGTGTTCCTTTTGACATTCAACGTAGGTAGCCGGTGTTGGCTTTGACATTCAGCACAAACAGCTAGTGTAGCCACTGAAATGATCCTGAATTGACTTGTTTTTGAGCAGTTTCTGGTGGAGAACTTCTGTGAATTGTTGTGGTTTGTTAGCCTTGTTCCTCTAGGGGTAGGAACAACATGTTTAGGGACTTTGGATCCCTTAGATTATGGACATTTCATGCTCAATGCTGCAAGGCACAAAAATGTCTATAACAGTTGCCCCCTAAAGTATGAGGCTGTTTATCGGGTGAAATGCTTTATCAGGGGGATCCGAAGTTCATCCAATGCTGAGAGGAGACCTGTAATAAGATACAATACAATACATTATTTTTCATACTGCTTTCATGATCTAGCTGAGGCGGGCATTCCCATGCTTAGCTTTATAAATTCATTTTTCTGTACATAGAACAGACAATCATCTGATGGTAGACTGATAATTTTGATGAAATTATCATCTTTTGAGTAGGATGATTATCTGCTGCAATGATGTACATGTCAATGTCTTTATCTTTCCTGAATATATATCGCAGCCCGGATGGATGAAACTAGATCAGGGGTCTTCAAACTCATTCGATCTTCACTCTAAGTACAAGTCGATCCACGTGAGAAATGTTCTGAAGTCGAACATGGAAAGACATCGCTTGATTACCGGTCAATGATGTAAACCGTTAACAAGCGCGAGAGGAATCACCGATAATGATAATGACCCTCAAGGTACTGCAGTACAATTCACGTGGTGTGAATAAAGGACTTGGCGTCGAACACCACGCAAAGTCTTTCGGTCGAAGGTCATTGATGTATACCTGTCGCCGGAAGTGAGAAACTTGCCATTGAGGCATGCAAGCTTCAAAGTACTGAAGGGGTTGTTCCTAGATCAACTTCTTGGATAATGAGCTGATGTCGACAAGAAGCGATCCGTCAAAGGAGGGCTTTAATGAATCCCACACCAGTGACATGGAATGGAGCTAATGATTTTAATGGAGGTGAAAACGATCTGTGACGTATGATTCAGGGTGGCGGTCATGAAAGGATGGAGGATAATGTATGGCAGTGGATGGGACACAGTTGACTTTTCTGAACGACTTCTCTTGAACATATGGCGACACTGATGCGATGGATCAGTAGCATTACCCCAAATATGGATGGTATGGCGAGACCATGGATGTGACCGGTGAATGAAACAACCCAACCCGATTGTGGTACGAAGGAAAAGTGTCATGTTCAAGAGCGACTTGCTACCATAAAAGTTTTCTTGAGTTTCTCCCAATTTTTCCCCAGTAATTGTTGACCAGTACCTCTTTATTTTTGTCAAGCTTGAGGAGGATAACATATGCTTGTTCTATAACCTGCCCTTCGGGCAAGCCCATCGCTATGTTTTAACGAGCCTAGCGATAGTGAAACTCGTTCTTGTCTAAAGACAAGTTTGTCGCTATTTAATGATTTTAACGAGTCTAACGACAAAGATAACTCGGTCCTTTTAATTTTTAGAGAGTCTGAAAAGGTACATAAAGTTAACTCCAAAAGTCCTTTTTCGTCATCTAATCCCTTAAGTCCGAAAAAGTATAAAACAATACAGAAGGGATGAGTTTTCGATAGTTTTAACGAGCCGAACAAAACAAGCGCTCAATCTTTTTGTGCAATAATCCCTCAGGTCCAAAAAGATTAAAATCTAGAGGAGGGATAGCTCTTCCGGTCGCTTTAACGAGCTGGAAGGCCAAAACTCGGCAATCTTTTCACATTTTACGAGTCAGATGAAAAGAGCTTAAAGAAGACTCGTCTTTTGAGGAACGAGTGATAAACAGGGTTAGCACCTGATTCCAGGTACAGGTTGGAATTTTCAAATCACGGCAGTGTCACAAGGATGGCTAGGTGAAATCACTCTTCGCAGCTGTTCCTCAAAATGGGTAAACAATCATATGGAGGTGAACGATCGGCCAAATGAAAAGTGGAGGTGACGGTGCAAACACGACCAAGGCTTTAATGGCTGATGATATTACATTCACAGTGGTTATTTACCGGGTAGGTTCATTTTTTATTTTAAAATGAGCTTAAACACTGGTGGAAACACTTGCTCATTGCTTATGTTTATTTTTTAACGAGCATGAAGTCCGCGTTAAAACTGCTCGGATCTTGCGTTTATTTTTTAACAAGCATGAACTATGTGCTAAAACTGCTCGAATCTTGCGTTTATTTTTTAACGAGCATGAACCGTGTGCTAAAACTGCTCGATTATACCAGTCATATGATAAGAATGTCTCATGTAAGATTCCATTTTTTAAGGAGCTTGCGCCTTACCAAAGCTATGCCCCGCATCCTTTCTTTATGCAAGTTAGGAAATGGCTAACCCAAAAAACAGATAAATAACCGCTCTTTCCTTGCACTCCAAAAGGTTTGCATGCCCCCAGGCATAAAGTACGATTTCAAGGTTACCCCTCAATTTGCAGATAAAACATTTGTTTTACCGGGAGAGGCCTACCTCTTTCAGGCTACCCAAAGATTGTTCTGTTATTCTTTCAACAAAACACTTATTCGGCGATGTCTACCGAGATAAACAAAGGTGAGTGACGAGACCCACCCTCTCACATAACTTTGACAAGAGAATCTTATTCCAGAACAACCCCTCTTCCAACCACGGACGGGGTACGGACCATTCATATTCTCTCGCGGAAACCTACCTTATACGCAAAGTTTTCCTGCCGAAGTAGACCAGGACGCATGCCCCTTGGGTTCCAGTCATATCCTCCCGGATTACTTGCGCTCATCAGGAGGACGGATCGTGGGTTGAGACACTTCTTGCGTGAATAGACCATTTAGGGATGGTATATGACTATTTGCGATGCGTGATCCGAGAAATGAAAGTTGGTCCACGAGCTTGACCATTCTTCCTTCATGTGGAAAACACATTACTCTAAAGAGTGAGGAGACTATAGCTCCCATGCAATATATATAGTCTCGTCCAAGGAGTAGGTTATAATCCAAGGGTCCTTGAACGACCATCACGTTCATTTGAACGGTCTTCCCTTTCAATGTTATGGGCACATTAGGGAGGATCCCTAAAGGTCGACTGGTTCCTTTAGCAAAACCTGATAGATTTCTCATTTCAGGCAAAAGCGCTGGCGAACCAAGCGTTTTCCAAGCAATAGAGGAAAGGATACTCACAGATGCCCCCTCATCAATGATAGTGCCAACCATTACCATTCTGTATATTTGAACGATAATTCTGAATGGTATGCTTGCTGGCAACCGGGGTCTGCCTAGTTGGTTCCAGTCGAACGAGACAACCAGGTTGCTTGGTGGTGGGACCAAATAGACGGTCGGGTATGACTCTGACGAAGTTCCTTCCTGTGATAAAGGAATGGGCAAATTGCCCCCTTGTTCGTCGGAGTCTGTGTTGATGAAGAGAATTTGGACGGTGTCATCTTTATTCTCCTCTGTGATGGTATCATACGAAGATAGAGCCTCTGAAGGAAAAACCGGGTCAACTGCCGCCTCAACCTTTTGACTTTCGTCAGGCATGGATCCAGACGGTTCATATTCAATGATAGGTGCTTCGGCTGACCACTTGGGCGGGCCAGCCGGGTTCTCAACTAGTGAAGGACTTGGCAAGAGTTTTTGATATCCAGGAGGAAGTTGCGCTCGTAAAATTGAGCGATCTTCTAGAACTCTTTTATCCTCGTCTAAGAAGGGACAACCATGGATGGCATGGTCGCCTTCACACAGTTTACAGGGAAATCTAGCTTTCCCTCTCTGTCCTGGGACTTCACTTTCACTAGTCGACGGTGAGCAGTCAACATGGCTATCAGAGGTTGATGCTACCGAATTTTGCAAATGGGGAGACCAGTCCCTTAGTATCCGAGGGATGCAGGGACAATTTCTGTGGAAGTGGTCTCCCTTGCATATGACACATGGCGATTTAGGCCTGGTCAGTGCTGTGTGTGGATTTTTGTCAGACGACACTTGTTTGCCCCCAGTCGCTTTTGGCTCCTTCTTCTTCTTCTATTTCCTCTTCTTTTCCTTCTTCTCCTTAGGAACTTGGTTTTTTGTTTTACCAGTTCCGTCAAGCGAAGAGGAAGGAGGAGAGGAAGAGTTAGATGAAGTAGAAGGCTGGCTGGCAACTCTGGTCTGGTCTAACTGTTGACTCGACTGTTCAGGAATAGTGGTGTTCTGAACGACATTGGTTGAAAAGAGCCAGACCGATAGGCCAATTGTCAGTCCTGGAAGCGACAATGTGGCCATATGGGGCGCACCAACATCTCCCCAAGAGGAGAAAGGACTAGGATTTCCACCAAGGGGAATTCCTTGGTTGGTGTGCTCCATTTTTCAACCTAAAGATCAACGCAGGAATAAGGGGTGATTGTTCCGTTTAAAATAAATTTTAACGATTTAGACACAACTTGATTTTTCAGTTTTAAAGAGTCGAGAAAAAGCTAAAGATGACTCTAGTCTCCTTCGATGTTTTAACGAGCCCGAAGTGACAAATGCTCGGATGGACTTTTTCCGTTATAGAGTCTAAAAAAGGCCAAAAGGAATTGCTCTGGAGTTCTAGGCAGAGGGTGTGCCAAACTTTTCGCAAAACCGCATAATACTTTTTAGGGTACGGGCGGTCGATCTTCCTGAATGCTGTGTTCAGTGCATTGCGATCAGTAGGGCGGCCGACACGGCTTCCTAAGGATAAAGGTTTTATGCCTATAGGGGTCTCCCAATATATACGCGACGGCACGTGGGAGCACAATCCATACTGGCGCTATTGTCCCTCAGGAGGAATCACCCACCATCCACGAGATCGACAGTCACCAGGCTTAACGACGCCGGAACACGTCTCTAGCCTAGACCTCTATGTTGTGCGTTATGTTGCAAAGCGTTGTTAAGTTCATTCAATTTATTTTAGGTTGACCTTTTTAGAAGTTTGCCTTTCAAGGTTCACCACGAGATGTATGATACAATTCCTAAATGCAGTCTAAAGATGATAAGCAAGCTTTATATCTTTTCAACTTTGAAAATCCTAGCTACTAAGGGAAAAGAAAGACACCATCTTTTCTCAAACAGCAATCAGCACACTCTAATGCACTTTTCCTAAATCAGACATGCAAACTATCAAGATGCAAATGCACAATGCAGGTGTTTGTTTTCCGATTTCTTAGTATTGATGCCTACACAGAAAGCTTTTTGTACAACTTTGAATTTGCTTTTAAATGACAAATACAAACAAGTTTACTTTTTCAAAATTAGAGAGGGTAGAAGAGATTACAACACTTAACGATTTTTGAAATGAATACTTGTTTCGATACTTAAAAGAGACAAACTCAAACCAATAAGCAATAGTAAATGTACAATCAATCTGCAAACAGCCAATGAACTCTCTTCTAAGATCACAATCAACAGATCTGAATCAAGGGCTACAGGATGACTATTTCACTCATGCAAAGGAAAACTGTAAATGACGCCACAAACACATAAAAACACTCACAGTCTTTTTGTACAAAAGGAGGCGGAATCTAAGCAGAGAAAAGGAGTTATTAGACTGTACCTATGCTGGTTACAGGCTGCAAAAATCAGAGATCAAAACAAGGCAAAACAGAGCAGAGAACCCCAGCTGTACAAGGGCAAACTGGTTCAGCGCAACCTCAACACAGGGGTTTTGACATTCAGCGCAGGTAGCCTTCACGGGACCTGCGTTGAAATGCAGAATCCCTTCACTGGGTCTGCGCTGAAGGAGAAACTCGCGTTTCTCACTGGGTTCTGGGTCACATATTGCTATTTAATTCACTTTTTCAGGCCAAATAAAAGCAACAAGCAAGGTACAATCAAAGGGATGCTTTGAGGGGGTACTAAGATCTATCACAAAGGATCATCAAATCATTTGTGAGTCCATTGTTCAGATCATAGACAAGTCCAGTGATTGGATCAAAGCAGCAACTGTCCACTTTGCATCCGGGAATAGCAGATGCAGTTCGATTGTTGTTGTCAAGTCTATGAAACAAACAATGATAGAAACACAAATAAAATGACTAAACAGATCTCCCCAGTGGAGTCGCCAATTTGTTGTGGGGAAAAATGCCTATGCAAGACGATCCTATCCACCTAAGGTGTGACAGTGCCTTAGCAACAAACAGAGACAGCTATGCTGGTTTCTTCCTTTATGAAATGTGAAAGAAGAGAGATAAATAGACTTACCGGTGTCTTCCGTTTGTCCCTCGATCCGGTCTCTCTTCTCTTTGGGAGTTCACAGCTACTTGCCTTCTCACTCGCCCAACTTCAACAGGTTCATGCAAGATCACAAGAGAAAAACTACTTGCCTTCTTGCTTGTCCAGCTTCAACGGGTTCCTGCAAGATCACAAGAGAACAGCTACTTGCGACAAGAGAAGAACACTACGCAAAGACAGATATTCACATTCATAACTAGTTTAGGATTAGAAATAAACCAAATACACTAATGCAATCATACATCAAAGACACATCAGTATATAGGAGAAACCAAGATGGCTTTATTGATGAATAACAAGGTTCAAGAAGAGATACAATGCAGAGGGCTCCAATCCAGCATCTCCTTCCCATCAAATGGAATTCCTATCTTCACCCCCTTCAAAGCATTGAGCACCCAATGATTCCAATCTCAAACCAGCAGCAATTCTTCGCAATAACAAAATTCCAGCCTCCAGATCTCATGGAGGAGAGATCCATATATAGATGTTTGGACAGAGGATGAGTCAGCTTGAGATCTGACTAGTGTCCTCTCCCTCTGTCAGTTCTTGATTCCACTTGGAGGTTCTTGCTTCCACTTGGAGATTTGGAACCTCTTACTCATCACCAGTCGAATTCCCTGAGGTAAGTGTCATTTTGGAAGCTTCCTGGGTTTTGACACCTTGAGAAATGAGCTTTCCACATGTCCACTCTCGTTCAGCGCAGGTAGCCAGTGTTCCTTTTGACATTCAACGCAGGTATCCAGTGTTGGCTTTGACATTCAGCGCAAACAGCTAGTGTAGCCACTGAAATGATCCTGAATTGACTTGTTTTTTAGCAGTTTCTGGTGGAGAACTTCTGTGAATTGTTGTGGTTTGTTAGCCTTGTTCCTCTAGGGGTAGGAACAACATGTTTAGGGACTTTGGATCCCTTAGATTATGGACATTTCATGCTCAATGTTGTAAGGCACAAAAATGTCTATAACACACATGATTGAGAGTAATGATTTCAAATTCATGTACCAATAGCTTCACTCGTAGATATTTTCCAAATAGGACTTGGTTATGCACATGATACACACCATTCAATTGCATGACAAGTAATAAGGAACCTAAATGAACATGAAGATGAAGGATGCGATGAGCAAGGGAATCAACTGACAAACCTATCACTACATCATATTCGTCCTGCTTATTGGTGGCAGATCCAAAGCACATGCCATTTGAAATGAATAACATAGTCAAGGGGGTAAAAATGGCCCAAGTTGTCGAGGCTAGATTCTTAGAGAAGCGACTTGCACTGTCAACATGACCGATATATGGTGTGGATGATGGATCCATCTGAAAGGTGCAAAAGACAATGGATGAGATGATGCAATCTACCTAACTTTATGGCAGAAATAAAGTCACACAAATCAAAGGGATGTGCTGTGAGCAACATTTCTGTAGGTAGAACGGATTGAGAGAATTAGGATGGAGATCATCTTCAAAATTCTCTTGAAGGAATGCCACCTTACTCAAGTGTAGGGTTAATCAGGGGTATACATAGCTTCCATGGTGTCCTCATTAGGCTGGGAGATGGGTGAACGGGAGGAAGACTAAGTACATGATGCAGCGACATTACCTGGTGCATAAACCTAAGGAATAAGGTTCGCATACTCATCATCTTGAAAGGCAGATGTCGTACTAGTAGACGGAGGGTACACTGATGTTGAGACCTCAGATTTTGTCAAAAAATGTTTGATAGAAATGCATGTAACAACCTCGGGAAGGTTTGCCAGCGAGGAACTCAAGGATGATGATAGGTAAAGAATCGGGCCTGTGGTGTCTGTCATCTCGGCATTGGGGGGAGGGATCACAATAGAAGGGCCAAAGATTCCCTATTCTAGTTGAGTGATGGTACCAAAATCCATAGGTAGTGGAGTAGAGGTTCCACTATGAGCAGCCCCATAGTCACAAATTTTCCCAAGGCAACCGTAAAACTCATCGAGACGAGGGAAACAACGAGAGTAGTGACCATGAAGGTCACACAAGGCACAACGATGGTATGTGTGAAGCATTTTGAGTTTCTTAGTTACCGGTATGTTAAAATGGACTTCCAAAATATTTGACTCAGGAAACGCTTCATGAAGCAATGGTTTAAGTTGAGAAAGTTTAGGACAATTGTTGGTGGTGTGCCCAATGACGTCACACAAAGCACATGGAGGTGTCAGCTTTGAGGCCTTAGGGATGGGGGGAGGTTGGGGAACCTTGTCCTTCAAATCTTTCCTTTTGGCTTTTCCCCCTTGGCTAGATGCCTTCACAATAGGAGCTGGTTCCTGTTGAGGTTGTGATGGAATTGATGCAATGGCAAGGTTCATGGGGATCAATTGAACCAGGTTCAAAGTGTGATATCGTCTTGACTAACCAAGCAGTGTGTTTGCAGGGGGATCAATGTACCATACTGGGATCTTGAGAGTAATGTTAGGAAGGACCAGTGAAGCCATGACAGGTATAGAAAAAACTCCTGGAGGGGGGAATAAGAAAGGTATCTGGCCAACAGGATAATGTCCTGATGGAATAGCTCCTGAATGGTTAAGACCTTAAGGAACAATTCCTAGAGGAAGCATAGGAGAGGAACTGAGAAATGGAGGAGGTCTTGGGGGAATGGCTCCAAAGGGTTCAGCTAGAAGAGAAACACCAGGATGTTGAGGAGTTGGTTGTTGATCAGGTGTACCTGAATTCTTAAGGGAAGGCTGTGACACTTGTAACATGCAAACACTCATGGAAGTAGGTTCAAAAATGAGAGGGGGAGGACCAGGGAAGGAACCCAACAATGAGGAATCCTTATAGACTCTAGGCGAGACACTGGTGCAAGGAGTTGAAGACTGGTTGTCGGACATTGACAAGATGATGGAGTCGTGAGAGGTCATGGATGTCAGCTCGTAGTAAGTCAACTGATCAATGGTATCGATCTTCCCTTCATGGGGGAAGCACATCTTGCAGAACACCATAGATGCAACAACTGACATGGGATATGTGTAACTATGACCTAAGAGGATGTTTTAATCCAAAGGGGCATCAATGAGTTCGATATTGACATGAAAGTCTTGCCCACAAGGGTCACTAGACAGTTGCGATACATGCCAAGGGGCTGGGAGGAGTGTCCATCCCAAGCATGAAAGAAGATGCTGGAGGGGGACAAATCAAGTGATTTGAATTTTTTTCCAAATAGCAGTGGACATCACACAGGTAGATGCACCTTTCGTCAAAAATTCATCTCGAGATGATGGCATTATGAACCCTAACTGATATCTAAAAAGCAATAAATGAAGGTAATGTGGGGTGCTCTGATGTATCAACCGGGAAGAGAATCAAACAAGCATCGAAAGGATACACTACACCCAAGGAAGTTAGTAGAGCCTTATTTTGGGAAGGGAACGACTCGAGAACTTCCAGTGTCGACATGGCGGCAGGTGTTTGCGCCAAGTCGTCTACTATACCGTATGTATGGGTAGCTCTGTCAAGAGCCGCATTACGATGTAATGGTCCCTTTGGGATCTTGGGAATGGCCTCAACTTTGGGTTGAGGGATCTGCAAAGGACCATTCGGTGTCGTAAGAGGCTTAGCGAAAACTTTGGTTTTGGACTCAAGAGCTCACGAAGTACAGGGCTTGTCATATTGATGTGACCGAGTTTGTAGGTTGATATTGGAGGGATTAACCTCATCAGAGTTCATCATTAGGATCTGGTAGTCACTTGGACTAGAAGGTTGGGGGAGGCGGGCTGATTAGCCTGGCTGTGGTTGAGAAGCAAGAAATCCTTACAGAGGGAATGGATTTGTGGGCATGACTAGTTGATGTGGCGCAGGATTCTAAGGTGATTGTTGACCTTGAGAAACTGCTTGAGTTTACCACAGTTAGCGCATTTGGGGTAAAAGAGGACACTCATGTGTATGGTGGCCATGACACCACCACATGAACAAGGCTTGTTCGTACAAATAACATTGTTCTGCTTGGGCTGCCTGCCCTATTGTTGGTTGTTAGTGTTAGCCTAGTTCCCTTAGGGTTTAGTAGGCTGGTTACCTTGGTCACCCTAGTTAACCTTGTTACCCTTCCCCTTATTCTTTTTCTTCAAATCCTAGGGATTGGTATCACTATGTTGCAAAAACACTTGTCCCTGAGGGGGAAGTGGCTGTTGGGGATGAGGATGCGTGGGAGGTTTCAGTGCTAATGCCTAAGGGGCTAAAGAAATAGGCTATGCATAAGAAGGAGCAACCGCTTGGTAGATGAGTTAGGGCCCTGGAAACATGTTGCTAGCAGGAGGGGCATAAATGTTGGAGAAAATGGTACCCCCCTGTGGATAGCCATAACTCTGCTGAGAATATGGTGAAGAGTGTGAAAGGGATCCAATGATAATGTCAGTGGCGTGAGATGCCCCCAGTGCATTAGCACTTCCATGACAAGGGAGGTTTGGAATGACGGTATAGACATAATCGAATTGAGCATAAATCAGATCATATCTTAAAGCAGTCTGGAGAGCTTCTTCCTCAGTCTAAGGAAAATGGGATGCAACATCTTTCCCAATGGGGGATAAAAGGCTCTTAAGAAACCAATCTATATATACACAGTCATTGAAAGGTGGGGCATGGCTTGTGCTCCTCCTTCGACGCCGCTCTTGAACATGGTCAAAAAGGCGAGTGGCAGAGGACTGATGGAAAGTGGTCAATAGCTTTGTACCAGTGTTGTATCAGAGAGGTAACTAGAAATATGATAAGAACACTTTAGGAAGCATCGCGAAAATGGAATGAGAGGCGCAGGGCTGGTCTACATACCATTTTTCATCATCTCCAGTGAACGTGCATTGGAAACGATGAAGACAAATGGAGTCATCGGTTATGGAGTTGGATGAACACTACATGTGGTAGGATCCTCTCCAGCAATACCCTCAAACTTTGGGATGTATGAGGGAAGATTAGTTGACATAGAGGGCCAACCTGCATCATGGTGTATGGGGTCATTTATCAACTGGTTAAGATCCGATAGACTTAACCCAGCCATAAAGAGGAGCACGGGGGCTACTAGAACGGTTCCTGAGACTATTTCGCCTGATGTGACCATCATCATAGCACTGGAGCCACCACCAGGTTGGGTTCCTGCACCAGCTGTGGGTCCAGACATGATGATGATATGAAGTGAAGGAGGCTCAAAATCAGATGACGAATCAGAAGGACCAGGAGAAGAGTCAGGATGGGGACTCAGAGGGATATGAACTCGAACCAGATGGGGAGGAGTAATACGCCCAAGAGGAAACTGGGGGTGAAGGTATAATAGTCTCCACAACTCACGCCTTGGTGGGGAAATGATGGAAGGACACGCAGAACATAGAAATGGTGATGGGAGATCAACAATATATCTTATGTCTCTGATGCAGTGAGATAAATTTATTATGTTAAGTCTTGGCTTGGCGTTGTAAACCAAGCGCCCTTTGCTTAAGGTGTGCTTGTGTGTGCAAGTGTATTAATTGATTTAGCCTAGATCATGTTTGTAAAAAAGAAAAAGATTTGCTGAAAATAAACTGAAATAAATAACAGAAAATAAACAACAAAGCAATTAACTAAACCCCACCTAAACTGGGTTTGCAAACATTGTACTGCTTGGTGGCTAAACCGATGGAAAATAAATTGAAACGGTCAACAGATCTGAATGTCAGTGTGGCTGGGATCAAGTGACACTAAGCTGTTGTAAAGTGGTGCAGCAATAGCAAAAAACCAGAGGGAAAATCACTGCAAAAATATAAGGAGATGGGTGAAACACCTAGGGATAGCGCTGGGACCCTAAGGGAATGACCAAACAAGTTTAAATCTGAAATTATGGATGGTAGAAACCTATCTTATTAGATCTAAAGCAAAAGGTTACAGATCTAGAAAATGTGATTGTAAGTGTTGCAGAAACTTAGACTTCTCATTGAGCTAAACTCCTCCTAGAAAGGTGGAAGTGTACTAGAAACCATAGGGGAGGCTAAATTTGACTTCGATGAGTAAAATAGAATGGATCAAGGCCTAACTGGGATAACTCGGAGGTCAGACACCCAGCAGATAGCTCTCAGCAAAACCCTGAAACAAATCTGAGAAAAACCCTAAAACCCAAAAATCGCAGGTTCTGATATGTTTTTTGATGAAATCACACATTTTGGACTGAAAGCTACGTGCTAGAGCACATATCGGACCTTTTGGGCTGAAAATTTCGATTTCTATTTTGAGACTCTTTGTTTGCAAATTAAAAAAAAAAAATCGCCTTTATCGCAACTAGTTCTTGTGACCTGCGGAAACAACCAGAAAGCTTACGGAAGTCAGAAATTTATCAAATCTAGGGTTAAAACACTAGGAAACATTAAAGAATTTGAAAAAGAAGAAACCCTAAGTTGAAAACTAAATGTCACGCAGGTCTCTGGATCTGAAGTATAAAACCTAGTGGAGTCACCAATTTGTTGTAGTGTTTTCCTCTCAATGATGTACGAAAAGAACCCACTTAATATTGTGGATGAAAAACAATATCAACAATAGAAATGACTGCTAAACATTGTAGATCTACAACTATTGATAGAAACAAAACTTGCGAAAATTCTAATTTATGCTATGATCATAGTTAAATAGTGAAAGAAAGAGTAATAACCCCAAACATCCAATGCAAACAAGATATGCAAAGAATAATTTAATAATCACACCTGTGAAGAGAACAGATAAATGTTACCAGTCCCCCTCTATGGGATGGGTTCTTGGCTATCCTCAAATGTCTTTAGCTTTTGTAGAGTCTCTCTCCTCTATAATGCATAAACCCAACAAAAATATGGTGTGCGACAATGAAAATAATCAAAAGTGAATAATGAATGGAAAACCCTCCTATTTATAACAAAATATTGAGTTATCCTCAAATAATGAGAAATAATAAAATATTATTGATCTCATTCTTGGAATTACGACTTGGAATATTTTATTATATTTGTTTAGGAGGGAAAAAGTATTTAAACTTTTATTTAGAAATAATCAACAAATAAATGATTTATTTATTATCTCAATGAATTTATTAAGGAATAATAAACAAATAATGATTTATTTAATTATTCTTAAGGGATTTAGTCCAATTTAACAAAGAATAGTAATTAATTAATGATTAATTAGTTATTCTTAGAGAAAAATAAGATAAATAATGATTTATCTGTTTATTTTTCATGATTGGGTTAAATTTAATAAGGAATAATAATAAAACAATGGTTTAATTAATTATTCCTAGAAGAAAATCAAATAAATACTAAATTATTTAATTATTCTTCATGGGTTTAACTATAAATTACTTAATAAAGGTGGTTTATTAGGTAATTTCTCACAATGAAAGAAATTTTACTATGGTAAAATTGGCTTTATGTTGTGTACTTCGATCCATCTAGAAAATTAGGCTAGATGATCAATGTTTTGGTGATAACAAATATACAGTTGAGTGTTGCAGCCAACCTTACACCTCCTTTTGCAAGTTGCTTCTCTAGAATGGGCAAGCAAGAGAGGAAATAGTCATACGTAGAAGAAGGAATTTCAGTTCTCATGGATGCCAGAAAACACAGAAAATACAATAATCGCATCTGAAATTCATGAGTATACCCTCCAAAACACTATCTTCCTCACTATCTTTGTAAGCCCACTTGCAAGCTAGAATTATACTTTCATCTGCATACCTGATGTCAACAATTTGAATTCCAATAAATCATGATTAATAAAGCCAAAAAAATATCAAATAAGGTGAATCATATAAATAATGAAATCATAGTGGTCATTATTCAAGTTCTATGGAATTAATGTCTTAACTTAATTCTGAAATGGAGCTTCCTCCCTGAAAAACCCTAAACTTATACTACAATTTGACAAACAAATTATGGTTATGAATATATCCTCTCCCTAACAGCTAAACAATTTAGACGAAATCATCTTAGAAATTTTATAAAAAACAAGTCAGACAATCAATTGAAAATACATTAACATAACAAGTATTCCACCAGTTTTAGCAAGTCATTGCATGGTGCAGCTAGCTGAAAGGAGACTGTATTTGGTCACAGCTCTTTATTTTTTTATGGATGGTATTAGTTTGACTCAAACCCTCAATCACCTGGACCCTGTTTCAAAGCAACAAATGTCATCTAAAGGCATTATGTTCTAAGTATCGAGATACAAGTCACAAGTTCCATCCATTTTTGTGTTTATGTTTGAGTCCTAAGCTCTGGAAATCCAAAATCAAAATTTTATGCTTGAGGTTATTGAGAGGGGTGTAGTTCAAACTAGGATAATTTGGTGGTTTTACAAAATGAGTTGGAAGAAATAAAAAAAAGTTTACCAAGTTCATCAAGAACCATATGTTGGAGCAATAGTTAACAAAGCCATTAAAATAAGTCCATTTCACAAATTTCAATCCAAGGGTGTTGGCAGTTTAGGAATTTTAAGACTTACACTGTCGGGAATACAACCTCATGTCTCTTACATTTCTCCCATGTAGGTACTTCATGAGACCAACTGCCCTATTTTTTAAACAATACATAAATTTTATCCTTGATGAAAGTCATTATACTTACATAAACTGAGACTTTTTTCTTGCACAATTTTTCTTCTTCTTCAGAAGCTCATTATGATGAAGAAGTAATTAAGCAATCTACCAATTTAACTACATTTTCAGATGAGAGAAAGGGGGACAAAAAAAAAAAAAAATCCGAATTGCTTTTATCATAACATCCAGATCATTGTCACAAAATTATCTCTAAACTCTTTCTACTCCAACTACAAATTATTTCATTTCAATGATTAAAAAAAGCTATTTATACACATCCTCATTTCACTGTTTAAACAAAGGTATCTATACATGTCCTTCCAACAGAATTAGAGTTAAGATAGATCTAGGCTGGTTATATATTAGTCATCATCATATTTCTTGATTGAGTGAGTATCATTTTTTTATATATAAATACACAAAACATTGCTAAATAGTAATGGTTTTAAAAAAATATGTACATTATGCACACAAAACAACAAAGCTTAAAAAATGTATTAATTATGGGGAAATGAAATTCTAAATGAAAATGCAGAAAATATTTCTCAATCAATATTAATTGCCCTCTAATATCTACTATTTTTATTATGGTCAAGTATGATCAATATTATGGTCATGTATGATCATAGGATATAAACTTTATTCTTTGTCATATGGCTAAGACTATGATATTTTTATGATATTTATTAGGGAAGTTTAACATGCAATTTCTAACTTCCAAAGCCTTTTCAACCACATACAAGCTTCCAAGTGCTATCCAAGGTGGGTAGGTGGGATTCAAGAGGCATGCTCCAGCCTTCACGTCATCATCCAAATGAACATTTTTCCTCCAAAAGATATGCGAGGGTATGCCTCCTCTACAATTCATGCAAATAATCCCCATAATTCTTTTATCATTAAAGCTTACAAAGTATACATATTTAACCCAAAATATTATGGAAAAATATAAAAAAATGTCTAATCTAACCACATAAAACTAATGAAATCAAAGCCATGAAAATAGAAAACAATCCTTCTCGTTCTAAGAAATTTAATTCCAAAACCCAACTCATAGGGGGAGATCAATTGGCCATTGAGATGTTATGAAATATTATGTAAACCATGAAATTCAACATTCAAATCCTATGGGTCAAAACAACAACAAAAATTTAATCCCAAGACCCTAGTTCCTAGCATTCAAGTTTTCTTCAACTCAAATAGACTTCATTAGTGCCATGCATGCTCAGTATAATACAGAATTTTAAAATTTAAATGAATTTTTGTTAGGAAGCTTAAGGTTTCAATCGTTAATTAGGTTGTTGATACATATTAAAGTTGATGGAGAGAAGCATTCTTAGAGAAGATTCATATGTACTGCAAGGCTTGGATATGACAGTACAATTCACTCTACACAAGTATATGTAGAAAATGACAAACCCATCCTTCTAATCTTCATACCAAATCTAGTTCTTCTTACATGACTGTCCACTATAATCATGAACATGTTTTTGATGAAGATGCATGCTCGTAGTTCCACTGCCATGAGATAATTTATCAAAAATACCATTTTAACTAACTATTTGTGAATGTGATCTTGATTGGAAAGAAAATAGTGTTAAATGTTTAACATAATATACCGGCTTAAGATTGATAATAAAGAATTTTAAAATTTAAATGAATTGTTGATAGGAAGCTTAAGGTTTCACTCGTTAATTAGGTCCTTGATACATATTAAAGTTGATGGAGAGAAGAATTCTTAGAGAAGATTCATATGTACTGCAAGGCTTGGATATGATGGTACAATTCACTCTACACAAGTATATGTAGAAAATGACAAACCCAACCTTCTAATCTTCATACCAAATCTACTTCTTCTTACATGACTGTCCACTATAATCATGAACATGTTTTCGATGAAGATGCATGCTTCTAGTTCCACTGCCATGAGATAATTTATCAAAAATACCATTTTAACTAACTATTTGTGAAAGTGATCTTGAATGGAAAGAAAATAGTGTTAAATGTTTAACATAAATACCAGCTTAAGATTGATAATTTCGATGGAATTGACAAATCTAGTCCCCTCAATGGTTGATGGGATCCCATGATTTTGATATTTGTCAATCAATATCCTATGCACTCCCTCTAACCGAAAGTTTTGATATTTCCTTGCATCCTTAAACCTTATTCTTGGAAATAATTGTTAGGTTCTGAATCCTCACAATTACCTACAAATCTCTTTGCCCATGTGAAATATTCTTTCCTAGATTGACTTTAACCAACATGTTCATTAACACACAACTCCTTGATTCTTTCCTAGCTTGTTTTAACCAACAAGTGCATTAACACACGACTCCTTGATTTGGGATAATTGATCAAAAATAATTTTTACCTATTGACTATTATAAAACCAAGAGTGAAAAAACATAACAATATAGATAGTTTAAAATAAGAAATACTAAATCACAACTTTCCAACTACACCATGATTAAACCAGTTCCTATAGGAAACTACAAAGTAAAAGCCTAAGAAAAAACTCAGGCTTTTCAGTCAGCCTGAATTTTCCATTCCTCCCTAACCTCCAAAGAGAGGGACAAAAAACAATCTACACCCCCAAACTCCCCAACCCAAAAATAAAACTACAACATAGAATATTATCCATTCTACTCACCCCCAAAATCTACGACATGGGCAAGTATCATTAATATTAAAATAACCAATTAACTACAAGGCCTTCTCGATCTTTCCAATCGCATGACAATGTCTGACTCGAGAATGTTGGTTTTGATTTCATTATGAGGAATGACCACACCTCCATTACTATATACCTCATTAGAGACATGGACATCCTCCCCCGATATGGTCATGTTTCCAACGCGAGCCCATTGACCAATAGTAGAGTGCCAACCAATGCTACTTATAGACACACAATTATGTTTATTGATGCACACTCCACACATAGTGGTGCACCGTGATGGTCTCACTCCTGCCTCAATCACACTGCATGGGCCAATGGCCACATCTGACCTAATCAGGGAACCCTCACCAATCTCTGCAGTGTTGTCAACAATCACATTTCCAACAATGTTAACCCATGTTGCTAATTTATCTGGGATGTTTCTTCGAAGAGAACCTAAGTAGAGCCTTAGGCCAAAAATATAGTCTCTAGGTTGCCCAATATCTATCCAAAAACTAGGTAAAGCCATAACATAAAGTTGTTTCTCATGTATAATATTTGGGAACACATATTTTTCAATGGATGTGGGTCTCAACTCAATTGAGTCCAAAACACTTGGGTTCAGAAGGTAGATTCTTGCATTGATGTTGTTACCAATAAAGACTCTAAGGGTTCAGAAGGTAGGTTCCCGCATTGATCTTGTTACTAGCAAAGAACCTAGGATTCTCAACAAACCTCTCTACCTTTAGAGTGTCCTTGTCAATAATAACAATTCCATATTTCAAGGATTCATCAACCTAATTAAAGAGATCAATTCTTTACTATTTACCTTAGAAACGATAAAAAAATTGAACAAAGAATGAATTTACAAAATGAAATTATGAAAATAAGTTCCCTTGCAATTTGGCTTTTGCAAAGAAATGCCTTGAAAAAAAACAAAGAAAGGGAAATGGTTGCAAGTGAAAAGGGGCTTCAGGAGTTAGGACAACAAACTTTACATTGGTCACTGTGATGGATGCTTCTCCTCCATGTTTTGTATGGAATCAACCATTTCCTTTAATGGGTATTCACTAATTTCATCACTGTTGAGAACAAAATGGCTCCCCCAATCCATCTCTCAATTTGTCCCTTTCAAGAGCTAAAGACCTAGCAATGACCATGGGATCTGTTTCCTTTGAAACAGGTAATCGTAATCCCATGTTTCATTTCAAACGCATTCAATAAGCTAAGCATAACTTCATCAACACTGATAACTTTGAGTGCTTCAATCCACTCAAAATTTGAAATCCAATTTGTTTATTTTTGATACAAGAAACAAACAACCTCCTTCACCACTACTACTCTTACAAGTTTATGTGCTATACCTAACGAAAAATCATTGACTTATTCACAAAGTCAATCGGAGGCTTAGGGACACTCGGTGTCAAGTAGCGCAGCCTGGTTCCAAAACCACCTACCAATATGAGGGTCGTCATGGTTTCTTATTACTTCTCCTAGTTGTTCTAACCATTTCCCTCCTTTGTTAATCGATCGGAGTCAAATATGCCCAAAATGGGTCCAAGAACTCCCATATCAAAGCCTAAGTAACTTGTGGTGGTGCATTAGAATGTGATGGGTGCTACAATTCCGGCATCATCAGGACTAAATCAATTCCTGTATGAAACCACAAAGTGCAAGCTTAAGAAAAGACCAGTATTTTGAGTGAGCCTCAATTTTCCATTCCTCCCCTAACCTCCAAAGAGAAAAACAAAAAACATTCTGCACCTCCAAACTCCCCAGACCAAAAAGAAGCCTACAACATAGAAGATTATCATTTTTACTCACCCCCAAAATATACTACATGGACAAGTATCATTAAACTTATTTCTTCAAAAGAAGCTAGTAGATATGAAGAGAAATTAGTTCATCTTGTGAGTATTCTTAGAGTCTCTTGTATTATAGAATATGTAAATTTAGGAAAGCAGGTCCATTCTCACATGATAAAAGTTGAGCCTAAGGCAGATGTATTCATTGAGAGTGCTCTGGTCGACATGTATGCTAATTATGGCTATCTAAAATAGGCATGCAATGTGTTTTATAAGATGCCAAAATGGTATTTAGTTTGATGTAAATCCATGATCATAGTGTATGCCCTTAACCAACATCTTCATAAGGCAGTATAACTGCACCTTCTCATTTCAATCTAGACAAAACAAGATCTGATTTTGTTAATCTATTTCCAATAAAACCATTCATAGCCACTATGGCAGCAATTAAACTAGTTTCACTTGAGACAATACCACTTCCCAAAGGTATACCTTTATGAAGACCCAATAAGAATCCAACCGACCTAACTCCCACCAATTCCATCGTTGCTTTGGTTGTAATACCAACACAATTTTTCATTGGATTGAGACTGAATCAATTATTGTCCTCATCGATGAAAGATATAATGATCTTACCAAGTTTCAAATCCTCATCCACCTCTACAGTGACATGATCCCCCAGTCCCTCAATATAATAACCCATAAAGACAAATCTAGATCCAAGACTAGCTATTGTTTCTGGAGAAAATCCTGTAACTAACTGAAGAAGAGGGGTCGCTTCAAACTAGATCACATGTTTCAGACTCACTTGTTGTGCATTGCATCAGACATTAAATACATGGGGTAGGTACCCAAGTGATAATTTGGTTCTAAATCTACCCAATCCAAAACAATAATTAATTAGGCCCAAATAAGGTTCTAAATAAAAGTAATGGTTCTTTGTTTATGCAAAAAGGCTTTCCATATGTGCCTTGATCACTAACTTTGCCAAAACTTATGCAAAGGGAAAAATTGTGCACTCAAAATTTAGCTTCTTCCATACTCTTTGGATATCCATTGTATTCAAGATGAACTAATAGTCTTGCACAAATGGCGCGCAATTTTGTTCGCATGGCTTCCAAGATGCTCATTTTCCGATTTTTGAATCCCAAAGTGGGTAACTATCTGCCAATTCCTCAAGTATTTTTAGTTACTTCTTTACCTTTGCAGAGAATACAGTCAACTTAACTTCAATTGCAAATTTCCATATATTGATACAACCCCTATAAAAACCCAATTCCTCCCCTGTCTCAAAACCAGTCTTCAAACCACCATATCTTCCTTCTGCTTTACCCAACTCTACTATGTCTTTGAACCCTTCACTGTACCCTTGTTGAATGTGTTGATCCTCAATATTTAGAGAGGATTCAAATATGTCTACAAAATCTCCTACTTGCCCAGATGAACCTAGCATGACCAAAATGAAAGCTTCAAAGCTAGTTTGAACCTAGTGCTTTGGTGTGGCAAGCATTGCTTGATACTTGCAGAGTGCATGACAATATGAAAGTTTGAAAAGGGGTGTAAAAATGTCTCAGTGTGCTGGAACCACAAGATGATGACCCATCCAGTACACTTCGCACGAGGGGAGCACCATTTGTGGAAAACCAGAGTCTTCCTCATCCCAACAATCACCCCTCTCAACAGAACGAGGCCATCTTTACCAGTGATTTTCCAGTACCCACCTTTGGTAGCCTAATTCTTTCGTAATCCATTAGGGTATTTCTTTGTATTCCCCTTTAGAAAAAAAAACTAGTGTTGATCCAAGCCCTCGAAGCATCCCCTGACCATTATGTTAGATGTCTCTTACTTGTAAATATCAATATCTGTAATTACATTCAAGTAAATGGGTTTTGACTCCGACTTCGACTGTGATTTGAAGTTAGAAAGCCTCCTATGGAGATAATAGCAGACCAACTCTTTGTTGGTTGGATGAAATGGAAAGCTTGAAATTAAGAAGTTCAAGTCATTCATGAACGCCAGTACTTGTGATATGCTGTGAACTAAATGTAGAGTTGTGTTCGTTGAAGGCTCAAGGTTTTTAGTTCATGTTCAACCCCGCCACTTTCCTTAGCGTTGCCTCCTTTTGCAAAATGGGTACAAAGTCAAATGGAAAAAGACGGAAACCTCGCTACATATTGACCATGACTACCAAAGGATTGAATAAAAAAATATAGTAACACTGAGTAACGTGGTGAAAAATTGTTGGATGCTTTACCATGTGGTCAAAAATTATTTGTAGGATGAAATTAAGCCTTTCTTATTAGTTTAATCTACCCAACCAAATCCATCATAGGAACACCTTCAGTATAAAAATTAATTATATGAGGCACATTTACTCTATGTATAAATATGTTTGGTTAGTCTTGATTAAAATCATTGTAAAACATCAATAATTCTACTCTCATTGTGCTTGCTTCATTGCTACTAATATTATATCTCATTGCTAAGGAGTTGTAAAAATATTTCACTCTCATTTCTTTTTTTTTTTAATGTCGACCATAATAAAAATTTCAATGTCCAAAGAGAAAAAATAATTGAAAAAAAAAATAGCTAAATTACTTGTAATAAGAATAATAAGAAGTTCATTAAATTTTTAATATAAAGGTAATATGTGAAAATATTAACAACAATAATAAATAAATAAAATAAATAAATAAATAAATAAAATAAAATCAATGTGTGTCATAAATAAAATATTTCAATATCTAGCATTAATTAATATTGATATGTATTTAAAAATATATTTATAACAAGAAATATTTTAATGTGTATAACGTGGTTTCTAAATAAATATTTCAATGTTCATATTAAGTAAAATATTGTAATGCCAACTATGTATATTTTATATATGCACCATTTAACTAATAGAGGAAATTGACATTTTCTGAGCATTTTTCCAAAAATTAGGTAGATATTTTTATGAATCAAAAAGAGTGTTGAATCCATTTATGCATTCAAAAGTGCACTCTAAAAAATAAGAAATCACAATCTTCCTAGAAATTGTATGGGCAAAAGAAACATGTGTCTACTAGTTGAAATTTTGCACACACACATAATGGTTAAAATGTTTTAACCATACTCATTATTCTAGATACTAACCCTTTTTCAAATATATATTTTTAGTGAATTTTCTCTCAAATCCAACAAATATTTATTAAAATTGCAAGTTCAAGTTTGAACTTTACACAACCCACTCAAAGGCAATTTTCAATATATATATATATATAAACCACAAATCTATCAAACCCTAAGAGATCATATAAAAATGTTTTGCTCTTTAAAAACAGTTTGCACCTACAAAAATTTGATTTATCCAGCTAGGATAGATCTATATTGGTTTTGGTCCATTGGATTTACTTTTTGTTATTGTTAACTTTGATATAATGGTTTTGACTATATATATATATAAAACCCTAAATTACCAATTTCTCAGAAAGATAAAACTGCACTAGAAAATATCTAATCCATCCCAAGCTCGAAAATCCCTAACCGCAGCAGAGTGGAAATGGCACACGGTTTGCCTTCTAAATTACTAATTGCTAATGAAGATAAAACTGCACAACAAAATATCTAACCCATCCCAAGCTTGATTTATTATCTATTTAAAAAGCCAAAATCCAATAGAGATCTCGTTTAGCTGGAATGGTTTATGGCTAAGAAAAACAATGAATCTCCATATATGCATGGAACGATAAATCTCAAAACGCTATTAAAATGAATAAAAAGTTTAAATTCCAATTTGATATAAAAATTTCTATAATCTAAATATAAATCTCAAAATGCTATTAAAATAATATAAATCTCAATATATCCATATCTTCTTAAAATCTTTAAAACACATCAATAATTTAAGTGTGAGTGCTAATATAGGAGAATAAAATTTACTCTAGCATCAATTCCTGTTCAAAATTTACTTTAGAAGAAATAATCATCATCATTAGTGTTCAAAATGTCTATAATCTAAATATAAATCTCAAAATGCTATTAAAATGAATATAAACCTCAATAAAACTCCTCATCATTATCATTAATATATCTATATCCTCTTAAAAATTTTAAAACACATCAATAAGTTAAGTGTGAGTGCTAATATAGTAGGATCAAATTTACTTTAGGATCAAATCCTTGAAAATGTTTGTTGTATATTTTGGGTTTTGATTTAAAATTGTTTTATTAAATAAAAAAATATGTTAGAAAAGAAAAAAAATATATCTTGAGTGATAATTTAAAATGAAAGTTATATTTTTATCTAATTATCAATAAACTTTTTAAAGTAATATATACATATTTTTTTAAATAGTTATAAATTATTTTTTACATTCATAAAAAAATAATTATTTTAGTCAATTAGATTTATTTTAGGTGGTTGGTAAGAAATAATTGAATTTAACTAGTGCCTATGATACACTGAAACTTGTACAATCCTCATATAAAATATAGAATATTTAAATAATTACCTTAACTATAAATCAACAATTTATTACCAGTGTTAACCAAACTATACTATTTATAAATTCAAGTGCTAAAAAATATTTTACATAAATTCAAAACAATATAAAACTAATAAAACATTTACAAAATAAAAAATAAAATAAAAAACTAGATTTTATAACCAAGTTTCCTAAGGTATATTAAAAAATCCCCAATCAAATTAATAATAATAAAAATTTAAAATGAATATAAACATCTATACCTTTGTATAATAACCATAAGTAGAATAAATAGATCTTATTATAAATATCTAAACTCTATAATCAAGTTCTAAACCATATGAAAAGAAAAAAAACACAAACAAACAAACTTAATCATATTGATAATAATAAATTTGAAATATAAACCTTAACAATCGAAATAATAATAATAAAATAATCCTTAAAATTGAAGTTTAAACCTGAACATCAAATTAATAATAATAAAATTGAAAAATAAACATAAATATCCCTATAAAATTCATAAATTAATATTTTTTTCAGAACGAAAAAACTGAGATATATTATATTAAGGCAATATAAAGAGCAGATAATTACAATCAGATAAGGGTCTTTAAGTAGGCCCCGTGCATCAGAGAAGGATCAAAACAAAATGCCGGATAAGAAGATACACTTGATCAGATAATGCCTAGGATGTGGAGCAGATTGTCAGATGTGGACAACAAAAATTATAGTACCTGTAGAGGAAGCACGTAACAAAGAGGAACAAAATGACATCACGCCTGAAACTTCGGTGCATCAAAAACCCAGGAGGGAGAAATCCTGTATGGGGAAAGAAATCCCCTCAGAAATAACTTTTTACAGACCATATACCTGAAGGAGATAACATCCCGTCCTTGGATGATTTCTTGCAGGGAGGGAGTCATAAAGGGCGACTACATTATGAAAAATAGACATGAGAGGTGCTCTCATGTTCCTGAAAATAAAATCATTTCTCCACTTCCAGACATACCATAGAGTTATGACGATAATGGATCTCCATGATTCACGCTGCCCACTCCACCAAAAGAAAGCATCCTGCGAAGAAGCATGGGCCACAACGGGGAAGCCAAGAAATGCTGCCAATTCATACCACAACAAACGCGTTTTCTGGCATTGAAAAAACATGTGGAAATTGCTTTCCTCTGCCTCTTCACATAACAAGCATATACCCGGACTGTGCCAGTTCCTCTTAATCAAGTTCTCCCAAGACAGGTTTTTGTTGTAGAACACTAGCCACGCAAAGAAGATAAGTTTGGGGGGACATCCTGATTTCCAGAAACAGGGAGGAAAAAGAGGGCCTGCGGGAGCATTATACAGCCCAATCAGGTGGGAGTATATGTCTTTAACAGAAACCTGTAATTTTGAATTTGGAACTTGCCAGACCAGAACATCAACCGGCTGAGTGCGAAAAAAACCACTACTCCTCAAACTGTCCCTGATACTGTTCCACTGTCAAGCCAGAAGATCATTCATCCCCAAACTGTCAGCCTCGATCCACGAAGGGGTGTGGTCCTACCATGACACGATGAGTTTATCCCAGGTGAAGAAGCCCTTTCGATGGAAGAAGCTTAGAAGATGCTCCGGAATAGAAATTTTCTCTCGCCCACTAATGAAAGAGTCAACGCCAATGAAAATCTTGGTGCCTGTTTGGAAGCTCCATATAAAGTTCTTTAGAAAATAGTTTTCGATCTTCCGAAAACTCAGCCAGATGGCCGACCCTTGCTTGGACCCGATCCTTCCTAATCTGTACCAATGGTCCTCCTCTTTTCCGCCCATGTATTTCATTTTGATAGTGCTGCTCCAGGGTCCCTCGCCATAGATCCCCCTCCATAATGATTTACAGAGGAGCGCCTTCCCGAAAGTTCTCAGGTCCAACAGACCCCATCCGCCAGAAGACTTCGGCATGGAAATCTTTTCCATTTTTACGAGATGAAATTTACTCTGCTGATATTTACCACCCCAAATAAAGTTAGCAGTGATCTTATTCATCTTCTGGAGGATACTCGCAGGGAGAAAGAATAAATGAGCCCAATAGACAGCTAGTTGAGATAGAACTGCTTGCACCAGAGTAATCCTACCAGCCAGAGATAGGCTCCTAAATTCCCATGCAGATATTCTATTATAGTATCTGTCAATTATCCATAACCAGTCAGCTTTTGAATATCCCTTTGGCTTTAGCTGAAAGCCAAGATATTTAAAACCATTCTTTATGGATTTCATATCAATATCAAATAACCGGGAGACCCATTCAGCTGTATCCATGTTTGTGTCATTGTGGAAAAGGGTAGACTTTGACTTGTTGATATGGAGACCAGTTGCATCTTGAAACCTTTTCAAAATGAAATAGAGGTGGGACCAGGTTCCTCTGCACAACATAGCGAGGATGAGCACATCATCAACAAACAGGTTATGCGAAATGAAGATTGTCCTGCAGATCTTAAGAGGTCTGCATCTGTTAGCCCTGACAGCTTCATTAATACGAAGGCTAAGAGAGTTCATGGACAAGATAAATAAGAGAGGAGATAGGGGGCAGCCTTGACGGAGGCCCCTTTCAGCAAGAAAGAAAGGGGAGGGGATCCCATTTATGATAACAGCATAGCTAACTTTCTCCACGCAAGCCATGATCCAGCTAATGATGTTGGATTTGAGACCAATCTTAGCTAATAAGCAACGGATAAAACCCCAGTCTAAGCAATCAAATGCTTTTTGCAAATCAATTTTCAGGATGGCAGCATCAGACTTATTTGAGATCATGGAGAATAAACTTTCTTGCGTGATGGCCACCGCATCCAGAATATTCCTCCCTTTGAGAAAAGCATGCTGGTCCTTTGTTATATAACAAGCTAAGATAGATTTGATTCGCTCCGCGATGATTTTTGTGATGATTTTGAAGGAAATATTGCAAAGGGAGATCGGCCTGAAGTCTTGGAAAGAAACAGCCTCCGATTTCTTTGGGATGAGGGCTATTTGAGTGGAGGACATAAACTGGTGAATGCTGCCTGACATTCTCGCCGCCTCGACCATCCTTAGCAGGTCTCGTTTGATAAGATCAAAGAAGTGGATGTAGAAATCTATCGTCCAGCCGTCTGGTCCAGGGCAACTGTCTTTCTTGAAGGATTTTATAACAGCCAGCATTTCGTCCTCCGTGATGGGCCGGAAGAGTTCTTCGTTTTTTCCCTCATCAAACATTTGGGGGAAAAGATCTATGCCCCATAGAATGTCCTGAAACCTGCATGCATCCCCTCTTTTATATTGCTTTTCAAAATATCTCACGGCTTCCATTTGGATATCTTGTTGGGAAAGGAGGAAGCCACCCTGACCATCACTGATTTTCCATATGGAGTTTTTTTCCCGCCTGGAGCTAGCGAACCTGTGGAAAAATTTAGTGTTATTGTCGCCTTCTTTAAGCCAAGTCGCCCTGCTTTTGAGTCTCCAAGAAGCCTCCTCCTGCTTTAAGATTTTTTGCTTACTCCTTTCAAGCTCATTTATGCGACATCTGATCTCAAAAGGAAGTGTATCAGCATCCAGGGGTCCGGAGATGCTGTCCAGTTCCTTTTGAATTTCCCATAGGAGCTTTTTGTCTGAGAGGCTCTTCTTTATTTGCCAGTCTTTAACTACCTTTTTAATCGAAGCCATTTTGTCTCTGAAGGTCAAAAAGGGGGGGAGCTTATCTCTTGCTGACAGGTCTTTCCATGCATTAGAAACAGTCTCATTGAAGTTTTGGTCTTCCAACCAGCACCTGTTAAATTTAAAGGGGTATCCTTTCTTGAAACCCTTCTCCCTCCATTTGAGAGATATCGGCCTATGATCAGAGATGAAGACATTTTCTGTTGATGAGAAAGGCATCCCCAATCTGTCTATAATACTGGCTTGAACAATAAAGCAGTCGATTCTTTTTGTTACACACGCCTCCCCGGACCTTCCATTATCCCAGGTTAGCATCATTTTGGAGGGGGAAATGTCTATGCGATTTCTATGCAAAAATTCATATTTGATGAGATCTGCCAATGGGTCTCTTTTCGTACTTTTTCCCCAATGTTCCTCTGGATTTAGAGTCACATTGAGATCCGCTGCAATCATTAAGAAGTCTATATCAAAAAATTTTGAAGCAAAAAACTTGGTCCAAAAAGGAAGTCTGTTTTTGTATGGGGCATAGATATTCAAGATGTTGATTGGGTAGACATTTCCTCTTACAGTTGCCGAGATAAGAATGCCTGCGAAACATTTGAAAGCTTTTGCTCTGATCCAAGCAGGATCCCATAAAACTGCAAGGCCTCCCGACAGACCATTTGCCTCCGAGGCAGCCATGTGCCAGGAAGGAAACATCTTCCTAAAGTAAGAGATGGTCACCGACTTATTATGCATAGTTTCTTGGATTAGAATAATTTTTGGCTGATCTGAGAGAAACAAGTTTTTTAGAGCCAAAAATTTGTGGTCTGCTCCCAGACCTCTAATGTTCATAGATAAGATGAAAGTCATCGAGGAGATTTCTCAGCCGCCCTTGCTCTAAGAGGCCGATTCTCAGTCATATCAACGATGGGAACATCAACCAGAGACAGGTTCCTTACTCCTTTTGCAGTGCCCTCCGGCCTCCCCCTAAAATGTCTGTTGCCTCTGTTGTTTTTCTCCGCACCATGATATTCTTTGCAGAGTCAGGGCTTATAAAAAGAGGCGAAGGATTTCTCGGCTTGTGGATAGTCAGGGGTTCCAGTTCAAGCGACTTCTTGCTAAGGAGAAAGTCTGTGTTGCTGTCAAACAGGTTTTGAGGTGAAGAGGTTGGGGAGTTGAGAGGGGTAGCAGAGATCAAAACCTCTTTTCCTTTTATAGATGGGCCAGCTGCCTTTTTGAGGGGTGGGGATGGAGACGAAATGACTATGGTTTGGGACCCCACAGAGAATTCTTTGATGGGCTGGGCAGACTGCGGAGGAAGAGGAACCTCTTTGTCGTCCATAGGAATCAGGGGGGGACACTGGAGGCCTTGGGGTAGAAAGCTGGATGACAAAATAGCCTTACTAGAAATTTCCAGGAGGGAGTTATCCTAAGAAAAATATAACGGGGATTGACTGGTAAACTGTCCCAAATTAGGCAGATGAAGCACTTCATCGCGATCTGAAGGCGAAAGGTTGATAGTGGAGGATGGCTTAGCCCATTCAAGGGGTTGTGGAAACGTTCTATGTCTGGTTTTATTTGTATGATAGCTGCTAGAAGCCGACCTGCACTGTGAGAAATTATTTATCAAATGTCCTGTTTTGTGACAAACCGCGCATCTAAAAGGGACTCCCCAGAAGTCCAATCTTTGAACAATTTTTGAGTCCTTCCACGATATCTCTAAATGGTCCGGGAACCCTCCTCTGAAAGCCTTTTCTATAAGAATCCATGCTATCCTTTTATCCTTTTCCCCAAGGCATCTTGGGTCGACATACACACATTTACCTATGGCGTTTCCAATCTCCATAAGAGTTTCCTTTGACCATAGCTCCAAGGGCAAACCCGGGAGTTTAACCCATATTAGGTTGTTTGAGGGAGTGTTCTTCAGTGGGTTGTATCCAATATACCAGTTGTAAAGAGCTAGGAAGCTCCTTTTATAGACCCATGGCAGTTTCTGTATGGCTTTGAGGTCACTGGCGTTGATGAAATGAAAGCAGTACCAGTCTTTCATGAGGTTTGAAATGATTGGGACATAACCAATCAGGGGCTTCCATTGAATCTCCAGCCATTTCCGCATCATGGCGTCGTCCATCTCTGGAAAATGCCACTTACCAACTAGAGCCAGATCCTATAAACTTGAGATGCGATCAGACAGAAAGATGTTGTCTAAGTGAATAGCAGCGGGCAGAGGAGAGATTTTGACAGGCTTTAAGTTTTTGTTATATCCGTTGTCGTGTTCATGTCTAATTTTATATTTGCTATATTCCATGCGGTTACCGACTGTTTCATAGGTTACCTTCCACGTGGCGTGCATTTTGGATGACTCACCTCCCAACCTGGCATCAATCGGCAACGAAGGATGAGTGACCACGTCGTCAAGGGCTGACTGCCAAGCCCTCGAAAAAGTGGCACCATTCGGGCCGGCCTCGGCTTGGATGGCTGCTTGAATCATGGCCTCCGTGGCCATAGAGTCCGATGCACTATCCATGCGGCTTCACATGCCACACCTTGGGATTGTCTAGGGTACCTTCTGTCCTGGCCGGATTTCCCAAATCAGGACTTTACTTCCCCTGTTAATGGAAGTTGTACTTTGGCTGTGACAAAACAGCCGAATAGTGTAGGGCCAGAAGAGAATAATTAAGAATGCACTGATGGAAGAACCTCCAGATGGAGGAGCTGGGGACCCAAAGTAGGTCGATACCCAAGGAGAAATAAATCCTGATGACGGATCCAGCAATAAGACAAGATTGGAATAAGACTAGCTTTTACTTTACAATCCCATCAAGTACATGCCATGTCAAACTCAGTACAGAATTTCAAAAACCAATAAGATTTGCAATCCAAGAATTGCAGACTTTTGCAAGGCTTCGCTTGGAAGTTGAAATTTCTGGGGACCAGCAGGTTTTCCGACCCTGAAAAATCAGGGAGGTCTTATGAGATGGAACCTGTCACGCCCCCAATTCTTTTTTCATTTAATTGAGCGGGTGCGGCACTGCCTAAGTTATAAAGATGTTCCATCGTTAATAAAATTTACGAACTACGCCTTAACAATTCATAATCAACATGAATTCATATTATTAATGTGCGGAAACCATTAACAATATACAACAATAAATCAACTCGACAATATAATAATAATCAATATTTTATTAGATATGCAAAGTTTACATGACCGGGAGCTGCGCTCAACCGGCGTTCTATAAACGGGAGGGCTCCCGCCCATGCAAGAGCGCACGGCGGTCTGCCAAGACTCCACCAAAATACAACTTTACACATACAACATACAACCCTTGTGTCGTTCGGCGGGCAGGCGCACCCGTGCACGAACCCACCGCCGAACCGCAACACACAACAAGTTATATTATCGTGTGGTGGCGACCGACCGCACACACACACAACCGACTCACACCCGGAACAATGCCCGACTCGGCGGGCTCATCCACCAGCTCGGCGTTTTACCCCTACGCACTTCTTTTTTGCGCACTCCACTTGTGCGATGAAGCAAGAGTGAAGTTCATTGATGCAAATGAACCGCAGGTCGCCCATGTTTATACGCACACTAGCTTGTGCGTTGTCTCCTGGCCGACGCTACAAAACATAACGATGAACGCCCCTCACTTAGTTTCTCCACCGTCGGCTCGCCCTAAGTTCGGTTACGCTCATCGCTCACCCATCCATCGCATATATAACCGCCACAAGTCATATTACTTGCGCGCCTCTTATGCGATGGTGACCAACACTTAGTCATTTTTGCGAGTTGGAGGAGCGCGCGCCCGGTATGAACCGCATGGCGTTACATCCTCCCCCACCAGAAGTCATTGTCGTCCCGACAATTCCTACTCTCCTCTTCAACTTCATGTCGTACTTCGTTATCTTGTTCTTCCATCTCCAAAGTGAATCCTCCATTTCCCAGTTGTCCTCCTCCGGTGCATCCTTCCATCTGCAAAGAAATTCCCGTCGCATGTGGCAACCAACTCCCGTAGTTCTGAGACTCAAAATCTTCTCCAACTCTAGTCTTGGTCTGTCCACAATCTCGGCTGGTCCTCTCGTCGGTTCAACCCTCTCTGGATGGTCTGAATCAAGTCTACATCTCTTCAACTGACTCACATGAAAAACTGGGTTTTTCATGTTCATATGGAGTGGAAGCTCCAGCTCGTAAGCAACATCCCCCACTCTCTTCTTCACTGGGAATGGTCCCTCATACTTCCGTGTCAGTTTGCTCGTCGTCCCCTTGGCTGGCTAAAACTGCTCCCCGGTAATCCTGAGAAACACCATATCTCCCACACCGAAGTGTGCCTCCCGTCTTCCACGATCAGCATACTTTTTCATCCTCCTTGCAGCATCGTTCAAGCGTAACCGTGCTAACTCCAAGGTCTCCTCCCAAGCCTTCATGAACTTCCTCGTATGAGGACTTCTCAAGAAGCCTCCCGTCACTACGGTATGTGGTGCAACCGGCATCTGCCTATTTACCAACTCAAATGGACGATACCCCGTCGCAGAACTCTTTTGAATATTGTAGCTAAACTGAGCAATATCCAAGAGTTCAGGGCAATTCTTCTGATCAGCCGTCACATAATGTCGCAAGTAGTCCTCCAGCAATGCGTTGATCCTCTCGGTCTGTCCATCTGTCTGCGGATGGTAACTCGAACTCATCAACAATTCTGTCCCGGCCAACTTGAACAATGTGGTCCAAAATCTCCCTATAAAACGCGGATCTCTATCCGACACAATACTCAACGACATCCCCCAATACTTCACTATGTTCTTAAAGAACAACTCTGCAATCCACTCGGCTCCACAAGGTATCTTTGTAGGAACAAAAACAGCATACTTGGAAAAACGATCAACCACGACCATAATCCCATTATACCCCTGAACCTGTGGTAACTGAGTGATGAAGTCCATCGAGAAACTCATCCATGGCCTCTCTGGAATCGGTAAAGGCTGCAACAGTCCTCCTTGTCTCTGAGTATCCAATTTGTCCTGCTGACAAATGATGCACATGTGTACATACTCCTCCACATCCTCTCTCATCTTCTCCCAAAAGAATCCTCTCTCCAACAATGCCAAAGAACGACGCTGCCCTGGGTGGCCAACCCATGGAGAATCGTGGCACTCCTTCAAAAGGTGCCTCCTGAGTCCAGATGACTTTGGAACATAGAGTTGATTTCCAAAGAACAAGAACCCGTCTCGTAGAAAGAACTTTCATGTCTTCCCCTCCTTTATCTGCTTCACTATATTCTGCACCAAAGTATCGGTTTCAACACTTTCCTTGATCTTATTCTGCATCTCTTCTGACATCTGAACTCAACTCCTACTCCTTGCTGCCCGGTCTTCCTCCTCCTCCAATGCTACAAGTTGTCCCTTTCTGCTAAGGGCATCTGCTACCGCATTGTGTCTACCCAGTCTATACTCGATAGTCATGTCGAATTCTGCCAAGAAGTCCTACCAACGAGCTTGCTTTGCAGAAAGCTTCGGTTGTGATGCAAAATAACTTGCTGCAACGTTGTCAGTCTTGACAACAAACGACTTCCCAATCAGGTAATGCCTCCACACATGAAGAAAATGGATGATGGCAGTCATCTCCTTCTCATGGACCGGATACCTTCGTTCTCTATCCTGCAACTTCCGGCTCTCATACGCCACTGGATGCCCATCCAGCATAAGAACTCCTCCTGTGGCAAAATCTAAAGCATCAGTGTGTACCTCAAACGGTCTCTCGAAGTCAGGAAACTTCAGTATCGGTGTTGTAACCATCCTCTTCTTCAAGTCATCAAATGCCTCTTGACATTTGCTCGTCCAACTCCACCTCTTGTCTTTCTCCAATAAGTCTGTCACTGCCGATGTCACCTTGGAGTACCCCTCTACAAACTTCTGTTGGTAGTTGGTCATGCCCAAAAACACCCTCATCTCATGGACATTCTTCGGTTCAACCCAGTCCTCAATCGCCTTTACTCTGCTCGGCTCCATCCGTATGTACCCTTGACCAACAATATGCCCAAGGAAAGGAATCTCGGTCTGAGCGAACACACACTTAGACTTCTTCAAGAACAACTGATTTGCCCTCAGTGCCTCAAATACCATCGCCAAGTGTTTCTTATGATCCTCCATGTTGTCACTGAACACCACTATATCGTCCAAGTATACTACTACGAACGAATCCAAGTATGGTCGTAGAACATCATTCATCAAAGTGCAAAACGTAGCAGGAGCATTGCACAAATCGAATGGCATAACAAGGAACTCAAAGCTACCATACCTTGTTACTATTGCGGTCTTCTTCTCGTCTCCTTCAGCTATCCGCACCTGATAATACCCACGCCTTAAGTCCAGTTTGGAAAACACTCGGGCTTTCGCATGCTTGTCAAAGCAATCAGCAGCCAATGGCAAAGGATACATGTTCCTTACCGTCTGCTTGTTCAATGCACGGTAATCACAGCACATCCGTAGCTCATTCGAATCCTTCTTCCGCTGGAACAATACCGGAGCTCCATAAGGGGACCTTGAAGGTCTAATGAAACCTGCCTCAGTTAACCCCTTTAACTGGCGTTTCAATTCCTCCAACTCAGGCCCTGACAATCGATAAGGTGCTTTAGCCGGGGGTTGCTTTCCTGGCTCAAGCTCAATGCTATGGTCCACTGCACGCCTTGGTGGAAGTTTCTTCGGAAGCTCATCAGGCATCAAATCCGCATACTTGGTAAGTACATCAGATATCTCAGCTAGAACAGGCGTCCCCACTCCATCACCTTCAGCATCCTTGAACATCACCGCATATGTCTCCATATTTGAATCCTTCATAGCCTTCTCCAAAATCAGTGCCGAAACATGCTGCACCTTGACTTCCCTCCTTTGCCTATGAGTGGGCAAAGTCCAAGTTTGTGATTGTCCATCCAGCACTTCCTCATCACAGAAGGGGACAACAATAGCCTTGTTGCCCTTCAAGAAATCCTGTCCGAGTATCATATCAAAGTCGTTCATCTCCATCACCGTGAAGTCCAACTGACCTTTCCAGTCTTTTATCTGCACAGGTACTTCGTGTACCAAACCCGCCACCTTAGCTCTAGAGTTCACTACCTTGACCTCCATATTCGATGGGGTGATCGTCAGCCCAGCCTCTTTTGCCAACCGTGTCGTCATAAAGTTATGTGTGGCACCCGTGTCCACCAGAGCTTGAATGGTCTTGCCATGAACCATCAAGTCCACGAAACCCAGACTGTTCATCCATGATTTCTCCATAACCTTATCAGCTTCACCTGTCATGAGCAACCCTGCTCTATCAGGCTTCACCATTTCACCTTCACTTCGTTCAGCAGCTTCAACACCCCGTGAACCTGCTTCATCAAGCTTCTTCAACCCTGAATCAGCTCTGATACCACCTGTCACGCCCCCAATTCTTTTTTCGTTTAATTGAGCGGGTGCGGCACCGCCTAAGTTATTAAGATGTTCCATCGTTAATAAACTTTACGAACTACGCCTTAACAATTCATAATCAACATGAATTCATATTATTAATGTGCGGAAACCATTAACAATATACAATAATAAAATCAACTCGACAATATAATAATAATCAATCTTTTATTATATATGCAAAGTTTACATGACCGGGAGCCGCGCTCAACCGGCGTTCTATAAACGGGAGGGCGCCCGCCCGTGCAAGAGCGCACGGCGGTCTGCCAAGACTCCACCAAAATACAACTTTACACATACAACATACAACCCTTGTGTCGTTGGGCGGGCGGGCGCACTCGTGCACGAACCCACCGCCGAACCGCAACACACAACAAGTTATATTATCGTGCCGACCGCGCACACACACAACCGACTCACACCCGGAACAATGCCCGACTCGGCGGGCTCATCCACCAGCTGGTCGTTTTACCCCTACGCACTTCTTTTCTGCGCACTCCACTTGTGCGATGAAGCAAGAGTGAAGTTCGTTGATGCAAATGAACCGCAGGTCGCCCATGTTTATACGCACACTATCTTGTGCGTTGTCTCCTGGCCGACGCTACAAAACATAACGATGAACCGGTTACGCTCATCACTCACCCATCCATCGCATATATAACCGCCACAAGTCATATTACTCGTGCGCCTCTTATGCGATGGTGACCAACACTTAGTCATTTTTGTGAGTCGGAGGAGCGCGCACCCGGTATGAATCGCAGGGCGTTACAGAACCCCTCTAGTTACAGGCTCAGTGGGGTTCAAGGCTAACCTTCGGGGATTAAGTAGGCCAAAAACATAGATTGAGACAATCCTACCTTAAATCCAGTCTTTCAGGAAGAAAAGCTTGGGCATGAAAGACAACAAGAATACTTTTCTGAGATGGAACCCCTCCAGTTGCAGGCTCAGTGGTGTTCAAGGCTAACCTTCGGAGATTAAGCAGGCCAAAAACGTAGATTGAGACAATCCTACCTGAAGTCCAGTCTTTAAGGAAGAAAAACTTGGGCATGAAAGACAACAGCAATACATTTCGATTATGCACCACCATGAGCCTATTTTGAACCGGAGATCTGAACAAGGTTTGTAAAAAACGATGTAATTCTTTGCTTTCTGTGCTAAAATTCGGAGGACACTGGAACTATGAGCTTGGGAGGGTTTGGCTTCAGGATTCATTGGAGTAAAAGCAGTCTATAACACTTTTTATGAAAACCAGATAGTCATCAATCTCTCTGATAACCGAGACTATACACTATGTAATTCAGAGCTATCCCATCGTAGTTCTTTATACACAACTTATAACTAGACTGAGAGCAGATGAAAGACTGACCTTTACATCAGAAACGAGCCGAGGAAGGAGCCGATACGTCGCCTCCTAAACTGTGAACATAATCATCTATGTAGAAACTAAGATAGATAGCTGAGTGGTGAACATTAGCAGCCATGTAGAAACTCAGACCATAATGAATGACTCGTTATATTGAAAATTCATATTAACCGTAGTAAAGGACGAATCGCAATTAACAACAGGTTTATTCCGGAGAGTGAGGCAGTCATAGAGTACTATAAACTGCAGCACACAATATCGAACCCATAAAAAGCTCAATTTATTATTACAAACACAATATAGATCTGCCCTAGCTGAAATGGTTCATGGCCAAACAAGAAAAACAGGCCGCATTGCCCCGCAGAGGAATGCATAGCCATTCATTCAGCTTACGTGAACCCCACCACCTGCGCTGGACGAGAATACTCGAAACCCTAATAAAATGAATAAAAGCTGAACTTCCAACCTCATAAACAATAACCCATCCGAGAAAGCGTCTATATATATATAATTTTTAAAAACAGATTTTTTCCGAAAGACTTTGAAAATTTCAGATTGTATTTGAATTTATGAATATTTCAAAATGCAGAGAATGAAATTTTTAAAATTGGATGATGTATTGCAAATTTCTGGAATATTTCAAAATCTACACTTACTCATATTAATCTTTTATCCACTATTTAAAACTATATTTATTAAAATTAGCTTTTCCAGAATTGACAGATTTACGGATCAGATATACTATGTGTTTACTCATATTAATCTTTTATCCACTATTTAAAACTATATTTATTAAAATTAGCTTTTCCAGAATTGACAGATTTACGGATCAGATATACTATGTGTTATGGGATATATTATCCGAAAAATAATTTACACTGTTTTTTCGATAAGAGTCATCCTCGCCTATATGGAGTAACGTAAAGCGCAAGCGCAAGCCCAAGCCCAGGATGTGACTTAATGATTAATGCTAATAATATTTAACAGCCCTCGCTTTGAGTTTGAAAACCCCGTTTTCAGTTATCTGATAATACGTTACGTTACTTTGATAACCCAAATTTATGATTTACGATTTTCGTGAGGGTGATAATTCTTTCCAGAAATATATACATTTCTAGAATCTGCAATTGAAATAAACTCATCTCATATAACACACATTAAAAAAATTAAAGAGAATTTAAGCTCAAATGCTTACCATGACTAGAAGGAGGAGGAAGGCGCAGGTGGTTGAGGTGGAGTGGTGGAGTTGGATGTGGGGGGTGGAGTGGTGTAGGTGGAGCTGGAGCTGGGAGTTGGAGTGGGTGAGACGGAGGTGGAGCTGGGAGTTGGAGTGGGGAAGGTGGACGTGGGGCTGGGAGTCGGAGCTGGAGGTGGAGTGGTGTAGGTGGAGGTGGGAGGTGGAGTGGTGAAGGTGGAGCTGGGAGGTGGAGTGGTGTAGGTGGAGGTGGAGCTGGGAGGTGGAGGTGGAGTGGTGTAGGTGGAGCTGGGAGGTGCAGGGGCAAGAGGGTCTTGTGAAGGACTGGCCTCAGACTGTGGAATGGGCAGAAGAACGGTAATGATCACCGCGAACAGTGCAAGAAGAAAAGCTCTGTTGTATGCCATTTGAATTCCTGAAATATATACGCCTTCAAACTCCTCCACCTCAAATCTTGAAGTCTGTCAATAAAACCAAAAGCAAAAGCAACTAAAGCAGCAGAAGCGTTGAGACTTTGATGTGAGAAGAAAAGGGTAGCGAGAAGAATTTATAGGCAGAGACGAGATGAAGGGTCAACGAATACTCGCGCTAAACTACGAAAACGTCACGCAACGTTCATTATAGGTTGCCCACTACTAACGTTGATCTCAACGGCATCATAATTATTATTTTAGGAAAACATAAAATGATGGTGAAATTTGCTGGTTGTATTTATCCGGAATTGCCGAGAGTACAAGGAATAGTGCTGATAACGATCACGACTTCGTTCTTAAGAAGGCATAGCTGTTATAGTAATAATTGTCCCAAACAGTACAAAGAGAGGTCTATAGGATTATTAAATTAGAATTGTTGAATTTCTCTAGAAGAGATGTTGTTTCAAGCCTACCAGGAACAAAGAGATTTGTTGTTTGAAGTTCTATGATTTTTGGACACCATATTCCATTAAATACAACTTAATTTTTTAGAAAAATTCAAGCCCAATGTAGTTCTGCCATGCAAATAGTTCTGCCATGCAGACATACACTTAAATCGCTACTGGGCTTATGATATTGACAAATTCAAAGTAAAATGGTATACAAGAGAATGTACCAAGCTAAACCACAAGTTAGACATCTTCAAACCTAAAAAAGTACATAACAATGGTTTGGCAAATCAATAGCGATCATAATTGCTTTTCCTTCCACATACATACAATTGCTCCAAAGGGGAGTGCAAAAGCAATCTCCTATAAAAATGGACCTATATATCTAAAAACAATATCTTAGCCATGAGGAAAAAGAATAGAAAGGTCTGAGGACCATAAAGCCACAGCCATGAGGATATCATAGCCTACTGGTGCTGTCTGATGAATGAACCATGAAGGGGGAAAGCTCTGGTCCGTGAAAACTGCTTTCTTTCACACAACTACCGAAGGGAGAAGAGAAACAAACAGGTCATCTAGAATAAGGCTCGAAAGAAGAACTCATATCAGCTCTTTGTATTAAGACCGCAGCAAAATCTTACTACCAAAACCTCCTAACAGAGCCTTTTGATATCTCAAATCCCGCTAGCAGACTAAACATGGGTCCTCGTCTAGGAAGAACTGAGATCAGTTGTGTAATCGATGGAAATAGGTAAGGGCCCCAGGCCTGTTGGTTTCCCTATTGATTTCTACCAAAAACTGTGGCACATTATTAGTAGGGACCTTTTAGCAGCTGCTAAGGAATCTAGGGTGTCTGGAAAGATACTGAAGGATATCAATTCACCTTTTTCTACACACTTAAAAGTAGAAAGTAGAAATGGGGAAAGATTTTATTTAGGTTCATCCAAAAATAAAATAACAAAGGGGATTCAAGCAAGAACCCTCCATACAAAACAGTACCCAGAAGAACAAATGCGTAAGGAAAACAGTCAAGGTTTTGAATTCAGTTTCAAATTTTAGAATAGAGAAAACAAAATAACTTATGAGTTCACTTGACCTTCACTTGAAATTTTGGTTAAGAAGTAATTCAACGCCCAAGGATCATCCAATTGTACAGAGTCTCTCGTGTAATTGTCTACAACCTCTAAAGTTCTCCTAATTGGATAGTGGTACCGATGTCTAAGAAGAGTGACACCCTTGCATTTCTCATGAAAATGATCAAGTTGTCCTAACACAGAGAAAAACTACAAAACAACCATCAGGTGACTTGCTTAACAGACATCAAACTTACATCAGAGATTGATGGGTTTTTACATATCACTTTTATTGAAATAGAGAAGAGATGGTGGGAAAGACTTGATATTATGTATTATTCTTTTTTTCAATAAGTATGGTGAGCCTTTTTTTCCTTAGTTAATGTCCATGTGGATAACAATACTAAACTTCATTGTAGCTATCCTATTATGTATCCTTTTTTACTTCATTTCATATTATTTTAGATTGAACTTTGGCATTTTCTAAGAGTTGCACTTGCATTCCCACATTGTACTCATATTAATTGTATCCTTCAGTCTCATTGACCTATTTATGGTTATTTGTTAAACATTAATAAAATTATATTTGCACTCTCACATTGTATTCATACTAGTTGTATCTTTCAGTCCCATTCACCTATTTATGGTTATTTGTTAGACTCATACTAGTTGTATCCTTCAGCCCCATTCACCTATTTATGGTTATTTGTTAGACATTAATAAAATTATATTATCTTACTTTATGGAGCAATTTCATCTGACTTACTGTGGATTCTTGTTACCACTCCCACATTGTACTAATACTAGTTGTATCCTTGTCCCATTGACTTATTTATGATAATTTGTCCCATTGATCTATTTATGACAATTTGTGGGACATTAATAAAATTAGATCATCTTATCTTACGGAGCATTTTCTTCTGACTTACTGTGGATTCTTGTAGATCACTCCTCGAGTTCAAAGAATTTCCAACCCCCAGCTAATTTAAATAGGGATCATTTTTCATAGTTGTAGCTTTTTGCTTGATTAGCATGATCAGTGTCATGCCAGTTTCCTTGAAATTAGTTACAGCGTGAAGCTCAACATTGAAAAAAGGAGATACATCCCACTGATTAAACTGATACAACAGAACAAACATAGTAAATAGTACTACAATGAGACATCATGCATGCAGAATTACAAGAGGACTAGAAGGCTCACTTGTAATTGCCAAGCCAAGTAGATGCCATTTAATTTTGATGTGAGTCATATATATGATGAAAAGAATAAATTAAAAAGATAGTTTATGTTGGGTCGCTATAATGCTAGTGATTACCCCATTACTATTGTAGTTATACCCCTTATTTATATTGTTGTGCCCCTATTACCCCCATATTGTTATTTATGTGCCCCATAGAATCCCCCTATTGTTATTTTTGTGGATTTATATTATTATTGTTAGGTTGGCTGGATTATATTGTGACTCCCTAGACTCCTATATATAGAAATGAGGTTTTGTCATTTGTATCATCCAAGAATTGTTCATTTATGTAATGTAAAGGAGGTTGCCCCCTCAAAGAGGCTGAATTCTAAGGCGTTGATCTATCTTTTCTATCTTTTCTTGAGCTGGTTTCATAACATTTGGTATCAGAGCTTTGGATTCTAGGGTTTCGCTGCTCCAAACAGGTCTTCGTGGAATTTTCGCTATAACTTTTTTTCAGTGATGTTTCAGAATCCGCAAAAAAACCCATTTGAGAAGAAATCGCGCTGAACCTTGGGTCTGAATTTCAGAGCTTTTCGCGTGATATTTGCTGAGATATGATCTGAGGAAGTTGGCCTTTTTGCAGACTCCTGAATTACATGCAAAACAGGTGACCTGGGGAAAATCGTCATAACTTTCTCTCTGAGGATCAGATTGAAATTTCGTAAGAAGGTACAGAAAGAGAACGGACTGTAGCTTCTTGTGTGTGTGTTTCAGATTCAAAGGTTGAAACAGTGACTCGCGGCACGTTGTACAAGTTCGCTCTACTGAACCAGACTAAAAACAAGTCACTGTGGGAGATTTCACATAACTCTTCCTTGGAGAATCCAATTTGGCTCAGAGCTGTTGCATTGGAAAGAGGACACAGAAGGCTACTACAGGTAGTAATTTCAGAATTTTATGATCCGAAATTATAGAGATACATCAGATTCAATATCAGGCTTCTATAAATTGAAAAAAGGTGTGTAGTTTTTTTTAAACTTTTGTGTAAGCTTGGTTTAACGGAATTCAAAGGGCATAGTAAAGCATTATTATCGGTAACTGATGCCTCGAGGAAAGAAAATGCAAACACCTAGTAAGGAACCTGAAAGCTCTAGCATGACCCATGAAGAAGAGGAAGAAATGCTACATGATCTATCAAAATTACAAGAACAAGTGCAACAAATGTCACGCTCACAAAAGCTAACAGAAGCTAAGATAAGTGGTGTGGAATCTAAGATAAATGGCGTGGAATCTAAGATAAATGGCGTGGAATCTAAGATAAAGGGCATGGAAGCTAAGATGGATGATTCGAAGACAGATTTGAAGAGAGACATGGCAGATTTGAAGATAGATATGAAGACAGACATGGAAGAATTGAAGAAGTTGCAACAAGACAGGGTCAATAATGGTGAAAAGGTAGTAAAGGAAACTCATGATGAGAAGAAAAGAAATGTTAATCATGATTCCATAGACGCTAATGTTGGATCGAAGAATCACCATATTCCAAAAATCGATATGAGGAAGTTTGATGGCAAGGATCCCGCCACATGGATATTACAGATGGAGCAATTCTTCGATCTCAATAATGTGCAAAATGCACAAAAGGTACGTATGGCAATTGTATATTTGGAACCAAATCAGTTTGTATGGTATCAATGGCTTTTCTCTCGTAAAAAATTTATCACTTGGTCAATTTTTACGAAAGAATTGATAGCACATTATGAAGATACAAAAAGCAACATTTTTTTTAGCCAATTGATAAGTCGCAAACAAAAGGGTTCAGTAATGGAGCACATTGAGGAGTTCCAAAAATTGAACATAAGGGTAAAAGATATTCCAGAGGAGCATAGGATTGATGTGTTCATAGGGTCTTTAAAGGATAATATCCAACATGATGTTCGCCTTTGGGAACCTGATTCATTAGAGAAGGCATTCTGGTTAGCAAGAAAAATGGAAAGCAAAATTATGGCAACCAGGAAGCATACCACTCACAACTATAAAGATGGAAGTGTGGTTGCCTCTTCACAATCTATGTAAAATAATTTCTTCTCAGCACACTTATCACCTTTTGTGTATTTGCTATCACAACTGTAACAAAGCCCTTTTGCTCTTTTTTCTTCCAATTGTTGTGGTGTCAACCTTATAGGTTGTGGAAGACTAGGGGCAACCACACTTCCATCTTTATAGTTGTGAGTGGTATCCAGCACCAGAGTGTCAAGTGATGATTGCAAATGGAGGAACAATAAATTGCTCTAGAAAGTGCCATAATATCAAGCTATCCATGGGAGAATATGTATTGACTAGCCCAATGCTTTCCATTCCAATGGGAGGTGTGGATGTTGTACTAGGAGTCCAATGGCTACAATCCTTGGGTACAATAGCTTTTAATTTTCAAGAACTTTTCATCAAATTTTCTACGAAAGGAAAGGAAGTTGAATTAAGGGGTATTGCAGGGAAACCAGGAAAGATAATCAGCTCTCATGGTATGACAAAGCTTCTAAAAAAGGAGCAAAGAGGTGTAATTGCACAATTATGCTCGCTAGATGTTTCCACATTGGAATCATCTATTTCTCCAGATCTCCAAAAAGTCCCAGACAATCATTCCAAGGTATATGAGACTCCCAAGGGTCTCCCACCTATGTGTGATCATGATCATGCTATTCATCTGATTCCAGGAAGTGTTCCTCCAAACATCAGGCCGTACAGATATCCCTATGTCCAAAAAAGTGAAATTGAACGTATGGTTGCAGAAATGCTAGAGGTTGGTATAATTCAACCGAGTCAAAGTTCTTTCTCATCTCCAGTAGTATTGGTGCACAAGAAGGATGGATCATGGCGCATGTGTCCGGATTATAGGGAGCTCAACAAGCTCACTATTAAAGATAAGTTCCCCATTCCTGTTATTGATGAATTACTGGATGAATTGCATGGATCAATTTACTTCACCAAGTTGGATCTTCGTTCGAGATATCATCAAATCAGAATGAAGATTGAAGACATTTCGAAAACGGCATTTAGAACTCATGAGGGTCATTATGAATTTTTGGTCATGCCTTTTGGCCTTACCAATGCACCTTCAACATTTCAAGGTTTGATGAATTCAATTTTCAAACCATTCCTTAGAAAATTTGTGTTAGTATTTTTTGATGATATACTAATCTACAGCAAGTCTTGGAAGGATCATGTTGAACATGTTGACAGGGTGCTACAACTATTGGAGGAGAAACAATTATATGCAAAAAGATCCAAATGTTTCTTTGGAGTCCAGGAGGTGGAATATTTGGGTCATATTGTATCTCATGAAGGAGTTAAGGTAGACCCTAGCAAAATTAAAGCCATTAAGGAATGGAAAATCCCCACATCCATAAAGCATCTGCGAGGATTTCTTGGGTTGACAGGGTATTATCGCAAGTTTGTTAAGAATTATGGGAGAATAGCAGCACCTCTAACAACATTATTGAAGAAAGATTCATTTTCATGGACTCCGGAAGCAACAAAGGCCTTTGAACATCTTAAAGAGGCAATGTGCCAAGCATCGGTCTTAGCTACACCGGACTTCACAAAAACCTTTATTGTGGAATGTGATGCTTCAGGAAATGGAATTGGTGTTGTTCTAATGCAAGATGAAAGACCCATTGCTTTTGAAAGTCGTCCAATCAAGGGAAAGTTTTTAAGCAAAGCTATTTATGAGAAGGAAATGTTGGCAATACTCCATGCACTTAAGAAATGGCGACCCTACCTAATGGGAAGACACTTCAAGGTAAAAACGGATCATGATAGCCTTAAATACTTTTAGAACAAAGATTATCCTCTGAAGAGCAACAAAAGTGGGTCACAAAGATGTTGGGTTATGACTTTGAAATCATCTACAAAAAAGGGAAGCAAAATGTGGTGGCAGATGCACTCTCAAGAAAGGATGAGGATGTGGAAGCATTGTTGTGTGCCATTTCTATTATCCAACCAGATTGGATAAACGAAGCAAGGGAGGAATGGAAGAATGACGAAGAAGTGTGGGCACTTATTCGAAAGCTACAACAAGATTCCAGTACTTCTGATACATTTAGCTGGCAAAATGATTCGTTATGGTACAAAGATCGCTTATACCTCTGTAAGAATTCCCAGCTAAAACAAAAGATTCTTATGGAATTGCACACTTCTCCCTTAGGAGGGCACTCAGGATTTTTAAAAACTTACCACAGGGTTAAGAAGGAATTTTTTTGGGATGGCCTTAAATCAGATATTCAAAAGTTTGTGGCGGAATGTTTGGTTTGCCAGCAAAATAAAGTTGAAACAATTAAGACACCGGGTCTATTACAACCTTTATCCATTCCAAGCCAACGTTGGGAGGAGGTTTCAATGGATTTTATCACAGGTTTACCCAAGTCTGAGGGAAAGAGTGTCATCATGGTGGTAGTTGACAGACTTACCAAGTATGCACACTTTTGTGCATTATCACATCCATTTAAAGCCAGTACAGTTTCTACTGCATTTATGGAAACAGTTCAAAAGCTACATGGAAACCCAAAGATTATTGTAAGTGACAGAGATCCCATTTTCACTGGAAATTTTTGGACAGAATTATTTTCTTGTCTTGGTACTCAGTTAGCTCATAGCTCATCTTATCATCCTCAATCTGATGGGCAAACTGAGATAGTAAACAAATGTTTGGAAGGATATCTTCGTTGCTTTGTATCTGATAAACAGACACAATGGGTCAAATGGTTGCCTCTGGCTGAATGGTGGTATAACACTTCCTTCCATACAGCAACAAAAATGACCCCATTTATGGCACTTTATGGGTATCAACCACCATCCATCACATCATATTTAAGAGAAAATTCTAAGGTTCAGGCAGTGGAACATCACATCGAACATCAACAACAAGTCCTCCAACTCTTAAAGGATAACCTCGTGTTGGCACAAAATAGAATGAAACAACAGGCAGATCAACATCGCAGTGAAAGAAGTTTTGATGTAGGTGATTGGGTATTCCTACGGCTACAACCATATAAGAAAATGTCCCTAAAGCAAGCTAAGAAGGATAATAAATTATCACCAAAGTATTATGGTCCATACAAGGTGTTGCAAAAGATTGGTACTATGGCATACAAATTGGAGCTTCCTGCAGCTTCTCGATTGCACCCAGTTTTCCATGTTTCATGTTTAAAGAAGGTTATAGGTGACAAGCTCCCAATTCAAACAATATTGCCAGAACTTGACGAGGAAGGAAAAATTATATTGGAACCGGAAGCAGTCACAGAAACAAGAACTCGACAGCTACGAAATCGATCAATTTCAGAGTATCTTATCAAGTGGAAGAACTTATCCGCTGAAGATTCCACATGGGAGGATGAGAATTTTATGCAGAAGTATCCAGAACTACTCAAGCGTTGAGGACAACACTTTTTTGAAGGAGAGGGGCATGTTGGGTCCCTATAATACTAGTGATTACCCCATTACTATTGTAGTTATACCCCTTATTTATATTGTTGTGCCCCTATTACCCCCATATTGTTATTTCTATGCCCCATAGAATCCCCTATTGTTATTTTTCTGGATCTATATTATTATTGTTAGGTCGGCTGGATTATATTGTGACTCCCTAGACTCCTATATATAGAAAGGAGGTTTTGTCATTTGTATCACCCAAGAATTTTTCATTTATGTAATGTAAAGGAGGTTTCCCCCTCGAAGAGGCTGAATTCTAAGGCGTTGATCTATCTTTTCTATCTTTTCTTGAGCTGGTTTCATAACAGTTTACCCATAAAGATATGCAGAAACCTAATTCCCAAATGGGTTAACCATCACATACATTATCCAGCTGCAAACTCCGGCATGGCATATCACCAACAGAAACCCACTGGCCAATGTACAACAATATTTTGTTGGCATCTAGTGTTATAACCATGGAGTAATTTTATGATCAAATTTAGGTTTTTTTTCCGATCTGAAAAATTAAAAAATGGCGAATGAGAAACATAAGGATTTGACATTCCATTCTTTCGTATTCAGATGAGTTGAATACTGGAGTCTCTCAAGCCATCAATGAGGGACTTAACCTTCCTGTGGTATTTTTGTTCCCTCTTCATGAAGGCTGAGACTGCAGGGATGTCCTAGAAGAGGGGACACTACCCCAATATTTTTCTGATCATGCCAGCTACGGACACATCCCGAGTGGACCCCTGCGAGCAGATAGATGACACTACCGTGGCGGTGGGAGTGTGAAATACTTGGTCTGTGATGTACTTGTTAGAGAAATGGACCTTGAGCACGTATGGCTTCAAGTACTTTATGATGATTCTCGTGGTTGCATCAGGAGGAGGAGAAAACACCATCTTCTCTTCTCTGCAACTTGCAACTGATGTCCTTCGATTTTTCACAGTGACCGTAGTTTCGTGGTTGCAACGCTGATTTATCCTGTGTTGTATACATCCGAGAGTCGAGTTATGGGAGACACTCTGTATATATATATATATATATATATATATATATATATATATGGTATACAAGTTACAGATTTTATATCTGGCCAGGTTTAATGACTGGTAAAGTGCTTTGAAGTTTAATGAAAGAAAAACATTTATACTTCACTGCTTCTTTTTTTTCGGTACGATACTTCACTGTTTTTTATTTATATGGACTGTAATTAATGTTAAATTTTGTATTTAAATCACATTTTCATTGATTCAATTGTTCTTCCCTTGCATATTTTAATATAAGGACTTATCTAATTGCTCTATATTTTCCTTGTGACAAAATCTTGCAAATATAGCATAAAACAACAAAAGAGTGTTTGAAAATGTACATTTGCTGAGACAGGAATCTGATATCCATAATCAGACGATGCCCATCACTAGATTATAGTCAGTCACGTCATACGATGCTCATCACTAGATTATAGTTAGTCACATCAAAATTTGACAACGGACAAAACAAGAAATCATAGTTTCATTGATATAATTGTTTTTCCCTTGCATATTTCCAATATAAGGACTTGTCCAATTGCTCTATATTTTCCCTTGTGACAGTATCTTGCAAATTTTTAGAACAACCAACAATTGATTTCAGATGAAATAGTGAAGTAACTTCTTAGCTGTTATGACTTGAAGTTCAGATGGCCTCCAAGTTCGCAAGGATAATAATCCCGAAGATTGTTGCTCTGTATTGAAATTGCTTCGTTGGTTTGTTCCTAGACCAGATGGGGCAGAAGTATTGTATTCAATCATTTCCAATCACAATTCCAAGGCCTGCACCGCTTCTGCTGCATGAAGCCCATGTAGATCTAACTTCCAAATGTCCTTATGTTTTTCATTTCTAATTTGAAGAATTTCTGCAGCTGCCTTAGCATTTAGTTTATCTGCAGCCAAATGTTCCTCTTTTGATTTTAGAGAAATATTCCTAGCAGTGCTGTGATCGCCTCGCAAATAAGCTCTTTCAGCTTCCCTTGAATGTCGATTTGCAGCCCTGCTTGAAAACAAGCGATGATAATATATGTTCATGCCTTCCCAATTATCAGTAATGATCACCTTAGAAAAATTCAATGTACTTCATGGAAATAGGCTGGAAAAATACCTGAGCATCCGCAATGATTCCTTTCAATGTTTCAAATATACATCATCTTCCTCCCATTCTGGCTCAGGGGGAGCAGTTAGCATATGTCCTCTTGAAACTGTCACATGTAAATTTTCAAAACCCAAGGACTCAGGCAATAGAGGGCCACTTCCTTCATAACTCTAATCAGGTAGAGAATTCTCAACAGCTTCAGATGCATCAGAGGGATCTGAATTCTCCGGCAACGTCATCACAACCATAGACTCCAGGGAAGCAGAGGCTTGTTCAAGCTCATAATTAACAGCCACTAAAACATCCTCTATCAGGCTCTCATCAGCCCAACCATACAAGGCCTTCAGTTTCTCTACTGCAACCTTTTTCTTATTTGCATCATCTGTCACGCCCGACAGCATAACAGTGCTAGCCAGGGTTGTATTAGAATAAAGATCAATCAATTTCTCTGGCCTAACAACAACTTTTTCTATTAATTGAGAAAATCCTTTCCAGGGTTTGCCTCTAGAATTTGGAGATATAAAGGAAATATTTTCATGCCGCACCACAACCGAGACATCATTCTATCTTTCAGATAATTCTTGTCCATAATAGAACCCTGACTTAGCTTTCTCTGGAGATGATTAGAAGAGGACGAGTTTGGAGGAAAAGGTGGGAAAGGGTCCACGTCAGCCTTAGGAACCCCACCCCGCTGTTGGGCATCAAAGGAAGCCCATCCTAGAACCTTAACCCTTTACCGCGGTGGTCGGATGGACCTCTTGGGAGCATCACTAGTGCCCATCATGGAGCACTTACCTGCCGAGAAAAGTATTGTTGGGTCTGTATAAGGAGATCACACGATTGAAACGGTTTCCGTCCAAAGCAAGATTAAAAATCGAGGTCTACTATTTACTCCTTCAGCTAAAGATAAAGGGAAACAGATCATTCATTAATGAGGATCTTATGCATAGAATTTCAATGTCGTACCTAGCTAAAGAACTCCCAAAGCCACCCGTCTGTACTTCCAGAGCTCCCAAAACCATGCGCAGGATTTCAAAAAAACAGAGTCGCTAGATTTTTGTTGTCGATTTTTCTTTTTTCAAAGGATTTGATGTACAAATATGAAGAAGATGCATTGAACTTGCATTGAGAATTGAACTGAGAATCCGTTAACAAAGCGCGTGAGCTCTGATAAATTTTGACCCCCCTCAAGAATTGCAGGCTGAGAACAGATCCAAATCGAATTGCGCTCGGCTCTTGTCGTGTTGCTATAGAAAAAGGAGCAGTTGGATTTTTGAGCGAATATATACACGGCACTATACTAACCTCTAAACCCTATCGAATGTAAAGGGAGGAGTTTGTGCAGACATGTGCATGCACCTGGACTTGGGATTGTGCTGCACCCAAGTGGTCTACCGTAACTCCGCCGTAAAATGGGTAAAAACTGACTGTAAAATCGGCTGCAGAAACCACTCTTTAGATCAATGGTTGAAAGTGTGTCTCATCTGATCGAATGGAGCAGAGTAAATAGGTTGACAATTGTTGATGCATAGGAAGGCCTATCGGCCTAATTAATCTGTTTAGTCTCTCCTTTTGCAAGTTTAGTGTGTGATTTTTATATAAATTAATAAATTAGCAAGAGAACAAACAAAAGTCATGCTTGGTCACTAAACACAACTTGCATGAAGCATGGTGAGAGTGATTCCATTGTGATGAGTGTTTTTCTTTTGTTGAATGGATATTAATGGTTAACCATTTTTGTAATCACTAAAAAGACTAATATGATTTTGTAAATTATTTATGGGGAGTGGTGCTCGATGAGATAGAGATGTTTTAGGAAGGAAATGGAAACAAAATGAATTATGAATTATGATAGGATGCATTCACAACCAGCATTCTATATGTAAAATATGATGTTTCACAATCAGTACTCTATGTTTTTGGAAATAACATATAAGTTGCTTTTTATCATATGGGATGTTATTTTGAATAAATTTAGTATGTGATTTATGAGATTTGGAAATATATTTTATTTATGGTGTATTTTTACGATGAATTATAATAAAGTCATCACCTTTGTAAATTTAATATGTTTTTATAATGATTTAGTAAATTTGCTTGAGTTTTTTTAATATGGTTTTTACATAAGTTGAAATTATCATTTTCTTATGTTTAATATGTGTTTTATAATAATTTAATAATATCTGTATAATTTAATAATATTTAATAATGATAATATTTAATAATTTAATAATTTAAAAAAAAAAAAAAAAGATTTTTAATAATAAAAAAATTATATCAAGGGACAATTTTATCATCAATACGCAAATATTTAATGTTTACATTTTGACATGTCTTATATTTTAAGACATCTGACTCAAAGATGCTCACTATTAAGTTTAATATATCTAAAATATATTTATGGAAATTGTTATAAATACTTTGTACGGCTAGAGGTGCATTCTACAACTTAGTATTAAGGAGGTTCTTAATTCCTTCCATTCTTCAAGTTTACGTGTCTTTTTAAAATAAAAATAAAATATTTTCCTTAGCATCTCCATTCACTTCAATGTAAAAAAGTTTTACATTTAATTTGATTCATGACTACTCCAATAACAAATAAATGTTATGATAGATCTACTTGCGTAGGTTCATCCTTTCTTTACAAGGTATCTGCATTTCCTACCTATATAATATGAACATGGTGCTTCCTACTTATATTTGGTTTGTATCTACATATGATTGGATGATGTATTGTTTATCATTTGGAATGCATATATGATGTGAGATTGTATAATGGGTAAATGGCTCTGCCTTCAATCTCACTCCCAAGATGCTTCTCTAACTTATCCCATTTTCAATGTTCAATCCCCGACAAGCATCTCTATCACTTGTCTCAGTTAAAATTTGATGGTGAGGATGGAACATCCATAACCGATCACATTTTTTATTTCCTTAAGTTTTCCGAATCTTACGAGATCGATGATGAATAGTTTTATTGTGTGCTCTTCTACCTCACCCTTGAAGGTTGCATCAAGTGATGGTGCCACACATTGCCATTAGCTTCCATCTATTCATTCGAGCAACTCATTAGTGAGCTCCGACAAGCTTTTCATAGGTATGATTCTCAAGATGTGTTAATAAGGATAAATGAGCTAAGAACGAAACCTAAAGAATCTCTAGAGGATTTTTCTATTAGATTTTTCCATCTTTGTTTTGAATTTCCTAAAAGATATGTTGACTATGTTTATTTGAGTGAAAAATTTCAACGGTTGGTTTTCGTTTCTCTGTAACATCTTCAATTCAAAACAAATTCTGATTGTTATGAGTATCATGATAATTTACAAGTTACAAAGTATCTAGATTTTAGGCCTAATCTTGTTTTTCCTATCTCTTTGAATCGGGAACAACCTCAAGCCTCTAAGGGGGGAGATTTATTCTTGTGGGATTTCTAATCCTCCTCCTTCTTGTTACCTAACGAAGTTCTGGTCGCAAATAGTTCAGATGATGAAGAGTGCTTTCAAGGAGATGAATCAAATTGTCTTAGTTCCCAAGCTCTCGTATATCCTTTTGAATTTTAATATGAAAATTATGTTGATGCAACATCTCTCACTGTTGATGAAACCCAACTTGAGCCTGTTAAACATATGCCTAGGTTTATTCTTGGATTTCATTCACTTGTCGATAATGACTCGGGTCTTGTCTTAGATAAAGTTGATTGTCCTATCAAATCCACGGGCCATATCATGCATGCAAATCAATTTTTCCCTCTACATGACACTAATGTGCAGAATGTGAGTCCTGGTCTGAATAGTGCCCCTTCATATGACCCTTTTCATCCATTATACCCCAATGTATTTCATGGGTCTACTACATTGGCGGTTTCTGCAAATATTTCAAAACTTTATCCTACTAGTGGTGTTGGGTGCAGTCATGTTCATCATGGTGATTTTACACAAGCATATTATGAGAATATTGAATATCTTATTGTTGATCTCTTCCATCCGTAGTCTTTAACATGTGAAGAAGAAAACCTTACATCTGGGCCAATTCAAGATGATTCTCTCATTTCTTCCTCTTCACATTCAATCCAAGAAGAGCCTTATGTGTGAGATATCCAACCTAATCAAACTGGTGGCTTCAGCGATTGCCATTATATTGAAAAAATATTCACTCACACCTCAAGTGATTATAATTTGTACCCATTTGTTGATCCCCCGAAGCCATTGAAGTTTGTTGTTTCCCATTTCAAAGGTTTGGAGTCTCATCGGGAAGTTGAGGCACTTCAGTGCCCACTCATGGTTATGTTTGATTCTCACATTCTTGATGAGACCCCTGAAACAAGTCAAATTATGGTTTTTGCACATCACTCCCCTCTCAGCATCATCTTGCGAGAAGCAAGATCATCTCAGAAATCCTTTGATTTAGGTGAGGTTTCTCTGAACATGCTTTTCCACCCCCTCTCAGCTAATATGCATCAACCTCTATACCCTAATTTGTTTTCTGAAGGGAGTACACTGACCATTGTCCCAATTATTTTTGACTGGTTCCCAGCTGGTATGATTTTTGAACATATACAAGAAGATGATGTCTTACAATCCTCTACATATGCAAGTACGAATCGCCTAACCTCTCATTTTCCTTAGAATCTTCCATCTAATTCATTACATTCTTGGGAATCTAAAGAATTTGATCTGTTGAACTACCAATCTATCAGTATTCAGACATTTGATCCAATAAATAATATTTTCACTAAAAGTTGTACTATCACAACTAATGATGATCATATGCATTCACCTATCAATCTTGCCAAACTACCGATATTTGATGACTTGTTTTTTGAAGGTTCAGAGATTTGTCAGGATGGTGAGGCACTTCAACTTCGGTTGATGGTTATGTCAGGTCCTAAAAACCTTGAAAAAATCCATGGACAACTTCAAAATAGGGTTCTCGGGATTAGGGTTTGCCTGCTTGAATCTTCTGGTATCTTAGTTAAAGCTCAAAAAAACTCCTCTTTTAAAAGTTATCAGGTTGATCATCCTCGATATCATGATAGGGTTGTTGATTGGCTTGAAGGATCTTATCTAGTGGATTTCTCTGCTAGCAGGCAACATCTTTCCTCACTTACATTGGATTTAGGGTTAACCATGAATGGATGTATGTCATGGCTAGATGATTATAGATTTCAAGTTTGTGATTATGTTTGCTAGGATTAGATTGCAGTTTGGCTTGAATGGTCTTTTTTGGCACATTTTCTTTTAAGTAGACATGCCTTCTTGTTGTTATGCATGTTTCACAGGTGGCCATTTTGGTTTTTGTACAATTATTTTTACAGATTATAATCGTTGTCATCATTTTTTTGTAGGCTCAGAACTGCTGTGGTGGCTGCATTGGAATTTTTATTTCACATGACCCGACCTCCTCTCTCGTTAAATTTGGGTATAGGGTTTAGACTAGTTAGGTTTTAGGTTTTGCTTATTAATTTATTGATTAAGGTTTTATCCTTATTATTTTCTTTATGGTTTAAATTTGTTATGTTTTCTTTTCCTTACTATAGGTAGTTTAGTTTCCTTCATTTTGATTTTCCACTAGCTTTCACTCGGATTCTTGCACTACTCGTTGTTGCATAGCGTGCATAACATATTTGCATGGTTATTTTATCTACAATCATATGATATCTTCCACAAATTTACATAACACAAGATTGCATTTCATCATAAGACCTACCTATTGCATTACATCATGCATTTATATTCTCACATAGCACACATTGGTCAATGACCTAGTCATGCATTTTTCCCTATGTTGCATGAAATCTCATGAGACTTCACGAACCTAGAGCCTTACATCCTTTGATTTTATGACTAGTTTTCTCTCACTTGTTTTCATGTGATCAAACCTTAAAGTGATTTCTTTGACCTATTCGAACATGTTGAAACCTTAGAAGAGCTTCCCTAGTCACCTTGCCTTAACATTTAAAACCTAGCCCTAATGATTGTGTGTAGTTGTGATGTTTACTCCAATAGGTAGGTTCTCTTAGAACCAATAATCAAAGTTACATCCTGGATATCTCTCCTATGATTCTAATGTATTAACAAGGAAAACAGGAATAGATTTCTCATGAGGAACCGTAATCAATTTGAATTACGTGTACCCATAACCTGAACCTTGTGCTCAGCATGGTCTTCAATGTTACAATGACTTGTTTTCATTGCTCACTTGTTAGTTGGATATGAGATATGGAAGCATAGCATGAGGGCAAACCTAAATCAGAATATGTTTTAGTTTCTGTCAAACAAGGAACAACCTCTCTTTCTCGTAAAATAACTCGAGATCCCTCATCTTCCATAGTGCAATGAATGCCTAGTAATCAGTGCAAATGCACACATGAAATAAAATGAAATTAAATAAAGGATAATGTGTAACACCCTCTTCCCACATCCACCTAAGTAACTATGCTAACCGAGGTGAACATTGGACGAGAGGCCACTATGATCAAATTTGACCTCCTATGTGACCTTAAGGAAGTGGAATCAATGGAACATCCCACATAGTCATCCAACATCATCAATAGAACCATCAAGAGATAAGTCAGCCACTCAGACAGTCTATCCCTAGGCCCCATTTCATTTCTGAGCCTCTGAGGCCATAGTCGCTCTCATGCTATGGGCAAGGGAGTGACCAGAGACCTAACATTTCTCTCATAGGCCTGCATGTTAGCGACTATGGACCAAACTTCCCAGTTTTTTGTGAGTTATCTCAGGGTTTAAGCCACTTTTTTACGCCCAAATACTAGGCCACTGCCCATAATGGAATTAAAGCTTGAAATCAATAAAGGTATAGGGAAACAATGAAGCAAAAGAAATAAACTCAGTAAGACCTTAACCACGCCGCTACTAGGAATGACAGGAATTTCATCAAACATATGGTCAACATGTAACCTACAGGTGTAAACAAAATAATTAAGTGTAGGGATCTCATACTTATCTAAGAATCATTGTAAACCATTCTTCCCTCATGTCATTTTCTGCCTGTTTGTCTATTAGGCCATATATAGATTTTCCATTCATATTAAACTAAAACATGTTGAGATACATACATAGTTGTTGTCATAAAATGTGCATATAACTAGAATAATAGGAACACAAATACAATAAATATATAAGCCATCAAAATCCATATATACACCAGTACATTTACACATTAAAAATCAACCAAATAAATTTCCCATTAATCAATGCAATGAACCAACCGGAGATGGGACTACCATTTTCCACTTGACCATAGATTAACTGAGCCAAGTCTCTCCTCAGCCAATCATCCCCGTGCCTTATTCGAAGCATGAATGTGGGACTTATAGAACACATCAAAAACACCAATCAATATAGATCCCACCGAAGTTCTCTCCCTACACTGTGAGGAATTTGAGTTCCTGCTAGCCTCTCAGGCTTTACCGTGCATCCGCAATCCGTCCATGGATCAGTTGGCCCTACACTTTGACATACTCTCTGGGATTTACTGTGCATTCCATCCTAGAATAACTAGGCCTAACAGACAGAAGATATATCTCATGGCTTTATCGTATATCCCATCATTAACTAGCAAGGATTCCTAGGCCCACCAAGGCTCACAATTTGGATTTACCGCAACCCAAAGTCCAATTTGAATTTACCGTGTAGTGGAGCTTTATAACATAACTCATTACGATATTTACATCCATACACATGTGTACATATAGCAACATCACCATAAATATAGATACCAGAACATATGCCAAATTATATAACAAAAATATATCAAACATATACTAGTTATCATATCTAAGTGCATATCAAAACATCACATAGCATATAACAAACCATGATAAACAATATACCAAACCATCATTAAAAAATACCAAACCACCATAAGCTACAACAAGGAAGGATACATAACGCGCATCTGATCAACCATCTCGCATGTAGCTTCATTGAGCCCAAAGTGCTTCCATTGCACTTTAACTTGCTCAATTGCTCAGTTCCAGAGGATGAGCACATTTTTATGCAATATAAATTGAGGCACCAACTAGAATTCTCCATCTGGTTCCACCTGCAATATAGACCAGTCAATCACATGATCAACATTCTTAACATACTTCTTAAGAAAAGATACATAAAACATCGTGGAATTTCATTGTCTGAGGTAGTGCAAGTCAATAGGCTACTGGCCCAATCCTTTCAACGATACTAAAGAGTCCACAAAACCATGGTGCTAGATTGGCACATGAGCCAACCTGTAAGGAGCTCTTATTCGATTTGATGCACAAGTACACCTATTCCGCAACATGGAACTCCTTGAACAACATGTTCATGTCCGCATAACTCTTCTTCCTATCATGTGCTACCTTGAGATTCTTCTTAATCACGTGCATCTCCTGTTCCATGTCTACCAACATATCTCATCCAATCAATACCCTGCTAACCAGATCACTCCAACTAATGGGAGTGTTACAACTACGCCCTTACAATTCCTCAAAAGGACTCATCCTCAATGACTCATGATAATTGTTGTTGTATGTGAACTCTACCAAAGGGAGATACTCTTCCCATTTACATTGTTGATGCATCACATACATCCTCAACATGTCCTCCAATATCCTGTTGACCCTCTCTATCTGTCCATATTTCTGTGGATGATAAGTTGTGCTGAAGGAAAACTATGTGCCCAAACCCGCAAATAACTCCCAAAACTTGGAAGTGAACTTTTCATCCTTGTCTAACACAATATTCTTCGGAACACCATGTAGTTTAACCACATCTCTAATAAACACCTATGCCACATCACTAGCTGAGAACCTAAACTTCAAAGAAATGATGTGTGCAACCTTTGTTAACTTGTCCAGAATGACCATGATGGAATCATGCTTCTTCGTTGTCTTCGCTAGCCCTGTGATGAAGTCCATTGAAATGACTTCCCATTTCCATTAGGGAATCATGGTTGGCGATAGCAGTCCACCTGGATGTTTACACTTTGCCTTCACTCGCCAAAAATCAAAGCATCTAGCCACAAACTCTATTAAATCCCTCTTCAAATTATGCCAATAGTAATATCTCTTCACCGCTATAAGTGTCTTTTGATAACTCAGGTAACCTGAATATGGTTTCACATGAAACTCCCTCAAGATCTCCTTCTTGAGTTCACTATTATCTGTTACATATACCATATCTTGGATATATGTAGTATAATATAGAACTTTAAAAGATAAATGAACCATTGAAAGTAATCTTAAGGTTTCACTCGTTAATTAGGTGCTTCATACATATAAAATCAGATGCGGAGAAGCATTCTCAGAGAAGATTCCTACGTACTGCAAGGCTTGGATCTGATGGTATAGTTCACTTTGCACAAGTATATGTAGAAATTGATGAACCCCACCTGTTAGTCTTCAAACCAAATCTGCTCCTTCTTACATGAAGGTCCACTATAATCATGAGCAAGTTTTGGTTGAAGATGCATGCTTCTAGTTCCACTGTCACGAGCTAATTTCTCAAAAATATCAATTTAACTAACTATTGTGAACATGCTCTTGAATGGGAAGAAAATAGTGTTAAATGTTTAACATAAATACCAACTTAAAATTGATAATTTTGATGGCATTGACAAATCGAGTTCCCTCAATCGTTGATGGGATCCCATCATTTTGATCTTTCTCAATCAATATCATATGCACTCTCTCTAACTCAAAGTTTTGTTATTGCCTTGCATCTTTAAACCTTATTCTTAGAATTAATTGTTAGGTTTTGAATCTTCACAATTACCTACAAATCTCTTTATCCATGTGAAAGCTTCTTTTGTAGATTGATTTTAACCAACATGTGCATTAACACACAATTCCTTTCTTCTTTCCTAGCTTGCTTTTAACCAACATGTGCATTAACATGCGACTCCTTGATTTGGGATAATTGATAAAAAATATTTTTTACCTATTGACTATTATAAAACCAAGAGTGCAAAAACATAACAATATCAACAGTTTAAAATAATCAATATTGAATCACAACTTTCCAACAACATCATGACTAAACCAGTGCCTGTAGGAAAATGCAGAGTGAAAGACTAAAAAAAAACTCAAGCTTTTCAGTCGGGCTGAATTTTCCATTCCTCCCATAACATCCAAAGGAAGAAACAAAAAGAAATATACACCCCCAAACTCCCCAACCCAAAAAGAAGCCTACAACATAGAAGATTATCCCTTTTACTCACCCTCAAAATCTATGACATGGATAAGTATCATTAATATTACAATAACCAATTAACTACTAGGACTTCTCCATCTTTCCAATCACATGACGATTTCTAGATTGAGAATGCTAGTTATGATTTCTTTATGAGGAATGGCCACACCTCCATTACTATATACCTCATCAGAAACATGGACATCCTTCCATGATATAGTCATGTTTCCAACGTGAGCCAAATGACCAATAGTACAGTGCCAACCAATGCTACTTCAAGAAACATAAGTGTTTTTCTTTATGCACACTCCATGCATAATCGTGCACCATGATAGTCTCACTCCTCCCTCAATCACACTCCCTTGGCCAATGGCCACATCTGACCCAATCAAGCAACCCTCACCAATCTATGTTGTGTTGTCAAAAATCACATTTCCAATAATGTTAACCCTTGTTGCTAATTTATCTGAGGTGTTTCTTCGAAGAGAATCTAAGTAGAGACTTAGGCCAGAAATATAGTCTCTAGGTTGCCCAATATCTATCCAGAAACTAGGTAAAACCATAGCATAAAGTTGTTTCTCCTGTGCAATTTTTGGGAACACTTATTTTTCAATGGATGTGGGTCTCAGCTCATTTGGGCCCAAAACACTTGGGTTTAGAAAGTAGATTCCCACATTGATCTTGTTACCAACAAAAACTCTGGGGTTCATAAGGTAGATTCCCACATTAATATTATTACTAACAAAGACCCTAGGCTTCTCAAAAAATGTCTCTACCTTTCCAGTGCCTTTGTCAAGAATAACAACACAATATTTGAGGGTTCATCAATCTAATTCAAGAGATCAATTATTTACTGTTTACCTTACCAACCATAAAAAATTATTGAACAAAGAAAGAATTTACATAATGGAATTATGAAAATAAATTCCCTCACAATTTGGCTTTTGCAAAGACATGCATTGCAAAAAAAAAACCAAGGAAAATTATTGCAAGTGACAAGGGTATTTAGGAGTTAGGACAACAGTATTTACGTTGGTCACCATGATGGACGCTTCTCCTCCATATTTTGTATGGAATCAACCGTTTCCTTTAATTCGTATTCACTAATTTCATCATTGTTGAGAACAAAATGGCTACCCCAATCCATCTATTAATTTTTCCTTTGCAAGGGATAAAGGCCTAGCAATGCCCATGGGATATGTTTCCTACAAACAGATAATCTTAATCCAAAGTTTCATTTCAAACGCATTCAATAAGCTCAACGTAACTTCATCAATACTGATAAATTTGAGTGCTTCAATCCACTCACAAATTGAAATCCAATTTGTTTATCTTTCACACAAGAAACAAACAACCTCCTTCATCACTACTATTGTTACAACTTTATTAGCCTTACTTGATGCAAAATCATTGGCTTATTCACAAAGTGAACGAGAGGCTTAGGGATACTCAATGTCAAAGGGTGCAGCGTGATCCCAAAACCACCAACCAATATGAGGGCCTTCATGGTTTCTTATTACTTCTCATAGTTGTTCTGACCATTTCCTTCCTTTGCTAATCAACGAGAGTTGAATATGATGAGAATGGTCCCATATCTCCCATGTCGAAACCTGATTAGTTGGTGGTGGTGCATTGGAATGTATTGGGTGCTAGATTTCCAACATCATCATGACTAAATCAGTGCTTGTATGGAACCACATATTGCAAACCTAAGCAAAAACTTAGGATTTCTAGTCAGCCTTCCATTCCTCCCCTAAACTCCAAAGAGAGAAGCAAAAAACAATTTGCATCCCCAAACTCCCTAACCCAAAAACAAGCCTACAACATAGACTATTATCCCTTTTACTCACCCCCAAAATCTATCACATGGACAAGTATCATTAAACCTATTTCTTCAAATGTGGCTAATAGATATGAAGCCAAATCAGTTCACACTTGTGAGTATTCTTAGAGTCCTTTGTATTATAGAATTTGTCGATTTAGGAAAGAAGGTCCATGCTCACATAATCAAAGCTAAGCCTAAGGCATATGTATTCAATGAGAGTGCTTTGGTTGACACCTATGCTAATTATAGTTTTCTAAAAGAGGCATGTAATGTATTTGATAAGATGCCAAAAGTGTGTTTAGTTTGATGCAATGCCATGATCATAGGGTATGCCTGTAACCAACATCTTCATAAGGTAGTATAACTGCACCTTCTAATTCCAATCTAGACAAAACAAGATCTATTTTTTTTAATCTATTTCCAAACAAACCATTCATAGTCACTGCAGCAGCAACTACACTAGCTGCACTTGAACCAAGACCACTTCCTAAAGGTAGACCTTTATGAAGACCTAGTAACAAGCCCGCCGACCTAACTCCCAACAATTTCATTGTTGCTTTGGCTGCAATCCCAGTACAAATTTTCATGGATTGAAGCTAAATCAATTATCATCCCCATTGATGAAAGAAATCATGATTTTACCACGTTCCAAATCCTCATCCACCTCTATAGTGACATAATCCCCCAGTCCCTCAACAACACAACCAATAAAGTCAAATTTGGGTCCATGATTAACTATTGTTGTAGGAGCAAATGATTTAACCGATTGAAGAAGAGGGGTCAGTTCAAATTGGATCACCTATTTCAAACTCACTTGTTTTGCATTGTTGTGGACATTGAATACATGGGGTCGGTACCCACGTGATAATTTGGTTCTAAATCTACCCAATCCAAAACAAGAATTAATTAGGCACAAATCAGGTTCTGAATAAAAGAAATGGTTCTTTCTCTGTGCCAAAAGCCTTTCCATCTATGCCTTGATCACTAGCTCTGCCAAAATTTACACAAAGGGAAAAAATGTTCACTCAAAATTAAGTTTCTTTTGTACTTTTGGGATATCCATCATATTCAAGATGAACTGATAGTGTTGTGCAAATGGCACAAACTTTTATTCTCATGGCTTCCAAAATGTCCTGAACTCACTCATTTTCTAATTTTTGAATCCAAAAGTGGGTAACTATCTGCCAATTCCTCAAGTTGTTTTAGGTTCTTTTGTACCCTTGCAGAGAATACAGTTGGTTCAACTTCAATTGCAACTTTCCATATATTGATACAACCCCTGTAAAAACCCAATTCCTCCCCTGTCTCAAAACAGGTCTTCAAACCACCATATATTCCTTCTACTTTACCCAACTCTACTCCATCTTTGAACCCTTCATTGTACCCTTGTTGAATGTGTTGATCCTCAAGATTTACAGAGGATTCAAATATGTTTACGAAATCTCCTACTTGCCCAAATGAACCAAGCATGACCAAAATGTAAGCTTAAAAAATAGTTTGAACCTAGTGCTCTAGTGTGACGAACATTGCATGGTACCTGTAGAGTGCGTGGCAACATGAAAGTTGGAAAACTAGTGGCAAAATGACTCAGTGAGTTGGAACCACAAGATGATGACCCAACCACTACGCTTCGCGCAAGGCGATCGCCCTTTGTGGAAAACCAGAGTCTTCTTCATCCCAACAATCACCACTCTCAACAGAATCGGGCAGTCTTTACCCGTGGTTTTCCAGTACCCACCTTCGGTAGCCCGGTTCTTCCGCAATCCATTAGGTTATTCCTTTCTATTCGCCTCTATAAAGAAAAACTAGTAATGATCCCTGCCCTCGCTGCTAAGTCGAATCGCTCTTACTTGTAAAGATCAATATCTATAGTTTCATTCAAGTAAATGGGTTTTGACTCCGAATTTGACTTTGATTTCAAGTTAGAAAGATTCCTTTTGAAATAATAACAAACCAACTCTTCGTCCGTTGGAAGAAATCGAAAGTGTGAAAGTAAGTAGTTCAAGTCATCCATGAACGCCCAACCTTATGATATGCTGCGAACTAAATACAGAGTTGTGTTCACTGAAGGGTCAAGGTTTTTAGTTCATGTTTGACCCTACCACTTTCCTTGGTGTTGCCTCCTTTCCCAAAATGACTGCAAAGTCAAATGAGAAAAGACAGAAACCACTCTACATATTCACCATGCCTACCAAAGGATCGAAAAAGAAGAACATAATTGCGCCCACTGAATGGTTTTCCACGTGGTAAAAAGTTTGATGCTTTACCATGTGGTAAAAAATTGTTGGATGGAGGAAGATGAAATTAAGCCTTTGTTATTAGTTGAATCTGCCAAACCAAATCCATTATAAAAACACCTCTGGTATAAAAATTAATTATATGAAGTACGTTAACGATATGTTTAAACTTTAGTTATAATCATTTCCATTTCTTATCAGAAGTTAATTATATGAGGGACAATTAAGATATGTTTTAAAGTCCTTCTGAAGACACTCATAAATTAATGTTTTAAAGAAAAAAAGGAATTTGATTAGATAGAAAGTTTAGCATAAAACACTAAGAGTCAAAAATTGACTTTTTGGAGGTGGTGGACTTCTTTGCATACGCTATTAAGCTGCATTTTGAAATCATTAATAAAAGGAAATTTTTCATCCTAACGTCAAACAGGTTGCACTCAAAATGTGAATATTTTTTCATTACTAATTTGACTTCCAAACTAATTCACCTTTTTCCCCACCATTAATCACCTGGTTTCTGGACCACCTCGCGTTCCAAACAAATCAACTCTATAACTAAGTTCCAAAGAACAAAAATAAAATGATAATTAATAAAATTGAATAGTAAACATAACAACATTCATCATCCATGTAAAAACCCTAACCAGAATGACTGAATCATGTATTATATTAAAAATCCCTAACCGTGGCAGAGTGGAAATGGAACACCGTATGTCTTCTAAATTACCAATGAAGATAAAACTGCAACACAAAATATCTAACCCATCCCAAGATTCATTTATTATGTATTTCAAAATATTTAACACATCCCAAGCTTGATTTATTATCTATTTAAAAATCCATTAGAGATATAGTTCAGCTAGAATGGTTTATGGCAGGGCAAGAAAATAAAATAGCATCCCCTGCCAAAGGATTACATAGACTTTCATGCAGCTTTAATGAATCTCCATATCAGCACTAAACGATAACGATAAAACTTAAAATGATTAAATTTTTCATGCAGCTTTAATGAATCTCCATATCAGCACTAAACGATAACGATAAAACTTAAAATGATTAAATTCTAATTTGATGGAGAAAAAATATACATTTCTCTAGAGAAAAATTCCTCGTCATCTTCGTCATCCTCAAAATGACTCATCATCTTTGTGGTTGCTGACGCCGCCATGATCGTTAATTTATATCTTCTTTAAATCTTCAAAATGTCCATCATCATCATACATTTCTCTAGAGAAAAATTCCTCGTCATCCTCAAAATGACTCATCATCTTTGTGGTTGCTCATCTGACGCCGCCATGATCATTAATTTATATCTTCTTTAAATCTTTCAAAATGTCCACGCTGCCATGATCGTTAATTTATATCTTCTTTAAATCCATCATCATCATCATCATCATCATCATCATCATCATCATCATCATCATCATCATCATCATCATCATCATCATCATCATCATCATCATCATCATCATCATCATCATCATCATCATCATCATCATCATCATCATCATCATCATCATCATCATCATCATCAATCTTCTTTAAATCTTCAAAATGTCTCTAATCTAAATATTTTGAATTATTTTATTTAATATATCCATATCCTCTTAAAATACTTAAAACACATCAGTAATTTAAGTGCGAGTGCTAATATAATAGAATAAAATTTACTTTAAGATCAATTCCTTTAAAATGTTTGTGGTATATTTTTTGTTTTGATTTAAAATTCTTTTATTAAACAAAAAATTATTTTAGAAAAGAAAAAGAAAAAGAAATTCTTGATTGATAATTTAAAATAAAAGTTATATTTTTTTTCTAATTATCAATAATTTTTTTAAAATAATATCTATTTTTTTAAATACTTATAAATTATTTATTACATTCATAAAACAAAAAATTATTTTAGTTAATTAGATTTATTTTAGGCGGTTGGTAAAAAAGAATTAAACTAAACTTTGCACTGAATGGATGAATTTTAATTTGATAGCTGCAAACCTATGATACAAACTTATACGATCCTCATATAAAATATGGAATATATAGATAATTACCTTAACTATAAATCAACAATTTATTATTTATCAAACTATACTATTTATAACTTCTAACTCCTAAAACATATTTTACATTGATTTATTATTTATCAAACTATACTATTTATAACTTCTAACTCCTAAAACATATTTTACATAAATTCAAAACAATATAAAACTAATATAAAAACATTTAAAAAAAAATAGATTTATAACCAAATTTCATACCGTATATTAAAAAATCCCCAATCCATATTAAAAAATCCCCAATCAAATTGATAATAATAAAAATGAAAAATGAATATAAACATCTATATAATAACCATAACTAAAATAAATAGATCTTAACAAAGTTCTAAACAATATAAAAAAAATCTTAATCATATTAATAATAATGAATTTGAAGTATAAACCTAAGCAATCAAAATGATAATAATAAAATAATCCTTAATCATATCCACAATAATAAAATTGAAGTTTGAACCTAATCAACAAGTTTTAAACAATATAAAAAAATATCTTAATCATATTGATAATAATAAATTCGACGTATAAACCTAAGAAATAGAAAATGATAATAATAAAATAATCCTTAATCATATTAAGGATAATAAATTTTTAAAATTTTGTGGAAAAAACCTGTGAACTGTTTAAGAAACCAACGTTTCGGACTAACTTAGTGAGTCCAGCATCAAGGCAATGTGATTTTTCTTTTGAGAAGAAAGAGCGCGAAATCATGGAGCTATTAATAATTAAATGAGAAATTATTTGAAGTCTTCTTTTTTGTCAGCTTATTAAATGACTAACTAGTTGATAAATTTTATTATTATTATTTTTAATTAATTAATTAATTAATTTTTATTATTATTATTATTATTATTATTTTATTATTATTTTTTTTTCCTAATGTGTTTGCTCGTTTAAATTAGTGATTGATTATGTATATATGTTTTTAAATTTATTTATTGAAATTTATTTATTGATTTCTTAATAATTTTTAATTTATTTATTTATTTATTATTATTATTATTATTTATTAATTTAAGTTTGAACCTAAAGAACAGATTGATGATAATAAAATTGAAAAATAAACAGAATTATCTAAATAAAATTCATATATTGATATAGTTAATGCAAATTACATCGTCGCAGCTAAACTGTAAACATAATCATCTATGTAGAAACTCACATCACAGTTGAGTGGTGAATGACTCGTTGCTATATTAAAAATTCATATTAACCGTAGTAAAGGGTGAATCGTAATTAACAACAGGTTTATTTCGGAGAGTGAGGCAGTCATAGAGTTCTATAAACTAATAATATTACTGAAGATAAAATTGCAGCACACAATATCGAACCCATAAAAAGCTCAATTTATTGTTAAAATCACAATAGAGATCTGGCCTAGCTGAAATGGTTCATGGCCAGAGAAAATAAACAAACAGCGTTGCCCCACAGATGAATGCATATCCATTCATGAGGATTTCATGAATCCCGACACTTGCACGGGATGAGAATACTCAAAACCCTAATAAAATGAATAAAAGTTGAACTTCCAACCTCATAAACAATAAGCCATCCCAAAAAGCATATATATATATAATTTTAAAAACAAATTTTTTGAAAATTTGAGAATGTACTTGAATTTATGAAATATTTCAAAATATACAATAATCTTTCCTACAATATTTAAAACTATATTTATTAAAATTAGCTTTTCCAGAATCGACAGATTTATGGATGGGATATATTATGTGTTAGGCTTTAATAGATATGTATAATGATTAACGTTAATAATATTTAACAACCCTCGCTTTGAGTTTTAAAGCCCCGTTTTCACCCATCTGATAATATGTTACGTTGCTTTGAGGAGGCAAATTTATGATTTACGATTCTCGTGATGGTGATAATTCTTTATGTTATGTAGGTAGTTTTGTTATGTTTTGTAATTCTTACTGTAGGTAGTTTAGTTTCCTACATTTTCATTTTCCACTAGCTTTCACTCGGATTCTTGCACTACCCGCTGCTGCATAGCATGCATAACATCTTTGCATGGTTATTTTATTTGTAATCGGATGATATCTTCCACAATTTACATAACACTACATTTCATTGTATCATAAGACCTACCTCTTTCATTACATCATGGATTTGCCTTCTGTCATAGCACACACTAGCCATTCACCTAGTCGTACATTTCCATCTATGTTGCATGCAATCTCATGAGACTTCACAAATGTGGAGCGTTTCATCCTTTGATGCTATCACTAGTTTTCTCTCACTTGTTTTCATGTGACCAAACTTTAAAGTGATTGCTTTGACCTCTTCGAACATGTTGAAACCTTAGAAGAGCTTCCCTCGTCACCTTGCCCTAGCATTAAAAGCCTAACCCTAATGATTGTGTGTAGTTGTGATGGTTACTCGAATAGGTAGCTTCTCGTAGAACCAGTGATCAGAGTTACATCCTGGATATATCTCCTATGAGTCTAATGTATTGACAATGAAAATAAGAACAGATTGTTCATGAGGAACCATAATCAATTTGAATGATGTGTACCCATAACCTGAACCTTGTGCTCAATGTCGTCTTCATTGTTTCAATGACTTGTTTTCATTGTTCACTTGTTAACTAGAGATGAGATGTGGATCCTTAGCATGAGGAAAAACCTAAATCATAATATCTTTTAGTTTCTGTCAAACAAGGAACAACTTCTCTTGCTCGTAAAATAATTCGGGATCCCTGATCTGCATTGGCACAATGAATTCCCAGTAATAAGTGCAAATGCACACATGAAAAAAAATGAAATTAAATAAAGGATAAAGTGTAATGCCCTCCTCCCACATCCACCCAAGTAACTATGCGAACCGGGTGAACATTGGATGAGATGCTACTATGATCATGTTTGACCTCCTATGTGACATTAAGGAAGTGGAATTGACAAAACATCACACACAATCGACCAACATCATCAACAGAACACTCAAGAGATAAGTCAACCACTTGGACAGTCTGTCGGTAGGCCCCACTACTTTTTTGAACCTCTGAGGCCATATTTGCTCTCATGTTATGGGAAAGGCGGCAACTAGAGACCTAACATCACTCTCATAAGTTTGCATCCCAGCAACTGTGGACCAAACTTGCTAGTTCTGTTCAAGCAACCTCAAGATTTAAGCCACTTTTTGAGGCCCAAACAGAAGGCCACTGCCCAGAATGGAATGAAAGATTGAAATTAGTAAAAGTATGGGGAAACAATGAAGCAAAATAAATAAACTCAGCAAGACCTTAACCAGACCCCTAGTAGCCATGACAGGCATTTCATCAAACATATTATCAACATGTAAAATATTGGTGTAAGCAACATAATTAAGTGTATGGTTCTCATACTTATCTAAGAATTGCTATAAACCATTGTTCCCTCATGTCACTTGCTGCATATTCATCTATTAGGTCATATACACATTATCCATTCATATTCAAGTAAAAACATGTTGAGAGCCATGCATAGATGCTGTCATAAAATGTGCATATAACCAGCATAATAGGAACTTAAATACAACAAACAAATAAACCATCAAAATCCATATATACACCAATACATTTACACATGAAAATCCACATAATAAATTTCACATCAATCAATGCAGTGAACCACCTGGAGATGGGACTGCCACGTTCCACTTGACCATAGATTAGCTGAGCCAAGTCTCTCCTCATCCAATCACCCCCGTGCCTTATTCGAAGCATGAATGACAGACTTATCGAACACATCAAAAACACCAACCAATGTAGATCCCAGAGGAGTTCTTCACCTACACCGTGAGGAATCTGAGTGCCTCCTAGTCTCTCAAGCTTTACTGTGCTTTGGCAGTCCGATCCAATGATCACTAGGCCCTACAAAGAGACACACTCTCCATGCTTTACTGTTCATTCCATCCGAGAATAACTAGGCCTAACAGAGAGAAAATATACCCCTTGGCTTTACCATATATCATGCCATTCACTGGCAAGGATTCCTGGGCCCATCAAGGCTCATAATATGGATTTACTGCAACCCACAGTCTGGTTTAGGGATTACTAGGCCAATGGCTTCATTCATCCTTAGTCCGGTTCAAGGACCACTACACCATGTGTTTGTCAATTCGAAGGTCCACCCCACTTAGCTTCGAATCCAATCTAGTAATCCCACATAAACCGAATGAGAGAACCCATCTCACTAAACTATCAAAAAATGTAAAGGCTAGGCTGAAAATGCTATTGCACCTGGAAAAACCATGCCATGTTAGAAAATAAACGCATGAAACCCCATGCATTCAAAATCCAACAAGGGAAATACACATGTAAGTTTATACCTGAAATGAATCCAGATGTAGTTGCTTAATCCTACCTTTCCCTACTTGATCTTTGCTTCCTCCTGCCTTCTTTTCCTTTCTTGCTCCAATGCCAAAGTGCTCCAACAAAACTCTAAGTGTTGAAGGATATGATAGAGAGAGAGAGAGAATAATGAGAAAGCTCCAAAGTTAAACCAACAAAAGGTTACGAACTGATCCTCAGAGGCCTTTTTATGAATGAGGCATCTATTTTCTTCATTTTCCATTATTTTCCTTCATTATCCTCCTCACATGCAACCTATGACCTTTCACCTCCTTTTTCTCCTAATTTACTTTATTTTCATAAATAATTGTGCCAAAAATGCCATTTTTCCTCTCCAAATCCTTAGTCATTTCCTTTCCCAATTTCCTTAGCCATAAACAACCAAATGAACACCCCCTAGGATGTCTTGCCCAACACTCATCTTGGAATAAGTGTCCCATCAACAGTGGTTATTTTTTTTAACTTTTATTACATGAAATTTTCACTAGGGCTATTACAGCATCCTCCCCCTTGGGGGACACCATCCACAGTGTTCAATCATTCATATTCATCAACAACCTATTGAAAGAAGACATACTTCTCATGTAGCTTTATAACACATATCGATGCAGAATTTACAATGAAAGATCTTCTCAAGAGAAAAACGTCATGAAAAAATGACAACATACCCATAGTGGATATTTATAATACAACTCATTACGGCATTTACAATGATCATCCTTCCGATTGCCAACTGATATAACATCATAACATTATGATAACATAACCACATGATAGCATAATAACATGACACCCATACTGCATAGTGGAGATTTATAACACAACCCATTACAATATTTACATCCATACACATGGGTGCATATAGCAACATCACCCTAAATATAGATACCAAAACATATGCCAAATCATATACCAAAGAATATATTAAACATATACTATTCATCATATCTAAGCACATATCAAAACATCATATAACATATATCAAACCATGATAAAGAATATACCAAACCACCATAAGAAATTACAAAACCGCCATAAGCAAATACCAAACCACCATGTCAAGCTTCTTTGCCTCAATCAGAAAACAAGGAAGGATACATGACTTGGCATCTGATCCACCATCTCCCATGTAGCTTCATCGGGCCCAAAGGGATTCCATTGCACTTTAACTTGCTCGATTTCTCAGTTCTGGAGTATGAGCACATTTTTCTACAATATACACTAGGGCACTCAGTAGAATTCTCTATCTAGTTCTACCTACAATATAGACCAGTCAATCACATGATCAACATCCTTAACAATCATATTAGTAAAAGATACATGGAAAAGATCATGGACATTCACTGGCAATGGTAGTGCAGGTCGATAGGCTACTAGCCCAATCCTCTCAATCATATTGAAGTGTCCACAAAGTCGTGGTGCTAGCTTGGCACATGAGCCAATCCACAAGGATATCTTCTTTGGTTTCATGCACAAGTACACCTATTCCCCACCATGGAACTCCTTAAACAACCTTTTCATGTCTGCATAATTCTTTCCTATCATGTCCAACCTTGAGATTCTTCTCAATCACCTGCATCTTCGGTTCCATGTCTACCAACATATCTCGTCCAATCAATACCCTGCTAACCAGATTACTCCAACTGATGGGAGTGTTACAACTCTGCCCTCACAATTCCTCAAAAGGACTCATCCTCAATGACTCCTGATATTTTTTGTTGTATCTGAACTCTACCAAAGTGAGATACTCTTCCAATTTCCACTTCTGATGCATCACATACATCCTCAACATGTTCTCCAATATCCTGTTGACCATCTCTGTCTGTCCATCTATCTGCGGATGATAAGCTTTGAAGAAGGCCAACTCTATGTCAAAACCTACAAAGAACTCCCAAAACTTGGAAGTGAACTTTGTATCCATGTCTAACACAATATTATTTGGAACACCATGTAGTCTAACCACATATTTGATAAACACCTGTGCCACATCACTAGCTGAGAACATAGACTTCACGGAAATGAAGTGTGCAACCTTTGTTAATTTATCCACAATGACCATGGTTGAATCATGTTGTTTCATTGTCTTCAATGACCCTTTGATGAATTTGTTGGGTCCCTATAATACTAGTGATTACCCCATTACTATTGTAGTTATACCCCTTATTTATATTGTTGTGCCCCCATTGCCCCCATATTGTTATTAATGTGCCCATAGAATCCCTCTATTGTTATTTTTGTGGCTTTATATTATTATTGTTAGGTCGGCTGGATTATATTGTGACTACTTAGACTCCTATATATAGAAAGGAGGTTTTGTCATTTGTATCATCCAAGAATTGTTCATTCATGTAATGTAAAGGAGGTTTCCCCCTCGAAGAGGTTGAATTCTAAGGCGTTGATCTATCTTTTCTATCTTTTCTTGAGCTGGTTTCATAACATTTGGTATCATAGCTTTGGATTCTAGGGTTTCGCTGCTCCAAACAGGTCATCGTGGCATTTTCGTTATAACTATTTTTTTGTGACGTTTCAGAAGTCACAAAAAAACCCATTTGAGAAGAAATCGCGCTGAACCTGGGGTCCGAATTTCAAAGCTTTTCGCGCGACATTTTCGGAGATATGATCTAAGGAAGTTGGTCTTTTTGCAAACTCCTGAATTACACTCAAAACAGGTGACCTGGGGAAAATCGTCATAACTTTCTTTCTGAGCATCGGATTGAAATTTCGTAAGAAGGTGCAGAAAGAGGACGGACTATAGTTTTCTTTTATATATTTTTAAGAGTCAGAGGTTGAAACAGTGACACGTGGAACTTCATACAAGTTCGCTCTACTGAACTAGTCTATAATCAGGTCACTGCGGGAGATTGTGCATAACTCTTCCTTGGAGAATCCAATTTGGATCAGACTAGTGGCATTGGAAAGAGGACATAGAAGGCTACTACAAGTCACAATTTCAGAACTGGATGATTCGAAATTACAGAGATACATCAGATTCAATATCAGGCTTCTACAAAGTAGAAAAAAGTGTGTAATTTTTTTTTTAATTTTTGCATAAGCTTGGTTTGAAGGAATTCAAAGGGCATAGTAAAGCATTATTATCGGTAACTGATGCCCCAAGGAAAGAAAATTCAAACACCTAGTAAGGAACCTGAAAGCTCTAGCATGACTCATGAAGAAGAGGAAGCAATGCTACATGATATATCAAAATTACAAGAACAAGTGCAACAAATGTCACGCTCACAAAAGCTAACAGATGCTAAGATAAATGGCGTGGAATCTAAGATAAAGGGCATGGAAGCTAAGATGGATGATCTGAGGACAGATTTGAAGACAGAAATGGCAGATTTGAAGACAGATTGGACAAATTTTCTACAAGAAATACTTACTAATGGTGAAAAGGTTGTAAAGGAAACTCATGATGTGAACAAAAGAAATGTTAATCATGATTCCATAGACTCTAATGTTGGATCGAAGACCCACCATATTCCAAAAATCAATATGAGGAAGTTTGATGGCAAGGATCCCGCCACATGGATATTACAGATGGAGCAGTTCTTCGATCTCAATAATGTGCAAAACACACAAAAGGTACGTATGGCAACTTTATATTTGGAACCAAATCAGTTTGTATGGTATCAATGGCTTTGCTCTCGTAAACAATTTATCACTTGGGAAATTTTTACGGAAGAATTGATAGCACATTATGAGGATACAAAAAGCAACACTTTTTTTAGCCAATGGATAAGTCTCAAACAAAAGGGTTCAATAATGGAGCACATTGAGGAGTTCCAAAAATTGAACATAAGGGTAAAAGATATTCGAGAGCAGCATAGGATTGATGTGTTCATAGGGTCTTTAAAAGATAATATCCAACATGATGTTCGACTTTGGGAACCTGATTCATTAGAGAAGGCATTCAGGTTAGCAAGAAAAATGGAAAGCAAAATTATGGCAACCAGGAAGCATACCACTCACAACTATAAAGACGGAAGTGTTGTTGCCCCTAGTCTTCCACAACCTATAAGGTTGACACCACAACAATTGGAAGAAAAAAGAGCAAAAGGGCTTTGTTATAGTTGTGATAGCAAATACACTAAAGGTCATAAGTGTGCTGAGAAGAAATTATTCTACATAGATTGTGAAGAGGAAGAAGAAAAGGAGCAAGAAAGGTCAAAAGAAGAGGATATGCTCCAAGAACAAAGCCTAGATGAAGAACAAATAAATCCGACCATATCTTGTAATGCATTGGCAGGAATTACCACTCCTCAAACCATCAAGATAGAAGGACAAATCAAGAAGAAAAAGGTAATAGTGTTGATTGATTCAGGAAGCACCCACAATTTTATTCATTGTAGGGTAGCAAAAGAATTGAATTGCTTCCTATATCCAGCACCAGAGTGTCAAGTGATGATTGCAAATGGAGGAACAATAAATTGCTCTGGAAAGTGCCATAATATCAAGCTATCCATTGGAGAATATGTATTGACTAGCCCAATGCTTTCCATTCCAATGGAGGTGTTGATGTTGTACTAGGAGTCCAATGGCTACAATCCTTGGGTACAATAGCTTTTAATTTTCAAGAACTTTTCATCAAATTTTCTATGGAAGGAAAGGAAGTTGAATTAAGGGGTATTGCAGGGAAACCAGGAAAGATAATCAGCTCTAATGGTATGACAAAGCTTCTAAAAAAGGAGCAAAGGGGTGTAATTGCACAATTATGTTCGCTAGATGTTTCCACATTAGAATCATCTATTTCTCCAGATCTCCAAAAAGTCCTGGACAATCATTCCAAGGTATTTGAGACTCCCAAAGGTCTCCCACCTATGCATGATCATGATCATGCTATTCATCTGATTCCAGGAAGTGTTCCTCCAAACATCAGGCCGTACAGATATCCCTATGTCCAAAAAAGTGAAATTGAACGTATGGTTGCAGAAATGCTAGAGGCTGGTATAATTCAACCGAGTCAAAGTTCTTTCTCTGCTCCAGTAGTATTGGTGCACAAGAAGGATGGATCATGGCGCATGTGTCCGGATTATAGGGAGCTCAACAAGCTCACTATTAAAGATAAGTTCCCCATTCCTGTCATTGATGAATTACTGGATGAATTGCATGGATCAATTTACTTCACCAAGTTGGATCTTCGTTCAGGATATCATCAAATCAGAATGAAGATTGAAGACATTCCGAAAATGGCATTTAGAACTCATGAGGGTCATTATGAATTTTTGGTCATGCCTTTTGGCCTTACCAATGCACCTTCAACATTTCAAGGTTTGATGAATTCAATTTTCAAACCATTCCTTAGAAAATTTGTGTTAGTATTTTTTGATGATATACTAATCTACAGAAAGTCTTGGAAGGATCATGTTGAACATGTTGACAGGGTGCTACAACTATTGGAGGAGAAACAATTATATGCCAAAAGATCCAAATGTTTCTTTGGAGTCCAGGAGGTGGAATATTTGGGTCATATTGTATCTCATGAAGGAGTTAAGGTAGACCCTAGCAAAATTAAAGCCATTAAGGAATGGAAAATCCCCACATCCATAAAGCATTTGCGAGGATTTCTTGGGTTGACAGGGTATTATCGCAAGTTTGTTAAGAATTATGGGAGAATAGCAGCACCTCTAACAACATTATTGAAGAAAGATGCATTTTCATGGACTCCGGAAGCAACAAAGGCCTTTGAACATCTTAAAGAGGCAATGTGCCAAGCACCGGTCTTAGCTACACCGGACTTCACAAAAACCTTTATTGTGGAATGTGATGCTTCAGGAAATGGAATTGGTGTTGTTCTAATGCAAGATGAAAGACCCATTGCTTTTGAAAGTCGTCCAATCAAGGGAAAGTTTTTAAGCAAAGCTATTTATGAGAAGGAAATGTTGGCAATACTCCATGCACTTAAGAAATGGCGACCCTACCTAATGGGAAGACACTTCAAGGTAAAAACGGATCATGATAGCCTTAAATAATTTTTAGAACAAAGATTATCCTCTGAAGAGCAACAAAAGTGGGTCACAAAGATGTTGGGTTATGACTTTGAAATCATCTACAAAAAAGGGAAGCAAAATGTGGTGGCAGATGCACTCTCAAGAAGGATGAGGATGTGGAAGCATTTTTGTGCGCTATTTCTATCATCCAACCAGATTGGATAAATGAAGCAAGGGAGGAATGGAAGAATGACGAAGAAGTGTGGGCACTTATTCGAAAGCTACAACAAGATTCCAGTACATCTGATACATTTAGCTGGAAAAATGATTCGTTATGGTACAAAGATCGCTTATACCTCTGTAAGAATTCCCAGCTAAAACAAAAGATTCTTATGGAATTGCACACTTCTCCCTTAGGAGGGCACTCAGGATTTTTAAAAACTTACCACAGGGTTAAGAAGGAATTTTTTTGGGATGGCCTTAAATCAGATATTCAAAAGTTTGTGGCAGAATGTTTGGTTTGCCAACAAAATAAAGTTGAAACAATTAAGACACCAGGTCTATTACAACCTTTATCCATTCCAAGCCAACGTTGGGAGGAGGTTTAATGGATTTTATCACAGGTTTACCCAAGTCTGAGGGAAAGAGTGTCATCATGGTGGTAGTTGACAGACTTACCAAGTATGCACACTTTTGTGCATTATCACATCCAATTAAAGCCAGTACAGTTTCTACTGCATTTATGGAAACAATTCAAAAGCTACATGGAAACCCAAAGATTATTGTAAGTGACAGAGATCCCATTTTCACTGGAAATTTTTGGACAGAATTATTTTCTTGTCTTGGTACTCAGTTAGCTCATAGCTCATCTTATCATCCTCAATCTGATGGGCAAACTGAGATAGTAAACAAATGTTTGGAAGGATATCTTCGTTGCTTTGTATCTGATAAATAGACACAATGGGTCAAATGGTTGCCTCTGGCTGAATGGTGGTATAACACTTCCTTTCATACAACAACAAAAATGACCCCATTTATGGCACTTTATGGGTATCAACCACCATCCATCACATCATATTTAAGAGAAAATTCTAAGGTTCAGGCAGTGGAACATCACATCGAACATCAACAACAAGTCCTCCAACTCTTAAAGGATAACCTCGTGTTGGCACAGAATAGAATGAAACAACAAGCAGATCTGACAACATCGCAGTGAAAGAAGTTTTGATGTAGGTGATTGGGTATTCCTACGACTACAACCATATAAGCAAATGTCCCTCAAGCAAGCTAAGAAGGATAATAAATTATCACCAAAGTATTATGGTCCGTACAAGGTGTTTCAAAATATTGGTACTATGGCATACAAATTGGAGCTTCCTGCAGCTTCTCGATTGCACCCAGTTTTCCATGTTTCATGCTTAAAGAAGGTTATAGGTGAAAAGCTCCCAGTTCAAACAATATTGCCAGAACTTGATAAGGAAGGAAAAATTATATTGGAACCGGAAGCAGTTATAGAAACAAGAACTCGACAGCTACGAAATCGATCAATTTTAGAGTACCTTATCAAGTGGAAGAACTTATCCGCTGAAGATTCCACATGGGAGGATGAGAATTTTATGCAGAAGTATCCAGAACTACTCAAGCGTTGAGGACAACACTTTTTTGAAGGAGAGGGGCATGTTGGGTCCCTATAATACTAGTGATTACCCCATTACTATTGTAGTTATACCCCTTATTTATATTGTTGTGCCCCCATTGCCCCCATATTGTTATTAATGTGCCCATAGAATCCCTCTATTGTTATTTTTGTGGCTTTATATTATTATTGTTAGGTCGGCTGGATTATATTGTGACTCCTTAGACTCCTATATATAGAAAGGAGGTTTTGTCATTTGTATCATCCAAGAATAGTTCATTTATGTAATGTAAAGGAGGTTGCCCCCTCGAAGACGCTGAATTCTAAGCCATTGATCTATCTTTTCTATCTTTTCTTGAGCTGGTTTCATAACAGAATTCCATGGAAATAAATTCCCATTTCCATTAGGGAATCATGGTCGATTATAGAATTACACTTGGATGTTTACACTCTGCCTTCACTCGTTGAAAATCAAAGCATCTAGCCGCAAACTTTGTTAGATTGCTCTTCAAATTCCACCAACAGTAATACCTCTTGACTGTTATAAGTGTCTTCCGATAACCCAGGTAACCTAAATATGGTTTCCCAAGAAACTCCCTCAAGATCACCTTCTTGAGTTCACTTCTACCTAGTACATATATCCTATCTCAGAACCTAGCCAATCCATTTGTTGTAAGATGATAGTCTATGTCCTATGCACTTGTACCTATAGCTGTGGCTATACGGGTACTTCCACCTATACTGGTACCACTACATGTACCTATACCTGTATTTGTACTATCACCTTACTCCAACCTGTGCACAATGTCAATATACCTGACATCTTGTTGTCCTACCTGCAAGATGCTATCATGTGAGTCTATCCCATAGGAGCTCACAACTACCAAGTGATGTGCCTATAAAAGTCTACTAAGAGGATCTGCCATCATGTTCTCTTTACCTTTGATGTACCTAACCTCTAAATCAAACTCGTTGATTGTGGCCAACCATCTAGCCCACTTGGTGTTTAGATTCAATTCATTAAGAAAATACCTTAACCCAATGTGATCACTCATAAGCACAAACTGTCTACCAAGAAGATAGTGATTCCTTATCTTTGATGCATGTATAATTGCTACTAACTCAAGATCATAGCTTAGGTATTTTTTTTTGTGCTCACTTAGTTTTCAAGATTCATAACATACTACATGTCCATATTGCATAAGGACTCCACCAAGCCCTCTCTTGCAAGCATCTATGCATACCACAAACTCTTTGTTCGTATCTACAATATGTATCATTGGTGCATGCATCAACAACTGCTTAAGATGCTCAAACAAATGGGATAAGAAATATCTTAGAAGTTCCTCATGAACCTCCTATAATATCCTGCAAGGCCCATGAAATATCCCACCTCATCCACATTCTTAGGAGCTACTCACTCCATGATGGCCCTTATCTTCTCTAGATCTACTATAATCCCATCCTTAGAGACCACAAATCCAAAGTAGTGTATCTCAGTCTCAAAGAATTTGTGGTTGCTGAGCTTAGCATACAACTAATGCTCTCTCAGCAACCTCAATACTGCTGTTAAGTGCTTTGTGTGCTCTTCCTCATTTTTATAATATACCAGTATATCATCAATGAACACAATAACAAACTTATCCAAATATGGATGCAACACACTATTCATTAAACACGTGAATGTAATCGGAGCATTAGTTAAGCCAAATGGAACAAAAACAAACTCATAATGCCCATATCTAGTCTTGAATGTAGCCTTGTAAATGTCCTCTTCTTTGATGCATACCTAATGGTACTCAGATCTCAAGTCAATCTTTGAGAAAATTGTTGCTCCCTCCATCTGATCAAACAAGTCATCAATCATGGACAAAGGATATCTGTTCTTGATAGTCACTTATTCATTTGTCTGTAATCAATGTATAATCTAAGGGTGCCATCTTTCTTCCTCACAAACAAGACCAGTGTGGCCCAAGGTGACACACTTGGACTAATGTATCCCTTGTCCAACATTCCTTCAACTACAATTTTAACTCAACCAACTCAGGTGTGCTCATCCTCTAAGGTGCTTTCGATGTTGGAGCTACCTCTAGCACTAACTCAATTTAAAATTCTACCTCTGTGTGAGGTGGAAACTCTGTAATGTCCTCATGCAATACATCCTGAAACTACTACAACATTGGATATTTGTTCAACACATCTGCATCCTCAGCCTCCTTTCCCTTACCACTAGAAATGTGTATTGAAAATAGCTTGCACCCTTTCTTGTGGCTATGCTTTTCTTGCATGGCTGTCACCATCCTAATTGATGTGGATTTCTTCCTACCTTGCAAGACTCTTCGTTCTCCATTGTCATCAACACACTCAATAGCTTTGTCATAGCAGTGAACCTTGGTTCTATGTAGATACAACTAATCCATGCCCAATAACATATTGTATGATCCCAATGGTAACAAATTCAAATGTGTTGCTATAGGCATACCATTTAAATAAAATGTGCAAGATCTTTCCAATGATGCACTTGCTTCTTTGTAACTGTAGCCAACTGCACTAACCAAGACTCTGCTTGCAACTCCTTATTCAAACCACACTTATCCACCAAGTTAGGACTAAAATAGCTATAATTATGTCGAGGGTTAATCAAAATAGAAATAAATTGATCACATAGCTTACCATCCATCTCAATGATATATGCCTTGTATTTTGCTTTCTTGTTGTCCACTACTGCATAGATACATGGAATACCCTGGCCAACATCCCCAACAGTATGTGCACCTCATGTCCACTATATATCTTAGGCCTTCCACCCAAATGTTGCAGACAATCTCTCCTAAGGTGTTCCTCACCAGATGTCCATCGCTCCAACTAACTAGTGCCCTCACATATATGTTGTTGTTACTATTGTTGTGACCCATGTCCTTGTTTAGCTACATTAAATCTCTTTTACGGAGCCACATTTTCTTTCCCATCTACATGTTGAGGCCTTGTCCTCTTAGGCTTCCATTTACCTCTACCTTTGTCTTTTCCCTTCCATCCATGCTTAGATTCATTTTTACGCTTTCATTTCTCATGTAAATGCTTTAGTTTCCCAATAAATTCCTAAAGTGACTAAGGCTCATGATACTCAATCTGATCTCTAAATTGAAAACCACTGAAAAATATTTAAATTTTATCCTTCTCATCAGTAAGATACGACACATACCTCAATTGCTCCAGAAACTTGGTCATGTACTCTTCATCTGTCATTGATCCCATCCTTAACTCATAGAATTATTTAGCCTTACTGTTGTAGTACCTTTCAGACAAGTACTTTTTCCCAAAAAGCCTCTTGAATTCCCACCAGCTCAAGTCATCTATCATGATGTCTCTAACCCGCTTAACATCTTCCCAATAGATGTCTGATTTACCTTTCAAGCTGAAGATATTTATTCTAGACTTCATGTTATCTGTGTACTCATGAACCTCAAAGAATTTTTTCATCCCAAGTATCCAAGCCTCTGCATCTTCTCGCTTCTTCACATCTCCATCAAGAGTAGGTGGCTTTGGTTTGTTGAATTCATCTGGTAAGTATCCCCTATTATTCTCCTGTAAGGATGATATCGATGATGATCATGATGTCTATCAAAACTAGAACTATAATAATACATGTTGTAGTGTTTTCTTCTCAAAGATGTACGAAAACAACCCAGTTAAGATTGTGGATGAAAAACAATCTCAACAATATAAACGGCTACTAAACATTGTAGATCTACAGCAACTGATAGAAACGAAACCTGCCAAAGTCCAGACCTATGCCACACTCATAGTTAAATAAGAAAAAGAAAGAGTAATAACTCCAATCATCAAATGGAAACCAAATATACAAATAATACTTTTATTATAAAACCTGTGAAGGGAACAAATAAATGTTACCGGTCCCTCTCTATGGGATGGATTCTTGGTTGTCCTCAAATGTCTTCAGCTTGTGTAGACTATCTCTCCTCTATAATGTTTAAACCCAACAAAAATATGGTGTGTGACAAAGAAAATAATCAGAGTTACAACAATGAGTGAAACAATGAAAATAATCAAAAGTGAATCATGAATGGAAAACCCTTCTATTTATAACAAAATATTGAGTTATCCTCGAATAATGAGCAATAATAAAATATTGGTGATCTCATTCTTGGAATAACCACTTGGAATATTTTATTATATTTGGTTAGGACGAAAAAAGTGTTTAAACTTTTATTTAGAAATAATAAATAAATAAATGATTTATTTATCATCTCAAGGAATTAGTTAAGGAATAATAAAAAAAACAAAGATTTATTTAATTATTCCTAAGGGATTTAGTCGAATTTGACAAAGAATAATAATTAATTAGTGATTAATTAATTATTCTTTGAGAAAAATAAGATAATTAATGATTTATCTATTTATTTTTCATAATTGGGTCAAATATGACAAGAAATAATAATTGAAAAATTGTCTAATTAATTATTCCTACAAGAAAATCAAATAAATAGTGATTTATTTAATTATTCTTCATGGGTTTAACTATAAATTACTTAACAAAGGTGGTTTATTAAGTGATTTGTCACAGTGAAAGCAATTTTACTATGGTAAAATTGAATTTACTTAGTGTATTTCAATCCATCTGGTAAATTAGGCTAGATGATCAATGTTTTGGTGATAAAAGATTTCCCCCCAATGTACGAGTGTTAGGAGTAAAACGTATGACTGAAGTACGTTGTAAAGACACAATCACTAGACAACGCAGGGGAGTTAGAGAGAGAGAGAGAGACCAATAAAGCTGAATTGAAAGAGGATAGGACAGAGGGGGCAAGACTAATGCAAGTCTCCTTTTATGTTGTGGTATCGGACATCAATGATATGGGGAAAGCATACCCATACCCACCGAGATAACTTAGTACAAAAATAATGGTTCAACTATAAATATAAAATTGAACAATGAAGTACATGTTTAATGGTACATGACGTGTTGGCATAACAGTTCCATAAAATAATACAATGTGTCCCAGATATATAATGCACCTGGGAAAAATATGAGTCAGGGTTTAATATAATAATATATGATTACATGAGATACAAAGCTCCTTCCCTGAAAAAATGGGTGGGAGGGAGGGTAGAACAACTATAGAAGCCCTACTAAATAAGGAAGGGCTCTGCAAAACTGAATAGATCATTTGAAGGAAACGTGTATATTATGAACACTTCGATCAGTAGGAATCAAACCCATCAAATCTGCAGAACTACATCTGAGGTTGTATTATCATAGGAATTCATCCGGGCATGTGGAGGGTTACTTGAAGGCCTACCCCCTCATGAGGTCTGAAACATATCACACACACCCATCAATCACTGGTACAATCTGCTGCATCACTGGACCATCAAGTGTATGAATCACGAACATGAAATTACCAAGTCAAAGGGAAATGAGACCCTTTGCTTGATCTGAGGCACCGAAAAAAATGGAAGTTGGAACCAAGATACACTACCCTCTATGTTTTTCTTCTGGAATAGATGAGCTGATGTCGACATAATAGGGCCCATGATAGGGGAGGCAATGAGGATCCTTAACTAAGGAATGAGGGAAAATAGTAATGTGATTAATTGGCTAACACTAGTGATAAAGGGGAAATTGGGACTGAGGGACAAACAGATGACTTCCCTTGTCAGAGCAACTTTTAGGTAGGTGGCCTTACTCATCACTTTAATTTTTGTGGTTATTTCCTAATTTTTGACACCTGACAGTTCCCTGAGAGACGTCTATTCTTGCTCACAGTCACATCGCACCTTTTGGGCCTAGAAGTGTGATCCGACTCACAGGAAACAACTGGAAACCTATGAGCTCGCACATTTTGGGCTGAAAAATATGATTTGAGGCTGGAGATAAGGTTGCTTTGTTGGCCTGTTGGGGGTTGTAGGCTAATCAATGTAGAGAATTGTTTTCTTCTTTGAACTGACAAGATATGTGGTGTTTTACAGGCATGGCAGAGCTAAAAATCAATTGGCATGAACAAGACTTGGATACTCTTTGATCCGAGATCCATGGGGATCTATTGGTTCAAGGGGCATTGGCTCGCTATGGGGTTCTAATGTTGGTAGAGAAACCACTGATGAGGGCATGTGAGCCCTTGCTATCGAGAATTGTGAGCTATTGGGATCTAGGCAGGAGGTATTTCTCATGCAAGGACACGATATTGAGCTCACATTACAAGATATTTACTTCTTGACCAGATTTCCTCCCCTAAAAGTGGTGGGGGATATTCATATGATGTTACCTTGTGAGAGGAACATTACTGAGTTTTTGGAATGCCATTATCGACAGCGTGTTCATGTCAAGGGCACGACTATCCCACTTATTGATCTAGAGAGGATAGAGACACAGGTTGTTGTCGCAACGGTGTTATGGGTCCTGGGAAGCCAGGAATTCCACCACATCACTAGTGGGAAGATGATGTTGGTTGAGAGTGTTTTGGTTGGGACCTACTATGGGTGGCCCAAATGATGATATCATCAGTGAAACGATAGCTAAAGTATTTGCATGAGGCAAGTTAACCGTGACTGTGCTTTTGGTATAGTATTGTGTGCATTCTTCTTTGAGAAGATATCCACTATCCATCCTCATGTACAGATTCGAGATGGGGGCCTACAGTAGCCCAGGACGCGCCACTCGGGGCAGCTACTGGCCCTTCCTACATCAATCCATGGAGCATAGACTGAAATCTCACCTGAAGCAGTATGGGGTATGTTGGAACCAAGTTTCCGCACCCAAAGATCAGTGTGATGTCGTTTTATGCCCTAAATCTTCCTTCATGCAGATTGATAATCCTTGAGGGCTTATCGATACAACGTCCTTGAATCAGCCTCGAGACCTCCGCAAAGGTCTACGACTAGCCTTTGTGGACCATGAACAGGCTAATCAGCCAGTTACACCCATCCAACACTATTCTTAACCCAAAAAAATTCAATCTTGCTTAAGTGTTGGATAACTTTAACATACAACAAGATAATCTTCGCGTAAATAGTTAACATCAATTTTGTTCATATAACAATATAAATCGTGTAAATCCACGCATCAATACATCATTATTTCATAAACCCATCATAACATAAAGCACATTCATATAAAATAGAAGTAAAGAGATAAACACAGGTATTTCTATAACAATCTTCTTTATTAATATTCAATTCAGCTTATGGACTCAAGACTTCCCTATGCACTCAGCTGCTGGGGTCTGCGCACTCAACTACAGACTCTGCTCTAGGCCTCTGCACACTCAGCTGTAGACTCTACTATAGGCCTCTACGCAAACAACTGAAGAGCCTTCCTTCTACACTAACTTCTATGAACTTCCTTCTACTAACCTCTTACATTCATCTTCATCTTCTATTACTGCCTTAGACTCTCTAAGACACACTTATTTATACAATCCCATGGTTCGCGGACCATGGGTAGATCCTCAAAAATCTGACTCAACTTACATAAATAAGGGTAAAACCCTTTATGAATCTTTAACTATCTACGCACTCTGTGATCACAATTTGTTGAGAATTTATATTTTATACGTAAAAAAATTGGGCTTTTTGCCCAATAACTAACCCAGGAGACCCTATACCAATAGACACCCAACAAAAAGATCATGACTCACCCTTGAGTCACTTGGTTGGCACATATATCTTACTCTGAAGATCCACGAGCTTCGCTTGTGCAACATCTACCTCAATCGTGATCTTTGTGGTTTCCTGCTTGATCTGTTCCACCAACTTCTCTATGGTTGGTCCTGCACTGTCCTACTTGATTTTTTGCTGCATACTCTACAAGTTTGCCAATTTTTCCTGAATATTGGTAGAGACAATGTAGGCCTCATCCAACCAGGGCCCCAATCTAGCCTTAAGAATGGCCTCTTTCTTCTACACTGCTTCCACCTGTGTAAGCAGTTGCTTCTTCTCCTGCAGCTTGGCAAGGTATTAAGTTGTAGCAACTATGTGTTCCACCACCCTTACTTCATCATATTGCTCCTAGAGCTCACGAACTTCTGTATTTAAGACATGTAGGGTGTGATCTTCCTGCAGGGTCGTGACTACCTCCATAGCCTACTCATATAGCATGGTGTAGTCCACCACTGCAGCATCCACTGTCGCGACTCCATCTTTCATAGCAGCTTCGCTTTTTTCCCTTACCTCTAGTAGGATTGAAGGGTCTGAATTCAACTCTAGTTCAGTTATATTCATGTTCAACTTGAATTGAACTCTAGCCACTTCGGCCTTGGCATCACACATGCCCGCAACAAGCTTTCTAATATTTTCTTCCAATGGCACTTCCTCTAGGATATGCAATTCTAGCATTGTTCTGCATGCTTCTACCATTGTGGCCGCCAACTAGGTGCTCTATAACTGAATTTTCTCCTTGGCCTGCAACATCTCTGGTCTCTTAGCGAACATTTGTTTGTTATTCACTCTATATTCACTTATGAGGCTTAGTGCGTGCTCCTCCCGAGCTCTAAACTCTATTGTCACACCTACTTAGAGCGTGTGAAGGTACTCATTGGGGAGTACGGCTAGGTTGAGGCTGATGTTCTTCAAAGAACTCATGATGACCTTGTCATTGGCCGCCTTTGCGCTCAAGGATCCATCTAGCAATGCGACGGCCCGGAGATCCAGTGATTGAACCATCTCTGCTGCCTGAGTGGTCCCTGGTGCCAAAATAGTTGATTCAGCGATGATCTGCCCCACGCTAATTTGGATCCAAATCGTATGAATCTGCAACTCGTGCAAATCCTTCTGAATGGTACTCAACACCTACTGTTGTTGCTCTTAAAACTATTGGAGCCGTTCCATTGTGGTATCATGCACCTTGTCTCCAAGCTATTCAAGGTCACCTTCTATCTGAGTAATTGGATCCAGTGATGGACTTGTCACGTTTGACTTCTTTCGTGGCCCCTCCTTCTGTTGATCCCTGTATCTCTTTATCCGAAAGGGAGTGCTTTGTTCCTCCTGACTGCCACCTCCCTGATCTAATTTCTTCTCCTCCTCTATTTGGCATGAAAGAGACTTACCACTATGCTTAGTGTCATGCTCTTCTTGTTCAGCCTGCTACTTTGTGTCCCGCGCCTCTACCACCCGAGCCTTCTCCTCGGCCTTTTTCTTGTGCTTCTCAACCAACTGCTGGCCCTTCTGCTTGGCTTCTTCATTCTTTTTCTTCTTCATGGACTTGTTGGTTCTCGTGACCAAATTGGATGGAGTATGCCAATCTGTCGGCCAAAACTCGATGGTTTCCTAGATGGCGTCATCCATGGCCAAGTAAGGCAGATCAAACCATTTTTGTTGTGGATCCTTTGATGCCCTAATGTAGATGAGGTGGACATCTACCTTAAACTTCACATACTCTACTAGCTTCTCAAACACGGTTGGTGACAACTGTGGCTTCTGGTTGGTGGTCATGCGAATTCTTGCATCCATCAGGACCGAGAAGACCTTAGTCTCTGTGATGTGCATTACATCCTTTGTTGCACAAACTTTGTAGCCTCCAGCAAATGTTTCTCCACCGGAGGAAAGTAACTGTCCTCCGAAAAATCCCAAGACACTAATACGATGGAGAGTAATATCCACGTGTAGTGGAATGTTTTACTCTCATCCTGTGCCTCTCAATAGTTTGCCAGAAACTCGCTACAAAGGTAGCGCGACCAATTGAACTCCACACCCTCTGCGGAATGTGCAGCCAATGAAATAGCTTATGCCGGAACCTCATCCATGCAACATTTTCTCATGACTTGCCTACAAGGATCTGCGTGGAAATCTTCACTGCGGGGTTAGTGATAGAGGTGATCGAGTACCTACACCGCTTCTTTAGTAGTTTGAACTTCTCCTTCATCTTTTCAGTAAGGTCATGCTCACTCATCTTTCCACGAAACTCCTTGGTCAGATTCAACCCTAAGTGTGGCAACAACGTGATCCGATGTATCAACATATTAGTAATAGGGATCAACATGCCCAGCCACAAACAACTGTCATGCACCAAGGTCAGCAACTGATTGATAACAATCAGGTTGATGCTGGAGCGATAGTAGTGGGGCATCAACAACTAGTTCAGTAACCCCAACTCATTCACTTCGTGAATCCACTCCACAGGCTCCAATGTGGTGACAACTGATTCCTTGTAAAAGACCCTCTTCATGTAGATTTTAGTTGCCGAGTGGGGGAACCTCTCATGGTCTGCCAAATCCCAATCCTCCAGCTTTAAATGTGGAATCTGCACCAAGAATGAACCTTCAAATGTAATGCTCTCTGGCGAAAGGGGTGTGTGGATTAAGAAATTCTCTGCATCTGGATCTTTGGTGATTTTTACTTTTCCCTTGTGTGGAGGGATATAATCCGACAACATGGATATAGGATCCACCCCCTCAGTGTCTATGTCCTCCGCGCCCTCTTCGGCCTCTAAATCCACCACTTTCCCCTTATCCTTTGTAGACGATTTATCTTTCTTTTGGGCCTATGTAGCAGCATGATTCCTTAGTGACTCGTGCACCGACATGGACTTCTTCTGTTTATCCTTCTTGGGTTTGGAGAATTCTCTCACTAGTGTAGGCTTCGGCCTAGGTGACCTCGGTGCCATAGGCACAGTAGCTAGAGCCTCCATGTTCACAACCTCCGAAACAACTTCCTCAAAGGTGATAATTCCTCCAGTGCTAGTGGTTTCAGTGGGACCTGGTCCTAACATGATGTTGGTAATGATTTTTCGATCTAACTCTGGCAATCTATCAAACACGGGGCTTGCAATAGAAGCTTCAAGAACTCACGATTCATGCATAATAGACGAGACAACTCAGAAATTCCAAGGATGTCATCCCCCCTCCTCTTAACCGTCTCCTTACTGTAAAATCATGAATAGTGATTGTAGTAGTCACTTTTTGGCTATGTTGCGTGGTCTCTCCCCTATAGCGCAACTCTCTTCTTACTTCTTCTGGTGCTATGACATCATCCTTTTTCGCACAACCCCCTTGTCATGTAGTTCTACAAACTCGGTAGTGTATTTTATAGTCCCACACCTCCTTACAGCCATCATGTAGTCATTAGATCAAATCCCTGGTGTATGGCTTCAACCAGCTTCCATTTACCCTTCCTGGAAATGGGTCTCCATTCAACTTCGCAAGATGAATGACTCCACCATCTCTAATCTCTTTGATAACATATGGCCCCAGCCAGTGCATCTGAAATTTTCCTGGAAACTTATCAAACTTACTGTCATATAATAAAACCAAATCATTTACCTTGAAGGTGCCCATTTTAATGTGTTGATCATTCCAAACTTTTTCATGCTCCTTCTGAACCTACTGATGGAATCCAACCAAAAACCTATCTTTCTTGATCTCTGTTAGCTGTGCGAGCCTTTCTTCTAAGGCTTTGTGGTCTGCCATTCTTGTGGAAGCCACGATGTGTAAACTAGGCATGATATACTCCATAGGCATGACAATTTCCATGCCATAGACCAACGTAAAAGGTGTCCGACCAGTAAGCCTTTTACAAGTATTTCTGTAAACCCATAACACTACTGCTACGCGCACGTCCCAATCATTTTGTTACGCATTGCAAACCTTTGTCAGCGCATTCTCAAATATATTATTAAAAGCCTCAACCATTCCACTGGCCTAAGGATGATATGGCATACTCTTCTGATGATAAACCTGGAACTCTTCTATCGGTACGTTGATCATTTCATTGAGAAAATTAGTACTGCGATCACTCATAAGTACCTTTGGGCAACCAAACCTGGTCAACACATATTCAAATAGAAATTTTGGTGTTGTTTCCCCTGTACAGTCCTTCACAGGCTGCACCTTCACCCATATGGTCAAGTATTCAATCATGGTGATGATATACCGCGCACCTATTTTCTTGCCTGGAGGTTGAAGCGGTCCTACAAAATCAATTGCCCATTTCTCAGATGGTCTCAATGACACCTGCAAGTTCAAAGGAATCTTGTCCCTCTGCAATGGCCTACCCGCTCTCTAACATGCATCGCATGCCCTATAATATTCTTTAGAGTTTTTATGCAGTGTAGGCCACCACAATCAAGCACATAAAATCTTTTGCGATGTTTCTTTTCCTACATAATGCCCTCCTGCAACTCCTTCATGAGCTTCACTAAGGATACTGTTCCACTCAAAATCGGGAACATAACGTCTAAGTATCTTGTCCGATCCCATTTTATACAAATGCCCTGCAATTATAAAGAAATATGCCCCGCGCACCACCAATTATTTCTTCTTCTGACTGGTATATACTTCTGGAGTTGTCTATGTAGTCAGAAAGTGGATAATATCTACCAAGTGATTATACACTATGCACACCATGAAGAGTTGCACATCAGGTAGCCCTTCCTCTAGATTGGTAGGCTCCTCTCCTATTTTAATGCACGATAGATGGTCTGGTCCTGCATTCAATATTCTTGGCTTCACAATTACTTCAAAATAGTATTCTTGAAACAACAACAACCATCTACATATTCCCTCCCCCAACACAGGCTTATTAACTACATATTTTTATGTAGAATGGTCTGTGTACATGTTGAAATGTTTATCTAGCAGGAAATGTTCGTCTATGAAAATTTAGATGTCTCCTTTCTACTTCTTCTCTTGGACTACCATTGGGCTCACCCAATAAGATTCCTCCACTGGTTAAATAATGCCTGGCTCAAGCATCTTATCCAACTCTAAGCAGACCTTTTCCTTATACTTGGGGTTAAGGCGATATGGTCTCTGCTTAATCGGCTTCGCGTCTACCTTCAAGGTAATCTTCATTACGCCAAAATCTCCTATGATACCTTTGAGGTCCGAAAACTTTGTAGGGAATAAATCCTGATATTCGCGGAGCAACTCAGTGACCTTATCTATTGTGGCATCATCCCAGTAATCTCCAATCTTCGCAAACTCTAGCTCCACCTCCGTGCCAATGTTTACTTGCCTAGTTTTCAGTGGCGCAGTGATATCTGGATTCTCTGTGTGTGGTCCTTCAACTTCGTGGTGGCCTTCTACCTCTGGGATCTTAATATTCCTTGGATCCTCATCATATTCTTTGGCAGTCACATTATAGCATTCCAACACATGGTGCAACTGGGTGTTCCAATCTAGTTGAATCAATTCCAAAGGATCCTACAGTATTCTAAATATTTTTGCCTTAATCTCCTGTAGCGCTTCGTCGATGCTTTCAAACCCATACTCAAAGCTGAAGGTCACAAAAAATCCTTCTCTTAAGATGTCCCACTCCACAGTGTCATGGCGAAGCTATGTTTCCAAGTACCAATTCATAAGAATGATGTCCAAAGTGTGACAGAAAATATGCACCCACTCTCATTACGGCTCCGTTCCATAAACCTTAGTCCATTTTGCTAAGTGATCTCGTGGATCATTTCTTTCATCATATTTTTCAGTTAACCGAACTTTCGGACGACCAAACCACAATCTCATCATTCTTCTGTACTCTCACCATTCATCGAAAGTCTCAAATAAAACAAATATTTATTGGAATTGCAAGTTCAAGCTTGAATTTTACACAACGCACTCAAGACATTTTTCAATGCAATATATATATATATATATAAACCACAAATCCAGAAAACCCTAAAGGAAATCATATTTTTTTATATGCAAAACATTTTTAATGTTTTTCTCTTTAAAAAGAGTTTGCACCTGCAGAAATTTAATTTATCCCACTAGAATAGATTGATCAATATTGGTTTTGGTCAATTAAATTTACTTTGGTGGTTGTTAACTTTGATATAATGGTTTTGACTCTATAATAATTACCTTAACTATAATTAACAATTACCTATTAATATTAATATTTTTTAACATAAATTTTTTAAAAATAATAAAAAAAATCTTCATAAAAATATTAAAAAAAAAATCCAAACTCTATAACCAAATTCCAACCCATAAAAATAAATTAATAACTAATAAAATTGAAATGTGTAAACATAATCACATCCATGTCAAAACCCTGACCAAAATGACTGAATCATATATTATATTAAAAATCCGTAACCTCAGAGTGCAAATGGCACACCGTATGTCTTCTAAACTACTAATTACTAATGAAGATAAAACTGCACCACAAATATCTAACCCGCCCCAGCTTGATTTATTATCTATTTAAAATGCCAATAGAGATCACGTTCAGCTGGAATGGTTTATGGCTAAGAAAAACAAATAGCATCGCCTCCCAGAGGATTACATAGCCATTCGTGCAGTTTTAATGAATCTGAACGATAAATCCCAAACTCTATTAAAATGAATAAAAAGTTTAAAAAATCATCAACATCATCATATCTTCAAAATTTCTATATTATTTGCCTCATCATTAATTTATATCTTCTTCAAATCTTCAAAATGTCTATAATTTAAATATTTTAATTTATTTTCTATAATATGTATAAACTTCAATATATCCATATCCTCTTAAAATCTTTAAAACACATAAGTAATTAAAGTGTGAGTGCTAATATCGTAACATGAAATTTACTTTAGGATCAATTCCTTTAAAATATTTGTGGTATATTTGCATTTTGATTTAATATTGTTTTAAAATAAAGATTATATTTTTTCCTAATTATCAATAAAATATATATATATATATATATATATATATATTATATATTACATTCATTAAAAAGAATTATTATTCTAATCAATTAGATTTATTTTAGGTGGTTGGTAAAAAAGAATTAAATTTAATTGGTGCAATGAATGGATAAATTTTAATGTAATAGTTTTAAATTTACAATACACTCAAACATGTACAATCCTCAAATAAAATATAAAACATATATATATTTACCTTAACTATAAATCAACAATTTATTATCAGTATTTACCAAACTATACTATTTATAACTTCTAACTCCTAAAACATATTTTACATAAATTCAGAACAATATAAAACTAATGTAAAACCATTTAAAACATAAAAATAAATAAATTTTATAACCAAGTTTCATACCATATATAAGGAAAAGATGGGGAGATCCGGAGTGGTGGGCCAAGCAGCTGTGGAAACTCAAGTGCCCTCCAAAATCAAAAATCCTCTTTTGGTGCATCTTAAGGGGAAAAATCCCAACTTGGGATAATCTGCAGTCCAGATTCATGCACGGGCCTGGAAGATGTACCTTATGCAAAGCAGAAGCAGAATCTGTTAACCACCTTTTTCTCAAATGCCCAGAATCACTTAAGGTATGGTGTGAGATTGGAAACATCCTGAACATAAAGCTAGTCTGGGAAGGCATCAATATTCAAGAAGCCTGGCAGAAGTGGTGGAATGAGCATGCAACCGGGAATCTACGAAACCTGCCCCTCATCATCAGCTGGGGTTTTGGATAGCTAGAAACAGGAGCATCTTTCAAGATAAAGAAACTCCTGTAGCTCTCACTGCCATTCAGGGAGCAGCCATCTACTCAAGCCTTCCTGAACCTAAGGATTCTTCTTCCCAAAGAATTGCCCCAGAGTTACAGATCTTAGAAGGAATCCCTTGGGCTTTCTTCGATGGTGCATCTCAAAACAACTTAGCAGGAGCAGGACTTATCATTCACTTATCCCCACTTCACTCCCTGAAAGCTTCTGTGGGGTTAGGAACAGGCTCCAACAATTATGCAGAATTGAACGCCCTAAAACTCCTTCTATGCTGGCTCATCCATAGGCACACCCTCACTATTCAAATTTTTGGGGATTCTCAAAACGTGATCAGATGGGTTAATGGTCTCAGTACTTGCAGGAATCAGGCTTTAAAACAAATTTTGGGGGAAGTTCAAAGGCTGAAATCAATGTTTAATAGTTTTTCTATCTGTCACATTTTCAGGGAAAGAAATGCCATGGCAGATCAGCTATCTAAAGATGGTCTTCAACAGGATTTGGGCAGCTGGAAAATAGAAGAAGATGAACAAGGCCACATCAGAAGATCGGACCAGCCTCCTTACCTCCATCCTCTCTGATTTTCTTTGGCAGGAACCTCTGTTTATTATGCTTATTTTCAAAATTTTTGTAAACATTACAGCTATAACAATGCGGCCATATTATCTTTTCATGTACAACGATGGGTTGTTTTCCTCACTCCTGACGAGACCCGAATTTTGTTTTTTGTATATACATCATGAACAATACATAGTTGCAGCTATGTGTTTTGGCTTCTAAAAGCCACTGGATAGCACACACGAGGAATAGTGACAGCACCTGAAGGGAGCTGCCTACAGACAAAAAGGCAGAAATTTTTGAAACTCAGTTTTGACAGAGCTCAGTATGAGCAGTGATGCCACGGCATATGCAATGTAAACTTTTTATATACTTAATAAAAAGTTTCGTTTTTTCCTTTGGAAAAAAAAAAGTTTCTTACCATATATTAAAAAATCCCCAATCAAATTGGTAATAATAAAAATGAAAAATGAATATAAACACTTATATAGTAACCATAACTAGAATAAATGGATCTTATTATAAACAGCTAGACTCTATAACCAAGTTTTAAACAATAGGGAAAAAAATCTTAATCATATTGATAATAATAAATTTGAAATATAAACTTAACCCATCAAAATGATAACAATAAAATAATCCTTAATGACAAAATTAAAATTGAAGTCTGAACCTAAGAAATCAAATTGATAATAATAATAAAATTGAGAAATAATAATCAATATCCATATAAAATTCACAAATTGATATAATTAATGCAAATTACATCGTCACAGATAAACGGTGAACATAATTGTCTATGTAGAATGCTTTGCCACCTGTTAAAAAATGGTTGCACACTTTACCATGGCGTCAAAAATTGTTTGGAGGAGGACGGAATTAAGCCTTTGTTATTAGTTGAATCTACACAGCCAAATCCACCATATAAACACCTTCGGTATAAAAAAAAATTAATTATGTGAGGTATGTTTATAATATGTATAAATATGTTGGATTAATTTGGTTTAAAATCATGGTAAAATATCCATAATTCTATTCTTTTTGTGATTGATATTATATTTCATTGCGAAGGAGATATAAAAATATTTCACTCTCATTTTTTTTTAATGTTGATTATAATAAAAGAGTTCAATGTCCAAAGAGAAAAAATAATTGAAAGCAAAATTGCTATATTACTTCCTAATAAGAATAATAAGAAGATGTGTAGTTCATTAAATTTTTAAAGATGTGTAGTTCATAACATTTTTAATATAAAAGTAATATGTGAAAATATTAACAATAATAAAAAAAATTCAATGTGAGTCATAAATTAAATATTCAATATCTAGCATTAAGTAATATTGATATGTATTTAAAAATATAAAATATTTTAACATGTATAATGTGGTTTCTAAATAAATATTTCAATGCTCATATTAAGTAAAATATTGTAATGCCAACTATGTACATTTAACCTATGCATAATTTAACTAATAGAGGAAATTGACATTTTCTGAGCATTTTTCCAAAAATCAGGTAGAAATTTTTATAAATCAAAAGATTAAATTTGTTAAATTTGCCTCATGGATTTTCACAGTGTTGAATCTATTTATCCATTCAAAAGTGCACTCTAAAAAACAAGAAATCACAATTTTCCTAGAAATTATATGGGCAAAAGAATCATTTGTCTACTAGTCAAAATTTTGCACACATATATATATATATATATATATATATATATATATATATATATAATGGTTAAAATGTTTCCAATAAACTCATTATTCTACATACTAACCCTTTTTCAAATATATATTTTTTAGTGAATTGTCTCTCAAATCAAACAAATATGTATTGGAATTGCAAATTCAAGCTTGAATTTTACACAATCCACTCAAGGCAATTTTCAATGCAAGAAATATATATATATATATGTAAACCAAAAATCTATTAAACCCTAAAAAAGACCATATTTTTTTATATGCAAAACATTTTTAATGTTTTTCTCTCTAAAAACAGTTCCACCTGCAAAAACTTGGTTTATCAGGCTAGGATAGATCTATATTGGTTTTGGTCAATTGGATTTACTTTGTGGTTATTAGCTTTGATATAATAATTTTGACCTTATAATAGTTTCCTTTTCTATAATTAGCAATTAGCAATTAGCAATTAATATTTATTAGTCAAGACTAAAATAATTATAAACTATTAATATAAATAAAATATTTTTTAACATAGATTTTAAAAAAATATAAAATCTCCATAAAAACATTTTTAAAATATCCAAACTCTATAGCCAAGTTCCAACCAATAAAAATAATTAATAAAATTAAACTGTAAACATAACCACATCCATGTAAAAACCCTGACCAGAATGACTCAATAGTATATTATATTAAAAATCCCTAACCGTAGCATAGTGGAAATGGCACACCATATGTCTTCTAAATGACTAATTAGTAATGAAGATAAACCTGCACCACAAAGTATCTGACCCATCCCAAGCTTGATTTATTATCTATTTAAAAAGCCAATAGAGATCTTGTTCAGCTGGAAAGGTTTTATGGCTAAGAAAAGCAAATAGCATTGCATCCCAGAGGACTACATAGCCATTCATGCAGTTTTAATGAATCTCCATATATATGCACGGAATGATAAATCTCAAAATGCTGTTAAAATGAATAAAAAGCTTAAATTCCAATTTGAAAGAGAAATCATCGTCGTGGTCACGGTTGAATTTCAAAACAGACTTATTTGTCAAATTTATCCATTTTCACACTTTTGAAATTTCAAAACAAACTTATTTATCAAATTTATCAATTTTCACACTTTTATTTTTTCACAGTTTTAAACAAAAATTTTAACGGTTTCATAAGATTTTAAACTGTGTATGACGGGCAAATCACCCATGGCGGACAATTTACCCGACAAATTCCATCCTTATCACTATTTTATATCTTCTTTAAAACTCCAAAATTTCTATATTATTATCATGATCATTAATTTATATTTTTTTTAAATATTTAAAACATTACCTCCTAGAGGATTACATAGTCATTCATGTAGTTTTAATGAATCTCCATATATGCACGGAAAGATAAATCTCAAAATTTTAGTAAAATGAGAAAAAGTCGTCGTCGTCGTCGCTGTCGCCGCCCTTGTCGTCATCGTCATGGCCGCGGCCGTCGTCGTCGTCAATTTATATATCTTCAAACTTTATATATTAATTATTTTCTTCTTTATCATCCATTTATATCTTCTTCACATCTTCAAAATATCTATAATCTGAATATTTTAAGTTATTTTCTATAATATATTCCCTTTATTATAATATAAACTTTAATATATCCCTATCCCCTTAAAATCTTTAAAACACATCAGTACTTTAAATTTGAATATCTATAATCTAAATATTTTAATTTATTTTCTATAATATATTCGCTTTATTATAATCTAAACTTTAATATATCGATATCCACTTAAAATCTTTAAAACACATCAGTACTTTAAAGTAATTTAAGTCTAAGTATTAATAGAGTAGAATAAAATTTACTTTAGGATCCTTTCCTTAAGAGGAGAAGAAGCAGCCGCTGCCCATTTATGTTTTTCCAAATCTTCAAACTTTCTATATTAATTATTTTTTTCATCATCATCAATTCATATCTATCTTTTTTAAATCTTAAAAAATGTCTATAATTAAATATTTTAATTTCCTTTCTATACTATATAATATATTCACTTTATTATAGTTATAAACTTTAATATACATATCCCTTTAAAAATTTTAAAACACATAGTAATTTAAGTGCTTTAATATATCCATATCCCTTTAAAAATTTTAAAACACATAGTAATTTAAGTGTGAGTGCTAATATAATAGAATAAAATTTACTTTAGGATCAATTCCTTTAGAATTTTAGTGGTATATTTTGGGTTTTGATTCAAAATTGTTTTATCAAATAAAAAATATTTTAGAAAAGAAAAAAAAATAACTTAAGTGATAATTTAAAATAGAAGTTATATTTTTTTTGATTATCAATAAAAAAAGCTTAAATTCCATTTTGATGAAGAAAGTAGTAGCCGCCGGCGGCGTCGTGGCCGCCGTGGCTGCCGTCATCGTCAATTTATATTTTCATTAAATCTACCAACTGTCTATAATAATTATTTTCTTCTTCATCATCAATTTATATCTTCTTTAAATCTTCAAAATGTCTATAATCTAAATATTTTAATTTATTTTTATAATATATAATATTTTTATAATATATTCACTTTATTATAGTATTATAAACTTTAATATATCCATATTCCCTTAAAATCTTTAAAACACATTAGTACTTTAAGATAATGTAAGAGTGAGTGCTAACATAGTAGAATAAAATTTACTTGAGGATCAATTCCAGAAGAAGCCGCGGCCGCTGCCGCCAATTTATATCTTCTTTAAATCTTCACACCTTTTATATTAATTATTTTCTTTAAATCTTCAAAATGTCTATAATCTAAGTATTTTAATTTATTTTCTATAATATTTTCACATCATTAGAGAATAAACTTTAATATATCCATATCCCCTTAAAATCTTTGAAACACATAGTAATTTAAGTGTTGGAGCTAATATAGTAGAATAGTGTTGGAGCTAATATAGTAGAATAAAATTTACTTTAGGATCAATTCCTTTAAATTGTTAAAGGTATATTTTGGGTTTTATTTAAACTTCTTTTATTAAATAAAAGAATATTTTAGAAAAGCAAAAAAATAAGAGCGACAATTTAAAATAAAAGTTATATTTTTTTTTCTAATTATCAATAAAAATTTTATAGTGGTATATATTTTTGTTAAATAATTATAAATTATTTATTATATTTAAAAAAAATAATTAATTAGATTTATTTTAAGTTTTTGGTAAAGAAAAGTTAAATTTAACTAGTACCATGAATTGATAAATTATAATGTAATAGCTTTAAAGTTATAATTCTGAAATTTGTACAATCCTCATATAAAATATAGAATATATAGATAATTACTTTAACTATAAATTAATAATTTATTATCAGTGTTTACCAAACTATACTATTTATAACTTCTAACTCATAAAACATATTTTACATTAATTCAAAACAATATAAAACTAATCTAACAACATTTACAAAACAAAAAAAACTAGATTTAATACCCAAGTTTCATAACGTATATTAAAAAATCCCAATCAAATTGATAATAATAAAAATTAAAAATAATATAAACTTCTATATATCTATATAATAACCATAAATAGATCTTATTATAAATATCTAAACCCTATAACCAAGTTCTAAACGATATGTAAAAAAAACTTAATCATATTAATAATAATAAATTTGAAGTATAAACCTAAACAATCAAAATGATAATAATAAAATAATCCTTAATCATATTGACAATAATAAAATTGAAATTTAAACCTGAACATCAAATTAATAATAACACAATTGAAAAATAAACATAAATATCCATATAAAATTTATAAATTAATATAATTAGTGCAAATTACATCCTCGCAGCTAAACTGTGAGCAGAATCATCTAGGTAAAAACTCAGATCAGAGCTGAGTGGTGAACATAAGCATCCATGTAGAAACTCAGACCATAATGAATGACTCGTTGCTATATTAAAAATTCATATTAACTGTAGTAAAGGACGGATCACAATTAACAACAGGTTTATTTCAGAGAGTGAGGCAGTCATACAGTACTATAAACTGCACCACACAATATTGAACCCATAAAAAGCTCAATTTATTATTACAAACACAATAAAGATTTGGCCTAGCTGAAATGGTTCATGGCCAAACAAGAAAAACAAACCACATTGCCCCGCAGAGGAATGCATAGCCATTCATTCAGCTTGCGTGAACCCCAACACCTGCAGTGGACAAGAATACTCAAAACCCTAATAAAATGAATAAAAACTGAACTTCCAACCTCATAAACAATAACCCATCCGAGAAAGCGCCTGTATATATAATTTTTAGAAACAGATTTTTCTTGAAAGACTTTGAAAATGAGATAGTGTATTTGAATTTATGAAATATTTCAAAATGCAGAAAATGAAAATTTTTAAAATTGTATGATGTATTGCAAATTTCTGGAATATTTCAAAATCTACACTTACTCATATCAATCTTTTCTCCACTATTTAAAACTATATTTATTAGAATTAGCTTTTCCAGAATCGACAGATTTACGAATGGGATATATTATGTGTTAGGGTTTAATAGATATGTATCCAGAAAAGGATTTACACTGTTTTCTCGGTAAGAGCCATCCTCGCCTATATGGAGTAACGTAAAACCATGGCCATGACCAAGACCAAGCCCAAGTCCAGGATGTGACTTAATTATTAATGTTAATAATATTTATCGGCTCTCGCTTTCAGTTTTAAAACCCCGTTTTCACCCATCTGATAACACGTTATGTTACTTTGATTTACGATTTACGATTCTAGTGACGGTGATAATTCTTTCCAGAAATATATACATTTCTAGAATCTGCAATTGAAATAAACTCATCTCATATAATACACATTAAAAAAATTACAGTATAAAAAGGAGATTTTAAGCTCGAATGCTTACCATGGCTAGAAGTAGCTGGAAGGTGCAGGAGGTTGAGGTCGAGGTGGGGTGGTGGAGGTAGAGCTGGAGCTGGGAGCGGGAGCTGGAGTGGTGTAGGTGGAGGTGGAGCTGGGAGGTGGAATGGGGGAGGTGGAGGTGGAGCTGGCAGTCGGAGTGGGGGAGGTGGAGCTGGAGCTGGGAGGTGGAGTGGGGGAGGCGGAGGTGGAGCTGGGAGTCGGAGTGGTGGGGGTGGAGGTGGAGCTGGGAGTCGGAGCTGGAGCTGGAGTGGTGTAGGTGGAGGTGGGAGGTGGAGCTGGAGTGGTGTAGGTTGAGCTGGGAGGTGGAGCTGGAGTGGTGTAGGTGGAGGTGGGAGGTGGAGCTGGAGTGGTGTAGGTTGAGCTGGGAGGTGGAGGTGGAGCTGGGAGGTGGAGGGGCAAGAGGGTCTTGTGAAGGACTGGCCTCAGACTGTGGAATGGGCAGAAGAACGGTAATGATCACCGCGAACAGTGCAAGAAGAAAAGCTCTGTTGTATGCCATTTGAATTCCTGAAATATATACGCCTTCAAACTCCTCAACCTCAAATCTTGAAGTCTGTCAACAAAACCAAAAGCAAAACCAAGTAAAGCAGCAGAAGCGTTGAGACTTTGATGTGAGAAGAAAAGGGTAGCGAGAAGAATTTATAGGCAGAGACGAGATGAAGGGTCAACGAATACTCGCGCTAAACTACGAAAACGTCATGCAACGTTCATTATAGGCTGCCCACTACTAACCTTGATCTCAACGGCATCATAATTATTAGTTTAGGAAAACATAAAATGATGGTGAAATTTGCTGGTTGTATTCATCCGGAATTGCCGAGAGTATAAGGAATAGTGCTGATAACGTCCACGACTTCGTGCTTAAGAAAAAGGCATAGCTGTTATATTAATCTGTTTAGTCTGTCCTTTTGCAAGTTTAGTGTTTGATTTTTATATAAATTAGTAAAGTAGCAAGAGAACAAACAAAAATCATGCTTGGTCACTAAAGACAACTTGCATGAAGCATGGTGGGACTGATTCCATTGTGATAGTGTTTTTTTGGTTAAATGGATATTAATGGTTAACCATTTTTGTAATCACTAAAAAGTATAATATGATTTCGTACATTATTTATCGGCAGTGGTGCTCCATGAGTATGAGATAGAAAAAGTATAATATGATTTCGTACATTATTTATCGGCAGCGGTGCTCCATGAGTATGAGATAGAGATGGGACATTGGAACAAAATGAATTATGATAGGATGCATTCACAACGAGCATTCTATGTAAAATATGAGCATTTACAATTAGTACTCTATATGAAAGAGGTGTGAAAGAGTTTTGGAAATAATTTGTTTTGTTTTGTTTTGTTTTTTTAAGATAAAGTTTTGGAAATAATTTATAATTTTTTTCGGAATATGGGTTGTTATTTTGTATAAATTTAGTGTGATTTATAATAATTTCCTAAACATTTTTTTATGAGATTTGGAAAGTTTTATGATGAATCATAATAGAGTTATTACCTCTATAATTTTAATATGTTTTTATAATGATTTAGTAAATTTGTTTGAGTTTTGAATTTTTTTATATTTTTTTTATATATGGTTTTTACATGAGCTTTGAGGAAATGATCATTTTCTTAGGTTTAATATGTTTTTTTTGTAATAATTTAATAATATTATTTAACATTAATAATTTAATAAGTTAAAAAAGAGATTCTTAATTAAAAAAAAAATTATATCAAGCTCTATAATAAGGAAAATTTTATTATCAATAGGCAAATATTTAATGTTTACATTTTGACATGTCTTATATTTTAAGACATGCTATTCAAAGATGCTCATTATTAATTTTAATATATCTAAAATGTATTTATGGAAATTGTCATAAATACATCTTACAGCTAGAGGTGCATTCTACAACCCCATATTAAGCCAGGTTTCTAATTCCTTCCATTCTTCAAGTTTATGTGTCTTTTTAAAATACAAATAAAATATTTTCTTGTAACATCTCCTTTCACCTCAATGTAAAAAAGTTTTACATTTAATTTGATTCACAACTACTCCAATAATGTTATGATCTACTTGTGTAGGTTCATCCTTTCTTTAGAAGGTATATCTATTTCCTAACTACATAATATGAATATGGTGCTTCCGACTTATATTTGGTTTGTATCTACATATGGTTCGATGATGTATTCTTTACCGTTTGGAATGGATATATGATGTGAGATTGTATAATGGATAGCAATATTAATACTTTATTATCTTATAAATTGCTATGAGACTTTGTTTTATTAACTCTTATATATGACAAATTGGTGCTAGAAGGAGGGCCACATGACAAGATGAGCTCGCAATTTAGTCTTATATGTGTAAATGGCTCTGTCCCGAATCTCGCTCCTGGGGTACTTATCTATCTTATCCATTTTTCAATGTTCAATCTCCGATAAGCATCTCTATCACTTGTTTCAATTAAATTTTGATGGTGAGGATGGAACATCCATAACCAAACACATTTTTTATTTCCTTAAGTTTTGCGAATCTTACGAGATCGACGATGAAGAGTTTGCTTGTGTACTCTTCTCCCTCACCCTTGAAGGTTACATCAAGCGATGGTGCCACACATTTCCATTAGCTTCCATCCATTTGTTCGAGCAACTCATCAGTGAGCTCTGAAAAGATTTTCACAGGTATGATTCTCAAGATGTGTTAATAAGGATAAATGAGCTAAGAATGAAAATTGAAGAACCTCTATAGGATTTTTCTATTAGATTTTTCCATATTTGTTTTGAATTTGCTAAAAGAGATGTCGACTGGGTGTATTTGAGAGAAAACTTTCAATGGTTGGTTTTTCGTTTCTGTGTAACATCTTCAATTCAAAACAAATTCTGATTGTTATGAGTATCATGATAATTTACAAGTTACAAAGTGTCTATATTTTATGCCTAATCTTGTTTTTCCTATCTCTCTGAATCAAGAACAACTTGAAGTCTCTAAGGGGGAATTTATTCTTGTGGTATTTCTCATCCTCCTCCTTCTTTGTTACCTAATGAAGTTTTGGTCACAAATAGTTTAGATGATGAAGAGTGCTTTCAGGGAGATGAATCAAATTGTCTTACTTCCCAAGTTCTCGTATATCCTTTTGAATTTGAATCTGAAAATTATGTTGATGCAACATCTCTCACAGTTGATGAAACCCATCTTGAGCCCATTAAACATATGCCTAGGTCTATTATTGGATTTCATTCACTTGTTGATAATGACTCGGGTATTGTCTCATATACAGTTGATTGTCCTATCAAATCCACGGGCCATATCCTGCATGCAAATCCATTTCTCCCTCTACATGACACTAATGTGCAAGATGTGAGTCCTAGTCTGAATAGTGCCCCTTCATATGACCCTTTTCATCAATTATACCCAAATTTATTTCATGGGTCTACTACATCGGCAGTTTCTGCAAATACTTCAAAAGTTTATCCTATTGGTGTTGGGTGCATTCATGTTCATCAGGGTGATTTTACACAAACATGTTATTAGAATAATGAATCTCTTACTGTTGATCTCTTCCATCCATTGTATTTAACATGTGGAGAAGAAAACCTTACATCTCGACCAAGTCAAAATGATTCTCGCAGGTATGAATCGCCTAACCTCTCATTTGCCTTAAACTCTTCCAGCTGATTCATTTCATTCTTGGGAATCTAAAGAATCTAATCTGTTGAACTACCAATCTAATAGTATTCAGACAGCTGATCAAATAAACAATATTTTCATTGAAGGTTGTCCTATCACAACTAATGATGGCCATATGCATTCACCTGTCAATCTTGCAAAATTATCAATATTTTATGACTTTTCATTTGAAGGTTCAAAGGTTTGTCAGAATGGTGAGGCACGTCAGCTTCCATTGAAGGTTATGTCAAGTCCTCATGCCCTTGACAAAATCCATGGACAACTTCAAACTAGGGTTCCCAGGATTAGGGTTTTCCTGCTTGAATCTTCTAGTATCTCAGTTATATTAGGAAAAAAAGTCCTCTTTTGAAAGTTATCAAGTTGATCATGCTTGATATCATGATTGGGTTGTTGATTGGCTTAAAGGATCTTATCTAATGGATTTCTCTGTTAGCAGGTAGCATCTTTCCTCACTTATATTGGATTCATAGTTAACCATGAATGGATGCATGTCATGGCTGGATGATTATAGATTTCAATTTTGTGATTATGTTTGCTAGGATTGGACTGCAGTTTGGCTCGAATGGTATTTTTTGGAATGTTTTCTTGTAATTAGACACACCTTCTTGTTGTTGTGCATGTTTTAGAGGTGGCCATTTTTGTTTTTTAACAATTATTTTTATAGATTATAATCGTTGCCATCTTTTTTTTTCACGTTGGGAATTGTTGTGGTGACTGCATTGGAATTTTGATTTCACGTGACCCAACCTCCTCTCTAGTTAAATTATGGTATAAGGTTTAGACTAGTTATGTTTTAGGTTTTGCTTATTAATTTATTGATTAAGGTTTTCTCCCTAGTATTTGCTTTATGGTTTAAATTTGTTATGTTTTTTCCTTACTCTAGGTAGTTTAGTTTTCTTCATTTTGATTTTCCACTAGCTTGCACTCATATTCTTGCATTTCTCGTTGCTGCATAGCATGCATAACATATTTGCATGGTTCTTTTATCTGCAATGAGATGATATCTTCCACACATTTACATAACACAAGATTTCATTACATCACAAGACCTACGTATTGCATTACATCATGCATTTGTCTTATGGCATAGCACACACTGGCCATTGACCTAGTCATGCATTTTCCCCTATGTTGCACGCAATCTCATGAGACTTCATGAACCTGGAGCCTTTCATCCTTTGATGCTATGACCAGCTTTCTCTCACTTGTTTTCATGTGATCAAACCTTGAAGTGATTGCTCTGACCTCTTCAAACATGTTGAAACCTTAGAAGAGCTTTCGTGGTCACCTTGCCCTAACATTAAAAACGTATCCCTAATGATTGTGTGTAGTTGTGATGGTTACTCTAATAGGTAGCTTCTCTTAGAACCAGTCATCAAAATTACATCCTGGATATCTCTCTTATGAGTCTAATGTATTAACAAGGAAAATAAGAATATATTTCTCATGAGGAACCCTAATCAATTTGAGTGACGTGTACCCATAACCTAAACCTTGTGCTCAGCGTCGTCTTCAATGTTTCCATGACTTTTTTTCATTGTTCACTTGTTAACTAGACATGAGATGTGGAAGCTTAGCATGAAGGCACACCTAAATAAGAAAATGTTTTAGTTTCTGTCAAACAAGGAAGAACCTCTCTTGCTCGTAAAATAATTTGAGATCCCTCATCTGCCCTAGTGCAATGAATGCCCAGTAATAAGTGAAAATACACACATGAAAGAGAAATAAATTAAATAAAGGATAAATTGTAACACCCTCCTCCCACATCCACCCATGTAACTATGCAAATCGGGGTGAACATTGGACGAGAGGCTATGATGATAAAATTTGACCTCTTATGTGACCTTAAGGAAGTGGAATTGATGAAATATCACACATAGTCATCCAAAATCATCAAAAGAATCCTCAGGAGATAAGTCAACCACTCATACAATCTGTCCTTAGGCCCAATTGCTTTTCTGAACCTCTGAGGCCATATTCACTCTCATGCTATGGGAAAGGGAGCAACCAGAGACCTAACGTCACTCTCATATGCCTGCATGCTAGCAACTGTGGAGCAAACTTGTCAATTCTGTTGGAGCGACCTCAGGATTTAAGCCACTTTTTCAGGCCCAAACACTAGGCCACTGCCCAGAATAGAATGAAAGCTTGAAATCAGTAAAGGTATATGGAAACGATGAAGCAAATGAAATAAACTTAGCAAGACCTTAACTAGGCCCCTACTAGCCATGATAGGGATTTCATCAAACATATTACCAACATGTAACCTACAGGTGTAAACAACATAACCAAGTGTAGGGAACTCATACATATCCGAGAATCACTATAAACAATTGTTCCCTCATGTCATTTTCTGCATACTCATCTATTATGTCATATACACATTATCCATTCATATTCAAGTAAAAACATGCTAAGAGCCATACATAAATATTGTCATAAAATGTGCATATAACCAGCATAATAGGAACAAAAATACAATAAACATATCAACCATCAAAACCCATATAACTCAATTCTGTTCGGCTATGGTATGTTTGGAGTACTTGATTGGAATAGACGATTGATACACTAGTACATTTACACATGAAAATCAGCTAAATAAATTTCCCATTAATCAATGCAATGAACCAACCGGAGATGGGACTACCACGTTCAACTTGACCATAGATTCGCTGAGCCAAGTCTCTCCTCAGCCAATCACCCCAATGCCTTATGCAAAGCATGAATGTGGTACTTATAGAACACATAAAAAACACCAATCACTGTAGATCCCACCATAGTTCTCTACCTACACGTGAGGAATTTGAGTGCCTCCTAGTCTCTCAGGCTTTACTGTGCATCCGCAGTCCAGTCCAAGGATCACTAGGCCCTACACCGAGACATACTCTCCAAGCTTTATTGTGCATTCCATCCTAGAATAACTAGGCACAATGGAGAGAAAATATACATTTTGGCTTCACCGTATATCCCTCCATTCACTGGCAAGGATTCCTAGGCCCGCCAAGGCTCACAATCAGGATTTAATGCAACCCACAGTCCAGTTCAGGGGTTACTAGGCCAGTGGCTTCGTGCATCCTCAATCCGATTCAGCGACCACTACACCATGTGTTTGTTAATTTGGAGATCCACCCCACCCAACTTTGAATCCAATCCTATCATCCCACATAAACCGAATGAGAGAACCCATCTCATCAAACTATTAGAAAATGGAAAGGCTATGCTAAGAATACTGTCACACCTGGAAAAACCCATGCCATGGTAGAAAATAAACACATGCATGCCAAATCCAACAAGGGAAATACACATGTAAGTCGATACCTGTAATGAAGCCTGATGTAGCTGTTTGATCCTACCTTTCCCTGCTTAATCTTTGCTTCCTCTTGCCTTCTTTGCCTTCCTTTCTCTAATGCTAAAGTGCTCAAAAAAAAATCAAGTGTCCAAGGGTATGAGAGAGAGAGAGAGAATAATGAGAGAGGTCTAAAAATAATTTGACAAAAGGTCAGCAACCGATCCTCAAAAGCCTTTTTATGAATGAGGCCTCTATTTTCTTCATTTTCCAATATTTTCCTTCATTTTCCTCTTCTCATGCAACCTATGATCTTTCACCTCCTTTTTCTCCTAATTTTCTTTATTTTCATAAATAATTATGCCAAAAATGCCATTTTTCCTCTCCAAATCCTTAGCCATTTCCTTTGCCAATTTTATTATCCATAAAGAACCAAATGAACACCCCCTAGGATGTCTTTCCCAACATTGAGATTGGAATAATTGTCCCTTCAACCGTGGTTATTATTTTTAACTTTTATTACATGAAATTTTCACTAAGACTGTTACAGAACCCTCCCTCTTAGGGGACACCTTCCTCGGTGTTCAATCACTCATATTTCTCAACAAACTATTGAAAGAATACATACTTCTCATGGAGTTTTATAACAAGTCTCGATGTAGTATTTACAATGAATTATTTGTTCAAGAGAAAAACATCATGACAAAATGACAACATACCACATAGTGGAGCTTTATAATACAACTCATTACGGTATTTACAATGATAATCCTTTTGACTACCAATTAATATAACACTATAACATCATGATAACATAACCACATGATAGTATAATAACATGACACCTATACCTCATAGTGGAGCTTTATAACACAACTCATTACAATATTTACATCCTTACACATGGGTACATATAGCAACATCACCATAAATATAGTTACCAAAACATATGCCAAATTATATACCAAAACATATATCAAACATATACTAGTTGTCATATCTATGCACATATCAAAACATCATATAGAATATATCAAACCATGATAAAGATTATACCGAACCAAAATAAGCAAATACCAAACCACCATAATAAAATACCAAACCACCATAAGCAAATACCAAATCACCATGTCAAGCTTCTTTGCCTCAATTGGAAAACACGGAAGGATACATGACCCGCATCTGATCCGCAATCTCCCATGTAGCTTCATTGGGCCCAAAGTGCTTCCATTACACTTTAACTTGCTCGATTTCTCAATTCTGGAGCATGAGCACCTTTTTCTACAATATACACTGAGGCACCCACTAGAATTCTCCATTTGGTTCCACCTACAATATAGACCATTCAATCACATGATCAACATCCTTAACATACTTCTTAAGCAAATATACATGGAAAACATCATCGACATTCACTGTCTGAGGTAGTGCAAGTCGATAGGCTACTGGCCCAATCCTCTCAATGATACTGAAAGGTCCACAAAACTGTGGTGCTACCTTGGCACATGAGCCAACCCGCAAGGAGATCTTCTTTAGTTTGATGCATAAGTACACCTGTTCCCCAACATGGAACTCCTTGAACAACATGTTCATGTCTACATAACTCTTCTTCCTATCATGTGCTCCCTTGAGATTCTTCTTGATCACCTGCATCTCCTATTCCATCTCTGCCAACATATCTCATCCAATCAATACCCTGCAAACCGGATCACTTTAATTGATGGGAGTGTTACAACTTCGCCCTTACAATGCCTAAAAAAAAATCATCCTCAAGGAATCCTGATAATTATTTTTGTATGTGAACTCTACCAAAGGGATATACTCTTCCCATTTCCACTGCTGATGAATCACGTACATCCTCAACATGTCCTCCAATATCCTATTGACCCTCTCTATCTGTCCATCTATCTGCAGATGATAAGTTGTGCTGAAAGAAAAATCTGTGCCCAAACTTGCAAATAACTCCCAAAACTTGGAAGTGAACTTCCAATGCCTATCTAACACAATCCTCTTCAGAACACCATGTAGCCTAACCACATATTTGATAAACACCTGTGCCACATCACTAGCTGAGAATGTAGACTTCATAGAAATGAAGTGTGCAACCTTTGTTAACTTTTCCACAATGACCATGATTGAATCATGCTTCTTCACTGTGTTCGTTGACCCTATGATGAACTCCATGGAAATTACTTCCTATTTCCATTAGGGAATCACAATCGGTTGTAGCAATCCACCTAGATGTTTACACTCTGCTTTCACTCACCGTAAATCAAAACATCTAGCCACAAACTCTGTTAAATCCCTCTTCAAATTCCTCCAATAGTAATATCTCTTCACTTCTATAAGTTTCTTCTGATAACCCAGGTAACTTGAATATGGTTTCGCATGAATCTCCCTCAATATCACCTTCGTGGGTTCACTACTATCTAGTACATATACCCTATCTTAGATATATGTAGTATAATATAGAATTTTAAAAGCTAAATGAACTGTTGAAAGGAAGCTTAAGGTTTCACTTGTTAATTAGGTGCTTGATACATATTAAAGCTGATGCAGAGAAGCATTCTTAGAGAAGATTCCTATGTACTACAAGGCTTGGATCTGATGGTACAGTTCACTTTGCACAAGTATATGTAGAAATTGATGACCCCCGCCTGCTAATCTTCAGACCAAATCTGCTCCTTCTTAATGAAGGTCCACTGTAATCATGAGCATGTTTTGCTTGAAGATGCATGCTTCTAGTTCCACTTCCATGAGCTAATTTCTCAAAAATATCATTTTAACTAACTATTGTGAACGTGCTCTTAAATGGCAAGAAAATAGTGTTAAATGTTTAACATAAATACCAACTTAAAATTGATAATTTTTATGGCATTGACAAATCGAGTTCCCTCAATGGTTGATGGGACCCCATAATTTTTATCTTTCTCAATCAATATCCTGTGCACTCTCTCTAATTGAAAGTGTTGTTATTTCCTTGCATCTTTAACCTTTATTCTTGGAATTAATTGTTAGGTTCTGAATCTGCACAATTACCTAAAAACCTCTTTACCCATGTGAAAGCTTCTTTGCTAGATTAATTTTAATCAACATGTGCATTTTCACACAAATGCTTTCTTCTTTCCTAGCTTGCTTTTAACCAACATGTGCATTAACACACAACTCCTTGATTTTGGGATAATTGATCAAAAATATTTTTTACCTGTTTACTATTATAAAATCAAGAGTGCAAAAACATAACAATATCGACAGTTTAAAATAATCAATATTGAATAACAACTTTCCAACAACATCAAGACTAAACCAGTTCCTATAGGAAACCGCAGAGTCCAAGACTAAGAAAAAACTCAATATTTTCAATCAGCCTGAATTTTCCATTCCTCCCGTAACATCCAAAGGGAGAAACAAAAAGCAATCTACACCCCCAAACTCCCCAACCCAAAAAGAAGCCTACAACATAGAAGATTATCCCTTCTACTCACCCTCAAAATCTATGACATGGACAAGTATCATTAACATTACAATAACCAATTAACTACTAGGCCTTCTCCATCTTTCCAATCACATGACAATTTCTAGCTTGAGAATGCTGGTTATGATTTCTTTATGAGGAATGACCACACCTCCATTACTATACACCTCATCAGAAACATGGAAATCCTCCCCTGATATGGTCATGTTTCCAACACGAGCCCATTGACCAACAGTATAGTGCCAACCAATGCTACTTCTAGACACAGAAGTGTGTTTCTTTATGCACACTCCATGCATAATGATGCACCATGATAGTCTCACTCCTCCCTCAATCACACTGCCTGGGCCAATGGCCACATCTGGCCCAATCAAGCAACCCTCACCAATCTATGCAGTGTTGTCAACAATCACATTTCCAACATTTTTAACCTTTGTTTCTAATTTATCCAAGGTGTTTCTTCGAAGAGAATCTAAGTAGAGCCTTAGACTAGAAATATAGTCTCTAGGTTGCCCAATATCTATCTAGAAACTATGTAAAACCATAGAATAGAGTTTTTTCTCCTCTAAATTTTTTTGGAACGCTTCTTTTTCAATGGATGTGGGTCTCAGCTCATTTGGGTCCAAAACACTTGGGTTTAGAAGGTATATTCCCATATTGATCTTGTTACCAGCAAAGACTCTAGGGTTCATAAGGTAGATTCCCACATTAATCTTGTTACCAACAAAGACCCTAGGCTTCTCAAAAAATGTCTCTACCTTTCCAGTTTCTTTGTCAAGAATAACAACACCATATTTGAGGGTTCATCAACCTAATTCAAGAGATCAATTCTTTACTGTTTACCTTACCAACCATAAAAAAAATGAAAAAAGAGAGAATTTACATACTGAAATTATGAAAAGAAATTCCCTTGCAATTTGGCTTTTACAAAGACATTCCCTACAAAAGAAACAAACCAAGGTAAATGATTACAAGTGACAAGGGTCTTGAGGAGTTAGGAAAACAAACTTTACGTTGGTCATAGTGATGGATGCTTCTCCTCCATATTTTGTATGGAATCAACCATTTCCTTTAATGTCTATTCACTAATTTCATCATGCTTGAGAACAAAATGGCTCCCCCAATCCATCTATTAATTTTTCCTTTGCAAGGGCTAAATGCCTAGCAATGCCCATGGGATATGTTTCCTGCGAATAGATAATCTTAATCCAAAGTTTCATTTCAAACGCATTCAATAAGCTCAACATAACTTCATCAACACTAATAACCTTGACTGCTTCAATCTGCTCACAAATTGAAATCCAATTTGTTTATCTTTCATACAAGAAACAAACAACCTCTTTCATCACTGCTACTATTACAACTTTATTAGCTTTACTTGATGCAAAATCATTGGCTTATTCACAAATTCAACCATAGGCTTAGGGATACTGAGTGTCAAAGGGCGCAACGTGGTTCCAAAACCACCGACCAATATGAGGGCCTTCATGGTTTCTTATTACTTCTCATAGTTGTTCTGACCATTTCCCTCCTTTTCTAATCAACCAGAGATGAAGATGATGAGAACGGGTCCCATAACTCCCATGTCGAAGCCTAAGTAATTGGTGGTGGTTCATTGGAATGTGTTGGGTGCTAGTTTTCCAATATCATCATGACTAAAACAGTGCTTGTATGAAACCACAGAGTGAAAAACCAAGAAAAAACTCATGATTTTCAGTCAACCTCAATTTTCCATTCCTCCCCTAAACTCCAAAGGGAGAAACAAAAAACAATTTGAATCCCCAAACTCCCTAACCCAAAAATAAGCCTACAACATAAACGATTATCCCTTTTACTCACCCCCAAAATCCATGACATGAACAAGTATCAGTAAACCTATTTCTTCAAATGCGGCTAATAGATATGAAGTCAAATCAGTTCACACTTGTGAGTATTCTTAGAGTCCTTTGTATTATGGAATATGTTGATTTAGGAAAGAAGGTCCATGCTCATGTGATCAAAGCTGAGCCTAAGGAAGATGTAAACACTAAGAGTGCTTTGGTTGATACATATGCTAATTATGGTTGTCTAAAAGAGGCATGCTATGTGTTTGATAAGATGCCAAAATGGTATTTAGTTTGATGCAACACCATGATCGTAGGGTATGCATGTAACCAACAACGTCACAAGGTAGTATAACTGCACCTTCTGATTCCAATCTAAACAAAACAAGATCTAATTTTTTTAATCTATTTCCAAACAAACCATTCATAGTCACTGCGGAAACAACTACACTAGCTGCACTTGAGCCAAGACCACTTCCCAAAGGTACACCTTTACGAAGACCCAGTAACAAGCCCACCGACCTAACTCCCAACAATTCCATTGTTTCTTTGGATGCAATCCCAATACAATTTCTCATTGGATTGAGACTAAATCGATTATCATCCACATCGATGAAAGAAATCATTATCTTACCACATTCCAAATCCTCATCCACCTCTATAGTGACATAATCCCCTAGTCCCTCAAGAACAAAACCCATAAAGTCAAATTTGGGTCCATGATTGGCTATTGTTGTAGGAGAAAATACTTTAACCGACTGAAGAAGAGGGGTCACTTCAAATTGGATCACCTATTTCAAACTCACTTGTTCTGCATTGCCCTAAAAATTGAATACATCGGGTCGGTACCCACGTGACAATTTTGTTCTAAATCTACCCAATCCAAAACAATAATTAATTAGGCCCAAATCAGGTTGTAAATAAGAGCAATGGTTCTTTGTCTATGCAAAAAGGATTTCCATATGTGCCTTGATCAGTAGCTCTGCCAAAACTTATGTAAAGGGAAAGAATGTTCACTTAAAATTAAGTTTCTTCCGTACTTTTGAGATATCCATCATATTCAATATGAACTGATAATATTGCGCAAATCGTACGAAATTTTGTTCTCATGGCTTCTAAAATGTCCTAAACTCACTCATTTTCTAATTTTTGAATCCAAAAGTGGGTAACTATCGGCAAATTCCTCGAGTGTTTTTAGGTTATTCTGTACCCTTGCAGAGAACATAGTCGGCTCAACTTCAATTGCAACTTTCCATATATTGATACAACCCCTGTAAAAACCCAATTCCTCCCATCTCAAAATTGATCTTCAAAGCACCATATATTCCTTCTACTTTACCCAACTCAACTTTGTCTTTGAACCCTTCATTCTACCCTTGTTGAATGTGTTGATCGTCAAGATTTACAGATGATTCAAATATGTCTGTAGAATCTCCTACTTGCCTAGATGAACCAAGCATGACCAAAATGCAAGCTTCAAAACCGATTTGAACCTCGTGCTCTGGTGTGACGAACATTGCTTGGTACCTGTAGAGTGGATGGCAACATGAAAGTTGGAAAAATGGCGAAAAAATGGCTTAGTGAGTTGGAACCACAATATGATGATTCGACGAGTACGCTTCACGCCAGGTGATTGCCCTTTGTGGAAAACCAAAGTCTTCTTCATCCCAACAATCACCCCTCCCGATAGAACTGGGCGGTCTTTACCCGTGGTTTTCTAGTACCCACCTTTGGTAGCCCAGTTCTTCTGCAATCCATTAGGGTATTTCTTCCTATTCCTCTCTATAAAGAAAAACTAATGTCGATCCGTGCCCTCACTGTTAAGTCGGATGGATCTTACTTGTAAAGATCAATATCTGTAATTGCATTCATGTAAATGGGTTTTGACTCCGACTTTGACTTTGATTTCAAGTTAGCTGAGATAATAGCAAACCAACTCTTCATCCGTTGGATGAAATCAAAAGCCTAAAAGTAAGCGGTTCAAGTCGTCCATGAACGCCCAACCTTATGATAGGATGTGAACTGAATACAAAGTTGTGTTCGTTGAACGGTCAAGGTTTTTAGTTCATGTTTGACCCCGCCACTTTCCTTGATGTTGCATCCTTTCCCAAAATGAGTGCAAAGTCAAATAAGAAAAGACGGAAACCCCACTACATATTCATCATGCCTACCAAAAGATCGGGAAAAAAAACATAATAACACCCACTAAATGGTTTGCCCCGTGGTAGATGCTTTGTCATTAAGCTGCATTTCGAAAGCATTGATAAAAGGAAACATGTCATCCTAACGTCAAACAGGTTGCACTCAAAATGTGAGTATTTTCATTACTAATTTGACTTCCAAACTAATTCACCGTTTTCCACACAATTAATCACCTGGTTTCCGGACCACCTCGGGCCATCGTCCGCATCGTATCTTCCCACCCTTGAACGTAAACAATATTGTACGAAAACTCACCCCCTGTATATATTTATTTTAATGTTAGAGACGGTTAGGGATAAGCAATTTTTCCGTTGTGAATTTCGAAAGGAGGTTTTCCGCTTGTGATCCCTCTCACTTCAAGATAAATACATTAATTATGCAAGAAAAAATCAATATCTAAATTTTTCTCTAGTTAATTTCTTTTTTTAAATCAATTTTTTTTTCTTTAAAATTATATGTTTTTAAATTTTCAAAATATCTATAATTTGAATATTTTAATTCAATTTTCCTAATTATTTTAATTTCAATCTACGAGCAATGCTTTAATAAATATACAATATTATAATATTAACTTCGACATATCAAAATCTTTAAAACATTTTACTAGTTTGTTGAATTTAAGTTTTTGTAGTCTATATCAAGCTTATTAAAAATATTTTTTTGGGTAAATCACGTTCGAATGTATTTGTTGACGCGTTTCGAACCAACAATCACGCTTTTTGGTTCGAAACGCGTTGACAAATGCATTCCAATGTGATTTATGCCGAAAAATCTTCCTAAAAAAACTTACTAGTTTACATGTGAGTGTTTTAATATATTTACATGCGAGTGTTTTAATATATTTAAATATAATCTTAAACTAACTGGATTTTTATTAATATTTAAATATAATCTAGTTTAGCATGAAGAACGAATTCCTTTGAAATATTTGTTGTATATTTTGTTTTATTTTTATTTAAAATTGTTTTATGGATAAAATAATTATTTTTATTTTTATTTTTAACTTATTGATAAATTAAAGTAAAAGATATTAAGCAAAGTCTTTTGGTAGAAATCACATAAGAGAAATTTTTGGCCTAGGCTTCAAACCAACGAGTGTGGTAAAAAATTTGTTTTTTATTAATTATCATTATTTTTTCTAAGTACTATAATTTTTTTAATAATTATAATTAGTCTTCTATATTTATTTTACATTCCAATATAAGGCTGATGTATGCTTTTTTTCTCTGTTCAACTTCAAATTGACATATCTATTTTTAAAAATAAAAATAAAATGTTTTTTAAATAATATATATATATATATATATATATATATATATATAATAATTAAAACAATGTAAAATTATGTTTAGTTAGTCTTGATTAAAATCATTATGAAATATCAATAATTATATTCTCATTGTGTTTGCTTCATTTTTGTTGATATTATATGTCACGATCCTACCCTTAACATACATATATAATAAAAAAAATATTTTAATCTTTTTATCCTTTACACACTTAACTTACCATATTCTTTAATTCGCACACACTCTGCTATGACAACCAGTCCACTCGGACTATTAATCTCATTAAAGAATGTTAAGGAATATTTTACCAACGACAACCAATCTATTGCCCGTATAAATGTTTAGTGTGTACGCATCGATTATGATACTTTGGCAACATATAAATGTTTTGGTATGTATGCATCGGATATGACACATGGGCAACCGGATAATGGCGCTGGCATTTTATGTTGTGACCGGAGTATTAATCCGGCGATGAGTTGTTGAACTGTATTAAGTTTAAGGACAGATGTTTAATGTTCTACAGTGCATCTGGCCTGCCCTTCCTGCTTGACCATGTGAAGTGGCAGAGCCCCGTACCCTCATTCCCCGCGCCTCAGGTTCCCGCCTCATTTCAACGGAGAGGATCATCCGATCTAGATCAGAGGGTGGAGGTTTGTCGGAGGGTTTTAGGGTTCGTATTAAGCGGCTTGAGTCTTCACCTAGTTCATTTGGGCCTGGCGCCGCTCCCAGGTTTGGCTTGTCTCCTTCGCGTACAGGGAATGTCTTTCATGAACTCCTCTGCCAAGATTCATCCGCTACATAGGAGTTACCCCTTCGGCTTCCCGGGATTAAACCTTGCAGGTGATGGCATTTGTTACAGTCAACTTTTCCGATTCTCCTGTTATGTTATTCTTTTATACAGGCTTCTCCTTCGATTTAATATGTGTATTAACAGTTCTATTATTTCTCTGTGCTTGAAGGTGGTTGCTGCGGCAATGAATTCTTTCCATATACAGGACGTTGGGCCCTCGGCAACCCAACCTTTAACGCCGTATAGCGGGTAAGAAATTTCATGCTCGAACTGATTCCTGGGTGCAATGTTTGGGGTTTTCCCTTTCGACTGTTGCGGCCACGAAATTTATATATACATTTTCGTTTTTTATTGGCTCCAGATTTCCATATCTTGACCGAAGTAACCCAAGACAGGGTCCTTGAGGCTTGCCTCCGAGGCTACTCATGGTTTTTCTTTTATAACCCCAGACTTCGTTGTCTCGGCTGGTTCTGTTGGAATTGTGAGGAACGGTCAGTTCCTTCAACGGGAGGTGCCTTGGCAGTCCCCGCAGTTAAATTATCTCAGTATTCTTTTGTTTGTATTTATAAACCATTTACAGTTGTAATTATTTGGTAACGGAGTAGTTAAGACTACTAGTTGGACCGGTCGTGGAACATGGAACCTCTCTGTTTTTTTTTTAATGAATAGTATTGTTATAACTCGAGTTCGTCGTTCTCAGGAATGATAGCTCGACTCTGTAATTATAAATTCATTTATGGGGTTTTCTGAGAAGTTAATAACAGACTAAACTCGCCTCTCTGGAATAGTTTATATGTGTTATAATGTCAGTTCTGTTATATTTATATATATGTTCTCATATTTTTGTGATACGACGAAACCGCCGTTGTCTTAAAGGAAAAACAGTTTTTTTTGTTTTTTTGTTTTGTTTTTTTTTGTTGTTTTTTTTTTTTTTTCGACTATTGTGCTTCATCGAACAGTTAGAGCACCATACTATCGACATGTAATGATAATGATAGAAGGGCTTTGTTTATTATTGAAAATAAATGTGCGATTGTTTCGACGGTAGAATCCTCACCGCTTATCGCATTTGCTTTCTTGTCTATGGTGAAATATGTATTTTGTACTTGTGGTTTATTAACTAACGATACAGTTAGGGTCTGATTCATGGCTTTCTCGAATCTTCCCTAAGAATTACTCATGCCTTTACTATCTATCCGTTATCTCTATCTATGCGTTTTTTTTGTCTTTGTCATATATATGCTTGTTCTACAGTTTGTGCAAACTGTCATATATGATGTAATCTCGTCTGGTCTTCTAAATCTCTTTAATGGACAATCACATTACAGTCGTTCCTACCACAGTTCTGGTAATTCCCGGCTCGGGTCTGCTATTTTACTCTCTACTAAGGTGTACAGACTCATGGTCAACAAAACTTATTTATTTCCTTATATATGTAAAGTAATTCATCGGTGTTCTATATAGGAATATTTGACCTCTGTCTTTGTGTTTGAAGAACCAATAACCATAGCAGAATTACTGTAGTTTTTATTTTGAACAGATAACATTACTGCATGTAAAGTAAGGGTAAAAGAAATGTGAGTTTTTCAAATAATTTCACAGCCTTTCCTACTGTACTTAGACTTCTGTAACTTGCAGTTAACGCTAACATCATAGATGTATATTCATCAATAAGATAATTTCCAGAAATTTCCACTTACCTGGTCCGCCTGGTTGTAGATGCGTTACAGAGGTTCACCTGTATCCTTTGCTGCTCTTGACCACCCAACCATGAGATCCGTCGCCAAGACTGGAATCTCCCCCCGAGCTATCTTGCAGGCCCAAAGCCCTCAACAAGATTCATGCAACTTGTGCTTGGTTATCTGGTCCTTACCAGACTTAACCCGTTTTTCCTCTCTTTTTTTTTTGTCTGTCCTTACAGCACAGAATTTTTGTCTCTCCCTTCCCTTTTCCCCTGGAGGCCTTTCCAGTTAGGGAAGGTAGTTTTATGCAGTTTCCACAACTGATTTCCTCTTCCAATCTTCCTTTCAGAAGTTGCCAGCATTTCAAGAAATATATTTTTAATTCACAATAATAAAATAATATGATTAAAGTTTTTTTTTTTAAAACAAAACAGTCTTCCAACTCTGTCTTTTACCACAGTAAAATTCCAATATTTACATTCTCCGGGGTCATCACATCTCCCCCTCCTGAGATTGGACATCGTCCCGATGTCTGATTTTCATAAACAATTCTGGGTAAGCCTTTTTTATGAGCTCTTCATCTTCCCAAGTGGCCTCATCAGGCCCATAGTGCTGCCACTACTCTTTAACTTGGGTAATAGCTCATTCCGCAGCTGCACTTCTATCCGGTCGAGGATGCTCAGCGGCTCGACCAGAACCTCGCCTTCCGGTTCGACCTGCAATCAACAATATTTCCAGTCCATTTTTTTTTTTCTGGAATAAATTTTAATTAGATCAACCGGATTTAGTTCTTACCCATATATCCTGCCATTTGATCACATGTTTAGGGTCGTAAATGTATTTTTTTAGTATAGAAACATGGAAGACATTGTGGATTCTAATATGGCTTGGCAGGGTGAGTTGGTAAGCTACCGGCCCAACTCTTGCCAAGAACTGGAAAGGTCCAAAATAACGGGGTGCAATCTTGGCACAACCGCTTCACTACAGGGTACTCTTTCTGGCTTGGATCCTCACATAAACATGGTCACCGACCTGGTATTCTTTGAACCTTCTTTTCCGATCAGCAAAGCTCTTTTGTCTGTCCTGAGCAACCTTTAAATTAATACGTACCCTTTTTACCATGTCCTCCATTTCTTTGAGGATTTCTGGCCCCAATCTTAATTTGTCCTCAGGTCCACCCCAACTTGAGGGTGTACAACATTTCCAGCCATACAAGACTTCAAAGGGGCTTAATTGTGTTGACGTGTGATATCCGTTATTATATGCGAATTCAACCAAATGTAAATATTCCTCCCACTGGGTTGGTTTCTGCATTACGCATGCTCTTAACATGTCCTCCACCACTTGGTTCACTAGCTCTGTTTGACCGTAGGTCTAGGGATGATAGGCTGTGCTGAAATTCAGCTGTGTTCCCAGTTCGGTAAACAATGCTCTCCAAAGGTTGACGTGAATTTTACATCACGGTCAAATATTATTGTCTTCGGAAGTCCATGCAGTTTGAACACATTCTGCATAAAAATGTGAGCAATTTGCACAGCCCTGTAAGTGGACTGCACGAGTATAAAGTGTGCTGTCTTACTCAGTTTTTCTACCACTACCATAATAGAATCATTGTTCTTCTTTGTCCGAGGCAATCCTGTTATGAAATCCATAGAAATAGTTTCCCATTTCCATTCCGGAATGGGTAAAGGTTGTAATAACCCTGTTGGGTGTAGGTGCTCCACTTTAATCTATTGACACTCCAAACACCGTGCTAAGTATTCAGCTACATTCTTTTTCATTCATGGCCAATGGTATTCATTTTGAAGTGTGGTGATCATTTTTTGGTACCCCAGATGTCCTGCATAGTGGCTGATGTGAAACTCATCCAAAATCAGATTTTTCAGACTATTTTTATTAGGTACATATAGTCTCTTATTATAATACAACATTCCAGCATCATCTAATTCATATCCCTGCTGATTTTTCCCACTGGAAGGTTGCTGTACCTACTGTTTTATTTGCTAGTATTCAACATCTTGATCTGTTGCTGTTTTTATCATTTCAATCAAGGGATTCTTCCATTTACTGGACGAAATTTCATACAAGCATTGCACCTTCCGACTTAATGCGTCGGCCACGCGGTTCTCCTTCCCTTTCAAATGCTTAATTTCAAAATCAAATCCACTTAAAAAATCTGCCCAGCGGGCTTGCCTCATATTTAAGGTAGGTTGGTTGAAGTAATTTGTCAGACTGTGGTGGTCTGTCAGCAACAGAATTTTTCTTCCCATAAGATAATGCCGCCACATTTTCAGTGCATGTATGACGGCTGCTAATTCTAAATCGTAGGCAGAATATTTATGCTCATGCTCCTTTAGCTTTCTTGATTCGTAAGCGATCACTCTTCCTTATTGCATCAACACACCGCCCACACCCTCCTTACTTGCATTAGTACATACCACGTAATCCTTATTAGGATCAGCTATACTTAAGATGGGTGCTGTGGTGAGTAAATGTTTAAGTTGCTCAAAGCTTCGCTGACACTTGAGGTCCATTTGAATACCCTTCCTTTTTTCTGTAAGGAGGTAATAGGGCATGCTACCCTTGAAAAACCTTCCACGAATCTTCTATAATAACCAGCTAACCCCATAAAGGACCTGATATCTGCCACATCCTTTGGTACGGGCCATTCCATTATGTTCCTTATCTTTTCAGGGTCCACTGCAATACCCTCTTTTGTGATTATATGGCCTAAATACTGTATTTCCTCCTTGAAGAAATCACACTTGCTGAACTTAGCATACAGCTGGTGTTCTCGGAGAGTTTGTAGTACTAACCTGAGATGCTCCTCATGCTCCTCCTTAGAACGAGAGTATATCAGAATATCATCGATGAATATCAGCACAAATTTATCCAAGAACCTATGAAACATGCTGTTCATTAAACACATAAAGGTGGCAGGTGCATTGGTCAAACCAAAAGGTAGAATAACAAACTCATAGTGCCCATACCGTGTTCTGAAATTTGTTTTAGCGATATCTCCCTCCTTAATCCTAATCTGGTGGTAACCTGATCGCAGATCGATCTTAGAGAACACTGTTGCACCCTTCACTTGATCGAAAAGTTCATCAATCCGAGGTAAAGGATATTTATTTTTGATCATGAGCTTGTTCAGCTGACGATAATCTATACACATTCAAAGAGTTCCATCTTTTTTCTTGACAAATAACACTGGGGCTCCCCATGGAGATACACTGGGGCAAATATAATCTTTGTCTAGCAGCTCTTGTAGTTGCATTTTTAATTCTGTCAATTCAGGTACGCTCATTCTATAAGGTGCCCGCGACACTGGTGCTGCCCCCGGTGTCAATTCGATGGTAAAATCTATATCTCTTTTAGGTGGCAGCCCGGGTATCTCCTCTGGAAAAACATCCGCAAATTCTTGTATTACGGCAATGTTTTCCAGCGTGGCTGTTTTATCCTTTGAATTTGCATAGCCTACCTGAATGGCATAAATTTGACATATTTTTTTGATACATTTAGCTAGTTGGGATGCAGTGATTGGCCGGATCTGCACTGGGCGCTTAATCCCTTGCATTTCCTGCTTTTCTCCAAAGTCATCTTTGTAAATAATGGTTTTTGTCTTGCAATTTACTAGTGACCAGTGTTTTTCTAACCAATCCACCCCAATCAGAACATCATATGAACCCAGAGGAAGTACATTCAAATCTGCCACTATTGGCTGTCCTGCTATGGTTAAAGAGCAGTTATTAATTTTTGCCAAGACTCGTCTCTTGGCCCCCGTAGCTAGCTGTACCAGCCATGGATTCTTGAATTTTTCAGGTTGTAGCTTACATTTTTCTACTATCTTTGGGCTAATATAACTTAAATTAGCTCCTGGATCAACTAGAACAGCTATAGAAAGATTTGAAATTTTACCTTCAAATTCCACCATGGTCGGCTGGTATTCCGCTTGACAGTCGTCCAGGGCTGTGTTAATCCTTGGTATGCTACGTCCCACATCGCCAACGATCGATGCCTCATGGATCTGAGATATCTGATCAGTTCCCTTCCACTGCGGGCAGTTTTTGACGTAGTGTGGTCCTCCACAACCCCAGCATTGCACTGGGGGTCTCGCCATTCCTGCGCCCTCCAGCCTGACAGGCTGTTCACTCACTCTAGATTCACTGATTGGCTTAGACCTGAGTGAACCTCTTTGTATATTTTTGCTGTTCTGCCCTTTACTAATTCCCTTACTTCCACTGATGCGACTTCCCTTACTGTTCCCAATTGTTTTATTACCTCTTTTTTCATTCCATCTTTTGTTTGGAGCATCTCCTTTCTGTTTATTCTGCTGGTAGCAGATTCTAGCCTTGCGGATAGCTTCATCCATCGTCCTAGGATTGTCAAACTCAATCCTTTCTCGTATGTATAGGGGTAAACTACTAACAAATATTTGCACCTTGGCCTTAATATTATAGGGCACATAGCGAAGTAGGGAGGTAAAACGGTTGATAAACTCGTCCATAGTCTGTTGTCCCAATCGTAAATCGTGGAATTCCCTTGCTTTTCATCATAGAAGCGCTCAGTCAGATATCTTTCTTTGAAGTATTTCTGAAACTTCTCTCATGTTATGGTCCGTTCGCTTACCCCCTTGACGATCTTAACTTCCTCCCACCACAGGGTTGCTTTACCTTGTAGCTGGAAGATGGCCAATCGTGCCTTCAGGTTGTGGTCATATTCATACAGCTGAAAATATTTGTTCATGTTAATTAGCCAAGCTTCAGCCGCTTCTTCTTGCTCCCCATCAAAGTGTGGAGGTTTAATTTTTCGAAATTCTCCCTGTAGCTCCACTCTCTGACGTTTTGAAGTCTGCTGTTCGTATGCATTGTCAGAGTGGTCCTCCCCCTCTTCTAATTTTTCAGGTTCTGCCGGATAATTTTGTTCTTCTGTCATCCTCTGTTGTTCTGTGTTGGGATTAGCTAATTGTGGGTTCTGCCTGTCCGACAAACTCTTCAAAATTCTTTCTTGTTCCACCGTCAGTCGTGCATTATCCTCTCGTAATCGTGCCATCTCATTCTTTAGTTCCTGGACCATCTCTAGTATTGCAAGGTTCGTGCTACGCGTCTCCTCACCAAGCTGTACCCACAGCTCTGGGTTATCCCTAGGATTTACTACAGGTTCCTGACCTACTATCGATCTGTGCGGAGCGCTGCCAACTCTCTGCATATTCACGATTACTGTATATTGTCTATATTCTGTTGTTTCCTTTGTCTCAACCTAACAAATGGAACCAGAAGAGGAGTTAGTTATATTAGTTGTCCTTTTTATAAATATAATACGATGGTTAACTGTACATTGCTGGTTTATTTTCCTTCAGTTTAAACTTCTTTACATGTTCTTCCAGAGGTCACAGTATTGTAACCTCGCTCTGATACCAATTTGTCACGATCCTACCCTTAACATACATATATAATAAAAAAAATATTTTAATCTTTTTATCCTTTACACACTTAACTTACCAGTCCACTCGGACTATTAATCTCATTAAAGAATGTTAAGGAATATTTTACCAACGACAACCAATCTATTGCCCGTATAAATGTTTAGTGTGTACGCATCGATTATGATACTTTGGCAACATATAAATGTTTTGGTATGTATGCATCGGATATGACACATGGGCAACCGGATAATGGCGCTAGCATTTTATGTTGTGACCGGAGTATTAATCCGGCGATGATTTGTTGAACTGCATTAAGTTTAAGGACAGATGTTTAATGTTCTACAGTGCATCTGGCCCGCCCTTCCTACTTGACCATGTGAAGTGGCAGAGCCCCGTACCCTCATTCCCTGCGCCTCAGGTTCCCGTCTCATTTCAACGGAGAGGATCATCCGATCTAGATCTGAGGGTGGAGGTTTGTCGGAGGGTTTTAGGGTTCGTATTAAGCGGCTTGAGTCTTCACCCAGTTCATTTGGGCTTGGCGCCGCTCCCAGGTTTGGCTTGTCTCCTTCGCGTACAGAGAATGTCTTTCATGAACTCCTCTGCCAAGATTCATCCGCTACACAGGAGTTACCCCTTCGGCTTCCCGGGATTAAACCTTGCAGGTGATGACATTTGTTACAGTCAACTTTTCCGATTCTCCTGTTATGTTATTCCTTTATACAGGCTTCTCCTTCGATTTAATATGTGTATTAACAGTTCTATTATTTCTCTGTGCTTGAAGGTGGTTGCTGCGGCAATGAATTCTTTCCATATACAGGACGTTGGGCCCTCGGAAACCCAAATTTTAATGTCGTATAGCGGGTAAGCAATTTCATGCTCGAACTGATTCCTGGGTGCAATGTTTGGGGTTTCTCCCTTTCGACTGTTGCAGCCACGCAATTTATATATACGTTTTCGTTTTTTATTGGCTCCAGATTTCCATATCCTGACCGAAGTAACCTAAGACAGGGTCCTTGAGGCTTGCCTCCGAGGCTACTCATGGTTTTTCTTTTATAACCCCAGACTTCGTTGTCTCGACTGGTTTTGTTGGAATTGTGAGGAATGGTCAGTTCCTTCAACGGGAGGTGCCTTGGCAGTCCCCGTAGTTAAATTATCTCAGTATTCTTTTGTTTGTATTTATAAACCATTTACAGTTGTAATTATTTGGTAACAGAGTAGTTAAGACTACTAGTTGGACCGGTCGTGGAACATGGAACCTCTCTGTTTTTTTTAATGAATAATATTGTTATAACTCGAGTTCGCCGTTCTCAGGAATGATAGCTCGACTCTGTAATTATAAATTCATTTCTGGGGTTTTCTGAGAAGTTAATAACAGACTAAACTCGCCTCTCTGGAATAGTTTATATGTGTTATAATGTCAGTTCTGTTATATTTATATATATATGTTCTCATATTTCTGTGATACGACGAAACCGCCGTTGTCTTAAAGGAAAAACAATTATTGTTTTTTTTTTTTTTTTTTTTCGACTATTGTGCTTCATCGAACAGTTAGAGCACCATACTATCGATATGTAATGATAATGATAGAAGGGCTTTGTTTATTATTGAAAATAAATGTGCGATTGTTTCGACGGTAGAATCCTCACCGCTTATCGCATTTGCTTTCTTGTCTATGGTGAAATATGTATTTTGTACTTGTGGTTTATCAACTAACGATATAGTTAGGGTCTGATTCATGGCTTTCTCGAACCTTCCCTAAGAATTACTCATGCCTTTACTGTCTATCCGTTATCTCTGTCTATGCGTTTTTTTTTGTCTTTGTCATATATATGCTTGTTCTACAGTTTGTGCAAACTGTCATATATGATGTAATCTCGTCTGGTCTTCTGAATCTCTTTATTGGACAATCACATTACGGTCGTTCCTACCACAGTTCTGGTAATTCCCGGCTCGGGTCTGCTATTTTACTCTCTACTAAGGTGTACAGACTCATGTTAAACAAAACTTATTTATTTCCTTATATATGTAAAGTAATTCATCAGTGTTCTATATAGGAATATTTGACCTCTGTCTTTGTGTTTGAAGAACCAATAACCATAGCAGAATTACTGTAGTTTTTATTTTGAACAGATAACATTACTGCATGTAAAGTAAGGGTAAAAGAAATGTGAGTTTTTCAAATAATTTCACAGCCTTTCCTACTGTACTTAGACTTTTGTAACTTGCATTTAACGCTAACATCATAGATGTATATTCATCAATAAGATAATTTCCAGAAATTTCCACTTACCTGGTCCGCCTGGTTGTAGATGCGTTACAGAGGTTCACTTGTATCCTTTGCTGCTCTTGACCACCCAACCATGAGATCCGTCGCCAAGACTGGAATCTCCCCCCGAGCTATCTTGCAGGCCCAAAGCCCTGAAAAAGATTCATGCAACTTGTGCTTGGTTATCTGGTCCTTACCAGACTTAACCCGTTTTTCCTCTTTCTTTTTTTTTTGTCTGTCCTTAGAGCATATAATTTTTGTCTCTCCCTTCCCTTTTCCCCTGGAGGCCTTTCCAGTTAGGGAGGTAGTTTTATGCAGTTTTCACAACTGATTTCCTCTTCCAATCATCCTTTCAGAAGTTGCCAGCATTTCAAGAAATATATTTTTAATTCATAATAATAAAATAATATGATTAAAGTTTTTTTTTTTAAAACAAAACAGTCTTCCAACTCTGTCTTTTACCACAGTAAAATTCCAATATTTACATTCTCCGGGGTCATCACATTATATCTCGTTGGGAAGGAGATGTAAAAATATTTCACACTCAATATTTTTTTTTACCATAATAAAAGATTTCAATGTCCAAAGAAAAAAAATAATGAAAGCAAAAAGATAAATTACTTCCTAATAAGAATAATAAGATGTGTAGTTCATTAAATTTTTCATATAAAAGTAATATGGGAAACTATTAACAATAATAATAAAAAATTCAATGTGGGTCATAAATAAAGTATTTCAATATCTAGCATTAAATAATATTGATGTGTATTTAAAAATATATTTATTAAAAACAAAATTAATGTGTATAATGTGGTTTATAAATAAATATTTCAATGTTCCTATTAAGTAAAATATTGTAATGCCAACTATGTATATTTTATAGATGCATAGTTTAAGTAATGGGGGAAATTGACATTTTGTGAGTATTTTTCCCAAAATTAGGTAGAAATTTTTATGAATAAAAATATTAAATTGTTTAATTTTCCTCATGGGTTTTTCATAGTCTTGGAACCATTTATGTATTCAAAAGTGTACTCTAAACAACAATAAATCACAATCTTCCTAGAAATTATATGGGCACAAGAATCATTCATCTACTAATTAATTTTTTTCATATATATATATATATATATATATATATAGTTAAAAAGTTTGAAATAAACTCATTATTCTACGTAATAAGCTTTTTTCAAATATATACTTTTAGTGAATTTTCTCTCAAATCTAACATTGATTTATTAGAATTGCAAGTTCAAGCTTCAATTTTACACAACCCACTCAAGAAAATTTTCAATGTTATATATATATATATATATATATAGACCACAAATATATCAAATACTAAGAGATCAAATTTTTGTATATGTGAAACATTTTTCATGTTTTTCTCTTTAAAAAATATTTGCATGTTCAAAAATTTGATTTATTAAGGAGAAAGTAATATGATGAGCTTTGATATAATGGTTTTGACTTTATAATAATTACCCTAACTATAAATTAACAATTTCCTATCAATATTTATTCTTCATTTAATTTATATAACTATCATAATTATAAGCCATTAATATAAATACAACATTTTTTAACATAAATTCTCAAACCATATAAGATCTCTATAAAAAAACATTATTACAAAAAATTCAACTCTATAACTAAGTTTGAAACAACAAAAATAAAATGATAATTAATAAAATTTAACAATAAACATAATAGCATTCATCATCCATGTAAAAACCCTGTACAAAATGACTAAATTATGTATTATATTAAAAATCCCTAACCGTAGCAGAGTGGAAATGGCACATCGTATGTATTCTAAATTACTAATGAAGATAAAACTGCTACACAAAATATCTAACCCATCCCAAGCTTGATTTATTGTTTATTTGAAAATATCTAATACATCCCAAGCTTGATTTATTATCTATTTAAAAATCCAATAGAGATCTCGTTCAACTGGAATGGTTTATGGCATGACAAGAAAAGAAAATTGAATTTCCTCCAAGAGGATTACATAGACATTCATGCAGCTTTAATGAATCTCCATATCAGCACCGAATGATAAAGATAAATCTTAAAATGCTTAAATTCTAATTTGATGGATAAATAAAAGACATTTCTCTAGAGAAAAAATACATCATGGTCATGGTCATTGTCATCTATCTTCATCATCATCTGTCGTTGTTGTCATCGTCATCGCAATCGCTATCGTTGCTATCATTGTCATCATTTTCATCATCATCTTCACCGCCACCATCATCGTCGTCGTCGTCGCCGCCGTCATCATCGTCACCACTGTCGTCGTCGTTATCATCGTCATCGTCGTCGTCGTCATCATCATCATCATCATCATCATCATCATCATCATCAATTTATATCTTCTTTAAATCTTCAAATCGTCGTCGTCGTCTTCGTCATCGTCATCGTCGTCGTCGTCATCATCATCATCATCATCATCATCATCATCATCATCATCATCAAAATGTCTCTAATCTAAATATTTTAATTTATAATGTCTCTATTCTAAATATTTTAATTTTTCTTTTTTAATATATCTTTGTCATTGTTGTCGTCGTCGTCGTCGTCGTCGTCGTCGTCGTCGTCGTCGTCGTCGTCGTCGTCGTCGTCATCATCATCATCATCATCATCATCATCATCATCATCATCATCATCATCATCATCATCATCATCATCATCATCATCATCATCATCATCATCATCATCATCATCATCATCATCATCATCATCATCATCATCATCATCATCATCATCATCATCATCATCATCATCATCATCATCATCATCATCATCATCATCATCATCATATTTTAATTTAACTTTAATATATCCATATCCTCTTAAAATATTTAAAACACGTCAGTAATTTAAGTTTGAGTGCTAATATATTTAGGATCAATTCCTTCAAAATATTTGTTGTATATTTTGCGTTTTGATTTGAAATTGTTTTATTAAATAAAAAAATATTTTGGAAAAGAAAAAATATATCTCCAGTGATAATTTAAAATAAAGGTTATATATTTTTCTAATTATCAATCAAATTTTTAAAGTAATATATATATATTTTTTAAAGTTATAAATTATTTATTACATTCATAAAAAAAATAGTTATTTTAGTCAATTATATTTATTTTAGGTGGTTGGTAAGAAAGAATTAAATTTAACTCATGCAATGAATGGATGTATTTTAATGTAATAGCTTCGAACCTATGATACACTGAAACTTGTACAATCCTCATGTAAAATATAGAATATATAAATAATTACCTTAACTATAAATCAATAAATTTATTATTTACCAAATTATACTATTTATAACTTCTAATCCTAAAAAATATTTTACATAAATTCAAAACAATATAAAGCTAATGTAAAAACATTTAGAAAATAAAAATAAAAAATAAAAAAAACTAGATTTATAACCAAGTTTCATACTGTATATTAAAAAATCCCCAATCAAATTGATAATAATAAAAATGAAAAATGAATATAAAAATCTATATAATAATCATAACTAGACTAAATGGATCTTATTATAAATATCTAGACTCTATAACCAAGTTCTAAACAATATAAAAAAAATCTTAATCATATTATAATCATATTAAGAATAATAAATTTAAAGTATAAACCTAAGAAATCAAAATGATAATAATAAAATAATCCTTAATCATATTGACAATAATAAAATTGAAGTTTGAACCTAATCAACATGCTCTTTAAAAAAAAAAAAAAAAAAACTCTTAATCATATTGATAATAATAAATTTGAAGTATAAACCTAAGTAATCAAAATGATAATAATAAAATAGTCCTTAGTCATATTGAAAATAATAAAATTGAAGTTTGAACCTAAACAACAAATTGAAAATAATAAAATTGAAAAATAAACATAAATATCCATATAAAATTCATAAATTGATATAATTAATGCAAATTACATCATCACAGCTAAACTATGAACATAATCATCTATGTAGAAACTCAGATCACAACTGAGTGGTGAACATAAGCATCCATGTAGAAACTCAGACCAAAATGATTGACTCGTTATATTAAAATTTCATATTAACTGTAGTAAAGGGTGAATCACAATTAACAACAGGTTTATTCTGGAGAGTGAGGCAGTCATAGAGTACTATAAACTACTAATATTACTGAACATAAAATTGTAGCACACAATATCAAACCCATAAAAAGCTCAATTTATTATTACAATCACAATAGAGATCTGGCCTAGCTGAAATGGTTCGTGGCAAGACAACCACATGCATTCCAAATCTAACAAGGGAAATACACATGTAAGTTGATACCATCAATGAAACCTGATGTAGCTGCTTGATACTACCTTTCCTTGCTTGATCTTTGCTTCCTCTTTCCTTCTTTTCTTTTCTTTCTCCAATGCCAAAGTGCTCCAAAAAATCTCTAAGTGTCCAAGGGTATGTGAGAGAGAGAGAGAATAATGAGAGAGCTCCAAATCTAAACTGAAAAATGTTGGAAAATTATCCTCAAAATCCTTTTTATGAATGAGGCCTCTATTTTCTTCATTTTCCATTATTTTCCTTCATTTTCCTCCTCACATGCAACGTATGACCCGTCGCCTCCTTATTCTCCTAATTTACTTTATTTTCATAAATAATTGTGCCAAAAATGCCATTTTTCCTCTCCAAATAGTTAGCCATTGCCTTTTCCAATTTCCTTAGACATAAATAACCAAATATACACCCCCTAGGATGGCTTTCCCAACATTCAACTTGAAATAAGTGGCCCATCAACTGTGGTTATTATTTTTAACTTTTATTACATGAAATTTTCACTAGGGCTGTTATAGAACCCCCCTCGCGGGACACCTTCATTGGTGTTCAATCACTCATATTCCTCAACACTATTAAAAGAAGACATACTTCTCATGGAGCTTTATAACACATCTCAATGTAGTATTTACAATGAAAGATCTGCTCAAGAGAAAAACATCATGACAAAATGACAACATACCATATAGTGGAGCTTTATAATACAACTCATTATGGTATTTACAATGATCATCCTTCTGACTTCCAACTAATATAACATCATAACATCATGATAACATAACCAAATGATAGCATAATAACATGACACCCATACCACCTCAGGACAAGAAAAAGCACCAGATTTGGATATGGGATACCTCAAACCCCCACAAAAACTCCAATTTTCATTAAGGATTCACCAAAGCAATAAGAAAATGTAGCTCCTCTAGAGAAAATTCAAGGAGAAGGATCTTCAGAACAAGCCTCTCCAAAATCTCCCATCACTTATGTTAGGAGACCTGTCACAAGGTCAACCTCATCAAAGGGAAAAGGTCTCCTACAGAAGACATAAGCAAACCTACAGGAAGCATAGGCCATCCCGCAGGAAACCCTGTCAAACCTACAAGATGTACATAAAAGGGACCATGAAGGTATCACTCCACAAGAAACCAAGGAAGAAGAAAAATAACTAAGGGAACCTAGTCCATAGCCCAACCTCAACTCCTATTGCAGATTCATTAAAGGAGGTAGGGTAATCCCACAAAATTTTTCCATTCCCTTATTCTTTGAACTTGAAAGAGAGAGGGCAAGGACACACAAGTGGATGCAAATTGCCAAATCAAAAGGAGTGGATGTAGGCCACATGGATGAAAAATTGAAGGAGATGGGTAGAGAACTGAACACCATACGGGAAAGAGAGGAAACGATGAAATCTCAGTTAGAAGCAGAGAATGTATGGCTAAGGGGATAGATACAAGAAAGAGAATGCTAGTTGGCAGGTATGGCCAGTTTATCCTTGGAGGCAATCCAATGGAGGATGCCAACAAAGTCTTATGCCTTGTATATAAAGGAACAATGAATACAATTTCGAATCAAAACTTTAGCACAGAGAGGCACTATTCCCTTCCAAGGCTATAAATAATTCATTGATCTATGTGATCAAAGAACCTTGGAAGATAGAGAAAAAATGTATGAGTTTTACCTACAAAGCTTTCCCTTGTATCAGAACTGAACAATCTAACCCAATGGCTATCATCATGACTCACAACCTCATTGAAAATGATTCTAATCTTGCACCTAGGTACCTTTTGCACAAGAGCAAGTAGTCACACACTTTGAAGACACACTTAGATTACTCAGAGATCATAGCATGCAAGCTTGTTAAAGAAGGTGGAATACCTTGCCTTACAACCTAAAAATCAGAGAATACCATTCTCCTCACAAAATGAGAGAGGCATTAAATATAACACCCATGTATAAGAAAGCTCTACGAAGACTCAAAATCAATTGGATTGGCTTGAGACAGCCCACCATTGCTTTTAGGAATGTTGCAAGGAAGGAAAGAAGAAGAAGAAAGAAAGACGTGGGAAGAGATAGAAAGGAAGGGAGGGTTTTATACATGGGAAGAGGAAACTACAATAGAATCATGGGATGTTAGAGAAGGAAGGCAATGGATATATATTAAGTCTCAGAGGATGAGCAACACTTTCACTAGGGGGGTGATGATGAGGCTCATCATTGGGTAACTATACAGACCTTAATACACCTCCAAGCTTACTAAAATCAACTCTTTTCACAATCCCTTCTATATTTTAATTATATTTTACTTAATGAGATGAATAAAAGTAAGATTTTATGTCTAGTGGTCTAATGTGCATTGATTGCAGATTTTTGAGAGAAAATCATGGAAATTTTGGCTAATTAAGGTGCAAGAACTCAAATGAGACAAGAAGGAGAGATTATAGGAGATGGATCTTCCTCATTAAATCCTCACTCATTTGAATATCCCTCAATCAACTCACACTAGCTCAGAGTTGCAGGTAGCGAGTCATGAAGATCATTAGCAGCTGAGCCAGTGATAGTTAAGAGGCAGTTCATCTTGAGTTTGGGAGCCAAGCCTCCCTAGATTTAAGGAAGTTGTTGGAGAATTCATTTGTATAAATAAAATGGCCTAGAGCTTGATTAGGATTCAGGTTTCTTATGTAAAATCACTAAGAATTTTCGAGTTGAAGGATTGTGGCAAAACATTGTTATGTAATATTTTGATATGATAATGAGAATGAGCATTTCCTTGATCCAACAATGAGTAGACTCAGAGGGTTGAAGGTCTTGGGTTAGGGCACAAACCTAACAGTAGAGTTTCCTCTTATTGTACTTGTATTCTTAGGTTATGTCATAGATTAATTGTTGAATTGATTTTGGCATTGTTTCATTGCAAGTATTGGTGAATTTGATTAGTTTGCTTCCATTTGTGCATATCTTTAGCAGTAGATTTAGAGAGATAAAGGAATACCAAAAAGTCTAATAGAAGGTGGATTTTTCCTCACTCCTCCCTTCAAGGACCATGGTTTGAGGAAAAACTCCTATTTAGCCCCAAAAAGACAGAATTCTAATTTCTTATGGAATTTAGGGTTTTTCTGCTAATTAGGCTAGCATATTTTTAGTTTTCAAGAATAGGTTTCAGTTTTTATTTATGATATCTCCAGCTTTATATTAGATCTCATGGTGTTTCACAATATGCTGCAAGTATTTCCATGCATAAACTAGGCAACTAAATGATGGAATTTTGTTTTCTTATGTTGATTGGAAATCTTTCTTGTTTGACATGATTCATGGGTAAATGCCAGTGATGTGTGTATTGCAGGAGTTTCAATAGTGCAGGAAGATCTCATGTTAATAGCCCCAGCCTAACCTCATCCATCCATGATCACCAAAGGCCACTAAGTCCATAAACTGATTTATCATTGCATAAGAACAACTTTCCATGTTTATTGAGCAAATCCAACCATCTTACAAACTTTGGTTTGAGCTTCGAGGAAGTCCTAGCCACCCCCTTGCCTTATTTCTTCCATCATGTACCTTCCCTATGTCCTATACCACCTTCCAGATCAATCCTTATTCTTTTGGTCGGATCTTGTATGAGCATTAGGACATACCATGGGTGTATTATGAAATCCTGTAGGATGACTTGTAGCATCTTGTTTTGAGGCCGATTTGTGGAAAATACATCCAGAAAGATAGGAAAAGACCCTTACTTGCCTCCCAAGAAATTTGGCCCTTCACGACCATCTATCTCTACAGCTATCCCACCTTCCATACAACCAAGAAGAATTAGCATTCATATTTTCACAAAAAAGGACAAAATAGTAAACAGGTTAATGTGTTCATTCATATTCACAGTAGTAAAGTGTTTGATTATCTCATATTGCATGCTTAGCGATAGTTAGGATTACACATATGTTAGCTTAGAATTCTTTTGAAGCAAGATCTCTTAACAAATATTTAGATGAGCGGTGTGTTTAGAGCATTTATTTCAGTATTTTATTACTGCAGTAGACAATATTTCAATTCTCTCAATTAAGGGAAAATTCCCCTTTCTCGATTGTAATAAACTTCTTCTAAACCAATAGAAGGTTGGTTTGAGAAACCCTAGTGGTCTATCGCCAGCTCAGTAGTGACAAAGAGTGGACCCATTTCATCTCCTTGTGTATATAGCACTATCACCTCCAAGTTTGTACGAACCCTGGGTTGATAAAGTAAAGTTGGTAGCCCTAGGAGTTGCAGCATTCTTGTTGCAGTACTGGTGCTCATCACTATGTCTAGATTGCTTCTTGGAATTCTTTTAGTTTTTTCCCATATTCTTCGCCCATTGTGGGTTTAGCCTTAACAGTCCCTATGGCATCACAATTTTTACCTTTACGGATACGATGAAATGTTTTTTCTTCATTTTTTGGTTGCGTTGAAATCATCACTACTTTTTCTATACAAAGTAGTGATACCAATGCGGGTTTTCCTATGAAAAGTAGCGATAATCGTGGTTCTGGGTATGTAAAGTGGCGATGATCCTTGAATATGAGAATTTTTAAGGTTTCTTCCTAAGAATCCAGTGTGTATTGGATGCTAAGGCCTTTTCCTGTACTATATGCTTGGATTTGTCAATGTTTTGATCGATTGCCTTGATTAATTTGAAAAATTTGTGTCATTGGCTTTGAAGAGAAATTTGACTAAATTCTAGGGTTTCTAGTCATTGGTCATTGCTTTCTGCTTGTTGGTGTCATTGAGATGTTTGTTTTACTTATTGATTGAGTGTTGTTTTATGTAGAAATCATTGAAAACATCATTTTGCATTTGTTTTAGCTTGTATTTCAAAATTTACTTTTCGTGAAAATGCATTAGATTAGTTACATTTAGAAGTTGTTTTGTGAGATTCATCATTGATAATACATCACATTTTTCGATGATTAAAAGATAAATACTGTATTAGGTGCATCAAATCATTCAAAATGAAAATAAAATCATAATTTATATAAGTGCATCTTTGTAAAGTAAAACTATTTTTCTTTTGGAAAAGTTGCATTTAGGATAGTGAAAAGTGGAAATCATTTTTTACTTTTGGCATTGCATTTAGTGAAATGAAAGATTAGATTTTGTTTTCACATTTTGAATTTGGAATATGGAAGTGAAAGTTAGCGGAAGGAATTTTTCATGATGTGTTTTGTTTGATTCATTATTGTTTGAAATTTCTTCCCTTGATTAGTCTATCTTTCATTGCAACAGAAAGTTTTCTTTTTCTCATATAGTTGCATCTTGGTGTTTAGGTAACATCGTTAAGGCCTTGAAATCAAGATATAATTTTAATATTAACATTACAATCTATCAATCAATCTAAGTAGCATTTGAAATATTAATGCCTCATGCTTAGTGGTCTAGGCTAGAGAGGTGTTTTGGCATCTTTAAAACTTAGCAGTTTTCATTCTCTCTTGCATTAGACAATGCTAACATGGACTTGTGCTCCCTATACCATCACGTATATATAGGGAGACCGTCATAGGTTGCAAACCTTTATCCATAGGAAGCTGATTCTACCTCCCTATAAACATGATACATTGAAAACAACCTTCAGGGAGATTTCCTGCACATACGTCAAGTCCTTGGTAAATTTATTTGTTGAGGTGTATATTGCAGTTCACGATTACTTGGTATTACTTTTGCCTAGAGTTACTTGAGTGGTCATTTCAATCTTTTATAACTCTTTAAATTTGAAAAGATCATCAAGCACTTGTCCTTTCAAGCTCTCTAAACCAATGAAAGCGACTAGAGTCACCTTTTCATCCTCTTCTTGACTCTTAAAACATGAAAAAGAAAAGTTTTTGTTTCAAATTCTAAGAACTAATTGGCCATGGAACAACATCTTTCCTTTGGAAATACTCCTTAGTAGATCTTATACCAATGGCAACATTTCCTGAGTCTACTAGTCAAGGAAACCCCTCTGATGGGAATCCTAGTTTGTTTCCTTCTTTTGGAAATACTCGTGCTCCCTATATGGTGACGATGTCCCTTCCTGGATTGACCATTGGCTGGCTAGTTTGGTTATTTTCGACCTCGGTGGTCCCAAGTGTTTAAACTTATTTTCAACCGAGTTCTCCTCCACCTAAACAACATCAACATCATGATGATCCTATAGTTGACCCCTTTCCTTCTTCGCCTATTTCTTCACTTCGTGCTTCCTCTTCGCCTGGTGAAATTCTAGATTCTAGTAACTAGGAAGCTAAGAAGAAGAAGAAGAGGATGAAGAAGAAGAAGCAAAGTAAGCAAGGGGGCAAGCAAACAACTATTGTTATCAATGCAACTAATGAAAGAAAATCTTCCAACCAGCCTCCGAAAGTAAAATTCCCTTGCATGTTATGTAATGGTGACAACCTTCTTTGGAATTGTCCTGGTATTCCCAAGGTGTTAGAAGTGTGGTATACAGGCTCACATCAACCTTTGTCATCATCCTCTAGTGATCATGTTGGTGATAAGCCTTCAACTAGTAGATCACATGGGAAAAAGGGAAAAGTAAAATTTCCTTGTAAGTTGTGTGAAGGTAATCATCCCATTCACCTTTTTCCTCTTATGGATGAAGCTTCCAAAGAGTTGTAAAACCTTACGTCTTCTCAACCTTGTCTTTTGGTTGTGTATTGAAAGCTTTCCCCTGATCCTTCACTAGTTGATCCAGTGATTGATCAAAATTTATCTTTGGTCAACCCCACTCTCTCTGAAAATGAAGTTCATGAGTCCGTTCTCGACTAGACATTTATTGAGAAAACGGTAGACCTGACTCCACCTTCAGTTAACTATGCCTTTCTAGTAAAGAGTGAACCTCATACTACTCAGTTTCTTCTGGTTTCTTTAGTTTCGAATGAATTGGAGGGAAATCCTCCCATTATTGAGGTGCTTGAGAGTAGTTCTCCTATTCCTATACAGAAAGAGAGAAGTTGTCACATTACTACGACACCCCGTCTATGTAGTTTAGCCACTTCTTTTCATTGGAGTCGAATGACAGGATATCATCTTCCATCTTACGTGCCTTTCCAGATTACAATATAGGCTTACCATATGGTTGTACCTAGCACAGTAATAGACAAGGGCACTGTTATAATTTGATCCTCAACTGCTTGGCAAGATTTAGGTTCTCCTTAGCTTGTCCCCGTCACCCAAAATCTATTAACTTTTAACATAGGAACTAGTCAATCGTTAGGGATCCTTCCTAAGTTGCCTATTACTTTGGGAAGAAAGACTATATATATAGATGTGATGGTTGTCCAAGGCCCTTTAGATTTTAATCTACTCCTTGGCCATGACTATTTTTATGTCATAGAATCTCTTATTTCTTTCCTCTTTCGAGTCATGTGTTTCTCGCATGAACGAAACATTGTGATCATTGATAAACTTACTTTCATTGGTCCTGAATCACCTCCCACTCAATCACCATCCCTAAATGGTTCTTATGTGCAAGTGGTATCCCCTCCACCACAGGTTAATTACATGGCTACCTGTTCCATGCCTGCATCTACTGATGATCTAGTAGGTGATGTAGTACACCATGTACTGGGGGCACTGGAGCCTGATTTTTCATTTGGATCCTTGGACATGTATCCCTTCCAGAGTGTTGTTCTCCCATCTGATGATAAAATCTTGAAAGCCATGGCCTCTTTTGGTCTTTGATTGGGTCAAGGTCTCTGCAAAGCATATTTCCTTGTCTTGAGTCAAGCTCCTTTAAAAATGAAACAAAGGACCATGGAGCAGAGTTCCTTGTCTTGTGTCAAGCTCATTAAAAAATGAAACAAGGACCATGAGGATAATTCTTTTACTATATAAACCTCATTAAAAAATGAAATAGGCTGTGAGCATAGTTCCTTTACTTGTGTCAATCTCATTAAAAAATGAAACAAATACCCTTCCAATTCGAGTTTTTGATTAGATCTTGTAAAATCCCATTCAATTATTTCACTTGACCTTGTAAGTGAACCTTCATTCCATTCACCTATTAGTAACCAATAGTCTACTTAGGTGAATGAGATGAATCTTGTGGGGCATGTATCTTGAATTGAGTCATTATGCTGAGCGCATGTGAATAAATTCAAGCATAGTTTATCTTTGTTTCAAGCTTGTGTAAAAATGAAACCAAACCCAAGCATAGTTTATATTTGTTTCAAGCTTGTGTAAAAATGAAACCAAATTCAAGCACAATTTATTTCTGTTTCAATCTTGTGTAAAAATGAAAACAAATCCAAGCATAGTCTGTCTCTGTTTCAAGCTTTTGTAAAAACGAAACCATTCCCACTTTACATCTTGTGACTACTATTTTTATCTGCAAATTTTTGTTAGATGTGACTTGGTTCTTTCATTCCATTGTCACTGTTATGCTCCTATACCAATAGGTGTCATATTTCATGATTGACTGGTTAAAATCCCTAATATGTTCATCCTTTCCCTACTGCAAAGGTTTTCCATATTTTGAAAAGATCAAAAAATTAAAAAATGAAAAGAGGGTATACCCTAAAAGAAAGATCAAAGGGTAAAAAGAATGAAATGGTCAAAAGAAAAATGAAAGAAATGAACCCCAAATAAAAAAGACCAGGAAAGTGTGCAAGTCCAAATGCCACTACTATTTCATGTTCTGTAAATGAAAGTTTCATGTGCAGTTTGTTGAACTTTATGCTGTGGCCAAACAGCTTAATCCTGGCCAGTTCATCTTTGAATTTCCTGTTTTAGAGATAGAGAATAAAATCTGTTCAAACTGTTCAATCTTGGCAGATAAGTAGTTAGGTAGAGAAGCAAAGGAGCTCAATTGTTAAACCTGAGCCCTTGGATGTGATAAGGGTAGATCTAGATAGGGTTGCAATCAAAAGAAAAGAAGAAAAAGAGGGTTTGCCAGTCCAAGTGCACCCATGGAAGAAGAAGAAAAATGTTAGGTATAATAGGCTGGGTAGGTAGTTCTGGTGTTGCAGAAGCATGCTTATGATTAATTTTTTCTCTCAAAGATGTTCACCTTATTGTTATCATAAGTACCATGGCAACTGTTTTGTTACAAATTAAGTGAGGCATGACTAACTTCCCTTCATCCTTTCTCCAGATCATTCACTAACTCCCCCCAGAGATATTGAGATCTGCTCAATGTCCCCAATTCACTCCATCTCATTTCATAAAAACCCTAAGTAAAACCCATTTGCTTAGGAGATTGTACAAAATCACTTGCAAACCTCTGTTTTCCCCTAAGCCTAAGTTGTTGAACTTTATAACTTGGCGCCTATCTTTCATAGATTCATTTTGACCGTTAACATTATTATATGAATCCCTATATTCCTCCCCCTACCCGTATTATGTATATAAAAGAAAAACCCCAAATTTTATTATTCCCGCCCCTGCTAACTATAGCAATATGTCATTATTTTAACGGAATTATGGGTTTATGCAAAAACCGCATGATAACCATCCCCCGCGCATTTGTTTTGGAATCAATTAACCCCACGTTAATTGATTAACAAATCACCCCACCACCAATCATGTTAAGCCCAAAAAAAAAACATTAAAACGTTGATTTTATACGTGGGCCCCCGCGCCGTAACCCTCCGCCATCTCCATTGAGTGCCAACCATTGGATCTGGGCCCACGCATCCAACGGCCCACGATCATATCGCGAGGCCCTCTGCCACCGATGTTTACCGCCTGGGGAGTTGGCGATATTGCTGCCGTACCGAGGACACGCGGCGCCTTCCCGCCATGCTCGTGGCCCCTTTGCCCAAAACCATTTCATCTCATAAGCGGTGCGGGTTGATACCACTTACCGCCCTCCTGCTGACCTCGTCCGCTGACGTCATTTCCACATCACTACCGAGTCAGCATCCCATACCCCCACGTCACGACAAAACATCACATCCCGATGACGTCATCCGACCAAAAAGCGCCAAAAAGCCCCGCGAAAGCCAAATTTTGTTAAAAAGTCGTGAAAATGTCATTTTCACCCATTTTCATTCGTTCTTCTCTGCGAAACTGTTGCATGCAAACTACGTCCAAGCAACTGCTCGAGCATACAGTCCGCCACCCGGCCAAACAAAGTCCAGCATCCTGCTCCGCAGCTCGTCGGTCAACCTGCAATTGCCCTGTTCGCCTCCAAAATACAGGTATTTACCCCGTCCCACCTCCCAAACCTGTATTTTCAGTTTTCCTCTGTAAATTATACCTATAAGAGCCAAATTCAAGCTGAAGTAGTCCATAATTGCCATACCAAGACATACAAAACTACTCTTTTGCTCGTTTTTCCCACAGAAACTTGACCTCTAGTTAAAAACACAGTAAGCAAACATGGAAGCCCCTGTGGCCCTTAATTTCGCGCCCCTCAATGCACCTCACAAAGACCAAGACTGGTTTCCCTTGGTTGACAGAGATTTTCAAGTTAAAGAGTTATCTGGTGATATAAACCATCTCCAAGCATTTTTCAGAATTAGAAATAGTCATCTGAGTAACTCTAATATCCTTGGAATATGGGAATCTAATCTTCCCAGGTATTACCTTCCCTCAGTCAATGTGTTCCCAGATCTTATCCACCAATGCTGTGCCAACTATGACCCTATCAGTAAAGCAGTTATGACTCCATCACAAACTATTCTTTTCTACATAACTGCTGAGTCTATCAATGAAATGTTACACTTCCATCCAGCTCAGCCCCTTGCTCCTCTTTCCATGGGATTTTTTCTTGAGCAAAGCTCTCAATTGTCCAGTGTAGAAATAACCCAGATTGCTAAGTTATTTATGAAGCCAGGTTGCTAGCCTCAAGTCCCACCTCCCTATGTACATGCCTGGTTCACTAAAAATGGCAAGCTTATTTTTGACATGATATCCTTTATATTGGGATTCAAAACCAGTGAATTTGTTGATGAGACCAACTTTGTTATGTTGTCAATGTTTACTCCAGGACAACCCGCTGCTGTCAAGTATGACTATGCCTCTTTCATTTCCAATAAAATCAATGAGCAATTCATAAATCTGGAAAGAGAAGGAGTCTTCAAATGCACCTCTTTCATATATCACCTTCTGCTATATTATCAGACAGACATCTTTTCATTTCCCATCAGGAAATTGGATTCCAAAGGAGAGAGGAGGTCTGTGATCTTTTGGACCTTGGTCTTCCACAATGTTTCTGAATCTCCTTATACCTATTATGAATTCATTGACTGGTTTATACATCTAGCCTCCACTTTATTGACAGGAGCTCCTCCTCCTCCTAGGCTCTCTGGGGATATAAAGAAGATTTTACAGCTCTCCAAAAACTACAAAATAGGTGACTATTACCTCTACCAGAATCACACTGAAATCAGAATTTATGGTTGTGAACTGTGCCCTTATAAGCTGTCCAAATATGTGCCCATGAGACTATTTGCACTGAAGTATGTCAGGCAACTTATCAATGCAGATTTAAATCACTTCTGCAATGTAAAGAAGAAGGCTCAGCTGAGAATAAGAAACCAAGTAGGCCCTTTTATCATTAACAAGAGGGAGGCATGGGAAGATGCTGATAGGATATTGGGGGAAGAAATTAAATTGAAGACTCCTCTAAATGAGGAAAAAGGCAAGAAAAGAGACAAAGAAGAGGGCACACCCATCAGTGGACCTGCAGAACAGCCAGGTGCAGAAAGGCAAAGACTGAATCCTCTATTTAAAGAGGAAATCATTGAAGAAACAATAGAAATTCTAAAAGGTGAGAGGGTAACTAGCCCACAGACCTCCCCAATGATAGACACATCAACCATCTCACATAGGCAGGAGCTAGAAAGACAACATAGGGTGGAAGTGTCATCCACTAGGCCACCAAGTAAGCAGACCTCTGACATCAAAAGAACATTAACAGAAATAAAGGCTAGGAATGATCCACTGAGGCTGCAGATTTACAATCAATATCTTAAGATGGCCCCCACAAAACAACAAAGATTGATGTCTACTTATGACATAAAAGAGGGCAAAATGATCATGAGTTATTTCAAGCCCAAGGTGCAGTAACCACAGTCAGCAGCTGACTACATCAGGACAAATCCAGAGGTCTTGGCCAAAGACATTCATCCAATAGACCAGATTGAGCTGCATAAACAGACTAGAGAGATGGTATACTCCACACTAGCTAATAAAGTAATGTTGGCTCCTAAATTGCAAAATTCCTTAAATAATACCTCTGCTCAGTTAGATTTAGAGAAAGATTCTTCTCTAGCAAAGGACAAAAGGATAAAATCTTTGGAAGACATTATCATTGAACTGAGACATGATCCCAAAGGTTCCAAAGGCATAAAAGCACTAATGAAGAAGAAAGAAGAGGACATTATTGCCCTCAGAAAACAGCTAAAAATGCCTCCTTCTATGCATCCACAAATAGCAGATGTTGTACAACAGAAATCCGAAGAGGACATGGACCTGCTCATGAGACTGAATGAAAGATTGAGTGAGAAAGAGCAGGCATTGGAGAAAGCACTACAAGAAAGGCAGGGAGAGTCGACTTCCCAGCCACTTGAAGTAGCTCCAACAGTCACAACTTCGCCTTCCATAGTTATAACAGCAATGCCTCCCATTGTCCCGGCATCAACAGCAGAGATCAACATAGGTACCTCAGCAATAGTGATAGCACCAGGTAGTAGTACTACTATGACTACAAAATAATTAATAAAGGCCATGGAGGAATTGAACCTCCAAGTGTCTGAGCTGAAGCAAGTCAAAGAAAAATTGGCAAAAGTAGAGAAAAGTTATGATAAATCCAAGATGAATGTGGCAGAGAAAAAAATGGAGATTAAAGCATTGGAGAACAAGGTAAGAGCCTTAGAAAATGATCTCTCTCTGCATAAGCCTCTGGCAGAAATCAGAGGAATTTTGTGGACCAACATCACTCAATCCCTTAGTGATGTATGGAGGTCTATCCAAACCATTTATGATCAGATTGACCTAATAAGAGTGGCCCAAGTGGAAATTCAAAAAACAAGAGCCTTATTGGGACAGATGCCTGAGCAAGCTAACAGGCTAATACATTTTTTGAACACCAAGACCAATGAAGAACTGGAAGCACTGGAAATTAGAGACAGAATAGGCACCATCTTAGACATCAAGAGAGTCCTAACCATGAGAACTCTAATGCAAAATTTGGATAGAAGATGTCAGGACATGCAAGTAGAGATTGATTCTTTCAGAGAAAAGTTTACAGTCTTGCATCAAAAAGGTTTGCCAAGTCCTTTGGGAAATAATGATCGTCTGATGAAGCACAAGGACTATGTACATAAATTAAATACATATGCTGCTAATCAAGTTAATGCATCTTCAAGCACTTCGGGAGAGAAGGCACTTCCATCTAGCCAGTCCCTTTATGACAGCCTAGAAAATCTATTCTACATAGAGCATGAGGTGAAGCATCTGTTCACTATCCCACCTAATTTCTTTAGGTACATAGAGACCAATGAAACTCTGAGGAAGCTGCAGAGACATAAATTACCAGGACCAGAATGGTGGCAAAGAATGTTAGAGATCCTGTAAATTATCTTTGGTCAATGCAAAATTTTGGATCATCTACTATAATGCAGAAAAAAGGAATGAATCACACTCACGTGGTTCAAAGCACATCACATTAGAGTTAAAGAAAGTCTAGCCAAGGCAGAATAACCAACACAGAGGATTAGTAGAAGACAAGTCATGAACCGACTTGTAGCACCAACCTCCAGTACGTCTCATAAAGACAAAAAAACCAGTGCAACATGAATTTATTGCATCTATTTATTGTCTCCTTATTTTCAAGACTGTCTATCTCTATCTGTGTAAAAGAAGCATTAATTGTCAGCAGATATTATTTCTATCAGATATTTTGTATGATATCTTGACATTTTTGTATAAATACCCCCCCAGACGAAGTATTTGGGGTTGGTTGATTGGGAAGCATTCTCAGACTTTGTTGTAATTCTGAAGTTTTTTTTTTGGAATAAAAGGCTGTTGGAACCATTTTTTGCCTGGCTTACTGAATGAGGAATTGCTGCTAAGGACCATGCTACAGAATTCTTGAATCATCTCATGGATCAATAAGTCCCTTCTAACCTATGTTTTACAGTTTCTGTGTTTAATATATCATCTATGTTTCATAATCTAAATAATAGAGAAAAAGAATAACTCAGAACTTGCTTGATTGCACTCTGTGTTCAGTCTTTGTTATTATTAATGTTTTCTTCAGAATTAGCATAAACAGTGAATTCTTGATTGCTCCTGTTTCCCCTGATTCTTTCACCTTGAATATTTGCTAAGGAATTCTTAACTGCTCCTTAACAATAGTCAGCCATTTTCCCCCTGTCAACATGATGAAGGATTCTTAATTGCCCTTCACCCATTGACTCCATTCCACCTGATTCTAGCTTACGAATTGTTCCATGTTTGATTACCTTGCTCTGTAATACCATCCTTGGTGGAAAAACCAAATCCAGAAAGCTATCCTCCTTTGACTCCATCATGCCCAATGGACTGAAACTCTTCAGTTTTACCTCACTGTTCTATTGAAACTCCATTCCTCCAACCAAACTCTAAACAAAACCCTTGCACTTCAAAACTAGCCTAATATACCTCAAAAATGGCTACATCATAAATAGAGAGCCCTCTCTGGATGCAGATTGGCTAGAATCTGTATCTAAAGATTGGTTTGTGGTTACCTCGGTCGTATTCAGTTTCTTACAACTTTAGGGAACAATCTAAGTGATAACATCATTGGTGACTCCACTGGGGACCTGATTAATTGTTTGTTACGGCTGTTTATTTCTTAAAGCTACAGATGGAGCCTCAAGTTAGCCAGGTAGCCTTTGAAACTACTTTTGCTATGCAATTGCAGGAGTAAATAAATGTTGCTTCAGTCTACATCCAGTCTAGTTTTAGGCTGTGAGCAGTTGTCTCAAATACTTGATCAGTTCCTTGTTTTAATATATCTTTAGGAAAATTCAAAACTCCCATATTCAAAAATTCCTACAAGATACTATTGAAATTGTATTGCTAAAATATTTCAAGAAAAATCAAAAACATATTCAGAAGCTGGCTCCAAAGAAGAAGAACTGTTACACTAGATCAAATCCAGATCTAAATCCCCTACTTGTGTTTCAAAATCCTAATCTAATTCCTAAGAACCTTAGAAGCCAGCAGAGCCAAGAACATTCTGCTAGTTCACACCTTGACACACATCAGCAGAACCTTATCCAATCTGAGCTTACTCCTGGAAAAGCACCAATCCTTTCTGCCATTACTGTTGCTTCTCCTAGTTCACCATCAGCACTTCAAACCATCTTTTCCACTCCCCCATCTACAACACATATTTCAACTGGTATCCCTGTTCTTCCAGCTGTTACACTTATCTCTGCAAACATGGCAAACCGATATGCTCCCCTGCAATTACCTGCAAATCCAGGGGCTATGCCTCAAGATTATCAAAGAAAAATCACCTATTTTGATGGTACTGGCACTTACACAGCTCAACAACACACCAAGAAAATGATATATTATTTTGAAAATTATGAGATTGATGATGATGATGTAAGAATGAAAGTCTTCGTCCAAAGTTTAATTGGAGATGTTAGAACCTGGTTTAGAGCACTCCCTGCAAATACCATTGTTGACCTAGAATCCCTTTATCAAACCTTCTTGAACAAATGGGAAAAGAAGAAAGATCCTCTCCACATTTTATCAGAATATAAAAACTTAGAGAGGGGTCCACAAGAAACTGTTCAAGATTACTGCACCAGATTTAACAATGTATACAACGCTATTCCTCAGAATCTCAGACCTCCACTAGACTTGGCCTTGATCAAATTCCCTGATGCATTTGACTCTGACATGTCATACTAGCTTAGGGAAAGAGCTCCTCGAAGCTTAGAAGACATGAAGAGTATAGCTATTAGTGTTGAGGCCAACCTAATTTCTAAGCGAGCTCGAGCTAGAGCCGAAAGAAGGATACCCATCAAAGAAGAACCTTCTGCCTTTGAACAAAAATTAGATGCTATCATTAAAGGAATGGATAGAATTGGTGATAGAGTAGAAACAATTGAGAGAAAATCCCCTTGGGATGGTCAACCAAACAATACTGGGAGAAACCCAAACTTTAGAAAAAACCAGAGCTCTAATACTGGAAAGGCTAGCCCTGACCAAAACATTAGACCTCCATTTCAAGAAAACTATGCTGAAGCTTCAACTTCTAGTGAACCAACAGAAGATACTCAAATTAACTTAATGGGGCTCAATAGTGAACAACAAATTTTCCTAACCCAAGAAGACCAAGAAGCTCACACTCTTAATTAATTCCAACTCCAGTCAGGTGAATCATTTGATTTTAGGGAGTGATATGACACATCCGTCTACGAAGTCCACAAGCAATATAATCTAAGAAGCAGAAGGATAGATGTCCCTGAAAACAATAAATAGAAGGATACTAAACAATCTAGCAGAGCTAAAATCAAGGACCTTCCTATACAAACCCCTCCTAAAACAATTCCTAACCCAAACAATCCAACAGTCAAAGATGTTTCAAATAGTCAGCAACCTAATAAACAACCTTCAACTTCCATTCCTTTCAAACAAACTGTGGAAGAACGCCTAGAAATTGATCTAGAAACAGCTTCAGCCCATAACAACACTCCTGAAAAAGAAAAAAGCACAGAAAATGCAGCAGAAAAATAAAATCTCACTGCTCGAAATGCAAAGGTACAAACAGAAAAACCTTTCGACCTCGAGACCAAAATAGGCAAATTAAAGATAGCAATTCCATTGTCAGAATTGGCTAAGCACGATATCTATAGAGAACAAATCAGCAGATCACTTCAAATTTCAGAAAACAAAGATGCAATAAATGTCCTTGATGATCAACCAGAATTAATTTTTGGCCCTGAGGTAAACAGCAAATTAGTAGATGGAGGGGTCGCTGCTTTCTATGTAAGTTTGAACATTCATGATAAAATACTTTATAATGCAATTTTTGATTCTAGAGCTTCTCATAATTTAATACCTAAATCTGTGATGGAGAAGTTGGACCTAGATATTACTAGGCCATGCAAAGACTTGTTCTTTTTTTATTCAAGCTAGGTCAGATGTCTAGGATTGATCAAAGATTTATGTGTATCATTAGTTCAATACCCTACCAAGACAATTTTAATGGATGTAGTGGTAGCTGATATTCCACCAAAATATGACATGTTGTTGTCTAGATCTTGGGGTGCAAAGCTCCAGGGATCTTTACAATTGGACATGTCCTATGCTACCATTTCAGTATTTGGTCAACCAAAGAGGTTGTACCAAGAAACTTTAATGAAATACATAGTCAGCACCCAGGAGAAACCCCAGAATTTTCCCATTTACTCTATGCATTCTGACATGGACTCTTTCATCCTATACAATGCTGAAATTTATCCCCCAACTGATGACAAGGTTTTAGCACTTGAACAAGAAGAGATCATAAACGAAAAACCTAGTGCTCAAACCCAAGAAATTTCTGAAATAATTGTTATAACAGACACTCAAGGGAAACCACATGAAACTGAAAATCCAAATCTCCCTAGTAAGCAAATTTCTAAGACTCCTGATACTGGCTATAATCAAGAAATCCTATGGTATTTAGAATTTGATGGATCAGTCAATAAACTAGGAGCAGGAGCAGGGATTTGGATACATAATATGGAAAATGATCATGCTGAAGGACATGCATACAGGTTGAATAAATTCACTAATAACATGACTGAATATGAAGCCCTCTTACTAGGACCTAAATTGATCAAAAGCTTAGGGGCAGTTAAGGTATCAATTTTGGGAGACTCTGATTTAGTTATTCAACAAATGAAAGGAAACTTCCTCACAAATGATCTGAGATTAAGATCTTATAGAGGGGTAGCAATTGAAATACTCAATACCTTTCTAGAAACACAGCTTGTCAAAATTCCAAGGAAACACAATTTTCATGCTCATAGTTTGGAAACATTTGCCAACTCTTGTAAACTGCCATTTGAGCCCAATCATCAGTTCACAGCTGAGATTAAACACAGGCCAACTGTACCTGACAATGTGAAAAACTGGCAAGTGTTTGACAATGACACTTAGATTAATAATTTCCTGACCTTAAAAGAAGAATTTTCCAGCACTAATATAGACACAGGCACTGTTGGAGAAGTTGATCAAATAGACAAAATTGAAACACACATTTCAGTAGAAACTGTAATACAGATACTACATCCAATAAAATTTACCAGCAAAGAGTTGCGAGAGCTTAAAGAAATAGACTTTGATGAAACTATTGGAGTAGAACTGAAGTCATTGATTTAAAGGACAGTTATTTACCCAACGGATTAACTCCTCTGGAAGACATTTTTTATTCTAATGATATTTCAAGGAAGCCCAAAATGTAGCCTCTAAATGCAAAGATTGAGGACTGTAACATAGGAGCTAAACAAAATCCTAAAATGATGAAATTTTCCAAAACTTTGCCTCCTGACCAAAAGCTTAAATATGTTGAACTGTTCAAAGACATCCAAGACATTTTTGCATGGAGCTATGAAGATCTCAAATCTTATGATACTTCTGTGATTCAACATACAGTACCCCTCAAAGAAAATCAAAAACCTTTTAAGCAAAAACTTAGAAGGGTCAACCATGTGCTCCTCCCTCTAATTGAAAAGGAAGTCAAAAGAATGTATGAATCTGGGATAATTGCACCCATTAGATTTTCAGAATGGGTCTCTAATTTAGTAGCCACTAGGAAGAAAACAAGAGAAATCAAACTGTGTGTTGATTTAAGGAATCTAAATAAAGTCTCTTTAAAATACCACTACCCCTTACCTAAGATGGACCACATTTTACAAAGGATAGTAGGTGCCTCTAGAATTTCACTACTGGATGGGTTCTCAGGCTTCAACCAGATTTTAGTTCACCCTGATGATCAGGAAAAAACTGCTTTTACAACCCCATGGGGAACTTTCAAATATGTGAAAATTCCATTTGGACTCAAGAATATAGGGGCAACCTTCCAACGGGCAATGGACATAGATTTTGCCAAAGAAATTCATGATTTTCTAGTCATATACCTTGATGATCTTACTATGTTTTCCAAATCAGATCAGTAGCACTTAGATAATCTAAGACAAGTATTTTTAACATGAAAAAATATGGTATATCATTAAATCCAAAGAAGTCATTATTTGGCCTAGAAGAGGGCAAACTATTAGGTCACATAATCTCAAAAGATGGCATTAAAATTGACCCTGAACGAGTAGGAACCATTTTACAAATACCACGTCCCATAAATGTCAAAGAACTCCAAGCTTTCCTAGGGAAAATTATTTTTTTAAGAAGATTCATGCCAAATTTGGCTGAATTAATTAGATTGTTGAATAATATGCTGAAAAAGATTCCAAGGTCAAATGGACATTAGAAGCCAAACAAGCATTTGAAGAAATCAAGATAGATTTAACCAAAACACCAGTCCTTACAAGCCCAAAATTTGACAGAGACTTCATAATATTTTCATTTGCATCATAACACACTATTGCTGTTGTTTTGCTATAGAAAGATGATCAAGGATGTGAAAAACCCATAGCCTTCTTTAGAAAAGCACTGAGGGATGCACCTCTAAAATACCCAATCATAGAAAAACAGGCTTATGCACTTGAGAAAGCCATCAAAGATTTCAGAGTCTACATACTATACTATCATATAATAGCTTATGTGCCAATCACTGTTGTCAAAGATATCCTAACCCAAGAGGGGATTGAAGGAAAAAGAGGTAAATGGATTGCTATTATATTAGAGTATGATATTGAAATAAAACCTGCAAAGCTTATAAAAGGACAAGGATTGGCTAAACTCATGACTGAAACCAATTTCCAAGCTCTAGATATTAATGAATTGGATAATGAACAGTAGATGGCGACTCCACAAATCAGCCAGGCCTTCCTAGAATCACCTTGGTATGCTGATATATGTTATGTATTATTAAACCTGTAGGCTCCTCCAGGGTTATCCAGAATAAAGAAAAGGCTTATAAAAATGAAAGCTTTAAAGTTTTGTATTTTAGATGGTGTTCTGTTTTCGAAAAATCATGAAGGTCTCTTATTAAATTGTCTACTAAAAGATGAAACTGACAAGGTACTCAAAGAACTTCATGCAGGGGACTGTGGTGGACATTTGTACTGGAAATCAACTGCTGATAAAATCCTAAGGGCTAGATTTTACTGGCCCACCTTGTTTGCTGATGTCAAAAAGTTTGTTACTACTTGCCATAAATGTCAAATCTTTGAAGGCAGGAAGAAACTTCTGCCTCTACCCCTTAAACCAATTTCCACTAAAAGACCATTTCAACAGTGGGGTTTAGATTTTATTGGGAAAATTCACCCTCCCTCTTCTAGCCAGCATAAATGGATTTTGACTGCCACAGATTATTTCACCAAGTGGATAGAGGCCATCCCTTGTAGACAAGCCAATGATTCAGTGATCATGAAATTCTTAGAAACCAACATCCTGTCTAGATTTGGCTGTCCTGAAAAAATTATAACTGATAATGTTGCTGCTTTCAAATCCAAGAGAATGATCAGTTTCTGTCACAAATACCATATCACTCTAGGTCACTCCACAACCTATTACCCTCAAGGTAATGGTCTAGCTGAGTCATCCAATAAAATCTTGATCAATATCATTAAGAAAGTATTGGAAGAAAACAAGAAAAATTGGCATAAAAAGCTTATAAATGCATTATGGGCAGACAGGTTAACTACCAAGAGATCCATTGGAACTAGTCCCTATGAGCTTGTCTATGGTATGGAAGTTGTATTTCCCTCCTCCTTGGGAATACCTGTAATGAAATTATTGCAAGAAGTCCAAGTACAACCCAATGACATTCAAAGAAGGATAAATCAGACTATACATTTGCAGCAGACTAGAGAAGAGGTATATCAAAGATCTCAAGTACTACAAGAAAAACTCAAGAAGATATTTGATAAGAGGACTAAGGCAGAGGATTTTTTCATAGGAGACAAAGTTTTGAAATGGGACTCCAGAAGAGAAGATAAAGGAAAACATGGGAAGTTTGACTTCCTATGGAAGGGACCTTTTATTATTCAGGCCTCACAGGGAAACAATACCTACTTTTTGAAAAGCTTGGATGGTACAGAAGCAGAAGATGGACCAGTTAATGGTCGGATGCTAAAACATTATTTTGATCCAGTTTGTTGATATATCAGGACTCTAACTTGTACATAAGGATGTTTAGTTTCTGCAGTTTATTATAGCAATAAGAATGGGAAGGAATGTGTAGAAAATTTTGAGGAGCAGTCAAGGAACTTTACCACCTTTTTTGTGTACCTTATTTTTTTTTAATTTACCAGAAATTGTAGAAGACTTGGGAGCTGAAAATATGAGAACAAACATTCAGACAAACTATCCAAAATAGAGGTGTAATTGTTTGGATCAGCTCATGAGAGATGTGTATATTTTACATGGTCCTCTATACAATTTCTTTACTTACAGCGAAGGAAAATTTTAGAATGCAGCAAGAATTGTACATAAGGCCATCTGACCTGTTGTTCTTGACTTTTCACCAGAAAGGCCATCCCCAAGTGGAGTCAGTGTTATGCTCCTATACCAATAGGTGTCATATTTCATGATTGACTGGTTAAAATCCCTAATATGTTCATCCTTTCCCGGTTGCTAAGGTTTTCCATATTTTGAAAAGATCAAAAAATTAAAAAATGAAAAGAGGGTATACCCTAAAAGAAAGATCAAAGGGTAGAAAGAACGAAATGGTCAAAAGAAAAATGAAAGAAATGAACCCCAAATAAAAAAGACTAGGAAAGTGTGCAAGTCCAAATGCCACTACTATTTCATGTTCTGTAAATGAAAGTTTCATGTATAGTTTGTTGAACTTTATGCTGTGGTCAAACAGCTTAAGCCTCGCCAGCTCATCTTTGAATTTCCTATTTTAGAAATAGAGAATAAAATCTATTCAAACTGTTCAATCTTGGCAGATAAGTAGTTAGGTAGAGAAGCAAAGGAGCTCAATTGTTAAACCTGGGCCCTTGGATGTGATAAGGGTAGATCTAGATAGGGTTGCAATCAAAAGAAATGAAGAAAAAGAGGGTTTACCAGTCCAAGTGCACCCATGGAAGAAGAAGAAAAATGTTAGGTATAATAGGTTGGGTAGGTAGTTCTGGTGTTGCAGAAGCATGCTTATGATTAATTTTTTCTCTCAGAGATGTTCACCTTATTGTTATCATAAGTACCATGGCAACTATTTTGTTACAAATTAAGTGAGGCATGACTAACTTCCCTTCATCCTTTCTCCAAATCATTGACTAACTCCACCCAGAGATTGAGATCTGCTCAATGTCCCCAATTCACTCCATCTCATGTCATAAAAAAACCCTAAGTAAAACCCATTTGCTTAGGAGATTTTACAAAATCACTTGCAAGCCTTTGTTTCCCCCCAAGCCTAAGTTGTTGAAATTTATAACTTGGCACCTATCTTTCATAGATTCATTTTGACGCTTAACATTATTATAAGAATCCCTATATTCCTCCCCCTAACTGTGTTATGTATATAAAAGAAAAACCCCAAATTTTATTATTCCCGCCCCTGCTAACTATAGCAATATGTCATTATTTTAACAGAATTATGGGTTTATGCAAAAACCGCATGATAACCATCCCCCACGCATTTGTTTTGGAATCAATTAACCCCACGTTAATTGATTAACAAATCACCCTGCCACCAATCATGTTAAGCCCAAAAAAAAACATTAAAACGTTGATTTTATACGTGGGCCCTCGTGCCGTAACCCTCTGCCATCTCCATTGAGCGCCAACCGTTGGATCTGGGCCCGCGCATCCAACGGCCCACGATCATATCGCAAGGCCCTCCGCCACCGATGTTTACCGCCCGGGGAGTTGGTGGTATTGCCGCCGTACCGGGGACACGCGGCGCCTTCCCGCCATGCTCGCGGCCCCTCCGCCCAAAACCATTTCAGCTCATAAGCAGTGCGGGTCGATACCGCTTACCGCCCTCCCGCTGACTCCATCCGCTGATGTCATCACCACGTCACTGCTGAGTCAGCATCCCGTACCCCCACATCACAACAAAGCATCACATCCCGATGATGTCATCTGACCAAAAAGCGTAAAAAAGCCCCGCGAAAGCCAAATTTTGTTAAAAAGTCGTGGAAATGTCATTTTCGCCCATTTTCATTCATTCTTCTCTGAAAAACTATTGCATGCAAACTACGTCCAAGCAACTGCTCGAGCATACAGTCCACCACCCGGCCAAACAAAGTCTAGCATCCTGCTCCGCAGCTCATCGGTCAACTTGCAATTGCCCTGTTCGCCTCCAAAATATAGGTATTTACCCCGTCCCACCTCCCGAACCTATATTTTCGATTTTCCTCTGTAAATTATACCTATAAGAGCCAAATTCAAGCTGAAGTAGTCCATAATTGCCATACCAAGACATCCAGAACTGCTCTTTTGCCCGTTTTTCCCACAGAAACTTGACCTCTAGTTAAAAACACAGTAAACAAACATGGAAGCCCCTGTGGCCCTCAATGTCATGCCCCTCAATGCACCTCACAAAGACCAAGACTGGTTGCCCTTGGGTGATAGATATTTTCAAATTAATGAGTTATCTGGTGATATGAACCATCTCCAGGCATTTTGCAGAATTAGAAATAGTCATCTGAGTAACTCTAATATCCTTGGAATATGGGAATCTAATCTCCCTAGATATTACCTTCCCTCAGTAAATGTGTTCCCAGATCTTATCCACCAATGTTGTGCCAACTATGACCCTATCAATACAGCAGTTATGACTCCATCACAAACTGCTCTTTTCTACATAGCTACTGAGTCTATCAATGAAATGTTACACTTCCATCCAGCTCAGCCCCTTGCTCCTCTTTCCATGGGATTTTTGCTTGAACAAAGCTCTCAATTGTCCAGTGCAGAAATAACCTAGATTACTAAGTTATTTATGAAGCCAGATTTCCAACCTCAAGGCCCACCTCCATATGTACATGCCTGGTTCATTGAAACTGGCAATCGTATTCTTGACATGATATCCTTTATATTGGGATTCAAAACTAGTGAATTTGTTGATGAGACCATCTATGTTATGTTGTCAATGTTTACTCCAGGACAGCCCCCTACTGTCAAGTATGATTATGCCTCTTTCATTGCTAATAAAATCAATGAGAAATTCATAAATCTGGAAATAGAAGGAGTCTTCAAATACACCTCTTTCATATATCACCTTTTGCTATATTATCAGACAGACAGCTTTTCATTTCCCATCAGGAAATTGGATTTCAAAGGAGAGAGGAGGTCTGTGATCTTTTGGACCTCGATATTCCACAATGTTTATGAATCCCCTTATACCTACTATGAATTCATTGACTAGTTTATACATCCAGCCTCCACTTTATTGATAGGAGTTCCTCCTCCTAGGCTATCTGGGGATATAAAGAAGATTTTACAGCTCTCCAAAAACTACAGAATAGGTGACTAGTACCTCTACTAGAATAACACTGAAATCTGAATTTATGGTTGTGAACTGCGCCCTTATAAGCTGCCCAAATATGTGCCCATGAGACTATTTTCATCGGAGTATTTCAGGAAACTTATCAATGCAGATTTAACTCACTTCTGCAATGTAAAGAAGAAGGATCAACTGAGAATAAGAAACCAATTAGGCCCTTTTATCATTAACAAGAGGGAGGCATGGGAAGATGCTGATAGGATATTGGGGGAAGAACTTAAATTGAAGAAAAGCTTCTGGTGGGTACCATATGACCCAAATAGCTTTATAAGTGACAGAAAAGTAAAAAACAGGCTATCGGCCTATAAACATTTTAGGATCCCTGAAATAGAGCAATTTGCTAATCAGGATGAGTGGGTAGAGGGTACATTAATAGAAGAACTTACTCAGCAAGAAGTAATGGAACAAGCTATGAAAGATCTCGAAAATACCCTTGACCTGGACTCTTTTGGACATGTATCTTTCAAGTTGCCTCAACAAACTGGAGTGGGTACATCCTCTGCTGGAACTTCACAACAACCTATACAAGAAACTAGTGCACCAGGTACAGGGTCTTCTAAGGGCAAGGAAGTAGCAGGCACGGAGCAGCAAGCAATGACTGATCAACAGGGGAAAATTCCTTCGGTCCAGACCAAAGCAGCAGAGATTCTTGCACTACAGACTCCTCTAAATGAGGAAAAAGGCAAGAAAAGAGACAGAGAAGAGGCCACACCCATCAGTGGACCTGCAGAACAGCCAGGTGCAAAAAGGCAAAGACTGAATCCTCTATCTGAAGAGGAAATCATTGAAGAAACAATAGAAAGTCTAAGAGGTGAGAGGGTAACTAGCCCACAGACCTCCCCAATGATAGACACATCAACCATCTCACACAGGCAGGAGCTAGAAAGGCAACATAGTGTGGAAGTGTCATCCACTAGGACACCAAGTAAGCAGACCTCTAACATCAAAAGAACATTCATAGAAATAAAGGCTAGGAATGATCCACTGAGGCTGCAGATTTACAATCAATATCTTAAGATGGCCCCCACAAAACAACAAAGATTTATGTTTGCTTATGACATAAAAGAGGGAAAAATGATCATGAGTTATTTCAAGCCCAAGGTGCAGCAACCACAGTCAGTAGCTGACTACATCAGGACAAATCTAGAGGTCTTGGCCAAAGACATTCATCCAATAGACCAGACTGAACTGCATAAATAGACTGGAGAGATGGTATACTCCACACTAGCTGATAAAGCAATGTTGGCTCATAAATTGCAAAATTCCTTAAATAATACCTCTTCTCAGTTAGATTTAGAGAAAGCTTCTTCTTTAGCAAAGGACAACAAGATAAAATCTTTGGAAGACATTATCATTGAACTGGGACATGATCCCAAATATGCCAAAGGCATAAAATCACTAATGAAGAAGAAAGAAGAGGACATTATTGCCCTCAGAAAACATCTAAAAATGCCTCCTTCTATGCATCCACAGACAGCAGATGTTGTACAACAGAAATCCGAAGAGGACATGATGGACCTGCTCATGAGACTGAATGAAAGATTGAGTGAGACAAAGAAGGAATTGGAGAAAACACTACAAGAAAGGCAAGGAGAGTCGACCTCCTAGCCACCTGAAGTAGCTCCAATAGTCACAACTGCCCCTTCCACAATTATAACAACAGTGCCTCCCACTGTCCCGGCACCAACAGCAGAGATCACCGCAGGTACCTCAGCAACAACGACAGCACCAGGCAACAGTGCTACTATGACTATAGAACAATTAATAAAGGCCATGGAGGAATTGAAGCTCCAAGTGTCTGAGATGAAGCAATTCAAAGAAAAATTGGCAAAAGTAGAGCAAAGTTATGATAAATCCAAGATGAATGTGGCAAAGAAAACAAGGGGGATCAAAGCATTAGAGAACAAGGTAAGAGCCTTAGAAAAGGATCTCTCTCTGCATAAGCCTCTGGTAGAAATTAGAGGAATTTTGTGGACCAACATCACTCAACTCTTAGTGATGTACGGAGGTCTATTCAAACCATTTATGAGCAGATTGACCTGATAAGAGTGGCCCAAGTGGAAATTAAAAAAAAAAAGAGCCTTATTGGGACAAATGCCTGAGCAAGCTAACAGGCTAATACATTTTTTGAACCCCAAGACTAGTGAAGAACTGGAAGCACTGGAAATTAGAGATAGAACAGGCACCATCTTAGACATCAAGAGAGTCCTAACCATGAGAACTCTAATGCAAAATTTGGACAGAAGATGCCAGGACATGCAAGTAGAGATTGATTCTTTCACAGAAAAGTTTACAGTCCTGCATCAAAAAGGTTTGCCAAGTCCTTTGGGAAATAATGATCGTCTGATGAAGCACAAGGACTATGTACATAAATTAAATACATATGCTTCTAATCAAGCTAATGCATCTTCAAGCACTTCAGGAGAGAAGGCACTTCCATCTGGCCAGTCCCTTTATGACAGCTTGGAAAATCTATTCTACATAGAGCATGAGGTGAAGCATCTGTTCACTATCCCACCTAATTTCTTCAGGTACACAGAGACCGATGAAACTCTGAAGAAGCTGCAGAGACAAAAATTACCAGGACTAGAATGGTGGCGAAGCATGTTAGAGATCCTGTAGATTATCTTTGGTCAAAGAAAAATTTTGGACCATCTACTATAATGCAGAAAAAAGGAATGAATCACACTCACGTGGTTCAAAGCGCATCACATCAGATTTAAAGAAAGTCCGACCAAGGCAGAATAACTAGCACAGAGGATCAGTAGAAGACAGGCCGTGAACCGACTTGCAGCACCTACCTCCAGTATGTCTCATAAAGACAGAACAACCAGCGCAGCATGAATTTATTGCATCTATTTATTGCCTCCCTGTTTTCGAGACTTTCTGTCTCTATCTGTGTAAAAGAAGCATTAATTATCAGTAGATATTATTTCTATAAGATATTTTGTATGATATCTTGACAATTTTGTATAAATACCCCCCCCAGACGAAGTATTTGGGGTTGGTTGATTGGGAAGCATTCTCAAACTTTCCTGTAATTCTGAAGTTTTTTTTTGGAATAAAACGCTATTGGAACCATTTTGTCCTGGCTTACTGAATGAGGAATTGCTCCTATAGACCATGCTACAGAATTCTTGAATCATCTCATTGATAAATAAGTCCCTTCTAGCCTATGTTTTATAGTTTCTGTGTTTAATATATCATCTATGTTTCATAGTCTAAATAATAGAGAAAAATAATAAATTAGAACTTGCTTGATTTCACTCTGTGTTCAGTCTTTGTTATTATTAACATTTTCTTCAGAATTAGCATAAACAGTGAATTCTTGATTGCTCCTGTTTCCCCTGATTCTTTCACCTTGAATATTTGCTAAGGAATTCTTAACCGCTCCTTAACAATAGTCAGTCATTTTCCCCCTGTCAACATGATGAAGGATTCTTAATTGCCCTTCACCCATTGACTCCATTCCACCTGATTCCAGCTTACGAATTGTTCCATGTTTGATTACCTTGCTCTGTAATACCATCTTTGGTGGAAAAACCAAATCTAGAAAGCTATCCTCCTTTGACTCCATCATGCCCAATGGACTGAAACTCTTCAATTTTACCTCACTGTTCTATTGAAACTCCATTCCTCCAACCAAACTCTAAACAAAACCCTTGCACTTCATATCTAGCCTAATACACCTCAAACATAGTTACATCGTAAAGAGAGAGCCCTCTCTGGATGCAAATTGGCTAGAATCTGTATCTAAAATATTGGTCTGTGGTTACCTCGGCCATATTCCCTTTCTTACAACTTTAGGGAACAACCTGAGTGATAACAGTCACCATCTCTTTGGATGATCGTACACTTTCACTTGGTTGTTTTACCCTTGCCTGTGGAACATCTGCAATAAGTGGTCTTATTAGCCAGCCTCTTGACCATTACGTGTTTTGAGAAGTTCCATCATGACCGGAACTAGTTGCTATACTTTTATACCACTCATTTCCTGCAGGAGGAGTCCTCTTTCATCTCTTTTTAGACTCCAAAAATATGAAAATATTTTCATGTACTTGTCATTTTGAACTCATTAAATAAATGAAATGACGCCATCTCAGTATACGTTTACCCCTTTTTCAAGCTGAGATTGACTATTTATGAAAAAGGTACACCTTGATTTACATGGTCAAGAGGTTTTCTCAAATATTGTTTTTTTACCTTTTTGGATTCAAGGGACAAATTACAAAAAGGGACTTGATGGAGTTTTCTCTTTCATCTATTTTTCAAACTCTCTAAATATGAAAAAGACACTTGAGTTTGTACTATTGTTTTAATCAATATTAATTGACCAAGACTGCAAAATCTAATTATTAACCTAGGGTAGGTCTCGTTGTTTCAATGGAGTTCACACTATCTGTGCCGATACACTCTAGCCAAGAATGAGAAAATGCATAAAACATTAAAGGATGTCACTGGTATAAATTTTTGAATCAAACCATGCATGTAGACATAAAAACCCTCTACATAATTAAATCACAACTCGCAGCTATCAAAGTAAAGACATGCCACACAAGAACTAATATATACTCCAGGTGGTTACTACCATTCTGTTGATGAACTTAGTGTAACAAAATAATATAAATGGAAACAACAACAAATGTAATCCACAATTTTTAGAGAAACAACGAGAAACCATAAATTAATTAACTAAACTAGAATGTACACTACTCCTATCACTTCAATCCCTACCAAAGAGGAGGGCCCTTCCTCCTCAGTAGGGTGCGGGAATAACACAAAAGTGATTAAAGAATCAGCTAAAGAATATTAATAACATCACCATGCTGATTCATATTAAAAATAAACTTAGAATTACAAAAGTAGAGTAACAATATTTTTCTATATGTCATGTCCTTGTACATGAAAAATCGAGTTCCTTTATAGTTATTACAACCTGAAATTAGAAACAGATCAACCATGAGAATCTCACGACTCTCATGCTGATAAAAAATAAAAGTAGTTAAAACCTATTGCTAAATACAAATATACATCAATTATGATTGCAACTACTTAGGTCTTGTTGCTTCAAAAATGAATAGTCCCTAATTTCGACAGTTATTATGTGGAATAGTACCCACATTTCCCAGCTTCAGCGCAACAACATCGATTGAATGGCAGTTCGGGATGTTATGACATTATTGGCAAAAACACTTTTGGTGTGACGACAGATTCTTGTATCAGCGCGTGGTGTAACAACATCCTGTAATAGCATCCAATGTGTAAAAACATCCATTGTGTAACAACAACCTGTAACAACATCCAAGGAGTAACAACGAACAGTTCTACCCTTTTCTGCAGTTAATCTGCACTGCATGTCTGCTTCATAGCTTTGTCATTGCGAGCCATCACCTAAAAATAAGAGCTTCCCAAAATACTTCTTCAATACTCTCCCAGTTAGCCATAAAAAGGAATAAGGCCTATGACTTTACTATCCCACCTTGGCTACTATTTCTTGTGTAACAATAGCTTCATTAGTGGATTTTGTCACAGTTTATTTATCTCCCTGGTCAGCTTCCATTTTCACTACTAGTTCTTCTATAGCAGCAGTGTTATCCACAAACTTCTATACATCATCTTTCTCCAGATCAGCTTCCTCCTCCACTATTGGTTGGTTCTGTTGAAACAATATTATCAACCAAGGGCTCCTTTGTATCCATTACTCGATCACTTCTTTGTGGATTGTGCCATCTCGGTTGCTACTTCTTGTGTAACAACAATGTCCTCGACGGGTTCTTGTGTAACAGCTTCCTAGATTTCAATTTGAGTCTACCTTGAGCTAGTATCTGCGGCACAGAATTTAAATCCTGTTGCCACCAAATTCTCATCACAAGCCACAGACATAGTGCCCTAGACATCTCCCTTCTGGCCCTATCCATGACCTCTGCCAAAGTATCTAGCCCTGGGGCTCTTGGCTCTACCTTTCCTTCTGCTAGTTGTTCCCTCAATTCTCTATTTTCTTTCTCTAGAATTTTAATTTTTGATAGCAAAGATTGGGTTTCACCCTTACCAGGTGAATAAGGTTCCTCTGGCTAAGTCTACTCCCCGTCCTTCTACTCTGCTGCTTCTTTGTTCTTTATTGGCATGGATGAGACTTTGGGTGCCCACTAACCCTTATCCTTTGCTTTAGCCTTCTGTCACCAATTGGTTTATCAACCAACCTCTTGCTAAATCTTATTGTTGAGGGTTGGGGTTGCTCCTTTGTCACCTCTAGAGCTTCCTTAGACGTCTCAGTTTTCCTTCTATGGGTGGTCCTAGGCTTCTTTCTCATGAATTCTTCCCAATTCTTACCCTATCGAATCAAAGCATCTAGAAAAATGAGGTTTACCAGGCCATGGTTGGTGATGCACATTTCCAGATGCACATTTGTTTTCACAGCTGCAGCCATATGCCTAATGTTTCCCAACAAGAAATAAGGAAGGTTGATAAGCTGCTAACGCCAGAGGTGGTTCAGTAATGGAAATTGATAATTAAACACAATTGTTTCCCTTCCCTCACAAGTAATGTACTTTACGAAGTCAAGGGAAACATCCACCCATGGTTGGGGGACTGAGAGTCTATCAATTCCCCTTCCTTTCTTTACCAGTGACTCTTCTTCTTGGAGGAAATCCTCTTTCAGTGAGGGGTCATTGACCTTCCTGTTGAGCCACCTCTTCCCTTCCACTCGAAATCTTGTTACTCTAGCAATAATCTCTTGTGTGACCTCCAGCTTCAACCCTCTAACCTCTGTTTAGTTTCTCTCTAGATTCTTTACAAATTCCATGGAAACACCACCATCTGATCCTTCCAACCTTTGGAAGAATTTGAACCAATCTGCATCCTTGAAAATATGGCATGCTTCCAGGCAATCCCTCAAGGTTTCTATGTGTTAGCTTCCTGCTGCAGCAGGTTAATCATCTTTCATGATCGACATTTTTACATGCCAAATATGTCATACTTTGCTTGCTGCAATGCTCCATATTTGTTACAGATGGCCAGAGAAGTATTCGTGAAAGTGAGCCAATCTAAATGCCACTGCTTTGTTCCAGTTTTGATGAGTAATCCATTTTTGATCAGTTTTCAAGTATGGGAAGGCCAAACAGCTTAATCTTGGCTTCCCTAGGTTTCAATTTCATGTTGTAGAATATAGAGAATGAACATCTGTCCAAACAGCTTAATCTTGGCAGATTTGTAGTTAGGTAGAGAAGCAAGGGTGCTCAACAGCTTAATCTGAGCCCCTGGTTGAAATAAGTGTAGAAGTAGATAGGAGCACAACAAGAAGAAAAGAATGAAAAGCTGGGTATGCTAGTTCAAGTGCACCCAAACCAAAAAGAAGAGAAAATGCTAGGCAAGTAGGTTGGGTAAGTAGTTTTGTGGTTGCAGAATCATGGCTTGTGATCCATTTCATATTGTCAAGTTTCATATCTATCTAGATCACAAGTTGAAGGCAGTTTTTCAGTTGGAGGACTTCAAGCGAGGCATGTCTAACTCCCCCTTTCTTCCTCTCCCCCAAATCAATCACTAACTTCCCCTAAAGAGGTCAAGATCTGCTTGATGTCTCTTAGTCTCATCATTCTCCAAATCATTTACCTTGGTGAAGATCAACTTCACTCAAAGAATGTCCACACTGCTTCTATAAGTCATTTTCCCCATCAATAGCCTAAGACATCATACTTAGCACTTTTTCTCATCATTGTCATATTAACTACTAACACTACTATGTATCTCCCTATCTATTTCCCCTTCCCCTACTAAAACTATGTATATAACTCCCCTATATATTTATCCATCCCCCTGGTTGAAAATAACCATATACGTCCTTGAAAATTGCTAAGTTTATCTGAAACTCAGCAAGAATCCTCATTTCCCCCTCAAACCATCTTCTCATGCATCTTGGACCCTTTCCAAGTGCATAGAACCTTTAATCACCCCCCTAACTATCTTCCAAGTGCATAAGGACTCATTCCTATGCATAATTTCCCTTCATATGTATATAAAATCCACCTTTGGTCTTGTTTCACCTTTCTAAGGCATAAAACCCCTTTTGACCACTAAACCCCTCTCAAAACCACATCACTTTCCTCCTAAGTGCCTTTGGACTCCTTCCAAGGCAAAAGACTACCCAAACCATGCAAAAACCATGTTAAACCTTCAAAAAATTGAAAAAATCCTCTTTTCGGGCCATCGGACCCCTTCCGATGCCCTAGGAATCCATTTTAAAGCACCTTAATCACCCCTCCGAATTCATTTGCCTTGCCTTTTTCATAAAAAGCATGCTCCGATGAGATAAGGATCTATTTGATCCCCCTCCGATGCGATATCGCTATCGGGAGGGGGCAGTGGCATATTACAAGCAAAAATGGCTAAGTCTCAAGGCATGTGCCCTCCCTCCGACGCGATATCGCTGTCGGAGGTCGGGCGATAAAATGTGTTACTCTATGGTGCATTGCCGAAAGCCCGGACCCGATTTCATATAATAAAGGGCCTGTAAAGCATTTCGGGTCCGATGGTGTTTCGGCGATTTTATGTGGCAACCCATGTTTCCGCCGATAGCGAAACGCCGATTGAATCACAGCCATCCATTTTGGGCCCCAGATCAACGGCCCATGTTTGATCGGCGATCACCCCTTATGTTTGGCTCCGACCAGCGGAGCCGAAATATTATCAGGGCGGGTCTTATAAAGCATTTCGGGTCCGAAAGCTTTTCGGCGATCGCACAAATGTTTCCCTCGGTACCTCCGACTGCCGATATTGCGACTTAGCGCCAGCCGTCGGATCGGGCACCAGATCAACGGCCCTGATTTAATCGCTGCATTCCCCATGTATCGCCCCGATATCGCGGAGCCGAAATAACATAAAGCGCAGCGCATAAAGAATATCGGGTCCGATTATTCATTTTGTTAATGTCCGCCGATTGGGTTTCGCCGATGAGCCGGACCCGATCTCAAATAAAGAGAGCCTTAATGCGATTTCGGGTCCGCGGGCTTTTCGGAGGCACTATGATATGGGACCAATGGTCCGCCCCGATGCGATTTAGCGCCAACCGTTGGATCGGCCCACGCCGGATCCAATGGCCAGGATTTAAAGGCTTCTACAGTGCCCGCCAAAAGCCAATTTTTCATTAAAATTTCATGTTTTTGGCACATTTTCTGTGTTATTCGGAAATGGGCCATTTTCAAAGGTTTGTGTGTGGCGCCCGTGCCCGCCCAGGTATAAAGGGAAATCATGCATTCCCAAGCCATTTTGGATCGCTCCAAAGCCCTGTTTTGCTCCAGAAAGCCAGTCTCGGCCTCAGCACAGTCAGCAGCATTAAATCCTCCTCTGTTTGGCGGTTTTCTTCAGGTCTAGCATTATTTTGATCGGCCATGCGCCGATAGCATTCCAAAGGCCACGGAGGACATCAACAACAGTTATTTTTTGCCTTGAAAGGACAAAAAGAGGCGATTTGACAGTTTCAAGTATATCAGGGCAGAGAAAAGTGGCCCGATTGAAGCGGCAAAGAGTATAAGAGGAAAGATAAAGCCCAGATTCTTGTCAAAGAGTATCAGAAAGCGACAAATTGTATCAGTGAAGATATATCAACGGCCCGAAGCAAGAAAACATTAAAGAGCCCCCCAGCAAAGTCAACAAAACAGCTCTAAGCCATTTAAGGTTCTCAGATCAGTGATTAAAGCATTTAAAGCCACATAAGATCAGTGGATCAGAGCCCAAAGCACAGTTATGGCTAAATGAACAGCAGAGAGCCATAAGGATAGATTTCAACTCATTTTTAAGGCAGCTGCCCAGCGCAACACTTAGATAGATCATTATGCATTTATTTCAGGATAACTTAGATTAGAAAGCACTCATTTCCCTCAGATCTGTTTAAAATCTGCTGTAATAGATATTTTGGGATATTTTCCCTATATATACCACCCTCTTCACTGTTTTAAGGGTGGGTTGGTTAATGTACTCCAACAGAGACTCACACTGTATATCTAATATTTTCTATAATCAAAGACAACGTACAAGCTTGGAGAATGGACTGTTTGATGGGTTGTTAATGGTTCCAAAGAGTGAATGATGGAATTCTTGAGCTGCTATATGAATCAATAAGTGTTCCTAACCTCTGTTATTTCAATTTCATATATGCTCAAGGCACAGAACAAAATATTAGTCTAGAACTTGCTTAAATGCACTCTATGCTCAGTTTCTGAGGCTTCTAAATGTTTTCCTCTTGATTTAGGCGTAAATATGAATTCCTTTTATGGCTCATGTTTTCTCTATTTCACATATGAATGACTGTTATCTAAGAATTCTTAGTTTCTCCTAGATAAGATTTATTCATCTTCTTTCTGCTAATTTAATTGAGAGATTCTTAATTGCCTCTCTTTTCCTTAGCTCTCACTCCATCCCTTTAAGTTTAAATGTTGTTTCATATGCGGCTATCTTGCTCCATATTCCTCTTGTCACCAAGAAAACGCACCAGCAGTCTTACTCCATGAATCCATGCCCAATGGTTTGAAACTTACCACACTATGCATTGCCTCTCTGTTTGAAAGCATCCTCCTTCCCACCAAACATAAACAAACCCCCTTGAACTCACTAGCTAGCCTAATATCATCATCAACAAAGCTAAATCTGAAAGAGAGAGCCCTCTCTGACTGCAGGTGGACTAGAACCTGCAGTCCAAAGTTGGTTAGTGGTTACCTCGGTCGTATCCTTTCCGAAGCTTAAGGACAACCTGAGTGATAACATAATGGCGACTCCACTGGGGAACTTTCCTCAGATGATTTCACAAAGAAGGTAAGAAAGCTTCGCTGAGACCATAAATCAAACTTTCCAAATTCCAATCGTTGTCCACTCTTTAAACTACAGATGAAGCCTGAATGCCAGCCAGGAAGCCTTTGAAACTGTTCTTTGCTTTGCATTAACAGAAGTAAATAAACGCTGCTTCAGTCAATCTTCATGCTAGTTTAAATTGTAGATAGTTGTCCCGAAATTTGACCAGTCATTTGCTATTACTGAAAACATCCATATAAAAATACCAGAAATAGGATTCAGAAGCTGGCTCCTAAAAAGAACCCACGACATACAAGGTCAAACCTAGATCCAGACCCTCCAGCTGTTTTTGAGAATCCCAACCTAATCCCGAAGATCCTTAGGAAGCGAGAAAGTCAAGAAGATTTTGCTGATTTGAGTCCTAAAACAGTTTACTCTGACTCTGTTCCAACTCCTGTCAAGGTCTTATTTTAGTCTACCCCTGCTTCCCCTAGTTCGTCATCTACATCTCAAAACACTCCTTCCACACCCTCCTTCACTGCTACAACTACTGCCGTTTCAGTTACCCCTGTTATCCCAGTCGTTCTGGTTGTACCATTTATCCCCGTTGTTCCACTTATCCCCATCAATATGGCTAATAGATATGCACCCCTGCAACTGCCTGCCAATGCTGGGGCTTTACCTCAAGATTACCAATCTAAAATTACACATTTTGATTCCACCGGTCCTTTCACAGCCATTTAGCATACCAAAAAGATGCAAGACTATTTCAAAAGCTATGCAATCGATGATGATAGTGTAAGAATTAGAATTTTTGTTCAGAGTCTAACCGGTGATGTAAGAACTTGGTTCATATCACTTGCTGCAAATTCCATAACCACTCCTGATGAGCTTTACCAATCCTTTACCACCAGATGGGAGAAGAAGAAAGACCCCTTGCACATACTAGCTAAATATGATTCAATTAAAAGAGGTCCTCAAGAGACTGTTTTAGAGTACTGTGCAAGATTCAACAATGTCTACAATGCAATACCACAGAACTTAAGGCCTCCACCTGACCTCGCCTTGTACAAATTTCCTGACGGTTTTGACCCTGATATGGCATATCATTTGAAAGAAAGAGCCCCTGCAACTCTTGCAGACGCACAAAATGTTGCTGTTACCGTAGAAGCCAATTTGATTGCCAAGAGAAACAGAGCGAGAATGGAAAGAAGAACCACCTTTAAAGAAGAACCCTCAGCCTTTGACCAAAAGCTTGATGCTATCATCAATGGCCTGCAAAGACTGGGAGAAAGAGTAGAAAATGTTGAGAGAAAAGAATCATGGGAAGGATAGTAGTCCAATCCCATAAGGAACCCAAATTTTAGGAAAACCCAGAATATAAATGCTGGTAGACCTAGCCCGGACCATGACATAAGACCCCCTTTCCAAGATAACTATGTTGAAGGATCTACTTCTAGTGAACCCATAGAGGATACTCACATGAACCTGATGGATCTAAAGGGTGAACATCAAACATTTTTAAGCCAAGAAGACCAAAATCAGCATGAATGTAATGAGTTTCAAACTAAATCTGGTGAGTCTTTTGATTTTAAACAGGGTTATGATACCGCTGTGTATGAGGTACACAAATAGTATAAGCCCAGAACTAGGACCATTGACATCTCTGAGCCTAGCAAGACAGAAGAAGGTAAACAGCCCAACAAGATTAAAAACAAAGCTGTTGTAACAGAACCAGCTGATATAAATGTCCCAAACCCACATCAAGTGACTGTAGAAGATGTAACAGACACTCAGCCTTCTGTTGAGCAGCCTCTGCCACCTCCCTCCTCAAAAGAAAATTCAAACAACATCCCAAAAAGCACTCCTGAAAATGTAAAACCGCAAGCAGAAACTTCCCATAACGCTGATAAACAAGAGCAGATTGCCGAGAATGCAAATGAAAAAGAAAAAACTGCCATTATCAACAGCAAGACTCCACTGGAAAAGCCATTCAACTTAGAGGCAGAGATTGGAAAACTCAAGATATATGTCCCTCTTTCAGAACTCGCCAAACACGATGTATATAGACAACAAATTCAAAGGTCACTTCAAATCCCGGGAAACAAAGATGATGTAGATGTTTTGGATGATTCCCCAGAACTGCTATTTGGTCCAGAAGTTAACGGAAAATCAACACATGGACCTGTTCCACCCTGTTATATCAGTCTGCATATACATGATAAAGTTTTGCACATCGCTATGTTTGACTCAGGGGCCTCGCACAATCTTATGCCCAAAGTAGTTATGGAAAAGTTGAACCTTGACATTACAAGACCTTACAAAGATTTGTACTCATTTGACTCAAGTCAAGTGAAATGTCTAGGCCTCATCAAAGACTTGTGTGTCTCCTTAGTCCAATATCCCAACAAAACCATTCTCATGGATATAGTGGTGGCTGATATCCCACCAAAGTACGGTATGCTCCTATCAAGATCATGGGGAGAAAAGCTCCAAGGATCCCTTCAATTAGACCTTTCCTACGCTACTATTTCTATCTTTGGGCAACCAAAGAGACTGTACAGAGAAACACTCATGAAATATGTGGTAAGTAGTGAGAGCAAGCCTGAAAATTTTCCCATTGATTCAATCCATTCCGACATGGATTCTTTTATTTTGTTTAATGATGATAGCTGCCCTCTAAATGATAACAATCCTTTGGATTTAGAGCAGCAATCACATATCAATCAAGAATCGGTTGCACATACTCAACAAATTGTCACAACAACAAATGCAACCAGCATACAAGAGGAACCTCCCCAAACAGAATTTTCAAATCTGCCCAATCCTAAAATGACTCAAACTCTTGAGACTACCCACAAGTAAGAAATCACATGGTATTTAGAGTTTGACGGATCTGTTAACAAATTAGGGGCAGGGGCAGGTGTATGGATTCATAATTCTCATAACAATCATGCACAAGGTCATGCATAGAGACTAAATTTCAGATGCACCAACAACATGGCAGAGTATGAGGCTCTCCTGTTAGGCCTTAAATTGCTAAAAGCTTTGGGAGCTGCAAAAGTGTCTATTCTAGGTGACTCCGACCTAGTAATCCAACAAATGAAAGGTAACTTTTTTACCAATAACAACAGAATGAGAGCCTATAGGACTGCTGCTACCAACATACTCAATGCATTCTCTGAATCCAAGCTTGCCAAGATTTCAAGAAATCATAACATTCATGCTCACAGCCTAGCCACTTTTGCTAGCACTTGCAAGCTGCCTTTCGAACCCAATCACCACTTTACAGCTGAGATAAAGCACAGGCCCGCTGTCCCCAACAATATCAAAGATTGGCAAGTGTTTGAGGATGATGCTCAAATCAACAATTTTCTTACCTTACAGCATGAGTTTTCAGGCCTAAACATTGATGAGGATACCATGGAGGACCCACAACTGCAAGCAATGAACCAAATCCAGCAAACTGTAACAGCTCAAACAGCTAGAAAAATTCTACAGCCAACCATCTTCGATGAAGAAAACATAGAGGAATTGAAACAAATGCATTTGGAGGAAATAGCCAAAACAGAGGCTGAGATCATTGATCTAAAGGATAACTTTCTGCCTGCTGGCCTCACTCCATTAGAAGACATGTTTGATGCCAATGATGTCCCCAAAAATCCAAAAATGCAGCCTATAAACACTGACATAGAAGAATACAACATTGGGACAACAGAGAAGCCCAAAATGATCAAACTGTCTAAGTCTTTGCCTCCTGATCAAAAACCAAAATATGTTGACTTGTTCAAAGAATTCCAAGATGTCTTTGCTTGGAGGTATGAGGACTTGAAGTCCTATGACACCTCGGTAATCCAACACACCATTCCATTAAAACCAAATCAAAAGCCTTTCAAACAAAAACTTAGAAGAATCAACCCCGTGCTCCTTCCCTTGGTTGAGAAGGAGGTAAAGAGGATGTTTGAGGCAGGAATCATTGCACCCATTAGGTTTTCCAAATGGGTGTCAAACTTAGTTCCCACAAGAAAGAAAACAAGTGAGATCAGACTTTGTGTAGATCTCATAAATCTAAATCAAGTCTCCCTAAAGGACCACTATCCTTTGCCCAAAATGGACCACATCTTGCAAAGAGTAGTGGGGTCATCTAGAATCTCTTTACTAGATGGCTTCTCAGGTTTTAACCAAATACTTGTTCACCCGGATGACCAAGACAAGACAGCCTTTACCACACCATGGGGAACATTTAAGTATGTAAAAATTCCATTCGAACTTAAAAACGCTTGTGCTACATTTCAATGAGCAATGGATATTGCATTTGCTAAAGAAATACATGATTTCCTAGTTGTCTACCTTGATGACTTAACCCCATTTTCCAAATCTGATGAAGAGCACCTCAAGCATCTTAGGCAAATATTCATCACATGTAGGAAATATGGCATTTCCTTGAATCCCAAAAAGTCTCTCTTTGGCCTTGAAGAAGGCAAATTACTTGGACATATCATCTCAAAGGATGGTATTAGAATTGATCCGGAAAGGATCCAAGCCATATTGAAAATCCCATATCCTAGAAATATAAAAGAATTACAAGAATTCCTTGGGAAAATCAATTTCCTAAGGAGATTTATCCCGAACTTGGTTGAGCTAATAAGAATGCTAAACCATATGCTTAAGAAAGATGCCAAGGTAAAGTGGTCTCTAGAGGCCAAGCAAGCATTTGAGGGCATTAAATCAGCCTTAACTCAAGCCCCAGTCCTCACAAGTCCAAAATTTGATAGGGACTTTATCATATTTTCATTTGCATCTGATAATACTATAGCTGTTGTCCTTTTGCAAAAGGATGATCAAGGAACTGAAAAGCCGATTGCATTTTTCGGCCGAGCCTTAAGAGATGCACCCCTGAAATACCCAATCATGGAGAAGCAAGCCTATGCCCTTGTTAAAGCAATCAAGGAATTCCGAATTTATATTTTATATTCACATGTGATTGCTTATGTGCCAAATGCTACTGTAAAAGACATATTAACCCAAGAGGGGTTAGAAGGAAAAAGAGGCAAGTGGATTGCTAACATTCTTGAGTATGACATAGAGATAAAACCAACCAAGCTGATAAAGGGACAAGGTTTAGCTAAACTGGTGTCTGAAACAAACTTTCAAGCCTTAGACATCAACCAGCTGGACAATGAACCAGAGCTGGCGACTCCACAGATCAGTGACACCTTTTTGCAATCCCCATGGTATGTTGATATTTTCTTTGTATTGTTAATCCTGTGTGCTCCCCCAGGATTGTCCAGGACCAAGAAGAGATTTTTAAGAATGAAGGATTTGAAATTTTGTGTCTTAGATGGTGCATTATTTTGGAAAAATCATGAAGGCATATTGCTTAATTGCCTGACCAAGAATGAAACTAGCAAGGTCATGAAAGAATTCCATGCAGGGGACCGTGGAGGACATCTATATTGGAAGTCCACTGCTGATAAAATTTTAAGAGCTGGTTTGATCCGGATTTAAACAGGAACGCAATAAAATACAGAGATAACCATAAAGACAGATATGCAGCAGAAATAATACCTCAATTCATTACTATAAAATACTGAAATATGCTTACAAACAGAAATGGAAATAAGCCAGCTAGGGTGATGGTAGCTTATCTCTGAGAAGAGATGTGGTGGCTACATGCCTCTGAACTGTCTTAAAATGAGGCTCGGAGGCCTATTTATTGTTTAGAAACAATGGAAAACCCTTCACATTCCAAAACCTAACCCTAGAAGATGAAACGCCAAATTGTGGGCCCTGTTTTTGGGTAAGTTGGTACATCAACTTCCCGGGATCGCGAATTGGTCGTACTATCTCCGTTTGACGTGCACGATAGCTCGTTGGAAAGATCTCTCCGAGGACTACGACGGAAAAGACAATTTTTATTAGCAAAATCACTGGCGGTAGATTTCCCCAAAAACATCGTTTAGGGCCTCAAAACAGCTCCGGAAGTTTAGGACCCGAAAAACTGCTAAAAATAGTAAACTGTGCTATAATTAAGGAAACTGAAACAAACTGTAAGAAGCACTAGAGGGGATCCAAGTGGAATTAGCGGGTGGCCACCAATATCCACCTGGATCATTCCTCCCCCCTTAGGAAGCAATGGTCCCCATTGCGTTGAGTTCCTCCATGAGATGAGGGAACTTCTGCTGCACTTGGTCCCTGGTGAGCCACTTGCGCTGGTGAAGGAGTTGTCTTGCTTTGACAACTTGATACAGTTGGATATTCTGCTGGCGAGTGTGCTTGATCTGTGTGTCCATGATCCGATCAGTTGCAACTTGTTCCATGCAGGCTGGATTTAACTCTGTGGGTGTGAGTTGTTTTGCGATGTCGGATGTGTCTAGTATTGGTGGAAAGTATGGCCGAAGGCGGTCGACATTGAACACCAGGTGTAGGCCAAGGAATGGGGGAATGCTGAGCTCAAATGAATTGTCTCCCACAGCCTTGGTAATGGTGTAAGGGCCATATCGAAGTGGTCTGAGTTTCCGATAGGCTCCGGTAAGGCGTTCCTTTTGCAAATGCAACCAGACTTTGTCGCCCACTTGAAACTTGTGTGGCACCCGATGTTGATCATGTCGCTGCTTGTACTTGGCATTTGATTTCTCCAGAATGTCATGGACCTGCTGGCGAATATGTTGGATGTGCTCAATGAAGTTGTTTGCCTTATATGTTTCGAACTGGACATGAGCAGAATCTGCGTGAGTAGCTGCAAATGGCATGGCCACATCGATGGGACATAGTGGCTGGAATCCCAATCCCACCTGGAAAGGGCTGTGGCCAGTCGAGCTGTGGAGAGCCCGGTTGTAGCTGTGCTGAACATAGGGGAGGCTCTCGTCCCATGTGCGTGGATGCTTTGAGTTGTACATGCGCAGAATGTGTACGATCATCCTGTTGACGACCTCAGTCTGGCCATCAGTTTGAGGATGGAAAGCTATGGACTTAGTGAGTTTGGTGTCCAGCATTGACCAGAGGCTAGACCAAAATGTACTGAGGAACCTGCTGTCCCGATCTGAAATGATAGACTGTGGGATCCCAAAGTGTACCCATACCCGTTCAAAGAAGAGTTTAGCAGTGGCTTCTGCTGTGATATTCTTCTTGCAGGCTGCCATAATGGCCATCTTCGAGAACCTGTCGACGACCACAAAAACACAGTCATTTCCATGCCTAGTGGAAGGGAGGCCTGACATGTAATCCATGGAGATGGATTCCCAAGGTCGACCAGGGGTAGGCAGCGGGGTATAGAGGCCTTGCTTCTTGATGGTCGGTTTTTCAATGGCACAAGCAGTGCATGATCTTATGTACTTCCCGACATCCTGTCGAAGATTCGGCCAATAGAAATATTTTTGCAGTACTGCCACGGTTTTTTCGACCCCAAAATGCCCAACGGCCCGACCGTAGTGTGCTTCCCAGATCATCTTGGCACGCTCGCTTGAAGGAACACAAAGGTGACCTAGGTGGCATAACAGGTCGTCCTGGAGGTGAAAATCTGGAACATGCTGACCCTCCAAGAGTGTCTGGTATGTGTGGCCGAATTCCGGGTCGCTTTTGTAGAGCAGTGGCCAATCAGAAGTCTCGTGCCAACAAGAGTTGAGCACGGTGGTTAGCGCCATGATCGGTGGTCGACTGAGGCAATCTACAACATTATTGGTGCTGCCCTTCTTATACTTGATATTCAAATGGAACTGTTGCAGGTATGTGGACCACTTCTGATGGCGATCATTCTGCAATTTCCCTTGGGTCTGTATGAATTGCAGGGGTCGGTGGTCTGTGTGGATGACCATTTCCTTCCCCAAAATGTAATGCTTCCATTGTCGGTAGGCCTGCACAATGGAATACATCTCTTTGTCATAAGTGGGATACTTCCAGACCGTGTCTGAAAGTGTCTCACTGTGATATGCCACTGGATGCCCGTGTTGAGTAAGGACTGCCCCAATAGCATAGTCAGAGGCATCTGTCTCGACCTCAAATGGTTGTTGCAAGTCTGGTAATGCAAGAACTGGTGCTGTGCAGAGTCGATCTTTCAACTCTGTGAATGCCTTCTGTTGAGATTTAGACCAAAAAAATTTTGCTTTCGCTCCTCCCTTGGTGACCTGACTCAAGGGCCAAGTGATATGAGAAAATCCCAACACGAACCTGCGGTAGAAGTTGGCAAGGCCTAGAAAGCTGCGAAGCTCTGTCAGAGTGGTTGGAGATGGCCAATCCCGAATGACTTGGATCTTGGCTGGATCCACATGCACCCCCCGTTCATCAATAATGTATCCCAGATACTGAACCTGGGTCATGCCAAAAGTGCATTTCTCCAAATTGGCACATAACTTGTGCTGTCGCAATGTTTCGAGAACCTGTCAGATGTGGTGGAGGTGCTCTTCCCAAGTCTTGCTAAAGATCAAGATGTCATCCAAGTATACCACTACAAATGAGTTGGTGAATGGCCGCAAGATGTCGTCCATTAGCCTCATGAAGGTTGCAGGAGCATTCGTCAATCCGAAAGGCATAACCAACCATTCGAAAAGGCCCTCCTTGGCTTTGAAGGCAGTCTTCCACACATCGGAGGGTTCGATTGGTACCTGGTGATATCCTGACTTCAAATCGATCTTGCTGAAATATTTTGCCCCCTTTAGTTGGTCCAGGAGGTCATCAATCCGTGGGATTGGGTACCTATTACGGACAATGATCTTGTTCAGTGCCCGATAGTCAATACAGAGTCTCCAAGTCCCATCCTTCTTTTGTACCAGCACGATCGAGCTCCCACAGGGCGATGAACTCGGACGGATGTGACCTTTTTGCAGCAGCTCCTGAATCTGCCTCTTGATTTCATCGTTCTCTAGAACAGAGCGCCAATAGATTGGTCCATTGGGCAGCGGCGAACCTGGGGTCAGATCAATGGAGTTCTTGACCTGACAGTGCAGAGGAACCCCTGCGGGGGAGGTGAAGATGTCCTCATACTCCTCCACGACCTTGTCCATCTGTAGTTGTCATGCGGAGGGGCCCTATCTGGAGGTCGTGGCCACCGTCTTCTTCTTTTCTTGAGGGCGTATCATCAGGAAAACAAACTTCCCGGTTTTGGAAATGAGCTTACTGCATTGTTTTGCAGTAACCAAAGAGATGGCGGTAGGCGGTGCTACCTCTGGTATCCTGTACAACTTATTTCCCAAAGTAACAATAACAGCACGGGGCCTTGACTCATACACAGCATGTCGCTTCCACAAGTATGGTTTTCCTAATAACACATCACAAACTTCAAGGGGAGCAATGTCACATAATACCTCATCCGTGAAGGGCTTGATGTTGTATGGAAGGCGACACTGTTGGCTCACGCGAAGATCCCGTCCTTGGTGCAGCCACCCAATGGTGTATGGTTGTGGATGTGCTGTGGTCGGTAAGCCCAGCCGTTTCATGACATCTGCCGAAATGAGGTTCTTTTGGCTCCCGCTGTCAACAATGAACTGTAGAGGGGAGCCCTTTACCCACATCTGGGAGTGGAAGAGACGCTCCTCCTCCTCTGGATCTTCAGGTTCCTCCTTCTGGATCTTCGTGGTGGCAACGGTGGCGTTGGGCTCCGCATCGATAATCTGCTTCCCTTTGTTATTCCCCTTATCGGGTTCTGACTCAGAGTCAGAACATGCATATGATTCTGAAACCTTTAGCTCGGCCACCAGTGACTGCTTTGCCCGACACCCACTTGTGTTGTGAGTGGAGCTCTTATGGAACTCACACCACTTTCCGGTGTCCTTTTTCGGCTTCGCGGCACTGTTCTTTGTTTGTAGCTTTGGCGGGTTGTCTTGGGCCGCCCCGCCTTGGCTTTGTCCTTTGTTCTGCGGTTTGGGGGCACCTTTCCCTTGTTTTGGATTCGCAGACCCAAAGTCTCACTTCTTCTGTTTAAACTTTTGCTCGACCTTGACGGCATATCGGTATGCCATGCCGAGCGAGGAGATGTTCAAGAATTCTATTTCTTCTTGGATGTACTTGTGCAGACAACCACGGTATTTGAGTACCAAATGCTGCTCTGTATCCTTGATACCCAACTTTGTGCGAAGGGTATGGAAAATATTGCTAAACTCTGGTACGTCTTGGTCCCTTCCCTGCCGTAGCGTGGTCCACTTTATGTATTGATCCTCATAGCTTCCGACAGGGTAGTACTGCTCCTTGATGGCATCTCGGAACGAATCCCAAGTCGGTGCGACTGAAAATAGTGAGCCTGCATTTTCATCCTTCTGCTCGCAGTAGGTTTCCCACCAATCCTTGACGTGGGGGGCTGCTTTGAGAAGAGCGAAAATAATATTTTCCCGACTGGAAAAATCATGAACAGAAAAATAACCCTCTAGCACATTTAACCATTTATCGACAGCATCTGCGTCTATCTGACCCTCGAATATGGGGATTTCAAAATTAACTTGTACCTTAAATGGTGTGGCGTTTTCAGAGTTGTTGTTGGAAGCCGCAGCGGAAATAATACCTCAATTCATTATTGTAAAATACTGAAATATGCTTACAAACAGAAATGGAAATAAACCAGCTAGGGCGATGGTAGCTTATCTCTGAGAAGAGATGTGGTGGCTACATGCCTCTGAACTGTCTTACAATGAGGCTCGGAGGCCTATTTATTGTTGAGAAACAATGGAAAACCCTTCACATTCCAAAACCTAACCCTAGAAGATGAAACGCCAAATTGTGGGCCCCATTTTTGGGTAAGTTGGTACATCAACTTCCCGGGGTCGCGAATTGGTCGTACTATCTCTGTTTGACGTGCATGATAGCCCGTTGGAAAGATCTCTCCGAGGACTACGACGGAAAAGACGATTTTTATCAGAAAAATCGTTGGCGGTAGATTTCCCAAAAAACATCGTTTAGGGCCTCAAAACGGCTCCGGAAGTTTAGGACCCGAAAAACTGCTAAAAATAGTAAACTGTGCTATAATTAAGGAAACTGAAACAAACTGTAAGAAGCACTAGAGGGGATCCAAGTGGAATTAGTGGGTGGCCACCAATATCCACCTGGATCATGGTTTCTATTGGCCCACTTTGTTTGCAGATGTAAAAAAGTTTGCCACCTCATGCCACAATTGCCAAATCTTTGAAGGCAAGAGAAAGCTACTCCCTTTGCCTCTGAAACCCATCTCAACCGAGAAGCCTTTTCAACAATGGGGCCTTGACTTCATTGGAGAAATCCATCCTTCTTCCTCAGGCCAGCATAGGTGGATTTTAACAACGACCGATTATTTCACCAAGTGGATTGAGGCCATCCCATGTAGGCAAGCCAATGACACCATAATTATCCAATTCCTTGAGTGCAATATCCTTTCTAGATTTGGCTGCCCTGAGAAGATCATCACTGACAATGCCGCCGCTTTCAAATCCAAAAGGATGATCAATTTTTGCCATAAATTCCATATCACTTTAGGCCATTCCATAGCCTATTACCCTCAAGGTAATGGCTTAGCCGAGTCATCCAACAAAAGCCTGATCAGTATTATCAAGAAGACCTTAGAGGAAAATAAGAAGAACTGGCATAAAAAGCTCACCAATGCCCTATGGGCAGACAAACTTTCAACAAAGAGATCCATTGGGATGAGCCCTTATGAGCTGGTCTACAGTATGGAAGCCAGATTTCCATCTTCTTTAGGCATTCCTGTTATCAAGCTGTTGCAGGAGGTTCAAGCTGAACCAAATGATATTCAACGAAGGATCAATCAGACCATTCATCTTCAGCAGACCAGAGAACAAGTTTATGACAGAGCTCAAATGTTACAAGAAAGGCTAAAGAAGGCATTTGACAAGAGGGCTAAAGCTGAGGATTTCTTTATTGGCGACAAGGTTCTAAAGTGGGATTCGCGAAGAGAAGACAAGGGAAAGCATGCAAAGTTTGATTTTCTGTGGAAAGGCCCTTTTATCATCAGCGTTGTGCAAGGCAATAATACTTATTTCCTCAAATCTGAAGATGCCTCCGCACTTGAAGAGGGCCCTGTGAATGGCCGCATGCTGAAGCATTACCTTGATCCAGTGATCTAAGGGATACAGGGTTCTGGTGTATATATTTGTATATTAGTGCGTGCACATATAAGCGCTTTCTTTTTATGTTTGTATAAGCAATCCGATTGCTTGGAACCAAGCAGCGAAGTTATGGAGACAGAGCAGCGCAAGTCCTCCATTTTAACAGTCTACCATAATCCCCCATTTCAAAGCTCTGTCTTTGCACAGTCAGCAGCATTAAATCCTCCTCTCTTTGGCGGTTTTCTTTAGGTCTAGCATTATTTTGATCGGCCATGTGCCGATAGCATTCCAAAGGCCACGGAGGACATCAACAACAGTTATTTTTTGCCTTGAAAGGACAGAAAGAGGCGATTTGACAGTTTCAAGTATATCAGGGCAGAGAAAAGTGGCCCGATTGAAGCGACAAAGAGTATCAGAGGAAAGATAAAGCCCAGATTCTTGTCAAAGAGTATCAGAAAGCGGCAAAGTGTATCAGTGAAGATATATCAGCGGCCCGAAGCAGGAAAACATTAAAGAGCCCCCAGCAAAGTCAACAAAACAACTCTAAGCCATTTAAGGCTCTCAGATCAGTGATTAAAGCATTTAAAGCCACATAAGATCAGTGGATCAGAGCCCAAAGCACAGTTATGGCTAAATGAACAGCAGAGAGCCATAAGGATAGATTTCAACTCATTTTTGAGGCAGCTGCCCAGCACAACACTTAGATAGATCATTATGCATTTATTTCAGGATAACTTAGATTAGAAAGCACTCATTTCCCTCAGATCTGTTTAAGATCTGCTGTAATAGATATTTTAGGATATTTTCCCTATATATACCACCCTCTGCACTGTTTTAAGGGTCGGTTGGTTAATGTACTCCAAGAGAGACTCGCACTGTATATCTAATATTTTCTATAATCAAAGACAACTTACAAGCTTGGAGAATGGACTGTTTGATGGGTTGTTAATGGTTCCAAAGAGTGAATGATGGAATTCTTGAGCTGCTATATGAATCAATAAGTGTTCCTAACCTCTGTTATTTCAATTTCATATATGCTCAAGGCACAGAACAAAGGATTAGTTTAGAACTTGCTTAAATGCAATCTATGCTCAGTTTCTGTGGCTTCTAAATGTTTTCCTCTTGATTTAGGCGTAAATATGAATTCCTTTTATGGCTCATGTTTGCTCTATTTCACATATGAATGAATGTTATCTAAGAATTCTTAGTTTCTCCTAGATAAGATTTATTCATCTTCTTTCTGCTAATTTAATTGAGAGATTCTTAATTGCCTCTCTTTTCCTTAGCTCTCACTCCATCCCTTTAAGTTTAAATGTTGTTTCATATGCGGCTATCTTGCTCCATATTCCTCTTGTCACCAAGAAAACACACCAGCAGTCTTACTCCATGACTCCATGCCCAATGGTTTGAAACTTACCACACTATGCATTGCCTCTCTGTTTGAAAGCATCCTCCTTCCCACCAAACATAAACAAACCCCCTTGAACTCTGTAGCTAGCCTAATATCATCATCAACAAAGCTAAATCTGAAAGAGAGAGCCCTCTCTGACTGCAGGTGGGCTAGAACCTGCAGTCCAAAGTTGGTTAGTGGTTACCTCGGCCGTATCCTTTCCGAAGCTTAAGGACAACCTGAGTGATAACACTATGGACCCTAGCTTGTGCTGTATTACTGCTCCTCCAATTGCTTATGCAAATTCAGTGTTGTTCCACTTGCTTCTCCTTCCCTTTAGGTGCTCCGAGGTATTTGACACTCAACGCAGCTATTTCAGCCTACATAGTTATCTTCCACTTCTCTAAGCACTTTGAATGTTGATTCAGTGATTTCAACGGGGGTAAATGGTAGGGTGGCAGGGTGGCACAAGTGAGGATTTCAAATTGGGATTTGACACTTCTGGTCCATACTGCACAATGAATTTTGCCTTAATGGTGATTCATAGGGAGGTTTAGTCGATGGTACACTTACCATGTTTTGTATGATCAGTGTTAAGTAACAATAACTACCGGGTCATCATGCCTTAATTGCAGGATTTTTCGAATAATCACAAATCATGCAATGGTCATGTCACAATATGATTTGTACCCCCCCCCCCTCCCCAACTTAAATATGACAGTCATCCTCGGCCGTCAAAATTCATACTAAGTTGCCATAATTACAAAATAAAATGAATTCAATGTAACCCTTTTGATGACATACCTAGTGATGTGGAGCGAAATAATGGGCGATGCGATGTGCGAACCAAGCCTCGATGGCGAGACGCGTGAACTTAATTTTGATGATGAGGATCATGGTGATGTTATGCTACTTATTGCAATAAAATATCTCGTTTATTCCTGAAAAGTTGTCGGCTGTTACAGGTGTAATAGCCAAGACAACTGATATATATTATTATAATTTCTACAAAAAAATAAAGAATAAAAGAGCATGTAACAACACTTATCCTAAGATATGCTTTGAAATAACAAATGTTGTTACAAAGTGTGTAAAAACCACCACCAGGTGGTTTTCAATTGCTACAAAAATGTCTGTTTTCACCTGGGAAAGGATTTCACAGCCAGATTATTATTATTGTTATATATATATATATATATGTATATATATATGTATATGTATATGTATATGTATATGTATATGTATATGTATATGTATATGTATATGTATATATATATATATATATATATATATATATATATATATATATATATATATATATATATATATATATATATATATGTTGAAGGTGTAATTAGCCGCAACCAAAGTTGATTTTCAGTTGTTACATTTATTGGAAAAATTATTTTTTTTGCAGCACATGGGGGCTTTCCCCTGTTCCTGTAATCTATAGATCTGAATTTGTGACAATGTTGACAAATGAATCCCTTGAAGTAGGTTTATGATATAACCGAAGACGGTGCCCATTTGCAAGAAATGGTGTCCTTGCACTATCAATGGTCACCAAATTCATAGTCCCATTCTCAAAGACTGCATCTACTTCATAGGGACCTAGCCATCTAGTGCAGAGCTTACCCTTGAAGTCTTTAAATCTTGAGTCATATAAGAGAGCCCAATCTCACTTCTGGAACTTCTTCTTCTTTATGAATTTGTAATGCCATTTAGCTATCTGTTGCTGGATAACCTCTGTTTGTTGGATAACAGCCAACCGTTCTCCTCCAATTTTTTAAGCTGGTTCAATCTCTTCCTTTGTGTTGTAGCCAAATCTAAATTGACCTGAAATTTTGTCCTTAGTGTCTTGATTTCAAATTCAATGGGGAATAAAGTATTCTTTCCATACACAAGTTCATATGGTGAGAATCCAATGGTATTCCTCCATGGAGTCCTCTATGCCCATAACACTTCTGGAAGTTTGTCAGCCCAATTTCTTCATTCACTAGCCACAGTCTTAGTAAGGATCCCCTCAATGACTTTGTTAGTGCTTTCCACTTGGCCATTTTCTTTTTGATGATAAGGTGTTTTGATTTTGTGATGGATTTTATATTTCTCATCCAACTCCTAGATCTTATGAGATGTGAACAGTGGCCCTCCGTTTGTGACTATCTCCCTGGCTATGCCAAACTAAACAAATATGTCTTCAAACAGAAATTCTGAGACAACCTGCTCTATGGATTTGGTTAATGCCTTCGCCTCAACCCATTTTGTGACATAGTTAGTGCAGACCAAGATGTAGGATCTCTGTCTAGATGGAGGATTAATTGGTCCCACATAATATAGAGCCCATTTCTCAAATGGTTCTAAGATGATTTGGGGCTATAACGACATCTCATCTTATTGCAGTGGTTGGCCCATCCTTTGACAACTATCACATCCCTTCACAAACTTATTGGCATCTTGAAATATTGTTGGCCAATAATACCTTTTTGAAAGGACCTTGTATCATGTTTGTTTGTCTGTGAAGTGTCCTCCACAAGGTTTCTCATGACAGGCTTTAAGGATATCAAAGACCTCATCTTCTCTAACAAGGCCTCTGATCTAGAAATCTGGCACAGTGTGATAGAGGTTCCCATTGATCCAGGTATATGTAGCACTTTGTTGTATGACATTTCTTTTCTCCTTGGAGGACAAATAATGTGGAAACTTCCCTGTAGCAAGATAATTGGCTATATGTGCATACCAAGGTGAGTAAGTAGAAATAGAAAAAAGATATGCATCAGGGAAAGAATCTTCAATGGGAGTGCAACTATCATCAATAATTAGCTTAGAAAGAAATTCAGCAACTACATTATCTTTTCGAGGTTTATCTTAAATAGTGATATCAAATTCTTGTAACAACAATAACCATAGTGTAATCCTACCATTGGTAATTGGCTTGTTAATTAAAAAATGAATGGCAGAATGGTCAGTGTGTACAAATACTTGATACCCGGTGATGTAAATTCAGAATTTATTGATGGCATAAACCACTGCTAAGAACTCCTTCTCAGTCACCATGTAGTTGAGCTTAGCTAGAGTTATATTTTTTCTTATGTAGTAGATAACATAAGATTTCTTATCCTCCATTTGGCCCAAAACCGTACCTAGAGAAATATCCAATGCATCCATAGCTATGTGAAAGAGCAGTTCCCAATTAGTTCCTCGCAAGACTAGAGCTGCTGATACACAACATTTCAGCTTCAAGAAGGTCTTATCACTCTTCCCTATCCACAAGAAATCAATATCCTTCATGAGCAAGGAAAATAATGGCGATCCAATTTTTGAAAATTTTTCTATAAATCTCCTATAATACCCTGCATACCCCAAAAAAATATGTAACTCTTTTTACATTTTGGGGGTTGGAATTTTTAGAATTACCTCTATTTTTGGAGGGTCTACCTTAATTCCTTCAGTAGAAATGTAGTGTCCAAGTACAATCCCTTGAACCATCATCATGTGACATTTCTTAGTGCTCAAAGCAACATTAGTCTGTAAACATCATTCTAACACTTTTTCCAGATTGACTAATGCTATTTCAAAAGAATCTCCACAAGGTGTAAAACTGTCCATGAATATTTCTACACAGTCATTCAACAAGTCAAAGAAAATTCCCAATATTTCCCTTTGAAAGGTTCCTGGTGCATTACAGAGTCCAAAAGGAAGTACTCTGTATGCGTAGGTTCCCCAAGGACAAGTAAATGTCGTTTCATCCTAGTCTTCCAGGGAAATCTGTATCTGATTGTAGCCACTAAATCCGTCCAAAAATTAAAATAACTTCTTTTCGGAGAGGGTATCAAGGACTTGATCTATAAATGGTAAGGGAAAATGGTCCTTCTGAGTGGCCTTATTGAGTTCTCTGTAATCAACATAGACTCTCCACTTTCCATTCTTTTTAGGAATGATGGCAAGTGGTGATACCCACTAACTATCAGATATTGGATAAATAAAATTAGCACTCAAGAGCTTTTGTAGCTCTTCTTTTACCACCTCCTTTAGTGCAAGGTTCATGCAGCACTGTGGCTGTCTGACTGGTTTGCAGCCATCCTTCAAATAAATATGGTGAGTGCATAGGTTAGGGTGGATCCCTTTCATATATTTATAGTACCATGCAAATTCCTTTTTATATTTCTACAACAATTATAATAGTCATTGGTTTTGCTCAGCAGTTAGGTTGGGATTAACATTCAAAAACTTTCCAGGTTCAATCTCAATTGGACTATTATCAATATTCAGGGCGGTTCTCATCTATTCAAAATCTATATCTTCCACCTTGTCTTCCTCATTTGCATTCTTAATAGAAGCAATAGAAAGTGAGTTACTATTAAAACCATTAATGACATCATATTCTATCTCATTTTTGAAATATTGGGCTTTCACAAGAGTGAGGAGTGGCAGGGAAAGATCTGACTCAGGCTCAAACCCATCCCACCAAGGGTTGTACAGATCCACATTTGGTTTTGGGGGATAAAGATTAAGGTTCTGTGTTGCCTGGCCATCCGAGATCACCATAGATCCTGTCCTACAACCTATAAATGCATCTGCAGTGGCCAGCCAAGGTCTCCCTAGGATCAAAGGATTCCGCCCCCGCAAAAAAAAAATAGATTTTGGTTGTAAGATAAGAAAATCAGCTGGATGTTTCCTGGAAGCTATTGTAATCACTATATACTCTAGCATCCCCTTGGGTTTAACACGGGACCTGTCAGCTAATTCAAGCATAGTAGGAGTATGTCTGAGTCCCTATAGCCCGAGAGCGATAAAGAGGTCCTTTTTCATTACGTTAATGGCAGCCCCGAGATCAATCAATGTGTTGGCTATGGGCTGATCATTAATGTAGACAGTGATCGTAGGATTTCCTGGATCATTGTACTTAGTTAGGAGAGGTTGAGTAGACAGTAATTTGGGTAATTTTCCCATCACATGTATGGTGGCAGGGTCTCTAGGCTTCCTCCAAGTTTTCTTGATGCACAAATCTCTCACTGTCTTAGAATAAATAGGTACTTCTTAAAGGGCTTGCAGCAGAGGAATTTGTACATGCCAATTTTGCAACTCCCTAAGAAAAACAGATTTAGGTTGTGAAGTCATCCTAGGTTCAGCCAATCTCTGAGGATATGGGGGTTCCTACATTACAATAGTCGCATCTTCTGTTACAGGTGTACCAGCTTTCGCCGAATTATTTATTACATCAGTAACATTTCCTTGTGGGTCGGTTGTTATAGATATAACATCTTCCTCTATATCAGTTTTTGTAGGTGCAATAGCTGCCTCAGAACCTCCGGCATCTCCTCTGGATGGTTCATAGTCCTCCTCTGTAATGATAGGGGAGTGACATGGTTTAATTACCTTTCTCAATCACAATTGTATTTCATTAAGTGCCACAGGGGTAATAAGCTAGGTCTAGTAGGTCGTCGGAGCCTCTATGCCCTAAGCTGCTTTATTTTTTGGGTTTGGGTTAGGTTGAATAGGTAGTTGCGGTCGCACAGGTGGTGGGAGAGTAGAAGCTTGGAAAGGAGGTAACTGCAATTGTTGCTGCATGGGTAGTCCAAGTAGAGCTGAATTCTGGGCATTTTCTCTCCAATTCTGGTTCCAAGGATATGATTGAGATTGAGGATATTGAACAGGAGAAGATGGAGACTGTTAGCCCTGTTGGCATGTGGCCCAAAATGGATCCAAAACACTCCCAAAGTCTTCAAAATCTTCTTAAGGATCATTCAAAGATAAAAAAAAAATCACATGCCAAGAGCCCTTTGAATAGTGGAAAATAACTATCGAGAGGCAAAAACTAGAGAAAACCGTGAAAAAAATAGATTATTGGGGGCGTGAGCAATGAATGCACAGTAACCATCAGATCTAGTCGATCAATGGTCCAGATCTGATCAGCGGGTCGCAAGCGGTGGTGGCAATTGACGGATATCGACACAAATTAGATGGAACTGATGATGGAAATCAGTGGAGTGAACGTGGACCATCGATCAAGCGCGAGATCGACAACCCATGTTGCATCGCATGATCACTATCTGAGAACACAACAGAGTACTTACCATTGGCCCAGGGCATGAGCGATATGCGATTGCAATCAATCGCATCAGTGGATCGCAATCAGGGAAACATTATGGAGCGGGGCCTTTATACATGTATATGTGCGACCCGATGAACCAGACCTGATGGTATTCTAAATATTATTTCATAAGATTTGAGATCCGCAAAAAATCCATTTTCAATTCATTTTTGCAATTTTGACGTATTTCTAAAATACAAAGGGGACCTTGGAGTAGGACCAGTGCGACTTGTGATACGCAATAAGACCTGAACCCAAAAGATTTCGGGAAGGGAAATATATAATATTTGAAGTCTGTCATGAGCCATTTTTAATGTATTTCCAACGTTTTGATGTATGTCTAAAAAAGCAAAGGGAACAGGCCAAAGCGACTTGCGTTAGCGATTAAGGGTGGTCCCGATAGAGGAATAGATAGTGTTTAAGGACTTTTGAAGTCTGAAATGAACAGAGCTTGGCAGGATTTTCACAGTTGAATGCATTTCTCTGTGTAAAAAAGAAAACAATCATTTGGTATTTGAAAGGATGTCAAAATCCCAAAGACCCATTTTGTTACAAAACAGAGGCCGGGAGACAGATTGTCAGGAGACAGATGGCCGGAGGGATAAAAATCCATAGCACAATGTAGCCAAAACCAACAAAAGTGATCATGGAGCATCGCTAGCATGAGCGAGCTCCCAGACAGCGCAACAAACTACCAGAATGTAGTTACTCTGCTGTTAGAAGAAGAAACCTCCGAGCCCATGCATGTCTAGTCAGGGCATCAAGTCGTTAAAGACATAGGGGATAGATTAAGACCTCTTGAGCCTCAGAAGGCTCGAGAGCATTGAAAAAGGCCTATAAATATTTGAAAGTTCATAATAACAGAGGTTCAAATTTTGAGGACTGTGGATACTCTGCTACTCTAACCTCTCATCTTCATTCTAGCAATATAAGCTTCTTTTGTTGTTACATGTTCAATTCCCATTTTCTCTTATGTTCTAAGCTTGCACTTGAATAGGTTATTCATGTTTTCTTCTGTGTCTAATGCCAGATAACTATCATCTTATCTCTGCGTTGATAAAGTAGATTTGCAAGCTTCATTTACTTCATATATCTAGCCATTCATATGTGTTTATGTATGCATCTGCTGGTACAGTAAGTATTCTCCATCTATCCATTGAATCTATAAACTATTGAGCATTAGTGGTATAAATCCTTGTAAAGATGAGGGTGTTCATGCATGTCTTGAGTGTAAACAAAGTTGAAACAGTCATTTGACTTGATCCAAACCATCATCCATTCCAATAGTTTAAAGAACAATATTGAATATTTATATGTTACCAGGCGTCTCCGAGCTACAACCTAGGAGAGCTTCCTAGAGTGATAACATAATTGGCACCGTTGTCGGGGAGAGGAGACTGAAGCTCTACTTCCTTGGGAGATTACACAGATCCATCTTTGATGATATACAAAGTTTGGGCACTTTTTTGGTTGTAATCATCTATCCGGCGACTCTATTGAAGGAAGAACCTCTTAGCGACTCCACTTCATAGCTCTGGATCAGTTTTTGAGGCATACTCAGAGAAATCCTTAGAAGACACAAGCTGACCCAGTACCTGACCCTAAGAAAATCAACAAAGAGAGAAAGGTATTGCAGAAAGGAGCATCAGGTTCAAGTAAATATAAACAATATTCCATATCTCTTCAAGAAAATCCTGTAATAGAACGAATACATGTTGAGAGTATAACATCTAATACTAGCAGTGAAGAAAAAATCTCATAAATTCATAAAGCTCCTTATTCTCTAGGTTCTCCTTTTGTTGTATGCCCAAAACCTCACCTTCTATCCATCAGATTCCTCTAGTCCTATCAATCAACCCTCAACCCTCTGTCATTCAGACTTCTAGTACCCTTATAGCCACCACAGCTATGGCAGGACCACAAGCACCTATCAAAATGGAAAGAATCATAGCTGCTAGGTATGGACCTCTAGTACTGCCCACTCCTTTGAATGCCATTCCTACTGGAGAATATTAGAAGTATAGGCCTAAGTTCAGTAGGACTGAAGGTGTTATAGCAAAGGAACATCTTGAATCATTCTATAGCTATGCTGATAACCTGGATATTAGTGAAGATGATGTGTGGATGAGAGTCTTTGTCCAAAGCCTAGATGGAGAGGCTAGAAAATGGTTCAGAGAACTGACCCCAAGATCTATAGTAGATATTGAGTCTTTAGATGATGCATTCCTAAATCATTTGGGGGATAAGAAGGATCTAATCTACTACCACACCGAGTTTGGGAGCTTAAATAAGGAAAATGGTGAGTTGTTGTCTGATTTTAATAAGAGGTTTAACTGCATGTACAACAAGATACCAGCTGAAGTAAAACCCACCACTGCCTCTGCTAAACTCACCTATGTCAGTGCTTTTGATTCTGACTTTTGTCTACTATTGATGTAGAGGTGATGTGCTACTTTGGCTGATATGCAGGATGCAACCTTGGAAGTATAATCAAACATCATGGATGCAGAGAAGCTCAAGGGAAATGTTGATAGAAGAAGACAGAGGGGCGAGTCTTCGTCATCTTCAAATCCCAAGATAGATAAAATGAACAAGATGATAGAGTCATTAGCCTCTGAAATCTCCAAATTAAAGGTTGAGCAGCACCCTGGGAAAGGAAGGGTTCCTAATACCTTTGCTCCTAGAAATCCAAATCCATATATAAGAGCTAATGAGCAGCTGCAAATTTTGCAAAAAGCAAAGATGCCAATGAAGACCAAAGGGTGAAGACCCCATTCTAGAACATAGTCATGGAAGAAGAGCAGTTTGAAGAAGATGATGAGATCCATTGACTGGAAGACAAAGGCAGTGCCTCCTTTTTAACTTCAGCTACTTATGAAATGTCATTATTCAATGACTAGATCAACCAAGACTGGGATGGTGAAGCTGTTCTGCAAACTAAATATCAACACAGATATAATCTGAGGTCGAAGATGAATAATGCCAAGGAAACTCCTGTTTGAAGAGCTGTTGTCCCTACAGTACAGCAAGCTAATAAGAATAGGTGACCGACAGTTGATCCCATCATCCTCAAAGCTCCAGCTCACGAGGTAAGAGGCCTTGACAAGTCTCCTTCTCCTTTCAGTTTTCAATCATAAATTCAGAAGCTAAGAATACCTATACCTCTAATTGAAATAGTGAAGAATGAGTCCTTCAAGAGATCTATCCTCGAGGCCCTTGAGCCTAATAACATCCAAGCATCCACTGAATATGTAAATCTACAAGATGACAAACTAGCGGTTGTTCTCAGCCCAATGATTGAAAATTATGAGGACAACTCCTCATCATTCTATGTCTCTCTGACTGTTCATAATAAAATCCTTCACAACTGCCTTCTAGACACCGGAGCTAACCATAATCTAATGCCCAAGGTTGTCGTGGATGAGTTGGGCCTTGACATTACCAAGCCTTATCATGACCTATTTTCTTTTGACTCTAGAAAAGTGAAATGTCTGGGATTAATCAAGGACCTAGCCATCACTTTGTCTTAGCTGCCCATGAAGAGAATGATGATGGATATTGTGGTAGCATATGTACCCCCCAAGTTTGGCATGTTGCTTTCCAGAGGTTGGATCAAGAGATTAGGTGGGACATTACAAAATGATCTATCCTATGCTACTGTCCTAGCTTTTGGAGGTGAGAGAAGGAGATTATACAGAGAAGCTCAGTTGGCTTATATCATTAGTGATGAAAGGAATCCCACTAATCATCCCATCTACAATGTCGACACTGATTTTGGAGCTTTTATTCTTCAAATTGAATAATCTTAGTTGGCCTCCATGCAACTTATGAAACCAGTTTGATAGATCACAGAGGAAGAAGGCCCACAAATTTGGGACATGTTCTTTGATGGAGCTTCCTCTAAGGAAGCCGCAGGGGCAGGTGTAGTCCTTATGTCCCCCACACAGGAATGCATTCATATATCTTTCAAATTAACTTTTTAGGTCACAAATAACATAGCAGAGTACAAATCCTTGACGTTGGGCTTAAACGCTACTAAAGAAATGGGAATCAAAGGTCTGAAAGTGTTTGGAGGCACAGACCTTATCATTCAACAGGTCAACAAAACTTTCCAAGCAAAACATCCAAGGCTGAAAGCATACAAATATGAGTTATGGAAGCTTAAGGACTCTTTTAATATCTTTAGCATTTCTTACATCCCGAGAATGAAGAACCAGATTGATGATTCCCTTGTTGTGTTTTCTAGCACGTTTATTCCTCCTTTGCCTCCTAAGTTGACTTATGAAGTTCAGGTGAAATATAGACCATTGATACCTGACAATGTTAAATACTGGAAATTTTTTTAAGATGATGATGAAATTAATAGGCTTTTACAAGTCTGTGATGAATTTGCTGAAATGCACATTAACTGAGAAAATGAAGCCATTGAAGAATGCAACCAGTCCAAGCCAAAGTATGAGATTGGTCAGGACATCAATGTTCAGTCGCCTAGTAACCATATACCCAAAGGATTGGTGCCACTAGAGAAGTTGTTTGATCATAATGATGTACCTTATAAGCCTTCCAAAAAAGAAAATGAGTCTATTGTTCATCAACATAATGCAGGGAGTCCAGCCCATCCAAAGCATATAACTTTGTCCACTCACTTGTATTCTGCCTAGAGTTCCAAGTATTGCACCCTGATGAAGCAATTTTCTGATATTTTTGCTTGAGAATACAATGATCTTAAAACCTATGACACAAACATCATTCAACATACGATTCCAGTGGAAAAGAACGCCACCCCTTTTAAGCAGAAACTAAGACCTATCAGCCCTCTCTTATTGCCTTTGATTGAGAAAGAAATCAAGAAGATGTTGGATGCCAAGATCATAGTTCCCCTAAGGTATTCAAAGTGGATAGCTAACCTTGTGGTAGTAAGAAAGAAGAATGGAGAAATCGGGCTTTGTGTTGACTTCAGGAATCTGAACAGATGCTCTAAAAAAGACAACTACCCCTTGCCTAAGATGGAACGCTTGCTACAAAAAGTATCTAGGGCTAGAGTCATGCCTTTCTTAAATGGATTTTCAGGTTACAATCAGATTGATGTACATCTAGAAGATCAAGAAAAGACCACCTTCACTACTTTGGAGGGAGAAGATGTTTTTGGTGGCCTAGTCAATGGGCGGTTCTTGAAACTTTATTTCATTTAAGGCTTTAAAGCCTTGATATCGTAAATATGTTTTTCAGTTTTTATTTTTATGCAAAATAGACTCCATGCCCAATGGAACACTAGGAGATATGTTTATTTTTGGTTTTACAGGAAAGGCATTGGTCTATGGTTCTTGAAACCTCATAGGGGGGCTTATCCCCAGAAGGAGCCAATGTTAGCCTTATTGGCATGTGGCTGAAAATGGATCCAAAACACTCCCAAAGTCTTCAAAATCTTCTTAAGGATAATTCAAATATCAAAACAATCGCATGCCAAGAGCCCTTAGAATGGTGGAAAGGCACTATCGGGAGGCAAAAACTAGAGATAACTGTGAAAAAAATAGAGTATTGGGGCGTGAGAAATGAATGCACAGTAGTCGTCAGATCTGGTCAATCAGTGGTCCAGGTCTGATCAGCAGGTCATAATCGGCAGATATCGACACAGATTATATGGAAATAGCGATGGCGATTGACGGAGTCAACGTGGACCATCGATCAAGCGTGAGATCGACGACCCACATTGCATCACAGGATTGCTATCGAAGAACACAACAAAGCGCTCACCATTGGCCCGGGGCATGAGAGATATGTGATTGCGATCAATCGCATCGGCGGATCACAAGCGGGGAAACATTATGGAGCGGGACCTTTATACATGTATATTTGCGACCCAATGAACCGGACCAGACAGTATTCTAAATATTATTTCATAAGATTTAAGATCTACAGAAAAGCCATTTTCAATGCATTTTCGCAGTTTTGACGTATTTCTAAAATACAAAGGGGAACCTTGGAGCCGGACTGGTGCGACATGCGATATGTGATAAGCCCCGAACTTGAAAGGGTTCGAAAAGGGAAATATATAATATTTGAAGTCCTTCATGAGTCATTTTTAATGTATTTCCAACGTTTTGATGTATTTCTAAAAAGAACAAAGGGAATAGGCCGAAGGGACTTGCGATAGTGATTGAGGGTGGGCTCGATAGAGGAATGGATAGTGTTTAAGGACTTTTGAAGTCCAAAATAAATAGATCTTGGCGGGATTTTCACAGTTGAATGCATTTCTCTGTGTAAAACAGAAAACAATCATTTGGTATTCGAAAGGATGTCAAAAGCTCGAAGACCCATTCCATTACAGAACAGAGGCTGGGAGATAGAGGCCATGAGATAGATTGTTGGGAGATAGATGGCCAGAGGGATAGGAAGCCATAGCACAATGCAGCCAAAACCAAAAGAAGTGATCGTGGAGCATTGTTGGCACGAGCGAGCTCCTAGACAACGCAACAAACTACCAAAATGCAATTACTCTGTTGTTAGAAGAAGAAACCTCCGAGCCCATGCGTGCCTAGTCAGGGCATCAAGTCATTAAAGACAGAGGGGATAGATTAAGACCTCTCAAGCCTCAGAAGGCTCGAGAGCATTGTAAAAGGCCTATAAATATTTGAAAGTTCAGAGTAACAGAGGTTCAACTTTTGGGGACTGTGGATACTCTGCTACTCTAGCTTCTCATCTTCATTCTAGAAATATAAGCTTCTTTTGTTGTTACATGTTCAATTCCCATTTTCTCTTATGTTCCAAGCTTGCACTTGAACAGGTTATTCATGTTTTCCTCTGTGTCTAATGCCAAATAACTGTCATCTTATCTCTATGATGATAAAGTATATTTGCAAGCTTCATTTGTTTCCTGTAGCTAGCCATTCATATGTGTTTATGTATGCATATACTGGTACACTCAGTATTCTCCATCTATCCATTGAATCTATAAACTATAGAGCATTAGTGGTCTAAAGCCTTGTAAAGCTGAGGGTGTTCATGCATGTCTTGAGTGTAAACAGAGTTGAAACAGTCATCTAACTTGATCCAAACCATCATCCATTCCAATAGTTCAGAGAACAATATTGAAGAGTTATATGTTACCAGGCACCTTTGAGCTACAACCTAGGAGAGCTTCCTGGAGTGATAACAGAGACCATTGGTTACTAGGTGAAGGAAACTATGTTGAAGGAGGGGTAGAATATTGCTACAGATATTGTTGAGTATTATATGTATTTTTCCACAAATTGAAAGAGGAAAAGTCTTGAGACATACCTGGAGGTCACGGTTGCCATGGCCTCCTTGGTGCAATGAAATAAGAGGACTGCACATCCTCGCTTAATTATCTGACTACTTTATTCTAGGAAGCTCTAGACATTTCCCTGTCGAGTGCTCTAGCTCACAAATATTACACAGGTGGATGCTGTTCAAATCACATTCCCTCAAAACATTTTTCTTCTCACAATTTGGGCAGAACATAGCCAGAGGTGTGTCAGCTTTTGCTTGTGTTTCCCTGATCTGTGCTGTCGATATCTAGGCAGAGAGAGTACTGAGGATATCGGTCTTGAAATTTTCTAACAAATTCCTCATCTTTGCTCTGGTTACTCCTCCGCTTGTAGATTTTTGTATATGGGTGGAGGCATCTTGAATTGTACTCCTCCTTTTGGACGATCATCGAGAGCATCTTAGGCAGAGTTTTATAATTTCAGCGAATGGCTCTTGCATTATATCCCCTTTTCCTAATAGCTTCAGGGTGTCAAGGCAATCATCCCTCATTCCTCTAATAAATATAGTCTTCAAGATTTCCTGGTCTAAATCATTGTGTTTAGACCTCTGCAAACTATAGTGGAACTATTCCACATAAACTTCCAAGCTTTCATCCTCCTTCTCTGTCATTCTAAATATCTCCTCCCTTAAGTCCCTCGTTCTACAATAGTCCTGGGATTTTGATAAAAACATCTCCTTCATATCATTCCACATTGAAATAGAAGCGTAGCCCAATCCCATGAACCACCTCAAGGCTGCCCCTTTTAAAGTAGCAAGAAATAGATTTAATTTCTGAGCATCTGCGGTATAATCATAACTTCTACATAATACATCAAACTTAAGTAGAAAGGTGTCTGGTTATTCCACAATCATCCCCTGAAAGGATGGTAAGGATGATAGAGGAATAATTTTCATAGGAACTTCACCCTTGATATTCCCAATTGGGAACTCAAGGGTGGTGATAGTAACATCTGTTTTAGCGTTGTTGACATTGTTGTCCGCCATGACTAATTCTTCTAACCCTTACTGTACTATACGTCCTTCAAACTATTTTTGTGATGGCCTTGTACATGTGATTAGTTCCTCAGATACCTCTGGGGCTGGTTGTTTCACCGCACTACCTATATCTGGATATTGATAAACCAAGAGGTGCTTTTCCATCTCAAGTGTCTGATGTTCCCCCTCAGTTTCCCCTTGCCCCTCGGTCCTCAAATTCTTGCTACTAGCTTCCCCTTCTTGCTCATGAATTGAATCCTTGGTCTTGGGGGTATGTGTGCTAGCTTTAGAATGATACGATCTCGAGATGGACGAATTAGAGGTTTCTGCCTTCGATATGGGAGTAACAACTTTCTGCAGCCCTGTTTTCCTTGAATTCCTTTGAGAGTTGAACTATTCTTTTCTTGCCTTGGAGATTAGGTCCGGGAAAAATGTCTTCCTTCCCAAATCTTCACCCTTCCTTTCCTTTTTATGACCTATCATTCTTGTGACTTATTAGAGTGGGGGTGATTTCAGTAACTCTGTAATTCCTACAAGTGCACACATGGACCCTTTGTGTATTAAATCATAGCCTATGTGTCTCAGTCTTTGAAAGTGGTGAGCCCGCCCAGGTATGTTAGAGCGATGCGCAGGTTCTTACCTCTCGTCTTACCGCCTAGCAACTAAAGAGTTGAAGACACGTTAATCAAAACATCAAAATTTCCTAAGTGTCCTAGTAATCACAATGGTGAGCCCACACATGTATGTTAGAGTGATGCACAAGTTCTTACCTCTCGTCTTACCACCCAACAACTGTGGAATAGGAACACTCTATATCAAACAAACAACTTGGATGACTGTATTGCTAACTTACATCCCCAATAACAATGGCAAAATGTAGTGTTGTTTTAATCAATCTTAATTGACCGATACTGCAACATTTAATTGTCGACCCAGGGTAGGTCTTACTACTTCAATGGAGTTCTCACTTTCTGCGTTGATACAATCCAACCAAGAAAGAGAAAATGTGAAAATAGTAAAGAATGTCGTTGATCTAAATTGTTGAATCAAACCATGCATGTAGACATAAAAACACTCTACAAAATTAAATCACAACTCACAACTATCAAAGTAAAGGCGTGCCACACAGAAGCTAATATCTACTCCAGCTGGTTACTACCATTCTGTTTATGAACTCAGTGTAATAGCATAATATAAATGGAAACAACAACAAATGAAATCCACGATTTGTACAACAACAACGAGAAACCATAAATTAATCAACTATACTAGAATGTACACTACTCCTATCACTACAATCGCTTCCAAAGAGGAGGGCCCTTCCTCCTCAGCAGGGCGCAGGAATAACACAAAAGTGATTAGCGAATCAGGTGAATAACAGTAACAACATCACTGTGCTGACTGATATTAAAAATAAACTCAAAATTACAGAGGCAGAGTAACAATACTTTTCTATATGATGTGTCCTTTGCACATGAAAAATCGAGTTCCTTTATAGTTATTACAACCCAAAAGTAGAAACAAATCATTCATGAGAATCTCATGATTCTCATGCTGATAAATAATAAAAGTAGTTACAACCTATTGCTAAATACAAATATACATCAGTTATGATTGTAATTACTTGGTTTGTTGCTTCAAAAATAAACAATCCCTACTACCGACAACTGTTACATTCAATAGTACCCACATTTCCTAGCTTCGGTGAAACATCATTGAGTGAATGGAAGTTTGGGATATTACGACATTACTAGTGACAATTCTTTTGGTGTGATGGCAGATTCTTGTATCAATGTGTGGTGTAGCAGCATCCTGTAACAACATCCAATGTGTAACAACAACTTGTAACAACATCCAATGTGTAATAGCAACATGTAACATCATCCAGGGTGTAACAGCGAACCATTCTACCCTTTTCTACAGTTAATCCACACTTCCTTTCTGCTTCATAGCTTTGTTCTTGCGAGCCATCACCTAAAAATAAGAGCTTCCCAAAATACTTCTTCAATACTATCCTCTTTAGCCACAAAAAGGAATAAAGCCTCGTATTATTCGGTAAAATATAAAGTAACATGACAGTAGAATAGGTTAAAAAGGTAAGAAAATAGAGAATTTGATCATGTAAAGTCATAGGCCTAAAGGACAAAAAGGTCAAAACTGAGGAAATAATGTGTAGATAATAGGTAAAAAACCACACCCAACAGAGTTACTCTTCCGTCTGACTCATAAAAATTAAACGATGAAAGACTTGTCACCACGACGAGGCTGAGCTTCTCCTTCCTAGGGTTCCTAAAGCTTACTAGGATGGATTCATTCAAAGAATTAACTTACATGGCAATCATATGTTATCCCCTTCAATCTTGTGATAAAAATAATTGCGGTACTCACAAGAAATAATGGGCGAAAAAATGAAGATGAGACATCCTTTGTATAGGAAACATGTCACTCTTGAACATGACACTCTTCTGCTCTCGTGTCGGGTTTGGGATATCCTCATTTAGTCACTTGTCCTTCTGGGTTTGGGTGATCCATTTTGCCTCTCATTTGACTACTTCACCTCGTCATTATGACCCTTGGTCCTATGTTGGTTCTAATGTTGCCACACTACAGAGTCATGTCACTAATATGTTCAAGAGAAGTCCAATATGTAGTTATTTACCTATACGTTGTTTGAGTCATTATTACAGTCTTGAAACTTATTCCACTTTGTTCCTTATTTCATGTCAGTGATGAGGGACCCATTATGACTCTCCTTGATGGGTCACTTCCTGTCGACTTCATCTCATTACCTAGGAAGATTACTTAGAAACTCCCTCTGATTACCTTAGAGCTTGCATGCCTTAATGGAAAGTTCTTCACATTTGATGATAGGTTTTCACTATTGGCCTTTGATCGAGTGATTCCACAAGTTTTCGACTTCAGCTTCGTTACCACATTCACAGATTGTACTATTGTACTTTGAGATCCATTGTGATTATGGGTGATTCTTCTTGCTCCTATTAACAGTCCACATCAATGGTTGGTAATCAGGTGGTTTTCTAGCATGTTTGATTGCAATACATTCATTCACATGTTAGAATTCATACTTTGATTGGGTCGTGATGGAGTGCAAAACCTTGAGTCCTATCTAATATGACTCAGGCTACATGGAGTTATATGTTATTCATGATTGTGCACATGTTTCTGTTATATAGATGGATATGACGATACATTGGGACTTTATATTTATGATGATCCTTGTATATCAGATGCTTTCATCCATACCTTGGATTTTATATTTACAGATGATCCTTCTTATCTTGAATGGTTGTGTCCATGCCATGGATCCTTTCATATAGTCCTTATTATTTGTATGGCTACGCCCATGCTGTAGATTCATGTCTTGCTCTCAGATATGTGTATGTATATGCATCCTTGATTTGTAGGTCTCTTGATAGTGTGTGACCTCATTCTTGCAAAAACTCGTAAATCATCTTAGCCATCGCTCCCCGTTCAGCCTTCATGCTTTAGGGGGCATCTGTTACACAGTATTTTGTCACACCTCCTGCACTTCCCCGTGACATACCCTCAAGTGCCCAAAACATGACCATCATGTAGTGTATGTATTCAGATATGCAACACATATCCTCCCTAGAACATTGATTGAAAAATTCTTTGATATTTCCCCTAAAGAAATAGCTCTAAAACCCTAATTTTGAGACTCATCGCTCTTATGAGGTTAAAAAATGTGATGGTCTCCTATTGTATTATACTAGACCCACAATGGCATCACTCTATTTTCTTGTATACCCATGATGATCCCAAAAAGGAAATTTTCCCAAAGAGGATGAGAAGCTTCATGATCTAGAAGCTTCCAAAGCGGTGAGTTGGAGGTTGTTCGGTGTAGATGAGGTCGAATTCTCCCAACTTTGCCTCTTGGTCTTATCCTTATGAGCTACCTCCTTGAGATAAGGGCCTAATCATATCTTTGGAGAGATCCTAACTCCCTTTCCCAGCCTATATATTCATCCTCTCCCATTCCCAAATGGTTGGTGAGGTTAGATGTTGGGTTGGTTTATGTCTATTTGCACCCTTATGCTAAGCTTGTGCCTAGAAGCTATTCATTATACTTTGAGAACGACTTCTTAGAGAGTTTCTTTGCTTGGACTTGGATTACCACTCAATGAGAGTCGTTCAACATCAAGGCTTTGGTTGTAAGCTTCCCTTTATTTCATAATAATATACAACTACTAGTTCATCTTCCCAAAATACGCATGTTCATGTGCTTATTTAGCTTGACATTCCTTGATGGTTAAGTAGGTTTTTACTAGATTTGCTATTGGTTTTGGCATGCTTTGTTGTCTTTTGATCACTTGTGCGGGTACATAAGCACTGAGAGAAGCAGGAACAAGTCCGTGACACAAGCGGTCTGAGGCCCTCAACAAAGGAAATCAAAATAGCATCAGAACCAGGTAGGTCATCTCTCTCATTCTAATTTTCGATTATAAACTAGGAAGATGTCCAATTGATTGTTACTTTGGTTGCTAGACGCACTCATTGGGCTAGAGGGATCATCTTTTTCTGCAGAGAGCATTAACCTTGTCAACACTCATTTCACTGATTAAACAGAGGTATCTATACATGTGCTTCCAACAGAGGTAGAGTTAAGATAGATCTTCGCTAGTTATATATCAGTCATCATCATATGCCTTGATTGAGTGAATATCAATTTTTTTAATATAAATAAACAAAACATTGCTAAACAGTAATGGTTTTAAAAATTATGTACATTATGTACACAAAACAATAGAGCTTAAAATATGTTTTAATTATGGGGAAATGCAATTATAAATGAAAATACAGAGAAAAAAATAAATAAATTTGTCAATCGATATTAATTTCCATCTAATATCTAATATTTTTATTATGGTCAAGTATGTTCAATATTATGGTCAAGTATGATGATAGGATATAATTTTCTTCTTTGTCATATGATTAATACTATGATATTGTGATGATATTTATTAGGGAACTTTAACATGCAATTTCTAACTTCCAAAGCCTTTTCAACCACATACAAGCTTCCAAGTGCTATCCAAGGTGGGCAGGTGGGATTCAAGAGGCATGCTCCAGCCTCCATGTCATCATCCAAGTGAACATTCCACCTTCCATAAACTATGTAAGGGTATGCCTCCTTCACAAGTCATGCAAATAATCCCAAATTTTCTTTTATCATTAAATCTTATAAGGTATACATATTTACCCAAAAATATTATGGAAAAATACCAAACAAATGTCTAATATAACCACAGAGAACTGAGGAAATCAAATCCATGCAAATAGAAAACAATCCTTGTCGCTCTAATAAATCTAATTCCAAAACCCAACTCACATGGGTAAATCAATTGGTCATTGAGACGTTATGGAATATTATGTAAACCATGAAATTCAACATTCAAATCCCCATCGGTCAAACCAACAACAAAAATTTAATCCCAAGACCCTAGTTCCTAGCATTCAAGTTTTCTTCAACTCAAATAAACTTAATTAGTGCCATGCATACTCAGTATAATAGAGAATTTTAAAAGATAAATGAACGTTTGAAAGGAAGCTTAAGGTTTCACTCGTTAATTAGGTGCTTGATACATATTAAATTCGATGGAGAGAAGAATTCTCAAAGAAGATTCCTATGTACTCTAAGGCTTGCATATGATTGTACAGTTCACTTTGCAAGAGTATATGTAGAAATCAACAAACACCACCTGCTAATATTCAGACCAAATCTACTTCTCTTCAGACCAAATCTGCTTCTTCTTACATGAAGTTCCACTATAATCATGAACATGTTTTGGATGAAGATGCATGCTTCTAGTTCCACTGCCACGAGCTAATTCCTTGAAAATATCATTTTAACTAACTATTTGTGAATGTTATATTGAATGGAAAGAAAATAATGTTAAATGTTTAACATAAATACCAACTTAAGATTGATAATTTTGATGGCATCAACAAATCCATTCCCCTCAATGATTGATGGGATCCCATCATTTTAATCTTTCCCAATCAATATCCTGTGCACTCTCTCTAACCGAAAGTTTTTTTGTTGCCTTGCATCTTTAAACCTTATTCTTGGAATTAATTGTTAGGTTTTGAATATGCACAATAAAATACAAATCTCTTTACCCACGTGAAAGCTTCTTTCCTAGATTGAATTTAACCAACATGTGCATTAAAACACAACTCCTTGATTCTTTCCTAGCTTTCTTTTAACCAACATGTGCATTAACACATCACTACTTGATTTGGGATAATTGATCAAAAATAATTTTTACCTATTGACTATTATAAAACCAAGAGTGCAAAAACATAACAATATAGACAATTTAAAATAAGCAATATTGAATCACAATTTTCCAACAACATCATGACTAAACTAGTGTTTATAGGAAATCGTAGAGTGAAACCCTAAGAAAAAACTCGGGCATTAATTTTCCATTCCTCCCATAACCTATAAAGGGAGAAACAAAAAACAATCTACACCCCCAAACTCCCTGTTTGGTCAATTTAGTGTGTCCTAAATTGCTATTTAAAATGTCAATCCGCGAGTCGTAAACTGCTGAAGTGAAGTGCATTGTATATGCAAGATAACCGATTTCTTAGTTCTTTGTCGTTTTTGAGTTTTTGGTTTGTTTTTGGGTTTATCTTCTGTGGATTCCCTAGTGTGAGATGGCAAAATTGAAAGTCAAGTATGGATGGTAATGGTGATTTCTACAATGATTCTCCAAACTTTAAAGTTCTCAAAAAGAAGGTTTCAAGCTGACTGTGATGAAATCAATTCTCAAAAGAAAATAAATGTACCAAAACAATGAACTAGTGACAATGGCCCAGTATCCTTACTGCTGTATGAAAATAAAATAAAAACTGAACTCAAAGCAACTCAAAGACTAAAAGCAAAGCAAGCTAAATCACACTACTTCAACCCACATTTTGACCCTTCACCTTTCGACTCGCTCCGGCTATAGGAAGTAATCATAAACAAGCTGAGTAATATGATATCTAAATTGCAGGAAATCAAATTGCATAAAATGAAACTAAGATTTAACTACTCATTCATATTTCAATCCCTGAAAATGACATAAGTAATTTAATCACTAACTTGCAGGAAAGAAAACTAAATCATACTACATCAAATAATATTTTGATTCCTCACTATTTGAGTCGCTTGGATATAGGAAGGAAATCATAAACAGATGAGTAATATGATATCTAAGTTGCAGAAAAGTAAATAAGCAAAGAAAAACTGAAAGAAATGACAATGCTAGAATTAAAACTCAGTAAATGAATCAGCAGAAAGGACAAGATGATCTCATGTCAGTAGTCATTAAAACTATGTAATTTTCCCGGGATGCCTATAATAACCTGAAAGACAAATACTGATCAGCTAGCAACCATGAGAAAGCATAAAAGAAAAGATGAACAACAGTTAGTTATAAACATCAAGAAATATATACACAAGCAACTGATTATAAAAGCAGTAACATAATGAAAGAAAGCGAGAAACTATACAGTAGATACAGAGCCTTGGTGTATAGGGGCCCTCTGCAACCTCGGCCAATCAATACTTAGTCACAAATTGAACTCAAGAATGTTGTCTTCTCATATATTAAAGTGCAGTAAAAACATAGAAATAGAACATGGTATCAAACAGACACGTATGATAATGCATTATTTATAAGTGAAAATGCTATCAAACATACACGTATGATAACGCATTATTTATAAGTGAAAATGCTATCAAACAGACACGTAAATCTCCACGGCCTGAGATCTAGCGGTATGGTAATCATGACAGATAAATCCATGGAGTGGTGGCTGCTCGATTCAGTTCACAGATTGATCCACAGGTGTTAGCACACCTCCAGAGATTGAGGATCTTACCACGCAAAACTTCACGTGGGCAAAACAGAGCCGTGCCACCGCAAAACTCTTGGTTTGACTGCTCCTTTGACCGTCTTTGACCATGGCTATTTGTGAGTGATTCGGCTGAACCAAGGGGACACGCTCCATGTACATGTCATTTTCAGCTTGCCCATGTGGCCGGATTCACCATTGGACACCTGTAACATAGTCTTGAACAAAATGGCTGTGGAAACTTGAGCTGGCTGCAGAAAGTGACAAGTTTCCGAAACTGATTGAACAAAAATCTAAATCAAACAACAGTCACAAACATAGTTAGGAAACCATTTTATAAGCTCTTTTTAGACTAATATGCAATGATTTGACAACTTGGTGGATCAAGTAAATGGAAAAGAAAGCTGGAAAGGTATATAGGGAAGATACAGGTTTGGGACTCAACATAGCCCCACTGTGAAGGTGTTGCATGTCCTCATGCAACCAAAATTGTAGTCATTCCCCTTTAATCCATATGTTCTGAAGCCTCTGCTAGGACATCTAGTCCTCTTTTCTTCTTCCTTGGTGCTACCACCATCCTAGGTTTCCTTATTAGACATCTGAATTTGAGATTGATCAATTCTCTGCTCAACTTTCTGCACTTTTTCTTTAGTTTTTTGTTTTTCTTTTGCCATAGTCCCAAATGAAGCATGGTCTTATCATGAATAATTTTATCTACTTTGCTCTGCTCCTTAAGTGCTTCATTTTCTTGCTTGATATGCCTGTTTAGAACCTCTAATTCAAATACCTATTGCTTTAAGGATTGAACTTGTGCATCTGGTGTCATGTGGGGCAGAGTGGTACTCGGACCTGCAGCTGGTTTTTCTAAAGATTCAAGGTAGTCATATACCTCCTGTTGACTAGGATCTATTTCAGGTGTCTTTCTTGGACTGAGTTCAAAGACTTGTGGAGGAGGAGGACTGCATTCTAGCTCTGGCCGAGAAGGGCTATCATCAACATGTGGAGGACTAGTTTCAATACTTGGTCGAGGATGAGGTGGACTACGACCAACTGGAGGTTTCTCGGGTGTTTCCCCACCCAAGTCAATGAAGTTGGGCCATTTTACTTGTGTTTTACTCCCCTTTCCTCTAAGCCTGGTGCTTCTCTTTAAATATGGTGGACTAGTACTCCCTTCTTGTATGCTCTGTTTCCCTTTTTCCTTTTTCTTTGCTATAGCAGCCTGTTCTTGAAGATGCACTAATCTCTCCGACAGTGTTTGATAATCTTCCTCTATAGATGGCTCAGGTGATTGGTAGACTTCTTGTATGTTTCTTTTGCCTTTCACTTTTCTCTGTTTCTTGTCCTTAGTTCTGTTCTCTTTTTCTTTCTGACCAACTTCTTGAGTTTCTGTAGTAGGAGAGTCTTGGACTATGGCGCTCTTTTCTTTTCTCCTACTCCTTCTTGGTGTCTTTGGTGTACTACTTTCAGATGCCTCAGATGGCTCTTGAAATTAGTTTCTTATCAAGAATTGTTCCCAGGTATCTTTGTTTTTCTTCAGTTGGTCCTCAATGAGAATCTTTACAAGTCCATGATGATATATATGAGGTTCTATATTTCCTATGTGCTTTTGGACTGTGATACTCATCTTTTTCAAACTCAGCAGTAAGAAATAAGGCAAATTAAGAGTTTGAATCTCTAAGAAATTCATCAACAGTCTAGCATGGTACATGTACATTGAACCAAAGCGTCCTTCGCAAGTGATAAATTTTTGGATAACTAACAGCAGGTTGGCCCATTCTTCTTTCAATGCATGAACAAGAATTCCTTTTGTAAACACAGTGGTGTCCATACCTGGGTTTTGTAGCATAATTCTCCATGCCTGTTCATCCACGCTTTTGTTTTTAAACCATCGCTCACCTTCCTGGGGTAAGCCTGTGGCAGCTGCTACTGTTGTTTCAGTCACCGTGAGCTTCAAATCTCCAATTTCCACCATCTGGCCATCGAAAGACCGTGCAAAAGCTTTGGTTACCTCTTTATTATAGCCCTTAAATTTTTGGATGAAGCGTAACCATTTGGCTTTCTTTAGCAAATCTTTTGCTTGAGGGTAACCTTCTAAATATTTAGGTCCTTCTGGTTCTGCCCTTAGTAATCGTCCCATTCCTTCCTCTGTTTTGAATTTCAATTGAAAATTCAATTGCGTGTAAGGGTTTAGCAGAGGGAAGGTGGCTCGGTTGTAGGGTTTATGGCAAAATACAGTGGCTGCAATCGGTAGATGGATAGCAGGTAACGAGAGTGCTTCGGGATTACAGGTGGAACAGAGGATGAGCAGCCGTAATGAGTTCACAAGAGGAAGTGCAGACGTATGTGAAGAAGATGGTCTTAATAGGATGGTAAGGGAATGGAGTGAAGTCGAGATTTTGAATTAACGGCTGCGTACGAAATGTTACATGTTTTAATGGATGGCTGCGGAAAATGCGGTGGAGAGGAGCCGTAATGGGATAGGTCACATCTCATGATTACAGGTGGTGAATGAAAGTGCAGTCGACTATGAGTTTAAACCCGAAAATCAATCATGAGACCATTAAGAAATGAATGCATGGTGTGCGGAATAATATCGTGGAATGGTAGTGGGTAATGGAGCTATCGTGATGATCATTGCACATAGTAGAGCTTTTATGGTTTGATAACTATGCATAATCGTGACTTTAATTGCTATTTGATTAAAAAAAATTGCTCATACCTTTGGAAACCTTGTCATTTCTTGCTCATTAGCTTTTAACCAACTGCTCTTCCTTGATGTCTTGGAGATGCTCCATGTCTTCATAGAATATGCTCAATCACACCTGCATTTTCATGATTATTGCACTAACATTTTGACTGTGGATTTGAAAAACAAAGTGGTGGCTGCGGAAACTGCTTCTGGCTGCAGAAAATGCTTCTGGCTGCGGAAACTGCTACCAGCTGCGGAAACTGACACATCACCCACTTAGCTGAACAAAGATAGTTAGATAATAACTAACTGAGTGAAAATAGTCCTGAAAGGAACTTTTATTGATGAAATGAAATGAAATGAGTGAAATGGAGTGAAATGAAGCAGAGTGAAGTGAAATGAAAATGAGATGGAGATGGAGTGGAATGGCAAATGAGGTGGAGTGAAGATGGAAAAAGAAGGAGAGGAGATTTTTTTTGGAAAATATAGAGTGTCAGGTGTCCCTGATTTTCACTCTACATTTTCTGTATAAGACCGCCAATCTGTGATTGGTTTTCAGTCTTATACAATTATTATTATTTTTTTTTTTTAACTAAAAGAAACAAAAGCTAGGCTGGTGGGGAAGAAGGATTCTTCTTCACCAGCTTTATTGCAGAATTCTCTAGAAACATTTTGACAAATTCCTCTTTTGAGAGTGGCTTATGATAAATTTTCAATCGGTGGCCATTCACAATGAGAGGAGTTTGAAATTCATCAATGGTCTTGATTCTTACTGCTCCATTGCTAAAGACCTTGTCAATCTCATATGGCCCAAGCCAATGAGTCTGAAATTTACCTTTAAGTCTTTAAACTTGGAATCAAATAGTAGTGCCCAATCTCCCTCTTGAAACTTTTTCTCTTTGATGTATCTGTCATGCCACTAACTCTTTGATGTTGAACTAGATCAATTCTTAAAATTGCTTCTTGTCTGATCTCATCTAGCTCATTCAGCTGCTCCATTCTGTGCTTTTGGGCTTCTGATAGATTCATCCCCAACTGAACTGCCATCTTGAAAGTCTTGACTTGAAATTCGATGGGGAGCAGGACTTCTTTCCCATAAACAAGTTCATAGGGATAATGTCCTGTTGTGTTCCTCCACGTAGTTCTATAGGCCCACAAGGCTTCAGGAAGCCTCTCTGCCCAATCTCTTCTATGTAGATGGACAATTTTGGTGATGATGGTCTCAAGAACTTTGTTTGTAGACTCCACTTGGCCATTTGCTTGCGGATGGTAAGGAGTAGATTTTCTGTGCTTGATTTTGTATTCTTCCATCAACTTCTCCATCAAGTTAGATGTAAATTGACTTCCCTGATCTGTCACAATTTCTCTTGGGACACCAAAACGAGTAAAAATATCCTCATAAAGAAAATTAACAACTGAATTTTCAGTGGCAGAAGGCAATGCTTTGGCTTCTACCCATTTAGTGACATAATCAGTGCATACCAATATATACTTCTTCTGTTTAGATGGTGGATTAATGGGTCCAATGAAATCTAAAGCCCATTTTTCAAAGGGTTCGATGAGTACCTATGGTTGTAATGGCATTTCATTTGAAAGAGTCAGTCTCCCAACTCTTTGGCAGCTGTCACACCTTCTGACATATTGTTTTGTATCTTTGAAGAGGGAAGGCCAATAATATCCTAAAGAAAGGATTTTATAGGCCGTCCTTTTGTCAGCAAAGTGTCCACCACATGGTTCATCATGACATGCCTTAAGAATGTCAGGCATTTCATCTTCCCGAACACATCTTCTGATCACAAAATCTAGCCCTGTTTTAAACAATTCGTTAAAAATCCATGAATAATTCGAACTCTCCTGAATAATTCTTCCTTTTTCACTAGGAAATAAATGTGGAGGTAGATTCACTATAACCAAATAGTTAGCAATATCTACATACTAAGGAGTCTTATTAGTTACTGCAAATAAATATTCATCTGGAAACTTATCCTCTACAGGAGAATCTTCGTTAGTATTTTGGATCCTAAACAAGAAATCAGCTACTGTATTTTGTTTCCCTGGTATATCCAACACAGTAATATTGAATTCTTGTAAAAGTAAGATCCATATTGTAACTCTGCCATTAGTAACAGGTTTGTTCATTAGATATCTAATTGCAGAATGATCAGTATGGACAAAAGTTTCATAGCATGTTATATAATGTCTGAACTTATTGATTGCATGAACAACAGCTAAGAACTCTTTTTCAGTCACAGTATAGTTGAACTCGGTGGGAGTCAAATTTTTACTGGCGTAGTAAATAGCATAAGGATCTAAATCCTTTTGATCCAACACAGCTCCTAGAGCTGTATCTGAAGCATCTGTAGAAATATGGAAAGGAAGTTTCCAATTTGGCCCTCTCAAAATGGGTGCTTCAGATATTCTTGTTTTCAAAGTTTCAAATGCAGATTGACAATCAGGATCCCATTTGAATTCACAGTCTTTTGTAAGTAATTTGAAGAGTGGAGATGCTATTTTGGTGAAGTTTTCAATAAATCTTCTATAGTATCCAGTAAATCCAAGAAAACTTCTAACATCCTTTTGACAATTTGGAATAGGCAACTTGGAGATGACTTCAACTTTTGATCTATCAACTTTAATCCCATCCCCCGAAATATGATGTCCTAAAACAATACCTTCAGTAAACATCATAAATCATTTTTCATGACTCAATGAAAGGTTTGTTTCTTTACACCTTATAAGGACTTTTTCCGAATTCTCTAATGCCTCTTCAAATGAATTACCATAAACTGTAAAATCATCCATATAAACCTCTACACAATCATGGATTAGATAAGAAAAGATTCCTAGTACTGCCCTTTGAAATGTTGCGGGTGCATTACATAATCCAAAAGGAAGTACTCGGTAAGCAAAAGTTCCCCATGGACAGGTAAATGTGGTCTTATCTTGATCTTCAGGTGCTACCTGAATCTGATTATAGCCACTAAAACCATCCAAAAATGAAAAATACTTTTTGCCTGTTAAAGTATCTAATACCTTATCGATAAAGGGTAAAGGAAAGTGATCCTTCAAATTTGCTTTTTTCAATTCCCTGTAATCAATGCATACCCTCCATTTACCATTCTTTTTGGGTACTATAACCAAAGGAGAAACCCATCGACTATCTGAAATTGGATAAATGAAGTTTACATTGAGTAGTTTTTGTAGCTCTTCTTTCACTATCTCCCTAAGGTTTGGATTCATCCTTCTCTGAGGTTGTCTGATTGGTCTACTATTTTCCTCGATATAGATGTGATGAATGCAAGTCTTAGGGTCAATACCTTTCATATCGGTATACTCCCATGCAAATGCAGTAGAATGTTTTTGCAAGATTTTGGTTAGCTCTCCCTGTTGTGATTTTTCCAGGTTTTTGTTGATATTCAATGTTTTACCTGGAAAGATCTCAATGGCGGAACTACCAAACTCTTCCATAGAGAAAAGAGACATTTTTCTAGATGATAGATACTCAATGTCAGAATCTAACTGAAATTGTGTGTGGTCATATTCTGAAGATGTTTCAAAGTTTTCTAATGTGTTTAAAATTTGGCTATCTTCACTGATTTCAGAAATGGTAAAGACAGGTTGTATAGTATCCTCATCATCAACCCACTCATTATCTCCTATTTCTATAATTGCTTTTGCTGGAGGACACAGATTGAATTTCTTTGTCGAATTACCATCAGAAATATACATATCCCCAGACCTACAACTGATAAAAGCATCAGCTGTGGCTAGCCAAGGTCTTCCTAAGATGAGAGGGTGTCCTCCTAAATTACTCTTCAGAGTTAAAATCATAAAATCTACTGGATATTCCCAAGAGTCTAAGGAGACCAAAATGTCTTCTAATACACCATCTGGTTTGATAATTGATCGATCTGCAAGTTGCAGTAAAGTAGGTGTAAAAAGAAGATTAGGAAGTTTCGGTTGTTCCATAGTCTGTCTACTCATAATGTTGATAGCATCCCCTAAATCAATCAAAGTATTTGGAATTTCTACCCCATTGATATGTGTTTTGAAAATTGGACTACCAGGATCTACATACTTCTGCATAGTAATTTGTCCCATCATGATATCTACAATTTTTCCTACCAGGTGGATTCTTCTTGTATCTCTCGGTTTCCTTCCCGGTCTTTTAAGACTCAACTCCTTTATTGTTTTTGCTAGAATAGGAATTTCTCTAATGGCTTGTAACAAGGGAATCTTGATACAGACATTCTTTAATTCATCTAGAAAATCATAGTCAGGAAACAAGATTTTATTTTCCACCCCTTTGTCAATTTGTAATGTTTCAGGAAAAGGAGGTGTGGATGAAGATACAGGTTTCTCAACTATAGGAGTTGTAGGGGTTGACTCTTTTTCTTTTTATTTTTGAGTGCTTGGGTTTTGAAGAGATGCTTCAGAACCTTTATTGGCTTCAAGAGAATCTTCCTCAGAAATGCTTTGCTTTTGAGCATCTATAGAAGGCTTATCTAAAACTCTACCATATCTGAGTTGTACATCATTGAGAGGAACAATCATATAGGTAGGAAATTTTTGTCCTTCTACCATGTAAGCATTTTGAGGGTTTTTATTTTTGGGGTTCGGCAATGGCTGGGAAGGTAATTGATTTGTCTTTTGTTGGAATGGAAGCAAGAGTTGAGAATTTGGACTCTGTTGAGAATGTTGTTGTTGTTGTGGAAATGGAAATGATATTTGTGGATTTTGATTTGGAAGTTGTGGAGCTTGTTGATTTTGAAAAGATGGAGGATATTGATAGAATTGAGCAAATCTCCCATAAGGATTTTGCATACCTTGTATCCATGATTGAGAAGGATTTTGAGGTTGGGACCAAGGTTGTTGCCAAGGATTCCAATTTGGTGGGGGTTGAAAGTTCATAGAGTTGTTAAACCCTTGATTTTGTTGCCCCTGCCAAAGTCTCCTTGCAACAAAATAGAGAGACTCAATTGAATTTGGATCTTCTTGAAAGACAGCTTTGAGCCCAGGAATTGAAGGACAATCCTTGGTCTCATGGTTTTCTGAACAAATCACACATGTTTCTACAACTTTTGCATCCAAGGGACATTCCCTTAGAGCATGTTTCTTTCTACATTTTTGGAAAAAGATGGCCAAAGCTTCAGCTTCTACTTTCTGTTTGTTTTGTATTTTAAGGGTGTCTAGTTGCTCACTAAGACTCCCTAAGATATCAGTTTTGAATTCATCAAGCATGTTGCCAATCTCAGCCCTACTTACTGATCCAGTTGCATATTTGTTTTCTCTAATGAGAGAAGGATCTCTAGGCCCTTTTCCCGTTTTAGATTTTCCCCTTAAGAGATGGACACATAGCTCTGCTATATCATGAAGTGGAAGTTGAGATATATCTCCTTTTCCCATCATGTTCAAAATATCTATCCATTCATCTCTAATGGCTTTTAATAGAAGGGCTTTCAAGGTTTCCTCATCTAAATTATTCATCTTTGCTCTTTTCAGGTTGTACTGAAATCTTTCAAGTAAATCCTCTAAGTTTTCATCTTCTCTTTGCACCATTTTGAATACCTCATCCTTGTGATTGGTGGGCATACAATAGTCCAGGTATCTATCCAAAAATGTTTGTTTCATATCATTCCAAGTCCTAATGGATTGAGTGACTAATCCCATGAACCATTTCAAAGTAGCTCGTTTCAATGTTGAAGGAAACAATTTGAGTTTTTGAGAGTCTTCCAGATAATCATAAGTTCGACACACGACTTCAAACTCAAATAGAAATGTTTCAGGATCCTCATTTCTTAACCCATGAAAGTTTGGGAGGACAGATGGTGAAATTTTTTTCATTGTTGCTCGCGAATCCTCATCAACTATAGGAAATCCGAATGAGTTATCTCCATCCCTATTTCCCCCATTGTTACCTCTACCTCCTCCATTGTTTCCTCCTCCTCCTCCTCTACCTCTACCTCTACCGAATCCGTTTACTACTTCCTCTGTCATGATAGTTTCCTCAGAGACTTCAGAGTCCTCTGGTTCCTCTACTAATGGTGAATGAGGAGGAATTTCTCCCTCTTCTTCTTCAGGTGATTCTACTTCTTCAACTACAATGTGTCTCCCTGTAGAAGTAAAGAAAGGATCTTTTCCTAATTCAGATTCGATGGATGGTGTGGGAGAGTCTCCTAATTCAACTACTGCCTCTTGAATTCCAGGAATCCTAAGGCTAGGAGTGTGAGTTGGAGATGATGGAGGTGTCTCTTGTCTATTCCTTGAAGTAGATGGAGTTGTAAAAATCGAACTCTTGGCCCTAGCTAAAAACCTTCCCCTAGAATCTCTTGCTCTATGCATGTCATTTTTTTATTTTTCTTCAAGTCGGGCTAATAATTCTCTTTCTGATCTTCCAGGTCACTCTAGGTGCAAGAAGGGAGCATACTCAAGAAATTATTAAACCAATAACTCTTTCTTTTCTGATCCTCCAGATCACACTAGGTGCGAGAGGAGAGCATGCTTTGAGAAGTTATCAATTTTTCCTTCCTTGAAATTTTCTTGTTTCTTTTTTTAAGAAATTGGCTACCTAGTTTCACTTCCCCGACAACGGCGCCAAAATGTTTGGTCAATTTAGTGTGTCCTAAATTTCTATTTAAAATGTCAATCCGGGAGTCGTAAACTGCTGAAGTGAAGTGCACTATATATACAAGATAACCAATTTCTTATTTCTTTGTCGTTTTTGAGTTTTTGGTTTGTTTTTGGGTTTATCTTCTGTGGATTCCCTAGTGTGAGATGGAAAAATTGAAAGTCAAGTATGGATGGTAATGGTGATTTCTACAATGATTCTCCAAACTTTAAAGTTCTCAAAAAGAATTTTTCAAACTGACTGTGATGAAATCAATTCTCAAAAGAAAATAAATGTACCAAAACAGTGAACTAGTGACAATGGCCCAATATCCTTACTACTGTATGAAAAGAAAATAAAAAATGAACTCAAAGCAACTCAAAGACTGAAAGCAAAGCAAGCTAAATCACACTACTTCAACCCACATTCTCACCCTTCACCTTTCGACTCACTCCGGCTATAGGAAGTAATCATAAACAAGCTGAGTAATATGATATCTAAATTGCAGGAAATCAAATTGCATAAAATGAAACTAAGATTTAACTACTCATTCATATTTCAATTCCGGGAAATGACATAAGTAATTTAATCACTAACTTGCAGGAAAGCAAACTAAATCATACTACATCAAATAATATTCTGATTCCTCACTATTTGAGTCGCTTGGCTATAGGAAGGAAATCATAAAAATATGAGTAATATGATAGCTAAGCTGCAAAAAAGTAAATAAGCAAGCAAAACTGAAAGAAATGACAATGCTAGAATTAAAACTCAGTAAATGAATCAGCAGAAAGGACAAGATGATCTCATGTCAGTAGTCATTAAAACTATGTAATTTTCCCGAGCTTCCTATAAGAACCTGAAAGACAAAGACTGATCAACTAGCAACCATGAAAAAGCATAAAAGAAAAGATGAACAACAGTTAGTTACTAGGAAGCTGGACTATGCTGTCTTTACCAATATTGTTTCTAAGCTGGGACTTGGGGTTCTCTTCCAAAGCAACATTCTCTTGGTCAATTTGCATCTCAGAAAATTCATCAATGACTTGAAGGAACCTATTCAATTCATCATCATCTTCAAAAACCTTCCAATGGTGGACATTCTCAGGCAAGGAAGGTCTGTATTTCATTTGGACTTCATAAACTAGTTTGGGAGGCACGGGAGGGATAAATAGACTAGCAGAAACAGCAAGGGAATCAGCAAGCTGATTTTGAGGTCTAGGAATGTATGAAATATAGAAGAAATCAAAAAGGTCTTTGATTCTCCATACCTCATCTCTATATGCCTTTAGCCTTGGGTGCTTTGCTTGAAATGTTTTATTTACTTGCTGTATAATTAAATCAGCATATCCAAATACCTTTAGACTCTTGACTCCTCTATTTTTTGCTGCATGAAGGCCCAACAATAGTGCTTCATATTCTACTATGTTGTTTGTCACTTGAAAAACCAGCTTAAAAGACAGCTAAATGCTTTCTTGCTGTGGAGATACTAGCACCACCCCTGCTCCTGCAGCTTCCCTGGAACATGCTCCATCAAAGAACATCTCCCAAATTTGACTTCCTTGCTCTTCTTCGGCCTGAACTGTTGGTTTCCTGAGCTGCATTATGAGCTTCTGAGATTCTTCAATTTGGAGAATACATGCTCCAAAATTTGTGTCCACCGCATATATAGGATTATTTGTAGGATTCTTCTCATCACTAATAATATCTGCCAACTGTGCTTCTCTATACAACCTCCTGCTTTCTCCTCCAAAAACTTGGACTGTTGCATAAGATAGGTCATTTTGTAGTGTCCCACCTAGTCTCTTAATCCACCCTCTAAACAACAACATGCCGAACTTGGGAGGCACATATGCTACCACAATATCCATCATCATACTCTTCATGGGCATATGAGTTAAGGTAATGGCTAGATCCTTAATCAATCCAAGAAATTTCACCTTCCTTGAATCAAAAGAAAATAAATCATGATAGGGTCTGGTGATATTAAGGCCCAACTCTTCCATGGAAGCTTTAGGCATCAAATTGTGGCTGGCCCCTGTATCTAGCAGGCAGTTGTGGAGGATTTTGTCATGAATGGTCAATGAGACATAAAAAGATGGAGAATTATTATCACCAGGTTCAATCATAGGGCCGAGCATAATGGCAGGTTTGTCATCTTGCAAATTAACAGAGTCAGTGGAGGTTTTTTTGGTTTCTAGCTCAAGAGCCTCAAGGATAGGCTTTCTACATACTTCACTCTTTACCAACTCAACCAGAGGCAAAGATATTTTCAATATTTGAACTTCTAAATCAAAGCTGAAAGAAGAGGATGACTTATTAGAACCTTTTACCTCTTGAATTGGAGCTTTGAGGATGACTGGATCAGCTGCTGGTCTTCTCTACTTGATATTCTATGGTTATGTTTGGATAGCAACTCTTTGGGCAGGATTTTCTTTAACATTATTTGCATTGGATCTCAGATTATATCTCTGTTGGTCATCGGTTTGTAGAACAGCTCCTCTATCCCACTCCTGACTGTTTTGTTCTTGCAGCAATGATTCTTCATACTCAGCTAATGTGAAAAATGCAGCACTACCTTTATCTTCCATGCAGTGAATTTCATCCTCGTCTTCTTCAAATTGTTCCTCCTCCATAACTACATTCTGAAAGGGAGCTTCAACTTTTTGATCTTCCTTTGTTTCTTCACCCCTTTGCATAATTTGCAACTGCTCATTTGCTCTTCTAAATGGATTGGGGTTTCTTGGAGCAAATGTATTTTGCTGCCTTGTTTTCCCCGAAATCTGTTCAACTTTCAGCTTAGAAATCTCAGCAGCCAATGACTCTATCATCTTGATCATTTTATCTAATTTAGGCTCGGAAGATGATGCAGAAGAAGTAGATGCTTGATTTCTCTGTTTTCTCCTATCAACTTGACTTTTTAGCTTCTCTGCAGCCATAATATTGGATTCTACTTCTAAGGCTGCATCCCGCATGTCTGCTAAAGTAGCACATCTCCTTTCTCTCAACAACAAGTAGAAATCAAAGTCAAAGGCATTGGCATAAGCGAGTTTGGCAAAAGTGGGAGTAGGCTTCACCTCAGCTGGTATCGTACTATACATTCTATTGAATCTTTTATTAAAATCAGGAATTGATTCACCATTTTCCCTCTTCAGATTACCAAACTCAGTATGGTAATACAACAAGTCTTTTTTATCTCCCCATTGCTTCAAAAATGCATCATCTAATGATTCAATATCTATAATTGATCTCTGCGGTAATTCTCTAAACCACTTCCTAACCTCTCCATCAAGGCTCTGGACAAAAACTCTCATCCATACATCATTCTCACTTATGGCTAAATTACTAGCATAATTGTAAAAAGCTTCTAGGTGTTCTTCTGCTATTACTACCTCTGTTCTAGTGAATTTAGGCATGTATTTTTGATATTCTCCCATAGGCATAAGATCTAAAGGCATAGGCAAGACAAGAGGTCCATATATAGTAGCTACAATTCTCTCTATCCTCGTAGGTGCTTGCTGTCCTGCCATGATTGGGATATTTGGAAGAATACTAGCAGATGGTGTAGTAGGAAATAATGTGATGGATGGCAGAGATGAAGGGATGCTTTGGACTGAATGGGAATCTTTCTTTGGACTGAGATTCAAAGGGGAACTAACTGCACAAGGGGCTGAACTAATCTCTAAGGATATTTCCTTATTAACAGTGCTGACTTTTAAATATTCAAACTGTAAATCTTCAGCAACAACTTTATCTTTCAGAGATGAATGAGACCTTTTAGGCTTACCTAATCTTGATGTCCCTTTCTGTGAAGGTTTCTTAGATTTAATAGTCCTCTCAGGCTCAGGCACTGGTTTAGCTAGAGATTTCTGAGGATTTCTTCGAGTGTGTCTCATAAACTGAGCCAGAAATTCAATATCGAGTTGCCAGACAGATGATTACAACCAGAAACTGTGTTCAAACCTTGTCTGTCATCAAAGCTTGAAGCTGTTTCATTCTCCCAGGGAAGCTGAGCATCAATCTCCTCTCCCCGGAAACGGCGCCAATTAATGTTATCACCCCAAGAAACTCACCTAGGTTGTATATCAGTGATGCTCGGGAACATTATAAACTCAACAAAATGTTGGATAAAATGGTGGATGAATGAAAGAAATGCTACATATTCAAGCCAGATAACCACTCCTACTATGATTGACCCTAGACATGGGTGAACACCCCCAGACTGCAAGGCTTTTAACCACCAATTACTCGCAGTTTCAGGTTAAGGTGATAATGGAGAAGACTGACCACACGAGCAGATGCACAGGACCCTGTGATGGCCGGCTGCAACCAGTTAAAAGGTCTGCAAATCTATCTTCTAATACATAGACAGGATGATAGCTCTCTGGTATTAAAACAATAGAAACCTACAAAAAATTTCAATGATGCATGCTAACTCCTAACGTGGGATGACATCCCCTCTGATGCTAAACATTAACAACACATGAATAAATGTAACAGGCACAGCCTGCAACATAGAAGAAGTGAAAAATGAGCAATTGACAACAAAAGAAGCTTGTATTAGTTGGAAATGAAGACCAAAAGCTGCAGGTTACAAAGTAGTTACAGTCTCCAGAAGTTGAAGCTTACAACAGAACAACACTCATCTAACATTCATCAAACTGATTACATCGTTTTTCTGGGTATATATAGAAATTTTTTACAAAATATCTCTACTAGGGTATGCATGGAGGTATCTTAATGGATCACTAACCACATTTACAATTTGATATGGGTTCTCTGCTACAATCTGAACATTTTAATAAACAAAATGGCTCTTTTTGTACTCTAGTGTACTCCTTGAACAGGTGGAATGTTTCCTGCATTAATTTTCATAACTGCTGAACGAATTCAACTGCTCGAAGAAGTAATTTATCATCCTTGACCGTGCTATTTTTTGAATGTGGTAAATGAGGAATTCATGCACTGAAAACTAGATCATTTCTTTATTTCTCCTTCGGGTGCACTGAACGTGCTATGGTTGCAGACAATATGGAGGAGGATCCACTATTAGATGGCGTGAATCTACGGTGGGTAGCGCTTCACAATGACTATCGTGAGGAAGCAGGAATAGTAAATGTGATTTGTTGGATGAAACGATTGGACGACTGAGATTTGTTGATAGGGAAGAACGAGCGATAGGCAGATGGAGAAATGAGGGTCGTCAGATTGCGGGCAGACAGATCCGATGGCGATCAGGCGAGAAAAATACACACATGATAATGGGTTAATGTGGACCGTCAGATCGCGATCGGGCAGATCCGACGGTGATCGGGCAGCAGAATCAAATGATGGTTAACGGGCGGGGGAAACGGTACAATGGCAGGAAATGGTTTCCCCACATTGCTTTTGTGTTGTGGCGGTTTACGTACAGGGGAAACCCGATGCAATGAGAATGTGTTGCATGTCTGATGTGATGGGTGGGAAACCATTTTTCCCAGGAGCTAACAAGAACATAGGTAATGGGAGAGGGACGAGCGACTGTTGTCCGATTGTGAGGGAGGAAGATCGGACGGTTGGGAAGAAAATCACATGTTTTTGCGGTTGATGTGACAAAGAAAGCCGTGGGACAAGGATTTTGCTAAAGAGTATGGTTATATGGATAAAGAATTAGTGCCGAGGGGCTAGATGGAAGAGGGTTTACAAGTTTTAGGGAAGAACAAACAGAGGTAGTGGGAGTTAAAAAAAATAGGTTTATGCCAAATTTTGGAGCAAACAGGGATGATAGGGGTTACGGAAGATAAATGAATATGAAGGGAATTAAGGAATCGGCCTGGTACATGCCTCCTTTTAGCACAGAATACACTGCCGAGATGCCCTTTAAACCTCAACAGCTGAAAAATATAGCAGAGCTAATAGGTCCAAAACACTTGGGTTCAGAAATTAGATTCCTGCATTGATATTTTTACCAACAAAGACTCTGGTGTTTAGAAGGTAGGTTCTCACAATTATCTTGTTACCAACAAAGACCCTAGGTTTTTGTGAAAACATCTCTTTATTTACAGTGTCGTTGTCAAGAATAACAACACCATGTTTTGAGGGTTCATCAACCTAATTCAAGAGATCAATTCTTTACTGTTTACCTTACCAACCATAAAAAAATTGAACAAAGAGAGAATTTACATAATGAAATTATGAAAAGAAATTCCCTTGCAATTTGGCTTTTGTAAAGACATGCCCTACAAACAAAGAAACAAGATAAATGGTTGAAAGTGAAAAGGGGCTTGAGGAGTTAGGACAACAAACTTTACATTGGTCACCATGATGGATGTTTCTCCTCCATGTTTTGTATGGAATCAACCATTTCCTTTAATGGGTATTCACTAATTTCATCACTATTGAGAACAAAAAATGGCTCCCCTAATCCATCTATCAATTTGTCCCTTGCAAGAGATAAAGGCCCAGAAGTGCCCATGGGCTTTGTTTCCTGAGAACATGTAATCTTAATCCCAAGTTTCATTTCAAATGCATTAAATAAGTTCAACATAACTTCATAAACACCGATAACTTTGAGTTCTTCAATCTGTTAAAAAATTGAAATCCAATTTTTTTATTTTTCAAACAAGAAAGAAACAACCTCCTTCATCACTACTATTGTTAGAAGTTTATTAGCTTTACTTGATGCAAAATAATTGCCTTATTCATAAATTCAACTGGAAGGTTAGAGACACTCAGTGTCGAAGGGCACAGCCTGGTTCCAAAAACATCGACGAATATGAGGGCCTTCATGGTTTCTTATTACTTCTCGTAGTTGTTCTAGCCATTTCCCTCCTTTTCTAATCAGCCAGAGTCGAAGATGCTTAGAACAATTCCTAAAACTTCCATGTTGAAGCTTGAGTGCCTGGTGGTGGTGCATTCGAATGTGTTGGGTGCTAGCTTTCCAATGTCATCATGACTAAATCAGTGCCTATACAAAACCAAAAAGTGCAAGCCTAAGGAAAAACTTAGGCTTTTAAGTCAACCTCAATTTTCCATTCCTCCCCTAACCTCCAAAGAGAAACAAAAATCAATCTGCAACCCCAAAATCCCCAACCCAAAAAGAAGCCTACAACATAGAATATTATCCCTTTTACTCACCCCCAAAATCTACGACATGGACAAGTATCATTAAACCTATTTCTTCAAATGCAGCTAGTAGATATGAAGCCAAATCAGTTCACGCTTGTGAGTATTCTTAGAGTCTCTTGTATTATAGAATCTGTTGATTTAGGAAAGCAAGTCCATGCTCACGTGATCAAAGTTGAGCCTAAGGTAGATGTATTCACTGAGAGTGGTATGGTTGACATGTATGCTAATTATGGCTATCTAAAATAGGCATGCAATGTGTTTGATAAGATGCCAAAATGGGATTTAGTTTGATGCAATGCCATGATCGTAGGGTATGCCCATAACCAACATCTTCATAAGGCAGTATAACTGTGCCTTCTGATTCCAATCCAGACAAAACAAGATCTAATTTGGTTCATCTATTTCTAAACAAACCATTCATAGCCACTGCGGAAATAGCTACACTAGCTTCACTTTAGCCAAGACCACTTCCCAAAGGTAGAGCTTTATGAAGACCCAATAAAAATACCACTGACCTAACTCCCAACAATTCCATCATTGTTTCAGCTGCAATCCCAACACAATTCTTCATTGGATTGACACTGAATCAATTATTGTCCCCATCGATGAAATAAATCATGATCTTACTAGGTTCCACATCCTCATCCACCTCTACAGTGACATGATCCCCCAGTCCCTCAACAGCATAACCCATAAAGTCAAATCTGGGTCCAAGATTAGCTATTGGTGCAGGAGAAAATGCTTTAATCAACTGAAGAAGAGGGGTTGCTTCAAACTGGATCACCTGTTTCAGACTCACTTGTTGTGCATTGCACCAGACATTGAAGACATGGGGTAGGTACCCATGTGATAATTTGGTTCTAAATCTACCCAATCCAAAACAAGAATTAATTAGGCTCAAATCAAGTTCTAAATAAAAGAAATGGTTCTTTGTCTGTGCAAAAAGGCTTTCCATATGTGCCTTGATCACTAACTCTACCAAAACTTATGCAAAGGGAAAAATTGTGCACTCAAAATTCAATTCCTTTCGTACTCTTGGGATATCCATTGTATTCAAGAAGAATTGTTAGTGTTGCACAAATGGCTCAGAATTTTGTTCTCATGGCTTCCAAAATGTCCTGAACTCACTCATTTTCTGATTTTTGAATCCAAAAGTCGGTAACTATCTGCCAATTCCTCAAGTTGTTTTAGGTTCTTCTATACCCTTGCAGAGAATACAATTAGCTCAACTTCAATTTCAACTTTCCAAATATTGATACAACCCCTGTAAGAACCAAATCCTTCCCCTATCTCAAAATCAGTCTTCAAACCATCATATCTTCCTTCTATTTTACCCAACTCTACTTCTTCTTTGAACCTTTCATTGTACCCTTGTTGACTGTGTTGATCCTCAATATTTATAGAGGATTCAAATATTTCTTTAGAATCTCTCGCTTGTTGAGATTAACCTAGCATGACCAAAACGCAAGCTTCAAAACCGATTTGAATCTAGTGCTTTAGTGTTCTGAACATTGCTTCATACCTATAGCGTGCATGGCAACATGAAAGTTGGAAAACTAGCGGCAAAATGACTTAGTGAGTTGGAACCACAAGATGATGACCCAGCGAGTACACCTCATGCGAGGTGAGCGCCCTTTGTGGAAAACCATTGTCTTCTTAATCCCAACAATCACCCCTCTTAACAAAACCGGGAAGTCTTTACCAGTTGTTTTCCATTACCCACCTTCGATAGCTCGATTCTTCTGCTCCATTAGGGTATTTCTTTGTATTCCCCTCTATAAAGAAAAACTAGTGTCAATCCCCGCCCTCGAAGCATGCCCTCGTCGTGAAGTCAGATGGTTCTTACTTGTAAAGATCAATATCTATAATTGCATTCAATTAAATGGGTTATGACTCTGACTTCGACTTCGATTTCAAGCTAGAAAGCTTCCTTCTCAGAAAATAGCACACCAACTCTTTGTCCGTTAGATGAAATCGAAAGCCTGAAAGTAAGCAGTTCAAGTCATCCATGAACACCTAGACTTATGATATGCTGTGAATTGAATGTAGAGTTGTGTTCGCTGAAGGGTCGAGGTTTTTAGTTCATGTTCGACCTTACCGCTTTCCTTGGCATTGCCTCCTTTCGTAAAATGTAATATCCCTATTATAATTACCCCATGCGTAAAAGTAATTTCAACTTACGAATCAGTTATTAACTGATTCTTGGTAGTTGTGAACTGAATGACGGGACAACATTCCTTTTTGCGGGTAATGGTAATAGTGCTTCATGCAAAAAACCAATCCTTTGGAAGGAAAGCGATGCGTGCAGCGGTTGGAGGTCTTAGATAAAATCAAGAAGGAAATTATGGTGAAAAGGTTTATGATTTTCTTGACATTTGTTGGGAAAACTGGAATGTTAAACCTGGGAAGCGAGCGCAGATTACAGAGACTGCAAATACTGTCATTGCCATGCGATGGATAGGAATTCGTGCCAATAGGAATTCGTGCCCTTGACCATTTTCAGTCGAATCATATGAAAATTACAAGCTCGCCAAAGGTTCCGGCTCTCTTTGGGTTTGGTGAATCGACCATTGATCCAGGCAACAACAACTATATTGCAACTGCATTCAGGGGCAACTATGCTCCCTATGGCAAAGATTTCATCGATCACCAACCTACCAGAAGGTTTTCCAATGGGAGACTACAACAGAGGTTTCGAAGGAAAGAGATAAGTTGATCTCTTGAAATATTCTTTGTTTATGTGTAGTAAAAGAAGATTAAATTATATGTTTTCTTGGTAGGAAAATATGTTGATGGATGTAGTAAAAGAATGATTGAATTATATGTTGGTAGGAAAATATGTTGATGCATGCAGTAAAAGAATGATTGAATTATATGTTTTCTTGGTAGGAAAATATGTTGATGCATGCAGTAAAAGAATGATTAAATTATATGTTTTCTTGGTAGGAAAATATGTTAATGCATGCGGTAAAAGAATGATTATTTTATATGTTTTCTTGGTAAAGAAAATATGTTAGTGCATGCAGTAAAAGATTGAATATTCGATATGTTTTCTTGGTAAAGAAAATGTGTGAAAGATTGATTATTTTGTATGTTTTCTTGGTAAAGAAAATAGGTATTTCCTCTTAGAAAGACTACATGTGAGTCTTGTGTGTAAAATGCTTGTCTCTCGTCATTTTCTTGGAATAAAATCCTTGCTAAATATAGCCAAAATATCTTTTTGAGAAAATAAGAGGAAGCATATAAACATCCTGAGGACATAGCGTGAAAAGTGGCCAAGTTTTCTTGAATTAAAATAAGTATTTTTATAAAAGTTTCTTGAAAAAGGATATATGCTAATGGCATTGTGATATGAGCTAATTTATAAGTTCATGTGAAATAATTATGCATTACATGCATGATCGAATTAGCTAGTGAAGTGCTTCTAGGCTCATAGATATTTATTTCTATAGTTTTCTTTTTAGGAAAGTGTGCATACTTCATGTATGAAGATGATGGCTTTTATGAGAAGATCTCTTGAAACAAAAATAGAGTTTCCTATTTTTGAAAGACATATGAATAGTGTTCATATCATACCAAGAATCCATACTTGTTCCATGGAAATATTATGTGCATTGAAGTAAAAGTAATTGTGTTAGGAAAAACACATGTTGCATGCACATAAGGGTAGCTATTGTGATTGTGCGAGTATGATTTTGTATGATTTTGTGTGTACGTAGAGAAAGTGATTATGTTAATTTTCTTGAAAATAATAATCTCTTGAAAAGTTTGTCTTGTTAGATGAGTTGTGTTGACTTCTTGATTTTGATGCATAAAGGGTAAGTTAACCTTGTTTTTGTGTCTTGATTTTTATGTATAAAGATGGATATCTTTAATAATTTCTTGAAAGGGAAGCTTGAGAAACCCTCATATAGGAAGATAGGGAAATGAGGTTATAATTACCTCCTTTAAGAAAGAAGTATGTGGTTGTTGTATGAAATGATGGTAGTATTCTAGTGAAGGGAATATGTGTTGCATTCATTAAAGAAGGGTTAATATGATAAGCAATGGTATGAACAAGGAATAGTCATTGTGATATGGAGTTATGTTCTTTGTATGTTAGAGAGACTATGTTGCATTCTCGAAAAATAACTATGTGAAAAGAACATGTGTGCTTAAGCATGGAAATAATAGTTTATTACATGTAGGAAGATATAACGATTATGTTATACATGTTAGTAGAACTAAAGAGTTATATCTCTTAAACAGAATTATGCATTAGTGTAAATAAACATTGTGGAGGTCAAACAATATATACTTGAGTATATGTACTAGTTAGTTATTATGTCATGCTTGCTCATGCATATGAGTAGATGTTAAAAGATCTCTTTTAGAGGTTGCTTATTGATTGATTAATATGGTATCTAATCTTGTTGCCAAGCTGGTTGATGATAACATTGACAGGAAACGATGGTGAATGGAGCCAAAGAAAAGTGATGTTTAATGTTGTGGCAGGAAAAGGATTAACGGTCCATGCAGATGAGTACAAGTTGCGGGATCGTACATTGCTAGAACAATCATGCCACAAGGAATGTTGCATGTGGTGGTATGTAAGTAAAGGGTTTCATGGAAACTGTATTAGCTTTTAGCTAGTTATGTGACGACTTAATGATAATTCATTGTAATGATTTTATAACAATGGTTAAGGGATGGAATCCCTTATAAGCCATTGAGTGAGGGGTGAAAACCCTCACAAACGTTTAATAATAAGATTAAACGTTTGCTGGTTTTCACCCTACGGGGTTTCTAGGGTATATTGGTGTTCAATGGTGTGATTGCCTTTTGTGTCAGTTTGATGATGATGAATCCTTGATGTTGATGATTCTTTATTTGATGGCATAATAATAATGTCCAAGTATGTGATTAACTAATATGGTTAAGGAAATCATGAAATGGTGCAAGAATTCATGAGACAGTTTATGTTATTACACTACCACAGTGGTGGTTAATGGTTAAGAAACTTACTGTCTTCTATTGCAATTTACTTGATGTGGTAATGTACATTATATCTAATGGTTAATAATGATTTTTGGAGTTGTGAATTGGATAATTACTTGTGGGTAATTTGTATAAAAAATTCTAACTCCCTACTTTTACATGCGAGGTTAATGGGGAATGTGACAAGTGGTATCAGAGCTAAATGTTGCAGCACTGGCACCTTTGGGAATTGGTAAGAGGAAAAGAAATTGAGGTATGCCACCAATGAGCATTAACTCAGGTATGAGTTTCACCATTCACATATTGATCTACTAGTACACTACTTCTGGCATGATAAGTGTGGTTGGTGTTTAAACTGCTTTGAGTAGTAAGCAATAAGTTGCTACATAGTTATGTTCATGACATTGGATTCCTGATGAGGGTAAAAGACAATGAAACTTTTGTCGCACTTATGAACAATATTGAATACTCATTGAGGAAAGTGACAATAAACTACCAACTTTTGATTTGAAAATATGGCAATAACAATGATGCATTTATTGAACAAGATTGAAGTTACAATGAACAAAATTTAATGAGGCAATGCATGAATATAAATTATGGGGAACATCCTTGAATACGATGAAAAATTGTTTTAAAAGGACATTAGAAGAACGCCTTAGATATTGAAAACATGCAATGAGTCTAGCAGCGAGACTTGAATGTCATAACTAATTTTTGAATAAGTTTTGCCATGGTTCCATTAATATGAATGGTAGTTGTGATTGGTTAGTGTTGTATGACTAACTAATAGCACTTATGTGCGTGAATTGAATTTGATTTAAGCTTATCACAATTCGTAAACAAGTGGTTGTGGTAGTTACTTCCTGTATTGGTCTGTTGATGGCAATACATTGTGGGAAATTGGAAATGTTTAGATTGTTACTGTTAGCGCTTGAAATTTCACCTCGGGCTGAGAAAGGCAAACTCCAAGGCAACATCAAACCACTTAGCCTCATAGCTAGCCCTACGGGGCAGGAGAGGGCTCTCTCCGGTATATCTCGGCAAAGATCTTCAAAAGGCGGAGATAACCAATAAAGAACACTGATTTTAGGCTAGTAAACTGATAAAAAGGTTTGATTTGAGATTTTTAGGATTTTGGTGGAAAATTGGGGAAGGCAATTTTGGGTGCAGGGATTGGACACAGTTTTCGCAGGGGGTTCTTTGGGGCAAGATAGGAGACTGTATTGATGCCTTTGAAAGAGTTGGATGGATGAGAATGATTGGTGAGGAGCTAAGGAGAGCAAGCAATCACCTTGAGTTCTCCTTAAACAGATGAAAACATTGATATTAAGCAAACTTAAAAGCAGAGCATGGAAATCATGAATTCTACTTTAACACTTCATTTGCCTAATTTGCAGAAGGAAAAGTAAGAAGATGAATCACATAACAAACTTACAAGTACAAAGAGAAACACACCATCAATACATGTAACTACAGGAATCCCAAAAAGGACTGCAACACCCTGGTCTTCCTTTGCCAAAAATTGCAGAGATACAATGAGTAATACAATAGAAGCTTCTCCCTCAAGAGTCCAACCATGAAAATGACCAAGAAAGTACATAATATAGGCAATATAACATCTTTCCTTGCCTCTAGGGGTCGAGCTCACTATCCTAGGAGCTGTTTCAACCAATTCTAAACTGAGCACTAAAAACTAGGCAATCAAAACAACTTGCCTCTATAAACTAGGAAACCAATTCATTCATTAAATTTTTGCCTATCTCATGAATGAATCTTCTAGAAGAGATAAATAAGTGTCAAAATATTATAGAATTACATCATTTACAACAAGGAGGATTAAAATCTACTCCAAAAATTAAAATCCAGTCAAAACTGCGTTTTGCTGAGCTGTAGGTGAATTTCTGTGAAAACTGCCCAACACGTCGCGCCCTGATCCTGAACCGGTTGCGAGCCTTTGGAGCTGTTTTTGAGGCACTTCCAGGTGTCCAAATGAGGCAAAAGTGGGCTTGTTGGAAAGGTCTGGATGTCTACTTTCCAACCCCAGTGGAATTTCTGAATTTGGTGATCATTTGCCCCTCCAAAATTGCAATCTCCCAAGACTGCTTCCTGTGTGTCAAAAAGGTGGCAGAAAGTCATTTTTTGCTTGTTTTTTGACCTTCTGGAGGCTCAAAATTTGATGAAATCTCTTGGTAATTGTTGAAAAGGTGTATCTTTGCATGAAAAATCCAAAAATGCTGAGTTTTCCCAAAATGGAGTTGCCCATCGAATAGGTCGCGCGCGGCGCGCGACGTGTTGGTGGAGAAAACCTGTGTTTGGCACAAAAAATTCACAATTGACAAAATTTTCTCCAAATTTCTTGAAATTTGGGCTGGGAGTCCCCAATAAAGTACCATGCTCATTCAAAGAGGCTTTGGCCAAAATTTGGAGTGGATCGGGCCTTTTCCGTCGTTTTAGTGCCTTGGCCAACCTCCTTGGATCTAGCGATTGTAATTTTGACATTTCTCTAAAACCATGACACCTGTACAAAACGTGAAGGAGGTTTTTCTTGTTTGGCATGTTGTGGACAAAAACCTCTCTCAGTTTTCGCAAATTCATCTTTTATTGCTCTAAAACACCATTTGAGTGAAACTTATCCCTATGTGTGAAACAAGGAATTTTGTCAAAATGAAGTGAAATGAAGGGGATAAAGGGCTTCTAAATTCTTGGGGAAATTTTGGGAAGTAGGGAGGGATGTTAGGAAGTAGGGGAAAGTGGAATCTCAGAGATTGAGTGAGGAGAAGGGGTCCAAAAGGTCAAAACACAGGCCCAACCTAGAAAATTGCCAAGTTGTAGCTAGAAACTAGGGTTTGTGCAAAAATGAGGAATTTGGGGAGTCTCAGTGATGGAAAGCATTTGGTAGGGTAAGTTAAGGATAGGGGAAGGTGTATGAACATCAGGAAATAAGTTTTGCCGATCATTTGATCGTCCAAGAGAAATTGCCTTCAAAACCCTAGGAGAGGGAAATGACCTTACCTAGGCGCCATTGAAGCATGAATAAGGTGTAAAATGACTCATTAGACACTGAGATGATAATGAAAACCCTATGAATGATGATAGACTCAGCTGAATAGTGACATAGATTGGCATTTGGGCAACTTTGAAAAGAGTGAGAGCAAACCCTAGACCTAATGCCTAGTGACCAAATTTTGCTTGAAGACTCACTGAAATGACAAAATTTGACCTTGACACTCTGAGACCACTTTGTAAGAGCATATTTGATCACTGGAGGAAGGCTGGAAAGACTGACACTAACATTGGCTCCAATGGGGATGGTAGCTCCTTGGAGGTGCCAAGAACGGCAGATCTTTGGGATAGCAGACCAGCGCCTTATCCATTGGGCAATGGAGTCAAAAACTCAAACTAAAATGCATGACTGAAAACCGACACAAACTAATTTAACAACAAGACTAAAAAATGGACTCACAAAGTACTCATGACTCAACTAAAAACTAACTCAATACTTAAACACAACCAACAAACTAGAAATGATGCTCAAAGTGGAGCTTATTCATCAAAACCTACTCTAACAGTTTCATTCATCACCTGATCAAGTGAAATGAAACAACCAGTGCAACCAAGTAAGTATCCCATCTGCTGTTCGAATTCTCCGCAAGTGCTCACTTATGACCAACAAGAGAGAACTAATGAAAGGCAACTCCCATGACAACTTGGAAACAGATCCGTTGAATGATATGAATTCTCTATCCGCCTCCAAAAACACTGCATAAGGATCTTGAAGTTCATGCACACTGGGACTTAGCTCATCCAATGGATTACTTCTGTTCTCCTCATACCATGAATGCAAACTTTGATCTGAGTTTTGTGATGAGACCTCTGCTGAAAATGAGAAAGAAACCGGCTGCTAGATCGAATTCATATCAGCACATGTTTCAAGCTCACCTGTAATCAATGGAAAAAGACTTTGACTGAAAACCTCATCCAAAACATCAGCTATTGGATCATGAAAAACTTGAAAAGACTGCTGTAATGTATCCATTGAAAATGTATGACATCCTTCTAGCTGTTCATCTTTTTCTTGAGAGATTTTACGAAGATTCTGCCTTATAAACTGAAATGCTTCGAAACAAAAGGGTATAGAATCTTCCTACATCATCAAATCATGTATTTCGTCTTCCACAACTTCATCTGTAATCTGCCCTTCAATTTCATTTGGTGGCTGCAAATCTGATGCTACAGGCTGCTCAAGAATTTTATTATCTATCTCATCCTCAACATTAACACTGAGAGATTGATGATCTGTTATAGGCTGTTCATTTAAAGATTTACTATGCAATCAACCCTTCAAAAACTGAAATGATTCAAAACAGAATGGTACGAAGTCACCTTGAATCATTAAATCATGCGTGTGCACTTCCAAGTCTTCAGCTGCAACTTGACAATCAATGGCTTTCGGGGATTGCAAATCTGAATATGAGAAGTCTTGAACAAAATTTTCATTGTTCTCAAGATGATTCAAATCAAGACTTGTTGACATTTGATTTCTTATTGCATGGTAGTTATCTCTGATGAACTGAAACTAATCAAAACAAAAAGGCAAAGATCCTCCACTTACTTCAAACTTTGCTGCACTTTCCTTGTCAATGTCATAGCTGATATGCATCGGTTGATCATTATACTCGAGCTGTTGTAAGTGAACTTCTTCCTCCTCCCACAAACTAGCTGCTGATTTGTCTGCAAGATTAGCTTCTGTTTGAAGAACATAATCATCATCATACTGATCAAACTGAGGCAAATCATCAGTGTAAAACATATCATCAAGCATGCAGGTCATATCAACAGTTCTTTCTTCGCCAAGGTGATCTACAAAACAATCATTATCAGATCTATGACAACTAGGATAAGAAACAAAATGTTTTGGATCAGCAACTTGTTCTTCTTCAATCAGCGAGCCATGAGCTTGGACATCATAATCATTCCTTGCGTTGATCTTGTCCATCATCCTTCCCACTGCACTTACCAAAATGTCAAGCTTCACCTCTAGAGATGTTGATTTGGCCGAATCTATGTTTTTCATCTCTTCTTCCTTCATCCTTGCCCTTCGGATCAGCAGATGCGACTCTACATTTACTGCACTGTTTTGCATCTCGTGAAGTGTTGCAATTGTTGGCATAAGCTTCTTCAATGGACAATGCTTTTCTTGCCATAACTTTGGTCACAAAGTAGCTCAATGTGTTGCATATAAAACAATCATGACTAGGGAAGCTCAAAAACAAAGAAGTATGACAGGGATTACAAAGAGGACCTATAACAACTTTTCGGTTCTTGAAAATGAAGTTGAATGTTCTATTTGCAATAATTTTGGTCATGAAGACTCTGAATGCAGGAGCAGGTTTCAGGAGAAAAAGGAACAAGCCACAAGCACCAAAACATGGAGAATAAAGGAACCTCAAACAGAAAGATGTGGGATAGCATTTTATGCAGAAGGACAGGAAAATCTATGGTACATTGACAGTGGATGTTCGAAACATATGACAGGTGATAAAGAAAAACTTGAATCTTATTCTACTTTAGAAAAGGGAAAGAAAGTTTCTTTTGGAAATGATACTCCTGCAACTATAAAAGGAAAAGGTATTGCTCCTTTGAAAGAAAAGGTCAAGGCTGGAAATGTTTTGTATGTTGATGGATTGAAGCATAATCTACTAAGTGTCAGCCAGATGTGTGATCAAAAAACCGAGGTTATTTTCAGATCGAATGGATGTCTTGTTCGTGATCTTGATACAGGTAAAAAAGTACTCAAAGGCAAAAGAACTCCAAATAATCTGTACATATTTGAAGAAGGAGAACAACAATGCTATCTTAGCAAGGATGAAGAGCACTGGTTATGGCATCGAAGGTTGGGACATCTAAGCTTCTCACAAATAAGGAAAGCATGCAAATATCAGGCAGTTCGCGATCTTCCAGATATCAAAATTCCTGACAACACCATATGCAGATCATGTCAGTTTGGAAAACAAACCAGGACTAACTTTCCAGAGAAAGAGGGATCAGCTAGCATGCCTCTTGAGCTAGTACATACAGATACATGTGGCCCATTTAGGAAAAGAACACCTAGAGGAGAGGAATACTTGATATTATTTATTGACGATTTCTCCAGGTTTGTCTGGTTAGGACTTATGAAGCACAAAGATGAAGCATTCGAAAAATTCAAGACCTTCAAAGCCTTGGTTGAAAATGAATCAGGTCACAAAATTAAGTGCCTCAGATCCGACAGAGGTGGGGAATTTACTTCAAATGAATTTTTCGATTTCTGTGATGAACATGGGATAAGGAGAGAATTCTCTACAGCTAGAACTCCTCAGCAAAATGGAGTTGTTGAAAGAATGAACAGAACAATCCAACAAATGGCTCGTGCTATGCTTGATGAATCAGGAACTCCCGCAACTTTCTGGGGTGAAGCTGCACATGCTGCGGTTATTATTCTCAACAAGACAAATGTCCGGGTGAACAGCACTCAAACTCCTCATGAGCTCTGGAGTGGTAAAACTCCTTCGGTAAAGCACTTCAAAATCTTTGGGAGCAAATGCTATATCAAGAATACTGATGAGCAGCTTGGCAAACTTGAACCTAGAGCAGATGAAGGCATTCTTCTTGGCTATTCTCCACATAGCAAAGCATACAAATGCTACAATAAAAGACTTGGCAGAATTGTTGACAGCATTGATGTAGTGGTTGATGAGAAGGGATATATTCCTAGGCAAGTACATCATGAAGATATAAAAGAAGATGAAGGCTACCCTCAAAGACAGAATGATGAAGAAGAAGAACCAAAAGGAGAACCTCAAGAAGAACCAGAGGAGCAGACAAGAATAGAAGAGAAAACTCCATCCAGATATGTTCAGAAGAATCATCCAGAATCTCAGATTGTGGGGCAGAAAGAAGCAGGTGTACAAACAAGAAGAATAGTTGCAGAAGCTTCAAGCTATTTGGCATTACTCTCCTCTACTGAACCACAAAATGTGAAAGAAGCCTGCAAAGATGAATGTTGGGTGAAAGCAATGGATGAAGAACTTGAGCAAATCGAAAAGAACAACACTTGGGAGCTGGTTCCTAGACCAAAGGATAAGAATGTTATCGGAACAAAATGGGTCTTCAAAAATAAATTGAACGAAAATGGAGAAGTAATTAGAAACAAAGCCAGACTTGTTTGTAAAGGGTATGCGCAGCAAGAAGGAATAGACTTTGAAGAAACTTTTGCTCCTGTTGCAAGACTTGAGGCCATCTGAATGTTCCTTGCTCTCTCAAGTTTTCAAAACTTCAAAGTATTTCAAATGGACGTGAAATCAGCCTTTCTGAATGGAGACTTGGAAGAAGAAGTGTACATTGAACAGCCAGATGGGTTCATTCTTGGAAATGATCCAAATCTTGTATGCCGATTGAAAAAGGCTCTCTATGGTCTCAAACAAGCTCCAAGGGCTTGGTACTACCGGTTGGACAAATATCTTCATCAACAAGGCTTCTCAAAAGGTTCAGCAGATAGCAATCTGTATATAAAAATTGAAAATGACAAATTACTAATACTTGTTGTGTATGTAGATGACATTATTTTTGGCAGCAATGAAGAAGCTATGAGTCAAAGCTTTGCCTCGGTCATGCAGAAAGAATTTGAAATGTCCTTGCTAGGAGAACTGACATATTTCCTTGGTTTGCAAATCCAACAAAAGAAAGGAGGAATCTTTTTATCTCAAACCAAGTATCTCAAGCAGATTTTGAAGAAATATGGCATGGAAGATGCAAAACCAGTATGTACACCCATGGTCACAGGATGTAGTCTCAGTGCAAATGATGAATCTGCAGCAGTACATCAACCAACCTACAGATCTATGATTGGAAGTTTACTATATTTGACAGGTACCCGACCGGACATCATGCATGCAGTTGGAATAGTTGGAATATTTCAGGCAAATCCGAAGGAGACTCATCTTCAGGCAGTAAAGAGAATTTTCAAATATCTTCAAGGGACTCAAAATTATGGCTTATGGTATCCTAGAGATACAGATCTTACTCTTCATGCTTATACAGATGCAGATTGGGCCGGAAGCGTGGATGACAGGAAAAGCACAAGTGGTGGTGCGTTCTTTATGGGTTCCAGACTGGTATCTTGGTTCAGCAAGAAACAGAGTTCGATTGCCTTGTCTACAGCTGAAGCAGAATATGTTGCTGCTGCATCTTGTTGCACTCAACTCCTTTGGATGATGCAGACTTTGCAGGATTTTCAAATCACTTGTACACCACCTATCCCCATCTTATGTGATAACACAAGTGCAATCAGCATCTCAAAAAATCCGGTTATGCATTCAAAAACCAAGCACATACCAATCAAGTACCATTTTCTCCGGGAACAAGTGCTTGAACAGAAAGTCAAGTTGGAGTATGTTCCTTCCAAGGAACAAGTTGCTGATATTCTTACCAAACCATTGCCCAGGGACACGTTTGAATACCTCAGGCAAAAGCTGGGGGTTGTTGATGCATCATCTTGTTAAACTTCTTCTTATTGGTGGTACAGGTTCAGGGGGAGCATGAGCTTAGGGGGAGCATACCCTTTGCCCTTGATGTCAAAGGGGGAGAATGAAGCTGAAGTTTGTGAGGTTGCCATCAAGTCCAAAGGGGGAGATTGTTGGCATTATGTTTTCTGGTATGACTGTATGTTACAGATGTTGTACTTGATGGCAACTCCAGTGGTAAGACTCTCAGTTTGTTGAAAATTAAGAAGGACGCAGGAAATCGGTTCAGAAAGTGCGTCCCCGCAGGTATACCATGCAGAACCCGCGTCCAGGGTCGCCGGCCAGCCGTTCAGGGGGTGCGTCTACCCAGTGCACACATTTCAAGGCAGAGAAAAGCACGTGGGGGTTTCTTGTGTGGTATCTAGCCGATGTTTTTGTGTTTCTATGGTGTCAGCTCGTGGTATTGTTCCATGTTTTGGGGAGGAGCTTGCCTATATAAAGCAAAGGAGTTCATTTGGATTGAAAAAGGGTCTTGGGTTGAATATCTTATTTGGTGAGATCTAGTCCAGATCTAAGAGGGCGAATCTTCTAATGGACTGTGATCTCTATGGCGCATGATCAGATCTGTAGATCTGACTGTTTGGGTCTGTTCTGAAGTCTTCATATCATTTACATCTGAAGGGTCGCAGGTTCAGTGAAGGGAAAGTGCGCCGGGACGCTGATACTGTAAAGGGCAAGTGCGCCGGGACGCTGATACTGTAAAGGGTAAGTGCGCAGAGACGCAGTACAGTAGAAAGAGACCTGCGTGGGGACGCAGGGCGATCAAGGTTCAGGTGCGTCTCTGAAGCAGAAGGACGCGGCGCGATAATGTTTTCAGGTGCGTCTCTGTAGCGAAAGACGCGGTGCGATAGTATCTTTGGGTGCGTCCCTGAAGCAACAGAACGCAGAGCAGTCACAGGAACAGTGCGTGGGCATGCAGCGGAGCAGAAGGATATCTGCGTGTGGACGCAGAGTAGCAGAAAGTTAACGGCGTCTGGTCGCAGGCCACAGAAAGAAAAACTGCGTCTTTGTTTTAAGATGTTCTATTGACTGAATTTCTCTGTTGATAAGGTGTTCTGGGTTGTTTCTGTTATTACTGATCTGATATCTGTAGTGATCTATATCTGTTATGTACTTGTTGATCATCTGATGCTTTATGAAAGGAAGTAGGGGGTTGTAGCTCCCTTCCAGGAGTAGACTGGAAAACGAGAAAGAGAGAGAGTTGTAGCTCTCTGCAGGTTGCAGCCTGCGTACTGGTAAAGGACTGCACCAGTACAAAATCATTGTAAAAGAAGTTTCTAAATTGAAAGAAGATAGAGACATATTGCAGCAGGTGGTTTTCACCCACATTGGGTTTCCACCTTACATCTTGTGTTCTTTGGTGTGATTATCTGTTTTTCATGCTCATTATTTTATGGTACTGACATGCAAAAATAATTCAAGATCAAATAAGGAAGATTTATTAAATTGCTTGATAATACTGATTCACCCCCCCCTCTCAGTATTATTTTCAACAGCAATATCCCTTTCTCTCAGCTGAAACTCCATTTCCGGATCAAAGGCACCCGGATAGTGCAAGAGAGTCGATCTAGGAGTAGGCCTTATATCAACTGGCATCGAATAATAAACTTGGTTAAATCTGGTTGAAAACTGTTGTACTGTCTGCCCTGGCAATCTTTTCAGCTGGTTATACTCTTCTACAATCAAGAAAAGGTTCTGCCCGATCATCCACCTGTCGAGAAAAACTTTGACAAACTGCTGGAAATCTGAAATGCTTGCATCAGGCAGGGTTTTGAACCAACTCTTCACTTTAGCTTGTAAAGAAAGAGCAAAAAGCCTTATACTGACATCTTCGCTATCAACTTCAAAAATATCTAGAAAAGACTCAAAATTCTGCACATGTTGCTCAGCGTTGACATTCTTACATTCACCGTCAAACCTCGACAAGTATAGATCATAGTTTTTGGGGAAAGCATGAAGAACCAAAGGTAAAATAAGAGGTTTATACCGATCTGGAATTTTACAAGGTGTATGGGTATGTACAGCAGGTATAGAATCAGTCTTGGTCTCTTGAGGTTCATCAATTTGAAGATGGTCATCACAAAATTCGGAAAAAGGATCCTCATCAAGCTCAAAGGCATGCAAATCTTTGGTATTCACAATCTTCAAAGGGAAAGAATCAACTGCAGGCCGAGGATCTTTTCTCAAGCATAGTATACTTTGCAAAGCCTTCTTGACATTCTTGGGAAAAGAGAAGAAATAACTTATGACAAAGAACAAAATGTCTTGGATGAAATTCCAACTTGAATACCTGATCCGTCCATGTTGTCCTTTCATGTTTTTTCTGGTCGGGATCATCCTCCAGTGGAGTCTTTGGATCTGATCTCGAAAATGATTTAGAGTCGCCAGGTGAATGATTTCAGCCTTTCAAGTGTCTGATCGGTGTCCACCATCAACCATCAGATCTGAACTTGATACATGTACTGGGGTAATTAACAAGTTAAATGTCACGTTTACAAGCTAGACCGGAGATTGACTGAAGCAACGTTTATCTACTTCCGCTAATGCAAAGCAAAAGCGTTTCGAAGGCTACCTGGCATAACTTCAGGCTCCGTCTGTAGCTTATAAAACAAATGACTTAAACAAGCAAACCATTTGTTCTTCCCCAGTATGGTCGCCAATATGTTAGCGCTTGAAATTTCACCTCAGGCTGAGAAAGGCAAACTCCAAGGCAACATCAAACCACTTAGCCTCGTAGCTAGCCCTACGGGGCAGGAGAGGGCTCTCTCCGGTATATCTCGGAAAAGATCTTCAAAAGGCAGAGATAACCAATAAAGAACACTGATTTTAGGCTAGTAAACTGATAAAAATGTTTGATTTGAGATTTTTAGGATTTTGGTGGAAAATTGGGGAAGGCAATTTTGGGTGCGGGGATTGGACACAGTTTTCGCAGGGGGTTCTTTGGGGAAAGATCGGAGACTGTATTGATGCCTTTGAAAGAGCTGGATGGATGAGAATGACTGGTGAGGAGCTAAGGAGAGCAAGCAATCACCTTGAGTTCTCCTTAAACAGATGAAAACATTGATATTAAGCAAACTTAAAAGCAGAGCATGGCAATCATGAATTCTACTTTAACACTTCATTTGCCTAATTTGCAGAAGGAAAAGTAAGAAGATGAATCACATAAAAAACTTACAAGTACAAAGAGAAACACACCATCAATACATGTAACCACAGGAATCCCAAAAAGGACTGCAAAACCCTGGTCTTCCTTTGCCAAAAATTGGAGAGATACAATCAGTAATACAATTGAAGCTTCTCCCTCAAGAGTCCAACCATGAAAATGACCAAGAAAGTACATAATATAAGTAATCTAACATCTTTCCTTGCCTCTAGGGGTCGAGCTCACTATCCTAGGAGCTGTTTCAACCAATTCTAAATTGAGCACTAAAAACTAGGCAGTCAAAACAACTTGCCTCTATAAACTAGGAAACCAATTCATTCACTAAATTTTTGCCTATCTCATGAATGACTCTTCTAGAAGAGATAAATAAGTGTCAAAATATCATAGAATTACATCCTTTACAACAAGGAGGATAAAAATCTACTCCAAAAATTCAAATCCAGTCAAAACTACGTTTTGCTGAGCTGTAGGTGAATTTCTGTGAAAACTGCCCAACACGTCGCGCCCTGATCCTGAACAGGCCGCGCGCCTTTGGAGCTGTTTTTGAGGCACTTCTAGGTGTCCAAATGAGGCAAAAGTGGGCTTGTTGGAAAGTTCTGGATGTCTACTTTTCAAATCCAGTGGAATTTCTGAATTTTGTGATCATTTGCCCCTCCAAAATTGCAATCTCCCAAGACTGCTTCCCGTGTGTCAAAAAGGTGGCAGAAAGTCATTTTTTGCTTCTTTTTTTTACTTTCTAGAGGCTCAAAATTTGATGAAATCTCTTGGTAATTGCTGAACAGGTGTATCTTTGCATGAAAAATCCAAAAATGCTGAGTTTTCCCAAAATGGAGTTGCCCATCGAATAGGTTACGCGCGGCGCGCGACATGTTGGTGGAGAAAACCTGTGTTTGGCACAAAAAATTCACAATTGACAAAATTTTCTCCAAATTTCTTGAAATTTGGGCTGGGAGTCCCCAATCAAGTACCATGCTCAGTCAAAGAGGCTTTGGCCAAAATTCGGAGTGGATCGGGCCTTTTCCGTCGTTTTAGTGCCTTGGCCAACCTCCTTGGATCTAGCGATTGTAATTTTGACATTTCTCTAAAACCATGACACCTGTACAAAAAGTGAAGGAGGTTTTTCTTCTTTGGCATGTTGTGGACAAAAACCTCTCTATTTTTTCCCAAATTCATCTTTTATTTCTCTGAAACACCATTTGAGTGAAACTTATCCCGATGTGTGAAACAAGGAATTTTGTCGAAATGAAGTGAAATGAAGGGGATAAGGGGCTTCTAAATTCTTGGGGAAATTTTGGGAAGTAGGGAGGGATGTTAGCAAGCAGGGGAAAGTGGAATCTCAGAGATTGAGTGAGGAGAAGGGGTCCAAAAGGGAAAAACACAAGCCCAACCTAGAAAATTGCCAGGTTGTAGCTAGAAACTAGGGTTTGTGCAAAAATGAGGAATTTGGGGAATCTCAATGATGGAAAGCATTTGGTAGGGTACTTTAAGGATATGGGAAGGTGTATGAACATCAGGAAACAAGTTTTGCCGATGATTTGACCGTCCAAGAGAAATTTCCTTCAAAACCCTAGGAGAGGGAAATGACCTTACCTAAGCGCCATTGAAGCATGAATAAGGTGTAAAATGACTCATTAGACACTGAGATGATAATGAAAACCCTATGAATGATGATAGACTCAGCTGAATAGTGACATAGATTGGCAATTGGGCAACTTTGAAAAGAGTGAGAGCAAACCCTAGACCTAATGCCTAGTGACCAAATTTTGCTTGAATACTCACTGAAATGACAAAATTTGACCTTGACACAGTGAGACCACTTTGTAAGAGCATATTTGATCACTAGAGGAAGGCTGGAAAGACTGACACTAACAGTTACCTCACCTATCATAGGCATTTACACAGTAATGAGTATTTGCATATACTTTTATGCATGATAGTATTGTGCCGCAAACTAAAAAGATTAGGGAAGGGAATACTTGTTAAAGGATGCATATGTATAACTAATGTTGCTAATGGGATTAAGTAGTGGTAGCTTAATGGAAACAAGAAAACTCGTCACGTAAAATGTTGCAATGAGAATTGCAATCATAAATGAGAAACAATAATATTATATGATATGCATGATTGTGTTATTTAGAAATCAGAATGCATACAACATGTATGTTAGTTGTGTTTCCTAACAATCTAGATGTCGTGGACCCATGTTGAGGGTTAAGTGTAGATGCATGGTATACATGCATGTTTGTTTTGTTAACGATAATTATTATATGGTTCATTATGTAAATTACTTTGGGGATAGTGATAAAAGAGAAATTTAGCATGCCCGATAGTTGCAGATAGTTGTGAAAGGCTAGAATGCCTTGGGTTGATGGGAGTTACCTGCCCAGAGCGGTTGATGGTACTTGTCTGCCCAGATTGTGAAAGGCTAGAATGCCTTGGGTTGATGGAGGTTACATACCCGGAGGGGTTGATGGTACTTGTCTGCCGGGATTTGGGTTGATGGCAGTTACCTGCCCAGAGGGGTTGATGGTACTTGTCTGCCCAGATTTCCTCTCCCTAGAATTCTTGAGCTGGTTGGCCAGTGGAATTCCATGTTAGACCTGGTAAGGTCTCTATCAAAGAAACTGTCTGGATGTGAAAATGACTCGATCTGGTTGTGGAAACTAGTTCCTATGGGTTGGGAATTCTTTAGCCTATTGTGGTCTCATAGCTAAAGGAATCAACTAATCAGCTATATGTTATGTTAAAAATGAATTTTACATATAGTTGTGTAAAATATGTTATGCACATTTAACAAGAAATGAGCTTAGTGCTCAATAAGGAGTTATTGGAAATTTTAATTCCTTTATTGTATTATTAATTTTGTGAACGTCTTAGTAGGGGCTAAGGCAATTTTCACTTGATGCAGTGATTGACTGTTTGATGATTAGAGAGCTAGGTGCTCTTTTGGTACTTTTAGAAGTACTCTGTGGATGTCTTTAGTGAGAATTAATTCAGTGTGCATGTGGAGCAGTGATGAGCTCTTAAGTACTTGTAAAAGTATTGTGATTTAAAAATCATCTAACATTGCACAATTGATTGATAGTTAAAAGTATTTCATTTGACTCACAATATTATGACTAATGCAATTGAATTTGTTTGTCAAACATTACAGGATTACTTACCATGGAGGGTTGATGGGTTGTCCAACCACTATTAAAATGCTTACGTGGAAGTGCTCATGATTTTCAAGAGTAGATGGTAAGTAATGGTAAGTTGATATAGAGTTTGGTTTTTGAATTTGAACAATGGCCAAGTGTTGGCAATTAGAACTTGCATATTTTTGCAGTTATGAATGCTTATGAATATTGATCTTTCTTATGATTATATCATTACTATTTTGTTTGTTGTCATTTCTTGAAATGAAATATTTGATTTTAAAAGAGGAAGGATCACATTTTGTGTGGTTTGGTTATACCATGAGTACAATCTAAAGTTCCGATGAGAGATGAACACCGGGGACGGTGTTATTGTTAAGGGGGGGAGTATGTAAATCCCTATTATAATTACCCCCTGTGTAAAAGTAATTTCAACTTATGAATCAATTATTAACTGATTCTTGGTAGTCGTGAACTGAATGAGGGGGCAACATTCCTTTTTGCGGGTAATGGTAATAGTGCTTCATGCAAAAAAATGATCCTTAGGAAGAAAAGTGATGTGTGCAGCCGTTGGAGGTCTTAGATAAAATCATGAAGGAAATTACGGTGAAAAGGTTTATGATTTTCTTGACATTCATTGGGAAAACTGGAATGTTAAACCTCAGAAGCGAGCGCGGATTACAGAGACTACAAATACTATCATTGCCATGCGATGGATAGGAATTCGTGCCCTTGACCATTTTCAGTCGAATCTTATGAAAATTACAAGCTCGCCAAAGGTTCTGACTCTCTTTGGGTTTGGTTAATCGACCATTGATCTAGGAAACAACAACTATATTGCAACTACATTCAGGGGCAATTATGCTCCCTACAGCAGAGATTTCATCGATCACCAACCTACTAGAAGGTTTTCCAATGGGAGACTACAATAGAGTTGTTGAAGGAAAGAGATAAGTTGATCTCTTCAAATATTCTTTGTTTATGTGTAGTAAAAGAAGATTAAATTATATGTTTTCTTGGTAGGAAAATATGTTGATGCATGTAGTAAAAGAATGATTGAATTATATGTTTTCTTGGTATGAAAATATGTTGATGCATGCAGTAAAAAAATGATTGAATTATATGTTTTCTTGGTAGGAAAATATGTTGATGCATGCAGTAAAAGAATGATTAAGTATATGTTTTCTTGGTAGGAAAATATGTTAATGCATGCGGTAAAAGAATTATTATTTTATATGATTTCGTGGTAAAGAAAATATGTTAGTGCATGCAGTAAAAGATTGAATATTGGATATGTTTTCTTGGTTTATAAAATAGGTATTTCCTCTTAGAAAGACTACATGTGAGTCTTGTGTGTAAAATGCTTGTCTCTCATTATTTTCTTGGAATAAAATCCTTGCTAAATATAGCCAAAATATCTTCTTGAGAAAAGAAGAGGAAGCATATAAACATCCTGAGGACATAGCGTGAAAAGTGGCCAAGTTTTCTTGAATTAAAATATGTATTTTTATAAAAGTTTCTTGAAAAATGATATATGGTAATGGCATTGTGATACGAGCTAATTTCTAAGTTCATGTGAAATAATTATGCATTACATGCATGATCGGATTAGCTAGTGAAGTGCTTCTAGGCTCATAGATATTTATTTCTATAGTTTTCTTTTTAGGAAAGTGTGCATACTTCATGTATGAAGATGATGGCTTTTATGAGAAGATCTCTTGAAACAAAAATAGAGTTTCCTATTTTTGAAAGACATATGAATAGTGTTCATATCATACCAAGAATCCATACTTGTTCCATGGAAAGATTATGTGCATTGAAGTAAAAGTAATTGTGTTAGGAAAAACACATGTTGCATGCACATAAGGGTAGCTATTGTGATTGTGGGAGTATGATTTTGTATGATTTTGTGTGTACGTAGAGAAAGTGATTATGTTAACTTTCTTGAAAATAATAATCTCTTGAAAAGTTTGTCTTGTTAGATGAGTTGTGTTGACTTCTTGATTTTGATGCATAAAGGGTAAGTTAACCTTGTTTTTGTGTCTTGATTTTTATGTATAAAGATGGATATCTTTAATAATTTCTTGAAAGGGAAGCTTGAGAAACCCTCATATAGGAAGATAGGGAAATGAGGTTATAATGACTTCCTTTAAGAAAGAAGTATGTGGTTGTTGTATGAAATGATGGTAGTATTCTAGTGAAGGGAATATGTGTTGAATTCATTAAAGAAGGGTTAATATGATAAGAAATGGTATGAACAAGGAATAGTCATTGTGATATGGAGTTATGTTCTTTGTATGTTAGAGACACTATGTTGCGTTCTCGAAAAATAACTATGTGAAAAGAACATGTGTGCTTAAGCATGGAAATAACAATATATTACATGTAGGAAGATATAACGATTATGTTATACATGTTAGTAGAACTAAAGAGTTATATCTCTTAAAGAGAATTATGCATTAGTGTAAATAAACATTGTGGAGGTCAAACAATATATACTTGAGTATATGTACTAGTTAGTTATTATGTCATGCTTGCTCATGCATATGAGTAGATGTTAAAAGATCTCTTTTAGAGGTTGCTTATTGATTGATTAATATGGTATCTAATCTTGTTGCCAAGCTGGTTGATGATAACATTGATAGGAAACGATGGCGAATGGAGCCAAAGAAAAGTGATGTTTAATGTTGTGGCAGGAAAAGGATTAACGGTCCATGCAGTTGAGTACAAGTTGCGGGATCGTACATTGCTAGAACAATCATGCCACAAGGAATGTTGCATGTGGTAGTATGTAAGTGAAGGGTTTCATGGAAACTATATTAGCTTTTAGCTAGTTATGTGACGACTTAATGATAATTCATTGTAATGATTTTATAACAATGGTGAAGGAATGGAATCCCTTATAAGCCATTGAGTGAGGGGTGAAAACCCTCACGAACGTTTAATAATAAGATTAAACGTTTGTTGGTTTTCACCCTACGGGGTTTCTAGGGTATATTGGTGTTCAATGGTGTGATTGCCTTTTGTGTCAGTTTGATGATGATGAATCCTTGATGTTGATGATTCTTTATTTGATGGCATAATAATAATGTCCAAGTATGTGATTAACTAATATGGTTAAGGAAATCATGAAATGGTGCAAGGATTCATGAGATAGTTTATGTTATTACACTACCGCAATGGTGGTTAATGGTTAAGAAACTTACTGTCTTCTATTGCAATTTACTTGATGTGCTAATGTAAATTATATCTAATGGTTAATGATGATTTTTGGAGTTGTGAATTGGATAATTACTTGTGGGTAATTTGTATAAAAAATTCTAACTCCCTACTTTTACGTGCGAGGTTAACGAGGTATGTGACAAGTGGTATCAGAGCTAAATGTTGCAGCACTGGCACCTTTGGGAATTGGTAAGCGGAAAATAAATTGAGGTATGCCACCAATGAGCATTAACTCAGGTATGAGTTTCACCATTCACATATTGATCTACTAGTACACTACTTCTGGCATGATAAGTGTGGTTGGTGTTTAAACTGCTTTGAGTAGTAAGCAATAAGTTGTTGCATAGTTATGTTCATGACATTGGATTCCTGATGAGGATAAAAGACAATGAAACTTTTGTTGCACTTATGAGCAATATTGAATAATCATTGAGGAAAGTGACAATCAACTACCAACTTTTGATTTGAAAATATGGCAATAACAATGATGCATTTATTGAACAAGATTGAAGTTACAATGAACAAAATTTAATGAGGCAATGCATGAATATAAATTATGGGGAACATCCTTGAATAGGATGAAAAATTGTTTTAAAAGGACATTAGAAGAACCCCTTAGATATTGAAAACATGCAATGAGTCTAGCAGTGAGACTTGAATGTCATAACTAATTTTTGAATAAGTTTTGCCATGGTTCCATTAAGATGAATGGTAGTTGTGATTGGTTAGTGTTGTATGACTAACTAATAGCACTTATGTGCGTGAATTGAATTTGATTTAAGCTTATCACAATTCGTAAAAAAGTGGTTGTGGTAGTTACTTCCTGTATTGGTCTGTTGATGGCATTACATTGTGGGAAATTGGAAATGTTTAGATTGTTACCTCACCTATCATAGGCATTTACACAGTAATGAATATTTGCATATAATTTTATGCATGATAGTATTGTGCTGCAAACTAAAAAGATTAGGGAAGTGAATACTTGTTAAAGGATGCATATGTATAACTAATGTTGTTAATGGGATTAAGTAGTGGTAGCTTAATGGCAACAAGAAAACTCGTCACGTAAAATGTTGCAATGAGAATTGCAATCATAAATGAGAAACAATAATATTATATGATATGCATGATTGTGTTATTTAGAAATCAGAATGCATACAACATGTATGTTAGTTGTGTTTCCTAACAATCTAGATGTTGTGGACCCATGTTGAGGGTTAAGTGTAGATGCATGGTATACATGCATGTTTGTTTTGTTAACGATAATGATTATATGGTTCATTATGTAAATTACTTTGGGGATAGTGATAAAAGAGAAATTTAGCATGCCAAACAGTTGCAGATAGTTGTGAAAGGCTAGAATGCCTTGGGTTGATGGCAGTTACCTGCCCAGAGGGGTTGATGGTACTTGTCTGCCCAGATTGTGAAAGGCTAGAATGCCTTGGGTTGATGGCAGTTACCTACCCGGAGGGGTTGATGGTACTTGTCTGCCCAGATTTGGGTTGATGGCAGTTACCTGCCCAGAGGGGTTGATGGTACTTGTCTGCCCAGATTTCCTCTCCCTAGAATTCTTGAGCTGGTTGGCCAGTGGAATTCCATGTTAGACCTGGTAAGGTCTCTATCAAAGAAACTGTCTGGATGTGAAAATGACTCGATCTGGTTGTGGAAACTAGTTCCTATGGGTTGGGAATTCTTTAGCCTATTGTGGTCTCATAGCTAAAGGAATTAACTAATCAGCTATATGTTATGTTAAAAATGAATTTTACATATAGTTGTGTAAAATATGTTATGCACATTTAACAAGAAATGAGCTTAGTGCTCAATAAGGAGTTATTGGAAATTTTAATTCCTTTATTGTATTATTAATTTTGTGAACGTCTTAGTAGGGGCTAAGGAAATATTAACTTGACGCAGTGATTGATTGTTTGATGATTAGAGAGATAGGTGCTCTTTTGGTACTTTTAGAAGTACTCTGTGGATGTCTTTAGTAAGAATTAATTCAGTGTGCATGTGGAGCATTTATGAGCTCTTAAGTACTTGTAAAAGTACTGTGATTTAAAAATCATCTAACATTGCACAATTGATTGATAGTTAAAAGTATTTCATTTGACTCACAATATTATGACTAATGCAATTGAATTTGTCTGTCTAACATTACAGGATTACTTACCATAGAGGGTTGATGGGTTGTCCAAACACTATTAAAATGCTTACGTGGAAGTGCTCATGATTTTCAAGAGTAGATGGTAAGTAATGGTAAGTTGATATAGAGTTTGGTTTTTGAATTTGAACAATGGCCAAGTGTTGGCAATTAGAACTTGCATATTTTTGCAGTTATGAATGCTTATGACTATTGATCTTTCTTATGATTATATCATTACTATTTTGTTTGTTGTCATTTCTTGAAATGAAATCTTTGATTTTAAAAGAGGAAGGATCACATTTTGTGTGGTTTGGTTATACCATGAGTACAATCTAAAGTTCCGATGAGAGATGAACACCGGGGACGGTGTTCTTGTTAAGGGGGGGAGTATGTAATATCCCTATTATAATTACCCCCTGCGTAAAAGTAATTTCAACTTATGAATCAGTTATTAACTGATTCTTGGTAGTTGTGAACTGAATGAGGGGGCAACATTCCTTTTTGTGGGTAATGGTAATAGTGCTTCATGCAAAAAACTGATCCTTTGGAAGGAAAGCGATGCGTGCAGCGGTTGGAGGTCTTAGATAAAATCAAGAAGGAAATTACGGTGAAAAGGTTTATGATTTTCTTGACATTCGTTGGGAAAACTGGAATGTTAAACCTGGGAAGCGAGCGCAGATTACAGAGACTGCAAATACTGTCATTGCCATGCAATGGATAGGAATTCGTGCCCTTGACCATTTTCAGTCAAATCATATGAAAATTACAAGCTCGCCAAAGGTTCCGACTCTCTTTGGGTTTGGTGAATCGACCATTGATCCAGGCAACAACAACTATATTGCAACTGCATTCAGGGGCAACTATGCTCCCTACGGCAGAGATTTCATCGATCACCAACCTACCAGAAGGTTTTCCAATGGGAGACTACAACAGAGTTGTCGAAGGAAAGAGATAAGTTGATCTCTTGAAATATTCTTTGTTTATGTGTAGTAAAAGAAGATTAAATTATATGTTTTCTTGGTAGGAAAATATGTTGATGCATGCAGTAAAAGAATGATTGAATTATATGTTTTCTTGGTAGGAAAATATGTTGATGCATGCAGTAAAAGAATGATTGAATTATATGTTTTCTTGGTAGGAAAATATGTTGATGCATGCAGTAAAAGAATGATTAAATTATATGTTTTCTTGGTAGGAAAATATGTTAATGCATGCAGTAAAAGAATGATTATTTTATATGTTTTCTTGGTAAAGAAAATATGTTAGTGCATGCAGTAAAAGATTGAATATTTGATATGTTTTCTTGGTAAAGAAAATATGTTAAAGATTGATTATTTTGTATGTTTTCTTGGTAAAGAAAATAGGTATTTCCTCTTAGAAAGACTACATGTGAGTCTTGTGTGTAAAATGCTTGTCTCTCGTCATTTTCTTGGAATAAAATCCTTGCTAAATATAGCCAAAATATCTTCTTGAGAAAAGAAGAGGAAGCATATAAACATCCTGAGGACATAGCGTGAAAAGTGGCCAAGTTTTCTTGAATTAAAATAAGTATTTTTATAAAAGTTTCTTGAAAAAGGATATATGCTAATGGCATTGTGATACGAGCTAATTTCTAAGTTCATGTGAAATAATTATGCATTACATGCATGATCGAATTAGCTAGTGAAGTGCTTCTAGGCTCATAGATATTTATTTCTATAGTTTTCTTTTTAGGAAAGTGTGCATACTTCATGTATGAAGATGATGGCTTTTATGAGAAGATCTCTTGAAACAAAAATAGAGTTTCCTATTTTTGAAAGACATATGAATAGTGTTCATATCATACCAAGAATCCATACTTGTTCCATGGAAAGATTATGTGCATTGAAGTAAAAGTAATTGTGTTAGGAAAAACACATGTTGCATGCACATAAGGGTAGCTATTGTGATTGTGGGAGTATGAATTTGTATGATTTTGTGTGTATGTAGAGAAAGTGATTATGTTAACTTTCTTGAAAATAATAATCTCTTGAAAAGTTTGTCTTGTTAGGTGAGTTGTGTTGACTTCTTGATTTTGATGCATAAACGGTAAGTTAACCTTGTTTTTGTGTCTTGTGTTTTATGTATAATGATGGATATCTTTAATAATTTCTTGAAAGGGAAGCTTGAGAAACCCTCATATAGGAAGATAGGGAAATGAGGTTGTAATGACTTCCTTTAAGAAAGAAGTATGTGGTTTGTTGTATGAAATGATGGTAGTATTCTAGTGAAGGGAATATGTGTTGCATACATTAAAGAAGGGTTAATATGATAAGCAATGGTATGAACAAGGAATATTCATTGTGATATGGAGTTATGTTCTTTTTATGTTAGAAAGACTATGTTGAGTTCTCGAAAAATAACTATGTGAAAAGAACATGTGTGCTTAAGCATGGAAATAACAGTTTATTACATGTAGGAAGATATAACGATTATGTTATACATGTTAGTAGAACTAAAGAGTTAGATCTCTTAAAGAGAATTATGCATTAGTGTAAATAAACATTGTGGAGGTCAAACAATATATACTTGAGTATATGTACTAGTTAGTTATTATGTCATGCTTGCTCATGCATATGATTAGATGTTAAAAGATCTCTTTTGGAGGTTGCTTATTGATTGATTAATATGGTATCTAATCTTGTTGCCAAGTTGGTTGATGATAACATTGACAATGTAGAAATTTTGAATAATATGAAACTTATTCATAGAGATTTTCCCGATTATACACTATTGTGGAATACATGCATAATACATAACCTCCTCTACGTTGATCATCAATTTAGCAGCATTAAAAATAATGAAACATCAATCGCATGCACACATTAACACAGTATGTAACCTGGGGAAAGCATACAGCTGAAAACCCCACACTATCTCTATATTATAATGATAGAGAACATGTAACAATACATAGTACAATACTCCTCACAAGTACTCAGTACTATATCCACCCGTTACACACAAAACTAGCTCAGATCTGATTAATCACAGTTCAAATCTCCTCCACTGCTTTGCCTGCCTCCACTGCGCAATCCTGCAAGGGAATCAATCACTCTGTGAAATCGAATTCCTTTGCTTATACTATGAAAGCCTCATGGGAAATATCCATCCATGCATGTGCAAATCTCATGCACAACTATAGTCACAACTGATAGCAATCTCAACCTCTAACACCTATCTCCACTAAATTGTACATGCACTGAGTTAACTGATGTATTCTTTAGTTGCTTTATGAGTTAATAATTAGTGAATTAATTAATAATTAATTCACACAACTCATCACTAGTGTATTCTTTAGTTAGACTAAAATACAACTAGTTCAACCAAGTCAAACTAAACACAACTCCATCAACTCCACAATCAACTCCACCAAACTCAACCACATGAGTTCTAACTGAAGTCTTGCATGCAATAGCTCAACTGACCCACAAAGAAAGCGTATTTCCTTCTGACAGCTGCATGTGCCACATCTGTAGCTCAAACTGAAGTGCTCCAAGAGGATAAGATAATGTTTATAGTCCAAATATTATTATGAGACAATAATATTTGACTGCTCTATTTTTAGCCTGACAGTCTAAAAATAGAAACCGCCCATATGTCTAAAAATAGAAGTCCATAAATTTTTACCAACATGACTAATCATCCACAAATAGCATACTGCAACTCATAGACCATGATCCATATGTCTAAAAATAGACTTTGCACCAAAAATATCCTGCGGGCCCGCTTAGTGAAGGTGACTTCTTTCCATTAAGCTCCATCATCTTGTTGCATTCTCAACACTCCCTCTCAACAAGACATGGATTATTAGCAAGCCCTATCCTGCCTCGGTGGTATTCGAATTTTCTCCTGGTGAGCACCTTCGTCAAGATATCAGCATCCTGATCCTCCGTTGGAATGTATGAAAGTAACATGACTCTCCGCTACACACAATCTCTAATATGATGGTACCTAATGTCAATGTGCTTAGATCTATCATGAAATACTGGATTAGCCAAGAGTTTAATGCAACTCTAGTTATCACAATAAATCACGGTAGGCTCCAAGTGAGAACTGAACAACCTGACCAGGATATTCCTCATCCATATAGCCTCGCATGCAGCCAAACTTGCTGCCATATACTCGGCCTTTGCTGAACTGAGTGCCATGGATCTCTGCTTCCTGCTGTACCAAGAAATTATTTTCGACCTGATACTGAAGACCCCTCCTGATGTGCTCTTTCTGTCCGTTGGGCTCCTTCCCAATCTGCATCTGTGAAGCCACATAGCTTCACCTCATCCTCCTATCTGTACCACAAACCATATCCCGATGTGCCTTTGAGATAACGCAATACATGCTTGCCTGCCTTCCAGAAGAGCTTGGTTGGCTTAACCATAGCTTATGAAACTTGGTTAACAGCATAGCATATATTGGGTCGTGTATTGACCAGATACATAAGCGACCCTACCAACTGTCGATAAACAGTGGCATCCACTACCTCCGCCGAAGTAGCATCCTCCTTCCTCCAACCTCCAGGAAGAGGAGTATTAACAGGCTTGCAGCCATGCATGTTGAACTTCTCCAGTATCTCCCGAGCATACTTACCCTAAGAAACAAATAGTCCATCACTGCGCTACCAAATTTCCAATCCCAAGAAATAATGAAGGAGGCCCAAGTCCTTCATCTCAAACTCCTTAGCAAGATCATCCTTGCATGAAAGTATCAACATCTCATCACCTGTTAGAATCAAATCATCTACATAAAGTACAATGATAAGAAACTTACCCTCCACCACAATTTGGTATAGGTTAGGATCCGCCTCACTCTTGGAGAATCCAAGTCTGGTGAAATAACTGTCTATCCATGTGTACCAAGCACGTGGTGCTTGTTTCAACCCATACAACGCGATCTTGAGCCTGCACACATGCGACTCACTGCTGAAGATCTATGTACACCTCCTCCTCAATGACTCCGTTGAGGAACGTAGTCTTCACATCCATCTGATGAATGTGCCACCCCATCTGCGTTGAGAGAGCAAGAATCGTCTGTATGGAAGAATACCTTGCAACAGGTGCAAAGGTCTCCTCATAATCGATCCCCTCTATCTGTGAAAAGCCTCGAGCAACAAATCTTTCCTTGTACTTCTCCACAGTCCAGTCAGCTGCCTGCTTAACTTTATAGATCCATCTCGAACCCACCACTGATTTCCCTTCCGGTCTTGGGACAATCTCCCATGCACTGTTTCTGACAATCAAATCATACTCTTCCACCATGGCATCTACCCATGCGAGATCCTCCACAGCTTCCTCAAAAAAGGATGGCTCAGTCACAACACATTTGCTCACAAGAGCCATGTATCTAGTGTACCGATTGGGTGACTGTCTCTACCTACGTTGAGCTGTAGGTGGTCCTACAAACTTCTCTCCATCTTGAGCCAATCGCTTAGCTTCTGTCAAGTGCTTTTGCCCTCTGATGGTTGGCGCTGCATGAGTGGTTTCTTCCTCTCCATGAACTTCATCCTGTTGCTGATCCACGTCCTGAAGCTCATATTTAGGAACTAATAGCTCCTCATCTACATGCAAGTGTGGCTCCCTCTCAAGCGAACACTTCATGGCTTTCTCCTCCTGAAATTTTATATCTCGTCGCACAACAGTCTTGCCACTGTCTGGCAAATACACACGATAGTTGTGGGGCGTATCAGTGTACCCCACAAATATCCCAACCTCTTCAATCGTCTCCAACTTCTTCCTGGCATCCTTCGTCACATGCATGTAAACTTTAGCACCAAAAATCCTCAAATGAGAAATATTAGGCCTCTTACCAGAATAAGCCTCCTCGGGTGTACTCATGCCAAGTATCCTGTGAGGACAACGGTTCTGCACATATACTGCAGTATTTCATGCTTTCGCCCACAAGTGAAGGGGTAGGCCCTGATCATGCAACATCGCCCGTGCAGCACCCACGATCATTCTGTTCTTCCGCTCAGCAACCCCATTCTGTTGTGGGTTATGGAGAGCTATGAGCTCTCTTCAAATCCCTTCTGCACTACAAAAGTCCTTGAACTCGCCAGAGATGTATTCACCACCATTATCGCTCATAAGAGCCTTCACCTTCTTCCCCGACTCCTTCTCGACCAGTGCTTTTAACTCACAGAACTTTGAGTATGTCTCGCTCTTCTTCTGCATGAAGAAGATCCAACACTTTTGAGAGAAATCATCAACAAAAATCACATAATACCTATTTTTTTCTGTCGAAGCTACTGAGAAAGGTCCACACACGCCTGTGTGAATTCTCTCAAGGATCGTCGTGGCGCAACTATCCTTCTCGTGAAAGGTGGCTTTCACAAACTTTCCCAAAGTACACCCCTTGCACTGATTTGACTGTGCAAGAGTTCCTTTAGGAAGCCCAATAGTGATCTACTGCAGTATCTTCAAGGCTCCATGGTGAAGGTGACCTAATCTCCTGTGCCACAGCTCGCCATCATCCCGGCTCACCAATCCTTCTGCCTTGCATGCCATTGTTGCGTAACCATCTACATGCAATTGATAAAGGTTCCTCACTCGAACCCCTATCTTCCGGGTTTCTCCAGTTGTCTTACTGCACAGGAAGGCCTTTCCCTCGCTGAAAACAACATCATATCACTTGTCTTCTAACATCGCCACAGAGATAAGATTCTTCTTCAATCTTGGAACATGCATCACTTCCTTCAATACGAAGGGTTTACCAGACTCCCTCTAAAAGGAAATGGTACCGATACCGGTCGCACTGTACCTACCATCATCACCCATCTCGATGTGCACTCCAAGATCTTTCTCCTCCAGATCAGAAAACAAATCTCGATCTCCTGTCATGTGAAAAGACGCACCACTGTCCAAGAAACATACCGATCCCATCACACTTGATACCAAGCATGCGATCAATGAAAAATCAAGCTCAAACTGCGAGGCTAGAGCCTCTCCTACTGCAGATCCAGCAACTTGATTGTTCTTCTTCTTCTGCAGACAATTAGTGGCATAGTGTCTGTGCTGGTGACAGTTAAAGCACTTCAACTTGGACATGTCCTGCTTCTTGCCTTTCGCACCGGAATGAGAAGCTTTCTTGTTCTTCCCCTTCTTTTCTTTGGCAGCCAAAGCCCAATTTTCTTCATCAGGTCCCTTTGATGAACATCTGTCCCTGGTATTCTACCTGATATCCTCCTGCACAAGATATGACCAAAGTCTCTCCCATCCTGGCAATTTCTCTCGACCATTGACAGAGTCCTGATAGGAATGCCAACTCTTCGGAAGACCAAGGAGAGCCAAGCTCACTAAGTCCTCATCATCGACAGTCACCTCCACACTTCCTAGCTCATCTCTGCACTGAGTGAACTTCGTGAGATACTTGGGCATACTATCTCCCTTATCGCATTTAATGTTTCTGAGTTTATCCTTCAGCGCCAGCTTCCTTTGATAGCTCTTGCTTTGGAATAGATCTGTCAACGCTTTCCACATCAAGTATGGAGAAGCCTTTCCATGCAGGCTAGACACAATGTGATCCTTCACACCCTCCAACAGAATCCTTCGACACTTTGCTATCTTCTTTTTCCAAACCTCAGCTTCGGCAGCATCAGTAGGCTTTGGGACCTTAGCCTCTATGAACTCCTTCAGCCCATTATCATCTAACACCTCCTCCATCCTGTCCTTCCATTCAATATAGTTCGAGCTGCCCTCAAGAGAATACTCCAATCGCAATCCATTGATAGACATTACCACGTTGACACCAACAAAACACTGCTGCAAATTCGAATTCCACCAGCTCAAAAACTCAACCGCCTCTGATCTAAAATTCGTGAGAACAAAGTATTTCTCGTACAGAGATTAACTGTATAGGCTTTTACGGGATATCTCACCTTCCAAAGGAAGGATGAATCCAGAGGCTACTTGGACCGATTACAGACTCTGCCTGAAGAAATAAAATGTAAACACTTTCTAAATAGTAGATCTAATGATCAACAGCTCCAATACCATGTAGAAATTTTGAATAATATGACACTTATTCACAGATATTATCCCGATTATACACTATTGCGGAATGCATGCATAATACATAACCTCCTCTACGTTGATCATCAATTTAGTAGCATTAAAAACAATGAAACATCAATCGCATGCACACATTAACACAGTATGTAACCCGGGGAAAGCATACAGCTGAAAACCCCACACAGTATTTATATTGTAATGATAGAGAACATGTAACAATACATAGTACAATACTCCTCACAAGTACTCAGTACTATCTCCACCTGTTACACACAAAACTAGCTCAGATCTGATCAATCACAGCTCAAATCTCCTCCACTACTTTGCCTTCCTCCACTGTGCAATCCTGCAAGGGAATCAATCACTCTATGAAATTGAATTCCTTTGGTTATACTACGCAAGCCTCATGGGAGATCTCCATCCATGCATGTGCAAATCTCATGCACAACTATAGTCACAACTGATAGAAATCTCAACCTCTAACACTTGTCTCCACTGAATTGTACATGCACTGAGTTAACTGATGTATTCTTTAGTTGCTTTATGAGTTAATAATTAGTGAATTAATTAATAATTAATTCACACAACTCATCACTAGTGTATTATTTAGTTAGACTAAAATACAACTAGTTCAACCAAGTCAAACTGAACACAACTCCATCAACTCCACAATCAACTCCACCAAACTCAACCACATGAGTTCTAACTGAAGTCCTACATGCAATAGCTCAACTAACCCATAAAGAAAGCGTATTTCCTTCTGACAGCTGCATGTGCCACATCTGTAGCTCAAACTGAAGTGCTCCAAGAGGATAAGATAATGTTTACAGTCCAAATATTATTATGAGACAATAATATTTGACTGTTCTATTTTTAGCCTGGCAGTATAAAAATAGAAACCACCCATATGTCTAAAAATAGAAGTCCATCGCCCACGGGGCTTTGGATAGACGGTGAATGGGTGCGCTGTTAAGGCACACCTTGCGATAGGTCACTGGTTCAAATCCTCGTGGGTACTTAAGTTAGTCTTAACTAGAAAAAAAAAAAAATAGAAGTCCATTTATTTTTACCAACATGACCAATCATCCACAAATAGCATACTGCAACTCATAGACCATGATCCATATGTATAAAAATAGACATAGTCTAAAAATAGACTTTGCACCAAAAATATCCTGCTGGCCCACTTAGTGAAGGCGACTTCTTTCCACTAAGCTCCATCATCTTGTTGCATTCTCAACAGACAGGAAACGATGGCGAATGGCGCCAAAGAAAAGTGATGTTTAATGTTGTGGCAGGAAAATGATTAACGGTCCATGCAGATGAGTACAAGTTGCGGGATCGTACATTGCTAGAACAATCATGCCACAAGGAATGTTGCATGTGGCGGTATGTAAGTAAAGGGTTTCATGGAAACTGTATTAGCTTTTAGCTAGTTATGTGATGACTTAATGATAATTCATTGTAATGATTTTATAACAATGGTTAAGGGATGGAATCCCTTATAAGCCATTGAGTGAGGGGTGAAAACCCTCATAAACGTTTAATAATAAGATTAAACATTTGCTGGTTTTCACCCTACGGGGTTTCTAGGGTATATTGGTGTTCAATGGTGTGATTGCCTTTTGTGTTAGTTTGATGATGATGAATCCTTGATTTTGATGATTCTTTATTTGATGGCATAATCATAATTTCCAAGTATGTGATTAACTAATATGGTTAAGGAAATCATGAAATGGATGCAAGGATTCATGAGACAGTTTATGTTATTACACTACCACAGTGGTGGTTAATGGTTAAGCAACTTAATGTCTTCTATTGCAATTTAGTTGATGTGCTAATGTACATTATATCTAATGGTTAATGATTATTTGTGGAGTTGTGAATTGGATAATTATTTGTGGGTAATTTGTATAAAAAATTCTAACTCCGTACTTTTACATGCGAGGTTACCGAGGTATGTTACACAAAATGATTGCAATGTCAAATGAAAAAAGACAGAAACCTCGCTACATATTCACCATGCCTACCAAAAGATCGAAAAAAAACATAATCGCGCTGAGTAAATGCTTTGCCACATGGTAAAAAATTGTTGGCGGCTTTGCCATGTAATCAAAATTTGTTGAATGGAAGAGCACAAAATTAAGCCTTTGTTAGTTGAATCTCCCCAACCAAATCCATCATAAAAACGCCTCCGGTACATTTACGAGATGTTTAAAGTTCTTTACTTATAATCATTTCCATTTCTTATTAAAAATTAACTATATGAGGTACGATTAAGAAATGTTTTAAAGTCCTTTATTAAAAATTAATTATATGAGGTACGATTAAGATATGTTTTAAAGTCCTTTTTCCAAAGACACTGCTTATAAATTAATGTTTTAAAGAAAAAAAGGAATTTGATTAGATAAAAAGTTTATCATAAAAAACTGAGAGTCAATAGGTGACCTTTTGGAGGTGGTGGACTTCTTCGCCTACGCCATTAAGCTGCATTTCGAAAGCATTAATAAAAGGAAATTTGTCATCCTAACGTCAAACAGGTTGCACTCAAAATGTGAATATTTTTTCATTACTAATTTGACTTCCAAACTAATTCACCTTTTTCCACACCATTAATCACCTGGTTTCTGGACCACCTCCGGCCATCCTCCGCATCGTATCTTCTCACCCTTAAACGTAAACAATATCGTACGAAAACACACCCCCTATATATATGTGTATACATTTATTTATTTTAATGTTCAATTATGGAGTTTTTATAAGAATAGAGACAGTTAGGGATAAGCATTTTTTATGTTGTAAATTTCGAAAGGAGGTTTTCTGCTTGTGGTCTCTCTCACTTTATTATAAATACATTAATTATATTGTTTAGATAATCTTCGGCGAAATTGGCGAGGATTCTGAGGAAGTACGATGTGCCCGTAACTTTTAGACCTCTCAATACTATCCGTGGCTCCCTTAGGTCTGTGAAAGACCCTATTGACCCTAAGGACATGAAGGGCGTCTATGTCATTCCTTGTTCCTGTGGGACCCCTTATATTGGTGAGACTGGTCGCTCTATCAACTAAAGGATTAGCGAGCATTCGGCTGACTTAAGACATGGTAGGACCAAGTCCTCAGCCCTGGCTGAGCATGCGGGGAAGACTATGCATCATGTATGTATAGAAGAGGCTCAAGTCATTGCCAAAGTTGCGCAGTTTCACCATCGCAAATTTAGAGAGGCCCTGGAGATTGAGAAAAGGCCGAACAATCTTAATAGGGATGATGGCTGGAAGATTAGCAGTTGCTGGGTCCCAGCCTTGTCTTCCTAGCCTCCTCATTCCCCTTTTGTTAGGTCTTAGGGTTTCTGTCTTCCCTCTCCTTAAGATTTGTTTTAGGCGGTTGGTCCCCCTTTTTCCCGGGTTTTCTCCCCGTTAATCCTTGCATCCTATAGTATTAGTACGGTTTAGTCCTATTATTATGGGGTGTATGAGTTATTAATAGGTTATTAATTAATTTCGGGCTAATTATTGTATTAACCTTATCTCGTTTATGGTACTATTGGGTATATTATAATTAGATTAGATTTTTGTTTCCATAATTTCAATTATTTATGCATTTATATTTAATTCTACTATACCTTTAGAATTGAAATTCCCTTTAACTAATTTCTTATATATTTAATTAGTAAAAACCCCTTTTTTAAACCTTATAAGTAATAATATATTTACCTAATTACATAGTTAATTTTAATAATTTTATTGGAATAACAGATTATTGAATAAATATTGATTATTTAATGAATATAAATTATTAAATTAATTATAAAATCTTGAGAGAAGATCTAATTTACCAATGGACCATTAGATTTAAATGATAAATAAGAAATTATTATTAATAAATATATGATATACCAATAGTATTGAGTTAGTTTGAGTTAGTTCTTTTTTATAGATATACAATTATTAATAAACATGTACTTTAACAATCCTCAATTATAGTATTTACCTAATGTAACTAAATTCTAAGAATAATAATGATTTAACAAGAATACTATTTGTTTGTTTTTTAATAATATTGGAATTATAAATTATTAAGTAAATATAGATTATTTAATAAATATAAATTATTATATATAACTTATTGATTTAATTTCAAATGGGCCATTATATTTAAATAATAAATAAAAATGATATATTATTGCATATTCATCTATTAAAAAACAAATAGAGAATATCTAGTTTACCAATGGACCATTAGATTTAAATAATTATTATTAAATAAATATACAATTACCTAATGTAACTAAATTCTAAGAATAATAGTAATTTAATACTATTTGTTTGTATTTAAATAATATTGGAATAATAATAAATATAGTTTATTTAATAAATATGAATTATTATATTAGATATAATTTATTAATTTAATGACCATTATATTTAAATAATAAATATGGATTATATAAATATTATATATTATTCATTTTTAGATATACATATACCTTTATTATTAAACGAATACATTTAGCTAAATTAACAAATGAATTCTTTTAATATATAAGTTACCTGATTTAGCTAATTTCTAAAAATAATAAATTATATATTATTTGTTTTTAGATATACATATACATTTATTTAAATTAACAAATGAATTCTTTTAATATATTATTTACCTGATTTAGCTATTTTCTAAGAATAATAATAATTAAATATAACAAGAATATTAGTGGTTTGACTAGGGTGATTAGGTCAAAATTAGCCGTTGGCAATATAGCCATTGGAGTCTCTGCACACTCTATTTAAACAAGCTAACCCGGATTGGTTCTTCAACTTGTCCTGACGATGAACCACACTGGTTGGTTGGTTATGTGATTTCGCCCAAGATTATCTAAACAATGTTATGGATCACAGAAGTCTAAATTCCTTAAACATTAATTATAATCCAAGAAATTTAGATCTCTAAATTTTCCGATAGTTATTTTTTTATTTAACTATTTTTTTAATTTTTAAAATATTTATAATTTTAATATTTTAATTTAATTTTACTAATTATTTTAATTTCAATTTATAATTTTAATATTTTAATTTAATTTTATTCTACAGTCGATATATATATAGTTAAGATAAATTACAATAAATATTCGAAAATTTGACAAAAACAAACATGTAATTTTTCCGAAATACATTTTGATAAATATATAAAATATTATAATATTAACTTGCATATATCAAAATCTTTAAAACATTTTACTAGTTTACATGTGAGTGTTTTAATATATTTACATGCCGATGTTTTAGTATATTTAAATATAATCTTAAACTAACTCGATTTTTATTAATATTTAAATATAATCTACTTGAGAATGAAGAATGAATTCCTTTAAAATATTAGTTGTATTTCTTGTTTTTTCCATTTAAAATTGTTGTAGGGATAAAATAATTATTTTTACTTTTACTTTTAATTGACTGATAATTTCAAGTAAAATATATTATTTTAAATTAATTATTATTAATTTTTTCTAAGTAATATAATTTTTTTAATAATTATAATTAGTCTACTATATTTATAAATAATAATTATTGTGTTGAGAAGCATATTTTACATTTCAAAGTAAGAGAGATGTATATTTTTTAATGCGATCAACTTCAAATTGACATCTGTTTTTTTTTTTAAATAAAAATAAAACGCTCTTCAAATAAAAAAGTAATATAGATTAGAATTAAAAAAATGTATAAATATGTTTGATTAGTTTTGATTAAAATCATTATAAAATATCAATAATTCTTTTCTTATTGTGATTGCTTCATTGTTGTTGATATTATATCTTATTCAAAGAGATGTAAAAATATTTCGCCCTCAATTCTTTTTGAATATTGACTATAATAAACTATTTCAATGTCCAAAGAGAACAAATAATTGAAAGAAAAAAAGCTAAATTACTTTGTAATAAAAATACTAAGAAGATGTGTAGTTCATTAAATTTTTAATATAAAAGTAATATGTGGAAATATTAACAATAATAAAAAAAATTCAATGTGGATCATAAATAAAATATTTCAATATCTAACATTAAATAATATTGATGTTTATTTAAAATATATTTAATAAAAAATGTGTATAATGTGATTTATAAATAAATATTTCAATGCTCATATTAAGTAAAAAATTACTATAATGCCAACTATGTATATCTTATAAATGCATAGTTAACTAATAGAGGAAATTGACATTTTATGCCCATTTTCCCAAAATTAGGTAGAAATTTTTATGAATCAAAAGATTAAATTGTTTAAATGGCCTCATGGGTTTTTACGAGTGTTGAATCCATTTATTCATTCAAAAGTGCACTCTAAACAATAAGAAATCACAATATTCCTAGAAATTGTATGGGCAAAATAATCATTCTTCTACTAGTTCAAATTTTGCATATATAATCATTCTTCTACTAGTTCAAATTTTGCATATATATATATATATATATATATATGCATGCAAAATTTGAACTAGATAGATAGATAGATAGATTTATATATTGCAAAAATGTTTCAAATAAATATTTATTGGAATTGCAAATTCGAGCTTGAATTTTACACAACTTGCAATTTTCAATGCAATATATATATACACCACAAATCTATCAAATCCTAAGAGAGATCAAATTTTTGTATATGCAAAACATTTTTCATGTTTTTCTCTTTAAAAAAAGTTTGCACTTGCATAAATTTGATTTATCTGGAAACTAAAATGGATCTATATTAGTTTTAGTCAGTTAGATTTACTTTAGGTAGTTGTTAGGTTTGATATAATAGTTTTGACCCTATAATAATTAAGTTAACTATACATTAACAATTGCCTATCAATATTTATTATTCATTTAATTTATATAACTAACATAATTATAAGTCATTAATACAAATAGAACATTTTTAACATAAATTATCAAACAATAAAAAAAAGCTCTAATAAAAAAATATATTCATATCCTCTTAAAATCTTTAAAACACCTAAGTAATTTAAATGTGATTGTTAATATAATAGAATAAAAAAATGTCTATAATCTAAATATTTTAATCCAGTGAGACCAAACTTTGGTTTATCGACCTAAAGAAAGTGAATTATTTAGTTTGATTTAAGATTTTATTCCTATGCTCAAAAAACTTGGAGAGAAACCTCTCAATCTCACTATTATTTTGACATCGAAGAAGGCTAGGACGGTCAATATTGCAACAAAGATTATGAAACTGAGATCTAATGTGGTTGTACGCGGGGCAATCTAGGAGGAAGTGATTTTCATCCTCATGTTGATATTCTCACAGACATGGCAGATCCTTTCCATCCATGGTGTTTTAGGAACTACCCAAGGACCCATTTCACTATGGAGCTTATGAGAGTTCATTCTAATCTTGGTTATATTAATTTTCTTCTTTGTGCTAGTTAAAAATGAGAGATACTTTTGATCTAATGACCTCCTTATAATATCTTAATTTTCTTTTAGTTACTAAATCTTTCTATAATATATTCATTTTATTATGGTATAAACTCTAATATATCCATATCCTCTTAAAATCTTTAAAACACCAAAGTAATATAAGTGTGAGTGATAATATAATAGAATAAAATTTACTTTAGGATCAATTATTTAAAATGTTTGTGGTATATTTTGAGCTTTGATTTAAAAAAAAATTATTAAATAAAAAATAATTTTAGAAAAGAAAAAAAATGATTGATAATTTAAAATAAAAGTTTTATTTTTTCACTAATTATCAATAATTTTTTTAAAGTATTATTCTTTAATTATAATTAATTTATTACGTTCATAAAAAAATATCTATTTTAGTCAAATAGATTTATTTTAAGTGGTTGGTAAGAAAGAATTAAATTTAACTCTTGTAAAAAAATAATTATTTTAGTCAATTTGATTTATTTTAGGTGGTTGGTAAAAAATAATTAAATTTAACTCTTGTAATGAAGGGATGAATTCTAATGTAATAGCTTCAAATTTATGATAAACTGAAAGTTGTATAAATCTCATATAAAATATAGAATATATAAATATTTTACACGTGAGAAATAAAAATTACCTTTATTATAGATTAACAATTTATTATCAATATTTACAAAATTATACTATTTATAACTTCTAAGTCCAAAAAACCTATTGTACATAAATTCAAAACAATATAAAACGAATGTAAAAACATTTACAAATAAAAAAAATAAAGATCTAGATTTTATAACCAAGTTTCCTAGTATATTAAAAAATTCTCAATCAAATTAATAATAATAAAAATAAGAAATAAATGTAAATATCTATATATATATATAACCATGACAAGGATGATTAGATCTAATTATAAATATCTAGACTGTATAACCAAGTTCTAGGCAATATACTAAAAGATATCTTAATCACATTGATAATAATAAATTTGAAGCATGAACATAAACCATCAAAATTATAATAATAAAATAATCCTTAATCATATTGACAAGAATAAAGTTAAAGTTTGAACCCAAGCAATCAAATTGATAATAATAAAATTGAAAAATAACCCTAAATATCCATGTAGAATTCATAAATTGATATAATTAATGCAAATTACGTCGTGACAGCTAAACTGTGGACATAATCATCTATTTAGAAACTCAGACCAGAGCTGAGCGGTGAACATAAGCATCCATGTAGAAACTCATAACAGAATGAATGACTCGTTATATTAAAAATTCATATTAACCGAAGTATAAAGGGCTAATCGCAATTAACAACAGGTTTATTCCGGAGAGTGAGGCAGTCATACAGTAGTATAAACTACCAATGTTACTGAACATAAAACTCAATTTATTATTACAAACACAATAGAGATCTGGCCTAGCTGAAATGGTTCACGGCCAGAAAAGAAAAACAAACAGAATTGCCCCGCAGATGAATGAATAGGCATTCATGCAGCTTTCATGAATCCCCACACCTGCACGGAACGAGAATACTCAAAACCCTAATAAAATGAATAAAAGCTGAACTTCCAACCTCATAAACAATAACCCATCCCAGAAAGCGTATCTATATATATAATTTTTAAAAACAGAATTTTTGAAAGACTTTGAAAATTTGAGAGTGTATTGAATTTCTTAAATATTTCAAAATCCAGAAAATGAAATTTTTTAAAATCTACCCTTACTCAGATCAATCTTTTCTCCGATATTTAAAACTATATTTATTAAAATTAGCTTTTTCAGAATCGACAGATTTACGGATGGCATATGTTATGTATCCGAAAAAAGGATTTACACTGTTTTTTTTCTGTAAGAGCCATCCTCGCCTATATGGAGTAACGTAAAGCCATGGCCAAGACCAAGCCCAGGATGTTAACAGCATTGTTTCCAGAAATATATACATTTCTAGAATCCGCAGTTGAAATAAATTCATCTCATAAAATAATTTAATAATATTATTTAATAATTTAAGAAAGAAAAATTCTTAATAAAAAAAAATTATATCAAGATTTTATAACAAGGAGAATTTTATTATTAAAAGGCAAATGTTTAATGTCAACATGTCTTATATTTTAAAACATTTTATTCAAAGATGCTCATTATTAAGTTTAATATATCTAAAACATATTTATGAAAATTGTCATAAATACTTTTTACAGCTAGAAGTGCATTGTACAACCAAGTATTAAGGAGCTTTGTAATTCCTTCCATTCTTCAAGTTTATGTGCCTTTTTAAAATAAAAATAAAATATTTTCTTATAACATCTCTGTTCACCTCAATGTAAAAAAGTCTTACATTTAATTTGATTCATGACTACCCCAATAATGTTATGATCTTAATGCAAATAAAAGTTATGATAGATCTACTTGTGTAGGTTCATCCTTTCTTTACAAGGTATCTGCATTTCCTAACTACATAATATGAACATGGTGCTTCCGACTTATATTTGGTTTGTACCTACATATGGTTGGATGATGTATTGTTTATCATTTGGAATGCATATATGATGTGAGATTGTATAATGGATAGTAATATTAATACTTTATTATCTTATAAATTGCTATGAAACTTTGTTTTATTAACTTTTCTATATGACAAATTGGTGCTAGAAGGAGGGCCACATGACAAGTTAAGCCCACAATTTAGTCTTATATGTGTAAATGGCTCTGTCCTGAATCTCGCTCCCAGGGTGCTTCTCTAACTTATCCATTTTTCAATGTTCAATCCCCAATGAGCATCTCTATCACTTGTCTCAGTTAAAGTTTGATGGTGAGGATGGAACATCCATAACCGAGCACATTTTTTATTTCCTTAAGTTTTGTGAATCTTACGAGATCGACGATGAAGAGTTTGCTTGTGTGCTCTTCTCCCTCACCCTTGAAGGTTGCATTAAGCGATGGTGCCACACATAGCCATTAGCTTTCATTCATTCATTCGAGCAACTCATCAATGAGCTCCGACAAGATTTTCATAGGTATGATTCTCATGATGTGTTAATAAGCATAAATGAGCTAAGAATGAAACCTAAAGAATCTCTAGAGGATTTTTCTATTAGATTTTTCCATCTTTGTTTTGAATTTGCTTAAAGAGATGTCAACTGGGTGTATTTGCGTGAAAATTTTCAATGGTTGGTTTTCGTTTTTCTGTAACATCTTCACTTCAAAACAAATTCTGATTGTTATGAGTATCATGATAATTTAAAAGTTACAAAGTATCTAGATTTTACGCCTAATCTTGTTTTGCCTATCTCTCTGAATCAGGAACAACCTTAAGCCTCTGGGGGGGAATTTATACTTGTGGGATTTCTCATCCTCCTCCTCCTTTGTTACCTGACAAAGTTCTGGTCACAAATAGTTCAGATGATGAAGAGTGCTTTCAAGGAGATGAATCAAATTGTCTTATTTCCCAAGCTCTCGTATATCCTTTTGAATTTGAATCTAAAAATTATGTTGATGCAACATCTCTCACTGTTGATGAAACCCAGCTTGAGCCAGTTAAACATATGCCTAGGTATTTTACTAGATTTTATTCACTCGTTGACAATGACTCAGGTCTTCTCTCAAATAAAGTTGATTATCCTATCAAATCCATGGGCCATATCATGCATGCAAATCCATTTCTCCCTCTACATGACACTAATGTGCAGGATGTGAGTCTTGGTCTAAATAGTTCCCCTTCATATGACCCTTTTCATCCATTATACCCCAATTTATTTCATGGGTCTACTACATCGGCAGTTTCTACAAATATTTCAAAACTTTATCCTATTGGTGTTGGGTGCATTCATGTTCATCGGGGTGATTTTACACAAACATATTATGAGAATAGTGAATCTCTTATTGTTGATCTCTTCCATCCACAGTGTTTAAATGTGAAGAAGAAAACCTTACATCTCGACCAAGTCAAGATGATTCTCTCATTGCTTCCTCTTCACTTTCAATCCAAGAAGAGCCTTATGTGTGAGAGACCCAGCCTAATCAAACTGGTGGCTTTAGTGATTGTCATTATACTGAAAAAATATTCACTCACACCTCAGGTGATTATAATTGGTACCCATTTGTTGATCCCACGAAGCCACGAAAGTTTGATGTTTCCCCTTTTGAAGGTTTGAACACTCATCGAGAAGTTGAGGCACTTCAGTGTCTGCTGATACTTATGTCACATTCTCACGTTCTTGATGATAACCCTAAACGAAGTCAAATTAAGGTTTCCACACATCACTCCCCTCTTAGCATGATATTGCCAGATGCAAGCTCATCTCAGAAATCCTATTATTTAGGTGAGGTTTCTCTGAAAATGTTTTTCCACCCCATGTCAACTGATATGCATCAACCTCTATACCTAATTTGTTTGCTGAAGGAAGTACACCGACCATTGTCCCAATTAGTTTTGACTAGTTCCTAGGCGGTACTGTTTTTGAACATATACAAGCAGATGATGTCTTACAATCCTCTACATATGAAGGTATGAATCATCTAACCTCTCATTTGCCTTAGACTCTTCTAGCTAATTAATTTCATTCTTGGGAATATAAGGAATCTGATCTATTGAACTGCCAATCAATTAGTATTCAGACAGTTGATCCAATAAACAATATTTTCACTGGAAGTTGTCATGTCACAACTAATGATGACCACATGCATTCACCTATCAATATTGCGAAACTACTGACATTTTATGACTTGTCATTTGAAGATTCAAATATTTTTTGGGATGGTGAGGCACTTCAGCTTACGTTGATGGTTATGTCAGGTCCTCACATCCTTGACAAAATACATGGAAAACTTCAAACTAGGGTTCTTGGGATTAGGGTTTTCTCGCTTGAATCATTTGGTATCTCAGTTACACCTAGAAAAAACTCCTCTTTCCAAAGTTATCAAGTTTATCATCCTCGATACCAAGATAGGGTTGTTGATTGGCTTGAAGGATCTTATCTAGTGGATTTCTCTGTTAGCAAGCAACATCCTTTCTCACTTACATTGGATTTATGGTTAACCATGAATGGATGCATGTCATGGATGGATGATTATAGATTTCAAATTTGTGATTATGTTTTCTAGGATTGAACTGCAGTTTGGCTTGAACAATCTTTTCTAGCATGTTTTCTTGTAAGTAGGTATGCCTTCTTGTTGTTGTGCATGTTTCACAGGTGACCATTTTTGTTTTTGAACAATTATTTTTATAGATTATAAGCGTTGTCATCTTTCTTTTGCACACTGGGACTTGCTGTGGTGGCTACATTGGAAGTTTGATTTCACATGACCTAACCTCCTCTTTGGTTAAATTAGGGTTTAAGGTTTAGACTAGTTAGGTTTTAGGTTTTTCTTATTAATTTGTTGATTAAGGTTTTCTCCTTAGCATTTGCTTTATGGTTTAAATTTGTTATGTTTTGTTTTCCTTACTGTAGGTAGTTTAGTTTCCTGCATTTTGATTTTCCACTAGCTTGCACTTGGATTCTTGCACTACTCATTGCTGTATAATGTGCATAACGTATTTTCATGGTTCTTTTATCTACAATTAGATGATATATTCCACACATTTACATAACACAACATTGCATTGCATCATAAGCCCTACCTGTTGCATTACATCATGCATTTGTCTTCTGGCATGGCACACACTAGCCATTGACCTAGTCGTGCATTTTCCCCTATGTTGCATGCAATCTGAAGGGACTTCACGAACCGAGAGCCTTTCATACTTTGATGCTATGACTAGTTTTCTCTCACCAGTTTTCATGTCATCAAACCTTAAAGTGATTTCTTTGACCTCTTCGCACATGTTGAAACCTTAGAAGAGCTTCCCTGGTCACCTTTCCCTAGCATTAAAACCCTAGCCTTAATGATTATGTGTAGTTGTGATGGTTACTCCAATAGGTAGCTTCTCTTAGAACCAGTCATCAAAGTTACATCCTGGATATCTCTCTTATGAGTCTAATGTATTAACAAGTAAAATAAGAACAAATTGCTCATGAGTAACCCTAATCAATTTGAATGGGTTGTACCCATAACCTGAACCTTGTGCTCAGCATGGTATTTAATGTTTCAATGAATTGTTTTCATTGTTCACTTGTTAACTGGAGATGATATGTGGAAGATTAGCATGACAGAAAACCTAAATTAGAATATGTTTTAGTTTCTGTCACACGAGGAACAACCTCTGTTTCTCGTAAAATAATTCGGGATCCCTCATCTTCCCTAGCGTAATGAATGCCTAGTAATATGTGAAAATGCACACATGAAAGAAAATGAAATTAAATAAAGGATAAAGTGTATCACCCTCCTCCCACATCCACCCAGGTAACTATGCCAACCAGGGTGAACATTGGACGCGAGGATAATATGATCATATTTGACCTCTTATGTGACCTTAAGGAAGTGGAATCGATGGAACATCACACACAGTCATCCAAAATCATCAATAGAACCCTCAGGAGATAAGTCAGCCACTCAGACAGTGTGTCCCTAGGCCCCATTGCTTTTTCTGAACCTTTGAGGCCATAGTCGCTCTCATGCTATGGGAAAGGGAGTGACCAGAGACTTAATGTCACTCTCATAGACCTGCATGCCAGTGACTATGGACCAAACTTGCCAGTTCTGTGTGAGCAACCTCAGGATTTAGGCCTCTTTTTCAATCCCAAACACTAGGCCACCACCCTCAATCGAATGAAAGATTGAAATTAGTAAAGGTATAGGGAAATAATGAAGCAAAATAAATTAACTCAGAAGACCTTAACTAGACCCCTACCAGCCATGACAGGCATTTCATCAAACATATTGTCAACATGTAACCAACAAGTGTAAACAACATAATTAAGTGTAGGGATCTCATACTTATTTGAGATTCACTATAAACCATTGTTCCCTCATTTCATTTGTTTCATATTCGTCTATTAGGTCATATACGCATTATCCATTCATATTCAAGTAAAAACATGCTGAGAGCCATACATAGTTGTTGTCATAAAATGTGCATATAACAAGTATAATAGGAACATAAATACAATAAACATATCAAACATCAAAATCCATATATACACCAGTACATTTACACATGAAAATCAATGGAATAAATTTCCCATTAATCAATTCAATGAACCAACCTGAGATGGGACTACCACGTTCCACTTGACCGTAGATGAACTGAGCCAAGTCTCTCCTCAACCAATCACCCGCATGCCTTATTCGAAGCATGAATGTGGGACTTATAGACCACATCAAAAACACCAATCAATGCAGATCCCACCAAACTTCTCTTCCTACACCATGAGTAATTTGAGTGCCTCCTAGTCTCTCGGGCTTTACTGTGCATTTGCAGTCTAATCTAGGGATCACTAGGCCCTACATCAAGACATACTCTCTAGGCTTTACCGTGCATTCCATCCTGGAATAACTAGGCCCAACGAAGAGAAAATATACCTCTTGGATTTACCGTATATCCCGCCATTCACTGGCAACGATTCCTAGGCCCACTAAAGCTCACAATCTGGATTTACTACAACCCATAGTCCAGTTCAGGGGTTACTAGGCTAGTGGCTTCATGCATCCTCAGTTTGTTTCAGGGACCACTACACCATGTGCTTGTCAATTCGGAGATCCACCCCACTCAACTTCGAATCCAATCCGGTCATCCCACATAAACTGAATGAGAGAACCTAGCTCATAAAACTCTCAGAAAATGGAAAGGCTAGGCTGAGAAAACTGTCACACCTAGAAAAACCCATGCCATGGTAGAAAATAAGCACATGCAACCCCATGCATGCCAAATCCAACAAGGGAAATACACATGTAAGTTGATACCTGCATTGAGGCCCGATGTAGCTGCTTGATCTTTGCTTCCTCTTACCTTCTTTGCCTTTCCTACTCCAATGCCAAAGTGCTCCAAGAAAACTCTTATGGAGCGAAGCCTCAGCCTGAATGGGTGCCTCTATTTTTTTCATACTTTGGATGTAATACCAATGAACTGGTACTTGGAAATAGAGCTCTGCCATGGCACTGAAGAATGGGACATTTTGCAATAGGGATTCTTGATGACGTTTAGCTTTGAGGATGGGTTTGAAAGTATTGATGAGGCATTGCAAGAAGTCAAGGCAACAATCTTCAGAGTACCGCAGGATCCCTTGGACTTAATTCAATCGAATTGGACCACCTAGCTATGCCACGCACTAAAGTGCTACAATGTGGCTACCGAAGAGAAAGGCTAGGACCTGAGGAACATTAATATCCCAGAGACTGAAGGTCACCGCGAAGTTGAAGGACCACAAATTGAAAATCCAGATATCACCGCGCTGCTAAAAACAAGACAAGTGAACATTGGAATAGAGGTGGAGCTGAAATTTGCAAATATTGGGGACTATTGGGATGATGCACAGTAGATAAGGTCATTGAATTGCTCCACGAATACCAAGACTTGTTCCCTACGAAGTTCTCAGACCTAAAGGGGATAATAGGGGACCTAGGAGTTATGAAAATTATGTTGAAACCGGATGCAAAGTCGATCAACAGAGGCCTTACCACCTCAATCCGAAGTATAAAGAAAGAGTCTGCTTAGAGTTGGATAAAATGCTTGGGGCGAGTATTATTGACCCATTGGAAGAGTCTGATTGGGTAAGCCCAATAGTAGTTCAGGAAAAGAACCAGAATGATGAAATAAGGATATGTGTAGATCTCAAGAAGTTGAATGATTCCTGCATACATGATCCCTTCTAACTCCATTCACCAATGAAGTGCTGGATGATGTAGGAGGACAGGAAGCATATCCATTCATGGATGGGTTCTCGGGGTACCATCAGATAAAGATCGTGTCGGAGGATAGAAGTAAGATGACCTTCACCACCTGAGTGGGGGTTCTTTTAGTATACTGTAATTCCTTTTGGACCTATCTCAGGCTGAGGCCTATGCCAACCAGAGAGGGTCCTAAGATAAATAAGGACAAGTAGAAAGCGACACAGTCGGTGCGTGAGTCACTGAGAAAGCACTAGAAGAAAGAGAATCCTACTGCGTAGGAGAAGGGCAAGGTAGTAGACCTAGAATCCGATGAGGGCATGGAAGACGATGGTATGGGAACAGAAGATATCGATATTGAGGGGGTAGACCCTATTTCCAAGGCAAGGTAAAGTCCCCAAAGGACCTAGATGAGGGAAAATTCTTAATTAACATGTCGTTGCTACAGGAAATATCACATTTGAAAGTCCACGCTTGGCACGCGTGCCACATCTGAAGTTGGAGGATTGGGACTTGGCAAATACTGAGAGGTTTCCCCACTTGGCGACTGGTAGATTTATGACCTGCATCTTCTATAAAGATTCTGGTGTGACCGCGCTAGAGCTGGGGCAATGGATTAAAGGGGTGGACAAGGCAGGACTGTTGAACCTGCTATGGGTGCCGCATTACAACCACACACCCATAAATTTGATAGTGATCAAAAAGTTGTTATGCTTGGTGCATGACAGGTGCCTATGGTTAGGGGAAACGATACCGATCACTGATTTGTTGATCCATAGGATCACATTTCTACACACTCAGGGCTGCATCCGACCAAGGAATTTGGCAGAAATACGGGTGAGCGCGACCTCACTGAGAGAATGAAGGAAAAATTTAAGCTTACCAAGAAGTCATGTGGCTACTCAATTTCCAGCATAACCAAATCCACAGTTAAGGTAGCCACCCAGATCCTGTCTCGGAAAATAATGAGGAAGTGTCGCGTAGATGAATTGTCAGCACGAGTTGTGTCATTAACAGCCCAATGAATAGAGGGCGTACAATTCGATTGGGTGTCATACCTCTGCAGTAAGTTCCTCACAAACTATAGAGAAGCACAAGACCAGAGTAAGACCTTCCATTATGCATGACTTCTTCTATCGATTGTACTAGTCATGTGGGAATTACTGGAGGACATTCAGTTTCCTCTGATCACATCAGATCTTCCAAAAGCAGCGAAGTTCACTTTGCTTTGGGCCACAAAGGACCCCAAAAGGGTCAAGGATAGTAAGATATTTTGGGTGCTGATGGAAGCAAGCATCCGTGCCGCGATAAACCACAAGTTGTGGCTATCACCAACTATCTTTGAGCAGTTGTCAGGATATGTGGAGTTCAAGGTAGACTTCCATTGTGTCTCCATGTAGGCATGAAAGGACCCTCAACAGAAGTGGTATGATCTCCCATACCTCACGACAGACGATGCAATCACAGTGGTCCTTGAGCGTTGGCCAGTAGAGTGGTGCACGACCTCAGATTTGTCAGCAGGGTATAGTAAGTCCAAAGGAAAGCAACAGAAGGAAGAGGCCAGGTTGAGGATGCAGCAGTTGGCCAAACAGAGGAAAAAGGAGGCTGAGAAAAAATCCAAAGCAGAGCACACTGCTAAGAAGCAGGCCAAAGAGAAGGAAGATGAGGAAGAGTGTGACTCTAATAGAAGTAAGAAGTCTCCTTCACTGTAGATGAAGGAAGTAAAGTAACAATCAGGACAGGGTGGTGCAAACCCAAAGACTACTCCATTTCGGGTTAAGAGCACTAGGAAGCAAGAAAAAGAAGGGTTGCGGAAGAATTCCAAGGCCAGTAAGACATCGCTCGACCCGATCAATTTGACAGAAGGTGATATGAATGACATCGGGAACACAGTAAGGGACGTGACTGCGGAACTACTGCAGTAGTTTGAGCAACAACAAAAACAAGCTTTGGTCGCCATTCAGATGGGTCTACACGAGCAACAGATCCAGGATACTCAACTGCAGATCGGTGTAGGGCGGGGCAGTGCGGCATCAACCAGTTTGGCATCAAGAACCTTAGAAGCAGTGGATATGGTTTTCTCTATGGATCCCCACGCCGTTGTGCTGCCGGATGGAGCTTTGACTGCAGAAGTGGAAGATGACAGGGCCACCGTCAGTGCTCTCAAGAAGTTTTGGTTGAACTTTGTTGCGCTTCCAAGTGAAGCCCTTCACACCTTGCAAGACAGTGTGATCACGAAGCTTTAGGCCTGTTGTGGTAAAAAACACAACCCCCCCATTTTTGACTTGTTCACTTCAAATAATAGGGACCCTTTCTATAAAAAATTTGGCTAAACACCTTTTTGGATTTTTATTTAGTTGATTGCCCTATGCTTTTGTTAATATTACATTTTCTTTGGATTCTTGTTTTGATTGCTTTGTTAGAATCGATTTTTTACAAGCTTCCCATTGACGCTTGTTTCGCCTCATTTGGTCAACTGGTTTGAAAATGGCACTCCTTTGAAGTCTCATCATTTATCTAGCCTGGGTTAAAAATGCATAAAATGTACAATATTGCATTTTGTAAATAAATTAGTTCAATAAGGCATTCATTTTAAATATTAACCCGTAGCAAGTTTTTACTAACATTTTTCATTTTTAGTTATGCGGCCAAATCATTAAGTATCGAGATTTAAGAAATTTACTCCAATTTCTTAATCAATTATTAATCTCGAAAACCCAAAATTTTCGAAGTGGCTGTAGTTATTTTTTTAAGAGTGACTGTAGTTTATAAAATAACCCTCCTAAAATAAAATCAAAATCAAAATTGATTGTTAATATTAAATCTCAGATTAATTAAATTAATTATTATTTAAAATATAATTAATTTAATTAAACTAAAATTTAATATATATATATATATATATATATATATATATATATCGCATCGGGAGTTTCATATATGGCAAGTTTAAAAACCCCCGATACACACCATACTCCCCGATGCGATATCGGGTCGGAAGTTTTGTTCGCAACAAATTTTAAAAACCCCCGATATCCTCTATACCTCCGATTGCCGATGTACGATGGCTCGTTAAGCATTATGCAAAAGTTGAATATCGCATCGGGAAGTCTTTATATGTCGCAAGTTTAAAACATTGATATCCCCTCACTCCCCGATCCGATAAGTCAAACCGTGTTGCATTAAGCAAAGGGGTATTAAGGCATTAACTTGTTTTGGTTTAATATAATTTACAAAATATACTCATACGTATGAGCAATATGGGCTAAGTAATATGGAATGGGCATAAGGCATAAATTTTAAAATTAAAACCCATGTAATATGATTGGTTTGCCTTTAAAGTTTTAAGTCATCACTCATACGTATGAGTGAAACAGGTAAGGTAGGAAGGTTAGTTTTAAATTTATATTTAATTTAATATTTAAAATAATTAAATTATTTAATATGTAGAATAGAATTAACTTAATTAAAATATAATTAATTATTGATTAGATTAATTAGTTTATAAATAATTAATTATATTAATTAATTAGATTAATTTGTTAATTATATTAGTTAACTATAATAGTTAGTTAGATATTAATTAATAAATAGTTTACTAATAATTAGTTTAGTGTATAATTAGCAATTAAATTAGAATTAATTAGAGACTAATTTAGCATTAGTTTTTAATTACAATATTTTTAGCCCGGCAACAGAATTTCCAGATTTATGCCAGATTTGACTCATCAATTTTGGAAGCTCATAGAATGAGTTATACTTGGCCAAATGAGGCTCAGGACGGCTCATTGGAAAGATAAAATCAAGGAGAATATTTCTTAGGAGATTTCATTGACAGATTTGGTCATTTATTGGGTCAAAAATCAGGCAGAAGATCAAGCTCCGAATTTTGAAAACAAAATCATTTTTCTGAGTTTTATTTTCATTGGTCCAGGTCTCTTCTAATTGCAGATTCACTCGTCAATGATATTCTTGGCCAATTAAATCATCCTAGACATCAATAGAGAATTTATATTTTATAGAATTTGATTGGATTTGATTTAAATGCCAGCAATGCCATGTTGATTTTATTGTTGCATTTTAATTTATTTTGATTTCTTTTTGCAGGAAAATAGTGGAAGAAATATGGAGAAAAGGATCTCAATCAATGAGAATGCTCCAGCAATTGGATTTGGCAGATTTCTCTTCACCAAACTTTCCTCTCAAGAATTCCTTCACATATAGTATAACTAATAGATTGCAGAATGTAATAAGGGCTGCTCTCCTCTGCAATGCTAGACTTCTAAAAGCACTACTGTAATAGGAATTTAGAGTTGTAGGAGAGAGGAGAGAAAATCTCAGATCTGGGGATTATTGAGGATTTTTCCTTTGTATCTTGAATTATGTATGAGGGGCAGAGTTTTCACTATTGTGGCTTTAGCTTTGAAGGCAGAAGTTCAAGCAATGTAAAGGACTGTTGGAGACCAAGATCAGAGAAATGGATGCAATAAATTGGTATTTTTAATACTACTGTTTCAAATATCAGTTTCATTTTTATGGTAACAAGAATGTCTCATTTTATTCATGTTTGTGCACTATTGTCAATATGGGTAATTTGTCTCAATCTTGTTATTAGGTATCTCTGTTCTTATGAATTAAAATCTGATTTCTGAGTAACTATTTACTCAGAAATCTGTCTTATAAAACTGATTTATTGAATGGTAATGTGTTGTGAACTATTTCCACATATCATTATTCAATTATTGGATTTACTGATTTGATAATTAATATCATTTTTATGAACTACTTCTTGAATGTTGTTGATTTATTATTTCAGTTAAGAGGTCTCAATGGGATGTGTTTTGGTAACTATAATATCAGTTAATTGAACTACTTCATTAACTTGATATTCATTATAAACAAGACATATTTAAATCTCAATACTTTAATTATCTTGCTCTTAGTTGGGTTAGATTTATATCTGCCTAATTAAAATAGGATTTAGATTAGTTTCTTTTGCTTGCATCATAGAATAAGCTTGCATTTAGAGTAAATTCTACATTCTTTTAAGTCCTCTCCTCAAAGAGGCAAAACTTTAGTTGTGGCTTGGCTGAACCCAAATCAGCTTAAGGGTCATTCTCTTGCCTGATCAACAAAAAGAAGTGATCTTATATCCCTGTCTATTGGTATGTAAAGATACATCATAAACCAATAGCAATAGGGAGAAGGTAACTGGACCTAGTTAAACCAGTCGGAGCCACCACACCAAACGGAAAAGGAGCTGCTCTAAGGTCCGGACCGGGTGGTTATCGCCCAATGTTGTTGCAGCGATTTTCGAGGCATTCAACATTTTTGGCGCTAGAAGGAGGGCCTGAGATTTTTTGTCTATTGGAGTCTTTTCAATTTTAACATTTTGTTTATGGCTCCTCTTAAACTTCCAATATGGAGTTGTATCCATGGACGTGCATCCTCCAATACCCCACCCGAAGTGGTAAGACTCTTGTCTCAGGTAAAGTTTAATGGTAAGAGAAATTCTTCTGCTTTTAATCATGTCTTTCAATTTATTCAAAACGTTTCAAAATATGATTCTGAAGGAATTGATGAAGGCATCTTATGCAGAATTTTTACTCTTACATTTGCGGCAAAAGCCAGAAGCTGGTGTAGAACTCTTCCAGTTGCTTCAATCCACAGCTGGGATCAATTTGTTACAATTTTCATGTGTAAATTCGACAGCTATGATTATGAACAGGTATGTGAAGAAATTGAATATCTACGTAGGTTTGAAAATGAGTCTGTTAATGATTTTAATATTCGATTTCATTTGAATTGCTTAAGATTTAAAGATGAAGATAAGCCTACGGAAGAAGAATCATTAAATTGGTTTGAATATATTTGTTCTCTTCCACCCATTCCCAATCCATATGAAATTAATTCAAGTTTTGTTTCATCCCCTTCTAATATAAATGAGAATCCCAATATGGATGTGCAAATAAATTGTGATGAAGTGGTTTCACAAAGTTTGGAAAATGTTTCCATTCAAATGCAAGAAGAAAACAATAGTAATTTTGGGGAAAAAGCTGCGTTGAAATCTGAAAGCTACTTTGAAGTAAATTCGGAAAATCAAATCGCAAATTAGCAAGTACAAGCAGCAATCAAAGTAAATAAAATGCAAACCGTTGTACAAATTTCTGAATTTCTCCATGATGAGCAAATGCCGAAATCACAGCAGCAAAGCAGCCTTCTTCAAGAAAGCATGAGTATGCAAAGGAATGATCTGCAATCTGAAATTTACAATGAGCATAATGCACAAGAGCTCTCAAACAGAGAGTTTTAAATGCATTGTTTCAGGTTCACATTTTTCCCTTTATCCTGATATTTTTAATGATAGTAATTTTTCTCCTCTTGGTATCAATGATATTTCAGAAATTGAAGAGGATGATTTAAATGAATTACCATTAAATTTTTATCAAGATAAAGAAAAAATAATTGATCATTCTTTTGCCACGAATGAACATGAGATTTTTGTTCCTCCTTGTTTTGGTATATTGGATGAAATCGAAGGGAATTCCAGACAATCTTGTGAGGTCATTTATGATGATTACTCTGACATTGAGGATGTTGATTTCTATTATTCTCAAGAGAATCCTCATGATAAAATTAAAATAACATTTGAGGATGAGGAACGCTTCAATTTAGGAATTATCCCAACTAATCCTCATTTTAGAGCAGCAAATTATCTTCATGATTTCACCATTCAAGAAATCATTCTAATTTATGATTCATATGAGGATCAAACTCCCATTCCTATTCATAATCATAATTCGTTTTCTATTTCACAAGTTGGAATTCGAAATCACCCAAATTTCATAATTCTAGCCAATCCTTGTGAAAGAGAAATTATTTCAAAACAATCCCAATTGTGCTGCATCATTAGTTGTACAAATAGTGATTTCATTTTAGTTTTTCTTTCACAGCTATTTTGTTTAAACTTAGATTTATTTTCTGATTTTATTTTGCAAAATTTTCACACTTTTCACTGGCATATTGAACACCTTACTATCAAACACTCAATTGATGCATTGCCCAATTGGGAAATTCAAGTTTCATATTATAATCATCAGCATCGAAAGTTATTAATATTCCAATTTATATCAATGCTAATGTTTCATCAAAAGCTTCTATCTTTTCAAAGGCAATGTCAACAAAAGAATGTATTTTTGCAATCTGGCCAGCAATTCAATTCAATTAATAATTTTCCATTTCATTTGAAATATTTCCATCCATTTTTCATTAATTCATTTGAAATATATTTGGAAATTTTTCTCTCAAAGGAGATTGTTAATAACTTAACATCTGTACATAACACTAACAATTTTTTCGAGGCCTTTGAATTTGAAAACTCATATCCACAATTCGGCCTGTCATCTCCTCTTTTGAATGTTTCCCAATCATTAATGAAAATCCATCCAGATTTTTGCGATCCAATTGGTATTGAATTGGAAAGGAAATTTCATGAAAAAGAGATTTTAATCAACTTGCTAGCAATAACTGTACATTCTGATTTCATATTTAATTTTCTTAGTTTAATTAGATTTGTATTTTTATTACTAACATTTGAACTGTACACAAACGCAACAATTAAAATGAGAAAATGGCTACACTGGAAATATGACTATACCTAGTCATTTTCATGCATATGGTTAGAATAGGAGTAGAATTAATTTAGTTAGCTTGTTTTATGTAGTTAATTTATTTGCAATAGTTCTGTAGATTAAAAAATAAAACAAAGCAATCAGCCTTCTCATACATGTTCAGTGGAAACATTTTTCCTTATCAGAAAATTTTAATTCTTGCTTTCCTTTTTGAAATTTCTTATAGCGATATTTCTACTCTGCCTATTCTGAATAACGACTTGATTAAATTCAATTAAAGTTGCACTTGGTATCAATTCCCTCAAAGCTATTTTTCTTCATTTCGGGATTTCCTTCTAAGATTTTCTTTAGGAATTTATATGGTAAGGATTTGAGGATAAAAAAAGCTTCATGACCCCATTATCCCATGAAATGTATGACTGTCTATGATAAGCTTAATTCTAATTCCATCTTTATTAGTCAGTCCAACCTTTCACGGTAATCATATGAAGTTCATATTATCTTCCTCGGAATTTGCTAAAAGCTGACCTTAAGGATGTCCATTTTGCCAAGTGCACACATTCAAATCTGTTTTGATATTTTTCCACAATTAGTGGCTTAATCTCATTCTAATCTTTAGTTGATTATTTGATGCTGTAATACGCATCATATTCATTTACTAAAGATATTATTGAACAGTCACTACAACAATACAATTTTTTCTCAAGATTAATTCGGAATGAGCGGAGGTAATAAATTGTTGTTTCACTTCGAAAGGGAAGCATAGTTTAATATTTATTTCTGATAAATTTTATATTCCCTGGACATGAATAAACAGATTTTATTTAGGCTGATTGCACACTTAGATTTAGAATAAATGATGAGATGATTTTGAACAAAGTCAAAATTTTGATAAATCGAAGGAAGAATTTGAAGATTCATAAGGTAAAATTTACAAACAAATTCCTTTCAAGTACGCATTTACAAGTTTATTCTCATCCATTATTAGTTCATATTTTCCTTAGTTTATTTTTTATTTGTGTTTTGTTTTATTTGCAGGTTTTCATTTGTTTTCAAAACTTGAAGTAAGCAGCGAACCCAATTCAAATTTGCAATAGGCTCAGGGAAATTTTATTTGTGATGCATTAGAATTTAAGCATTTTTAATTTTGCTTTTATTCACTTAGAAAACACAATTGAAATTTCAAGGAATATCATAAGACCATTCGCATCATAAGATTTCATCGGAAGTAGTTCTTAGCATTTCTTTTGATAACAAATTGTTCATAAAATACCTCTGATGTATTATCTTACTTATATGCCATATCGCATTTTGCATGTTAGAGCTTTGTAGTCAAAGTACACTTCCATTATTGTGAATCACCAATAATCGGCTTTACCGATATTGCGATGAACACATAATCCCGAACCCGATATGAAATTCAAATCAAGTTTAAAAAATATCGCGTCTGTTTAATCGCAATAATGGTAGGAACATAATTTTAAAGGGTCGATGTCTTGGATCCGATATGTTATTAAAATATCATCATAAATCTATCGGGTCCACTCTTCATCGCATATCGGCATATCAAATATTGTTACATCATGTGCTTAAGATTGCCGATTGCGCTGATTAACGATCGCCGATTAGCCACGTCATTCATCGCATATCGGCATCGCAAGAATCATATCGTGTTACATCGGGTACCAAAAGTTTGCCAATCGCCGATATCGCAATCGCTTCGTCGCATTGTTATTTATGCTTACATCAAATCTCTGATTCTGCGATGTGCGATGCGCGATGTGGGAAGCACAGTGTAAATATGCCCCGACCCCCGATATAATATTTCTTTAATGATGCGATCACTCCATCTCATAGCACAACTTCTCATCGCATATTTTCATATCGGCGATTCGCCATTGCAACCTTTGATGCGAGAACTTCCAATGCATGCCTCTAAGCCGTTAACATTTAATCAATATATGGCATAGCAACAAAATTGAATTCTTGCAAATTAAACTTAAAGCATGGTGAAGAAACATGTGGTGTGGATCATCCGAGGAGGCGATGTGTTAAAGCGAGCTTGGGTGACCACTATGGGAAAAAGGCAATTGATGACAAATTTGCAGGATACAAAAATCATTTCAATTTCTCATACATTTTAGTTTTAAATATATAATTCCATAATTAAAAAATGGAATTCAAGACCTTTATCTTCATATTTAAATTTTATTATCTTGGATTTGGTCTTGATTCTGGACAATTTATCAAATCATGGAGTTTATATGAAACTTATAATATTTTGAGGAATAGTCATTACTGCAAATTCTCATTTTCATCTCTGATGCATTTCTTTTAATTTCAATTTCTTTGAATACTAAGCATTCCATTTTTATATTTTACTGTTTGCTTTAGTTTAAATAAAATAAATAATTATTTTGGGTTATAGGATTTTGGTTAGTTTGACTTCTTTATGTTTTTAATGATAATTAAAATAAGAAGTCAGCTAGTTTGGAGAAACTGATACCTTTCAGGTAAGATCAAAAGAAATTATCCAATGGTAAGATTCATGTACCCACTTTCATTAATTCGTTACTTTTAGTTTCAGTTTTGTTTTTGCTGATATGAAAAATCTGTTTTGCAGTTCTCCATTTAAAGCTTTCAATCCTCTGCCAGATCATATAATCAAAGTCCATACTCTTCTCCTAGCTTAATTTCATGAAGCAACGATGATCTTCGATGAAACAGCTACACCAGGAAGTTTCTGAACCTTTAGTTTGTTTCTTTAAGCATTCCTTTCATTAGAAAACAATTAAGATGATGATTTGAAACAAGAAAATTAATATCAAATAGAAAGTTTTCATGGTGGCTAAATTTTATCGTCACTGCTATCCAAAAAGCCTAAAATACTTACAACCCTGCAAGGTATGATTTTTCTAAAATCTCGACATCAGAAGGAATGATTACACGGTTATTTTTTTTTTCTTCATATTGTTGAGACATTGGTATAAACATTCTTGTTTGAGTTTATCTTTCGAAATTTGGATTTTCTTTTCCACTTTTAAAATTTCATCATTTTTAGTTTTGTTTGCTGATTTCTTGTCTCATTTTAGTATAAGAATTCTTTTCCTTCGGATTTCAGCTTTGATTTTGGTGACTTTGCCATTATTTATATGGAAGGCCTATTTGTTACCTAGCAATCGTCAGGATACATGGAGAAAAATTGTTAATAGTCACCTATTAGCTTTTTCTTAAATCTCTTAGTGAAGTTTGATTTTCTTATTATAAAGGTAGACATACTTAAGGAAGAGATTACCAATCAAGAGAATTTGGCAAAGTATCATAAAATCTGAAAATTTTCTTTTGCATCAAATTGTAATCATTTTGAGATTTTAGAATTTTATTAAGATCTTTCAAAGTTTTATTATCAGTCAAGAAAAGTTATTTATAACCAAGTAAAGACACTTTACAGCAAAGCACCTTTAACTCTGAAATTGTCATTCTTAACTCTTAAGGAGTCAATGGTTCTCCCTGTCCCAAAGAGTCTTATTTTTCTAGAGTATAATCCAGAAATATATTTAAACTTAAAAGATAAGAGGTCTCATCAGGAGCCTGCTTACCATGATCATAGGGGAAAAATAGGCTGACATTACCAACACTACTAAACAAACCAGGGTAATGGCTTATGATTGCAAACAATTATAAGACAAGGGGTCTCATCACGAGCCAGCTTGTTCAGTCCGATTATAGCCAGTGAATGGCATTGTCAACTATCTGGCCACCAAACCGGGACAATGGCTTTTAAGATTTATAACAAAAATAAAATTCAAAAAATAAACATATATAAATGGATTTATCTCTAGATCAATAATTCTTAAACAATGGTGGAATGTGTATTCTGAGCGGGAGCGTTCCTAGGGTTTCTCGGCCCGGTTAGCTGCCTGTGCCTGCGGCGGCAGACCTTCTGCTGGTGGGGGTTCTGGTTGCCCTCCAGGCTGCCATCGACTGGTTCACGTGCTGCCAGTCATCGATTGTGGACGGGTCTTTCCTCAGCGCTTTGAGCTTCGCGGCGGCGGCGTTCTCCTCTTGATCCTCGGCGGCCCTCTGCGCTCTATCGACCCTCTGCCTTGGGGTTTCAGTTGGGGCTTTGGCCTTTGGTGTTTTGTGCTGCGTTTGCTGTGCAGGGACAGGGGCTTCGGGCTACTGTCTTTCTTCATGGGGGCGAGGTGGCTGCCCTAGCCGCCTCTGCCCCCGGAACCGACCCGCCTCAGCACGTTACGGGACCTGTTGGCCTCCCATGCTGATGCTGGTTTCTTTTTTGGTCCTCTGCTAGTTTACCAATGCAGCTATGGAGAGTGTTGAGGGATCTGAGGTGTGGAGCCTGTCTCTGCATCGATTCGTGCCGCTTTTCTATGGCTGTTGCTGACTAGCTTCTTTTCTGGCTCCTCTGGTTTTATGGGTGGTTATCCTCCATTGGCTTCGGGGTTTTTGGTGGAGAGTTGAGGGGATGGGGGTGCTCCATTTCGTGCCTCTCCCCTCTGTCCTTGCAGCCATTTTGTATTACTGCTCTTCCACTGGAGCTTTCGTTTTTTTTTCTGTTATTTTTCAGCTTGTTAGGGTAGGCGTATACTCCTGTTGGGGTTTACATACCCTGCTTCTGTTATGTTTTTTTACTGGCTTTTTATGGGATGGGTTGGGGTATCCCCCTGCTGGGGTTTACACACCCATTTACTTGCTACCCTCTCTGAGGGCTTTTCGGCATACTTCTCTTGAAGTCATGCTTTTGTAAGTGGTTTACCCACACTACAGCATATGCGTTCTGCATCTACAACATGTAATTTTCTGACTTAGTGAAGATTACAAATTCTATTTCTTCGGAAAAAATAATTCTTAAACAGATGGGATTCTGAATCATTTATGATTAAAAGGTAACCTTGTCGAAACTATAGATGTTTGCTGGCAGCAGTGGCTCTACCTATGACAAAGGAGTATATTTTAAAAGCTAAGCTGTAAAGTGACCCCTGCTTTATCTCTACAACTAATTAAGGACTGATATAGAGTTTTGAAATATTTTAATTTATGATAAATTTTGAGGAAAATTACAGTTAGATGATTCTTGTTTTTATTAAGATTAATGAACCTAGTCAAGCATTCCAAAAAATAATTCTCTCTTCTTTAATTATTTTTTACTTTAATTTTAGGAAAATCTCATTCATATCAAAGAGAGATAACTGGTTCTTCTCCCGTGTGTCGCCATTGTTGTGGTAAAAAACACAACCCCCCCATTTTTGACTTGTTCACTTCAAATAATGGGGACCCTTTCTATAAAAATTTTGGCTAAACATCTTTTTGGATTTTTATTTAGTTGATTGCCCTACGCTTTTGTTAATTTTACATTTTCTTTGGATTCTTGTTTTGATTGCTTTGTTAGAATTGATTTTTTACAAGCTTCCCATTGACGCTTGTTTCGCCTCATTTGGTCAACTGGTTTGAAAATGGCACTCCTTTGAAGTCTCATCATTTATCTAGCCTGGGTTAAAAATGCATAAAATGTACAATATTGCATTTTGTAAATAAATTAGTTCAATAAGGCATTCATTTTAAATATTAACTCGTAGCAAGTTTTTACTAACATTTTTCATTTTTAGTTATGCGGCCAAATCATTAAGTATCGAGATTTAAGAAATTTATTCCAATTTCTTAATCAATTATTAATCTCGAAAACCCAAAATTTTCAAAGTGGCTGTAGTTATTTTTTTAAGAGTGGCTGTAGTTTATAAAATAACCCTCCTAAAATAAAATCAAAATCTAAATTGATTGTTAATATTAAATCTCAGATTAATTAAATTAATTATTATTTAAAATATAATTAATTTAATTAAACTAAAATTTAATATATATAAAAATATATATATATATATATATATATATCTCGCACGGGAGTTTCATATATGGCAAGTTTAAAAACCCCCGATACACACCATACTCCCCGATGCGATATCGGGTCGGAAGTTCTGTTCGCAACAAATTTTAAGAACCCCCGATATCCTCTATACCTCTGATTGCCGATGTACGATGGCTCGTTAAGCATTATGCAAAAGTTGAATATCGCATTGGGGAGTCTTTATATGTCGCAAGTTTAAAACATTGATATCCCCTCACTCCCCGATCCGATAAGTCAAACCGTGTTGCATTAAGCAAAGGGGTATAAGGGATTAACTTGTTTTGGTTTAATATAATTTACAAAATATACTCATACGTATGAGCAATATGGGCTAAGTAATATGGAATGGGGATAAGGCATAAATTTTAAAATTAAAACCCATGTAATATGATTGGTTTGCCTTTAAAGTTTTAAGTCATCACTCATACGTATGAGTGAAACAGGTAAGGTAGGAAGGTTAGTTTTAATTTTATATTTAATTTAATATTTAAAATAATTAAATTATTTAATATGTAGAATAGAATTAACTTAATTAAAATATAATTAATTATTAATTAAATTAATTAGTTTATAAATAATTAATTATATTAATTTATTAATTATATTAGTTAACTATAATAGTTAGTTAGATATTAATTAATAAATAGTTTACTAATAATTAGTTTAGTGTATAATTAGCAATTAAATTAGAATTAATTAGAGACTAATTTAGCATTAGTTTTTAATTACAATATTTTTAGCCCAGCAACAGAATTTCCAGATTTATGCTAGATTTGACTCATCAATTTTGGAAGCTCATAGAATGAGTTATACTTGGCCAAATGAGGCTCAGGACGGCTCATTGGAAAGATAAAATCAAGGAGAATATTTCTGAGGAGATTTCATTGACAGATTTGGTCATTCATTGGGTCAAAAATTAGGCAGAAGATCAAGCTCCGAATTTTGAAAACAAAATCATTTTTCTGAGTTTTATTTTCATTGGTCCAGGCCTCTTCTAATTGCAGATTCACTCGTCAATGATATTCTTGGTCAATTAAATCATCCCAGGCATCAATAGAGAATTTATATTTTATAGAATTTGATTGGATTTGATTTAAATGCCAGCAATGCCATGTTGATTTTATTGTTGCATTTTAATTTATTTTGATTTCTTTTTGCAGGAAAACAGTGGAAGAAATATGGAGAAAAGGATCTCAATCAATGAGAATGCTCCAGCAATTGGATTTGGCAGATTTCTCTTCACCAAACTTTCCTCTCAAGAATTCCTTCACAGATAGTATAAGTAATAGATTGCATAATGTAATAAGGGCTACTCTCCTCTGCAATGCTAGACTTCTAAAAGCACTACTGTAATAGGAATTTAGAGTTGTAGGAGAGAGGAGAGAAAATCTCAGATCTGGGGATTATTGAGGATTTTTCCTTTGTATCTTGAATTATGTATGAGGAGCAGAGTTTTCACTATTGTGGCTTTAGCTTTGAAGGCAGAAGTTCAAGCAATGTAAAGGACTGTTGGAGACCAAGATCAGAGAAATGGGTGCAATAAATTGGCATTTTTAATACTACTGTCTCAAATATCAATTTCATTTTTATGGTAACAAGAATGTCTCATTTTATTCATGTTTGTGCACTATTGTCAATATGGGTAATTTGTCTCAATCTTGTTATTAGGTATCTCTGTTCTTATGAATTAAAATATGATTTCTGAGTAACTATTTACTCAGAAATCTGTCTTATAAAACTGATTTATTGAATGGTAATGTGTTGTGAACTATTTACATATATCATTATTCAATTATTGGATTTACTGATTTGATAATTAATATCATTTTTATGAACTACTTCTTGAATGTTGTTGATTTATTATTTCAGTTAAGAGGTCTCAATGGGATGTGTTTTGGTAACTATAATATCAGTTAATTGAACTACTTCATTAACTTGATATTCATTATAAACAAGACATATTTAAATCTCAATACTTTAATTATCTTGCTCTTAGTTGGGTTAGATCTATATCTTCCTAATTAAGATAGGATTTAGATTAGTTTTTTTTGCTTGCATCATAGAATAAGCTTGCATTTAGAGTAAATTCTACATTCTTTTAAGTCCTCTCCTCAAAGAGGCAAAAATTTAGTTGTGGCTTGGCTGAACCCAAATCAGCTTAAGGGTCATTCTCTTGCCTGATCAGCAAGAAGAAGTGATCTGATATCCCTGTCTATTGGTATGTAAAGATACATCATAAACCAATAGCAATAGGGAGAAGGTAACTGGACCTAGTTAAACCAGTCGGAGCCACCACACCAAACGGAAAAGGAGCTGCTCTAAGGTCCAGACTGGGTGGTTATCCCCCAATGTTGTTGCAGCGATTTTCGAGGCATCAACAAGGCCCAGGAGCAATGAGCGCTGAATGTGATCAGCAAACAGAAGGTTAACAATGCCGAGATGTTTGTAGAGAAGACTTCCATGATTAATCCCCTTAAGAAGATTCAGGAGAAGAATGAGTGCACCATGGTCGTGGTAGCTGAAGCATGAAAAACTATTCTGGAGCTGCAAATCCCAGAAGATGAGCCAGTCGACACCAGAATTCAAAAGATCGCTGCAGGTGTGTGTGATGCAAAGACAGAGCTGGCTAAGGTTCAGTTTGAGTTGAAACTTAAGATCACGGAGCTTGAGTTGAAGGCCCATCCTTTAACTCCACCAGAAGTCAGAAGTAGTGTGAGGTATCTATCAAAGATGCAGTTGCAGCAGTATATGCTGCAGTGAAGGATTGCACTACGCTCTTCGAGCAGTCGCTCGAAGTAGTTACCAGTTTTCAGGAAGACCCCAACCTGAAGAGATTAGAGACCAAGGCAAGGGAAATGCAGTAGAGATATGATGATATCAGAGCAACGATGTGCACCATCACCATCACACAGAGGCTGGAAAAGCTGCAGGAAGAAAAGGAACTAAAGGAACTAGTTGACGCAACACAATGCAGGGAGGCATTACTGAAGGCAAAAATAGGGCCTTGGCTAGATGAAGCCTATATGCTCACGTACACCATTGAAGGAAAGCTGGCGAACCTACAAGCAACACAACAACAAATAATGACAGATAAAATAGGACCAACAATAGAGCAGATGTTGGAAAAGGTGAAGCAGGCGGCGACGCAGTGTGCCACCAAAGTTGCAGTGGTACAAGTGGAGTTGGGAGGTCTTCGTGACAATATCTCCATGCCAACAGAGTCACTCAGGGCCAAGTCACCATATTTTTGCTGGGAACCTGTTGGGAATGGGTCCCCTAGGTTTAATTTTGGGGTTAAAAGCCCAAGTTTTGGGGCAAAAAGCCCAAGTTTTGTATAATAAGTGTAAAGTCTCCGCATTTTATTCCACAGAGTGTGAAGATGTAAAGAGTCAACAAGGGCTTCCACCCTTCTTTTATGTAACTTGTGTTGGATTTAAGAGATCCACCCATGGTCCCCAGACCATGGAATTGTATAAATAGGGGAGTCTTAGAAGAGTTGAAGGAAGTTCAGTTTAGTCTTGATATGTTTTCAGTCATTAATGAATGTAATGGGTCTGTAAGAGCTAAGAGCAAAGAGTCTTAACATAGGAAAGAGGCTTTGCAGCTGTGTGCATAAAGTCCTAGGGTAGAAGTTCGAAGCGGAGTGCATGGACCCCTTGTTGGGCAGTGGGTCCCCCGTGTAAGAGTTTTGGGGCTTAAAGCCAACAATTTTGGATAAACAGTATTGTAAATGTTCCACGAAGTGTGCGAAGCATGAATTGTAATGAGTTAAGTCAAAGGGTTGTCCCCCTGAGAAAAATGTAAGATAATAGAAAGTGAGTCAGCCTGCCCATGGTTCGCGGACCATGGGAATGCATAAATAGAGTAGGGCTATCGGTTTAGAAGGAAATTTTTTTGGTAGCTTTGGTGAAGATCTGAGGGGTATGGGTTTGTAGAAGCAAGATTGCTCTGAGTCTGTAAGTCCAAGTTGTGGTTGGTCGTAGTTAGAGTAGGATCTGCATCTATGTGCGTAGAGGCTTGGTAGAGTTCGTAGTTGTGTGCGCGGACCCCTGCAACTGAGTGCACAGGGTGGAATTGGATTGTACTGAACAGAAGGTTAATAAAGATAAGTGTTTCTGAATTATTGTGCATCTGATCGCAGATCTATATGTTTATGCTTATGTTATGGTTTTATGCGTATCTTTAAGATTTATGGTTGCACGCGCTGGTTTTAACTATTGAATGCTCGATTAAAAACCTTAAGGAATAGATCAGATCTATAATAACTACAATAATAATAAGAATCTAGGAAACACCCCGTCACAGATCTTCACGAAGGCCAGACAGCTGCGCAGAGTAGCGCGAGTGTGTAGTTCAGTTTGTGACCCCTCTAGACCTCATCAAGACATCCCTAGGGTGTGGAAACCTGGTTCCAGCACCCTCCCATACTACCTCAGGTGAGACTTCAGTCCACACTCTGTGGATTGTTGCTGAAAGGGCCGGTAGTGCAGGATTTGTTTGGCTAAAACTCTTCCGAACCTGGGTCAGGGCCCAATAAGCCAACAAATGGTTCCATTGCTAGGACCAAGATCTGCCTAAGGGATATCTGATGTCGAAACACTGGAACCCTATGAAGAAAGAGATTAAATATTGGTTGGATCAGAAGTTGCATGAGTTCATGGTTTAGGAAAACAAAACCCCGCAGATATCTAAGAAGAGGTGGCTGGATCGCTACATATATGCAGAGATCCATGATATCTTCTTCGCGACTTTCTCATTAGAACTGTATGGTTAGATCGCGAGTCTAGCTGACAGCCAGGGAAGGTGCAAAATTGATCAACCGATAGTGTGGACTCCTGAGTTGGTGCACAGGCTAGAGGCATCTGAAGATAAGATCGTGCGGGCCGTAGATTATTGGCTAGATCAGATAATAGGAGAGTTTATCACTGAATTTGCGATAGACACAACTGTCAACTACAGTAAAGCCGAAAGACATTTTCTCAAAAGACCGCAAGGTAAGTACATCAAGTCTTTGAATACCCAGATTAAAATATTGTTATGTGAAAAACGGGTGATGCGCATACATTAATGAGCGGAACGACGCGAAGCAGAAGGAGCTTCAAAGGGATCAAAGGGTTAGGAAATAGTCCTTTAATTTCACCACCACGAGCGAGTGGGGAAGAGCATGCTTGGGTTTCTCCAAGGAGTGCGATCAATTTGATCAGGCAATGCATTCCGCAGTTATCATCTTCGCTAACGCCACCACTCCCATCACCTTCTTCACCTCCAACTTCACCCACTCCACCTCCACCAAACCAACAGTTTAGCATGGTGAGTGCAATCAAGTTGCCTGTATTCAGAGGAGTAGGGAACGAAGATCCTGATCAGTTTTGGTTCATGGTAAGAGCAGTATGGGAAGCACACGGGGTTACGAATGGTAACATTAAAAATGCCACATTGGTAAGTGCGTTGTAGGATCGTGCGCTAACTTGGTATATCAAAAACTCAAATGATCACCCGAATGCTAGCATAGCAGAAATTCAGATGCATTGAATAAAGAGTTTAGTTGACTGAAATTGGAGACGCAATCAATTATAGGATTCAAGGAGATCACAATGCTTCCAAGTGAAACCCCCTTGGATCTAGATCAAAGGCTAAAAAGAAAGATCCACGAGGCTAATATGACACTGACAGACGTGCAGCACTGCACGTGGTTTGTGGCATCTTTGACACCACACCCGAGGACAACACTGTCACAATAGAAGCTCTCAACCCAGGCAGAGGCATTGGAAATGGTGATGAAGTTGCATGAAACACCGATACCGGATCCGAGGTTGGGAGTCTAACAAATCCATGTGCAACTACAAAAACTATGCTTAGAGATGTAGAGTTTGAAGCAGGATAGGGCGCCCCAGCTAGAGGCACGCGAAGAAGAGTGGTGTATAAAATGTAAGGGCCAGGGTCACGATAAGGATCACTATCCTATATTCATGAACTATTTGGTAGGAGGGGGACAGATTCCATTGAGACCAGAGGCGCATGCAGGTTCGAGTGTGTCCGTCACTCTCTGGTGCACGATTTTTTAGGTGGGAGGAAAGCACGTGACAGACAACTATCACCTGTTGCAGAAATATACCCAGACTCCACAGCAACTATACTGTAATTTCTGTAGATCAGTGGGTCATGATGAGCGAACATGTCGAAGCTATGAACTAATGATGGATAGGACCCCAGCTTATCGAATGCAGATAGAAACGCGAGGCCTCAATCCAGCTGTAGCAATAATGCGGGGTGGCTTCCAAGGGCAAGGTCGAGGGCGAGGAGGGATGGGACCAGGACAAGGGTGTAGATAGTTAATCTGCTACAACTGTGGAGAACCCGAGAACTACGAGCATGACTGTATGAATCCTACCAGAATATGTTTCCCATATTACTATCAGTTTGATCATGAAGCAGTAGATTGTCCGATGTTGATTGCACAGATGCACGAGAAAGGGGTACTATATCCTGCTCCAACTCAAAATATTCAAATGATGAGGTCGAAACCACACGAAGGAGACCCCAATGTTAATATGGTGCTTAGAAGTGGCATGAATACAGGGGAGGATAAGGGAAAGCAACCTAAGGATGATACATGGGTCCGCAAGGCCCCTACAAAGGAATCCGAACTTGACTCAAAATGCACGAAGGAAATAGATATGGAAGCTATGAAGAGCTTCGAAGAGGTCTCTACTTTAGGTAGTAAGGATCAACCAAAATCGAGAATGGATCCGTCTATGCTTACTAGCCTTTTAGAGACATTCATGAAGTTGCTATGAGACAATAAGGCAGTTAAAGGACTCAAAGAGCTGATCAAGTGTGTGTAGGACTAGGGGAACCGTGCATAGTTCGAAAGATGGGAAAGCATACTTTCCATACTGGGAGGGAAATGCGCTTGACAGGACAAATTGGTGAATATGAGATGGATCAAGTAGTTCTTGACCTGGGTTCAGATGTGAACATGTTACCAAAACAGACTTGGGAGCAGATGGGTCGGCCCATGTTACAGTGGTCTCCTATTCAATTAAGGATGGAAAATCAGCAAAAGATCGTGCCCATGGGAAGACTGCAAGGGGTAACTGTGGATATTGACAGCGCGAGCACACAGACAAATTTCAAGGTAATAGAGATTGTGGATGATAGTAATCCTTACCCCACATTATTAGGGATAGATTGGGCTATGGACATGAATGGAGTCATCAACCTGAAGAAGAAAAAAATGATTTTTGAGAAAAAGTCCCTACGCATCATCATTCCACTAGATCCAGCTGAAGGAGTACGCTACACTGAACCTATGCGCAAAGATGACAGCGACGATGAGCTGGACTGTATTTACTAGATAACAACGCAAGATTAGGATAGAGTAAACCTGACCGAAGATGGAAGAATATCATGGGAGCATGACAGCTCGTGTACTTCAAATTCTGATGAAGAAATAGAACATTAGCAAAACTGGTTGCATGAGGTATATACACTAAATTGCAATAGGATGATTAGATCACTACGGTACATAACGACCGAAGCCAGGGAATTACCAACATGTGATGGGGACAAAGAAGGGGATGAACTCTTAAACGAGAGTGGCAGGTCAGGACCAAAACAATAGCAGTGTAACATAATGGGTTGGGTATTGTGCATGGTGCCTACACAAGGGTGGTAGAAGCACCAATAGAATATCGGGATCTGGCATGGACGCAAAAGAAGGATGCACTGGTGGTTTCAAAAGTCCCTGTGTCAAACACGGGTTGGGTGACTAAGGCAAAGCAGTTTGCGTGCCCACCTGTGTCGATGGGCACAGTCGCAGGCTGGGCAGGCACCACCCTGGCTAAGGTTCAAAAATCAGGACCCTATGTGTCAGTGAAAAGAGCGATGTGGGGTCATAAGGCTGTGCAGGATCGTGAATACAGTTTACCCAATGAGACAATCGGATGGGGACCTACACACCCTGGTGGTTCGATGGGTGGATAGAACCATAAGCATGAACCGGGGCGTGGAAATGACTTTTATGATGACAAGACGAGAAGAAATCAGGAAGGCAGAGAATCATCCTTGGGCTACAGCTCCCGTAGTAGGAATAGGATGTAGAATTCGGCAGCTACAAGAAAAGCTTCAGCGCGGGAGCATGAAACTTCGGGAACTCGATGACAAATGGGCACAGCTGAGGAAGAGAAGTATGAGATGGGATGAAGAAATTTGCAAACTAGAAAACGAAGTCACACACGCGGGCCACGAAAACAGGAGTATGAAGGGACCAAGGCCAGCCAGCACTACTACAACGTTCAAAGAAATTGCGACCCTACTATTATGGCTGCAACCGCACCTCACTAACAAAGGGGAGGTACCAGACAAAGGGGGATGTGATGTGAAGGCATGTGGAAGGTGCTAGTAGCCCAGGCTAGCAGGACAAGCGAAGCCTCGCACCAAGGGTGCAACCACCTGACTATCTGTAGAAGGCACAGTCTTAGTGCCCCAGGCAGTTGAAAGAAGGCATGGGACTATAAACCAGGCTGCAGGAAATATGCACGGAAAAGGGGGTCTGCGTAGAACCTGTCTGGCACAAGGTTCACAGTCACGCTTAAGAGGAGGCACTGCCGCGTGCAGAGGTTCGGGGATGACTATTGATGACACTGTTCATGACAAGAAGGCTAATTTAATGCGGAAAGGAGTGGGTGGCAAACCATTAAGACATGAATTACGAGCTAGATTCAGGGAGATCTACCGCAAAGCAAGTACTAAGGACTCAAAAATGGAGGGAAGGGCTGAATTCAAATCTGGATTTTACTATAAAATTCCATGGGGTAGTTTTCAAGCAGCTCTAGGGTTGTTAAGAATTGAGGTAGAATAGAGCAGTGAGTTCTAAGCTACCTTGCCATCCATAACTGTGCGACTAACCGAGTCTAGTATAAACACAATGTCAAGAACCAAAGTGCGAATTATGGAAGGTAGCCAAGAACCCCGGGTGACCCAGGAGGAGGTCAGCGAGGCAACGAGGGCACTAAAAGTCCCGAAGTCCCAAAGTACACTACAACCGCAAAAGAATAAACAGCCGATGGGGCCCATCTGGGTATCACCATGGCATCCAAGAGTTAGTAAAATCTTGCTGGCCGAAAAAGGTAAATCCGTCACTATTGAGACAAAAGAGGAGGAGGAAGATCTGCAAGACCTAATAGCTCAAATATAAGCACAAGACGATAATGAGGAAAATATCTCCAAAGCATCTTCAGTGATAACGTTACCCTCCTACATGTCTCCATGGAAAGGAACAATGAAGATACCGAAGGACCTGGAGGCCTCGAATAGTGCGCTCCAAACTCTGCTTCTTCCGGATGATATCAGGTTTGAAGTACCGCCGCTGGGACGAGTACCAAATATAAATTTGAAGAATGGGACCTGGCGGATACCGAGAAATTCCCACAGTTGACCACGGACAAACTACGACAACAGAAATGGTTGCGAGGTGTGGAGAAGGCAGGGTTACTATATCTACGGTGGATACCCCACTACCACTGCGCGCCTATCACTATCTTTGTCATCCGGTAGCTACTGTGTCTAGTACATGACAGGTATCTATGGCTAGAAGAGCTGATTCCCATCATGGCTAACTTAATTCACCGAATCTCGCGGCTGCTGATTAAAGGAAGCAATCCTGCAGACATAGTTGGAAAGAGTAGTGACTTGGGCCTTGCAGAAGCTATGAAGGCCAAATATAAGCTAGAGAAAAGGAAGCGAGGTTACATAATCGTAAGTATCAAAGATCGAGGGGTGCGCATTGCCACCCAGTTGCTGGCCAGCAAGCTCATGAGGAAATGTCATGCAGATGAAGTACCAGCATCTGTAATTGCATTGGCAAAGTAGTGTGCAGAAGGGGTCCAGTTCAATTGGGCGCAATTTCTGTGTGATGAATTTTTTACGAACTGCAGGGAAGAAGAAGACCAGGGTAAGACCTTCCACTATGCATGGGTGCTCTTATCCATCCTGTTGATTTTCAGGGAGCTACCGGCAAACACCTAGTTCCCGCTGTGGAATAGCACATACCCGAGGCCGCGAGGTATACCTCGCTCTGGGCAACCACAGACGCGGCAAGGATCTGAAAGATAAAGGTATTTTGGAAATTTGTAGAGGCGATTTTATGAACATGGATCAACTGTAGGCCACGCTTGTCCCTAATGGTATATAACACTTTACAGAGTGTGGTGGAATTCAAGGAAGATATGCATAACTTGTATATCCGAGCACACAAGGATCCAGTCCGAGCATGGGAAAAGTTGTCGTTTATTGCCATAGATGATGCAATCTTTGAAGTAATGGAATCATTCTCTCTGAAGTGGCATGCCCCGGACTTGGCAGAGTTAGAAAATTACGGTGCAACAAAATAAGAAGGAGACCAAGTTGTGCCTCGCAAAGCTAGCAGAAAGAAAGTGTCAAGAACAAAAAGCAGCCATGCTGCAGACGACCGCTGAGGCAGCCACATTAGAGAAAATGACACACACCACAACTGCGGCCGCTGAAGAGGCCGAGGCAGACTAAGAAATGCCCATGGAGCAGAATATACAGGAGGAGGTGGAGACACAAGAATGCTCGAACCTTACAACAAATGTAACCCAACTCAAGAAGCTGCATGACCAGGAGCAACCTTCCACATGAAAAAGGTCGAAGGCAATAGAGTCTGTGGATGCCCTAGCAGAATTGATGATGGAGTAGACAACTGTGTTGGGGGCACTTGGAGTGCAGCTGCACTCGTTACAGGTGCGACCCCTAGGAGGGATGATACGAAACCTAGCAGATGATACATCCACAGTTGAGCAGATGGTGCACGCCCACACAATGAACACTTTAGTGTTACCAACAGGCGCCATCATAGCAGAAGCCGAAGGTAACGTGAGGAGTTGGTGTTTGAATTTGGTTACCTTTCTTAGAGAGACCCTATACCAGCTATAGGATGGGGTAACAGCTGAGCTCCACACCCGAGAAGGTCGTTCCCTCCAGGTCTTGACAGAGCAAAAGTGAAATCTAGACCAGGTCAGTCTACAGCGCGATGACTTGTTCGCACGCAACCAAGAAGTGGAACAGGACATGACAGATGTCTATAGTAGTATACCAGAGCTGGTTGTGCCAGCGAAAATCCCAGCAGCTGAGAAGATTCATCACATGGCCGCATGATTTCATAAGGCCCAAGAGGAGGCTGCCAAAGCTTAGTGGGAATTGAACTTGCAGATCGCGGAGCTAAGGCTGAAAGCACAGCCCCCTACACCGCCAAAAGTCAGAGAGTAGCATCGTTGCACCCTTCAAGCAAGATTGGCAGTGATAGAGTGTGCTATATAGGATTTCACAAGATTGTTGGATCAGTCCCTTCTTACACTCATGTCACTGCAAGAAGACCAAATGTTGCAGCAGGTAGAAACAGAAGTACGGGAGTTACAACAAGCTTATGACAATGTTCGGGGGACTGTGCACACAGTCATCCTCACTCAACGATTAGCCAAGATGAAGGAGGCCCAAGCCATGAAGGAACAGGAGGACATCGCACATCAGAAAGAAGTCGAGCTTAAAGCATGCATCCAACTATGGCTAGAATAAGTATTCACAATAACCGCTACGATTGAGGGGAAGCTGAATCAACTGCAGGACACATATGCCCTAGGGCAGGAAGGTGCCTCTGATAATGCATCAGAAAGTTGCGTACAAGTGATACAGCAGACAACGAAAGAATGTGTGGCAGATATCAGCATAGCGTGGACGTTGTTGGATGGACTCTGAGCCAATATCACCACACCAGCCGAGTGACTCAGGATGAGTCACGATGATTGTGTTGGGGGCCTGTTGGGCAGCGGGTCCCCCGCGTAAGAGCTTTGGGGCTTAAAGCCCACAATTTTGGGTAAAAAGTATGGTAAAGGTTTCGCGAAGTGTACGGAGTGCGAATTGTAATGAGTTCATTCAAAGGGTTGCCCCCTGAGAAAAATGTAAGATAATAGAAAGCAAGTCAGCCTGCCCATGGTTCCCGGACCATGGGAATGTATAAATAGAGCAGGGCTCTAGGTTTAGAAGGCAATTTTTTTGGTAGCTTTGGTGAAGATCTGAGGGGTATGGGTTTGTCAAAGCAAGAGTGCTCTGAGTCTATAAGTCTGAGTCCTAGTTGGTCATAGCTAGAGTTGGGTTTGCAGTTATGTGCGCATAGGCCTGGTAGAGTCCGCAGTTGTGTGCGCGAACCCCTACAGCTGAGTGTGCAAGGTGGAATTGGATTGTACTAAACCGAAGGTTAATAAAGATAAGTCTTTCTGAATTGTTGTGCATCTAATCGCAGATCTATATGTTTATGCTTATGTTATGGTTTTATGTGTATCTTTAAGATTTATGGTTGTGCGCACCGGTTTTAACTATTAAATTCTCGATTAAAGACCTTAAGGAATAGGTCAGATCTATAATAACTATAATAATAATAAGAATCTAGGAAACTCCCTGTCACGGATCTTCGAGAAGGCCAGACTGCTACGCAGAGTAGCGTGAGTGTGTAATTCGATTTGCGACCCCTCTAGACCTCATCAAGACATCCCTAAGGTGCAGAAATCTGGTTCCAGCACCCTCCCATACTACCTTGGGTGAGACGTCAGTCCGCGCTCCGCGGATTATTGCCGAAAGGGCTGGTAGTGCGGGATTTGTTTGGCTAAAAATCTTTCGAACCTGGGTCAGTGCCCAATAAGCCAACACCCATGCAGCTGTGTGCGCAGGGTAGTTGGAGTTTGTAAAGAGGATCTAAAGCATCAATAAAGAGAATTATTTTGGAATTATCTATGTATGATCTATTTTACTTATATTATAAATGCACATGATTATGTTATGATGAATACTGGGTTTATGCTTTAATGATGTATTCATGCGCAAATCCATATGTTTTTCTTTTTTATATGAACGTAAGTAAGAATATCTATTTACATGAAGATCATCTTAATGCATGTTGAAGTTATTCAATACTTAAGCTAATATGGATAAAACATAAGTAAGGATAGTTACAGAGGCACGTAAGTGTTTGATCCGCCTATCTAGGGTATACAAAGGATAGTCGTAGACCTTCATGGAGGTCTAGAAGACGACTGGGAGGAGTATATCAATAAGCCCTATAGGGCTTATCAACCTATGTGAAGGAAGGTTTAGGGTATAAAATGACATCACTACCATCTATGGGTGTAGAAACATAGTTCTTGCATCCCCCCATACTGCCTCGGGTGAGACTTTAGTCCGCGCTTCGCGAATTGATGCTAAAAGGGCTAGTAGTGTAGGGATTTTCTTAGCTAATTAACATTCAACCTTGGTCAAGGCCCATCAAGCCAATAGGTATGAGAGAGAGAGAGGGAGAGAATAATGAGAGAACTCCAAATCTAAACTGAAAAAAGGTTAGCAACTAATCCTCAAAAGCCTTTTTATGAATAAGGCCTCTATTTTCTTCATTTTCCATTACTTTCCTTCATTTTCCTCCTCACATGCAACCTATGACCTTCCACCTCCTTTTTCTCATAATTTACTTTATTTTCATAAACAATTGTGCCAAAAATGCCATTTTTCCTCTCCAAATCCTTATACCTTGCCTTTTCCAATTTCCTTAACTATAAAGAACCAACTGAACACCCCCTATGATGTCTTTCCCAACATTCAGCTTGGAATAATTCTCCCATCAACCCAGGTTATTGTTTTTAACTTTTATTACATGAAATTTGCACTAGGGTTGTTACAGAACCCTCCCCCTTGGGGGACATCTTCCTCAGTGTTCAATCACTGATATTCCTCACCAAATTGTCGAAAGAAGACATACTTCTCATGGAGATTTATAACACATCTTGATGTAGTATTTACAATGAAAGATCTACTCAGGAGAAAAAGATCATGACAAAATGACAACATACCACATAATGGAGCTTTTTAATACAACTCATTACGATATTTACAATGATCATCCTTTTGACTACCAACTCATATAACATCATAACATCATGATAACATAACCACATGATAGCATAATAACATGACACCCATACCACATAGTGGAGCTTTATAACACAACTCATTATGATATTTACATCCATACACATGGGTATATACAGCAACATCACCATAAATATAGATACCAAAACATATGCCAAATTATATACCAAAACATATATCAAACATTAATAGTTATCATATCTAAGCACATATCAAAACATCATATAGCATATATCAAACCATGATAAAGAATATGCTAAACCACCATAAGAAAATACCAAACTATCATAAGAAAATACCAAACAACCATAAGCAAATAAAAAACCACCATGTCAAGTTTCTTTGCCTCAATTGGAAAACAAGGAAGGATACATGACCTGCATCTGATCCGCCATATCCCATGTAGCTTCATTGGGCCCAAAGTGCTTCCATTGTACTTTAACTTGATCGATTGCTCATTTTCGGAGCATGAGCACCTTTTTTTGCAATATACACTAATGCATCGGCTAGAATTCTCCATCTGGTTCCACCTACAACATAGATTAGTCAATCACATGATCAACATCCTTAACATACTTCTTAAAAAAAGATACATGGAAAACATCGTGGACTTTCACTATCTGAGATAGTGCAAGTCGATAGGCTACTGGCCCAATCCTCGCAATGATACTGAAGGGTCCACAAAACCATGGTGCTAGCTTGGCACATGAGCCAACTCGCAAGGAGCTCTTCTTTGGTTTGATGCGCAAGTACACCTATTCCCCAACATGGAACTCCTTGAACAACATTTTCATGTCTGCATAACTCTTCTTCCTATGATGTGCTGCCTTGAGATTCTTCTTGATAACCCGCATCTCCTGTTCCATGTCTGCCAACATATCTCATCCAATCAATACCTTGCTAACCAGATCACTCCAACAAATGGGAGTGTTACAACTTTGCCCTTACAATGCCTCAAAAGGACTCATCCTCAATGACTCCTGATAATTGTTGTTGCATGAGAACTCTACCAAAAGGAGATATTCTTCCCATTTCCACTGTTGATGCATCACATACATCCTCAACATGTCCTCTAATATCCTATTGAACCTCTCTATCTATCCATATGTCTGCGGATGATAAGTTGTGCTGAAGGAAAATTCTATGCCCAAACCTGCAAATAACTCCCAAAACTTGGGAGTGAACTTTGCATCCATGTCTAACATAATCTTCATCAAAACACCATGTAGTCTAACCACATATTTGATAAACACATGTGCCACATCACTTGCTAAGAACGTAGACTTCACAGAAATGAAGTGTGCAAACTTTGTTAACTTATCCATAATGACCATGATGGAATCATGCTTCTTCACTGTCTTTGCTGACCCTGTGATGAAGTCCATGGAAATGACTTCCCATTTCCATTAGGGAATCAGGGTCGACTATAGTAGTCCACTTGGATGTTTACACTTTGCCTTCACTCACCAAAAATCAAAGCATATATCCACAAACTCTGTTAAATCCCTCTTCAAATTCTACCAATAGTAATATCTCTTCACCGCTATAAGTGTCTTCTGATAACCCAGGTAACTTGAATGTGGTTTCGCTTGCAACTCCCTCAAGATCACCTTCCTAAGTTCACTACTATCTGGTACATATATCCTATCTCAGATATATGTAGTATAATATATAATTTTAAAAGCCAAATGAACTATTGAAAGGAAGCTTAAGGTTTCACTTGTTAATTAGGTGCTTGATGCGTATTAAAGCTGATGCAGAGAAGCATTCTCAGAGAAGATTCCAAAGCACTACAAGGCTTGGATATTATGGTACAGTTCACTTTGCACAAGTACATGTAGAAATTTATGAACCCCACCTGCTAATCTTCAGACCAAATCTACTCCTTCTTACATGAAGGTCCACTATAATCATGAGCATGTTCTGGTTGAAGACGCATGCTTCTAGTTCCACTGGCATGAGCTAATTTCTCAAAAATATCATTTTAACTAATTATTGTGAATGTACTCTTGAATGGAAATAAAATAGTGTTAAATGTTTAACATAAATACCAACTTAAAATTGATCATTTTGATGGCATTTTCAAATCCAGTTCCCTCAATGGTTAATGGAATCCCGTCATTTTGATCTTTCTCAATCAATATCGTGTGCACTCTCTCTAACCGAAAGTTTTGTTATTGCCTTGCATATTTAAACCTTATTCTTGGAATTAATTGTTAGGTTTTGAATTTGCACAATTACCTACAAATATCTTTACCCATGTGAAATCTTCTTTGCTAGATTGATTTTAACCAACATGTGCATTAACACACAAATCCTTTCTTCTTTCATAGATTTCTTTTAACCAACATGTGCATTAGCACACGACTCCTTGATTTGTGATATTTGCTCAATTTTTTTTACCTATTGACTATTATAAAACCAAGAGTGCAAAAACATAACAATATCGAAAATTTAAAATAATCAATATTGAATCACAACTTTCCAGCAACATCATGACTGAACCAATGCCTGTAGGAAAGTTCAGAGTGCAAGACTAAGAAAAAACTCAAGCTTTTCAGTCAACCTGAATTTTCGATTCCTCCCCTAACATCCAAAGGGAGAAACAAAAAGCAATCTACACCCCCAAACTCCCCAACCCAAAAAGAAGCCTACAACATAGAATATTATCCCTTCTACTCACCCACAAAATCTACAACATGGACAAGTATCATTAATATTGCAATAACTAATTAACTACTAGGCCTTCTACATCTTTCCAATCACATGACAATTTATAGCTTGAGAATGTTGGTTATGATTTCATTATGAGGAATGACCACACCTCCATTTATATATACCTCATCAAAATCATGGACATCCTCCCCTGATATGGTCATGTTTCCAACGCAAGCCCATTGACCAACAGTACAATGCCAACTAATGCTACTTCTAGACACAGAAGTGCATTTCTTTATGCACACTCCACACATAATGGTGCACCGTGGTTGTCTCACTCCTACCTCAATCACACTTCCTAGGCCAATGGCCACATCTGGCCCAATCAAGCGACCCTCACCAATTTATGCAGTGTTGTCAACAATCACATTTCCAACAATGTTAACCCTTGTTTATAATTTATCTAAGGTGTTTCTTTGAATGGAATCTCAGTAGAGCCTTATGCCAATAATATAGTCTCTAGGTTGCCCAATATCTATCCAGAAACCAGGTAAAACCATAACATAGAGTTGTTTCTCCTGTGCAATTTTTGGGAACACTTCTTTTTCAATGGATGTGAGTCTCAACTCATGTGGGTCCAAAAAACTTGGGTCTAGAAGGTAGATTCCCACATTGGTCTTATTACAAACAAAGACTCTAGGGTTCATAAGGTAGGTTTCCACATTAATCTTGTTACCAACAAAGACCCTAGGCTTCTCAAAAAATGTCTCTACCTGTCTAGTGTCTTTGTCAAGAATAACAACACCATATTTGAGGGTTCATCAACCTAATTCAAGAGATCAATTCTTTACTGTTTACCTTAGCAACCATAAAAATAATTGAACAAAGAGAGAATTTACATAATGAAATTATGAAAAGAAACTCCCTTGCAATTTGGCTTTTAAAAATACATGCCCTACAAAGAAAATAAACCAAGGAAAATGATTGCAACTGACAAGGGTCTTGAGGAGTTAGGACAAAAAACTTTACTTTGGTCACGGTGATGGATGCTTCTCGTCCATATTTTGTATGGAATCAACCGTTTCCTTTAATGTTTATTCACTTATTTCATCACTGTTGAGAACAAAATGGCTCCCCCAATCCATCTATTAATTTTTCCCTTGCAAGGGCTAAAGCCTTAGCAATTTCCATGGGATATGTTTCCTTTGAACAGGTAATCTTAATCCCAAGTTTCGTTTCAAATGCATTCAATATGCTCAACATAACTTCATCAACACTGATAACTTTGAGTGATTCAATCTGCTCACAAATTGAAATCCAATTTGTTTATCTTTCATACAAGAAACAAACAACCTCCTTCATCACTGCTACTGTTACAACTTTATTAGCTTTACCTGATGCAAAATCATTGGCTTATTCACAAAGTCAACCAGAGGCTTAGGGACACTCAGTGTCAAAGGGTGCAACCTAGTTCCAAAACCATCGACCAATATGAGGGCCTTCATGGTTTCTTATTACTTCTCATAGTTGTTCTCACCATTTTCATCCTTTGCTAATTGACCAGAGACGAATATGCAGAGAATGGGTCCCATAACTCCCATGTCAAAACCTGAGTAGCTAGTGGTGGTGTGTTGGAATGTGCCGGGTTCTAGCTTTCCAACATCATCATGACCAAGTGAGTGCCTGTATGAAACCACAGAGTGAAAACCTAAGCAAAAAATCAAGATTTTTTAGTCAACCTCAATTTTCCATTCCTCCCCTAAACTCCAAAGAGAGAAACAAAAAACAATCTACATCCCAAAATTTCCCAACCCAAAGAGAGGCGTACAACATAAACGATTATCCCTTTTACTCACCCTAAAAATCTATGACATGGACAAGTATCATTAAATCTATTTCTTCAAATGTGGCTAATAGATATGAAGCCAAATCAATTCACGCTTGTGAGTATTCTTAGAGTCCTTTGTATTATAGAATCTGTTGATTTAGGAAAGAAGGTCCATGCTCACATGATCAAAGCTTAGCCTAAGGTAGATGTATTCACTGAGAGTGCTCTGGTCGATACATATGATAATTATGGTTGTTTAAAAGAGGCATGCAATGTGTTTGATAAGATGCCAAAATGGGATTTAGTTTGATGTAGTGACATGATCGTAGGGTATGCATGTAACCAACATCTTCACAAGGTAGTATAATTACACCTTTTGATTCCAATCCAGACAAAACATGATCTAATTTTTTTAATATTTCTCCAAACAAACCATCCATAGTCACTACGGCAGTAACTACACTAGTTGCAATTGAGCCAAGACCACTTCCGAAAGGTAGACCTTTATGAAGACCTAGTAACAAGCCCACCAACCTAACTCCCAACAATTCCATCATTGCTTTGGCTGCAGTCCCAATACAATTTTTCATTGGATTGAGACTAAATCGATTATTGTTCCCATAGATTAAAGAAATCATGATCTTACCAGGTTCTGAATCCTCATCCACCTTTATAGCGACATAATCCCCCAGAAGTCAAATTTGGATCCATGATTAGCTATCGTTGCAGGAGAAAATTCTTTAACCGACTGAAGAAGAGGGGTCACTTCAAATTGGATCACCTATTTTAGACTCACTTGTGATGCATTGCTCTGGACATTAAATACATGGGGTAGGTACCAACGTGATAATTTTGTTCTAGATCTATCCAATCCAAAACAAGAATTAATTAGTCCCTGTTATAGACATATTTGGGCACTGCAACCCCAAACTCATATGTCCATAAACCAAGGGCTCTTTAGTCCCTAAAAGTGTTGTTTCATACCCTAAAGGATCATGGTCAATTGATTACATCATTTCCCAGAAGTTCCACTTGAAAAACCACTCAGAACTGGCCAAAACTGGACCATACTAACTGCTCCATAGTCAAGGTGCGATGCATACTAGCTGCTACACTAGCTAGGTGCGATGCATACTGAAATGGCCTTCTGTAGGGTGCGATGAGAGAGAATAGACAAATGGAAGAGATAGTTTGCTAATTGGAAGCTCATGGAATCTTCTGGAAACTTCTCCCATGACACTTGCCTCTCTGAATTCGCCCAGGGATGAGTAAGAGATCAATGAAATCTCTAAGTGGAACCAAGAACTATTAGTGGAATGACACTAATCAAAAACCCAGAGCTAACTCACACACTTGCAAGACATCTATAAATGGATCCCTCATCTGAGAGATCTAGAGGCTAGAATTTTGTAATTTGTAAGGAAATGCTGTTGGTTTATCTGTGAGAAAAGACATTGTATTGTTGGGTGATCTTGCTTTTCATGAGGTGAAGAGGGCTTTAATGCTGGGAGGATGATGCTGGATCAGACAACTGGGTTGTAATCCTCTCTTCTACTATTAATAAAGTTATTTGAGTTTTCCTCCATATAATCGTGTGTTTGTGAATCTTACTGTTTATGAATGCACTTGTATGGTCAATGTGTTTCTAATTCTGCATTGTTTATGATGTTTTAGATAGAGATGCTTTGTCGGTTTTTTGTTACTTTCACTCTACAGGTACTCTTTAAAGCGGGACAAGCAGGAGAGGAGTGGAAAATTCTATCAAGGGAAAGAGAAATCAAGCAAGGATCAAAGCAAAAGATCTAGGTTGGTCCTCTTTTATTCCCTCTTATCTGCTACACCTAAAGGAAATCTCAAATTGCTTTGATTATTTGTTTATAAGATAGCCAACTATCTTAGTGGGACTAGCAGTTCAAATCAACACTAGTTTTCCTGGAAACAAAAAGGTGACTCCATTGGGGAATGAATAGTTTGTTTATTTGTTATTGTTGTTTTCTTTATAAACTACAGACGGAGCCTGAAGTTAGCCAACTAGCCTTCGAACCGCCTTTGCTATGCAATTGCGAAGTAGATGAATGCTGCTTCAGTTAATCTCTGGGTTGGTTTATGAATTGAACGTCTGACTTACAAGAATTCTAAGTGCTCTTGTGGTAGCTCATAGCCTCATAAGATCATACCCCTATACTTTTGTTTTACTGTCCATCATAACTCAGCCTAAATCACTGAACTTAGCTGCAATTTTTGAGCAAAAACCAAACTTAGTTTCGCTCCCTGGTCCATTGCACTGTCTGTAACTGGGAAGCCTATATGCATCGCACCTCCCATGTGTTACAGGTGATATGCACCCCTGTTTCCCTGTGTTTCAGGTGAGATGATTGAGTGACATTGTTTCTCTCTTTGAAAGTTGGTTTTTTCCTCTTGATTTTCAGCTTTATTCAGTAGTTTTGTTGTTCATGATCAGTATCTCATTGCTAAAGCCTTGTTATCAGCCCAAGAAACTCTCCTAGGTTGTAGCTCGGAGATGCTTGGGAACATTAGAAACTCAACTTAATTTTGGAAATGGATGAATGGAGGAATGATGCTTTTTCAAGCTAGATAACCACTTCTACTATGCTTAACTCTAGACATGCGTGAACACCCCCAGGCTACAAGGCTTTAGACCACCAATTACTCCCAGTTTAGAGATTGGGTGAATGTGGAGAATACTGACAACACCAGCAGATGCACAAGACCTTGTGATGGTTGGTTGCAACCAGTAACGAGGTCTATAAATCTAATTCCCTAGTGTATAGATAGGATGACAGCTCTCTGTCACTAAGTGAAAAGAAACCTGATTAACACATTCACTCGTACATGCAAGATTTAAACATAGAGGTAGGATGACAACTCCTCTAATGCTAAACATCAAGAGTTCAGGAAAACTGCATAACAGGCACAACCTAGAACAGAATAGAAATGGAAAGTGAGCAATTAACAGCAAAAGAAGCTTGCATTAGTTGAAAATGAAGACGAGACGCTGCAAGTATCAAAGTAGTTACAGTCTCCAGAAGTTGAACCTTACATCAAAACAACAACCATCAACCCTGATCACATTTGTTTTTTGGGTATATATAGAGTTTCATTACAAAGGCACTTGGCCAATTTAGGTATGGAGGAGTCTTAATTGAACACCAACTGCATTTAACTGCTTGATAGAGTCTCTGAGTGCGTTTGCTTGTTTCAGTAGATATCTGATCTTTTCAGGTTCTCTGCTGTCCTTCTTGGGAAAGTGGAGTGTTGTATGGGATGAAGTCCCATAACTGTTGAATGCATTTACCTGACCGAGCTCTGCCCTTTTTCTTCTTGGCCTTACTGTCTCTTGAATGTGGTTGTTGAGGGACTACTGCAAGTAGTACCGAGAACTGGTTATTTTCGTCCTTCGGGTGCGCAGATTCATCAAGGAACGTGGACTACACAGCAGGTGGACGAACTGGATGGAGGAACAAGATTGACCGTCAGATTGAGCAGATGGATAGCGGATATGGCTCGGCGGGAGGTATCGGGAGGAAGTAGGAGCAAGGCGATCGTGAGCCATTGGATCTCGGGTGGGCAGATCCAATGGTCATCGGGCAGAGGAGACGTGCGGGATTTAATGGGCAGGGACAGAGGACGGGTGGTAAACGGTATTTCCCGCACCACTTTCATACGATGGGCAGAAAAGGTACGAGGGCGTGCGATACCAATCGGATGGTCATGCGTGGTGACTAGGGAAAACTGAAACCACTTTTCATTGCGAGTTAACATGCTATCACTTCGCGAGCGCGGGAATAGCGAACGCCATCCGATCGTGGCGGAGGTGATTGGACGGTGGGGAAACAAACGGGCAGGTTATTCATCAAATGTGCTAGGGAACCGTTAGATCGGGATGCGGCAATCGATGGCTATGATTTAAAGGTGACTATGAGTTACAGAGGTGCAGGGTCATGTGGAGGCGGTGCTATGGGGATTTGAACTTAGTGCTTTGGGGCTTGAGGAAACAGGGGCTTATGCTGAGTTTTGGAGAAAAATAGAGATGGTTGGGTTAAGGGAGAGTAAGTGAAATGAAGGAGAAGAGGGAAGATGACTGCGGCGAGTTCTCTTTTGAGCATAAACACATGGCCAAGCTTGTATTTGGCCCTCCAAATGTCAAGATATGTAGCAGAGCTAACACTGGCTCCTTCTGGGGATGAGATCCTCCCTGTGAGGTCTCAAGAACTGCAGATCATTGCCTTTCCTGTGAAAACCAAATTAGCAAAATTTCCTAGTGTTCCATTGGGCATGGAGTCTAACTGAGCTTATACTAAAAACTGATAAAATAACATATTTACAACCTTAAGGCCAGAAGACCTTAAGAAACATAAATTTTCAAAAACCACCCATTAACTAGGCCATCAAAAACTGTTTCCCCTCCCATACTTTGCAGTATGAAGGCATTGTTCCCTTGGATGAGAAATGATGAAAGGGCCCATCCACAAGGCATCAAACTTCCCATGGTTGCCTTTCTTCTCTTTCAGTGCATCCCACTTCAGAACCAAATATCCAACCTAAAAATTATTCATTTTGGCTCTTCTATCAAAAACTTCCTTGATCTTCTTCTAATGTGCCACCACTCTTTCAACCAGCTGTTCTCTGATATGATGTACCTCTGCTAAATCAGTGATCCTTTTTTCCATTTCTTCTTCCTCATCCCGTTCTTCTTGCAAGAATTTTGCCATAGAGAGGGTTAACTGAATTGGGAATACAACTTCAGTGCCATATACCAACTTGAATGGAGAATTCCTAATGGATTTCTTGGTGGTTACTCTGTCAGCCCACAGTGCATACTTGAGTTAGAATCCCAATTCTTTTTGTTGTCTTCGAGTAGCTTTTTAATTATCCTTATCAAGCTTTTCTTGGAAGATTCTACTAGACCATTGCCTTGAGGGTAATATGAGGTGGAATGAACCAGCTTAGTTCCCATTGAGCTACACATGTCCACCAATTCTTTTGTCCTGAAGGCTACTGCATTGTCTGTGATCAATTTATGTGGACAACCAAATCTGGTGAAGATATTCTCTGTCAGGAACCTCATGACCACATTATGATCAGCCTTTCTGGTAGGGATAGCCTCAATCCATTTAGTGAATTAATCAGTGGCTACTAATATCCATCTATGCTGGCCGCTGGAATGTGGATTGTTTTCTCCAATGAAATCCAAGCCCCACTGCTGAAAAGGGCCACTAGCATGTATGTGTTTTAAGGGTAGGGACTTCAATTGTTGTTTTCCTTCAAATATTTGGCACCTGTCCCATGATTTAACAAATGAAAAGACATCAGAAAACGAGGGAAAATAGTACCCAGCTCTGAGGATTTTGTGGGTTGTAGTTTTCCAAAAATGATGCCCTCCACACAGGCTGGAATGAAACCGCTGCATGACTTCAATGGATTGTTCTTTGTCTAGACACCTTAGCAGAACTCCAGAGGGATCTCTCCAATAGAGCAGATTTTATTGAATGCAATATTTGGCTGCCCTGAGCTTAATAGTTCTGGCTTAGCTTGAACTAAGGCCTGGAGGAAGTTCTAGCTTCAACAAAAATTGAGCTATTGCAGAGTACCAATCACAAGAAGCTAAATTTTCTACCAATGACTAATTTTTCCCATGTTCAGTTGTTTCTTCTTCTGTCTGACCATTCTCTGAAATCGTGCTCGTGAGATTTATGTCCAACATTCTACAATTTTCTTCTGCCATCAGTCTGGCAAGGCCCTGACCTCTGACCAGCTTAGTGAGCTTCAGTTCTATGTTAAATTCAATAAGCTTTGCAATCCATTTAGCCCTTATTCCATCTGCATCAGGCTGCATTAGAACATCTTTTATTGGTACATACGCAGTTATCTTGGAGTGCAGAATGTAAATTCTGAAGGCCTTCAAAGACTTGATAAGAGCATATGCATGTTTTTAAATGATATCATACTTCAGCTCAGCATCCCTTAATGTTTTGGTGAAAAAAGCCACTGGATGCTCTGAGCCTTATTCATCTGCCTGCAATAAAACTGCTACAAGGGTGTCATCAGAGGCAAAAGAAAATATATGGAACTCCTTGCTGTAATCTGGACTTCTTAAAGTGGGAGCTTCCATAATAGATTACTTAATGGACTCAAAGGATCTTCGTGCTGCATCAGTCCATTTAATCTCCGACCCTTTTCTCAACATGGAGGTAATATGCTTTACAAGTTCTGCAAAATTTGGGATAAACCTCCTTACAAAATTTATCTTGCCCAGAAAGGACTGGATGTCTTTCTTTGATCTCGGGACAGACAAAGTTTGTATTTCTCTTACTCTTTCTGGGTCAATTTGGACACCTGCAGCAAAAACAACATGTCCTAATAGCTTTCCCTCTTCTAAATCAAACTGTGACTTTTTAGGATTGACTGAAATCCTTCTGCACTTCAAGAACACTTTCTTCAAATGTTGTAAATGGTCATGATGGCTGCTGGGGTATACTATTATATCATCAAGGTAGATAAGGATGAACTTATCCTTCTCTCCCACAAATGTTATATCCATAGCTCTCTGAAAGGTGGCTCCAAAATTCATCAGTCCAAAAGGCATCTTGGAATACATAAAAGTGCCCCAAGGAGTGGTGAATGCAGTCTTCTCTTGGTCATCTGGATGTACAACAACCTGATTATACCCTAAAAATCCATCTAGGAAAGACATCACTTTGGCCCGTGAGACTTTCTGCAGCAAATGCTCCATCTTGGGTAGAGGATAATTGTCTTTCTTAGAGCATTTATTTAAGTTTCTGAAATCAATGTAGAGCCTGATTTCTCCACTTTCTTCCTCACCACTACCAAATTGGCTACCCATTTTGAATATCTGAGAGGGACTATAATTTTGGCAGCCAATAACTTCTTGATTTATTTTTCAATTAGAGGAAGAAGAAAAGGATTTATGGGACTCAGCCTCTGCTTGAAAGGGATGGTGTCTTTCTCTAAAGGAATTTTATGCTGGATGATCTTTTTGTCATATATTTTCAGGTCACTATATTTCCAGGCAAAGACATTAGCAAATTGCTTCATTAAATTGCAGTGTTTAGCAATATGGGCAGCAGACAGATGAGTGGACAAATTTATGTATCTTGACTGATTTTGACTCCCTATATTATGCTTATAGACTGCAAATTGGTCTTCTTTTTCGGCAACCTTATAAGGCACATCATTTTGTTCAAACAAATTTTCTAATGGAACCAGACCCTTAGGTATATGATTGCTGGGCAATTGGACAATGCTATTTTTACCAATTATGTTTCTAAGCTGGGATTGGGGATTTTCTTCTAAGGCTTCATTCTCTTGGTCAATTTGAATTTCAAATAATTCATCAATGACTTGCAGGAACCTATTTATTTCACCATCATCTTTAAAAACTTTCCAATGCTAGACATTATCAGGCAAGGACGGTCTGTATTTCATTTGAACTTCATAAACTAGTCTGGAAGGCATGTGAGGGATAAACATGCTAGTAGACACGGCAAGGGAATCGGCAAGTTGGTTTTTCACTCTAGGGATATATGAGATACAAAAATGATCAAAAGAATCTTTAAGTCTCCATACCTCATCTCCGTATGCTTTCAGCCTTGGGTGCTTTGCTTGAAATGTTTTGTTTACTTGCTGAATGATAAGATCAGCATCTCCAAACACCTTTATGCTTCTGATTCCTCTGTCTTTAGCTGCATTGAGACCCAATATTAGAGCCTCATACTCTACTATATTGTTGGTAAATTGAAAGGCCAGCTTAAAAGACAGATGTGTGCTTTCTTGCTCTAGAGATATCAGCACCACCCCTACTCCTACAGTCTCCCTAGAACATGCTCCATCAAAGAACATTTCCCAAACCTAACTTCCTTGCTCTCCCTTGGTCTGATTCACTGGTTTCTTGATCTATATTGAGGCCTTCTGGGATTCTTCAATTTGGAGAATACAAGCTCCAAAGTCAGTGTCCACAACATATATGGGATGATTAGAAGGATTACTCTCATCACTGATGATGTAGGCCAGTTGTGCTTCTCTGTACAATCTCCTGTTTTCCCCTCCAAAGACTGGGACGGTGGCATAGGATAAGTCATTCTGTAGTGTCCCACCTAGTCTCTTGATCCACCCTCTGGACAACAACATGCCAAACTTGGGAGGGACATCTGCTACCACAATGTCCATGATCATGCTCTTCATGGGCAACTGAGTGAGGGTAATGGTCAGGTCATTGATTAATCCTAGGCATTTTACCTTCATTTAGTCAAATGAGAACAAGTCATGATATGGTCTAGTGATATCAAGGCCTAACTCTTCCATGATAGCTTTAGGCATCAAATTGTGGCTAGCCCCCTGGTCTAGTAGGCAATTGTGGAGGGTTTTGTCATGAATGGTCAAGGAGACATAAAATGATGGAGAATTATATCAGCAGATTTGATCATGGGGCTAAGCACAACTGTAGGCTTATCATCTTGCAAATTGACGTACTCAGTGGGGGTTTGTGAGGCGTTTTTCTCAAGGGCATCAAGGATAGGCTTTCTAAACACTTCACTCTTTACAAGTTCTATCAGAAGCACATATATTTTTAACTTCTAGACTTCTGATTCAAGACTAAAACGGGAAGAGGACTTGTCAAGAACTCTTACCTCTTGATCTGGTGCTTTGAGGATGACTGGATCAGCTGCGGGTCTTTTCTGTCTGATAATCTGTTGCTCTGTTTGGACAATAGTTTTTTGGGCAGGGTTCTCCTTGACATTGTTTGCTTTTGACCTCAGATTATATCTTTGCTTCTCACCAGTATATAGAATAGCCTCTCTGTTTCACTCTGGAATGGTTTGGTCTTGGAGTAATGATTCTTCATATGCGGCCAATGTCAAAAAGGCAGCACTGCCTTTGTCTTCCATGCAATGAATTTCATCCTCTTCTTCAAATTGCTCCTCTTCCATGACTACATTCTGGAAAGGAGCCTTAACTCTCTGTTCTTCATTTTCTTCTTTACCCCTTGGAATGATTTGTAATTGTTCATTTGCTCTTCTGAAAGGATTTGGGTTTCTTGGAGCAAATGTGTTTGGAAGCCTTGCTTTTCTAGAGCTCTGCTCAACTTTCAGCTTAGATATCTCAGCAGCCAATGACTCTATCATTTTAGTCATCTTATCTAATTTGGGTTCTGAAGATGAAGCAGAGGAAGAAGAAGCCTCACCTCTCTGCCTCCTTCTATCAGCATGACTTTTGAGCTTTTCTGCAGCCATGATATTAGATTCCACCTCTAGAGCTACATCCTGCATTTCAGCTAGGGTGGCACATCTTCTTTCTCTCAAAAGTAGGCAGAAATCAGAGTCAAAAGCATTGGCATAAGTGAGTTTGGTAGAGGTGGGGGTAGGCTTCACTTTAGCTGGTATCTTATTATACATACGGTTAAATCTTTTATTAAAATCAAGTAGTGATTCCCCATTCTCCCTCTTCAGGTTTCTAAACTCTGTATGGTAATAGAGCAGATCTTTCCTATCCCCCCATTACTTTAGGAATGTATCATCCAATGCTTCAATGTCTTCCATGGACCTATGGGGCAATTCTCTGAACCACTTTCTAGCCTCACCATCAAGGCTCTGGACAAACGCTGTCACCCACACATCATCCTCACTGATATCTAGGTTATCAGCATAACTATAAAAATATTCAAGGTTTTCTTCAGCGGTTACTCCCTCTGTACCAGTGAATTTGGGCTTATATTTTTGATATTCCCCTACAGGCATGGCATTTAAAGGAACAGGCAAGACCAAGGGTCCATACCTAGCGGCTATGATTCTTTCCATCTTCGTGGGAGCTTGCTGGCTTGCCATGATTGGGATAGGTGGAAGGATACTGGCAGATTGAATGGTAGGAAGTAATGAAATAGATGACAGACACATAGGAATATGATGGACTATAAGGGAGGCTTTCTTTGGATTGAGATCCAAAGGGGAATTGACTGAACAAGCAGCTTTATGAATCTTTGAGGGTATTTCTTCACTAACAATGCTGGGCTATAAATCTTCAAACTGTATATCCTCAGCTATAACCTTCTCTTTCAGAGATGCATAAGATTTCTTAGGCTTACCTGATCCTGATGCTCCTTTCTGTGATGTTTTCCTTTGCTTAGCAATCTTCTCAGGGTCAGGCACTGGGTCAGCTGGTGATTTCTAAGGATTTCTCCGGGTATGCCTCACAAACTAAGCCAGAACTTAAATGTGGAGTCGCCAAAGGTTGGTCCTCCAATAGAGTCGCCAGATAGATGATTACAACCAGAAGTGTGTCCAGACTTTGTCTATCATCAAAGTAGGGCACTGTGTCATTTCCCAGGGAAGTTGAGCTTCGATATCCTCTCCCCAGCAACAACGCCAATTAATGTTATCACCCCAAGAAACTCTCCTAGGTTGTAGCTCGGAGATGCTCAAGAACATTACAAACTCAACTTAATGTTGGAAATGGATGAACGGAGGAATGATGATTGTTCAAGCCAGATAACCACTTCTACTATGCTTAACTCTAGACATGTGTGAACACCCCTAGGCTACAAGGATTTAGACCACCAATTAGTCATAGTTTAGAGATTGGGTGAATGTGGAGAATACTGACAACACCAGCAGATGCACAAGACCTTGTGATGGCCGGTTGCAACCAGTAAAGAGGCTTGTAAATCTAATTCCCTAGTGTACAGATAAGATGACAGCTCTCTGTCACTAAGTGAAAAGAAACCTGATTAACACATTCACTGATATATGCAAGATTTAACACAGAGGTAGGATGACAGCGCCTCTAATGCTAAACATCAAGAGTTCAGGAAAACTACATATCAGGCATAGCCTAGAACAGAATAGAAATGTAAAGTGAGCAATTAACAGCAAAAGAAGCTTGCATTAACTAAAAATGAAGACGAGACACTGCAAGTATTAAAGTAGTTATAGTCTTTAGAAGTTGAACATTACATCAAAACAACAACCATCAACCCTGATTACATCTGTTTTTTGGGTATATATAGAGTTTCATTACAAAGGCACTTGGCCAATTTAGGTATGGAGGAGTCTTAATTGAGCACCAACTGCATTTAACTGTCTAACAGAGTCTCTGACTGCATTTTCTTGTTTCAGTAGATGAATATGATCTTTTCAGGTGCTCTGTTGTCCTTCTCGGGTAGGTGGAGTGTTGTATGGGATGAAGTCCCATAACTGTTGAATGCATTTACGTGACCAAGCTCTATCCTTTTTCTTCTCAGCCTTACTGTCTCTTGAATGTGGTTGTTGAGGGACTACTGCATGCAGTACCGAGAACTTGTTATGTTCGTCCTTCGAGTGCGCAAATTCGTCAAGGAAAGTGGACTACACAGCAAGTGGATGAACTGGATGGAGGAACAAGATTGACCATCGGATTGAGCAGACGGATGGTGGATATGGCTCAGCGGGAGGTATCGGGAGGAAGCAGGAGCAAGGCAATCGTGAGCCATTGGATCTCGAGTGGGCAGATCCAACGGTCATTGGGCAGAGGAGACGCGCAGGATTTAATGGGCGGGGATGGAGGATGGGCAGTAAACGGTATTGCCCGCACCACTTTCGGACAATGGGCGGTAAAGGTACGAGGGCGCACGATACCATTCGGATGGTGACGTATGGCGGCGGGGGAAAACGGAAACCACTTTTCATCATGAGTTAACATGCTATTACTTCGCGAGCGTGGGAATAGCGAACGTCGTTCGATCGTGGCGGAGGTGATCAAACGGTGGGGAAACAAACGGGCAGGTTATTCATCGAATGCAACGGGGAACCGTTAGATCAGGATGCAGCGTTTGACAGATATGATTTAAAGGCGACTATGAGTTACAGAGGCACGGGGTCATGTGGAGAAGGTGCTATGGGGCTTTGAAATTAGTGCTTTGGGGCTTGAGGAAACAGGGGCTTATGCCGTGTTTTTGAGAAAAACAAAGATGGCGGGGTTAAGGGAGAGTAAGTGAAATGAAGGAGAAGAGGGAAGATGACTGCGGTGAGTTCTCTTTTGAGCATAAACACATGGCTAAGCTTGTATTTGGCCCTCCAAATGTCAAGATATGTAGCAGAGCTAACAAGCCTCCTTCATTTACATTATTTAGCCTCCATTAATTAGGATTTGTAAATGTTTTTATGTATTTTTCCATCATTTACTGTCCTCCTTTGTCGAAAGTAGCTTAATCGAACTATTATTTTTTATGCAAAAAGTGTCATAACTGTCATTTTGAGTCAAAAAGAAGAGTGTCGTAAAGTCCTCCTCCTATAGATAGTCGATTGTACTTTTTTCATTGTATTTGATGTGGATTGTTAATATTTGAAGTGTCGAAAGAAGTTTTCCATTCGAAATCAAAAGTGTTGTTTTAGTCTTCCTTTCGTTTTTTTTGAAAAGAAATTGTCGAAGTGTCGCTTTGAAGAAAATAGTTCAGATCTATACTTAGTTTTCCTTTTGAGCATTCTCACATTAAGGAAACGAAAAACAAATACATGCATTTGCATTTTCATTTAGACTGTGTGCGAAAGATGATTTAGGAAAAGTGCATTTAGTGTGTGCTCTTTGCTCTATGTTGAAAGAATTGTATTCTTCTTTCCTTAGTTGTTAGGATTTTCATTACTAAAACAAAATAAATGACTATTTATCATTTTAGATTGCATATTTAGGAATTTTACATCTACATCACATAGTGAACCTTGAAAGACAAACTTCTAAGCAAGATCAACTCTAAAATAAATCTCAATGAACATATAAACACTTTGGAACCTAATGCAACACATCTAGAAGTCTAGGCTAGAGACGTGTTCCGACGTTGCAAAACCTAGTAACTATCGTTTTCATCGAAGGTTGGGTGATTCCTCCTCTTTTATACGACAAGTGCCAGTACGGACTTGTGCTCCCCGTACCATCAAATATATATTGGGAGACCACAATAGGCTGATATCCTTTATCCTTAGGAAGTCATGCCAGCCACCTTATCGATTGCAATGCACTGAACACAACATTCGGGAAGATTGACTACCATATGTAAAGTCCTTGGTAATTTCTCTTTAATTTACCACCAAGGTGTATATTGCAGTTTTCCGATTGGTTTGGTAATCCCTCTGTCTAGATTTCCAGAGTAGTCACTTTCGTTCCTTTTCGACTCCTTAAAAGAAAAGGTCCATCTGAGCACTTGTCACTTCAAGCTCATTAAAAATCGAAGGCGACTAGAGTCACCTTTAGCTTTTTCTCGACTCTTAAAAATTGAAAAAGCAAAGTTGCATCAAAGTGTCTTAAAATTTATTTAAATCGAAATAACATCCCTGTTCCTTTGTTGATCTTAGGTTGAGATAATGGAGTCCAATCAAGGAATCCCTCTTGGGGGGAATCCTAGTCCTTTCTCCTCTTGGGGAGATATTGGTGCTCCATACATGGCTACATTGTCCCTTCCAGGAATCACAATCAGCCTGCCAGTATGGCTATTCTCGACCTCTGTCATTCAAAACACTGTAATTCCTCAGCAATCAAATCAGCAACCAGACGATACTGAAGTGGTCCCTTCACCTTCTACTTCGCTTATTTCTCCCTCCCCTTCTTCCTCTTCGCTTGGTGAAACTAGTGATACTAAAAACCAAGTAGCTGAGAAGAAGAAGAAAGGGAAGGAGAAAAAGAAGAAGAAGCCAGTTAAGCAAGGGGGCAACAATGAATCATCTGGTGAAAATCCGCACATTAAATCTCCTAGATATCCTTGTCTAATTTGCAAAGAAAACCATTTTCATCGAGATTGTCCTTGCATTCTGCGGATCTTGAGAGAGTGGTCTCCCCGTTCGCACCATCCGGTGTCATCAACCTCTGGCAATCAGATTGATAGCACACCATCAACTAGTGAAAATGAAAGTCCTGGACAAGAAAGAAAGGTCAAACCTCCATGTCTACTATGTGAGGGAGACCATCACCTTCCCCATTGTCCTTTTCTAGATGAGGCCAAGAGAATCTTGCATAATCATCCTGCTTCACCACAGCAATTTCCGCTTGGGTACCAGAAACTCTTACCGAGTCCATTACTAGTTGAAAACCCGACTGACATAACTCAGTTGTCGGTCGAAATGCCTATCGTTGAAAGTGAACCTTCTGAGTCCATACCGAACCAAAGTCAACAGGTTGAGATGGCAATCAACCCAATATTGCCTTCAAAAGGTCCACCTTCAGATGATACTATTACTAAAGGGTATGAGAATGACACCGTTCAAATTATTTTTGTCGATACAGAGTCTAATGAACTTGGGGGCAATCCACCCATTCCTTTACAACAGGAAGAAACCCCCCCAGTTCATGAGATTTATCCAGTCGTTTATCTGGTACCTCCTCCGAGCAGTCTAGTCGTTTTCTTTGATTGGAATCAACTAGCAAACCCCCGCTTTCCATCTAATGTACCATTCCAGATCATAGTACAAGTTTAAAAAATGATCGTATCTGGCACTATCATAAATGAAGGGACTTCAGTGAGTATCATTTCCTCAACTGCTTGGAAAACGCTTGGTTCGCCATCGCTTTTGCCTAAAAACAAAATTTGTCAGGCTTCAATAAAGGAACCAGTTGACCATTATGGATCCTCCCAAAGTTACCGATAAATTTGAGAAAGAAAACCGTTCATTTGAATGTGATGGTAGTTCAAGGGCCTTTAGATTACAATCTACTCCTTGGACATGACTATATATATAGATATATATATATATATCTATATATATATATATATATATATATATATATATATATATATCATGGAAGCGATTGTTTCCACACTCTTTCGAGTGATGTGTTTTCCGCATGAAGGCAAACTGGTGTAATTAGTCGACCAGCTTTCATTTCCCGGTTCAAACACAGCTACGAATCAACCATCATCCCTAAATGGTCTCTTTGCGTCAACAATGTCTCTTCAACCTTCATTCCATCCACTTAATTACCGTGAGTAGTTCGGTGAATGTAATGGAGTTTAGGGGGCATGCACCCTGGTCTGCTTCGGTAGGCGAACCCAGAGGAAAAGAGAGATTTTCTTGAAGGTCATATGATTGGACTGAAAAACATTCCCTTGTAGGTTATGTGATCAGTCTAAAACAGATATTTCCTTGAAAGGTTATACGATTGGATTGAAAAATCATTTCCTTGTTGGATATGTGATCAATCTGAAATAGGTATTTCCTTGTATGTTATGTGATTGGAAGCTCACCATTCACCTTCGTCTATTTCGATGGACAAAGCCAAGGAAGAGTTTTTGTCTGCTGACAGAAACAATCCTGCCTAACTGCAGGAACTTCCATATGGTAACCTGGAAACTCTCCTTTTCTGAAAGACCTAGGGGCATGCAAACCTTTGTATGCAAGTGAAAAACGACCTTTGATTTTTTTAGCTTTTAGTGTTCTCAACCCTTTAGCTTTTTAGTTTTCCTAGCTTTGTAGCTTGGTCGTTTCTAGCCTACATAAAAAGGCAATGAGCACATGTTATAGTAGAGTTCAAGCTCATTAAAAAATAAACCTACCAATAAGAGACATATTCAAACGACTGGTGAGAACAATGTTTCTGCAAGGTTCAAGCTCATTAAAAAATAAACCTGTCAATGAGCATGGTTTCTCCTGGTTCAATCTCATTAAAAAATGAATCCACCTTTGGTAAATAACCTTTGTGATTGCCTTGCTATCAGCGTTTTTGAACCTTGGTTATGTTCCTACCATCACCTCCATTCATTTGGCCGATCATACGCTTCCACTTGATTGTTTACCCTTTTGAGGAACAACTGCGACAAGTGGTTCTATTAGCCACCCTCTTCACACTGCCATGTTTTGAGAAGTTCCAAACTTACCTAGAACCAGTTGCTACCCAAGAACACCAATCTTTCCTCAAAAAAACGAGTCACTTTTAAACTCTTTTTAGAGTCATTAAATATAAAAAGATTGTCAAGCCATTGGCCATTCTAGCTCGTTAAAGTAAAAGGAAATGCCATCCCTCCTGTACATTTTAATCTTTTTGAACCTAAGGGATTATCAAACAAAAAGATCGAGTGCTTGTCTTTTTCAGCTCGCTAAAGTGATCGAAAATTCATCCCTTTTGTATTATTTTATACTTTTTCGGACTTAAGGGATTATGCTATGAAAAATGATTGTTGGAGTTTCCCTTTCATCCCTTTTCAAACTCTCTAAACATGAAAAGGACCGAGTTATCTTTTTCATTAAACTCGTTAAAACAATATCAACAAACTTGTCCACCTAGACAAGAATGAGTCTCACTGATGCTAGGCTCGCTAAAACATAGCGACAAGTCTGCCCGAAGGGAAAATTATAGACCAAGCATACATTATCCTCCTCAAGCTTGACAAAAATAAAGAGGTACTGGTCAGTAATGACTAGGGAAAAAGGAAAGAAAACTTGAAGAATTTTATTGGTAGCAGGTCGCTCTTGAACATGACACTTTTACTCCATCACCATGATTGAGTCGATTTGGGTTATTCCATTCACCATATCACCATTGGTCCTCCATACCATCCATGGGGTTAATGCTTCCAATCCATATCAATGTCGCCGACATGTTCAAGAGAAGTCATTCAGAGAATTTACCATCCAGCTTACGCCTCATCCACTGCAATACCTTCACCTACATTCTTCATGACCACCATTCCTGAACCTTCTATCATCAGATCGTTTTCACCTCCAGAAAAATCATTTTCTTTGTTTTGCGTCGTAGATGTGGGATACATCAAGGCCATCCTACGATAGGTCACTTCTTGTCGACATCAACTCATTATTCAAGAAGTTGACTTAGAAACAACCCTTTTAGTACTTTGAAGCTTACATGCCTTAATGGCAAGTTTCTCACTTCCGACGACAAGTTTACATCAATGACCTTCGACCAGAAGATTTTGTGTGGTGTTCGACATCGCTCATATATTTACACCACGTGAATGTACTGTAGTACCTTGAGGGTCATTATCATTATCAGTGATTCCTCTGGCGCCTATTAACAGCTTACATTATTGGCTGGTAATCAGGTGATGTCTTTCCATGTTCGATTTCAGAATGTCTTTTCACATGGATCAACTTGTACATCGGACGATGATTGAATGAGTTTGAAGACCCCGGATCTAGTTTCATCCATCTGAGCTGCGATATATTCAGGAACATAAAGACATCAAATGTGCACAGAATTTACACGGATAGTCATCTAAACAAAAGAAGATGACTCTTCATATGAAGAATCACTCTGTCCTATGTACATGAAAATAAATTTATGAAGCTGAGCATCAGAATGCCCGCCTCAGCTAAATCATGAAAATAATATGATGATGATGTATTGTATTGTATCTTATATAGGTCACCTTCCAGTGCGAATACCTCGGATCCTCATGATAAAGCATTTCACCCGACATCAGAAGATTTACGGCCTCATGCTTTAGGGGGCAACCGGTATAGACATATTTGGGCACTGCAACCCCAAACTCATATGTCCATAAACCAAGGGCTCTTTAGTCCCTAAAAGTGTTGTTTCATACCCTAAAGGATCATGGTCAACTGATTACATCATTTCCCAGAAGTTCCTCTTGAAAAACCACTCAAAACTGGCCAAAACTAAACCATACTAACTGCTCCATAGTCAAGGTGCGATGCATACTAGCTGCTACACTAGCTAGGTGCAATGCATACTGAAATGGCCTTCTGTAGGGTGCGATGAGTGAGAATAGACAAATGGCAGAGACAGTTTGCTAAGTGGAAGCTCATGGAATCTTCCAGAAACTTCTCCTAGGACACTTGCCTCTTTGAATTCGCCCAGGGATGAGTAAGAGATCAATGAAATCTCCAAGTGGAACCAAGAACTATCAGTGGAATGACACTAATCAAAAACCCAGAGCTGACTCACACCCTTGCAAGACATCTATAAATGGATCCCTCATCTGAGAGATCTAGAGGCTGGAATTTTGTAATTTGTAAGGAAGTGTTGTTGGTTTATCTATGAGAAAAGACATTGTATTTTTGGGTGATCTTGCTTTTCATGAGGTGAAGAGGGCTTCTATGCTGGGAGGATGATGTTGGATCAGACAGCTGGGTTGTAATCCTCTCTTATACTATTAATAAAGTTCTTTGAGTTTTCCTCCATATAATCATGTGCTTGTAAATCTTATTGTTTATGAATGCAATTGTATGGTCAATGTGTTTATGATTCTACATTGTTTATGATGTTTTAGATAGAGATGCTTTGATGGTTTTCTGTTACTTTGACTCTACAGGTACTCTTTAAAGTGGGACAAGTAGGAGAGGAGTGGCAAATTCTATCAAAGGAAAGAGAAATCAAGTAAGGATCAAAGCGGAAGATCCATGTTGGTTCTCTTTTCTTCCCTCTTTTCTATTACACCTAAAGGAAATCTCGAATTGCTTTGATTGTTTGTTTCTAAGATAGCTACCCATCTTAGTGGGACTAGCAGTTCGAATCGACACTAGTTTTCCCGGAAACAATCCCAAATCAGGTTCTAAATAAAAGCAATGGTTCTTTGTCTGTGAAAAAAGGCTTTCCATATATGACTTGATCACTAGCTCTGCCAAAACTTATGCAAAGGGAAAAAATGTTCACTCAAAATTAAGTTTCTTCCATACTTATAAGATATCCATCATATCCGAGATGAACTGATAGTGTTGCGCAAATGGCGCGGAATTTTGTTTTCATGGCTTCCAAAATGTCCAAAACTCACTCATTTTCTAATTTTTGAATCCAAAAGTGAGTAACTATCAGCTAATTCCTCGATTTTTTTTAGGTTCTTCTGTACCCTTGCAGAGAATATAGTTGGCTCAACTTCGATTGCAACTTTCCATATATTGATACAACTCCTATAAAAACAATTCCTCTTGTCTCAAAATTAGTCTTCAAACCACCATATATTCCTTCTGCTTTAGCCAACTCTACTCTATCTTTGAACCCTTCATTGTACCCTTGTTGAATGTGTTGATCGTCAAGATTTATAGAGGATTTATGATATGTTGTGAACTGAATACAAAGTTGTGTTCGTTCAAGGGTCAAGGTTTTTAGTTCATGTTCGACCCCGGTGCCTTCCTTGGTGTTGCCTTCTTTCCCAAAATGATTGCAATGTTAAATGAGAAAAGACGGAAACCTCGCTACATATTCACCATGCCTACCAAAGGATCGAAAAAAAACATAATCACGCTCACTGAATGGTTTGCCATGTGGTCAAAAATTGTTGAATACTTTTCCATGTGGTAAAGAATTGTTAGATAAAAAAAAAACGAAATTAAACCTTTGTTATTAGTTGAATCTGCCCAACCAAATCCATTATAAAAACACCTCCGGTATAAAAATTAATTATATGTACGTTTACGATATGTTTAAACTTCTTTACCTATAATCATTTCCATTTCTTATACGCTATTAAGCTGCGTTTCGAAAGCATCAATAAAAGGAAACATGTCATCAAACAGGTTGCACTCAAAATGTGAGTATTTTTTCATTACTAATTTGACTTCCAAACTAATTTACCTTTTCACACACCATTAATCACCTGGTTTCCGGACCACCTCGTACGCATCGTATCTTCTCACCCCCTGTATATTGTACGAAAACTCACCACCTGTGAATTTCAAAAGGAGGTTTTCCGCTTGTGATCCCTTTCACTTCAACATAAATATATTAATTATACAAGGAAATTTAGATGCATAAATTTTTCTCTAGTTAATTTTAAAATATATGTTTTTAAATTTTCAGAATATCTATAATTTGAATATTTTAATTTAATTTTCCTAATTATTTTAATTTCAATCTACCACCAATGTTTTAATTTATATATACAATATTATAATATTAACTTCGACATATCAAAATCTTTAAAACATCTTACTAGTTTACATGTGACTGTTTTAATATATTTACGTAGTGTTTTAATGTACTTAAATATAATCGTAAACTAAATGGATTTTTATTAATATTTAAATATAATGTAGTTTACAATGAAAATAAATTCCTTTGAAATATTTGTTGTATATTTTGTTTTTTATTTAAAATTGTTTTACCCATAAAATAATTATTATTATTTTTAATTTTAATTTTTTGATAAATTAAAGTAAAAGATATTAAACAAAGTTTTTTGGTAGAAATTATATCACAGAAATTTGCAAAGTTTTTTGGTAGAAATTATATAAGAGAAATTTTTTGTTTATGCATTTTAAACTAACAAGTGTGGTAAAAGATTTGGTTTTTTTAATTAATTATTATTATTTTTTTCTAAGTATTATAATTTTTGGTGGTGGTGGTGGTAATCGGACATATATCTTCTTTAAAATGTCTCATCATCATCATCATTGGTGGTGGTGGTGGTGGTCATCTGACATCGTTGTCAATTTATATTTTCTTTAAAATGTCTCATCATCATCATTTCTCTCTAGTCTAAATATTTCAATTTATTTTCTTTAATATTCACTTTATAATCTAAATATTTTAACTTATTTTCTTTAATATATTAACTTTATTATAGTATAAAATTTAATATATCCATATCCTCTTAAAATCTTTAAAACTCATCATCATCATCATCATCATCATCATCATCATCATCATCATCATCATCATCATCATCATCATCATCATCATCATCATCATCATCATCATCATCATCATCATCATCATCATGTGTTGTATATTTTGAGTTTTGATTTAAAATTGTTTTATTAAATTAAAAAAAATAGAAAAGAAAAAAAATATCCATATCCTCTTAAAATCTTTAAAACTCATCATCATCATCATCATCATCATCATCATCATCATCATCATCATCATCATCATCATCATCATCATCATCATCATCATCATCATCATCATCATCATCATCATCATCATCATCATCATCATCATCATCATCATCATCATCATCATCATCATCATCATGTGTTGTATATTTTGAGTTTTGATTTAAAATTGTTTTATTAAATTAAAAAAAATAGAAAAGAAAAAAAATATCTTGAGCCATAATTTAAAATAGTTATAAATTATTTATTACATTTAAAAAGAAAAAATTAGTCAATTAAATCTATTTTAGATAGTTGGTAAAAAAGAATTAAATTTAACTAGTGCAATGAATGGATGAATTTTAATGTAATAGCTTCAAATCTATGATACACTGAAACTTGTACAATCCTCATATAAAATATATAGAAAATTACCTAACTATAAACCAAAAATTTATTATTTTCCAAACTATACTATTTATAACTTCTAACTCCTAAAACATAATTTAAATAAATTCAAAACTAATGTAAAAACATTTAACAAAGTTTTTTGGTAGAAATTATATCAGAGAAATTTGCAAAGTTTTTTGGTAGAAATTATATAAGAGAAATTTTTTGTTTATGCATTTTAAACTAACAAGTGTGGTAAAAGATTCCGTTTTTTTTTATTAATTATTATTATTTTTTCTAAGTACTATAATTTTTGGTAGTGGTGGTGGTGGTCATCCGACATTGTCGTCAATTTATATCTTCTTTAAAATGTCTCATCATCATCATCATTGGTGGTGGTGGTGGTGGTCATTCAACATCGTTGTCAATTTATATTTTCTTTAAAATGTCTCATCATCATCATCATCTCTCTCTAGTCTAAATATTTCAATTTATTTTCTTTAATATTCACTTTATAATCTAAATATTTTAACTTATTTTCTTTAATATATTAACTTTGTTACAGTATAAACTTTAATATATCCATATCCTCTTAAAATCTTTAAAACATCATCATCATCATCATCATCATCATCATCATCATCATCATCATCATCATCATCATCATCATCATCATCATCATCATCATCATCATCATCATCATCATCATCATCATCATCATCATCATCATCATCATCATCATCATCATCATCATCATCATCATCATCATCATCATCATCATCATCATCATATAAAATAAAATGTACTTTAGGATCAATTCCCTTGAAACATTTGTTGTATATTTTGCGTTTTGATTTAAAATTGTTTTATTAAATTAAAAAAAAATAGAAAAGAAAAAAAAAATATCTTGAGCGATAATTTAAAATAAAAGTTATATTTTTCTCTAATTATCAATAAACTTTTTAAAGTAATATATATATATATATATCTATATATATATATATATATATATATAGATATAGATATATATATATATATTATTTATTACATTTATAAAAAAAAATATTAGTCAATTAAATCTATTTTAGATAGTTGGTAAGAAAGAATTAAATTTAACTAGTGCAATGAATGGATGAATTTTAGTGTAATAGCTTCAAATCTATGATACACTGGGAACTTGTACAATCCTCATATAAAATATATAGAAAATTACCTAACTATAAACCAAAAATTTATTATTTTCCAAACTATACTACTTATAACTTCTAACTCCTAGAACATAATTTACATAAATTCAAAACAATATAAAACTAATGTAAAAACATTTATAAAATAAAAATAAAAATAAAAAACTAGATTTATAACCAAGTTTCATACCATATATTAACAAATCCCCAATCAAATTGATAATAATACAAATAAAAAATGAATATAAACATCTATATAATGACCATAACTAGAATAAATAGATCTTATTATAAATATCTAGACTCTATAACCAAGTTCTTAAAAAAAAAAAAAATCTTAATCATAGTAATAATAATAAATTTGAAGTATAAACCTAAGAAATCAAAATGATAATAATAAAATAATCCTTAATCATATTGACAATAATAAAATTGAAGTTTGAACCTAATCAACAAGTTCTAAACAATATACAACAAAACTCTTAATCATATTGATAATAATAAATTTAAAGTATAAACCTAAGCAATCAAAATGATAATAATAAAATAATCCTTAATCATATTGACAATAATAAAATCGAAGTTTGAACCTAAACAACAAATTGAAAAATAAACATAAATATCTAGATATAATTCATAAATTAATATAATTATGTTAGCCTCACTCTCACATTAAAAATAATTCTAAGTCCAGATAATTAAATTAATTAAAATCATGAAAGTTAGGATTTAATCCTACCTTTCTAGATTGAATTTGTTCCTCATGGTTAGGAGTCAATTTAGGCTTAGTTGGTTGAGAGATTTTCTCCAACTAGTTAGGCTCCTAGATTAGTGTGTTGTTGAGATATTTTCTCAACCAAGTTTGTTCAAGATAGATGCACTATCTTGAGACAGCTTCCTCATGTATTTATATGTATCATAAACATTAATTTAATAAATGAAATTCATGAGAATGAGAGACTACAGGAAAATCTCTCATGCTTTTTCTGCCATGTCTAGTTCTTCTATATTTTTAATATTTATTTTATGAGTGAGTGTGTTATTATTTGTTTATTAGTTTTCTTCATGTGGTATCAGAGCTAATATGCTCTTGGTAAAACAATCATAGCATCATGAAGATCATGTGATGCTGTGAAGGTCGAGTGGTTAAAAGTTAATTAGCATGCATGAGTTTTGCAATAGGCATTGTGTGTTAGTTGAAGGAATTTGATAGTGGAGAGCTTGATTGTGCATGCCTGTGTGGAGAGGTTGCATTATGCAACAATGACATGAAACTGGAATGTGATCTAGAAGCTATATATGTTAAAGAGTTATGTGAATGTGCCTTGAGACTAGTAGGAGATGTGATTTGTGTTAAGTTGTGCACGTGAATCATCGTGGATTGAAGACAAGAGAAAGAAAGGCATTGTGCCTTAGTGTCTAGACTCTATCCACTTCAAATGGTAAAAATCAAAGGCACGAATATTCCATGAAATCGCCTCAAAAAATTAACCTTGAATGCAAGGTGAATGTGAAGGGATTTAGATTTTTTAGGGAATTAATAAATTCTTTTATTGACTCATACGTTTTTGGAATTTCATGGCCTCTGTTTGTTATTTAATTTCCTCTATGTTGGTGATTATGCTTTGAAGGATGGTGGTTAAATTTATATTGATGTGTCCTGTTTTAAGCAAACTTGATGCTGAAAAAAATAGTTGTCTTTGCAATGCATGGGGAATGCATTAGAATCTAAAAAAAACACATACGACCGTCAGCATGAGAGCATGCATCAAATGGAATTTGCCCAGATTCATCTTTGTGTGGGATGTTGAGATCTGCTTGGATCTCAACATGGAAAACCAGATCAGTGGCCAGATCAGCAGATGTAGTGGATCAAAGTCTGCACATGGAGATTGGATCAGATCTGATATGAGTGAAAGGGTGTAAGAGAAATATGTTGTGTGAGGAATACGTGTTGGGTTATTTTAATCTGTCGCTTATAAATTTCTACATATCTGAATTAATAACTGTGAGAAAATCCTTGCTATGCAGCAGAGCATGTTCAAATGAATTATGTGTTGACATAATTATTGCAAAGAAAACTCATTCTTGTTCAGTTTACTAGAATATATTCGAAACTAAGTTAATTGTTGGACAGTGTGGCAATTTGTTGATTGCACAATGGAAACACAACTCAGATTCAAGTGGAGACATTGATTTTGCTTGCCATAGGAAATGTGACAACCCAGAAAATTGTGGAACAAGGGATCTCTGCATACCTCTATATCTCATAAATTATTTTGAAGGTGATACAATCTAGGAGCAGCGTTGAAGAATCGAGTTTGGGTGTTCCTTCATAAAGCGTTGTGCTGCGAGGAGTTAAACAGTGCAAGGTTGTTTCTCTGTTTTTTTTAGAAGATGAAAGTATGCCAAAGATGAGAGATCAACGTATAGAAGAGTAGCCAGATTAGCAGCGTGAAATCCATCTACGTTGCACTCTGTGTGGATTTTGAAAATTCTTGCATGAAATCTTGTGGAAAAATTCATCAAATCAGACTGAAAGCATGCCTAATTCGCTCAAACAGGCTTGAAGATAATGAAACATTGAATTATGGAGCCGCATCGGTGCATGAGGATTTAGGTAATTTTAATGCAGAGAATGATTTTGTTTATCAAGTCATAAGGTGCATATTTTGTAAATTTGGAGTGATAAATGAATTTGTTGGGGTGAAAGACATTATTGTAATCCAAAGTAATCTTTTACTTTGAGAGCAATTGAGTCAATGCAGGCAATTTTTGAAGACAAATTGCTTCCAAAGTTTGCAAGTGTGACATTCTCATTGAGAAGTTTCCATGACAAAGTTGTGACATTGAAGAATGATGTACTTCAGTAATTAATAAAATCATAATTTTTGTGGTGCTTGTGTCCTAGATCCGCCTGAAATTGAATAAGGGGATCTTAGGTACACCGTGTGTAATGAATGCATGTGCATGACTTGTGTTCAAATTATCTCTTTGTATTATGCTTAAACAACTACATGCACATAAGCAAGCTTAAGTATAAGAACGCTTAATCAAGCTCCTGTAATCAAGCTTAAGTACACAAGAACAAAGCGTCACATCATCAACTTGATAAGATGATCTTCCAAGCAAGCACATTTCACATCATGTAATCAAAGAAATCAAGTTAAGGATGCTACAAAATCAAGCATTTCAAGCCAAGATGACATCAACATCATCAACACTTTTTGTATCACTTGTAGATAAACATTTTTTAACTCAATTGTACGGGTGCATTCTCGGTTGTAACCGACACCCTAATTTGAATTGTTAAGGTGAATACATTAAAGTCAAGTAAGTCTTCAATTGAGTCATCAAGATTGAACTTTTCATTTGTCTCTTAGGTGCATTTTCGACAGTGTTGGACACCCTTCCTTTTTTCTTCAGTACCTTCAGTGAGTACATTCAAGAAAGCACAAAGTGTTAGTAATCAATCGAGCAAGTTCAAGCAAGCCATCTAGCAAGAAATCATCATCAAACGAGTGTGAATTCTAGTATTCTATTCTTCAAGTGAGCATCAAATCATGACTGTGTTTAACGCAAGTGCAAGAAAAGCAAGTGAGCGTGTCATTCAAACAACAAAGCAAACGAGTGTGTCATTCAAATAGACAAGGAATCAAGTGTGTCAAAATCAAGTGTGAAAGTTCAAAGCACGACATCTACACCAAACGAGCCAGCATGAAGTTGATTGAAGCATTCACAAAGTGTCAATGAAGCATTCAAGCAAAGCGATCGTCACCAAGCGAGCATGAAATCAAGAGTTCAAGCAACCAAGTTATAAAACTCCAGCAAGTGTTTACAGCATCAGCAATAAGCAACAATACAAGCGAGCCTGAATTCAAAGTGAGAAATATAACATGGCAACACACATTCAACTGTCCCAATTTCTTAACAACTTGATTTTATCATCAGCTGGCGACATGGTGAACATTAGCAAAACAACTCTTGCTGATATTCAAGTGCATCTTCAACATGCACATGAAATGATTGAGTTCCTTCAACTAGAGTCACAACTACAAAGAACTGAGTTGCTAGAGAAGAGTGATGTTTCCAAGTCTTTCATCCATACATATGAAGATAAAGATATTGATTCCAAGTCACTGATCCAACCAACTTCAAGTGTCGAAGTGGTCCTTGATCTAGTTCAACTTTCTTCCAAACCAATCATCAAGCCACGAGAAGAAATCCAAAGTAACAGAAATCGATGAGGCTTAGGATATGTCAAAGATGATGCCAACTTGCATATCCTAGATTATTCAAGGCCCATTGAGTTTGTTAGTCCAGGGTTTCTTGCACAAATCACATCAGCTAGTTCTGAGAAAGTTGAAGACAAACAGAAATACACACAAACTGAAGTTGCAGTCAAACCAAAATGCCTTCATCGTCAAAGAACCAGTCATCTGGAAGATCATTGTTTTGATCTCCATCCTTGTAACCATTGTGGAAAGTCAAATTTTTCATCAGCACAATGTAGCAAATAACAACAATTAAGCAAATTGAAGATCGATTATTCATGGATTGATCCTTGGGAATGGTCGTCCACGGTCAGAAGATTGTATAAGTTTTACAATCAAATTCACTCAAACATATTGCAGCGAACAGTAAAAATGAAGATGGTACTCTCATGCAATTGAACGAGGGAGTACACCAGTTAAACACTCCTACACCTGAAGGGGGGGAGTTCAGAGATAATTTAAAGAGGATTGTCTCTCCTTTCAGCTGACAAAGGGGGGAAAATGTCAATGAAATTGACAGTGGTTATCAGACTGAAAGTCTCGACAACATGAGTGAAGTAGCCAGTGGGCATTTTCATCAGTGAGTGAGCATCAACAAATTCGTTAGTGGGTGATCGACAACAAAGTTAGCAGTGAGCAGTTTTCAAACACAACAAAAAAAACAATGAGTTGTTTTTCGACGTCATTAGCTAGTGGGCGTTCCCAATATTTTGTTAGTGGACATAGGATGCTAATTTCAAGAAAATGATAGTTGGATCCTTTTGCATCTTGGCACATGATGGAGTTTTCAAATGACATTCAGAGATGAATTAGACTTGCAGCTGACTCATGGTCTCTTCATATTGCAGTTTCTTTAGCATCCTGCTTTGGCGGTTTTTCAGGTAGAGTTTTTTTAGGATCAACTTGAGAACTTGGAAGAGGGTTCCTTGTTCTTAATTTGGACTTATCATTGAGGGGGGGAATGTTAGCCTCACTCTCATATTAAAAACAATTCTAAGTCCAAATAATTAAATTAATTAAAATCATGAAAGTTAGGATTTAATCCTACCTTTCTAGATTGAGTTTGTTCCTCATGGCTAGGAGTCATTTTAGGCTTAGTTGGTTGAGAAATTCTCTCCAACTAGTTAGGCTCCTAGATTAGTGTGTTGTTGAGATATTTTCTCAACCAAGTTTGTTCAAGATAGATGCACTATCTTGAGACAACTGCCTCATGTAATTATATGTATCATAAACATTATTTTAATAAATGAAATTCATGAGAATGAGAGACTGCATGAAAGTCTCTCATGCCTTTTCCGCCATGTCTAGTTTTTCTATATTTCTAATATTTATTTTATGAGTGAGTGTGTTATTATTAGTTTCTTAAATTTCTTCAAATTAATGAAAATTACATCAACACAGCTAAACTGTGAACATAATCATCCATGTAGAAACTCAGATCATAGCTGAGTGGTGAACATAAGCATCCATGTCAGGGAAAATTTTAAGAACCCCCCCTAAATTTACATGTATAATAAATGGGCGAATCTCCATGGTATATAGGAAAAATGGAAGGCGATTTTATCAATAATATGATATGTATATATAATTTTTTGGCGAATCTCTCACCAAGCATGGCGAATATTTTACTCAATTATAAAATCTTGTGTTTATTGAATGCACAAATGAAATCATTGCATTTCTTTAAAATATCTTTTGAAATCAAAATTACCGAAATTACATATCAATAACCTAGTGGGTGTAGGATAAAATTCACCCGTGCCATTCACAGAAAGCATGAGAAAAAACCTAATACTATATATAAAACTAAGAAAAATTCAAATTCATCACTTCTAGGGACCTCGTAACCACCCTGCCAATACACAAGTATGTTCCTGTTTGCAATTAGAAAAATTACTCAAATTACAATCTGTTTACTCCACTTCTAGGGACCTCGTAACCACCCTGCCAATACACAAGTATGTTCCAGTTTGAAATTAGAAAAATTACCGAAATTACAATCTGTTTATTCCAACATATGTTGGAAAGTTATAGAAGGATGACTAGTGCAATCAATCCATTCCTTTTAGCCCTGGATTTGTTTCAGTTTAAAACAGAAGTATACAAATATACTTGTCCAATGTCTATGCTTTAACCATTCACATTAAGATGTTTTTAAAATATAATTTCCTAAGTCTATTTAATATCTTCATTATCATAAAAACCAACCTATATCCATCTTAACTCCACATTTACCACTCTTAGGGGGATGAAATCTATTTATCCCTCTGAGCACTTGGTAGACCCAGAATTAAGATGGATCTAAGATAGAATTTCCCCTTTAAATAGTCTATGCTCACATGAATACCATGGGTCAATACCATGGGTTATCATAAACCTAGAGCTTAAAAGTTACTATTAGTAATTTATAAAAATTAATAGTTGATTTTTATTTTATTTTTATTTTAACCAAACTAAAATGTTTAACATACATTAAATTACAACATCCATTTTTACTCTTGATCGGATCAAATATTTTTTCACTCTATGCTAGTTTCCATATCACGATATTTGATACCTCTCGGGGGTTAGTAGATCCAGAGTAAAGATGGATCTATGCTGGTTTAGTTCCCCCATTTAAATAGGCTACATTCCAAGTGAATACCATGGGTCAATACCATGTGCCTTTTGGTGAATACCATGGGTCAATACCATGTGTCATTTTTGTTTTTATTAATACTAATATTAGGGTTAATAATGTTTTTTTGCATGGTATTAATAACAATCTAGTCCATGGTATTTGTCCCATAGTATAAATATAAGGTGACTTATGGAGTAAACATAAAAAAATGTTTTATTTGTTTACCATACTCTCGTTTATTTATATTTTTATTAATTTACCATACCATTCATAAATACAAGGTGACTTATGGAGTAAATATAAAAAAAATGTTTTATTTGTTTACCATACCTCTCGCTTATTTATATTTTTATTAATTTACCATACCTCTTTTACAAATATGGTATTTGGCCCATAGGGTTCACTTAAATAAAACCTCTTTCTTGAGCCTTCATAAATAGAACGAGGGTTATGGACTAAATATAAAAAGAGGTTTTATTTATTTACCATGCGTCTAGTTTATTTATATTTTTATTTATTTACCATACCTTTTGAGTAAGTGTAAAAAGACATTTTATTTATTTACCATACCTCCACTTTACTTATATTTGTATTTGTTTACACCCTTGCATGTATATAAGGTGACTTATGGAGTAAATATAAAAAATTCTTTATTTATTTACCATACCTCTCATTTATTTATATTTTTATTAATTTACCATACCTCTTTTATAAATATGGTATTTGGGCCTTTGGCCCATAGGATTCACTTAAATAAAACCTATTCTTGAAAATGGGCAAATGGATTCACTTCAATAAAACCTATTCTTGAAAATGGGTGAATGGATTTACTTAAATAAAACCTATTCTTGAAAATGGGCGAATGGAAGGTTGTAAGTCCTAATTTCAAGGGCTAAATTTACCTTTTTTACCCTCTCCCTTAAAATAAGGTGGGCTATTTGAGGTGATTTGTAAAAATGTACTATGATACAAAATATTTGCCCACTAAAAATTTAAAACCCCTTAATTTCGCCAAAGAGCAAACATTCGCCCTTAAAATCACCCCTAATCCATGTAGAAACTCAAACCGAAATGAATGACTCATTGTTATATTAAAAATTCATATTAACCGTAGTAAAGGGTGAATCACAATTAACAACAAGTTTATTCCAAAGAGTGAGGCAGTCATAGAGTACTATAAACTACTAATATTACTGAAGATAAAACTGCAACACACAATATCAAACCCATAAAAAGCTCAATTTATTATTACAATCACAATAGAGATATGGCCTAGCTGAAATGGTTCGTGGCCAGACAAGAAAAACAATCAACATTTCCCCGCAGATGAATGCATAGTGCTTCATTAGGATTTCATGAATCCCTACACCTGCACATGACGAGAATACTCAAACCCTAATAAAATGAATAAAAGTTGAACTTCCAACCTCATAAACAATAACCCATCCCAGAAAGCGTGTGTGTGTATATATATATATATAATTTTTAAAAACATAATTTTTGAAAGAATTTTTGAAAATTTGAGAGTGTATTTGAATTTCTGAAATATTTCAAAATCCAAAAAATGAAAAATTTTAAAATTTGATGACATATTGCAAATTTCTGGAATATTTCAAAATCTACACTTACTCAGATCAATCTTTTCTCCAATATTTAAGGCTATATTTATTAAAATTAGCTTTTCCAGAATCGACGGATTTACGGATGGGATATATTATATGTTAGGGTTTAATATATATGTAGCTAAAAGTGAAGGACTCAAGAGCTATGGCTAGAGTGAATGCAGAACGCGATAACCATGGCAGCTTGGTGAAACCTTGGTTTCTGTTTCGGGGCCGATAAAGGATTTTTCCATGGCTAATTTGTAGAACGGCTCAATCAAAGGCTAGAAGTTTTTGGGTTTCGTCTAAACAACATATTGTTCCATCCTTCAGCCTTCAAGGCATTGTAGATTGTTTATAGTGGTGGAGCTCACAAAAGTCTATCTGGAGAATCATTCTGCCTATTCTCTTTTGGGAAATTTGGAAGTGGAGAAACAGCTGCATCTTTCAGAATTGCACTGGAAATTTCTACAAGATCATTGAAATTTTTTTAATCATCCACATGATACATACATCAAATGAAATTTTCTCCAAAACACCTCATCCAAATATGACTGAACTTAAGATGGAATACCCTATGGGTTTTTTTTATGGTGCTACTCAACGACACACATGTGGTTGTGGGTTTTGGCTTGCCATCTCAGAGGCACTAACATACAAAACATTCTGGCATGGAGGTAGTGGCACTAACACAAAGGCTGAAGAAATGGACTTATGGGGCCTCTTATGGTTTACTAATTTCCTATATATCCCTCTCATTCATATCCATGGGGATTCAAAAATTATAATTGATCAATTAATGGGCAATGCAAACATCACAAACCCATTATTACATGGTTGGCTAAGAAGAATCAAACTACTATGGAATCGACACATCAACTCCACTATCAGGCATGTTGGCAAGGAACAGAATATGTATGCAAATGAACTATCAAAGAGGGGTATAAATGGTAACACTGGAAAAATGCACTTAGAAATTATCCTGAATCAGAAAGTCATAGACATAGGAGACTTCCCATTACCTAGCTAGTTTCTTCATCCCCTCTTCTTTTTTGTATAATTTTTTGTAACTCTACTTGTCTTATAACTGTTTTTCTTTCAATCATCCAGAGGGATGGACATATTATTATTTCACACTGTACAATTGGCTAGAAGAAGCAGTTGACATGCTGAATGCTTTCTATTTTCTTTTTGGTTCTGAACTGCATACAACCTTATCATGCAAGTTTATAATTCTGGATTTGTATGTGGTCTGTGGACTGTTATTTCTCCTTTTATGTTTTGTATTTGGCAGCATTGGACGGAATGCTGAAATGGCATCTCCAGATGGAACTTTTATGATGTGGAACAATTGAATGGCATTGTAATCTCCTAATTCTGAGCTATTAATATATAATCATGCTTTTTCATACTGAAAAGAAAAAAAATAATAATAATAAAATTAAAAAATTAAATAAATTAAATTAAATAAATAAATTAAAAAATATATATGTATCCGAAAAAGGATTTACACTATTTTTTTGATAAGAGCCATCCTCTCCTATATGGAGTAATGTAAAGCCATGGCCAAGACTAGGCCCAAGCCTAGAATCTGACTTAATGATTAATGTTAATGATATTTAACAACCCTCCCTTTGAGTTTTAAAACCCCATTTTCACCCATCCGATAATACGTTACGATACTTTGATAACGCAAATTTATGATTTAAGATTCTCGTGATGGTGATAATTCTTTATGTTATATAGGTAGTTTTTTTTTATGTTTTGTTTTCCTTATTGTAGGTAGTTTAGTTTCCTGCATTTTGATTTTCCACTAGCTTCCACTCAGATTCTTGCATTGCTCGTTGGTGCATAGCATGCATAACATCTTTGCATGGTTATTTTATCTACAATCATATGATATCTTCAACAAATTTACATAACACAACATTGCATTGCATCATAAGACCTATATGTTGCATTACATCATGCATTTATCTTCTGGCATAGCATACACTAGCCATTGACCTAGTCGTGAATTTTCCCCTATGTTGCATGCAATCTCATGGGACTTCACAAAAATGGAGCCTTTGATGCTATGACTAGTTTTTTCTCATCTGTTTTCATGTGATCAAACCCTAAAGTGATTGCTTTGACCTCTTCGAACATGTTGAAACCTTAGAAGAGCTTCCCTGGTCACCTTGCCCTAGCATTAAAAACCTAGCCCTAATGATTGTGTAGTTGTGATGGTTACTCCAATAGGTAGCTTCTCTTAGAACCAGTCATCAAAGTTACATCCTGGATATCTCTCATATGAGTCTAATGTATTAATAAGAAAAATAAGGACAAATTTCTTGTGAAGAACCCTAATCAATTTGAATGACGTGTACCCATAACCTGAACCTTATGCTCAGTGCGGTCTTCAATGTTTCAATGACTTGTTTTCATTGTTCACTTGTTAACTAGAGATGAGATGTGGAAGCTTAGCATGAGGGAAAACCTAAGTCAGAATATCTTTTAGTTTCTTTCAAACAAGGAACAAACTCACTTGCTCGTAAAATAATTTGCGATCCCTCATCTACCCTGACATAATGAATGCCTAGTAATAAGTGCAAATGTAGACATGAAAGAAAATGAAATTAAATAAAGGATAAAGTGTAACAACCTCCTCCCACATCCACCCTAGTAACTATGCAAACTGGGGTGAACATTGGACGAGAGGCTAATTTGATCATATTTGACCTCCTATGTGACTTTAAGGAAGTGGAATCGACAGAATATCACACACAGTCAGCCAACAACATCAATAGAACCCTCACGAGATAAGTCAGCCACTCAGACAATCTATCCCTAGCCCCACTGCTTTTCTAAATTTTTGAGGCCATAGTCACTCTCATGCTATGGGCAAGGGAGCGACCAGAGACCTAACGTCACTCTCATAGGCCTCCATGCCAGCGACTGTGTACCAAACTTGCCAGTTCTGTGCGAGCGACCTCAGGATTTAAGCGACTTTTTTAGGCCCAAACACCAAGCCACTGCCTAGAATGGAATGAAAGCTTGAAATCAATAAAAGTATAGGGAAACAAAGAAGTAAAATAAATAAACTCAGCAAGACCTTAATCAGGCCCCTACTAGCCACGATAGGCATTTCATCAAACATATTGTCAACATGTAAACTACAGGTGTAAACAACATAATTAAGTGTAGGGATCTCATACTTATCTTAGAATCGCTATATACCATTTTTCTCTCATGTCATTTGCTACATATTCATCTATTATGTCATATACACATCATCCATTCATTTTCAAGGAAAAACATGCTGACAGCCATACATAGTTGCTGTCATAAGATGTGCATATAACTAGCATAATAGGAACAGAAATAGAATAAACATATAAACCATCAAAATCCATATATACACCAATACATTTACACTTAAAAATCTACGAAATAAATTTCCCATCAATCAATGCAATGAACCAACCGGAGATGGGACTACCACGTTCCACTTGACCATAGATTAACTGAGCCAAGTCCCTCCTCAGCTAATCACCCTTGTGCCTTATTCGCAGCATGAATGTGGGACTTATAAAACACATCAAAAACACGAATCAATGAAGATCACAGTGTAGCTCTCCGCCTACATTGTGAGGAATTTGATTGCCTCCTAGTCTCTTACGCTTTACCATGCATCTGAAGTCTGATCCAAGGATCACTAGGCCCTACACTGAGACACACTCTCCAAGCTTTACTGTTCATACCATCCTGAAATAACTAGGCCCAATGGAGAGAAAATATACCTCTTGGCTTTACCATATATCCCGCCATTCACTGGAAAGGATTCTTAGGCCCACCAATGCTCACAATCTAGATTTACCACAACCCATATTCCAGTTCAAGGGTTGCTAGGATAGTGGCTTCGTTCATCCTCAGTCTGGTTTAGGGACCACTACACCAGGTGTTTATCAATTCGGAGATCCACCCCACTCATCTTCAAACCCAATCCAGTCATCCAGCATAAACTGAATGAGAGAACCCATCTCATCAAACTATCAAAAAATGGAAAGGCTAGGCTAAAAATATTATCACACCTAGAAAAACCCATGCCATGTTAGAAAATAAACACATGCAACCCCATGTATGCAAAATCTAGTAGAGGAAATACACATGTAAGTTGATACCTACAATGAATCCTGATGTAGCTGCTTGATCCTACCTTTCCCTGCTTGATCTTTGCTTCCTCCTACCTTCTTTGCCTTTCTTCCTCCAATTCCAAAGTGCTCCAAGAAAACTCTAAGTGTCCAAGGGTATGTGTGTGTGTGTGTGAGAGAGAGAGAGAGAGAGAGAGAGAGTAATGAGAGAGCTCCAAATCTAAACTGACAAAAGGTTACCAACTGATGCTCAGAATCCTTTCCATGAATGAGGCCTATATTTTCTTCATTTTCCATTATTTTCCTTCATTTTCCTCCTCACATGCAACCTATGACCTTTCACCTTCTTTTTCTCCTCATTTACTTTATTTTCATAAATAATTGTCCCAAAAATGCCATTTTTCCTCTCCAAATCCTTATCCATTGCCTTTGCCAATTTCCTTAGCCATAAACAACCAAATGAACACCACCTAGGATGTCTTTCCCAACATTCATCTTGGAATAAGTATCCCATCAACTGTGGTTATTGTTTTTAACTTTTATTACATGAAATTTTCACTAGGGTTGTTACAGAACCCTCCCCCTTAGGGAACACCATCCTCGGTCTTCAATCACTCATATTCCTCAAAAACCTATTGAAATAATACATACTTCTCATGGAGCTTTATAACACATATCGATGCAGTATTTAAAATGAAAGAACTGCTCAAGAGAAAAAAATCATGACAAAATGACAACATACCACATAGTGGAGATTTATAATACAACTCATTACGGTATTTACAATGATCATCCTTCTGACTGCCAACTCATATAACATCATAACATCATGATAACATAACCACATGATAGCATAATAACAGACACCCATATCACATAGTGGAGATTTATAACACAACTCATTACAATATTTACATCTGTACACATGGGTACATATAGCTCAACATCACCTTAAATATAGATACCAAAACATATGCCAAATCATATACCAAAGCATATATCAAACATATACTAGTCATCATATCTAAGCACATATCAATACATCATATAGCATATATCAAACCATGATAAATAATATACCAAACCACCATAAGAAAATACCAAACCACCATGTCAAGCTTCTTTGCCTCAATTGGAAAACAAGGAACAATACATGACCCACATATGATCCGCAATCTCCCATGTAGCTTCATCGGGCCCAAAGTTCTTCCCGTTCACTTTAAATTGCTCGATTTCTCAGTTCTGAAGCATGAGCACCTTTTTCTGCAATATACACTAAGGCACCGACTAGAATTCTCCATCTGGTTCCACCTGCAATATAGACTAGTCAATCACATGATCAACATCCTTAACATACTTTTTAAGAAAAGATACATGGAAAACATCATGGACTTTCACTGTCAAAGGTAGTGCAGGTCGATAGGCTACTGGCCCAATCCTGTCAATGATACTGAAGGGTTCACAAAACCGTGGTGATAGCTTGGCACATGAGCCAATATGAAAGGAGATCTTCTTTGTTTGATGCACAAGTACACCTATTCACCAACATGGAACTCCTTGAAAAACTTGTTCATGTCTGCATAACTCTTGTTCCTATCATGTGTTGCCTTGAGATTATTCTTTATCACCTGGATCCCTGGTTCCATGCCTGCCAACATATCTCATCCAATCAATACCCTACTAACAGATCACTCCAACTGATGGGAGTGTTACAACTCTGCTGTTACAATGCCTCAAAAGGACTCATCCTCAATGACTCCTGATAATTGTTTTTGTATGTGAACTCTACCAAAGGGAGATACTCTTCCCATTTCCACTGCTGATGCATCACATACATCCTCAACATGTCCTCCAATATCTTGTTGACCCTCTCTGTCTGTCCATCTATCTGCGGATGATAAGTTATGATGAAGGCCAACTCTATGCCAAAGCCTAAAAATAACTCTCAAAAATTGGAAGTGAAATTCGCATCCATGTCTAACACAATCTTCTTCGAAATACCATGTAGTCTAACCACATCTTTGATAAACACCTGTGCCACACCAATAGATGAGGACGTAGACTTCATGGAAATGAAGTGTGAAACCTTTGTTAATTTGTCCACAATGACCATGATGGAATCATGCTGCTTCATTGTCTTCACTGACCCTATGATGAAGTCCATGGAAATGAATTCCCATTTCCGTTAGGGAATCACGGTCAGTTGTAAGATTCCACTTGGATGTTTACACTCTACCTTCACTCGCTGAAAATCAAAGCATCTAACCACAAACTCTGTTAAATCGCTCTCAAATTCCGCCAATAGTAAGATCTCTTCATCGCTATAAGTGTCTTATGATAACCTGGGTATCCTGAATATGGTTTCACAGGAAACACCCTCAAGATCACCTTCCTAACTTTACTACTATCTGGTACATATATCCTATCTCAGAACCTAGCCAATCAAATTTATGTAAGATTATAGTCCATGCCCTATGCACCTCCACCTGTACCTTTGCATGTAACTGTACTTCCACCTATACTGGTACCACTACATGTACCTGTACCTACACCTGTACTATCACCCTGCTACAACATGTGCATAATCTCAATATGCCTAACATCTTGTTGTCCTGCCTCCAAGATCCTATTGTGTAAGTCTGTCCCATAGGAGATCACAGCTACCAAGTGATGTATCTATACAAGTCTACTGAGAGCATTTGCCACCGTGTTCTCTTTACCTTTGATGTACCTAATCTTGAAATCAAACTCGCTGATTGTGGCCAACCATCTAGCCCACCTAGTGTTCAGATTCAACGCATCAAACAAATACCTTAACCCAATGTGATCACTCATAAGCACAAATCATCTGCCAATAATATAGTGATTCCTTATCTTCAGTGCATGTATAATTGTTGCTAACTCAAGATCATGTATTAGGTAGTTATGTTCGTGCTTGCTTAGTTTCCGGCACTCATAACATACTACCTTTCCATCTTGCAAAATGATTCCACCAAGCCCTCTCTTGAAAGCATCTGTGCATACCACAAACTCTTTATCGGGATCTGCAATATGTATTATTGGTGCATGCGTCAACAACTGCTTAAGCTGCTCAAAGCTAGCTTCAAACTCCTTTTTTCATTCGAACTTCTTGCCTTTACTTTGCAATCACGTAATGGGATAAGAAATATATGAGAAGTTCCTCATGAACCTCCTATAATATCCTATGAGGCCCATGAAAGATCTCACCTCATCCACATTCTTAGGAGCTACCCACTCCGTGATGGCCCTTATCTTCTCTAGGTCTACTGTAATCCCCTCCTTGGAGACCACAAGCCCCAAGTAGTGTATCTCAGTCTGAAAGAATCTACAATTGTTGAGCTTAACATATAATTGATGCTCTCTCAACAACCTCAATACTGTTGTTAAGTACTCGGTGTGCTCTTCCTCATTTTTAGAATATGCCAGCATATCATCAATGAACACAATAAAAAACTTATCCAAATATGGATGCAACACAATATTCATCAAACATGTGAATGTAATTGGAGCATTAGTTAAGCTAAATGGAACAAAAACAAACTCATAATGCCCATATCTCATCTTGAATGTAGATAGGTAAATGCCTCTTTCTTTATGAATACCTGATGGTATCCAGATCTCAAGTCAATCTTCGATAACATTGTTGCTCCCTTCAGATGATCAAACAAGTCATCAATCATCGACAAAGGATATCTGCTCTTGATAGTCACTTGTTCATTTGCCTGTAATCAATGCATAATCTGAGGGTACCATCTTTCTTCCTCACAAACAAGACCGGTGTGGACCAAGGTGACACAGTTGGCCTAATGTATCCCTTGTCCAACATTTCCTTCAGCTACAATTTTAACTCAACCAACTCAGGTGTGCTCATCCTCTAAGGTGCTTTCAATGTTGGAACTACCTTTGGGACTAACTCGATTAAGTCTACCTCCGTGTGAGGCGAAAACTCTGTAATTTTCTCATGCAATACATCCTGAAACTACTGCAACAGTGGATATTTGTTCAACACATCTGCATCCTCAACCTCCTTTCCCTTATCACTAGAAATGTGTATTAAAAATAGCTTTCACCCTTTCCTGTGGCTACACTTTTCTTGGATAGTTGTTACCATCCTAATTGATGTCGCCTTCTTCTTACCTTGCAAGACTCTTGGTTCTCCATTGTCATCAACACACTCAATAGCTTTTTCATAGTAGTCAACCTTGGGTCTATGAAGATACAACTAATCCACGCCCAATAAAATATTGTATGATGCCAATGGTAACACATTCAAAGGTTCTGCTATAGGCATACCATTTAAATCAAATGTGCAAGCTCTTATCTAATGACGCACTCGCTTCTTTGTACCTATAGGCAACTACACTAACCAAGACTCTGCATGCAACTCCTTATTCAAACCACACTTATCCACTAAGTTAGGACTAACATATCTATAATTAGATCGAGGGTCAATCAAAATAGAAATAAATTGATCAGATAGCTTACCATCCATCTCAATGATATATGCATCGTGTTCTGATTTCCTGTTGTTCACTGCTACATAGATACGTGGAATACTTTGGCCAACGTCCCCAACAGTATGTGCCTCCTATCCACTGTATATCTTAGGCCTTCCACCCTGATGTGGCACAAAATATCTCCTAAGGTGTTCCTCACCACATGTCCATCATTCCAACTGAAGAGTACCCTCACCTCTATGTTGTTGTTGTTGTTGTTGTTGTTGTGACCCACATCCCCGTCTAGTTGCATTAAATCTCTTTTGTGGAGCCACATTTTCTTTCCCATCTACATGTTGAGGCCTTGTCCTCTTAGGTTTCCATTTACCTCTACCTTTGTCTTTTCCCTTCCATCCATGCTGAGATTCATTCTTACACTTTGATTTCTCATAGAAATGCTTTAGTTTCCCAATAACTTCCTCAAGTGACTGAGGCTCATCATACTCAATCCGACCTCTAAATTGAAAACCATTGAAAAATATTTGAACTTTATCCTTCTCATCAATAAGATATGACACATACCTCAATTGATCCAGAAACTTGGTCGTGACCTCTTCATCTGTCATTGATCCCATCTTTAACTCATAGAATTATTTAGCCTTACTGTCGTAGTACCTTTCTGACAAGTACTTCTTCCTGAAAAGCCTCTTGAATTCCCACCAACTCAAGTCATATATCATGATGTATCTAACCCCCTTAACATCTTCCCACAAGATATCTACTTTACCTTTCAAGCTGAAGATATCTATTCTACCCTTCATGTTATCTGTGTACTCATGAACCTCAAATAATTTTTTCACCCCAAGTATCCAAGCCTCTGCATCTTCCTGCTTATTCACATCTCCATCAAAAGTAGGTGGTTTTGGTTTCTTCAATTCATTCGGTAAGTATTCCCTATCATTCCTCATGTAAGGATGATAGTGACAACGATCATGATGTTTATCAGAACCAAAGCTATAATAATACATGTTGTAGTGTTTTCTTCTCAAAGATGTACAGAAAGAACCCACTTAAGATTGCAGATGACAAACAATCTGAACAGTATAAATGGTTGTTAAACATTGTAGATCATGTTGCAACTCATAGAAACAAAACCTGCCAAACTCTAGATCTATGCCACAATCATAGTTAAACAGCAAAAAGAAAGAGTAATAACTCCAATCATCCATTGGAAACCAGATATACAAATAATAGTTGTATTATAACGCCTATGAAGGGAACAAATAAATGTTCCTAGTCCCCCTCTATGGGATGGGTTCTTGGCTATCCTCAAACGTCTTTAGCTTGTGTAGAGTCTCTCTCCTCTATAATGTGTAAACCCGACAAAAATATGGTGTGCGACAATGAACATAATTAAAGTTACAATACTGAGTGAAACAATGAAAATAATCAAAAGTGAATAATGAATGGAAAACTCTTCTATTTATAACAAAATATTGAGTTATCCTCGAATAATAAAATATTATTGATCCTATTCTTGGAATAACCACATGGAATATTTTATTATATTTGGTTAGGAGGGAAAAAATATTTAAACTTTTATCTAGAAATAATAAATAAATAAATGATTTATTTATCATCTCAAGGAATTAGTTAAGGAATAATAAACAAATAAGGATTTATTTAATTATTCCTAAGGGATCTAGTCAAATTTGAAAAGGAATAATAATTAATTAGTGATTAATTAATTATTCTTAGAGAAAAATAAGATAATTGGTGATTTATTTGTTTATTTTTCATGATTGGGTCAAACATGACAAGGAATAATAATTGAACAATGGTTTAGTTAATTATTCCTAGAATAAAATCAAATAAATAGTGATTTATTTAATTATTATTCATGGGTTTAACTATAAATTACTTAACAAAGGTGGTTTATTAAGTAATTTCTCAAGGTGAAAGCAATTTTACTATAGTAAAATTGGCTTTACATGGTGTACTTCGATCCATCTAGTAAATTAGGCTAGATGATCAATTTTTTGGTGATAAAGGATTCCCCCCTGACGTATAAGAGTTAGGAGCAAAACCTATAACCGAAGTATGTTGTAAAGACACAATCACTAGACAACATAGGGGAGTCAGAGAGAGAGAGAGAGACCAATAAAGCTGAATTGAAAGAGGATAGCGACAGAGGGGGTGAGACTAATGCAAGTCTCCTTGTATGTTGTGGTACCGGACCTCAATGAGATGGGGAAGGCATACCCATACCCACTGAGATAACTTAGTACAAAAATAACGGTTCGCCCAGAAATATAAAACTAAGCAATGAAGTACATCCTAAATGGTACATGATGTGCTAGGATAACAAACCCAAAAAATAACACAATGTGTCCCATATAGATAATACACCTGGAAAAAATATGAGCTAGGACTGAATACAATAATATCATAGTACATGAGATACAAAGCCCCTTCCCTCAAAATATTGGTGGGAGAGAGGGTAGAACAATCAGAGAAGCCCTGCTAAACAAGGAAGGGCTCTGCAAAACTCAGCAGATCATCTGAAGGGAACGTGCATGCTATGAACACTGTGATTGGTAGGAATCGAACCCATCAACTATGTGGAACTACATTTGAGGTTGTAGCATCATAGGAATGCATCTGGGCATGTGGGGGGTTACCTCAAGGGCTACCCCCTCATGAGGTCTGAAACATCTCACACGCACCCTGGAATCACTGGTACAATCTGATGCATCACTGGACCATCAAGTGTATGAATCACGAACATGAAATGACCTATTCAAAGTGCAATAATGGGACCCTCTTCCTGATCTGAGGCACCGAACAAAAATGGAAGCTGGAACCAAGATATACTTCCCTCTAGGTCGTTCTTCTGGAATAAATGAGCTGATGTCGACAGAATAAGGCCCGCGATATGGGAGGCAATGAGGATCCTTAACTAACGAATGAGAGAAAATAGTAATGTGACTGATGGAATGACACTAGGGATAAAGGGGAAACTAGGACCGAGGGACAAACATACGACTTCCCTTGTCAGAGCATATAGTGCATGGTTGACCTGGCAGCATTTAACTCAACTCTAGAGGGGATGGGAATAGTATGACTAGAGGCCAAAATGGCCAACACAAGATGAACAATATGCAAATATGGATGCAATACTGTGACATGATATGATGGGACATGAAATAGACTCCAATAATGCAAGGTTGACTCATTGCGAATGCTCTGAACAAGGGTGACTCGATGACGTTGCCACATAGACTAGGTCTAGTGGGGACCATGAAAACATGAGTAAATGATGGTTAATCATGAAGAAAGTTGACATATGGTACGACAAGTATTAAGAGGAGTTGGACCTCAAATTACAAGTGTCGTTTTATGAGGAAATTTGATTTTGAGAGGCAACAAAGTGACCTTTCTTGGAAAAATGGCTTCCTGGTGAAGTGTCAAATCATCAAAAAATGGGGAACACCATTATATAGCTCAATGATATATTTACAATGGTGTAGATTGTTCGTCAAACTAAGCTACAGTCTGGTCGAAATGGGCAATAGACAAATTGGGGATTTTTCTATGAAAGGATTTTTTCCCTCCAATTTGGATTCATTTGTTAAGTGAGTTGTGGTGAATTTGGAGAGGAGGAAAAGGCCCTAAATCTTGAGGAGATCATAGCGGACAAACTGACCGTCAAAATCAAGATTTGCGAATTTTAGGTATGTGGCGTTACTCATCTCTTTAATTTCGGTGGTTATTTCCTTATTTTTGGCACCTGACAGCTCCCTAAGAGACCACTACTCTTACTCACGGTCACATCGCACCTTTTGGGCCTAGAAGTGTGATCTGGATCACAAGAAACAACTGGAAACCTATGAGCTCACACTTTTTGGGCTGAAAAATACGATTTGGGGTTGGAGATAGGGTTGGTCTACTGGCTTGTTGGGGGTTGTATGCTGATCATTCTAGACCATCGTTTTCTTCTCTAAACTAACAAGAAATGTGATGTTTTGCAAGCATCGCAAAGCTGAAAATCGACTGCCATGAACGATACTTGGATACTCTTCGATCCGAGATCCAGGGGGATCAGGTGGTTCAAGGGGCATTGTCTCGTTATGGGGTTCTAATGTTGGTAGAGAACCCACTGATGAGGGAAGGTGAGCCCTTGCTATCAAGAATTGTGAGCTATTGGGATCCATACCAAGAGGTCTTTGTCATGCAGGGGCTCCATATTGATCTCACATTATAGGATATTTACTTCTTGACCGGACTGCCTCCCCTTAGAGTGGGTGGGGATATTCATTTGGTGTTACCTCATGGGAGGAACATTATAGAGTTTTTGGAGCACCATTGTCGATGGGGTGTTCGTTTCAAGGGCATGACTACCCCACTTGTTGACCTAGAGAGGCTAGAGATACAGGCTGTTGCCACAGTGATGCTATGGGTCTTGGGAAGCCAAGCATTCCACCACGTCATTGGTGGGCAGCTAATGTTGGTTGAGAGTGTTTTGGTTGGGGCCTACTATGGGTGGGCCTAGATGATGCTATCATTAGTGAAATGACAGTTAAATATTTGCAAGAGCTAGGTGAACCATGACTGCACTTTTGGTACAGTACTTTGTTCATTCTTCTTTGAGAAGATACCCACTATCTGTCCTCATGTACAGATCCGAGATGGGAGCCCACAGGAGCCCAGGATGTGCCGTTGGGGGTAGATACTGCAGAGAGGAGGAGGAGGGGGAGGACGGGTGTTCCGACCTATGTTTTTTGCACAATGGGATCATATGCTCCTTTACATTAACGATTACCCTTATAGCGGGAGGAACTATCAGGGGGATCCTAAATTGCCACTTTTGCCCAAGCGAGCATGGGGACCAAACAGTAAGTGTTAAGTTGTTATCCTTATGGTGCATTTCATATGTTTATCATGTGTGTATGGTACTGAGTGTAAAATATGTTATATGTAGACATAGCACCGGTGAAGCTGTCAGGATATGCAGGCCAAACCACAGTGCTTTGGGCTACATATTGGGAGACATCATCGTCACATCAAGGTCTAACAGATACTACATTGCTCACTGATCTTCATCGTAGGTTTGACGTACTCTTGATAGGAATTTCAGAGAGTGCATGGTATGACTTAGAGGATGGGTACACATATGAGTGCACCAGTCTTCCCTCAGAGTGGCAAGGTATCGTGCGGTGCATGGTGATGGATGGTCAAGCAGTACATGATCTACGTGCAGGTGGAGTAGAGCCTTTGGTGCAATATCCATAGGAAAGTGACTAGAACGTTGTTTGCAATCACATCTACATAGTTATTTTGGGCTCTAGGAACATGACTGAACATAATGGTTTCAAATTCATGTACCAACATCTTAACTCATAGAAAACTAGAGAACCTGTCACTGCATCATATTCGGCTTGGTTATTGGTGGCAGATCCAATGCACACACCATTTGAAAGGACTAGCATATGCAAGGGGGTAAAATTGGCCCAAGCTACAAGTCTAGATTCCAGGAGAAGCAACTCATACCATCGGCATGACCAATATACCATGTGGATGATTGATCCATCTGAAAGGTGAAAAAGATAACAGATGAGATGATGAAATCTACCCAACTTCATGGAAGAAATAAAGACACACAAATCAAAGGGATCTTCTATGAGTGAACTTTCTTGAGGTAGAGCACATGGGAAGAATTAGAAAGGGAATGGCCTTTAAAATCCTCCGCAGAAATGTCCCCTTTCCTATGTGCAAGGGTAATCACTGGTAGACATAGCTTCCATGGTGTCCTCATCAGGCTGGGAGATGGGTAGACGAGAGGAGGATTGTCTACATGATGCGGTGGCAGTGCCTGGTGCATCATCATGAGAAATAAGGTTCACATACACATCATCTTGAATGGTAGACGACAAGCTGGTAGATGGAGCATCTACAGATGTTGAGACATGGTATTATGTCAAAAGATATTCGATATAAATGTGCGAGACACCTCAAAAAGGTTTGTTTGTGAGGAACTCAAGGATGATGGAAGGTAAAGGATATGGTCTGTGGTGTTCGTCATCTCATCATCAGGTAGAGGGATCATAATGGTGGGACCAGAGTCTCCCTCTTTCTAGTTGACTAGTGGTATCAGAATCCATAGGTAGAGGAGTAGATGATCCACTACGAGTGGCGTTGTATTCACGAAGCACCCCAAGGAAATTGTGAAATTCATCTAAACGAGGGAAACAATGGGAATAATGACCATGATGATCGCACATGGCACAAGGGTGATTTTTTTGCAACGTTTTGAGTTTCTTGGGTGGGCCCGATAATTTAACATGGACGTCCAAGATATTTGACTCAGGGAATGCTTCACGAACCAAACATTTAAGTTGAGGAAGTTCAGGACAACTATTGGTGGCGTGCCCAACAACTTTACACAAAGTGCATAGGGATGTCGACTTTGGGGCCTTAGGAGATGGAGGAACTTCAGGAGCCCTGTCCTTAGGTTCTTACCTCTTAGCTTTTCCCATTTGTCTGGATTCCTTCACAATAGGAGTGGGTTCCTGTTGAGGTTGTGATGGAACTGAAGCAGCAGTAGGGGTCGTAAGGATCGGTTGAACTGGGGTCAAAGCATGATAAGGTCTTAGCTAACCAAGCAGAATGTTTGCAAGGGGATCGATGTACCATACTAGGATCTACAAATTCATGTTAGGAAGGACCAACGAAGCCATGGTAGGGACAAAAAATACTCCTGGAGGGCGTAATAAGAATGGCATCTGGCCTGCAAGGTAATGTCCCTGCGAAATAGCTCCTGGATGGTTAAGACCTGGAGGAACAGTTCCTGGTGGAAACATAGGAGAGGCACCCACAAACGGAGGAGGTCTTGGGGGCATGGATCTAGAGGGGTGAGCTGGGAGAACAACAATAGGGTGTTGAGGGGTTGTTTGTGTATCAAGTGTACCAGATTGCTTAAGGGTAGCCGATGATGCTTGTAACATGCAAACACTCATAGAGTTAGGCTCTGAGATGGGAGGGTGAGGATCAGGGACAGAATCTAACAAAGAGGAATCTTTATAGACACCAGGTGAAACACTGGTGAGGGGAGGTGAAGACTACTTATCCGACTTTGACAAGATAATGGACTCGGGGGAGGTCACAGATGTCGGCTCGTAGTAAGTCGACTGATCAATGGTAACGATATTCTCTTCATGGGGGAAGAACATATTGCGGAACACCGTGGATGTGATGGATGACTTGGCATATTTGTAACTACGACCTAAGAGAATGTTGTAATCCAAAGGGGCATCAATGACTTCAATGTCGACATGGATAGTCTTTCTCACAAGAGTCACTGGACAGTTGTAGTACATGCCAAGGGGTTGGGAGGAGTGTCCGTACCAAGCATGCAAATTGATTATGGAGAGGGACAACTCTGGTGACTTAAGCTGTAGCCAAACAGTAGCGGACATCACATAGGTGGATCCACCTTCGTCAATAATGCATCAAGGGATGATGGCATTATGGACTCGGACTAGTATCTGGAAAGTAGTGGATGAAGGTAATGGGGGATGCTCTGATGTATCAACTGAGAATAAAATCAAATGATCGTCAGAAGGATCTACTGCACACAAGGCAGTTAGTAGATCTTTCTTTTGATATGGGCACGGCTGGTAGACTTCCAGCGTCAACATGGTAGTAGGAGATTGTGCCAAGTCATCTACTATAATGTATGTATGGGCAGCTCGATTAGAAGCCACATTACGGCTTAACGGTCCCTTTGGGATTTTGGGAATGGCCTAAACTTTAGGTTGAGGGATTTGTAATGGACCATTTGGTGTTGTAAGAGGCTCAACAAATGCTTTGGTTTTGGACTTAGTGGCAGACGAAGTCGAGGGCTTTTCATATTGACGCAACTGAGTTCGCAATTTAATATTGGAGGGGTTAACCTCATCAAAGTTCATCATAAGGGTTTGGTAGTCACCAGGACTAGAAGGTTGGGTGGGATGGGCTGCTTTACATGGATGAGATTGAGCAGCAACAAATCCTTGCTGAGGGAAAGGATTTGTGAGCACTATCAGTTGAGATGCTGTAGGATTCTAAGACGATTATTGACCTCTAGATGTTGCTTGATCTTCCCACATTTGGCGCATCTAGGGTAAGAGAGGACACTCATTTGTATAATGTCCATGTACACCACAACATGCACAAGGCTTGTTCGTACGAATAGCCTTTTTCTACTTGGGCTGGCTGCCCTGTTGCTGGTTGTTGGTGTTAGGTTGGTTCCCCTGGGGTTCACTAGGTTGATTACCTCGATTAACCTGGTTACCCTTGTTACTCTTCCCCTTATTCTTTTTCTTTGAATTTTAGGGATTGGTCACACTTTGTTGCGCAAACACCTGGCCCTAAGGGGGTGGTGGCTGCTGGGCTGAGGATTCTTTGCACTTTTTCATTTCAATACCCCACTTACCTTCTTGGCCCAAGTACACAGTGAACCATCGTTTCTTTCTTTTCTCAATTAATCAATTATTTATCAATTATCTATTAGTTATCCCCAAATAGAAGTGTTCATCATTCTGCCGATTCGAAATATCAGGCTTGAGTTACAAAAATTTTGAAGTGTTAGTTAAGATATCTTTGAGGATAACATTGATAACATGTTGTGCCTCTACCACACACTCTTTGGAATATTGAGTGGCTTTAGCCTCAGGGCCTTCGAGTTCATTAGTAGCTCTAAACAATGTATCCATATTTTGAAATTTTGGTTTTAGCTTATGCAATCTAGCCTTTAACCTCTGGTTTGAAAGCATACACCTTCTATTTTGTTTTATAAACATCTTATAGGTAGGACTACAAAACACAAAGGGGTTGGGCATGACAACCTTACCTTTAGATTTATTCCTGTTGTTATCGATAGCTCCAACTTGAAATCGTATATCCTCCTGGAATGGCAATTGCATTCAATGTAAACTATAAAATTATCAACACATGTATCGCCTTTATCCATTTCCGTCGATTCAAATTCAGAGTCTGGTCTTGGTTTGCCGTCACTTGCAATATCAATAGGGATATCCCCAATATATTTTCCCATTTATTTTTGAGACACCCGAGTAAGGTAACACTGTTTGGGGTTTGGATTTGGAACACAATCCTTCTTCCCTCTAACTACCAGTTTCTTGGTAAGAGGTAAAATATACGCCCATGGCTTCAATTCCGCCTGTGAAAACGGTCCCCAAAGGAGCCCATTTAACTAATCCATAACAATAATTTTTATAAGCCCTTGATGGAAAAGGGCCAGTTCATGGTTCTTTCTCTTATGGATAGTTCTGGCCATCTTAGTGAAGATATTAAGAAGAAAATAAGGCATATTCATTAGTTTTATCTTAACTTGATGCATTAGAATTCAGACATGATAATGGTATACTTTACTGTAATGACCCTCACACACAACAAACTTTTGAATAAACATACAACATACTATACCAGGTGTATTATTTCTTTCTTAACTCCTTTCCTTATGTCAGACAATGGCATAGGATCCTCTATAAAGGGTTGTTAGCTCTCGGTCAAAATATTCAAATTATTATACCAATTTTCGCTGGTCACAGGGAGCCCAGTGCTCATGTCCAGGATCTCCTTGTTCACAGGAATGGTAATGGTGCGAACTAGGGCCTTTTCTTCATCAAAAGTATTAACAAACTCTAACACAATTAGAGTGTCAAAACGTTGGAAATTTTCTAGGAATAGAACCCAATATACATGAACTAATATGTCCCAAGAAGCCTAATTAACCTTGATGATCTCTATTTTGTTGGGCTCTATCATTATTATATTGGTTCCACCCATTTTTTCTCCTTTGTAACTCTGCGTATCGACACATTGCTAGATCTATATGCTACCTTACCCCAAATAATTATTGATTTTAACCTTCCTTGGCATTAATTAATCTCAAATTTTTCAATTCCCTCACATTAATATCCATTACTACCCTCTTGTTTCGAATCCTCATTCGTTTTGATTACATTGTTACAATTGGGTCTTATCATTGCCACATGTTGCAAAATGATGTTGTAAAATGATATGGATACAAAATGATGGGACTGTTGTATAATGGTGGGTAGGGGTATAATGTGCCAAAAAATATGATTATTTAATATTGAGGGTGGCCATAATGGTAAAATATTGTTGTGATGAGTGAGTTTATTAAATATATGATATAAGGTGTGGGTAGTTTAGGAAAGATATCATAGGATTTTACGCTAATGTCAAAATGTTATAAAGGGGTATCATGTTAGGCATAGGAAATTGGGTATGGTAGATAATAAATAGGAGAATAATATAAGATAGGTTAAGGTGGGTCAATTAGATAAGAAGTGGAATAGGTAAGATAAATTAAGTAGGTAGATAGGATGGATAGGAGGAGGATTATGACATGAGATAGATCCATAAAATAATAATCATGTTCTTTAAGTAATACAATCAAATATTAGGGTTAGTGATTAGGTATACTCATAACAATCCACATGGAATTAGTTCCTATAAACATTAGGAAAAGAAACTAATAAATATTCAAGAGTACCTGGCCTATGGAGATAGGCATGCCATAAATTTTGTCGCTCTCTATCTTCATTGAAATTAAATCTTGAAGGATAGTCTGAGATAAATGATAACCATATCTTCCTGCAAAATGAATTGTACTAATGTCAAGCAGAACCAAGAAAATTCATTCCCATAATCTTAATTTTATTATTATTATTTTTCCTTTTTACTATTATTATTATATTTTCCAAACTCTGCCAGTCATACTCCCAATTTTCCACCACAAACTCATATAATTGAACCTGAAAAAGGTTTTCACCGTTGGTAGTCCCTTTTCCCTAGTGATGCCAGGCAGAGTATGGTTTTCTAACATTACTAGTGCTGGTAGTGCCTAGAAACCAGGTTTTCACTGCCAAATATTTTTCCTTTTATTTTTCAAAGAAAGCTAGACTGGGGATTCAAGAAGTTGTAGATGGGAGAGGAGTATCCACTTTCTCTATGAATTTTATATCAGACTACTAGATTAATCACTCAATAGATTCTTCCTTGGATTGGGGTTTTTTGTATGACTTGAATCAGTGTCCATTTTCCATAAGTGGCGTCCATGCGTCATCGATAGTATGAAGTCGAACTAACCCATTATCAAATATTGTTTCAATTTCATAAGGTCCCAACCATCAAGTGTAAATTTTACCTTTGAAGTCCTTGTATCTAGAATCAAACAAAAAGGCCCAATCCCCTTCTAAAAATTTATTTTTTCTTTATGAACTTGTCATGCCATTTCACACACTATTGTTGCACAACTATGAATGGAATATTCTCGAATCTTATCAAGCTCATTAAGTTGATTTAATTTATGTTATTGTGCTTCATAAATCTCCATTCCCACTTGCAAAGCAGTCCTCAATTTTTTGATCTCAAATTCAATAGTGAGAACAACTTTCTTCCCATACACAAGCTCATATGGAGTGAAAATTTTAGTGTTCCTCCAGGTGATCCTATATCCCTAAAGGCTTTTGTATGCTTTTTAGCCCAATCCTTATGATTTTGATGGACAATTTTAGTCACAGTATTTTCAAGTACCTTATTGGTGGTCTCAACCTGTTCATTGGCCTGTGGATAGTAGGGAGTAGACATTTGGTGCTTCATCCTTAAATGTTTGGTGAGATTTTGAATAATCTTGGAGGTGAATTCAGTTCCTTAGTCCATAAATATTTTTCAAGGCATGTTAAATCGAAAAAATATTTCCTCATACAAAAAATCAACCACTATGTGTTCAGTTTCCTTTGGTAAGGCCTTTGCCTCGACCCACTTAGTTACATAATCAGTACGTACCAAGATATACATGTTTTACCTTGGTGATGGATTCATTGGCCCCACATAGTTAAGGGCCCACTTCTCAAAGGGTTCCAACATTATTTGAAGTTGTAGTGGCATCTCGTTAGACAATACTAGCTGACCCATCATTTGTCATTTGTCGAAAATCCTAACATATTTCTTGGAATTCCTAGAAATGGTAGGCCAATGATTCCCTTTTGACATGATTTTGTTTGCGGTCCTTTTATCTGCAAAGTTTCCTCCACAAGATTCATCATGAAAAACCTTCAAAATTTTATAATTTTCATCATCCCTGACACATTGCCTAATCATCTAATTAGTCTTGGTTCAAAATAAATATCCCTAAATCTAGGAGTATGTAGCACTATCTCTTACAACTTTTTTCATTCTCTAGGAGACAAATGTCATGGAATACTTCATATAGCCAAATATTTAGCAATATCTATGAACCAAGGTGCTTTAGTGGACAAAGAAAATAAGTGATCATTAGGAAAAACATCCTCTGTGGAATTAGACTTATCTTCATTACAGAGTCTTGATAAAAAAATAAGAAATAACTTTTTATTTTCTAGGTTTATCAATAATTATAATGTCTAATACTTGCAAGTAACCATCTTCTCACTTTACCATGATTAATAGGTTTTTTCATAAGATATCATATGGTTGAATGATAAGTGTGCATAAACATAGGGTATCTAGTAATGTAATGATAAAATTTTTTGATGGTGTGGACTACAATAAGGAATTCATTTTTGACGAATGTATAGTTCAACTCAGTCGGGGTTAGGTTTTATTGTACTGGCTACAACCACCCTACAAAAGTTTTCCTTATCTTCATTTTGGAGCGTTCCTACCAACCTCTCATAGCAACATGTCTTGCTTTGTCAACTCCACAAGCTTCAGTGATTTTCTTGTAGAATGATAGCCTGTCCATCAGAGCTTGTTCCATTTCCCTCATAGGTTGTTCTTCCAAACTTGGTCCAGCTGCAGGCTGAGCAAATCCATCAATAAATTGCACAATTCTAGAGGGAAACTAGCCTTCCCTACAAAAATTGCGCAATTCTGTCTGGCAGCTTGCCGGGCTCCAGAAATGCACAAATCTGCTAGTCAAGCTTCATTAAGAAAATTACGCAATTCTTCCCAGCAAGGCTTCTCAGCCCGGGAATTGTGCAATCCTGGGCAACAGTCAGCTGCTCTGCCCAGAAATTATGCAAATCTCTTGGGCAGCCAACCCATCTCCCTCCCATAAATGTGAAATTTCTCCCAATAGTTGCGCAGGTTCATGCTTGTGCAGTTGAGTTGACTGGTTCCCTATGGGACTAAGCAAAACTGATGTGCATGCATGGGCTACTACTCCCAAGTCAACATGATAAGGCATCCCTTCATTCAGGAATCTATTTTTAGCAACTGGAGGTTACATGCAAGCATCATCTCATAAACCTCCCTCCAAGTGTCACTTTTCCTAGATTTGTGGCATGCACATCACAACCTTGATCTTATCAAAACTCATCAACTGGACGTTGCAGATTTCATTCCTCACATCGACCTTGCATCTCTGGCATCCCACATTGCATATGGGAGTCATCGACACATTCAACTCAGTTTTCTTGGGGTAAGATTGTTGTTCATGACTTACACTGTGTTTCTTTCACTTTTTTTGTTTTGCTTTGTGTGACTGTTGTATGCATGATTTCAGTGAGCTCTTGTTGTCATTTACATGCATACTAGCTGTAACTAGCACCATTTCACTTGCATCTCACTGCTGTCGCATGCATGGAACTATTTTTCACTGGCGATCGTTGTTGCAGCGACTCTCTTCACACACTTGCATGCTTTCCCGTTTCCTGAATCCTACACTTGTTGTTTGCATGTATGATCATTCACTCTTGTTTGCACTCATCTTCTCATACATTCACATCTCTCATATTTTGAGTCACCCGTTAGCTGGAATGGGCTGCCTTAGCCTGGTCTGTGCCTTTCCCGGCTAGCACTACGCATTTCCAGAAGCAAAGTCTCTACCTTCCCTCTAGAAATTACACAAATCTAACCAAGCACCGACCTCCAAGATTGCATTGCACAATTCTTGGAGGCAGTGTCCTATTCGCCCCACAAACTGTGCAAGGTAGTTTGTTGGTTGCATGTCACTGCTGACTGAAATTGTGCATTGCGCAATTTCATTCCTCAGTGGGCCAGGTTGGATTGTGCATTACAAATTTCCGGCAGTCAGTCAGCCTCCTGATAGCCTAAACTATTCCTTGCGAAGTTTTGACAGTCAGTCTCCCGACCTCTCGGCAGAAATTTCACAACCTTCATGATCAGTCACACATGTATGTTGCAAGTCAGTGCTCAAGTTCATTTTGGTTTTCAACTGACAGATTGCTTGCCATGAGTGTTTCCATGTCCACAGGTATCGCAAGTGTTCATCTACCTCTCAACAACACAACTACAATGGCCTTCAGGAGAGCAGAGTCAAAAGACATCATTGAGAGCACAATGTGGGTTGCAACCAAGAAAGTGTCTATGATCTTTCCTACCTATGAAGACATCAAGTTGTTCATAGACAAGGACATCAAGATAATATGGTTGTAGCATCACAACGATCATCATCATAGTGAGAAACACCATCAACAACAACAGAAGGCAGCACACCCATATTTGGCAAATGCAAGAGGAAGGTTGTTGACAACACAGAGGCAGAACAAAGTTGCAAGTTTGAGCAAATCCACTTGTGATGAAAGCAACTTTTGAGATTGAGGCTATGAGGTGACGTTGCGACAAGATGATCACACGAGAGCAGAGAACGGAGTAGGGAAGGATTTACATGTGTTGAAGCAGCAAATCAAGGAAGAACATGAGTTGCATAGATACAAGAATTAAGTGCAGCAGGAAAAGTTACAGCAGGGGTTGCAACATGCACAGAAGGATGAAACTGCGCCCATACAAGTTATAGATCCATCCCAGTAGATGGTGCGGAGCAGACAAGGTGAGCAGTGTTGTTGATCACATGCAAGGGAATTCAGCAGCATGCATGTCATTGTGTGCACGCATGTGATCCCACCCATTTGGCACAGTCACCGAGGTGAAGACAAGAAGCAAGTCCAACTGGAGCTGAACATGTACTTTGACAAGTTGATGCGCATGGCCACCAACACATTCTTGAAGATCAACATAGACACTATGCATCAACATATTGCCAGTTTTTCCACACCCAAGAATACCATGCACATGTTAGCAGATGGGTTGGATGGAAGAGCCACACCAATGCACTGGGATGCAACGAACGCAAGACTTTACTTCAGCAAGATGTCACCATGGAGCACATGCACACCATCGCAGATGACTAAGCTTGGCATAAACTCACCACCTTCACCATCACAAGCATGTCAAATAGTTGGTCTCATCACAACGAACTGAGTGTCAATGATGTCTTGCATGGCTTGCTCAAGCTATTTGGTCTCACATGGGCACATGTGCATTGTAATGTAACGTCTTTTCAAGTGGAAGTTCAGATGTTGATAGTTGGATGTAACAGTCATAGAGTAGATAAATAGTTATGAGGGTCGATGAATTGTCACAAAGGGGAATGTGAAGGGCCACCCCACCCTTTGCTATAAATAGAACTTTATGATTCATTGTAGAGGCTTTTGGTCAGCCAAGCTTCGATAGGAGTATCTTAGAGAAAGCTTGGAGAGTATTGTAATGCACCTTGGCTTCTCCACTGCGTAGAGCTAGTATATACTTTTGAAGAAGTAGGCGGCTGTGGTTGTAATGTTTTGCTATCAGAACTATTGGTTGGACATGGATGTATTGTATGACTAGAAATTGCACTTGTTAATATAAGAGAGCCAATATCTTTCATGCATATGTTGTATTGTATTCCAACTACCTTGTTTAATCTAAATGATATATGTATTTGTTTTCTTACGCGTGCATGTATGGACTATTCTGTATAACTATGTATGAATCTTTTTGAAATGTGATATTGGTTTAAGCATCACTTTGGATTGCTTGCTAACTTACCTTCCATGTTGTGATGCATCTTTGCTCGTTTGTTATCTTCCAAGCCGCATACTATTACATGTTTCCAAGGGGTGCACTCACCCCACTCTCCATGTATTAGAACCTCTCATGCACCTTCCTTGACTTACTACAACTGTCACACCCTTGCTACCAATAGGGACATCTTACTTTCCTCTATGCAAAAGTGCAGTCAAGCCATTACTATATGACCCACTGCTGGGACTCCTACACTAAACGGTCTAAGGTCTAATTGGGACTTCTTACCAGGGAGATCCCTTGTCATGTTGGTGGGTTTAGCACTGTCAACATTTCTGGCGCTAGAGGGAGGGAAGATGACAAGTTGTGTCCTCTCATCCTACTTTGAACCTTTGCATATCTATCATGGATTATTGCACTCTTCTCTCTCTGCGATGTTTTTCGAATGACGAAGATGTCACCATCACGAGGGAGTTATTTGATCTCTTATCCACTTACATGTATGATGGTGAAGGCGAAGTGGCCTGGCCTAAGTTCTTACATGACTTTCTTTCCATGCTTCATGAGGAAGATGGATGTTTTGACGAACTGGCCAGTTTTTTGCTTGCATACACACTTCGCGAATCTCCACATCGATGGTTGTGCAGCCTACCGGATGACAACGTGCATTCACATGAGCACTTATATGATCTCATTGAAGACACTTTCTATCATTTTGATCCAAACCATCTTAACCAAAAATTGTTACAACAACAGAAGGCTCCGCATGAATCAAATATGTCTTTTTTGGCAGCACTTCTATGAGTTGTAGTTGTTAGAAAATTATATATATTACAGAGCAATGGAGCACATAAAATATTTCAAAAATATAAACATAGAAAATGCATAAAACAAGAGAGACACAGATATATGTGGTTCACCCAATTTGGGCTACGTCCACGGAGAAACAACCAGTCCTTCCTTTTATATTATCCAGCAAACTTAAGAGATACAACCTACAACAGATCTGTTGTAATTGCCTCTTCGCTCTCACATAATCTCCTCTCTCTTCCACACTCAAAATACAGATCTACATAGACGTAATACAATTCCCTCATATATAGCTAGGGGTTTCCTTCTAGGGAAAAAAACCTTAATTTAAACATAACGTCTATCGTCAGATCTTCGCCTAATGAACGGCCCAGATTGACTATGAAATTACAACATTTTACAAGGCAAATTTTACATCTACTTTTAGCTTCGAGGGCACTGCCCCCAATCCCCCCGCTGGACCCCTCCTACAGCGTATATTTTACTGGTAGCAACGAACTGGGGTCCAATGTGGTGATACCTCTGAATAAAGAAGATAATCAAGCTCCACACCCAACAACAGTTTCAAGCACCAAAGAGCTAGACAAAGTTTTTCTATCTTTGGGTCTGATTCTTGTACTCTGTTAAGAAATCTGCTCATCCCAAGAAGAAGTTTGAAATCAAGCCTTGCTTAGTATTCTTCAGTGATGGAGCTACACAATCACAGATGAATGTCATCACTATCACAAGTGACTATCCGCCATCCCCTCATCAAACAGATCCACCACTGCAGAGTGATGCGAGAGATCATTCTCACACATCTACTCAGCTATCACATTCCCCCAACATCACTTTTCTTAGTTTCCACACAGATTTGGTTTTGAGTCTGTCGAGTTGTCACATACATTTTATTCCACAACCTCCGTCTTCGTACTTGGATAATCCTCTGATGATACTGTCTTATGTTCTTCCATTCTGAACTCTACACTTGTTGTGAATGAGGATCAAGCCACTAACAAAGTTGGTGTTGCACAACCAACATGCGCTATCATTCATGAAGAGTATGACTGGGATCTTAAGCATCAACACTCAGTGAAGAATGAATTCTTTCCATCCGAGCCCCCTCTATTCTTTCCTGACATTTTTGGTGAACCTACCATCCATGATTTCGCATGTGTATCTTCATCCACCGATTCACCCATTGTTGATCACTCGCAAGATACACCAGATGTCAGTCCATCATCTGACAATGGAGAGGTTAAGTTATTCATTGAAAATACACTTGATTTTTCATCTACCTTTTTCGAAAACATAGAGGATGAATTTGTCCGCTTCTCATCTACCCCTCTGTTTGATTCATCAGATCATGAGGATGCTGATGAAATAATTGATTTTTCTGACCTTGGCTATCATGATCCATTTACTCCCATATTCAATCATAATCATGTTTCTATCGTAGTTTATTTTTTGAAGCCATTGGTTTATGATGATCTATCTGACAATGAATTTGAAACACCCAAGACTGTTGAGGAACTTCAGCCTGAGCTAATGGTTATGTTAGGCCCTCGCTATCTTGGCGTTAGTTTCACTTCCGATCAGGAAATTGTTCAATCAACCAAGGCTCCTCATCACTCATCTATATGCATTGAAGATCAATCCCACACACAAATCATGCTTCCTCCACTTGAAATGCACAATCCTATCGCTCATGCATTGTAGGAATGTTACATTGCAAGCACGCATGCATGACACAAGTTGTATTTGTTTCTTTCATTTTATTACATGTCACAATCAAGATTATGCGCATGCTTCAAAGCTACACACAGTGTCCCACATCACCGTGACAAGTCCATGGACCACATGTCATGTACTTGCACTCACTTATGTTCTATGGGCACTATTAAACATGAAGTGTGTTTGTTTTCATTGTTATATCTTTCTTGCTTGCTAGTCCGCACAACTAGGTTTCTCTCATACCAGGCCTTCACCAACATGGGTCAACCATTGTGTTGGTGGCTGCATTGGAAATACCACTTCACGTGATCAGGCCCATGCACCATTAGCTTAGGAGTTGTTATAGACATTTTTGTGCCTTACAGCTATAAGCATGAAATGTCCATAATCCAAGGGATCCAAAGTCCCTAAACATGTTGTTCCTACCCCTAGAGGAACAAGGCTAACAAACCAGAAACTGCTCAAAAACAAGTCAATTCAGGATCAATTCAGAGGCTCCACTAGCTGCCTGCGTTGAAATGCAGAGGCTACACTGGCTAGTTGTGTTGCAATGCAAGTGGAAGCACTACCAGGGTGCGCTGAGTGGGAAATGACAAATGGCAGGGTCCTTTGTGCGAGGTGTAAAGACTGTGGAAGCTTCCAGAATCTTCCTCCATGACACTCGCCTTGATGAGTTCGACTAAGTGATGAGTAAGAGGCTCTTAGTCTCCAAGTGGAAGCAAGAACTGACAGAGGGAGAGGACACTAGTCAGATATCAAGCTGACTCATCCTCTCTCCAAACATCTATATATGGATCTCTCCTCCATGAGATCCAGGAGGCTAGAATTTTGTTATTGCAAAGAATTGTTGTTGGTTTGAGATTGGAATCATTGGGTGTTTAATGCTTTGAAGGGAGGTGAAGAAAGGATTTCATTCGCTGGGAGGTAGATGCTGGATTGGAACTCTCTTGGTTGTATCTCCTCCTGAACCTTGTTATTCATCAATAAAGCTATCTTGGTTTCTCCTATATACTGATGTATCTTTGATGTATGATTGCATTAGTATGTTTAGTTTATTTCTAATCCTGAACTAGTTATGAATATGAATCTATGTCTTTGTGTAGTGTTCCCTTCTTGTGATCTTGCAGGAACCTGTTGAAGCTGGGCGAGTGAGAAGGCAAGTAGCTGGGAACTCTCAAAGAGAAGAGAAACTAGATCGAGGGACAAACAAAAGACACCGGTTAGTCCATCCATCTCTCTTCATTCTTAATTCATAAAGGAAGAATACTAGAATAGCTGTTTCTGTTTGTTGCTAAGGCACTGTCACACCTTAGGTGGATAGGATCGTCCTGCATAGGCATTTTTCCCCACAACAAATTGACGACTCCGCTGGGGAGATCTGTTTAGTCATTTTATTTGTGTCTCTATCATTGTTTGTTTCATAGACTCAAGAGCAGCAATCGAACTGCATCTTCTATTTTCAGATGCAAAGTAGACAACTGCTGCTTTGATCCAATCACTGGATTTGTCTATGATCTGAACAATGGACTCACAAATGATTTGACGATCCTTTGTGATAGATCTTAGCCCTCCTTCAAATCATCCCTTTGATTGTACCTTGCTTGTTGCTTTTATTTGGCCTGAAACCGTAGATTAATAAGCAAACCGTAACCCAGAACCCAGAATCAACTCTTGTTTCTGCTTCAGCGCAGACTCTGTGAAGAAGTTCTGCATTTCAACGCGGGTCCCGTTAAGGATACCTGCGCTAAATGTCAAAACCTCTGTGTTAGGAGTGCGCTGATCCAGCTTAGGCCTTGTGCAGCTGGGGTTCTCTACTCTGTTTTTCCTTGTTTTGATCTCTGTTTTCTACAGCCTGTAACCAGCATAGGTACCTGTCTGATAACTCCTTTTCTCTGCTTTAATTCTGCCTCCTTTTGTACAAAAAGACTATGAGTGTTTTTATGTGTTTGTGGCGTCATTTACAGTTTTCCTTTACAAGAGTGAAATAGTCGACCTGTAGCCCTTGATTCAGATCTGTTGATTGTGATCTTAGGAGAGAGTTCATTGGCTGTTTACAGTTGATTATACATTTACTTTTGCTTTTGGTTTGAGTTTGTCTCTTTTAAGTGTCGAAACAAGTGTTCATTTCGAAAGTCGTAAAGTGTTGTATTCTCTTCTACCCTTTCTGATTTCGAAAGAGTAAACTTGTTTGTATTTGTCATTTAAAAGCAAATTCAAAGTTGTACAAAAAGCTTTCTTTGTAGGCATCAATATTAAGAGAGCAGAAAACAAACACCTGCATTGTGCATTTGCATCTTGATAGTTTGCATGCTTGATTTAGGAAAAGTGCATTAGAGTGTGCTGATTGCTCTTTGAGAAAAGATGGTGTCTTTCTTTTCCCTTTGTAGCTAGGATTTTCATTGTTGAAAAGATATAAAAGCTTTCTTATCATCTTTAGACTGCATTTAGGAATTGTATCATACATCTCGTGGTGAACCTCAAAAGGAAAACTTCTAAGAAAGATCAACCTAAAATAAATTGAATGAACTTAACAACGCTTTGTAACTTAACGCACAACATAGAGGTCTAGGCTAGAGACGTGTTCCGGCGTTGTAAAGCCTGGTGACTGTCGATCTCGCTGATGGTGGGTGATTCCTCCTGAGGGACGATAGCGCCAGTACGGATTGTGCTCCCACGTACTGTCGAGTATATATTGGGAGACCCCTATAGGCATAAAACCTTTATCCTTAGGAAGTCGTGTCGGCCGCCCTACTGATCGCAATGCACTGAACACAGCATTCAGGAAGATTGACCACCCGTACCTTAAAAAGTATTCTGCGGTTTTGCGAAAAGTTTGGCACACCCTCTACCTAGAACTCCAGAGCAGTTCCTTTTGGCCTTTTTCAGACTCTATAACGGAAAAAGTCCATCCAAGCATTTGTCACTTCGGGCTCGTTAAAACATCAAAGGAGACTAGAGTCATCTTTAGCTTTTTCTCGACTCTTTAAAATTGAAAAAGCAAGTTGTGTCTAAAGCGTCGTTAAAATTTATTTTAAATGGAACAAACACCCCTTTTTCCTGCGTTGATCTTTAGGTTGAGAAAATGGAGCACACCAACCAAGGAATTCCCCTTGGTGGAAATCCTAGTCCCTTCTCCTCTTGGGGAGATGTTGGTGCGCCCCATATGGCCACATTGTCGCTTCCAGGACTGACGATTGGCTTGCCGGTCTGGCTCTTCTCAACCAATGTCGTTCAAAACACCACTATTCCTGAACAGTCGAATCAATAGTTAGACCAGACCAGAGTTACCCACCAGCCTTCTACTTCATCTAATTCTTCCTCTCCTCCTTCCTCTTCGCTTGACGGAACTGGTAAAACTAAAAACCAAGTTCCTAAGGAGAAGAAGGAAAAGAAAAAGAAAGAGAAGAAGAAGAAGGAGCCAAAAGCGACTGGGGGCAAACAAGTGTCGTCTGACAAAAATCCACACACAGCACTGACTAGGCCTAAATCGCCATGTGTCATATGCAAGGGAGACCACTTCCACAGAGATTGTCCCTGCATCCCTCGGATACTAAGGGACTGGTCTCCCCGTTTGCACAATTCGGTGGCGTCAACCTCTGATAACCATGTTGACAGCACACCGTCAACTAGTGAAAATGAAGCCACAGGACAGAGAGGGAGAGCTAGATTTCCCTGCAAACTGTGTGAAGGCAACCATGCCATCCACCGTTGTCCCTTCTTAGACGAGGCTAAAAGAGTTTTGGAAGATCGCCCGGTTTTACCAGCGCGACTTCCTCCTAGATATCAAAAGCTCCTGCCAAGTCCTTCACCAGTTGAGAACCCGGCTGGCCCGCTCAGGTGGTCAGCCGAAGCACCTATCATTGAGGATGAACCGTCCGAATCCATACCTGACGAAAGTCAAAAGGTCGAGGTGGTAGTTGACCCGGTCTTGCCTTCATAGGTTCTATCTTTGAATGATACCATCACAGAAGAGAATAAAGACGACACCGTCCAAATTCTCTTCATCAACACAGACTCCGACGAACACGGGGGCACTGCCCCCATTCCTTTATCGCAGGAAGGAAGTTCGTTAGAGCGATACCCGACCGTTTACTCGGTCCCACCACCAAGCGACCTAGTTGTCTCCTTCGACTGGAACCAACTAGGCAGACCCTGTTTGCCAGCAAGCATACCATTCAGAATTATCGTCCAAATATACAGAATGGTCATGGCTGGCACCATCATTGATGAAGGGGCATCTGTGAGTATCCTTTCCTCCACTGCTTGGAAAGCGCTTGGTTCGCCAGCGCTTTTGCCTGAAATGAGAAATCTGACAGGCTTTGATAAAGGAACCAGTCGACCTTTAGGGATCCTCCCCAATGTGCCCATAACATTGAGAGGGAAGACCGTTCAAATGAACGTGATGGTCGTTCAAGGACCCTTGGATTATAACCTACTCCTTGGACGAGACTATATATATTGCATGGGAGCCATCGTCTCCTCACTCTTTAGAGTAATGTGTTTTCCGCACGAAGGAAGAGTGGTCAAGCTCGTGGACCAGCTTTCATTTCCCGGATCACGCATCGCAAATAGTCATATACCATCCCTAAATGGTCTCTTCACGCAAGAAATGTCTCAACCCACGGTCCGTCCTCCCGATGAGCGCGAGTAATTCGGAGGGATATGACTGGAACACAGGGAGCATGCGTCCTGGTCTGCTTCGGCAGGAAAACTTTGGGTATAGAGTAGGTTTCCGCAGGAGAATATGACTAGTCCGTACCCCGTCCGTGATTGAGACAGGGGTTGTTCTAGAATAAGATTCTTTTGTCAAAGTTATGTGTTTGACAGAACAGAGTCACTCACCTTTGTTCATCTCGGTGGACATCGCCGAAGAAGTGTTTTGTTTGAAAGATTAACAGGACAATCTTTGGGTAACCTGAAAGAGGTAGGCCTCTCTCGGTAAAACAATTGTTTTGGCGGAAGTGAAGTAGAGGTAACCTTGAAACTCTGTTTTATACCTGGGGGCATGCAAACCTTTTGGAGTGCAAGCAAGGGGCGGCTATTTATTTTTTAAATTTTTAGGACCTCTAACCCTTTAAACTCGTAGGATTAGTCGTTTCCGAACTTGCATAAAGAAAGGATTCCAGGAGCATAGCTTTGTGAGGCGCAAGCTCCATAAAAAATGGAATCTTACATGAGACATTCTTATCATATGACTGGAAAATCGAGCAGTTTTATCACACAGTTCATGCTCGTTAAAAAATAAACGCAAGATTCGAGCAGTTTTAGCACATAGTTCATGCTCGTTAAAACATAAACGCAAGATCCGAGCAGTTTTAGTGCATAGTTCATGCTTGTTAAAAAATAAACATAAGATCGAGCAAATGTTTCCACCCGCGTTTAAGCTCGTTAAAAAATGAACTATTCAGGTAAATAACCACCGTGAATGTAATATCATCAGCCACTAAAGCCTTGGTCGTGTTTGCCCATCACCTCCACTTTTCCATTGGCCGATCATTCACCTCCATATGATTGTTTACCCATTTTGAGGAACAGCTGCGAAGAGTGATTTCACTAGCCATCCTTGTGACACTGTCGTGATTTGGAAATTCCAATCCTTCCCTGGAATCAGCTGCTACCCTTTTTATCACTCGTTCCTCAAAAGACGAGTCTTCTTTAAGCTCTTTTCATCTGACTCGTAAAATATGAAAAGATTGCCGAGTTTCGGCCTTCCAGCTCGTTAAAGCGACCAGAAGTGCTATCCCTCCTCTACATTTTAATCTTTTTGGACCTAAGGGATTATTGCACAAAAAGATCAAGCGCTTGTTTTGTTCAGCTCGTTAAAACTATCGAAAACTCATCCCTTCTGTATTGTTTTATACCTTTTCGGACTTAAGGGATTAGATGACAAAAAAGGACTTTCGGAGTTGACTTTACGTACCTTTTCAGACTCTCTAAAAATGAAAAGGACCGAGTTATCTTTGTCGTTAGACTCGTTAAAAGCATTAAATAGCGACAAACTTGTCTTTAGACGAGAACGAGTTTCACTATCGCTAGGCTCGTTAAAACATAGCGATGGGTTTTCCCGAAGGGCAAATTATAGAACAAGCATATGTTATCCTCCTCAAGCTTGACAAAAATAAAGAGGTACTGGTCAGCAATGACTGGGGAAAAATTGGGAGAAACTCAAGAAAACTTTGATGGTAGCAAGTCACTCTTGAACATGACACTTTTCCTCCGTACCACAATCAGGTTGGGTTGTTTCATTCACCGGTCAGATCGCCATGGTCTCGCCATACCATCCATATTTGGGGTAATGCTACCGATCCATCGCATAAGTGTCGCCATATGTTCAAGAGAAGTCGTTCAAAGAAGTCACCTGTGTCCCATCCACTACCATACATTATACTCTTTCATGACCTCCACCCTGAATCATATGTCATCAGATCGTTTTCACCTCCATCAAAATCATTAGCTCCGTTCCGTGTCATTGATGTGGGATTCATTAAGGCCCTCCTTTGACGGATCACTTCTTGTCGACATCAGCTCATTATCCAAGAAGTTGATCTAGGAACACCCCCTTCAGTACTTTGAAGCTTGCATGCCTCAATGGCAAGTTTCTCACTTCCGGCGACAGGTATACATCAATGACCTTCGACCGAAAGATTTTGCGTGGTGTTCGACGCCAAGTCCTCTATTCACACCACGTGAATTGTACTGCAGTACCTTGAGGGTCATCTTCATTATCGGTGATTCCTCTCGCGCTTGTTAATAGTTTACATCATTAACTGGTAATCAAGCGATGTCTTTCCATGTTCGACTTCAGAACAATTCTCACATGGATCGACTTGTACTTAGAGTGAAGATCGGACGAGATTGAAGACCCTGGATCTAGTTTCATCCATCCGGGCTGCGATATATATTCAGAAAATAAAGACATAGAAATGTACAGCTTTACAGCACAGATAATCATCCTACCAAAAGGATGATGGCTCTATCAGGATCATCAGTCTATCATCAGACGATTGTCTATTATATGTACATGAAAATGAATTTATAAAGTTGAGCATGGGAATGCCCGCCTCAGCTAGATCGTGAAAAAGTATGAAAATAATGTATTGTATTGTATTGTATTACAGATCTCCTCCCAGCATTGAAAGAACTTCGGATCCTCCTAATAAAGCATTTCACCCGATAAACGGCCTCATACTTTAGGGGGCAACTGTTATAGACATTTTTGTGCCTTACAGCTATAAGCATGAAATGTCCATAATACAAGGGATCCAAAGTCCCTAAACATGTTGTTCCTACCCCTAGAGGAACAAGGCTAACAAACCACAGCAATTCACAGAAGTTCTCCACCAGAAACTGCTCAAAAACAAGTCAATTCAGGATCAATTCAGAGGCTCCACTAGCTGCCTGCGTTGAAATGCAGAGGCTACACTGGCTAGTTGCGTTGCAACGCAGGTGGAAGCACTACCAGGGTGCGCTGAGCGGGAAATGACAAATGGCAGGGTCCTTTGTGCAAGGTGTAAAGACTGTGGAAGCTTCTAGAATCTTCCTCCATGACACTTGCCTTGATACGTTCGACTAAGTGATGAGTAAGAGGCTCTTAGTCTCCAAGTGGAAGCAAGAACTGACAGAGGGAGAGGACACTAGTCAGATCTCAAGCTGACTCATCCTCTCTCCAAACATCTATATATGGATCTCTCCTCCATGAGATCCAGGAGGCTGGAATTTTGTTATTGCAAAGAATTGCTGTTGGTTTGAGATTGGAATCATTGGGTGTTTAATGCTTTGAAGGGAGGTGAAGAAAGGATTTCATTCGCTGGGAGGTAGATGCTGGATTGGAACTCTCTTGGTTGTATCTCCTCCTGAACCTTGTTATTCATCAATAAAGCTATCTTGGTTTCTCCTATATACTGATGTATCTTTGATGTATGATTGCATTAGTATGTTTAGTTTATTTCTAATCCTAAACTAGTTATGAATATGAATCTATGTCTTTGTGTAGTGTTCCCTTCTTGTGATCTTGCAGGAACCTGTTGAAGCTGGGCGAGCGAGAAGGCAAGTAGCTGGGAACTCTCAAAGAGAAGAGAAACCGGATCAAGGGACAAACGGAAGACACCGGTTAGTCCATCCATCTCTCTTCATTCTTAATTCATAAAGGAAGAATACTAGAATAGTTGTTTCTGTTTGTTGCTAAGGCACTGTCACACCTTAGGTGGATAGGATCGTCCTGCATAGGCATTTTTCCCCACAACAGGAGTAGGATTAGTGTTTACTTTTAGTTGGTTTGCTTGCATGCTTGTCTGCTTACTTATTTTGTTTGTTTGTTTGTCTGCTTTCTTGTTCACTTATTCACTTTCCTTTCACTTTTGCTTCTACTTCTTCTTTTCTTGTTGTCTGTTCACTTTTTTTTTTTGTAGGTTAGTTTTACATGAAACCATGTATGACTCTTGAAACAAGTTGGGTAAAGTACAAGAGGCCTTGTACAACTATCACTACTTGGTTATATGTCATCATGCCTCTGTATGAAGAACTTATTACTTTTACTCCATGGTATGTCGATGGAAAATATGTACTGTTCAAAGTGAACCTTGGTGAAAACACAACGCTTGCGTGCTAACTAGTGTCACCTAATCTAGTCGGTTGTTTTTGGGTTAACCCTTGTCATCTCAGTAAAGTAGAGTAAGGTGAGGGGGAAAACCTTAACAAGCATGTCAAAGGTATAATAAACTACTTCTCTGTAGGAACAACCTCTTCTTATCTCAATAAATCGGGATCCCTCTTCTACCTCTCAAATGAATAGGTGCTATGTACATAATTGAAAATGAAAAAATGAAAATGAAAATTTCAAAAAAATGACAAATGAATAAGGTGAAAGAAGAGAAAGGCTTCCTACATAGAGAGGTGATGCAAGTAACTCGTCGAGGTACTGACCAGGCTCGTTGGTAGCAGAGCCATGCTTGTGTTCCTATGTGACTTTGTTGAGGTACTGTCTAGGCCTGCTGGCAGCGGAGCAGCACTGGAGATCAAACTAAGACACTAATGGCTATACTACTTGTGCACCAATATATCCCTCAACCCCAATCAAAACAACTGTGTTTCCTTGGCTTGGAATGTGTGTCAATCGACTAAGAGCTTGGCAAATGCTATAACTTACAATCAAGCTAGTGTGAAACCAAGATGAACTAAGAACTGAACAATACTTTTATAGGTGTTATACTCGTTTTTCATGAACAAGATCCATTCAGAGCTTGCTCCATTCCCCTCCTAGTCTATTCTTCCATACTTGGTCCAGCTACAGGCTAAGCAACTCCCTCAAGAAATTTCACAATTCTGGAGAGAAACCAGCCTTCCCTCTAGAAATTGTGCAATTCTATCTGGCAACATATTGGGCTCCATAATTACACAAATATGCGAGTCAAGCTTCACTGAGAAAATTATGCAATTCTTCCCAGTAGGGCTACTCAGCCCAAGAATTGCGTAATCTTGGGTAGCAGTCAGCTGCTCTACCTATAAATTGCACAAATATCTTAGGCAGCCAGCCCAACTCCCTTCGAGAAATGCATATTTTCTCCCAGCAGTTGAGTAGGCTCTTGCATGTGCAGTTGAGTCGACCGGTTCCCTTCGGGACCGAGCAAAACTAATTTGCATGCATGCGTTGCTCCTCCCATGGAAACATGCAAAGGCATCCCTTGATTCAGGGATCTATTTTTAGAAACTGGAGGTTACATGCAAGCATCATCTCATAAACCTCCCACCAAGTGTCACTTTTCCAATATTTGTGTCATGCACATCACAACCTCGATCTTATAAAAACTCATCAACTGGATGCTATAGAGCTCATTCCTCACATCGACCTTGTAGCTCTAGCATCCCACATTACATCTAGGAGTCGTCGGCACATTCAACTCAGTTGTCTTGGGGTAAGCTCATTGTTCATGTCTTACGTTGTGTTTCTATTTCTTTTTGTGTTTCGTTTTGTTTGAGTTTTGTCTGCTTGATTTCAATGAGCACTTGTTGTCGTTTACATGCATACTAGATTGTACTATCACCATTTGAGTTTTCATTTTTATCTCACTGTTGTCGCTTGCATGGAACTATTTTTGTATGAATGGTCATCGTTGCAGCGACTCGCTTCACACACTTGCATGCTTTCAATTTTCCTGAATCCTGCACTTGTTGTTTGCATGAATGATCATTCACTCTTGTTTGCATTCATCTCCTCATGCATTCACACTTCTCATATTTTCAGTCATCCATCGGTCGGACTAGGCTGCCTTAGCCCAGACCGTGCCTTGCCCGGCTAACACTACTCATTTCTGGAAGCGAAGGCTCCACCTTCCCTCCAAAAATTGTGTAAATCCATCCAAGAATGGACCTCCAAGCTTGCATTGCACAATTCTTGGAGGCAGTGTCCTGTTGGCCCCATAAACTGTGTAATCCAGTTTGTTGGTTGCATGTCACTAGTGACTGAAATTGTGCATTGCGTAGTTTCAATCCTCAGCAGGCCAAGATGGACTGTGCATTGTGCAGTTCCAGGTGTCAATTAGCCTCTTGATAACCTAGACTATGCCTTGCACAGTTTTGGCAATCAATCTCCTGACCTCCCGGTGGAAATTGCACAACCTTCATGATCAGTCACACAGGGATGTTGTAAGTCAGTCCTCAAGTTCATTTTGGTTTTTGACTGGCAGATTTCTTGCCATGAGTGTTTCCATTTCCATAGGTAGCGCAGGTGTTCATCTGCCTCTCAGCAGCATAAGTACAATGGCCTTCAGGAGAGTAGAGTCAAGGGACACTGTTGAGAGCACAACATGGGTTGCACCCAAGAAAGTGTCTATGAGCTTGCCTACCTATGAAGACATCAAGTTATTCATAGACAAAGACATCAAGATAAGATGGAAGAAGCATCACAACGATCAATAGCACAACGAGCAGCAGTAGAAGGTAGCACACATGCATGCGGAGAATGCAAGAGGAAGGTTGTTAACAACACTGGTAGAACAAAGTTGCAAGCTCGAGCAAATCCACTTGTGATGAAATCAACTTTGGAGATTGAGGCTATGAGGTGACTGCACGATAAGACGATCGTGCGAGAGCAAAGAACAAAGTAGAGAAGAATTTGCATGTGTTGAAGTAGCAACTCAAGGAAGAATAGGAGCTACATAGAAAAGAGAATGAAGTGCAGCAGGACCAAGTATAGTAGGGCATGCAACATGCACAGATGGATGAAACTATGCTCGTACAAGTTATAGATCCGTCCCAGCAGTTTGCATGGAGTAGACAAGGTGAGTAGTGCTATTGATTACATGCAAAGGAATTCAACAACATCCATGTCATTGTACGCACGCATGCGATCCCACCCATTTGCCACACTCACCGAGGCAAAGACAAGAAGCAAGTCCAACTGGAGTTGAACATGTATTTTGACAAGTTGATGTGCATGACCAGCAACACATTCTTGGAGATCAGTGCATACACTATGCATCAACATATTATCAATTCGGAGACACCCAAGAAGACCATGCACATGTTAGCAAATGAGTTGGATGGAAAAGCCACACCAATGCAATGGTATGCAACAAAGGCAAGAGTTCGCTTCAACAAGATGTCACCATGGAGCACAATTACACCATCGTAGACAACCAAGCTTGGCATCAACTCACCACCTTCACCATCAAAAGCATGTCAAAGATTTTGTCTCATCACAACGGACCAAGTGTTGCTGATGTCTTATATGGCTTGCTGAAGCCATTTTGTCTCACGAGGGCACATGTGCATTGTAATGTAACGTCTTGTTAAGTGTAAGTTCAAGTGTCGATAGTTGGATGTAATATTCTTAGAGTAGATGAAGAGTCGTGAGGGTAGATGAACTATCACAAAGGGGAATGTCAAGTGCCACCCCACCCTTTTCTATAAGTAGAACCTCATAAATCATTATATAGGCTTTTGGTAAGCCAAGCTTCGATAGGAGTATCTTAGAGAAATCTTGGAAAATATTGTAACGCGCCTTGGCTTCTCCACTACACAGAGCTAGTATATCTCTTTGGAGGAGTAGGCGGTTGTGGCTGTAACGTTCCGCTATCAAAACTAGTGGTTGGACATGGATGTATTGTATGACTGGAACTTACACTTCCTAATATAACAAAGCTAGCACGTTTCATGGATATGTTGTAATGTATTCCATCTATCTTGTTTACTCTAAATGATATATGCATTTGTTTTCTTACGCACGCATGTATGCACTATTATGTATAAGTATGTATGAATCTTTTTGAAATGTGCTATTGGTTTAACCATCACTTTGGATTGCTTGTTAAGTTTCCTTCCATGTTGTGATGCATCTTCGCTCGTGTGTTCCCTTCGAAGCTGCGTACTATTACAAGTTTCCAAGGGGCACACCCACCCCACTCTCCATGTGTTAGAACCTCTCATGCACCTTCCTTGAATTACTGCAGTTGTCACACCCTTGCTACCAACAGGGACATATTACTTTCCTCTGTGTGAAACCACAGTCAAGGCATTACCGTATGACCCACTGCTGGGACTCTTACACCAAATGGTCTAAGGTCTAATTGGGACTTATTACCAGGGAGATCCCTTGTCATGTTGGTGGATCTAGCATTGTCAACAAGTTCATACTGATATAGTGAATGGAATATTTTTTTTTATCTCTTCTTCATCCTAGTACAACCCCAATGGTCATGTCTAAAGAATCAATGTGGATATGAAAAGTTAAATACCATTTGCAACCTCAAATATTGGCGGCAATGGACAATTTTCGTTTAAGTGTATCAAAAGACAATTGACATCACTCACTCCAGGAAAATTCTACAACCTTTTTCAAAATATGGGAAAGGAGAGAGGATATCATAATAGATTTTTCAATAAATATACGATAGTATCTTGCATATCCTAAAAATATGCAAACGTCCTTTTTCATAGTAGGGGTGGATAGCTTTAGAATTAGTTCTATCTTAGCAGGGTCCACAGTAACTATCTCACTTGCAACATGGTGTCCCAAAACAATACCTTGATTAAGAAGAAATTGAGACTTTGCATCAATAAGCATGAGATTAGTTTCTTGACAATGTGTTATTACTTTTTATAAACTCTTTAATTCTTCCTCAAACGTGTCTTCATAGATATTAAATTCATCCATATAAATTTCAACATAATCATTGATTCTTTTAGAGAATATACAAAGGACAACTTGTTGGAAAGTAGTTGGGGCATTACATAAACCAAACAGAATTACTCAATATGCATATGTTCCCCATGAAAATGTAAATTTAGTATTTTCTTGATCTTCATGGGATACATGAATATGATTATAACCACTAAACCCATCAAGAAAAAAGAAGAATTTATTTCCTGCCAAGCTATCCAAGACTTGGTAAATAAAAGGTAATGGTAAATAATATTTCAAGGTATCCTTGTCCAACTCATGGTAATCAACACATATTTACCACTTCCCATTTTTCTTGAGGATAATATAAAAGGGGAAACCCACTTTCTATCAGAAATAGGATAGATAAAGTTATCATTAAGCACTATCTCTAAATATTCTTTGATGATGTTCTTTAGGGAAGGTATCATCCTCCTCTGAGGTTTCCTGATTAGTTGAGCATCCTCCTTCAGATAAATATGATGAGTATAGAGGATACGAGAGATATGCTTCATATCAATGTAATCCCAAGAAAAATAACTAATATTCATCTAAAGCATTTCCACCAGTTTCTTTTTCTAGGAAGGTTCTAAGTAGGAATTAATGCTTAAAGTTTTTAAATGGTGGATTTCTAGATCCTTACTTTGATTATTAACACTTGGTGAGGCTAATGAATCCAAATGTTGGACTAACTTAGTAGGTGAGCATATTTCCTGAAAATGTTTCCCTCAAATTTGATTATATGGCGAATGATGGTCATCATGAGAGTTGGTTAAAGAAATAAAAGTCAATTCATATTTAGTATCATCTTTGAAAATAGTAGCTTTTTTCAAATTCAAGAGAGGTTGGGTAAGTTCTTCATCGCCATCTTCAAATCACATAGGATTCTCAAATTCCAGTGAAGGTTTGGTAGGTGGGTACAAGTTAAGTTTCTTCATGGAGTTCACATGTGAGATGGTTACGTCCCCTGACCTACCACTAATATAGGCATCTATTTTGTCCAACTAGGGTCTTCCCAAAATTAATGGGTAACCATTGATACTAGATATAGGTTGAATAATTATAAAATCAACTAGGTATTCCCAGGAATATACAGAAACGATAATATCTTCCACTACCCCTTCTGGATGGACAGTGGACCAACTAGTTGGAGGATAGTGGGAGTCATCCTTAGGCTAGATAATCGAAGATTTTCCATAGTTTCTTTGATCATGACATTGATAGATTCCCCTAGTCAATTAAAGTATTATATATATGGGTATTACAAATATTGATTATCACAACAAGACTCTAAGGATCTCCATATTTTTTCATGAGTACTTCCCTTGACATTAAATTAGATAGTTTCCCTATGACTTGAACTATCTTAGGGCCCTCCTTTTTCCTTCCTATATTTTTCTAACATAGTTCCTAGATTTCTTTTACATATATCAAAACATATCTATTGGCTTGAAGGAGAGGAATTTTTAAAGATAGATTCCTTAGTTCTCCTAAAAGGTCATACTCAAGCCATACAGAGGGATTTTCCAAACTCAATCTCTTTGAGTAAGGAGAAAGATGTTTTTAAATAGGTTCCATAAGTGTCACATATTTCATCTCAAGGGGAATCAATCATGATTATGGGGAATTATCTTCCTCATCTTGTTCTTGAATGATGGGATAAGTATGATTTTGGAGTACCTTCCTAGAATGTAAATGGATCTATTTACAGTCCAAGTTATAGGCTGGGAAAAAGGATATATCAAGATTGTAGGTGGGGAAGCTACTTTATTATTTGGGTTACACATCGGTTAAGATGGAAGTTGAGGTGTTTTTTGAGTTTGAGCTTGAGTAGGTTTATTTGAAATTAATCTCAACATTTTATTTGGGTAAGCTACTTTATTATTTGGGTTAGGCATCAGTTGAGATGGCAGTTGAGGTGTTTGTTGAGTTTGAGCTCAAGTAGATTGATTTGAAAGTAATTGAATTTATTGTGGATAATTCTGAGGTGGAGCTTGTGGTGTCATATTCCCATAGGAAGAGGGTCCTCTCCATCTTGGAACCAACCCTTGGCTTTGCAGCTGAGGTGGCCATTATATCCAAGGCATAGGAAGATACCAACTAAACATTGGAGGAGGAGGATATACTGATGGTTCTTGGGGCATGTTTCTAGATGATTGAGGGGGCCAAGGTTTCTTTTGGGCCATGAAGTAGAATTGTTTTGTTCCTTCACTAGCCTCTTTAAATATAACCTTAATCTCTAGAATAGAAGGACATTCTTGAATTCAATGTTTCTTCTCAGAAATGTTGCATGTCTCAACATTATTTAATTATTATTCTAATAGACGATGCTTTTAGGGACATTTATAGAAAAATATAGAAAGTGTCAATTCAACTTCCTCCTTCTTTTTCTTGGAATGAAAAGAATCCTATTGGGAGCTTAGGTTGCTAATGATATCAGTATTGAAATTTTCTAATAAATTTCCTAGCTTAACTTTTGTCACCCCTACTCCACTATATTTATTAACTCTAGAAGTTACATTCTGAGAATTTCAATTATACTTTGAAATTCTTCTGGAATACCTTGACCATATCTTGTAGATCTTATCATAAGATATTTGGGAGGCATCACGTTGCCCCATAATATTTAAGTTTCAAGGGAATGTTCCCATATCCCTTTAAGAAAAAGGATATGTGTAACCACCCATCCCATATCTACCTAGTTTCACCAGCTTGTCGGGGTAAACATGAGAGGAAGAGCTACTATGACATGACCCGACGCCCTAAGATCCATTGAGGAAGTGGGTCCAACTATGGAATACAAACTGAAAAATCAACACATCCTACAGAGGCTAAGTAACCACCCCAGGCAGCCAAAACCTAACCTAGACACCCTTTTCTCTAACTTAGGTCCCCAACCTCTCCCACAAAAAGTGCTCCATGTAGGTTGAAGCCTCCAATCACATGCACAAGCCTGCATCGATGTAGTTACAACCTAAAATTTCCACTTCAAAGCATGCGGTCCTGGATTCAGAGCATAAATTATAGGTTAGCCTCTAGACTGCTACCCATAACTTAGTGAGACATTCCATAATGATAATAGACATTAGGAAAAATCCATTCATACAAAATTTTATCAAGGAATTTCCCTAACCAGGCATAACCATGACAACAATTTCATCAAACATGTTAAGGACATGTAATCTACAGGTCACTAATACATATTTAAACATAGGATTCTGATACTTATATGAGAATCATAAAGGAGGCATAATTCCCTCTCATAATAAATTCAATAACATCTATTAGCTCATGCATTAATTAACCATTCATCAAGAAATCCAAATAGTTTAAGATCCATAGCCAATATACATCATATAACCAACATATAACTAGCAAATGAACATCATATACAACATAACAAAACAAACATCAAAGCCACATAATAACAAGTACAATTACTCATGAAAATACAAGAGTAAAAGATCCCTTATTATTATATCTGAAATAAAACTAGGTCAGGGAATTCCATGTACCACCTGACTATAGAATGTGCTTAACCAAATCTCTCTTCTAGGAAATCACCCCCGTGCCATATTCCAAGCGTGAATGTGGGATATCATAGAATAAACCAAACAAAATGAAACTAGGGCTTAGAGAGGCCAAACCACCTCAACCCTCAACCAGTGATTCCACCTCATGGTCATAGATCACTAACACCAACGAGGTCAATTTCTACCTAAGTTTCCCAAGGATCTAGAGTACTTGTTCCAACTATGGCTACATGAACTAATAACTCAACCCACAACCTTCCATCGATCCAGAGCATTTTTCCAACCCAGCTCCAAGACAAGTAACTCAACCCACCAAGGGCTCAAGAGTGTTTATCCAATCTAGGCTCAAGGACTAGTAACTCAACCCATAACCATAAGAAAATGAGCACCAATCAGAAATAAAAAGCGTAAAAACAAATGGCTATTTGTTAAATGGCAAGGCTAGACAAAATCAATATCAATGCAGGGAATCCTCCATGCCAATCATAGACCATAACTAGATCAAAACATGCATATACCAAGCATCCATAATCAACAAGGAAATCACACATGTAACTCAATACCTGCAAGGCAATCCCGCTATATTTGTTGATCCATTTGTTCCCTTGGGATTTCCCACTTTTCTTTTCCTTCTTTCTCCAAATCCAATGAAAAGTAGAGTGCTCCGAGCATGATCCAACAATTTTCCAAGATTTCTCTAAGTGTGCAAGAGTATGAAAGAGAGAGAGAGAGAATAGAAGGCAACCAAATAATAAGCTGACAAAAGTTGTGAATTGATCCTCAGAAGCCAGTTTTAGCATTGATGCCTCTATTTACTTCATTTTTCATTAATTTCCCTTCAATTTCCTCCTCATGCTATTCTGTGACCTTTCACCTTCCTTTTCTCCTATTATCCATTATTTTCATAAATAAATGCCAATAAATTCCTCTTTTCCTTTTCCAATACCTTTGCCAATTTCCATAGCCATTTATTAATCACCATTGATCTCCATCACTATGTTTTTTCACAACATTTAGCTAGGAATACATGTCCAATGACCTTGGTTATTATTTTTAGTTATTACATAGGAAATCAACCTGGGGCTCTTACAAACCCCTCCCCTTGGGGGAACATTGTCCTTGTTGTTCAATGACACTTATAAATGAACAAAAGTATTATGGATATTTATAACACATATCGATACAACATTTACATCATATTATATTGTTGAAGATGTAACCAACATATCATGAAAACCAGGCCGCTTATTGGAGCTTTATAACACAACTCGATTTTGTATTTACATACACACACACACACACATATAGACATAACCAAAACACAACATCAAAATATATACTAGAGTACATCCACTCAACCTGTGAATAGAGAAGGATACATAGCCCACGTTTGATCAACCATCTACCATGTAGCTTCATCAGGACCAAAGCGCTTCCAATTCACGTTAACTTGCTCGATTTCTTGATTCTGGAGCATGAGCATATTTCTCTACAAAATGCACTGAGCTTCTTACTACAATTCTACTTCAAGTTCCACCTACAATACAAACTAGTCAATCACATGATCAACATATTTCACATACTTCTTAATCAATGACACATGGAAAAAATCGTGTACTTTTACTATCAGAAGCAATGCTAGTCTGTAGGCGATTCATACAATCCTCTCAAGAATCTTGAAAGGTCTCCAATACTGAGGTGTCATCTTGCCACATGATCGAATCCTCAAGGATCTCTTCTTGGGATTGATGCACAAGTACACCTGTTCCCCAACCTGAAATTTGTTAAACAGCCTGTGTTGATTTACATAACTCTTATGTCTGTCCTGTGCTACCTTTAGATTCTTCCTAATAACCTACATTTCATGTTCCATCTATGATAACATGTCTGGTTGAATTAATACCATGTTCACTAGATCAATCCAACTAATGGGAGTCTTATAACCCTACTTGTAAATTGCCTCAAATGAACTCATATTCAAAGATTCTTGATACCAATTGTTATACGCAAAATCCACTAGTGAAAGATACTCTTCCCACTTCCATTACTGATGCATAACATACATTCTCAACATGTCCTCAAGAATCTTGTTGAATCTCTCTTTCTGTCCATCTATCTTTGGATCATAATATTTACTAAAGGCCAACTCTATACCCAAACCTACAAATAACTCTTTCCAAAACTTGGAAGTGAACTTCATATATCTTTATAACATTATCTTCCTAGGAATTCCATGCAACCTCACTATCCCCTTGATGAAGACCTATGTTGCCTCACTAGTTGAATTCGTAGACTTCACTGGAAATAAATGCGCTACGTTTTTTAACATGACAAATAAAACCATAATATAATCATGTTATCTAAATTTCCTCATATATCACATGATGAAATCCATGGAAATGACCTCCCATTTCAATTCTGGAACAAGAATTAGCTGCAATAAACCACAAATATGTTTACACTCTACTTTTACCAATCGACAATCTAAACATCTCCCAACAAACTCTGCCACCTATTTCTTCAATTTCAGCCAATGGTATAACTCATTGACCATTTTCAATGTCATTTGATTACCCGAGTGACCTAAATATGAATTGACATGAAATTCCAGCAAGATAAGATTCTTGAGCTTATTGTTGTCTAGCACATAGATCGCCTCCCTAAATCTAACCAAACCATCTTCCATGAGACGATAATCCACATATTGTTCACTTGTACCCTTCTTCTATAACCTATGATTAAGTTTTTGCTACATGTCATCCTATTATCTTGCCTGTAATATTTGATCCTATAAATCTATCCCATATGAACTCATAGTTTCTATATGATTTACTTGCACTGTTCTTCTAATAGCATCTGCAACCCTTTTCTCCTTTCCCTTATTGTACCTGATCTCAAAGTCAAACTCACTAAGCGTAGCTAACTGCCTAGGTTGCCTAACTTTCAAATTTGGTTGGTCAAATAAGTATCTCAATCCACTGTGAACACTCATCAATATGAACCTCTTGCCAAGAAGATAGTGTCTCAACATCTTCAATGCATGGATGATAGTTTCCAACTCAATATCACGTGCCACATCATTTTGCACATGCTCATTCAGTTTTCTTGACTCATAGCATATTACATGTCCTACCTACATCAGGACTCCACCAAGTCCTCTCTTGCAAACATCTGTACACACCACAAATTCTTTGTCTGGATCTACAATCTTTAGAACTGGAGCATTTCTAAGCAACTTCTCCACTACTTGAAACTATCTACACATTCCTCTATCCATTCAAATTTATTCCATTTTCACTACAAGGATGTGATAGGATAGGAAATTTGTCAGTTCCTGATGAATTGTTTGTAATAAGATGCTAACCCCATGAATGATATGACCTCATCCATATTCCTAGGATTTTCCCATTCCATGATATCTCTGATATTTTTTGGATCTACTTCTATACCTTCCTTAGAAACCACATGCCCTAAATAATGAACCTTTGTTTGAAAGAAAATTCATTTACTAATTTTTCCATACGACTGATGCTCTCTTAGAAATTTAAACACTACTACTAAGGGTTCGGAATGCTCTTCCTCATTCTTAGAATATATCAATATGTCATCAATAAACATAATCAAAAACTTGTCTGAATAAGGATGCAACACACTATTCATCAAACACATGAAAGTAGCTGGAGCATTAGTTAGACCAAAAGGAATTACAACAAACTCATAATTCACATACATGGTCTGGAAAGCAGTCTTGTAGATGTCCTCTTGTTTAATGCATACTTGATGATATCCCGATCTCAAATTATTATTCAATAACACCATTGCTCCCTTCAACTAGTCAAAAAAATGATCGATCCTCATCAGCAGATACTTGTTCTTGATGGTTACCTTGTTCAACTACCTGTAGTCAATACATAGACTAAGAGTACCATCCTTCTTCTTCACAAGCAAAACTGGTGCACTCCAAGGTGACACACTTTGCATAATGTATCCCTTGTCAAGAATTCCGTTCAACTGCAACTTTAGTTCCACTAACTTTGGAGTGCACATCATGTACGGTGCCTTTGATGTTGGTGCTACTCCTCATACCAAATCGGTAGAAAATTCCACTTCCATGTGAGGAGGAAAATCCGAAATATTTTCTTGGAATACACCTTAAAACTGCTACAAAGCCAGATACTTCTTCAAGACTTCAACATCCTTCACTTTGTCACTAGAAATATGAACTACAAAAAATGCATACCCTTTCCTGCTACTGCACATTGCCTGCATAGTTGTAACCATCCTCATTGATGTAGGATTCTTCGTACTCTATAAGGTTTGTTTCTATCCATCATCATCCAAGCACTCAATAACCTTATCAGATAAATCCACCTTAGTCCTATGAATATACAACTAATCCATACCCAACAACATATTGTATGATTCCAATGGAAGCACATTTAGATGGATTGATGTTCACATACTGTTCAACTCAAATGAAAAAGCTCTTACCCAATGATGAACGCTTTTCTTAGTACCTATATCCACCTACACTAACCAAGACTCTACATGCACTTATTTATTCAAACCACACTTATCCACCAAGTTAGGACTGATATAACTATAGTTAGATCCATGGTCAAGAAAAATGGAAACAACTTGATCACAAGTCTTACCTTCCATCTCGATAATAGATTCTTGATGATCAACCTACCTATTATATAACACTACATAAATCTCATGAATAATCTATCCAAAATCTCCAACTTTTTGTGCCTCCTGAGAATTGGAGATCTATGGTCTCATACCCTGATGCTTTGGAAAATATCTCCTGGGATGATCCTTGCCACATGTCCAACATTGTAAAGGCTTCATTCCATCACCCTTGTTATGGTCCTCAGACTGAAATCCCTATCCTCTGTCAGTTGAATTGAACTTATTATATAGTGTTGCATTCTCCTTGTCATTTGTATCAAGCGATTTTCCTCTTTTCTTAACCGCTTTCCTTTATTATTCACATTACTCTTCCAATCCTACTTAGTCTAAGAGCTACACTTTGATTTCTCATAACAATGTTTCAATTTTATGATGGCTTCCTCTAGTGATCTAGGCTCATCAAACTTAACCTTTTGTTTGAATGATACCAACAACACACTGATGAAACTTTGAATCTTCACTTTCTTCTCCTTAAGATATGACACATCTCAACAACTCCAATAATATGCTAGTATACTCCTCGTCGATCATAGATTCCATCTTTAGCTCATAAAATCCCTTTCCCCCATCATCATATTATCTTTCTCATGGGTACTTCTTCTTGAAAAGTACCTTGAAATTGTTGGATATTTGGCATTCTCTAGATGGCTAGTGGCTACAAATGTGTTGGCATTGATTTCAACAATAAAGTTTGGGGATGTTTTGGGTAGTTAGTATTGTCTGACTGTTGGCAGGAATGTGACTACCATGGATGCTTGTCATAACAGATGTTGGCTTTGATGTTCCCTAAGCTAGTTGTGATGGTAATTGGGCTAGCATTGATATGCTTGATGTATCAAGCTTAGGGAGAGTCCCATGGTTGCTACAGTTCCTTGTAGAGAATCATCATAGTATCATGCTTATTGAAAAGACATAAAATGATGAATATAGTGATTGGTAGTCCAGGCTTAGGAGGAATCTTATGGTAGTTGTAGTCAACTGGTAGATAATCATTACAGTAGCGAGCTTATTGGAAAATTCATCAAATGATGACTATAGTGATTGGGAGTCCAGGAGGAATCCCATGGTTGTTGTAGTGCTCTGTATAGAATCATCAAAGTAGCATACTTACTAGAGAAGCCATAAAATGAGTATTATGGTGGTTGGGAGTTCAAGATTCCAGGTACAAGAAGAAGAGCCATGGAGAAAATAATGGAAGAGAGTTTGCAGCCATTTTGTAGGTAGAATATGGGCTCAAAGCCTACATTGGACCCTCTCCATTGGAAATTTCTCTGAAAGAGATTTCCAACCGTGTGTGGAAGTTTGAAAATGGCCTCCTAGATCAAGATTTATGGTTTTCGGAAGTTAGGGTCTTGAAGTTCTAAGAAGACCGAAATATTAGAGGTCATCAAAGTGGAAGGATGAATATCGAGGGTCAGATAATATCAGAGCAGCATATATCAAAGCTCAGAGAATATCAGAACCTCAAAGAAGGCTATATTAGAGGATGAGGGCATTGGAATATCAGAAGAAGATAGTAGGTTATATCAAAGAATGAGGCCATTAGAATATTAGAACTTGGAGTAGGCTATATCGGAAGACGAGGCCATTGGAATACGGAACCTCGGAGGAGGTTATATCGGAGGATGAGGCCATTGGTATATCATAACCTCAAAGCAGGCTATATCAAAGGACGAGGCCACTAGAATATCAGAACCTTGTAATTTCTTACAGATTTCAATTTCGTGGAAGCACCGAGGTTCAAAAGGGAAAATAAATACAAAGGAATTCGGTGTTGGACCAGGGACTAAGGAGGCTCTTTTTCTTCCTCAGACAGGACACATGGTAGTAGGCAATTTGTCCTTAAGAGCTAAAGTGGAAACTTACATCAACATGATGTTGCAGTATGGTGGACATGTGGCAGTTTCTTTTGGCTTTTTCAGTAGCCTAATGGGGCAAATTAGGGTGACATGTGTCATCACTTGGGAGGTGTGAAGAAATGATGAAATCATGACATCATCTCAAAGGTCAGCATATTAAAGGTTTAGGGCCTTGTAACTCTTGTGCAAATGGAATCTGAAAATGTTATTACAAAAGGGGCTCCAATATTAACTGGCACATGGTCATGTGGGGACCCAAAGAACCAAGGGCATAGAACAATGATAGCACCTAATTTCTATGAATTATTTCGACAATTGTATGTCTTGTAACTCTAGAGTAAATTCTCAATGAGGAAAGATACAATGAAAGGGGCTCTAATGATACTATTACTTGGTTGTAGAAGCCCAAAAGAACCAAGGGTGAGAGCTATAACACAAGGAGATAGTCCCCCACAAGGAGATAGTTCCCCTATAATGGCGGTCACAGGAAACGCTCCTATGGTGTGAAAAGAGATAAGGGCTAAGTACAAGGAGCTAAATACCAATCAGGATTTTGTGATTTTGTAAGGGATTTTCAATAAAAGTTATGATATGCAGGGGGTCCAATATAACACTATAGTGGTATATGAAGTCACTAGTCACAAATCATAGTCCCATGGTGGAAGAACAAGAGAGGAAAATCAAAAAGGGCTAGGAATATCATGTTCTCCTATTTTCATAACATTTCCTTTAATAAAATTTATGAAATGAAAGGGCTCTGAAATGGTAGCACAAAGGTGTATGGAAGATTGATGATTCGGCAGAAAATACCATGATCGTGTAGAGGAGTTGCTCTTAGGAGTAATATACATTGTCAATGATCGTTAGGTCAAGGCAGAAAGGACCACGATTTGCAAAAAAGAGTGTTGAGCCTACGTTGAGCTGAGACAGGCAATCTTTGTGCTCCATGCATGCCTCAGTAAATTAAATGAAGTGTAGAGAATCCATCCTGAAGTACAATCCAACTCTATGAGCCATAAATAAGCATGGAGAGCCTAGTTGAAGTGTGTAGGTGGACTGAGAATCAATTATCAATATGGAGATCACTTATATGCCCATTCTCAATGATTAATGAGGTAGTAGTCGCTAAGTCAGATGCAACAATAGGACAAAGGAGCCAGACAAAGGTACATTCAGGTAGTGTGGTTTAGAGAAGAGCCAAAATTTATAGGTGTGCAACAGAGGAACAAAAGGGAGGAACACAATTGAGCAATTTGGTGTGATACAACATTTGTGAGAGAGCTATGTTGAGAGCTCAATGTTGAGTGTCCACTAATGCGTGTGAGGCTAGGTTAGCATGTTCTTATGTGAAAGGATGAGAGTTCCTAAGAAGAACATAGTGACCCTGATAGAAAGAGCTAGTGCTACTGTGCGAAAGGCCGAAGGAACATGTGCAGAGGAAGAAGGACGAGAAGAGTGTGATGTTATGTGCAGTTGATAGAGGGTCGAGAGCTATATGATATTGTGATGGTGATAGTAGGTTGTTGTAGAGTGAGAAGAGTGAGTAGAAATAGAGTGTTGCATGGGCCAAGGGTTGACGAGAACGAAGATCATATCAAGAAGAGTGGTTGTCAATAACAATGAAGATTGAGTTCCTAATTGAGTGTGGGTTGAAGCATGCATATAGGAAGTTTTTTCTTCCATCTCTATTGGGTGCTTGAGAAGTCTTGAGGGTTGGTGCTTGCATAAATCAAAGGAGTTGCAAGTTGGTGCTTCACATTGTGCTTCTGTTAAGTTTGATAGGTGTCTACAAAAGGAGGGAGTTGGTGCTTCCTACTAGTGGGTGCTAGCAAACAATCAAAGGGAGTTGGTGCTTCCTCTAAGTGGTGGCTCACACACAGATTGATTTAATAGAGTAGGTGCTCATATTTTACATCAATAACAATAACAAGCTTTGGTGGTTTTTTTCAGAAAGGGTTTCCAGATAAAACCTTTCGTCTCATGTGTATGATGCTCATGTTGCTTCCACATGATATGTTATTGTTGGTTATATGGATGGTTTTCCGAGTTTAAATAAGAAAATAAAATTTGCATGAAGAGGTAAAAATTAGCCTCAATATTGATTCACCCCCCTCTTAGTATTAACATTGTTTCCAACAATTGTATCAGATCTGAGTTCCTTAAGAAATAACTTAACCACTAGAAGGTAGATCAAAGGGAAATAATGGATAATCAATCTTGGCTTACATCAAAATGAGTTCCATTCTTAAATGGATCAAAGTATGTATTCTCGAAGGTTAGAATTGTAGCCTATTTAATGGCCTTGGATGTTGATATGTGGAATTCCATATTGAATGAGAAAAGAGTGAGAAGAATGATAGAGCCAAGGTGGTCATCATGAAAGGGATATCTATTCCAGATGTTGATAAATTAAGTAATTTTGAGACAACAAGGGAAATGTTGGACATACTACAGTTTCTTTATGGAGGAGATAGCCATGTGGCTCAAGAAGAGGTTTAGGAGCTCTACTTCTCTAGTAATGAATCAGAAAATGCAGAAGTTGTTTCTCATCACACTTGCGTTGATGATGAAGAAGTCTCGGAAGGGAGATCATGCTACTCAGAAGGTAAGATATAATTGTGTGATACATGAAAGGAGATAGGTCATTCATTATCTATATGTTCATGTGAATCACTTGAAAATAGAGATAACTATCCATATGGTAGTTTTAATTAAGATAGACACACTTTAGTAGAAATAAAAAATGAGGGATCCTTATAGGAAGAAGAGATATTCCCAATGTGCTAATCCATAGGAGAAACTTAGAGTATATCCCATGAAGATAATAGGGGTACCACTGAAAGTGATGAAGATGGAATACCCCTTAGACCTATAGAGGACTCCATGGACACAAAGATGGGTTTAGATCTCTTTGGTGATTCATCTAGCACCTTTGATAGTGAAGAGCTGGATCTAACTGAAAGGATCTACTTTAGAAAGAAGTTGACCGATGCTCTAAAGGATATCAAGGACCCATCAAAGGAAAATATCAAGCAAGAGGAGCAACTGAAAATTTATGAGCTTGAGAATGAAAAGATAAGAAAAATAGTAGTAATTCTTAATTCTCAACAAGAAGAGGCTAGTAGGTTGAGTGGCATATTGACCAATCAACCAAGTATGAAGGAAGCTTAATGTAAGAGACTACAAGTTCAAGTAGCCTCATTGAAACATGACTTAGAAAAGTCAAATATAGAGTTGTCTCAATATAAGAAGCTTGAGGGGAGCACAAAGGCTTTAGATGAGATGCTTACTAAGAAAATAACCCCACTCATCAAGGTTGGTTTGGGTCTCAAAGAAGAAACTAGCCCCAATAAGGGAAAGGCTAAAGGGTCAACTTCTGAGGTAAAGGGAGTCTAAGGTTCCAACAACAACAAGGAAAAGAGGTTGTTGGACAACAACAACAACAACTAAAGTCACAAAAGAGTGCTAGGCAGCTAAAAGAAAGAGTGCAATGTAGTAATGCAACTGTCATGGAAGGCACGTGAAGGACCAATAGAGGTCCTTTCCTCCTCAAGGACAAAGCCTTCAAAGGAAAAGGTAACCTTTGTCATTAAAAGTGTTTTTATCGGAATTTTTTTTCTTCCAATAACTTTGGACATAAAACCATAGACTGTATATTTCATGCAAGAAAACAAGATGTGTTGGGTAGTAGCAACCCTAGAATGTGTAAAGAGGTCAGGAGAAGGCATGTTGGTAGCTATAGGAGTTTCAACAAAAGTGTTGTCAAGAATAGTACCTCCTCTACCCCATTCTTAAGAGAAATCGAATGCTAAAATTGTGGCAATATTGGGCACAAGAGAACAAGTTTAAGATATGAGATGAAATGGCATGCTTCTCAGTGTATGCATACAAACATAACAACTCAAGATTTAAAGAGCAGGGTGAAAAGAGGAGGAAGGAACCAGAAGAATGATCCTTTTACCCTTGTAGTGGAACCCTTTATGAGGTAGAAAGGAAGTAGGAAAATTTGGGTGAAGAAAAAGGAACGAAAGGTGAATATTCCCTTAGCAATGTGTAATGAAGAAAAGGCCGAAATCTGGGCAAATACAAAGCTAGAAAGAAAAGCCTCTATCAGGAATCAATTTTTGAAAGTTTAGAAGAAGAAGGAGGATGATATGCTTAGGGGGAGTATATCCTCTATTTATCTTCAATAAAATAAGAAAATAGCCTAAGGGAGACTAAATGAGTTAGATGCTGGAAGCTAGAAGGAAAAGAAAGAAAGGTGCATATGATTGTTATAAACATTGGTCGAATCCCCTTGCTGATTATGGTAATGCATGTCTTTATTTCAAATGTTTAGACATTGAAAGACACAGGAGGGGAACAACCAGCATGAAGAGTACAGAACAATATCTTATGTAGTCGAAAGAAGACGGTAAGATGCAACAGAAGTGTGGAATGACAGGAAGCCCACAGTCAAGTTAGGTCCACAGGATCAGTCCCTACGTAGAAGTGATGAAGAAGAGGAAGGAGATCAAAGAGAATTGGTTGAAGGGGAGCTTCTTTGATAGTGGTAATAGGCAATGGTTATCAGTCTCAAGAAGAAATTATGCTTTGGAAATGAAAGGTTCATATGGAATAGCCTTTGTGTGAAAATGGACATTTTTTTTAAGAAAGAGCTATAAGAGGTTGTTGGGTACAACATCAAATTTGTATGTATTTCTTATTGCAATTGGTATTGTTTAAGAAATGGTCCATGTTTTGAGGTATGATCTCAAGGGGAGGAATGATTAAAAATTCTCAAGAGAAGTATGCAGCCAGTAGCCATAAGGTGTCTAAGACAGGAGGCTTAAAGGAGTGATAGTATAACTTCAAGTGGAGCATATCAGAAAAATACAAGCTATAGAGTAGAAACTGATGAGCACCAGTATTGCAGCAAGAATGTTGCAACTCTTGGGGCTACCAAGTTTACTTCATCAACTCAGGGTTCATACAAACTTGGAGGTGACAGTGTTGCATACACAAGTAGATGCAATGGGTCCACTCTTTTGTCACTGCTGAGTTGGGCGATAAAACACTAGGGTTTCTCAAATGAGGCTTCGATTGATTTAGAAGAAGTTTGATTACCAATTAAGAAAGGAGTATTTTACCCTAATTGAGAGAATTGAAATGCTACCTACTGCAATAAAAAAAGACTGAAATAGATGCTTAAAACACACAAATCATCTAGTTATTTGTCAAGATACCTTGCCTCAGAAGAATTCTAAGCTAACACATGTGAAATCCTACTAACCTAAGCATGCAATATATTATAATCAAACACTTAACTGTTGTGCACATGAATAAGAATAACAACATTTTTCTTTTTGTCTTTTTTGTCTTGATTTTATTGCAAGTGGGTTAGGTGTGGAGAGAGATGGTTGTGATGGGTCATATGGCTTGGGATGCAAGCAGGGGTCTTCTTCTATCTTTCAAGATGCATTTCTCACAAACTAGGCTTAGAACAAGCCACTACAGGTCGTCCTACAAGATGTCTACAAGATGTCCTAATTCACCTATAGGATCCCCTGTTTTCCTATAAGAATAGTCCGAAAGCATAAGGAGTGATTTGAACAAAGGTATGGGGCTTATGGAAGGTGATTGAGGGAAGGAATAAGGCAAGGAAGTGGTTAGGACTCCCTCAGAACTCAAACCAAAGTTATATGGCGGTTGGAGTTGCTCAACAAGCATGGCAAGTTGTCCTTGTGAAATGATAACTCGGATTATGGACTTAGTGGCTTTTGGAAATCATGGATGGGTAAGGTTAGGCGGAGGCTGCTAATATGAGGTCTTCTTGCACTATCGAAAATTCTACAATATACACATCATTTTTGGCATTTACCCATAAATCATTTCAAAACAAGAGAGGTTTACGTCAACATAGGAAAGCAGAATTTCATCATTTATCTTCCTACTTCATACATGGAAATGCTTGCATCCTATTTTGTAAACACCATGAAATCTAAGACAAATCTAAATATATCAGAAATGACAATTGCAACCTATCTTTGAAAATTGAAAGATGCTGACCTAGTTAGCAGAAAAACCCTAAATTTCATAAGAAACCAGAATTCTGTCTTTTTGAGATGAATGAGGGTTTTTCCTCAAACAATGGTCCCTAAAGGGAGGAATGAGGCAAGATCCACCTATTATCAACCTTTTTTGGTATTTCTTTATCTCTCTAATGCTACTACTAAATATATGCACAAATGGAAGCACATTAATCAAATTCACCAATACTTGCAACGTAACAATGCCAAAATCAATTCAACAAGTAATATATGAAATAACCTAAGCATACAAGTACAGAAAGAGGAACCTCTGCTGCTAGGGCCCTAACCTAAGTGCTTCAGCCCTTTGAGTCAACTCAGTGTTGGATCAAGGGAATGCTCATTTTCATTAACATATCAAAAAATACATAACAATGTTTTGTCACAATCCTTCCACTCGAAAGTGCTTAGTTATCTTGCATAAAAAATACAAAACATAATGAGGCTCTAGGCCTCCTTATTTGTACAAATGAAGTTTCCAATAGCTTCCTTAAATCTAGCAAGGCTTGGCTCCGAATCTCAAGATAAACTGGTTTTTAACTATCACTGGCTCGGCTGCCAATGATCCCCATGACTCAGCTACCTGCATCTTCGAGCTGGTGTGATTTGATTGAGGGATATTGAAATGAATGAGGATTTAATGAGGAAGATCCATCTCCTATAATCTCTCCTTCTTGTCTCATTCTAGTTCCTGCACCTTAATTAGCAATAATTTGCCATAATTTGCTCCCAAAAACCTGCAATCAATGCACATTAGACCACTAGACATAACATATTACTTTTACTCATCTCATTAAGAAAAATATAATTAAAACATGTAAGGAATTATGAGAGAATTTTATTTTCGTAAGCTTGGAGGTGTATTAAGGTCCATATATTTTACCTAATGATGAGCCTCGTTAGCAACAACTAGTTATTCGGTCTTGACAGTTGATGATTGCATGGGGAAGAAAAAAGCAGCTTGTAGCCATTTTCCATTAATTTCAAAGGGGGAGAGAATTATTGGAGAAGTTGTGATGGCCCATGCAGAGGAGAGAAAGCCATTGGTGGCTCATTCAAGAGAATTTTGGAAGTAGCATGAGGATTTTCCATCAAAGTGAAGTGATGAGGTTGAGGTATTTCCATCAATGCGAAAGGGGGATATTGTTGGACATTTGGCATTGTCTGGATGGCTAGTGGCTACAAGTGTGTTGGCATTGATGTCAACAATCATGTTGGGGTATGTGTTGGGAAGTTGGTATTGTCTAATTGTTGGCAGGACTATGACTAGCATGGATTCTTGTCACGACAGATGTTGGATTTGATGTTCCCTAACCTAGCTATGATGGTAATTAGGCTAGCATTTATATGCTTTTTGTGTCAAGTTGAGGGGGAGTCCCATGGTTGCTGCAGTGCCCTGTAGAGAATCATCATAGAAGTAGGCTTATTGAAAAGCCATAAAATTATGACTATAGTGATTGGTAGTCCAGGCTCAAGAGGAATCCTATTAGAGCTGCAGTCTTCTAGTAGAGAGTCATCACAATAACAGGCTTATTGAAAAAGCCATAAAATGATGACTATGGTGATTGTGAATCTAGGAGGAATCATATGGTTGTTGTAGTGATCTATAGAGAATCATCATAGTAACACGCTCACTAGAGAAGCCATAAAATGATGACTATGGTGGTTGGGAATTTAGGATTCCAGGCACAAGTAGAAGTGTCAAGTAGAAAAGAATGGTAGAGCGTTTGAAGCCATTTTTTAGGTATCATATGGGCTCAAAGCCTACATTGGACCCTCTCCATCGAAGATTACTCTGAAAGAGGTTTCTAACTATGTGTGGAAGTTTGAAAATGACCCCTTGGATCAAAAGTTATGGTCTGTCGAAGTCAGGGTCTTGAATTCCTAAGCAGACTCAAATATCAGAGGGTAGTAGAGGGAATGATGAATGCCAGAGCTCAAAGAATATCAGAGCATCAGATCAGGCTCTATTAGAGGTCAGAGAATATTGAAACCTCAGAGGAGGCTATATCAATGGATGAGGCCATCAGAATATCAGAACCTCGAAGCAAGTTATATTAGAGGATGAGACCATTGAAATATCAAAACCTTGGAGTAGGCTCTATCGGAGGATGAGGCCATTGAAATATTGGAATGTTGTAGCAAGCCATATCAGAGGATAAGGCCATCAGAATATCGGAACCTTGGTGCATGCTATATTGAAGTACGATGCCATCGAAATATTGAAAGCTCCTAGGTTCTTCCAGATTGGAATTTCTTGGAAGCACTAAGGTTCCAAAGGAAAGAAAGTACAAAGGAATTCGGTGCAAGACCAGGGACCAAGGGGGCTTTTTCTTTCTCTTGAGACATGACACATGGTATCAGGTGATTAGTCCTTAAGATTTGTAGTGGCAACTAATGTCAACATGATATGGTAGTATAGTGGACACGTGGTAGCTTGTTTTGGCATTTTCGGTAGCCTAATGGGGAAATCAGGGTGACACGTGTCACCACTCAGGAGGTGCCACATGGAGAAATGACGAAAGAATTAAGTTATATCAAAGGTTAGCATATCGGAGGTTAAGGACCTCATAACTCTTGTGCAAATGGCATTTGAAAAGGTTACAATAAAAGGGGCTCCGATATTAACTAGAACGTGGTCGTGTGAAGACCCAAAGCATGAAGGGTGTAGAGTAGTGATACCACCTAAATGCTATGAAGTCTTTTAGTGGTTGTACATCTCTTAACTCCAATATAAATGCTCTATGAGGAAAAATATGATGAAAGGGGCTTTGATGATACGATCACTTGTTTTTGGAAGCCCAAAAGAACCAAGGGTGAGAGTTATAACATAGGGAGATAGGCCCCCAACAGGAGGCTAAAGGCTTGGCGCCTAAGTGCTATAATGCCAGTCATAGGCAGCAATCCTATGGTGTGAAAAGCGATAAGGGCTAAGCAGAAGGAGGCAAATGCCAATCGGGATTTTAAAATTTTGTAAGGCCTTTTCAATAAATGTTACTAAATGAAAGAGGTTCGATATAATACTATAGTGGTATATGAAGTTTCCAGTCAGAGCTCCTGGTCCCATGGTGGAAGAATAAGAAATGATAAGAAAAAAGGGCTAGGAACCTTGCGATCTCATGTTTTTCTAAAATTTCCTTTAATAAAATTTAAAAAGAGAAAGAGATACGAAATGGAAGCACAAAGGTGTATGGAAGATGGATGAGTCAGCAACAAGGACCACGATCGCATAGAGGAGTTGGTCTTAGTAGTAATAACGACTGTCATATATCGTTAGGTCAAGGTAGCAAGGAACACAATTTATATAAAATATCATTAGACCTACCTTGAGCCGAGACAAGTCATCTCTATGCTCCCATGCATGCCTCAATAAATGAAATGAAGTACAAAGAAGCCATCTTAAAGTATACTCCAACTTTGTGAGCCATGAATAAGCATGGAGAGCCTGGTTGAAGTGTGAAGGTGGACTAGCAATCAATTCTTAGTATTGATATCACTCAGATTCCAATTCTCAATGATTAATGAGGCAATAGTTTTAGTGCTATTTTAATCAACCTTAATTAACTCAGACTGCAACATTAATTGTCAACCCAGGGTAGGTATTTCTGTTTCAATGGAGTTCGCACTGTCTGTGCCGATACACTCTAGCCAAGCATAAGAAATTGCAGAAAAGATGTAAAAGATGTCACTGATCTAAATTGCTAAATCAAACCATGCATACAGATACAAAAACACTCTAGAGAATTAAATCACAACTCGCAGCTATTGAAGTAAGGGCACGCCACACAAGAACTAACATCTATTGCAGCTGGTTACTATTACTATATTGCTTAACTCTATGTAACAGAATAAGATAAATAGAAACAATAGCGAATGTAATCCATGATTTGTACAACAACAGCGAGAAACCATAAATCAATGAACTAAACTGAAATGTACACTACCTAATCACTGCAATCCCAGCCAAAGAGGAGGGCTCTTCCTCCTCAGTAGGGTGGAGGAAGAACACAAAAAGTGATTAACAAATCAGTTGGAAATTAACAGCATCACCGTGCCAATTGATATTGAATAAGTTAAAGATTACAAAAACAGAGTAACGGTACTCTTCTATATGTTATCTTCTAATACATAAAAGGTCGAGTCTTTTATAATTATTACAACTTGAAAATTAGAAAGCAGATCAATCATGATAATCTATCGATTCTCATGCTGATCAAAAATAAAGAAGTTACAACTTATTACTAAATAAATATACATCAGTTGCAACTTCTTGAGTCTTTTTGCTTCAAAAATAAACAATCCTACTGCCAATAGTTGTTATGTGGAATAGTACCCACATTTCCAACTTCGGTGCAACAGCATTGAGAAAATGGTGGTTCAGGATGACGTGGCATAACTGACAACAGCACTGTTGATGTGATGGTGGATCCATATGAGGTGTAACAGCATCTGATGTGTAACAGCCACCTGTAACAGCATCCAACGTGTAACGGAAATCTGTAATAGCAGCAACCTGTAACAGCACCTAGTATATAGCAGCGGTCTGTAATAGCACTCAGGGTGTAACATCGAACCATTCTACCCTTTCCTGCAATTAATCCTTGCTGCATGTCTGCTTCATAGCTTCATTCATGTGAGCCAACACCTAAAAAAGATGAACTTCCCAAAATACTCCTTCAATGCTCTCCTAGTTAGCCACAAAAAGGAATAAAGCCTTGTATTATTCAATAAAATACAACAAAGTAACATGACAGTAAAATGGATTAAAAAGGTAAGAAAATAGAGAGTTTGGTCATATAAGGGCACAGACTTGGAGGACAGAAAGGTCAAAATAGGGGAAAGAATGTGTAGAAAATAGGTAAAAAATCACACTAAACATCTCCCCCCAACTGAAGCAACTGCATGTCCCCATGCAGAATCTCAGTTCCTTCTACTATGCCCGCTGTGGAAATCTATGAAATTGTAGGCACTAGAAGTATCATCACCCAGAGCTCCGAATCCTTGAACTGCCATTAAAACATGCATCCAATATTCCTCTTCATAATCACATAACCGATAATCGGGCTGATACTCCTCCAATGGCAACCAGATCAAAGGGAATTTGAACCTGAGGCCAATCCAGAATGCCCCCAGTGTCAGCACAATTTGAGAATATTTTGGCACCCGCGTAACAGCAGCCATGAAGTTCTTGTACTCAAAGGGGTCTCCTTCCTACAATTCTGCACTACGAGCCTTAGTGCGCCTGAGGCATCTGACTAGCACTTGGCTCCTCATGTTTGCAAACAAGTTGAGGCAGATCCTCATGATTCTCGTTCTGTAAATGGCTGATTGATCTCTGATGTCCAGATTACTTAGGAATCATCTGAGCTCTCGTTGGAGTTCGCAAGACATCCGTCATTCAGCCTTGACCCACAATGTTGTCTTTTCCTCATTGGTCTCTATTGTTTTCTTGGCCAGTTGCCACTCAATCTGATTCCTCATAAATGAGAGGAATGCCTGCAACTGCAAGTCTCCCATGAAATAAATGACACTCGCCACCATCCTCGTGCTCACATGTTCGCACATCATATTGTGCAAGAACAACTCACACAACAAATTCTGATCATCAAAATCATAGGAACAGAAAATTTCCAAGAAAGTGTGGGTTAAAGAACCCATATAGGACCTGTTCTCACAAACTGCCCTTAACTGGAATAAGTAGTAACATTCCCACAGGAACACAGGGTATGATGGGGACGGCTGCCTGCATGCTAGCAGGTTTAGAGAAAGTTCATGGAGTTTGGTCTTATCAAACATTAGGTCAGAGACCTCCCGATGCAGTTGATGTAGCTGTTCATCCTTTTTCTTCATAATTTCTTTATGCCTCCATGCCTCCTCTTCTCTTTCCCATTCTTCTTTTAACCATTTTTCTCTCAGGGAATCCATCATTCTCTTATGCATCTTGAGTGGAATCACTCCCTCCTATAGAGAGAGTGCCAGCTGCTTCCATTTTTGCAGCTCTACCAATATCAACAATTTCTCAGAACACCATCCTTCAACAGGACCTGACATTCCCCCACATGCATCATCAATTAAAGGTGTAGCAACCTCCTGAGGGCAAAACGGTCTCACTTCGGCAATGGGTTTTATCATAGTTTCTTTATTTTCCTAGTCAACTTCCATTTTTACTTTTGATTCTTGTGTGGTAGCAATAATATTTGTAGGCTTCTACTCATCGTTTTCCTTCAAACCAGCTTCGGTCTCTACTGTTGGTTCTTGTGTAACAGAAGTAGTGACCATCACTCATGGATATTATCTTTCTCTTCGTTCTCTTCGCTGATTTCCTCCTCCACTGTTATTCCTGGTGAAAAAGCATTATCAGCCAATGGTTTCTGTGTATCCATTTCTTCATCACTCCATATAGATTTTTTGTCTCGGTTGCTGGTTCTTGTGTATCAGCAATGTCCTCGACAGGTTCTGGTGCAACAGCTTCCCAGTTTTCAGTTTGAATCCCCCTCGAGGTAATTTTTGTTGCACAAACTTTGAATCTGACTTCCACAAACTTCTCAGCATAGGCTATGCACAAAGTGCCTAGGATTTATCCCCTTCTGGCCCTATCCATGGCCTCTACCAAAGTATCCAGCCCTGGGGCTCTTAGCTCTGCCTTTCCTACATATAGTTGTTCCCCCAATTCTTTAATTCATTTTTCTAAAATGTCCATTTTCGATAGCAAAGACTGGGTTTCACTCTTACCAGGTGAACGAGGTTTTTCTGGATGAGCTTGCTTCTCGTCCTTCTGCTCAACTGCTTCTTTGTCCTTTCTCGACATGGATGGGGACTTTGGGTGCCCGCTAACCCTTATTCTCTGCTTCGACCTTTTGTCACCAATCAGTTTATCAACCAGCTTCTTGTTAACCCTCACTGTCGAGGACTGGGGTTTCTCCTTTGTCACTTCTAGAGTTTCCCTAACCATCTCTGTTTGCCTTCTGCAAGTGGTCCTAGGCCTTTTCTGCATGAATTCTTCCCAATTCTTTCCCTGTCGGCTCAAGGAATCCAACACAATGAGTTTAATGAGGCCATGGTTCATAACACATGTTTCTGGATGTGCAGTCGTTTTCACAGCTGCAACCATGTGCCTAATATTGCCCAGCAAGAAATAAGGAAGGTTTATCAGCTGCTAATGGTGAAGATGGTTCAACAATGGGAAATGGTAATTAAACACAATTGTTTCCCTTCCCTTACAAGTAATGTACTTAATGAGGAAGAGAGAAACATCTGCCCACGGCTAGGGGAGTGACAACCTATCAATTCCCCTGCCTTTCTTAACCAATGACTCACTTTCCTGAAGAAAATCCCCTTTCAGTGAGGGGTCATTAACCTTCCTAGTAAACCATCTCTTCCCTTCTACTAGTAATCTTGTTACTCTGGTGATAACTTCTTCCATGACCTCCAATTTCAATCCTCTGACTTCTGTCTGGTTTCTTTCCAGGTTCTTTGCAAATTCCATGGCCACACCATTGTCTGATCCTTCCAATCTCTGGAAGAATTCGAACCAGCCTGCATCTTTGAAAACTTGGCATGCTTCAAGGCAACCTTCCAGGGCTTCTGTGGACCCTAGCTCATGTCGTATTGTTGCTCCTCCCATTTCCTATGCAATTCAATGTTGTTTCACCTGCTTATCCTTCCCTTCGGGACACACTGATCTAAAAATGGAATGTACTTGAATAAAGCGTGCAAGGTATCCATTTCCAATAATTTTAAATGTGCAAACAACTCCAAGGTTAACACTGAAAATGTGAGAACTTCTTATTTCTAATATAGAGATAGACTATAGGGGCATTTACCAAATATGTCACCTCTAAAGAGAGGATGAGATACAAAGGCTACCTAGACCTCTACAAGCTCTGCCTAAAGAAATAATAGAAGTAAACACTCAGATGTCATCAAAATACTCATGCTTGAAGCTTGATATCTTGCGCAATAAAACAAATAAGTTTGAGCAGTTGTTTAGGTGTTTATGTGTGAAGGCAAGTTATTTAAATTTGTTGTTTAACACATTATATCAGATTTGTTTAGCAGGAAACCTTCAGCAAATAATGACACAAAGATGATGAAGCAGTTCAACCCTCTTGGGCTACATCTGTTGGACCAAGCCTCCCAAAATGGGCTTGTCCTCTTATATTAAGAAAGCTTCAAAGGCCAATACAAGTAAATAAGTGCCTCTAAAGTCAAATTTGACTGTAAAAATAGAATCAGAAGATAGGAAACAACTAAGAATGCTTTTCCCCAAGCACTAAACAGTGAAATTGTACCTTAAACAGTACTTTCTCCAAATGGCCCTGGTGGCCCTTTAAACTTCTATGAAGAAATCCGAGGTGAAGATGACCTCCAATGGTTCTAAAACATCTCCCAATGGAATCAGAAGGTTGAAGATAGTAGAATTAGGCTTTTGAATCACCAAAAATAGATGAATACAGCCCCCAAACAGCTCAAGAACTGAAATGGCCCTGGTGGCCCTGAATCTTCCCTGAAGAACAATCACCTACAAATAACCTCTATTGGATGTGAAACCTGTGCCAATGGATTCAGAATGTTGAAGAGACCCAAAATCGAAGAAAAAAATTCACCTCAAAAGGCCTCTCCTAGCCAAAGTTATGGCATATTCATGAACTGCCAGTCTGGCCTAGAATAACTCCAGCTAAGTCTGGCTAACTGCCAGATAAGTCTGCCAAAGATGGCGGGTCCACCAAAAATGGTGCCCCGCCAAGTTTTCCACCAGTCAAACTGCAGTTACATTAAATTTCAAGTGTACGTGGTCACATGTGACCATTAGAGGCGGGTTAACTGACTGTTTGGTCGGCAGAATTAAACCTTAAGTTAAATCCGAACTCAACATTTGTCAAGTAATACCAACGTGGTGTAATGGTAAAGGCAGAGGTTTGTGACCAATAGATCACAGGTTCAATCCACAAGTTTGCCATACGAAATTTTTAATATGCGCCCAACCCATATGCTGGCATCACCTAGGCCACATGGTGGCCTTTGGGCCTGCCACGTGGCGGCATTCTATTGGCTGCCAGAAATGGAATATTCCCAAAATATTCTGTTTTAATTTATTTATTTTTAATTTCAAAAAATGGAGGTGTTGTGGTAAAAACACAACCCCCCCATTATTGATGTGTTCACTTCAATAATGGGGACCCTTTCTATTAAAATTTTGGCTAAACACCTTTTTGGATTTTTATTTAGTTGATTGCCCTACACTTTTGTTAATTTTTCGTTTTCTTCGGATTCTTGTTTTGATTGCTTTGTTAGAATCGATTTTTTATAAACTTCCCATTGACGCTTGTTTCACCTCATTTGGTCAGCTGGTTTGAAAATGGCACTCCTTTGAAGTCTCATCATTTATCTAGCCTGGGTTAAAAATGCATAAAATGTACAATATTGCATTTTGTAAATAAATTAGTTCAATAACGCATTCATTTTAAATATTAACCCGTAGCGAGTTTTTCTAACATTTTTCCATTTTTAGTTATGCAGCCAAATCATTAAGTATCGGGTTTAAGAAATATACTCCAATTTCCAAATCAATTACTAATCTTAAAAACCCATAACATTCAAGTGGCTGTAGTTTAGAAACTTAAATTCATAAAAATAAAACCAAAATAAAAATTGATGTTTAAAATTAAATTTTAAATTAATTAATATATTAAATATAATTAATTTAATTAAATTAAAATTTAAAACAAAAAAAACATATAATAAAAAATTGTTCCGATCGCATCGGGGCTTTTAATCGGATCGGAGGATTTAAGCACAACCTATTTAACAAAAGCCCCGACACCACACTTCCCCGATTGCGAAAAGGCATTGAGGCATTTCAAGGTACATGGCAAGTTAGTTTGATTTAATATTAAAAGAATTTTTTATTACCCGATCGGGAGATCGGATCGGAAGCTTTTCAATGTGCCAAAGTTTGTGAACCTCCATATCCCCGATTCCCCGATTGCGAAAAGTCAAAGGGGAAAGGGGCATTAACCAAGTTTTTAAAAATTCATGTTTTGTTTCAACTCATTCGTATGAAAGAGTTAAAAGGAAATGGGCTAATGGGGTAATATTAATATAATATGATAAATAATATTTAATATTAAAATTAATATTTTATAATAATAAATTTTATATTAATTAATTTAATTAATATATAAAATTTAATTAAATTAATTAATATACAAAATTTAATTAAATTAAAATTTAATTATTATTAATTAGTTATAAATAGTTAATTAATTAGTTAGATTAATTAATAATGTTTTATTAATTAATTAGTTTAGTTCATAATTAATAATTAAATTAGAATTCTAATTTAGAATTAGATTTTTAATTAAAATTTTGATTTTTAGCCCAGCAACAGAATTTCCAGATTCATGCCAGATTTGACCCATCAACTTTGGAGGCTCATAGATTGAGTTATACTTGGCCAAATGAGGCCCAGGACGGCTCATTGGAAAGAGAAAATCAAGGAGAACATTTTGGAGGAGGTTTCACTAACAGATTTAATCATTTATTGGGTCAAAAATCAGGCAGAAGATCAGGCTCCGAATTTTGAAAACAAAATCAATTTTCTGAGTTATTTTCTTCATTTTCATTTGTCCAAACCTCTTCTAATTGCAGATCCATTGGTTAATAATATCTTTGGCCAATCAAACCATCCCATGCATCAATTGAAAGCTTACATTTTATTTTCAAGTATTTATTTAAATAGAATTTGATTGGATTTGATTTAATTGCCAGAAATGATATTTTGATTGCATCTTAATTTATTTTGATTTCTTTTGCAGGAAAACAGCGGAAGAAATATGGAGAAAAGAATCTCAATCAATGAGAATGCTCCAGCAATTGAAGATTAGGATTTTTGAGCAAGTAAAATTGGATTTAGCAGATTTCTCTTCAACAAACTCTTCTCTCAAGAATTCCTTGACAAATATTATAAATAACAGATTGCAGAATGTAATTTGGGGGCTGCTCTCCTCTGCAATGCTAGACTTCTAAAAGCACTACTGTAATAGGAATTTAGAGTTGTAGGAGAGAGGAGAGAAAATCTCAGATCTGGGGATTATTGAGGATTTTTCCTTTGTATCTTGAATTATGTATGAGGGGCAGAGTTTTCACTATTGTGGCTTTAGCTTTGAAGGCAGAAGTTCAAGCAATGTAAAGGACTGTTGGAGACCAAGATCAGAGAAATGGATGCAATAAATTGGTATTTTTAATACTACTGTTTCAAATATCAGTTTCATTTTTATGGTAACAGGAATGTCTCATTTTATTCATGTTTGTGCACTATTGTCAATATGGGTAATTTGTCTCAATCTTGTTATTAGGTATCTCTGTTCTTATGAATTAAAATCTGATTTCTGAGTAACTATTTACTCAGAAATCTGTCTTATAAAACTGATTTATTGAATGGTAATGTGTTGTGAACTATTTCCACATATCATTATTCAATTATTGGATTTACTGATTTGATAATTAATATCATTTTTATGAACTACTTCTTGAATGTTGTTGGTTTATTATTTCAGTTAAGAGGTCTCAATGGGATGTGTTTTGGTAACTATAATATCAGTTAATTGAACTACTTCATTAACTTGATATTCATTATAAACAAAACATATTTAAATCTCAATACTTTAATTATCTTGCTCTTAGTTGGGTTAGATCTATATCTGCCTAATTAAGATAGGATTTAGATTAGTTTATTTTGCTTGCATCATAGAATAAACTTGCATTTACAGTAAATTCTACATTCTTTTAAGTCCTCTCCTCAAAGAGGCAAAACTTTAGTTGTGGCTTGGCTGAACCCAAATCAGCTTAAGGGTCATTCTCTTGCCTGATCAGCAAGAAGAAGTGATCTGATATCCCTGTCTATTGGTATGTAAAGATACATCATAAACCAATAGCAATAGGGAGAAGGTAACTGGACCTAGTTAAACCAGTCAGAGCCACCACACCAAACAGAAAAGGAGCTGCTTTAAGGTCCGGACCGGGTGGTTATCCCCCAATGTTGTTGCAGCGATTTTCGAGGCATCAACAAGAGCATATTGGGTGATTTTAAAATTGGAATAAATTCTGCATACGAAGTCCATTTTTCTAACCATTCACAGCACCAGAATCAGGAAGACGAGACCTATCCAGTCATTCAAGTTTGAACCAGTTCTGAGCACTTTCATTTTTGAGCATTTTTTCGACACTTGGTCTTAAGCTCCAAACCACACACTCTAGTTGTTTTAGACTGTACTGTTATCTTTCTCCTCTCCGAACACTGAATGGGGATTCAGCACTTCCAACAGGGGTAAATGGTAAGGTGGCAAGGTCACGCAGGTGAAGATTTTGGATTAAGATTTGGCATGCATGGTTTGTACTACTTAATGAATTTTGACTTAATGGTGAGTCATGGGGAGGTCCCGTCAATGGTGCCCTTACCCTTTTTTGTATGATTCAGCATTAAATAACGATAACTACTAGGTCAGATGCCTTAATTGCTGGATTTTTCAAATAATTAAAAATCATGTGATGGTCATGTTGTGATGTGATTCTTCCCCCCCTAGCTTAATTATGACAGCCATCCTCGATTGTCAATAGTCATGTTAAGTTGCCATAATTACAAAATAAAATAAATTCATTATTACCTTTTTGATGACATACTTGGGTGACGTGAAATGAAGTAATGGGTGGCGTGACATCAAATCATCCTCAGGCAGCGAGACGTGCGAACTTAAATCTAATGACGAGGCTCACGGTGATGTTTTTGTTGTTTATTATAATAGAATATCTCGTTTTATTCCTAAAAAGTCGTCGGCTATTACAGGTGTAACAACCAAGATGACTGATGTATATTAATTTAATATCTTCAAAAAGATAAAGAACAAAATATCGTGTAACAACACTTATCACATGATATACTTTGGAATAGAAAATGTTGTTACAGAGGGTGTAACAGCCACCACTAGGTGGTTTTCAGCTGCTACAAAAATGTCTGTCTACGCTTGAGAAAGGTTTTCACAGCTAGATTATTGTTATTATTGTTATTATTATTATTATTTTTCTATTTTTTGGACGGTGTAACAGTCGCCACCAGGTGGTTTTCAACTGCTACGCTTATTGGAAAAATTAAAAATTTTGCAGCACAAGGGGGCTTTCCCCTGTTCCCATAATCTGTAGATCCGAATTTGTGACAATGTTGACAAATGAATCCTTCGAGGTAGGTTTGTGATACAATCGAAGATGATGCCCGTTTGCAAGTAATGATGTCCTTGCACTATCAATGGTTACCAAATTTATAGTCCCATTGTCAAAAATTGCATCTACCTCATAAGGACCTAGCCATCTAATGCAGATCTTACCCTTGAAGTATTTAAACCTTGAGTTGTATAAGAGAGCCCAATATCCTTTCTGGAACTGCTTCTTCTTTATAAATATTCCGTGCCACTTAACTCTCTACTGCTAGATAATCTTTATTTTCTGGATAGTAGCCAACCATTTCTCCTCCAATTCATTGAGCTGGTTCAATCTCTGCCTTTGTGCTATAGACAAATCCAAATTGACCTGCAATTTTTTCCTTCGTGTTTTGATTTCAAATTGAATGGGGAATAAAGGGTTCTTGCCATACACAAGTTCATATGGTGAGAATCCACTAGTGTTCCTCCGTTTAGTCCTGTATGCCCATAACACTTCTGGAAGTTTGTCAGCCCAATTTCTTCGATGACTAGCCATAGTCTTAGTAAGGATTCCCCCAATGACCTTATTAGTTCTTTCTACATGGCCATTCTCTTGTGGATGGTAAGGCGTTGTGATTTTGTGATGGATTTTATATTTTTCGACCAACTCCTAGACCTTATGAGAAGTGAATTGTGGTCCTCTGTTTGTAACTATCTATCTGGGTATGCCAAACCAGATGAAGATGTCTTCAAACAGAAAGTATGAGACAGCCTGCTCCGTGGCTCTGGTTAGTGCCTTTGCCTCAACCCATTTCATGACATAGTTAGTATAGACCAAGATGTATGATCTCTATTTAGATGAAGGATTGATTGTTCCTATAAAATATAGAGCCCACTTCTCAAAAGGTTCAATGACGATCTGAGGTTGTAATGGCATCTCATCTGATTGCAGTGGTTGGCCCATCCTTTGAAAACTGTCACAACCCTTCAAAAACTTCTTGGCATCCTGAAATATTGTCGGCCAATAGTACCCTGTTGAAAGGACTTTGTATCCTGTCCATTTGTCTGCGAAGTGTCCTCCGCAAGGTTCCTCATGGCAGGCTTTGAGGATATCAAAGACCTCATCCTCTCTAACACAGCGTCTGATCTAGAAATCAGGTCCAGTGTGATAGAGGTTCCCATCTATCCAAGTATATGTAGCACTTTGTTGTATGATTTTCTTTTTCTTCTTGGAGGATAAATACTGGGGAAACTTCCCTGCAACAATATAATTGGCTATTTCTGGATACCAAGGTGAGTAAGTAGAAATAGAAGAAAGGTATTCATCAAGGAAAGAATCTTCAGTAGGAGTGCAACTATCATCAATAGTTAGCCTAGAAAGAAAGTCAGCTACTACATTGTCTTTTCCAGGCTTATCTACAATAGTGATATCAAATTCTTGTATCAGCAATAACCAACGTGTAATCCTACCATTTGTAGTTGGCTTATTCATTAAAAAATGAATGGAAAAATGGTCATTGTATACAAATACTTGATATCCGGTGATGTAATAGAGGAATTATTGATGGTGTGCACAACTGCAAAGAACTCCTTTCTCAATCACTGTGTAGTTTAGCTCATATGGAGTTATATTTTTACTTATGTAGTAAATAGCGTAAGGTTTCTTATCCTCCAGTTGGCCCAAAATAACACCTACAAAAATATCTGATGCATCTGTAGCTATGTGAAATGACAATTCCCAATTAGGTCCTCGCAAGACCGGAGCTGCTAATACACAAAATTTCAGCTTTAAGAAGGCCTGCTCACACTTCCATGTCCACAAGAAATCAACATCCTTCATGAGCAAGGAAAATAATGGCGATGAAATTCTTGAAAATTTTTCTATAAATCTTCAGTAATACCCTACATGCCCCAAGAAACTACGTATCTCTTTTTGTGTTTTAGGGGTTAGCATTCCTAGAATTACCTCTATTTTTGCAAGGTCTACCTTGATTCCATCAGCAGGAATTTAATATCCAAGCACGATCCCGTCAGTCATCATCATGCGATATTTCTTAGTGCTCAAGGCAACATTAGTCTGTACACACCGCTCTAGAACTTTTTCCAGATTGACTAATGTTGTTTCAAAAGCATCTCCATAAGGTGTGAAATCATCCATGAAGATTTCCAGACAGTCATTCAATAAGTTAGAAAAAATTCCCAGTATCTCCCTTTGAAAGGTTGCTAGCACATTACAGAGCCCAAAATGTAGCACTTTGTATGCATAGGTTCCCCAAGGACAAGTAAAGGTCGTTTTATCCTAGTCTTATGGGGCAACCTATATTTGATTGTAGCCACTAAATCCATCCAAGAATGAAAAGTATTTATTTCTGGAGAGAGTATCAAGGACCTGATCTATCAATGGTAATGGAAAATGGTCCTTTTGAGTGGCCTTGTTGAGTTCCCTATAATCAACATAGACTTTCCACTTGCCATTCATTTTAGGAACGTTGATAAGCAGTGACACCCATTGACTGTCAGATATTGGATAAATAAAATTAGCACTTAGGATTTTTTGTAGTTCTTCTTTCACCACTTCCTTTAGTGCAAGGTTCCTGCGGCGTTGTGGTTATCTGACTGGTTTGCAGCCATCCTTCAAATAAATACAGTGATTTCATAGGTTAGGGTAGATCCATTTCATATCCGTATAATCCCATGCAAATGCCTTTTTATACTTCTATAACAGTTGTAACAGGTGTTGATTCTATTCAACAGTCAAATTGGGATTAACATTCACAAAATTTCCAGATTAAATCTCAATTAGGCTACTCGCAGTATTTGGAGTAGTTCTCATTTGTTCAAAATCTATGTCTTCCACCTCTTCCTCCTCATTTACATTTTTAATAGAAGCAACAAAAAGTGAACTACTAATAAAAACATTAATAACATCATCTTATGTCTCATCTTTGAAATACTGGGCTTTCCCCAGAGTGAGGAGTGGTAGGGAAAGATCTGACTCAAGCTGAAACTCATCCCACCAAGGGTTGTACACATCCACATTTTGTTTTGGGGGATAAAGATTAAGGTTCTAGGTTGCCTGGCCATCGGAGATTACCATGGATCTTGTCCTGTAGCTTATGAATGTGTTTGCAGTGGCCAACCAAGGCCTCCCTAAGATCAAAGGATGCCCCCCCAAATTGGATTTGGGCTGTAGGATAAGGAAATTAGTTGGTTATGTCTAGGAATATATCATAATCACTACATCTTCTAACGTCCCCTTGGGTTTAGCACGAGACCTGTCTTCCAATTCCATCACAGTAGGAGTGTGTTTGAGTCCCTGTAGCCCGAGAGTGATAAAGAGATCTTTCATCATTACATTAATGCCAGCCCCAAGATTAATCAATGCATTGGCTATGGGTTGATCATTAACATAGATGGTGACTATGGGATTTCCTGGACCATGGTACTTAGTAAGGAGAGGCTGAGCAGACATTAGTTTGAATAACTTTCCCATCACATGTATGGTGGCAGGGTCTTTAGGGTTCCTCCTAGGCTTCTTGATGCACAAATCTCTCACTGTCTTGGCATAGATGGGTACTTCTTTAAGGGATTGCAACAAAGGAATTCATACATACAAATTTTGTAACTCCCTAAGGAAATCAGATTCAGGCTGTGAAGTCATCCTAGGTTCAGCCAATCTCTAAGGCTACAGGGGGTCCTGTGTAACAATAGTTGAATCTGTTGTTACAAGTGTATCAGCCTTCCTCGAATTAGTTGTTACAGATGTAACAGTTCTTCATGGGTCGGTTGTTATAGATGTAAAAAATTCCTCTGTATCAGCTGTTGTAGATGCAATAGCCACCTCAGAGCCTCCGACTTCTCCTCTGGATGGTTCACAGTCCTCCTCTGTAATGATAGGGGAGTGACTGGGGTTAATTATCATGCCTGATCACAATTGTATTTCATTAAGTTCCACGAGGGTAATAAAGTAGGTCTGGAAGGTTGTAGGAGCCTCTATGCCCTGAGCTGCTTTATTGTTTGGGTTTGGGTTAGGTTGCACAGGTAGTTGGGGTCGCACAGGTGGTGGAGGAGTAGGGGCTTGGAAAGGAGGTAACTACAACTGTTGTTGCATGGGTGGTGTAGGCAGAGCTGAATTTTGGGCATTTCCTCTCCAATTCTAGTTCCAAGGGTATGGTTGGGATTGAGGATATTGAACAGGAGGAGATGGAGACCATTGGTTCCAAGGTGAAGGGAATTGAGCTGAAGGAGGGGAAAAATATTGCCATGGATATGGTTGGTTATTATATGCATTGTTCCACGAATTGAAAGAGGAAAAGTCTTGAGACATACTTGGAGGTCATGGTTTCCATGGCCTCCTTGGTGCGATGAAGTAAGAGGATTGCACCTCTTCGCTTGATTCTCTGAGTACTACCTTTAGTCTAGGAAGCTCTGGACACTTCTCTATCGAATGCTCCAACTTGCAGATATTACACAGGCTGATGCTATTCAATTCGCATTCCTTGTGAGGATGTTTCTTTCGACAAATCAGACAGAACACAGTCAGGGGTGTATCATCTTCTACTTGTGTCTTTTTGATCTGTGTTGTTATTATATGGGTCGAGAGAGTATTGAGGATATCGGTCTTAAAATTTTCGAACAAATTTATGATCTCCACTCTAGTTACTCCTCTGCCTGCAGATTTTTGTATGCGAACAGAGGCATCCCAAATTGTACTTCTTCCTTTAGATGATCCTCGAGAGCATCGTAGGCAGAGCTTTATAATTTCAACGAATGGCTCTTGTGATATATCCCCTTTTCCTAATAGGTTCAGGGTGTCAAGGCAGTCATCCCTCATTCCTTTGATGAATATAGTCTTCAAGATTTCCGAGTCTAAATCACTGTGTTTAGACCTCTGGATATTGTAGTGGAACCATTCCACATAATCTTCCAAGCTTTCTTCGTCCTTCTATATCATTCTAAATATCTCTTCCCTTATGTCCTTGGTCCCACAATAGTCCTAGTACTTTGACAACAATGTCTCCTTCATAGCATTCCACATTGAAATGGAAGTGGGACCTAATCCCATGAACCATCTCAAGGCTACTCCTTTTAAAGTAGCAAGAAATAGCTTTAGTTTCTGAGCATCTGTTGTATAATCATAACTTCTACATAGGACATCAAACTCAAACAGAAATGTATCTGGATCTTCCATAGTCATCCCCTGAAAGGATGGTAAGGATGATAGAGGAATGTTTTTCATAGGAGCTTCACCTCCGATATTCCCGATTGGGAACTCAAAGGTGGTGGTAGTGGTGTTTGTTTTAGCATTGTTATCATTGTTGTCTCCCATGATGAATTCTTCTAACCCTTCCTGTAGCAGATGTTCTTTGAGTTATGTTTGTGATGGCCCTGCAGGTGTGATTAATGCCTCAGATACCACTGGGGTTGGTTGTTTCACCGCACTACCTGTATCCAGATATTGATAAATCAATAGGTACTTTTCCACCTCAGGTGTCCGATGTTACCCCTCAGTTTCCCCTTCACCCTCGGTCCTCAAATTCTAGCAACTAACTTTCGCTTCTTGCTCATAAATCAAATCCTTGATCATGGGGGTATGAGTGCTAGCCTTGGAACTATACATTCCCAAGATGGAGGGATTGGAGGTTTTTTCTTTCACTATGGGAGTAACAGCCTTCTGCGGTCCTATTTTCCTTGCATTCCTTTGAGAGCTGGACTGTTCCTTTTCTGCCTTGGAGATTAATTCTTGGATAAATGTCTTCCTTCCCAAATCTTCACCCTTCATTTCCTTTTTACAACCCGTCATTCCTGTGACTTATTAGAGTGGGGGTGATTTCAATGTCTCTATAAGTCCTACAAATGCACACATGGACCCTATGTGTATTAAATCACACTCTAAGTGCCTCAGTCTTTGACAATGGTGAGCCTGCCCAGGTATGTTAGAGCGATGCACAAGTTCTTACCTCTCGTCTTACCGCCCAGCGACTGAAGAGCTGAAGGCACACTAATCAAAGCATCAAAATGTCCTAAGTGTTCTAGTGATCGCAATAGTGAGCTAGCCCAGGTATGTTAGAGCGATGCGTAGGTTCTTACCTCTCATCTTACCGCCCAACAACTATGGACTAGGAGCACTCTATATCAAACAAACAACTTGGTTGATTGAATTGTCAACTTGTCATCCCGACAACGACTCCAAAATGTAGTGTTGTTTTAATCAACCTTAATTGGATCAAACTGCAACATCAATTGTCAACCCAGGTAGGTCTTGTTGTTTCAATGGAGTTCGCACTGTCTGTGTCGATACACTCCAGCCAAGCATAAGAAAGTGTAGAAACGTTGTAAAAGATGTCGTTGAGATAAATTGCTTAATCAAATCATGCATGTAGATACAAAAACACTCTAAAGAATTAAATTAGAACTCGCAGCTATTGAAGTAAGGATGCACCACACAAGAACTAACATCTATTCCAGCTAGTTACTATTACTCTATTGTTTAACTCTGTGCAATAGCATAAGATAAATAGAAACAATAGCGAATGAAATCCACGATTTGTACAACAACAATGAGAAACCATAAATCAATGAACTAAACTGAAATGTACACGACCTAATCACTGGAATCCCTACCAAAGAGGCGGGCCCTTCCTCCTCACAGGGCGCAGGAAGAACACAAAAAGTGATTAATGAATGAGTTGGAAAGTAACAACATCATCATGCCAATTGATATTGAATAAGTTTAGGATTACAGAAACAGAGTAATGGTACTCTTCTCTATGTCGTTTGCTAATACATAAAAATTCGAGTCTTTTATAATTATTACAACCCAAAAATTACAACACAGATTAGTCATGAGAATCTCTCGATTCTCATGCTTATCAAAAATAAATAAGTTACAACTTATTACTAAATAAATATACATCGGTTTCAACTGCTTGAGTCTTGTTGCTTCAAAAATAAAAAATCCTACTGCCGACAACTGTTATGTGTAATAGTATCCACATTTCTAGATTTGGTGCAACAACATTGAGCAAATGATGGTTCGGGATGATGTGGCATAACTGACGACATCACTGTTGATGTGACGACGTATCCACGCGAGGTGTAATAGCATCCGATGTGTAACAGCAACCTGTAACAACATCCAATGTGTAACATCAATCTGTAATAGCAACAACATGTAACAACACCTAGTACATAGCAACCGTCTATAACAGCACTAAAGGTGTAACAACAAACCGTTCTACCCTTTCCTGTAGTTAATCCTTGCTACCTATATGCTTCATAGCTTCATTCAAGCGAGCCAACACTAGAAAAAGATGAACTTCCTAAAATACTCCTTCAATTCTCTCCCAGTTAGCCACAAAAAGGAATAAAGCCTTGTAATATTCGGTAAAATACAACAAAGTAACATGACAGTAAAATGGATTAAAAAGGTAAGAAAACAGAGAGTTTATTCATATAAGGGCACAGGCTTAGAGGATAGAAAGGTAAAAATAGGGGCAAGAATATGTAGAAAATAGGTTAAAAACCACACCCAACAATAGTGGCCAAGTCAGACACAACAGTAGGATGGAGGATCCATACAAAGGTACACTCATTTAGTGTGGATAGGAGAAGAGGCTACATTGATAGGTGTGCAAAAGAGGAACAAAAGATGGGAACACACTTGGGCAATGTGTTATGACACAACATTTGTGAGAGAGTTGTTTTTAGAACTCAGTATTGAGTGTGCAATGATGCATGTGAGGCTAAGTTAACCTATTTTGTTGTGAAACACTAAGAGTGCCTATGTAGATTAGTGAACCTGAGAGAGAGAGAGAGAGCTAGTATTGTTGTGTGAAAGGATGAAGGTGCTTGTCTAGAGGAAGAAGGTTGAGAAGAGTGTGATGTTGTCTGTAGTGGACATAGGGTCGAGAGCAGTATGATGTTATGGTGGTGATAGTAGGATGTTGTAGAGTAAGAAAAGTGAGCAAAAAGAGAGTGATGCATGGGCTAATGGATGAAGAGAACAAAGCAAATATCAGGCAAAGTGGCTTCCAATAAAAATCAACATTGAGTTCTTAATTGAGTGTGGGTTGAAGGCTGCATAAAAGAAGTTGGTGCTTCCATCTCTAGTGGGTGCTTGAGAAGTCTTGGGGGTTGGTGCCTCTTGCAAATTGGTACTTGCATGAATCGAAGGAGCTACAAGTTAGTGCTTGCAACAAATCCATGAAGTCAGTGCTTTTGGTAAGTAAATTTATAGGTGTCTACAAAACGAGGGAGTTGGTGCTTCTTACTATTGGGTGCTAGCAAACAATCAAAGTGAGTCGGTGCTTCCCATGAGTGGTGGATCACAAACAGATTGATGTAATAGAGTAGGTGCTCATATTTTACATCAATAACAACAAGTTTTGTTGTTTTTTTTCTTCAAAGGGTTTCCACGTAAAACGTTGTGTCTCATGTGTATGATTCTCATGGTGTGTGCTTGTATGTTGATTTCATACTGTTGCCACATGATATTTTTCTTTTGGTTATATGGATGGTTTCCAGGTTTGAATAAGAAAATAAAATTTGCAAGAAGAATTAAAAATTAGCCTAAATACTAATTCACCCCCCTCTCGATATTAACATTGTTTCCAACGGAAATCACTCCAAGTAACTCCTCTTCCCAAATTCCTATGCCATTCTTCACATATTCCCAAAAAAATGTCTTCTTTTCCTTTAAGACTGAAAGTAGCTATCCTGGCTCTCATATTTTCTGAATAATCATGAAATCGAAAGAATTTATTCATCCAAAGCAACTAGACTTCTTCATCTTGTAACTTCTTCATTTCTCCATAAATGTAGGGGGATTTTTTTTCCTGAATTCCTCTGGGAAGTACTGCTTTTCACTCCTATAAAAATGGTGATGGTGATGGTGATACTGTCTCTCTAAACTGGAACTAGAATAGAACCCATGGTCATTACCCCTTCTGTCAGGTGTATCCAAGAACCTACCATCTCTGATTATATCATCCCTGTCAAACCTCTAACCTAATAGACTCTGAAGGATGACTGCAATAACTTTCACTTACTTTTCTTTTGCCCTAAAAAGCCTTTCTTGTGACTGAATTATTCTGTCATTATCTGGATTACAACATTTGACCTCTACTTTCAAACTTCTCAATGTGTCTGCTATGTCAGGGGAGTACTCATCACCATGTTGCTTATCTTATCTGTAGGGAGAATCACGTGAGCTATAGTCCACCATTTTTCTTGTCATCATTGATCCTCTACCAATATGCAAACCTACCATGGAGATAAACCAAACATAAACATAATAAACATACTTCAGTGAAGTTCAGGGGAGGTTATCTCATCTGGAAGATCAATCAGTATTAGTACAACACACGCATGCACACACACACACACACACACACATATAATGAAATCAATGTATCAATCATCTCAACATCCACATCATTAACCTCTACATGAAAACACAACCACAACAATGATTATCACAATGCGTGCATAACGAATACATAGAGATTTGAGATGCATGCATGGGAAACACATTATGCCCATCCATTCCAAGTGTTGAACCTGAGAACTCTGATACAATTTTGTAACCACCCCTCCCATATCTACTTAGTTTCACTGGTGTATCGGGGTAAACATGAGAGGAGGAGCTACTATGACATGAACCGACCTCCTAGGTTCCATTAAGGATGTGGGGCCGATTGCAGAAGACAAAATAACAAATCAACACATCCTACAGGGGCTATAGGTTCTCATAGGTTGAGTAACCACCCCAAGTGGCCAAAACTAATATGGACACTTTTTCTCTGACCTAGGTCCTAAATCACTACCACAACAAGTTGTCCATGTGGTTGGAAGCATCCAACCACATGCACAAGCTTACATCCATGTGGTTGCAACCTAAAATTTCCAATTCAGAGAATGTGGTCCCAGATTCTGAGCCTAAATTTTAGGGAAGCCTCTAGACCACTACCCAGAACTGAGTGAAACTCTAGAATGATAAAAGACATCAAGACAAAGCCATTCATACAAAATTTGATCAAGGACTTGCCTTAACTAGCCCTAACTATGATAGTCATTTCGTCAAAGATGTTGAGGACATTTAATCTACAGGTCATGAATGCATATTTAAAAATAGGGTTCAGATACTTATCTAAGAATCATAAGGAAGGTATAATTCCCTCTTATAATAGTTGCAATAACATTTATTAGCTCATGCATTCATTAACCATTCATCAACAAGTCAAAATATATCAAGAGACATATCCAATTTACATCATATAACAAACATATAACCAACAAATGAACAATATTTACACCATGATAGAACAATCATCCAAGCCACATAATGACAAGCACAAATACTCATGAAAATACAAGAGCAAAAAAATATTATTATTATATGCAAAATCAAACCAAGTCAAGGACTTCCATGTACCACCCGATGATAGATTGGGTTGAATAAAATCTCTCTTTTATCCAATCACCACTACACCATATTCCAAGCATGAATGTGGGATATCATGGAATAAACCAAATGAAAACAAATGCCTTGGTGGCGCAATGGTGGTAAGACACACGTGACATGGAAATGGTGAAGGGAGATCTACAATATATCTTTGTCTCGATGTGGGGAGATAAATTTATTATGTTAAGTCTTGGCTTGGTCGTGAAAACCAAGCTCCCTTTGCTTAAGGTGTTCTTGTGTGTGCAAGTGTATTAATTGATTAAGCCTAGATCATATTTGTAGAAAAGAAAAATTCTTGCTGAAAATAAATTGAAATAAATAATAGAAAATGAATAGCAAAACAATTAACTAAACCCCACCCAAACTGGGTTTGCAAACACTACACTGCTTGGTGGCTAAACCGATGGAAAATACACTAAAATGGTCAAGAGATCTAAATGTCATTGTGACTGGGATGAAGTGACACTAAGCTGTTGGAAAGTGGTGCAACAACAAAAAAAAACTAGAGGGGAATATCGCTACAAAAAGATAGGGAGATGGGTGAAACATCTAGGGCAACTGATGGGACCCTAAGGAAAATGACCAAACAAGTTTAAATTTGAAACTATGGATGGTAGTAGCCTAGCTTAACAAACCTGAAACTAAAGGGTATAGATCTGGAAAATGTACCTAAAAGTGTTGCAGAAACTCACACTACTCACTCAGCAAAACTCCTCCTAGAAGGTGAAAGTGTACTAGAAGCCCTAGGGGAGGCTAAATTCAACTTCAACGAGTAAGTTGGAGTGAATCAAGGCCTAAGTGGGATGAGATAGAGATCAAAAAACCCATCAGATAGCTCTCAGCAAAACCCAGAAATTGATCTGAGAAAAACCCTAAAACCCAGAAATCGTAGGTATTGTCCTGTTTCTCTGTAGGGATCACACTTTTTGGGCTGTTAAGTGCATTCTAGCCTCCAGATCGCACTTTTTGGGCCAAAAAGTGTGATTTTTGCTCTGTGGATCCTGGTCGACAAATCTTGGAAAAAAGTGTTGCCTCTATCGCGACTGGTTCCTGTGACATGTGGAAACAACTAGAAAGCTTGCGGAAGTCACAATTTTATCAGATCTAGGGTTAAGAACTAGGAAACATTAATAGAATTGAAAAAATAAGAAACCCTAAGCTGACAACCGAAGGTCCCCCATGTTTATTGTTCTGAAGTATAAAATCCAGCGAAGTCGCCAACTTTGTTGTAGTTTTTTCTTCTCGACGATGTACGAAAAGAACCCACTTAAGGTTGTGGATGAAAAACAATATCAACAATATAAGTGGCTGCTAAACATTGTAGATCTGCAACAACTAATAGAAGCAAAACCTTCCAAAGTCCGGATCTATGCCACACTCATAGTTAAACAACAAAAAAGAAAGAGTAATAACTCTAATCATCCAATGGAAAACGGATATGTAAAGAATAATTTTATTATAACATTTGTGAAGAGAACCAATAAATGTTACCAGTCCCCCTCTATGGGATGGGTTCTTGGCTATCCTCAAACGTATTTAGCTTGTGTACAGTCTCTCTCCTCTATAATGTGTAAACCCAACAAAAACATGGTGTGCGACAATGAAAATAATCAGAGTTACAACAGTGAGTGCAACAATGAAAATAATCAAAAGTGAATAATGAATGGAAAACCCTTCTATTTATAACAAAATATTAAGTTATCCTCAAATAATGAGCAATAATAAAATATTATTGATCCTATTCTTGGAATAACCACTTGGAATATTTTATTATATCTGGTTAGGAGGGAAAAAGTATTTAAACTTTTATTTAAAAATAATAAATAAATAAATGATTTGTTTATCACCTCAAGTAATAAGTTAAGGAACAATAAACAAATAAGAATTTAATTAATTATTCCTAAGGGATTTAGTCAAATTTAACAAAGAATAATAATTAATTATTGATTAATTAAATATTCTTAGAGAAAAATAAGATAGTAATGATTTAGTTAATTATTCTTCATGGGTTTGACTATAAATTACTTAACAAAGGTAGTTTATTATGTAATTTCTCACAGCGAAAGCAATTTTACTAGGGTAAAATTGGCTTTACATGGTGTATTTCGATCCATCTAGTAAATTAGGCTAGATGATCAATTTTTTGGTGATAACAAGTGTGCAAGAGTATAAGAGAGAGAATAGAAGAGAGCCAAAGACTAAACTGAAAAAATCTATTAACTGATCCTCATAGGCCTTTTATGATTCGGGCCTTTTATGGTTATTTTCCTTCAATTTCCTCCTCGTGCAATTTTTTAACCTTTCTCCTTCCTTTTCTCCTATTCTCCATTATTTTCATAAATAAATGCCAATAAATTCCACTTTTCCTTTGCCAATGCCTTTTCTAATTTCCATAGCCATTTATTAATCACTAGTGATCCACATCACTATGCTTTTGCCCAACATTCAAGTCGGAATACATGTCTCATGACCTTGGTTATTATTTTTATTTATTTACATACGAAATCAACCAGTGTTCGTTACAATATGCAAGGTGTCAAGATCTAGGGAGTTTTTCTTTTACCTTTGTAGAGTATACTGGAATTGTTCCACATAATATTCCAAACTTTCATCACTGGCTTGGGACATCCTAAAGATTTATTCTTTAATATATCAAACTTTACAATAGTCCTCATATTTCTTCAAGAAGATCCTCTTTATTTCAGCTCATGTCTGAATGGAGTTTCCTCCAAGTCCCATGAACCAATAGAGTGCTGAATCTTTTAAAGTTGTAAGGAACAAATTAAATTTTTGTGCATCCATAGAGTAGTCATAACTATGACAAAGTACATCAAAATTAAAATAGATGTGTCAGGGTCTTCCTTAGAAAGGCCATGAAAGTTGGCCAGCGTAAATAGATGAGTATTCTTCATTTATACCATAACATCATGATCTTGGATGGGAAACTCAAAAGTAAAATGACCTTGTGCTCCATTATCGCTTTCTCTAACATATTTTCCTCATTTTTAGGGGGTTTGGTATTTGTTAGATACAAAATAAATTTTTTTTTCTTAATGAAATAAAGTTCCTTCCCCTATTATCTCCCAACATTTCGGTGGTTTCCCTACCACACTATTTTACGCAAAAGGGCCCCTCTTAGGTTTCCCTTCTTTGTATTCCAGAATGTTAGTAGACGTGGTTCCTAGAGTACCACATATTGGAGTTTTTATGTAATTTTTATTTCTTTTACAAATGTTGTCATATTTATACTAACATGCTTCTAAATGCAAGACATTCAAGATGCATGTTATTAAAAGGGTCAATTAGTTATCTCCCTTTGGTTACTTTTACTGCCAATGTCATTTCTATTTGACAAGAAATTTTAATACTTCTAAGTGCCTCCCCAACAATGGAAACAAAAATGATGGTGTGAATATATGCATTTTTATTAAGAGGTAATTCACATAGTCATTTAATTATCAACCAAGGTTTGTTAACTTGCGAGGACTTTGTGCTATATGCATAATACCAAAATTCCTACCAAGGGATAGGAATATGCATAAGACCTGCAAGTGGTGGAAGTCAGGATTAAGAGAGGTCAAACTACTATGATTATTCTGGCCATAAGTCCACTCAGTTACTCGAGTGAAAATATTACAAGAAAGATCAATGATTTATAAGGCTTCCCTATGAATCTCTGATTTTGCAACAATTATGCAATTTTGTAATAGTCTGTTGATTTCGCAGAAATTGTGAAACCACTTTCTAAAAACACAGTCAAGGGTAAAACAAGGCCTATAAGAACACTGATTGAAAATCACACCAAATATACTTGAGCACACCATTTAATCTACTCGTTCGATCACAAATATATTGAATGTTAACCAAATTAAAGATTTGAAGAAAGAAACATATACATAAAAATGGCTGGAAAAATAAATGTGTGTAGAGTCATACCTTGATTGGGACCAAACTTAGGGTTTAGCTTTTGCCCAAAGCTCAATTAAAAATAGGAATTTCAGTAGAGGAAAATATGCATCCACGAGAAAACATGTATTATCAAAACTATAACAGAGTTTTAACAAAAATCATCATTACATACAAGAACTATCCAAAGAACTCACTCAGGTTTCTAAAATCGTACAAGTCATAAGTTACATATGATTGGCATAGATAACCTTGGAAAGACATCAACCGATGCACGAGAATGCATCCAAATTGTTAAATTCATTAACTTCAAGACACAAAAGCACTTTCGTCAGTTTGAACAAAACCTAAAGAAATAGCAGACTCTTTTAATTGGTTATGAGAAACAACTAAAAGGGATGTCCGTATGAATGCATAACAAGGATGCCAACATCCATAAAATATTCCTGTCGGTTGCTCTATTCTTTCAGCACTTTGTTTGCCCATGAAAGTATATTTTTGCAGTCTTGAATGACCAAAGTTAGTTCTTTCAATTTATTCTATATATATATAGACATACATATAACTTATAACAACAATCACTCTTTAACTAATTGCTATCCTTTTCATAACGTAAAATAGAGATCTAATGAGACATGCATTATACCTTAATGGCTCTTGGTAACCTTGGGATCAACGACATTTGGAAAGGAAAAAGGTAAGAAAATGAGAAATGATTTTGCAACAAAAAGACGAAATTTCATAGCAAAAATGGTTCATTTTACAGCTCAACAAGGGTACTCCTTTAGGATTTAGCACATGCCAAAAAGGGTAAACACCACAAGTTCCAAAATTTGTAGATAAATCCTTTTAAAATTGTTGCTATTGCTGAACCAAATACTTATTTTCTCAAAGACCACAATGGCTGTGGTTTTCCATATACCCTTAATGGCTCTCACTTGAAGCCATTTGAGGAAGTAGATGCTTGATAAATCATCATCTGTCTAAATTTTTTTTACATAACATTTTCTTTTCCTTTACTATTTTATAGTTCTTTCCTTTTTCTATTTTCTTTTGAATTTCTTTTGTTTATCATTTTCGTTTTTTTATGTTTTTGTTTTTCATTGACTTCTTTATGTTTTCCCTCTAGTTTCTACTATTTTTTCTTTCAATACAATAGCAAGAAACCAATGCCATTTAATCCTTCTACATGCATACTTTTCTAAGGATGTTACTTCTCTTAAACTTATAAGTCGATATTATAACCTTCTGTAGCAATGATCTCTTATAGGAAGCAACCAATCTTCTCTCCTTATCTTGACATGAATCACCTTGATTTCATTCAAAAATTATTATTAAATACATAATACACCTCAAGGTATGCCTTTTTTATGCCTCTTCTTACTTCCCATGCTTCCTACCCTCATGACAACTCCATCCTACTCTTCAAAAGTTGATGTTATTTTTATTCAACTAAAGATGTTGTGTTTTGACTTGCTTCTAGCAAGTCTCCCTAATACCTATGGAGTAGCCAAGTGACACATGTCAATATTGGTTAACTTCCATAAGCTATTGCGGTCATCCTTAACTAATACTCCCCTAATCATATTATTATTTTTTTCATAAAATTAACCTAGTAGGTGTGAAACTTCCTTAAAGGGAACCCTCTACCATGTTTAAAGTCAATTTGCGTCTTGGTTTACTTGAACAAGGATTTTTTGTCTGAATGTATCACATGGATTATATAAATATTTTATATGCTATCCCAAGTTGGAGGCCTTCTTTTTTATATAATTATCTATATTAACAAGGAGCACATATGTATGAATCATACAATGGTGCTCATGCTTTATAACCTAAGTGAAGGGATATATATAGAAAATATGCAACTAACCAAATGCAAGCCTTTAGTTATTTTATATGATGCATAACATATATATGTAAAAGAGCGCATGTCAGCACCGTTGGGAACTATCACCGAAATCAATCATAGTTTTGAATGTTATTTGATATGTTTTGCAACCTATATGGCATGAAATATGGTTTATGCACCGTGTTATAGTTGCCTCGGGCATATGTTATAATAATGCTATATATATATATATATATATATATATATAATTTGTGCGTTTCTTTAATTTAAATTTTAGAAAAACTAAGGTTTGGTCCACCTCACTAACGAGTTATCAATGGGTGATAGTTATATATGTTTTGATCGAATAGTTGGTATTAAATAAGAAGATATATGGCTATGTTATGGCCGACAAGATATATGATTTTAAATTGACATTAATTGACACTATGAAGAATAATTTGGTAGCCTACGCGAGTTTCTTACAACAATTTTTATTGGTCCAATTGTGCTCTTCACACATCTCACTGTGGAAACGCATCCCCCATATCCAACTCTCTGATTATAGCATAAATCATGTATTTAATGATCTGCCACAAATTATGTATTTAATGATCTCCCACTCTCTGATGGTGATGTGCCTTAGCTATCTCACCACATTGCTGAGTCACCACCCTCTTTCATCGAACCCTACCATCGTGACATATTTATTTTGGCTCACATTTGAATGAAAAGGGACATGACAAATTTGCAGAGGCCTCGAAAAGATACAGTTTCCTTTTTTTTAGTCTTAGCCATGTTGGAATATTTAATTCTTACTTGTCTCAGTTGTGTCTTTCTAACTAGAGGAGTCTTTTCCTAACTATGTTCCTAGTTTGGTGTGTGGTTGAGATATTATCTCAACCAACAAATTGTATGTCCAACATAGTTTTCCTATCTTGAGACAATATACATGTATATTGTTGTAAATAATACTGGGGGGGAATCAGTATTAGCAAATCACTAATTTTTTCATTTCCATAATCAAATTCATATACACTACTTCAGTTAAGGGAACCTGCGTGTACACGCAACTGTGTTTAATGCAACTAACGTATATCCAGTAAACTTATGATTCAGTTAATCCATTATATGTTGATCTTTAATCAGTGCATCAGAACTTCATTAACCATATAAACAGTAAACAAGTGTAGTAAAATAGAATAGATCATCACACATAAGAAACACACATGAACACCATGATATAAGGTGGAAACCCAATGCAGGACAAAAACCACCTACTGCCGTCTTCCTTTAATATAAGAAAAACCTGTTTACAATCTTGTACTGGCGCAGACTCATACTAGTACGTAGGTACCCAACTGCAAAAAGCTACTACCTTCTCTCGTTCTCCAGCTGCTACTGGAAGGGAGCTACAACCCCCTAGCTCTTGTACTAGCTGATATTTTTACTAGTACGTAGGCGCCGACCTACTGAAGGCTCCAACCTTCTCTCTTCCTCCAGGGACCTCATTTCATAAATTTTCAGACTGGATCCATCAATACAAAACAATCACCACTGCAATACAACCATCAACTATATCTGCATCATCAATCTCTGAATCACCCAACAACTGAATCACTGAAACCCTGTCATCAAAACACAGTCACCAAAACACAGAGCAGAACCCAAAACTCTACAACAACCACCAGATCCAAATGAAACTTCAAATATCATACTTCATACTATATACACTACTCTGATGAGCCGAACCAGTGTGTATACATGCTTTTACCAAAGTGAACCCGTGTACATATCTGAGAATATTTACTCATAACTTTGCAGCTATTCCAGACATCAGTCATACCCAAATCATAACATTTATACAATAAAACATGTGTCAATAATTCAGATCTAGACTATCCATAATCAAACCACATAATGATAATACATTCCAAGCCTTATGATCCCGATCCATCATCCATCATCAACCTCATAGGTCCATCCTTGTTTCAGATCAAGAAAAGCATCACAAACCCATAACCAGCATACTAGATATCACACTTCATCAGATATTCATCACTAGAACTGCTCATTGGCCTAATGCTTTTCTTCTCCTTATATAGGTTTAGGCCTCTCAATACCATGGTCCAAAACCACGTAGGACCGATGCCTTGGACCCAATACTTGGGGTCAATACCTCGGACCAAATACCATGGACTAATACCAAAATACCATGGTCCAAATACCACAAACCAAAACTTAGTTTTCCGACATGTACGCACCTTTCCTTCCATGAAAGTGTGTGTGTATGTTATACGTGCCTTTGTATATAGTGAACCTGCGTGTATACACGACTTGGTGTATAGTGAACCTGCGTATACCTTTTTGTATACGTGACTTTGTATATAGTTAACATGCATGTATACACGACTTGGTAAATAGTGAACCTGCGTATACCTTTCTTTCTTCATTATTATTATTTACCTGTTATAATGTGATCTTTCGTCTGAGATATTTTCCATCAAGGACAACACTTGTGTCATACATGTACCATAATGCCAACAATCTCCCCCTTTGGACTTGATGGCAACAACCACACCAAGTCACTCTCCCCCTTTGACATCAAGGGCAAAGGGTGGTACCAAGATATTCTCGCCCTTGATATACATTCTGTTATCCATACTCCCCCTGAGTACATGCTAAAATCTCTGATTGAGCTCCCCCTTTGTACATGCTAAGATGTATCAATCCATTCATGCTCCCCCTGAGCACATGCCGAGTCTGCAAAAATATTTTTCAAAAGAATAACATGACTCTACAACTCAACTAAGTGAGTATGACCTTCCTATGACTCATACATACATCAATCTTCCAACCAAGTGGGGATACACCATTTTGACTCATCCACCCAACCAAGTGGGGATATACCAAATGTTTATACATGACTGAAATAGACATTATTACATCATCCTTCCCATGCAAATTGGGATTACAAATTAGGTCTTTTCATGACCTTTACATCAAATGATATACATGAATTTTATAACAATGACTAGCAATATAAACAGGACCATGATAGTCATAAGCAATTATCATACACCATATATGATCTGCACCATAAGCATCTGTCACTAGCATCCAGACCTATAACCTACAATACCATTCTCTTGGCCAACCAATAATAAGTAACAAGATGTATCATATGTATCATTTAGCCACGTAAGCATCATCACCAAAGACTTCTAACCATCATGCCAACAATGCTTTATTCAAAGCATATGCTCCCCCTAAACCTATGCCAACCAACACATACCATGACCGAACCATATCAAACTTCTTTTCCTGAGTCTGTCCTGCTGCTTTTTCTTTAGAGCACCATATACTCGACTGTGCAGCTTCGAACTCACGTATACACGCAACTTGTCTTTATGAAACTTGCTTATGATATTTATAACACTGAGGTTCCACACGTTCAACTCCCTCTGAGTCTGTCATGTCTGTATACTCTGCTATGCCACATATTTCTGACTGTACTTCCTTTTTCTTCCATATCTTCGACTGTGATAATGTTTTCTCCTTTTGGTATGGTGCCCATACTTTGTTCCTACATTCCTTTGCTATATGTCCAAACTTGTTACATGCACAACATCTTACATGTTTCATATTCATTCAGTAGCAATCAATGGATTTGTGACCAAACATATTGCAAGAAAAACAATATCCCTTGAAGTACTTGGAACGTGATGATCTTTCTGTGTGACAACCTTGCACCATTCTACTTCTGCATCTCGCTGTAACATGTCCAAGATTACAACATGCATAACACTCAACATTATTCATATGAGAAAATAACCGACTATCACTTCCATAGTTTGGAGTAAAAGATTTTATTTGACAGATTTCTTTTCTTGGTTGTTCATGTGGTTGACCTCTTATCTCCTTGTTGAGCATTTCAGGTTTTTCATTAGAGTTCCTTGCCTCGCCCTGAGAGCTAGATTCATCTTTAACAGATTCATGAAAACCAAGACCAGTTTTGATAGTAGGGGATCTTTAACTACTAAGAATATCATCCAAAATCTTAGTACTGTCTTGAAATCGTAACAGTCTATCCTTTTCTTCTAATTTACCTTTTAAGATATTTACCTCAACCTGATGTTGCTCTTCCTTTTCCAGATGTTGTTTCTTCAAGATTTCTGCAGCCTTTCTTCCTTCTTCCACTTGTTGCCTTAATTTGAGAATCTCATTTTCTTGTTCTTTATCTGCTTGAGGTAGTTCTTCATTCTGCTTATTTTTCAATGATATCACTTCATCTTGCAGCATTTGACGTACTTTGAAGGCACACTCCAGCTGAGCTTTTAATCTGGAAACTTCTTCTTGCAGGGCACTCTCTCTTTTGTTAAATAGATCTTGTTGATCTGATGCTACATTTGCTTGTTCATCTTCAATCTGAGGTGATTCAGAATCTGAATACTTGCTTCCACCTGACGGCAAGCTGTCGTTGTTCCTTTGAGTTGTCTTCTTCTTCTGACGCGCTTTCTTTCCCATTGTTCTACGAATCTCCTTCAAGCGATCAAGCTTCTACCAAAGGACCTGCTGTGATATCAATTGTTGGAAATAATACTGAGAGGTGGGGGGGTGAATCAGTATTAGCAAATCACTAACTTTTTCATTTCCATTATCAGATTCATATACACTACCTCAGTTAAGGGAACCTGCATATACACACAACTATGTTTAATGCAACTAGCATATATCCAGTAAACTTATGATTCATTTAATCCATTATATGTTGATCTTTAATCAGTGCATCAAAACTTCATTAACCATATAAACAGTAAACAAGTGCAGTAAAACAGAACAAATCATCACACATAAGAAACACACATGAACACCATGATATAAGGTGGAAATCCAATGCAGCACAAAAACCACCTGCTGTCATCTTCCTTTAATATAAGAAAAACCTTTTTACAATCTTGTATTGGCGCAGACTCATACCAGTACGCAGGCACCCACCTGCAGAAAGCTACAACCTTCCCTTGTTCTCCAGCTACTACTGGAAGGGAGTTACAACCCCCTGGCTCTTATACTAACCGATATTTTTACTAGTACATAGGCGTCGGCCTACTGAAGGCTCCAACCTTCTCTCTTCCTCCAGGGACCTCGTTTCATAAATTTTCAGACTAGATCCATCAATACAAAACAATCACCACTGCAATACAACCATCAACTATATCTGCATCATCAATCTCTGAATCACCCAACAACTAAATCACTGAAACCCTGTCATCAAAACACAGTCACTAGAACACAAAGCAGAACCGAGAACTCTGCAACAACCGCTAGATCGAACTAAAACTTCAAATATCATGCTTCATATTGTATACGCTACTCTGATGAGCCGAGCCAGCGTGTATACGTGATTTTACCAAAGTGAACCTGCGTACAAATCTGCAAATATTTGCTCATAACTTTGCAGCTATTCCAGACATCAGTCATACCCAAATCATAACATTTATACAACAACCACACCAAGTCACTCTCTCCCTTTGACATCAAGGGCAAAGGGCGGTACCAACGTATTCTCTACCTTGATATACATTCTGATGTCCATACTCCCCCTGAGTACATGTTGAAATCTCTGATTGAGCTCCCCCTTTGTACATGCTAAGATGTATCAATCCATTCATGCTCCCCCTGAGCACATGCTGAGTCTGCAGAAATATTTTTCAAAAGAATAACATGACTCTACAACTCAACTAAGTGAGTATGACCTTCCTATGACTCATACATACATCAATCTTCCAACCAAGTTGGGTTACACCATTTCGACTCATCCACCCAACCAAGTGGGGATATGCCAAATGTTTATACATGACTGAAATAGACATTATTACATCATCCTTCCCATGCAAATTGGGATTACAAATTAGGTCTTTTCAGGACCTTTACATCAAATGATATACATGACTTTTATAACAATGACCAGCAATCCAAATAGGACCATGATAGTCATCAGCAATTATCATACACCATATATGATCTACACCATAAGCATCTGTCACGAGCATCCAGACCTATAACCTACAATACCATTCTCTTGGCCAACCAATAATAAGTAACAAGATGTATCATTTAGCCACATAAGCATCATCACCAAAGACTTCTAACCATCATGCCAACAATGCTTTATTCAAAGCATATGCTCCCCCTGAACCTGTGCCAACCAACACATACCATGACTGAACCATATCAGACTTTCTTTCCTGAGTCTATCCTGCTGCTTTTTCTTCAGAGCACCATATATGTGACTGTGCAGCTTCAAACTCGCATATACACACAACTTGTCTTTATGAAACTTGTGTGTGATATTTAGAACACTGAGGTTCCACACCTTCATCTCCCTCTGAGTTTGTCATGTCTATATACTCTGTTATGTCTCATCTTGCTGATTGTACTTCCTTTTTCTTCCATATTAATGAACAATGGATATAATTTACACTATTGAGTTTTTATCATGGTATCAGAGCCTTGAGGGCTTGGCCCCTCCTAGGCTTGGCTCGTCTTGGGTTGAAAGAAACAAGAGAAGTATATTTTGTTTAAGTATTTTTTTTAAGTTTGTCCATCATATATCCTCCGGTTAACAGAAGTAGGAGCATGAGACTTTGGTTGGTGCCTCTCCCACTGGAATTCATGAGTAGTCCCAAGGAAGTAATGGGGGATGAATCTCTGGCGATTCTGACTATTCTCTCAAGCCATGAGCAGAGAGCTAAGGCCATTGGGGACACCGGAGCGCTGCTGTTATTAATGGAATACATCAAAGCTGAAGGATTCCCTTGCAACACAGAGAATTTACAATAGATCCGACAATTCTTCAATGATCCGTTGGGGTGAGCAGGCCACATGATGTTGCCGTAAATTGTAATGGACACAGGGAATGAAAGGATTCCTTGTTCCGCTTCATCACAGATTTACTTCGTGTGCATGGACGATGGTCGTATATTAGAATTTTGAAGCACTAAGGGGCAAAAATTATCATGAAAAATGTTGGGATTGTGGGATGTAGGCACAATGGCTTTTACTTGCGTGGTAATTACAGTCAATTCGCGTCTTCTGATGGCCTGTAATTCATCACAAGATGGCACAATTATAGCATTGCTGGAAGCATTTTGGCCTGGTTTTTATTTATATTTCTATACTCTTGAATCAGGACAAGGCATGATAGACAGGAAAATATCTACTATGTTATTTATGTTTTAATGAGCACCTGGTATTTCTAGCTGAGTATTGTACTGGTGCCTCTGATAGCTTTGTCGGGTGACTTTCTATTCCAAGGGCTTCAGAGGTGGTTTGCTCCTTATGATTATCAAATTCTTCAGGAAAAGTATAAGAATCAACCTGAGGAAATCGGTAGGCCACAATTGATGGAGAATCCGCATTTGACAACAGATGAAGAGAGAAGGCTGGCAATTGCCTAGCTACCCCTTGAAAGGTGAAAACATACAGGGTTTTCTTTTGACTCTCCTGGATTTGAGTCATTCTTTGCTTCGCAACAAGGTGTTAGTGCTCCTCAGAAGGCATGGGATGTGGCTCGACGAGCAAGTATGAAGGTTCCAAGAAGAATATTGAATGGTTGAAAGGATATTGTTATTGTATTGAGGATTCTCTCTTATGTTTTTTGTCCTACCTGTTGTAAAAACGGTGTGAATTATGCCTGACCACTGGAAGTTAAGCCATTCATTATAAATTCATCATGGGTATAATTTTTGTATTTTTTGGTATCAGTAATAGTGTATAAGTCTTGGAAATTTGTATACATATTGAGATTCATGACCTCAATATGAATTCATTTTGTTAGAATTCGCAACTCTAACGGATGACAGGTAAAACATGGAGATCAAGAACTATATGCCAAGTTAAAAATGAAGATGTCAAAGACTCAAAAGTACAAAGCCAATGATATTCATGTGGGAAAGCAGTGGTGTGTTTGAGCATATAAATGGTATGGTGTATCCAAGATGAGTGGCAAAGAATTCAAATGGGCTTGAAAGTTTGTTTGTGTTTGTAGAATAGACTCAATATTATGTTGTATTATGAGTCACACATTTTATTAGTAAGCAAGTCTAGGATGTTTGTATTGGTCATTATAAATTATGTACCTGGTAACTCCAATAGATGGAGAATGAAATGTAAGCCTTGTAAGGTGTGTGTATCCCCATATAGTTCATGGTAATCTAAAAACCACTTTGTATTTGCAGTGTCAGTTTGTGGTAAGCTAGAAACCACATGTAAGAGTGAAGTGGGACAGAGATTCATGTTGGCATGGTTTAGGGTTAGCCGAGAAAACCCTTGGCCTGGTTGAGTCAGGTCTTTGGTGAGCCTTAGTGGCTGGAGTGCCCTAGTGGCAAGTTTGTAGCCCAGAGTGGTTGGAGTGCCCTAGTGGCAGGTTTGTGGCCCAGAGTGGCTGGAGTACCTTAGTGGCAGATTTGTGGCCCAGAGTGGCTATGGTGAGCCTTTGTGGTTGTGTTGAGCCTTCGTGGCTGAGTTGAGCCTTGTTGGTTATGTTTAGCCTTGGTGGCTAAGAGCCCTTGGCAGCATGGTTAAGGGTGATCCAATAAAATCCAGAGCATGGTTACGGGTAATCTGATAAAACCCATGATGATATTGGAGGGGGATTTACAGGTACAGGTACAGGTGTGCAGTTATAATGGTTGAAAGAACCATGTATGTGAAGGACATCCTATAAGACTAGCGGTTGCAGCGGTTAGTACCCATGCATTCCGGTGGATGGTTGCTCCTTTATATGGACATCAACATATTCTTTTATGTTTGACCACAACTAGACTTTGCAAATTGATATTGAGACAAGTACTCATTAAGGGGGTATGTTGGAATATTTAATTCCTACTTGTCTCAGTTGTGTTTTTTCAAATAGAGGAGTCTTTTCCTAACTATGTTGCTAGTTTGGTGTGTGATTGAGATATTCTATCAACCAACAGATTGTATGTCTAATATAGTTTTCCTATCTTGAGACAATACTCCTATATATATGTAATCTGATATTTGATTAATGAACAGTGGAGATAGTTTACACTATCGAGTTTTTATCAAGCCATGTAGGGTATATATTTTATTATTAACGAATAGAGTCGTGCCATAGAAAAGGAATGTTGTGAAAAGGAGAATGATCTGGTTCAAAAGGAGACAGTTCACATGAAATGATGGTGAACATGTTAAAATTAAAGTCTGACCCTCACTAAGAGGATCAACATGCAGAGAGTGCTCCATCACATAGGTAGAGACAAGGCCTTGTCGGTTCTTGCGGTATATTATTCACTTTTTGTTGTTGTCAAATTGATATACAATGGTGGCACTATTTCAATTTTCCTTGGATAATATTCTATACACATACATTTGAATTTATATAATGGTTTATTTTATTTATGATACGAGTTTTGTTTGAAGGAAGAAAACATGGTGGTACATATGAAATTTTGTTGATCATGCACTTTTATTGGGACACATTGGTAATGTATCTATCATGAAAGAACATGGAGAGACAAAGAATTTTTTTGAGAGGAAAAAGGACATGGAATTTATCTGCATATTTATTACTATGGCATGATGACTTATGAATACTTTTTCTTATCATTCAATAATCTTAGTCTTGGCAGATGCTTCATTGGTGATATATGTATATGGCTTATTGTCATGATTATTGTTGTTTTTTCATGTTTATTTCTTATCATTAAAATATCTTTTTGAGTATGGAATAAAAAGGAGGTCTCACCTATTAGCGTCAAAAAATAAAAAAATTTATAAAGTAATTTATTAATTATGCCTCCAGAACATTCAACGTGCTTTCTAATCAATTATATTAGAAAATGAGATATAAAATGATCTTTTAACATGAAAACTTTCCCAAAACTATTTTCAAGTCTTTTAAGAGGAGAATGGGATCTATGAAGGTAGAGAGAGAGAATTGTGAAGAGAGGTATGCCATAAAAATTATGGTTGTCATTCTTTCATGTGATTTTAATTTCTATAACTTAGAGATCCTCATCCTCTAGAACTTATTCATCTGATTCCGGTTCTATTGCTACCCAAACTATACCAATTGTGTTTATTTATTCATCTTTAAATCCTCAAGGATCTAATACTAATACGACCATGGTCATTCAAAAAATTTGAATATTTTAATTCGAAGAGAATGCTAATGAAACTCCTTCGAACATTCAATCCCCTTTGAATATCACTCTTGCAAATTCTCCTCTTCCTACCCTTAAAGATCATATACCCAAGTTCTTTTCCAATGACACCATTACCACCAATGAGCACATAATAGAGTTTTCAAATGCTTGGCACAATATTAGGGAAAACGATTGTGATACATATATGTGCTTGGTCATTAATTCTCTCTCATGTGTTGTATACTTCTTTGAATTGCCTTCGAAAGAATTTATCACTTTGGATGAACTTTGTTATTGGTTCAAATCAATGTATGGTTAACCTAGGAGGTTGATTGATCTCTTACGCGATTACAATAATATTTATTTTCTAAAACCGGTAAATATTAAAAATTCTAACCTTCAATTTACTAGAATTTATAATAAAATACTTGAGATTATTCATCCTTAAAACCAAGTTGCAATGATGCATTATAATAGTGCATTACCTCCCCCTTATTACCAACGACTAGAAGAGAAGAATGCTACTAGACTACTAGTCTTGAATCTAACTTACAAATTTTCTTTGAATATGAAGAGAAGCTCTGAAGAATAGACATACCCCTTGAGGGTCAAACTAACCAAATAAATATGACTTCAATCTTATAACTCATGCAACACATGAGTAACAAATTGATTTCAAATGCATGAAGAAGTAACTCTCAACTAAAACCTCCACTTCAGGGCATGCCCATTCTGCCTAGCAGGTTTATCAACACATTCCTCCATTTTCTCAACCATGGTGTGATTTTTGTGAAGAATATCATGATGGGAAAATGTGTCAAATTCTCAAATAATCTAGGGATAAGATTTTTAGGAAAAATCCTGACCCTACCATGGCTAATATTGATTCAAATCATGAAGAAGATGTCTTTCATGTTGCAACTAGAAATGCTAACAAGGCTCATACTGCCAAAGAAAAAAGCTAAGAACATTCGAGTAAAAATACTTGAGCTCTTTCTTTTAGTCATTCATGTGTAAATACTTCTGCTTCCACTCAAATTGTACATTCTTCTCGTTCTTCTTCTTCTTCAACCTCATTGCTTAGATTTACTATTTTGACTCAAATGGCCAATATTAAAGTTGATTTTTTGTTACTTGATATGGCAATGATACCTAAGAAACAAAATAAACTAAGAGGATTCCTTGAATGGTCCCACTCTCTAGAAAATGGCAACAAGAAAATCCTAATTTAATTTTCCCTTGAATTAAATTAGGAGAAAATTGTAATTCAACATCACAAGAAAACAAGAATGAGTTAACTAATTTAATTTCACTTAGTTGGATCATTTAATTCGAGTTTAGGGCCTAACTTGAGTCATGTAGAGTGGTTCCTAAGTTTTAGGAGGCTAGGGTGATTTTAATTAGAGTTGTAATAGTTCAATTTAGTTAAACATAGTCAATGTCAGTTAAACTACTTTCAATTGTTGGAGGAACTATTAGGAGGTCTAGCAGTGGGGTGCGACTTCATGTGTTCAACCAGTTAAATGCTAAATCAGCCATAATTAAATCATGCATGCATGAAATTCGAGTTACCCAATTGAGATTGGAGTTCAAGGGTAGTGTACTATCAGTTGTATAATCTTCCTAGTTGTACAGGTGGTGCATGCAATCAGAGAAGGGCTTATAGGGATTGCAAAATTAAATATGGGGATTTTCCTAATTAATAGGGGCCTAATTCCTTGAGAAACAATGCAAGGAAATAGGATCTTGGCAAGTGATAGAATTGGCTAAGTATTGGCTAGAGTCAGTTTATGAGGCAGTGAGATAGATTATACTTGTGCATAGATTATTCAAGCCTTTACAAGAATTATATTTCTTCTCTATTTTTTTGATCTTATGAAATACATATAGGAAGGGATTTTGAGTGGAAATCTTTCCTCTTAGATAAATCTATTTGAATATGTGATTGAATTTTGTCTCATGTTTATGTTGTGAATTCTCGATCGATTAATTATTTCCGCTTATGAGTAGAGTAGATTCAAATCTCTTGTTTTAGCATATTACATAAGAAATTTTAATCTATAAGGAATTTCTACATGGTGTTAGACCATGAATCAAAATAGATGAGAAGAGAATTCAAACTTTGTGCAAGAGGTTTGAAATACAAGATAATGTTGCAGGTTTTCTCTAGTACTGAGAAGATGAATTCCACAGAACTCGGGCTCAAGTATTCTCTAGAAGGAACCACAAATTGTGTGGCATCAAAGATCCATATGGAGGAAGTATTAGATGATAACATGCTACTAGATTACATAAACACAAATGTAGTTAAACCCCTAGCAACTAATGCCCAAGATCTTGCTCAGTGGAAGAAGGATGTAGCTAAAGAAAGGAGGATCATATTGGAGGGAGTTTGAGATCATATTATCTCGAATGTCCACAAGAAATAAAATCCATTCGCAATGTGGAAAATACTAACCGACTTGTTTGAGAACAACAATGACCATAGGAAGATGGAACTGAAGGAAAAGATTCATATCATTGATATGCAGAAGACTGAATCTCTGCAATACCTGTGCAAATTCACAGTGTCATGATACTGTTCCAGAAGAATATGTGGTAGCTCTGAATTTGTTGGGTCTTCCCAAGAGCTGGCACAATTATCAGGATTCTGTGAATGGTAGAGACAAACTACCAAGGTGGGAGCGGTTATGGTCCGATCTCATGAAGGAATAGATCAAGCAGAGTAATAGAGATGGAACTACATCCAGGGTTGAGGATGAGGCAAACTGTGCCCTGTCTAGAAAGGAAAAGAAAGTGAAAGGGAAGAAATCCCAATCCAAAGGAGATTCTGGTCAAGTAGGAAAGAAAAAATATTTGTTAAATATTAAATTTTTTCACTATCATGATATGGGAAACTATGCCATGAAGTGTTCGCATAAGAAGGCCAACAAGAATCCCTCAAGAGGAGCGGTAGGTGAAACTCTAACTTCACAATTTGAGTTAGATTCACACTCATTGCATGCATGGTGTCATCTGTGATGGGTAGTGTGTTTTATCTCAATACTGGAGTCTAATTTCATATGATAGGAAACAAAGAATTTTTTAGTGACTTGGAGGAGAAGGAGCTCCAGATGGACATTGAGATGGGAGATGATGGAAGGTATAACACGACCGATATCAGTACAGTTACTTTTCAGAGGGATTCTTGTTCTCCTCTCACATTAAAAGATGTTATGTATGTTCTCGGTTTGAAGAAGAATTTAGTTTCAGTTGTTATTGTAGTAGTGTTTTTGTAGCAATGGTGTACCAAAAGACATCTCCTTAGTAGTTGGTTATTCCCTATAAAGGCATATAGACAAATTTGGTGATGTTAGGGAACAAACTTAGATAAACAAAGAATTGAAAATAGTGAAAACAATGCATATACAAATATGAACTAAAACAAAGAGATAAATACACAAATAATGCTCAATGGAGCAAACAAGTCAACAAAATAATGAAAAAATATCCCTTTATTGACTATTAGTGGTAGAAGTTGAATACAATAGATGAATACTAAACACTTGAAGAGAATTCTTTGAGCTATGGCACTCAAAAATCCTCAGCAAGGAGGTTCCTTTCCTCAATCTCTTTGCAAGCTTCTCTTCTCTCTCAAATAATTATGACGACTCTCTCAATGGTGGACTCTTCTCCTCTCACTAAGATGATGGATTGCTCAGAAGAAATATGGCCAACATGATAGTGCTTTTTACTTTCTTTTCTTCAACAATGAATTTTTGGTTGTTATGATAGCAATTTTTCCATCATAACATTGTATCATATTTTAGTTCTCCCATGGCCTGTTTATATAGAATTTTTGAATCCATCTTCCCTCTCTTGGTTCATGAATTCAGCTGTCCTTGACTGTCTTCAAGGTGAATGGAATTCAACTAGCCTTGACTGAGATCCTGTCAGGGAAATTCTTCCAAGTGTGGGAAGTGGTCCCGATTTTGCTGAGTTATCCATTTTCTTAACTGCACGGCTTGCAAAGGAAATACCGCATGGTGCATGACTATCTAAAAAACAACCGCGCAAACATAAATTTTTAAACTTTATAAACTTTGGACCTTAGGAGAATTTTTCTTTTTGAACTTCATAATGGCTTCAGCTGGAAAATATTCACTTGTGCATTCTATTGGATGACTTTAAGTGTCTTCTGGATTGTGAAAGCATGTGTATGATTTTATGGTGAAACAATTGCCCCCTAATGTATGAGGTTAGGAGCAAACATATAGCTAAGATACATCACGCTTTTCAGTTCTGATGGAGAATCTGATTAACTTCTTAAGAGAGAGAAGGTTTTGTTATGGAGATGAGTAGGAAACCCCTTGACTCGATATAAAGGTTAACCATGCTCTAAAGAAAACCTAAAAAGTAAAAAAGTGTTTATACAAGGCAGGCACATCCCGTGATCGTTATGATGACTAGTGGGGAATTATTACAATTGGACAGGAAATGGTTATGCCCAATCAACATTGTGTTTTTTGACATGCTGATGGTTAGACTATGATAACTTTTGATGCCCTCAAGGGCGCTTGTTTGACAAATAGACTGAATCTGGTTCCCCCATGCATAAGAAAGGTGAAGCACTGTTGAATGAGGTGGTGAGGTATGCATGGGTCTTCAACTTTGGGTACCTCCCACGTATCATGATGTAAGAATTGTTGTATGAGGTGCTTAGTGATATGTGATTCTTTGACTAATGAAAGAACTGCAGTGGACTTTAAGTATGGTACCACCTTGACATGAAAACTTGTGTTGGTGTCAAATGTTAGGGGGACAAATGACATCAGTGGGAAATAGTGATTCCCACTGTGCCACCTAAGGATGTCCCTTAAAGAGGGTAGTATCCAAGGTATTGTCTCGATCCTAGAATATAGGTGTCGAAGTCGACAACAAAGAAGTGTCAACCTTCCTGAATATTGATTCCGGGAATAAATATAATGTGAAAAGAGTTTACAATAGTCCGAGTCAAACAAGGCATGATAATTAAAGTTGATGATATGAATGGATATGGAAAACTAGTGCGAGGTCGGAGCTATTATACAAATGGAAGCAGTCAAAACAATTTTTTTGATATGGATGGCCCTAGAGACAGTAGGACTTCCAGGGTGGGTGTAAGTATGTTCTAACTGGTGTGAAGAGGGTAAATGAATGCGGATGATGTGCGAGCTCTGACCAAGGGTGACTAGAAACTACTGCCGGGTAAAAGGACATGAAAATATTAGTGGGGAGATTTTTCCTAATAAAAAATTGTACACTTTCCAAAAGAAGATGAAGGTTGTTTGGATGTACAGACATGGAGACGGGTGCCCCATGAAAATGGTCACCTACATAACGATGGAGATACGGTGTTTTCGCTGAGGGAGGGGTTCCCATTGGTTGGTATCTATGTTGGGTTGGTGAAACGGATGAAGTGATGCAGATGTCTACTGTAATATGGGTGAATGGTAGGCCAAATGTAGAATTCAATGGTGCATCCATCTTGATCCATCGCAACATACAAGGGGTAGCCTGGGAATAGGTTTGGTAAAGAATGAGTGAAGAAGAATGAGGTTTATCTTCAAGGCATGCAATCTGAAGTGGTTCCTAGGTCTAGGTATATGGTCATGTATCCTAATAGTATGTAGGGGTCTATAAGATGAGGTGATCCATGAGTGGGAAGGCTCTATAGAATGATGTGGAAGTTTACCATATGAAAGGGGAAGAAATGGTAAACGTGGTCGAGATTATGGATCCTATGGTGCATTTTAGAGAAATGACATCGGGATATGCAAAGCTTTGTGAGAATCCTATCATGATGAGTGATAAATGATACTTGTATTATTGTTGACCACTGGGGTGTTAAGTATGGAAAGAAGTTTTGTTCGTGTGCTTACAATTTAAAATCCAATACCCCAAGTGAAAACATATTTTTTGATCATATAAATAATATGAAAGCGACTGAACAAGATGAATTGAAAAAAAAGAGAAGGCACACCTGAAGTGGTACTCTGAGCATGTGGCGGGTCCAAAAATGAGTTTTGGGTTAAAATGGAATGAAGGGTGCCATGATTAAGATGATGTGGTTCTAATCCTTATGTCTCTGACGGTTTTGAAAATAGATATCTTGAGCTCATGTACTGGGCTCGAGAAGATGTCGAAAATGATGATATATAGGGCAAAGTGGGCCCAATTCCACCTCATTTTCAATTACTATTTTGGGAGGCTAGAGCTGATCCAGTATTTGTTTCTTTCCATTGTGGTCAGTCGGTGTACGAGGGTGGTGAGCAAGGAAAGATATGTTATAACACTAAACCCTTACTTTGTCAATTGTGTAGACTAGGTTAGGTAGGCAATATAGGGGTGCCTTGTATGGCCTTTTTAGGGTAAAAAGGCTTGGGCTGTGTGGGCGAATGAGTGACAGTCGCACGGTATTTGCATTTTTACTAGGGACTGACGTGGAGACTCTACTGGAAAGGGTTGAGATTCGCACATTCAGTGCGGCTAATTGAACAGAAGCTATGGCGTCATTGTTTTCGCAATCTTGCGGTTCGACCACCCCACGCTACATAGTCCACACGTCTATATCAATAATAGATGTGCAGACGACAAATCTACTCAGCGAGCAGATGAGTGGGCTCGAATGTGGGATCGTTGTGGGTTATGGCATGGCAGACGCATGTACTACGCGTCTGTTTGAGAGACATACACCAGTTGCACACCCATGTGATGTCCATGAATGAACGGTGCTTAAAGAATTGTTTTTTACAACTTGAGAGGCTGATTTTTGAAAATTTGATATCCTTGATGGTAGGATGGGCATGCTCTAGTGAGAGCGGTATTTGCATCCTTTGTGGGTAGTAGTCATAGAGAATGTTGTAGCTAGTAGGACATTAGTTGGATGGGGGTTACTGAAGTTCCTTCATAACCCCCTCTTGAGATCGCATGATGAAATCTTGCTATTTTTAGTTTAGTTATGGGACGTAGATCAACAAATCTTTATCGTCAGAGAGATCGATCTACTGAGCAGTGCAAAATTCGATATATATTTTGTGATAAGTTTGGTAGCTCAAGGAGAGATTTTTCCACATCCCCTACCAACTAGGCAGGTGGATATTTAGAGATGGGTAGAGGCCCACCTCGGGCCCAAACCTATTGAGGATGGTTGCATCAGATCATCATCTATCCTGGATGTCACCAAGCAAGAAGTGTTGTCGATAATCGTGTGCTTGGTAGGTTCGGAGGCTACACAACGAGTATCACGGCTTGTGATCTCAATGTTGTAGAGGTTGTAGGTGGGATAGTTTTTTGACTGGGCTAGTTTTTTGTATAGGGGGATGGTCTCCGAGTTGACATTGGTTTTGTAGGGATAGGCTTAGGCATTCTATTATCTTAGTATCTTATGTAGCATCATATATGAGAGGGTTTTGATGTGATGACCTTTTATATCAGTGCCCCCAGGTCTTGCTAGGGACCCCACAATGTGACAGTGGGTGCCCGTGACGCCATGGGTTGGTGGAGGTGCAACTAGGAATTATTGGAACACTGAGGTGGAGGGTTGGATTATTCCCAACTCTCAAATGATTCTTGAGTACCCTCACCATGGAATGAACTTTACAGGTGATCCAGATATAGGGCTCCCCCCTGGTGACACTTGGGGGCTAACAAGTATGTGACTTGTTTTATTTCTGCATTTTAGTCTTTTGACATGTATGTTTTATGATTCTTTTTTCATATTATTTTGATATCACGTATTTTTTCCTGTAGATGTGGGGTCGCATGCATGACCATTGACCTACTTGGTAGACAATGATCCACAGTGAATAAGGGTGGTCAGTGATCCTGCTGTACCTCAGCGATGATGGGATATTTCGAAGGAGGAGAGTCTTGAGAGGCTAGCAGAGCATGGCGAAGTAGCAGAGGCACAATCAACAACTTTGGTGGCACAGCTCCGAGACTGTGAGGATTCCTGGGATGAAGCTAAAGCTTTGACCATGGGGATGCCCGAGGATGGCTGGGTAGGATTGGGAGAGGTTGTGGTGGAGAAAATGATGGCGCGTGATCTAACATAATGACCAGTTCTTTAGCACATCACGATGGGAGTGGCTGACCCAATACAATGTCCATAGAAGAGATAGGGTGTCTAGTCAGGAGAGTATCTGGCCTAGCCTATGGCAGCTAGGTTTTGCAATCATCGAGAATCACCATTAGCAAATCCGTAATGATAGATTGGCGGATGATCCATTTGTGACGCATGATGAGATTATTGGGTTGTGTTATATTATTTCCACGACTAGCTCCCCTAGTTAACCAAGGGGTGAGGGGGGGGGTGGAGACCCCCCCTTCGTTGCATCGATTGTGTAGCGGGGGTGTCACAGGGGGGGTGACAGCTACCCGTATCTAGGGGGTTTGAGGGCGGTGGGTAGCCCAACTCTACGGGTCTGAGGCATCGCCCCAAGGAAATCTTTTTTGGACCCTATATTAGGTTGGGCAGACCTACCTATGGTTTTGCGCATGGCTTTAGACGTGATGGTTTTTCGATCCATGGTATTGGATGCTTTGGCATGTATATATATGTATTGTAACATTGTGATCCAGGTCTAGGTGTGACAAAGGACCCTTCCAAGACCTTTTACTTTCATGATGTGTTAAATTTCATTTTTAAAAGAACATTAATGAATACATCTGCATGTTGTAAAGAAGAGGAACATGACAATCATCAGCACATGAAATAACAAGACGTTGATAACGGAGTTCGTCTAGGAGGGACTACATCTCCGAGCCACGGTGTCAAGATGGTGTAGGTCGCTGCATTAAGTGTTGTCAATAGTGATGATGTACATAAGAGGTGATGTCACTATCATACAAGGAAAATGCCCTCACACAGGAGTGGCTCGAAGAGATGTTCGCTACAGGAACTCTCAGTCAAAAAGGACTCCTATCAGTATGACATAAACTCATGCATGATGAGCATCCCGCCAACATGGCATAAAAGGGATCTCAATGCAAACATACATGATGACAACATGAGTATCCCATCAACATAACGACAAAGAGATCTCAAATAAAACATGACGAATCATGACAACAAGTACATCACATAGATGATTCCGCGTCACATCAAGCAGGAATCATGAAAACATGTAAGTAAGATCCTACATCAAACATCAAACATGGATCTGTATAGCACAATACATAGAAAAAGAAGTACATGAACACTCTGCATATACCTCACATCTAGTGGCCATCTAAGAAGCGGATGTCAAGCTACTGAAGCTATTCAAACCATCAATCTCACGACATCAAATCGCATGGAAATGAATACTCGCACATGAATGATGACACCTGCACTCCACTTAGAAAAATGGCAGAAAAATGAAATGAGAAAATGGAAAATATGAACACACCATCAGATTTATGGCGTCGAATAGTGCAAAATCAACTGTCAAATTTCTGAATTCTAAGAAAGTGGAAATCTGGGGCTTAAGGAATCTTTTAGATTCCTTAAAGTTTCCTCTTCCGGATCCTCTGCAAATGGGCTTCTCAGATCAGGAACATGACTGTGCCATCAAGTTCATGTCACCAAGAGGTGTAAGATCGACATAAAGTTTGTTTAATTTGGACACTGCAAAAATTTCACCCTCCTGGAAATTTCGCTCAGTCAGCGTTTCGCCTGCATTAGAAATTAATTAAAAAAATCTTGTCTCGATTTCCATGCCCGCTCCTGGTTCCTCCATGCTCTTGGGTGCACTGTGCAAATGAGGTTATATACATTTCTGTGGCAGATTAACCAATGAATTGGTTGTGGCACATTGGTAAGATTGGCAATTTGTTGTGGAGGGGTCCGGTGGTCAAACCCTGCCCCTCCCTTTTGTATACATTATCATTTTTTTTCATTAAATGCATTTGTATTTGGCTGGGGGTGGGGCTGCATTGGGCGCAGGGAAAATTTTAGGGGCTAATATTCGCCCATGGGCTAATTTTCTATACTTTTTCAAAAAAAAAAAATCGTTAATTTCCATTTTTTTGTAAAAATGATTCGCCCAAATTTTATAGAATAAAATTATTTTACCCTAAAAATCGCCAAAAAATTATATATAGACTATATAAAAATATTATAAATTTGAATATTTTTACAAAAATATCTCCAAACATTTTATAGATTTCATATTATGGACTAGTGGGATTCACCAAGGTTTCAAAACTTTAAGATAAATTTACATCCTTAAAATTTTCCCTGATTGGGCGACCCGCCCATACCCGCCTTAACAACATTAACTGAGGCGCATTAAAACTTGGACCGTTGGTTTTGTATGGAGGTGCATTGTTTTATGTGTGAGACATGGTACGTTGGCGTTCAATGTGGGGCCGCCATGTGGGCGGGGCTGGCCTTCCCTCACGTACTTTGACCAAAGGAGTCTTTTTAACAAGGTGACAATTTCGCCTGGAATCTAGCGGGGGTTGGCCAGATTTTTTCCATTGGATAAAGTCCAAATTGTGTCTCCATTAACTTGCCCAGTCAGCAGAAGTCAACCAAAACTTTGACTGCCTCTATCTTCCCCATCCGGACTCAGATTGATGAACCGTTCACACCACCATGATCATGATGACGAGATCTTTAACATGAACCTAGTTTGAGCATAATCCAAACAATTTGATTTTTGAACCTTCTTGATTCCTCCTGGACTTCTGCATGTGTCTGGAGCAACTTGGATCACATTGAAAGGAACATAATGAAAAATCAAGTGGTAGTCCCAGTTTTGGGATCCAAGGGAAAATCTCTGTGTATATGTGTTTTATGTGTTATGCTTCCGCATTGTTTATTTCCTATTCTTAGAATTCATATGCAGGTAATTTCTGTATGGGGTTAAAACCTTCAAATATAGTGATTTTAGAGTTGGTCCATGATGAGGTGATCATCATAAAAAATAAGTCATGGTGCATACATGTACATTCTAGGGCTACTCGAGCATTCTTATGGGTGAATTATTTTGAGGTAGAGACCATTGACGAGATTTTTTAGGCAAGTCCCATTAGGCTTTGAAAATATGTATGCCCCCTTGAGGATGTAATGTTTGATAATGTGTGGGCCCTTCCATAATTTCTTTAACTTCCTCGATCCTACCACCTCTTGGGCAACATCGTAATGGAGAATAACTCGCCTTCGGTAGATGTCTAAGGGGTGATGTTGTGATCAAATGAGGTTTTGACTCTCTTTTTGTGTGCTTCATTATTCTAGAGAGATTCTTGTTGACCTTCATCGAAAATCTCTAGTTGTACCAACCTTTTTTCCAAAGGTTTGGTGTCACTGAGAAGTTCGATGGCTGAGTGCAAGGTAGGGATCTCAAACTCAATGGGGAGTACAAATTCAACCCCATATACTAATTGAAAGGGTGTGAACCTTGTAGATTCTTTGACTATTATGTGGTATGCCCATAGGGTGAAAAAAACCATGTGGTGCCAATTGGTTTTGTGATTGTTCACCATACGCTGCAACATTGTTTTGAGTACTTTGTTGACAACTTCTACCTGACCGTTGGATTGAGGGTAGTATGGGGAAGCAAACTCGTGAGAGAAACCATGGTGTTGGGATAACTCTTAAGAGATTTTATTCTCAAAATGCTTTCCATGATCATATACCAACTCCTTTGGGACACCAAACCATGTTATGACATGGTTAAAGAAAAATTGTGCAGTGGTTTCAATAGTGTTATTATATGTGGCCATTGCTTCTACCCATTTGGTGAAATAGTCAATGACAACCACAATGTACTTATGGTTGTTGAATGATGGGGGTTTACAGGTCATGAAGTCTATGCCCCATTTGTAGAAGGGGTCAGAAATGATGACTAGATGTAGGGGAGTGGGTGGGGCTCATGCCTTATGAGCGTATCATTGGCACCACTCACATATTTTGGTTGTCAGTATGCAATCATGGAAAAGGGTGGGCCAGAAATAACCGACACAGAGGATTTTCTGAGCAATGCCCATCCACAAGAGGTGGCCACCACAAGCCCCATTGTCGCATTCCTTTAAGGCTTGCTCGTGTTGTTCATGAATGAGGCACCGATGAAGGATAGTGTCAATGCCCCATCAATAAAGGACATCCACCAGAAGAAGGTAACAAGGGACTTGGTGGTGTATGCACCTCCGATCATCACAGGTAAGATGGGGTTTGAAATTTTGAGTTTGTAAAAAGAGGAGGCTATTACCATACCAAGGGTCGTCCATTGATAATAAAGACAAATGTTCATCGGGAAGAGCATAATTAACAGGAGATCCTTGGGTCTCTGTTGGGAGATTAGTGATGAACTCAGCAAGGATGAGTGCCTTTTTCCTTTTAGGATAATTAAACTGTAGATCGAATTCTTGCAATATAAAAATCCATCGAGCGTATTTTTCGTTCATGATATGGAGAGTGAGCATATATCACATGGGGTTAATAACTTCTATTATGGTAGTGGTCTGAAGGATCATATAATGCCAAAGATTTTGAACTAAATGTACTAGGGCTAAGGCAGTTTTTTCTTCTGGTTCATACTTCAATGTAGGCCCAGGTAGGTTCTTGCTGATGTAATAAATTATGTGCTTCTTGTTATCTCGTCTGTCCTAGACTAATACCCCAGCAATAGCTACATCTGATGCTGATAGGTATAGGGTATATTCCTTACTGTGGTCAAGTGGGTTAATAAAGGGAGCTTTAGATAATGTATCTTTTAAAGCTTCAAATTATTTTTGAGCCTGATCATCCCAGTCCAAGGTAATATCCCGACGAAGGAGGCATAGAAAACCTTGCATGCAAGTAGCATAATCAGGGACAAAGAGTCATAATAAATTGGCCTTACCATGCAAGCCTTGTAACTATTTCAATGATCTTGGAGGTGGTACTTCCTTATTGGAATTTACTTTGAGAGGGTTAACTCTAATACCTTGCTAGGAAACTATAAATCCCAAAATTCTTCTGGCATTGACATAGAATACACACTTGAAAGGGTTCAAGCATAAGTTATATTGTCAACATCTCTTAAAAATCACGCAGACATCCTCCAAATGATTAGCATGCTTCTTGGCTTGTACTATAACATCATGCAAATAGGTGAGGTTAAGATGAGCCAAATCATGGAAGATATAGTTCATGGCCCACTGGAAGGTGGCACCAGCATTTTTAAGACTAAAAGGCATAATTTTATATGTGAATGTACCCCAAGGGGTTTTGAATGTGGTTTTGTACTGATCCGTATGGTGAATCTGGATCTTGTTATACCCGGAGAACCCTTCCATGAAGGATAAGGCCTCATGATTCGTGTAAGCATCGATGACTTGGTCAATGAATGGGGTAGCGTAATTATCTTTGAGACAAGATTTATTCAAATCACATAAATCAGTACAAATTTGGATGGTGACCTATTTTTTCATGATGGGTATAGGGTTAGAAACCCAAGACGTGTAAGTGATAAGATACATGAATCCAGCTTTGTGGAGTTTATCGATTTCCTATTTGATTGCTTCTGTCTTAGAAGGATGTAACTAATGTTGTTTGTGCCTAATGGGATGGGCATTAGGCCACATGTCAATATGGTGGGACTGATGGTAGGCATCTGATAGTAATCCCATGCAAAAATATCCCCCTATTCTTGGAACCAAGATGTGTATGTGGTTATTTCCTCTAGAGAGCATGTTGCTCCCAGGGAGATCTCTTCAAATTTTCCATGTTTTTTCGAAATATTTACCTTGATGGTAGGTGAAATATTTTACATGTTACCTTCCTCAAACATGTCGGGTGATGGGATGGGATTTATGAAATAATTGATCTTTCCTAGTGGTAAGAAACCTTCTGACTCTATGGCACATATATCGTGGGTTGGTGCGCTAGTAGGTAAAAACGCTTTTTCGGGTAGAAGAAATGAATGATGATGAATGACATCCCATGGAAATTCAGGTTTCTTCATGGCCTCTAGAATATATTTATCTCAGTGAAAAATATTATCTATCTTTGACTTAGGTTGTGCGAGGCCTTGAGGCTGGGGTTTAGACCTAGTTGTGCTGGTTGACAACAAAGAATACGATTCATTGGTTGATATCGTAGAATCAAACGAGGTTGACAATGTGCATATGGGATGGGTCTATAGCATCGATGGTGTTACCACTAGTGTGGCGAGTTTTGTGGTCTTGACACCAAAAATAGATGAGCAGACAACATGAAGTAGGGTTCCTATGGATGAGGAAATGAACCGTATATAGTGTTGTGTGTCAACAACATTAGGTGGTGGTAGAATTTCAATTATGGTGGGTCGATAACAAGTGGGATGAAGTTATTGCAGTCTTGTTGGTGTACAAGGGGAAAAAGTGTATTTCACTATAGGAGGTTGAGGTTGAATGCTGCAAAAATGTTTGTAACATATGACATGTCTCGATGCTATGAGAGGTACTAGTGCAAATATTGCACACCAGACTAGTACTAATCAAATAGATAGTGTGGGTGGTGACATTCCTCATAGTATGAGATGACGAAGCCTGGTCAAAATCAAGAGATGAGAGATCTAGGGGTAGTGGCCATCTCTAGATCTTAGTTTTTCCGTGACGTGACTTTCTAGTGTGGGTTTGCCTTAATGTTGCTCTCACTGTGCGAAAACATGGAAGGTACTGATAATTTCTCATATGATGTGATTGAGGGAAGATACGACAATAAAAACATGTGATTTTCTTGAGAGATGTATTTGTGGAATTTTTATCTATAAGTGAAATATGTTATTAAAATTACTCAATTTGCAGCATTGATTTACTAAGTGGTTGCCTTTATCACATAAGGCACATGTGAGGGGTGATCCTTTTTTCCATATGACCTTAGATCATTTTTTTCCTCATCTCGACTGATGATGGTGAGAGGAGATGTAATGATAGGGGCTTTGCTGAACTCCTGGTAAACTTTTCTCCTCAAAGACACATAATATGGACCTAAATGCTTCATTCCCTTGTGGTGTGGTGTGGTCAAATGGTTCAGTATCTAATCCGACTAAATGAAAATTCTCAGGGATGAATCATTGAATGAATCTTAGCATAGAATGGAATCGAGAAATATGAGGGTAGTGTTGCACATGATGATTTCCAGCATAGATCTGGGAAGTGTGACGTCTGTTCCTGGGTCTGTTGCTTTGAGCAATGCGAGTAAGTTGATACAATTAGTTGAATTCCCTTAATTCGGTACATTCATTGATCAAATGATCCAGTTCGTTGCATAAAGTGCATGTAGGGGTGTCATTGATATGGGTTTCCTCCAATCATGGCCAGAGATTGAGGGACCAAAAGAGGGAGAGAAGTAAGAAGCTTCTTCCCTCATGACGTAAAAAATCTTTTTGGACCCATTCTCTACTGGGAGTAATGGGGTATTAGTTTGTGTGAGCGCACCTAACACATTTTGATATCGAGGGATTTTAAGGAAATCATTAGTGTAATGCTCGTATTTTGTGCATATGGCACATGCATGGTTGGTTCGCAATGCCTTATAAAATATGGGTGTGTTCTTTTATCCAAAAGGGGGAGGAGGGTTCACTAGTGCTTTTGGGGCATGTAGAAGAGCTTTGAGCTCATCTAACGCAAGGCACAAATTGGTGTGGTGCCCAAATATTTCACACAAAGCACAAGGTTGAGGGACCCTAGAGGAGGGAGTGTTTGAAGCTTCCACTTTCTTTCCTTTTTCCTTATCACTTTTTCTAGCAACAGATGGCGTCAATGTAGGTGCTTCTTGTTGTGATGTGCTATCTTGAGGAGGAATAGGACTAACACCTGTTGCAGTGATACATGAGCTTGCTAACATGGCCTATGGGGTCAGATACCAAACCGGTATCGCCAAAGAAATATGGAAAATGAGAGTGTTGTGATGACTTGGTGCGAGAAAAAACCAGGTGGGGGGAATAAGGGTTTTTGAGTGATGCCATATGGTAAGAAAGTAGGATCGATAACAATATCATTGTTGGTGTCTGAAAATAGTTATTGCGCTTGGGGGGGCATTTGATGAACTCATCATGCACATGGGTGTTCCTATGGTTGGACAAATATCCTCTGTCATAGGAGTGTCTCCTAGGAATGTCCCTAGGAGTGTTGATGGCTTAATTTGGCCTGGCCTGAGTTCAAGTGGTGATCCATTCAAGAGAAGATGAGACGAAAGGTAGCACCCCATCTTATGCAGGTAATGTTTCTTCTCATAATATGTGATTTTATCTATTGTTATGATTTTTCTATCATGGGGGAACATCATTACCCTAAATATAGACGAGGAAACTGCTAACTTTTCGTACATGTAACTTTGTCTTAGCAGGATATTGTAATCCAACTGAGTGTCCAATAATTCAATATCTATTAGCATGATTTTACTGGCCATCTATACTGAAACGCCTTGGTATAGGCCTACAGGAGCTGAAGGGTGTTTGTCATACGCTCTAAGCATGATGTCAAAAGGTTTGAGTTCATGGGATCCGAGTTTCTACCAAAAAATTTTGGACATTATACATGTGGATGCCCCTTCATCGACAAAAATGTAACGATGGGTGGTGATATTATAGATTGAGACCGGGATTTGAAAATTAATGGTTAATGGTAATCGTGGATTAGCTTTATCCAAGACAAATACCATTAAGCGAGAATCGGTCAGGTTGATTGTGCCTAGAGTGGAAAGTAGGGATTTCCGTTGAGTTGGGCATGTTTGGAGGACCTATAATGCTAACATAACTAAGGTAGATTGAGATAATTCATTAACTATGTTGTAGCTATGAGAAACTTTTGAGTTATGTATTGCTCACTGTAAAGGTACTTTGGCCATCTTTAGCATGGGTTCTATAAGAATTCTAGGAATGGTAAAAGATAATGTTGGTGTTGCCATGGTTGAGGTGGACGGGTTTGGTTATGAGGGAGCTTCATAACTTATGTTTTGCATTTGAAAGAGAATGTCTTCTCTTGTCATGAAAATGTTGTGATTAGAATTATTATGGGGGTTCCCTCCAAAAGGATGTGGATGAGATGGTTTTGTTGAGTGTTAACCACTTCTTAATGGGGGAAAGGGTCCTACATTATTGTAGTTTGTTGTCCTCCCTACCCCCTATTGTCCTGTATCCTTTTCAACTCATGGAATTGAGGACAATGATGGGTATAGTGACGATATTACCTGGAAATGGAACATGAATGATTGGTCTATAGACTTGTGTTCTTGTTTTTCCTCTATGCATTATTATTGGTTGGCCCTTAGTTTTGATTCCGATTAGTGTTGCCCCTTGTCAGTGCTTGCAGGGGTCACTACTAATTGTTGCCCCCCTATTCAGGCTCTCCCTTTGGTTTTCTCTTTGGTTTTTTCTTAGCAACATTAGGTGGATTAAATGAGTTCAGCTACTTCTCCGATTATTGTTGTTGAGTGAGAGAAGGTTTCACTAAATTAACCCTTGCATTATTTTGTGCAGGTGGGTAATTATATTGTTGTGCGGGGAAAGGAGAATATTGATTTCCCTGTCCATGATGGGTATATGGATTCTGGGAAGAGGAAATTGCGTTTGTATTCCTAGAGGAATATGGGCCTCCATATGGGTGTTGATATTGGTTAACCATACTAGCTATATGTTTAATCGGCATGGGTTGACCAGGGAAGTATCCTATATGTTGTAGTGATGGTGCATTTTGGGCAGCATCAAATGCTTGGACACTGAACGAGTATCTAGGGTACTGGCAGGCGTTTCTGGGTTGGTTTTGGGTTATGGACCCTATCAATTTATCAATAACATTAGATGCACCTGCTGTCTCTTTATAAGTCTGCAGGCATGGGGCATGTAGAAGCACATGATAGATAGATAGATAGATAGATATATATACTGGTTGTATATATGCTCTAACTATTGAGCTCTGTTTTATGGCTTCTTCCATATTATGCGGGGATGAATTTTCCATATCTTTTGAAATTTCTGATGTGAGGGATCTCAAAAATAAGTCGAGGAGGACTTTATCTTCAAACTATGCTTTACATAAGCTACAATGTTTCTTGCATTCATGGATATGATACGATATGTGTGTAGCAGGTGTTTTTTGGAAGTAGGTGAGGGATTTCTAGGCCCAAGTCATGACAAATCGGGCACTGGAAGAATGTGAGGAATGTTATAGCTAGGGAGCTAAAGTTTCCACGTGATGCAAAAGGCTGGTCAATGTACCATTTCACCGGTGGCCCAGTAAGGGTGCATTGAAACAGTCACAATAGAATGGTATCATCTATGATGCTGTTATATGAACACCATAGATGAAAAGTCATGACATGGTGTCTTGGGTCTTCTCCCTATTTTCCTTTGAATTTTGGAATGTCTAAAAGGATCTTAGTGGGCATGGATGGCCAATTTTGGCTATGTGCGATCAGGTCATTAGTCACCTTACTCAAAATTCGACAAGTTTAAAGAAGCTAAGAATGAGATCTCTAAGTTTTCTACCATCACAAAACCATTTTGAACAACTATATGTAAAGGGGTCCTCTGTGGGGAATTTTTGGGAAAACTACCTTGGTGGGTGCCTTGTGGACTTTCTGAGGGAGTGGTATGAGGGCTTCCTAAAGGGGTAGTGTGTGGGGAACCTTGTGGGGTCGTGAAAGTTGTGATTTAATAGGGATGGGTCCCAAGCAAAGTTCCACCAATAAAGTAAGATCCTATAATGGTGAGTATGTGACATCCTCTATGCCTAAATGGTGGGAGGTCTGGTGCACCTTTCGGTAATGGGGGGAGGTTTAAGAAACGTCTAGATAGATGAAGAGACATGCAGTCCCCTATGGTGTCCATTAGAGTGTGTGCTACTTTGTGTATGGTGAGGGAAGGAGATGATTCTTTAAAGCAAATAAATCACATACATAAAACAAAGTGAAAAATAAAAAGATTACTTTCCCTTTAACTTTAGCCTATGTGATCAATCAAACAAAAAAATGGTTTTTGTTTGTTTTTGTGTATAATAAAAGAGCCTATGAAGACCTAATCATTATTACCCTTCTCAAATTATCTGGGCCTTGTGGAGGTATCTTCACATGGGTACTGGGGAAACGTCCCAAAAGAACTAGCGATGCCTTCCAATAGCCGAAGATCAACCAAGGTAATGAAAATGAGGCTCAAGTGCTGCCCACACCATCACCTATAGGGAAAGGGTTCCCTCAATTTTTGCCACTAAAGTACATTTGTCCCACGTGAGCATTCAAGTTTTTAGCTTCTTGGTATTCAGTTACTAGTATCAAGCACTAGATGGGTTGAGTATCCCCAAAGAGTACCACACGCATTGGTCCTAAGCCGAACCCCCTCTGAATCGAGTCTCTTCCATCCTTGGGTATTCTTTTCCATGGGATGATTGAAGTATTTTAAGCTCCCTAAAAGGTCAACAACTATGTCTCAAATATGTATCATGACCATGGAGGATTATGGGATTCATACCCCCAATTTTCCTAACCTAAACTATAAATTCTTTGGTGGCTCCTGTGGGGAATTTAGTTGGTTCAAGTTATGGTTTCTTTTCAGGGTCTTACTTTTCTTTTAGGGTGTGACTAGCAATCTAAAATAAACTAAGTATCAAAATATCTGGAAATTGGATGCCTTCTAATATTAATTTTATAGAAGCTTAGTGTGTGATGTGTAATTGTGTGCAAGTGATCAAGTGAGCATGTAAAGCGTGAGAAAATGTGGATATTCAATGGTTCATTCCAATATTCTCCTAATTACACTAGATTTCAGTTTTTCCTTGCATGAAAAAGAAATGATGTGCAAATGATGGGTCGCTTACTTTTTCTCCTATTACACTGTCTAAATTTCAAAACAGGGAGATAAAAATTCAAATTCTTTAAGAAAGTTTTCTTATGCAAACCCAAGTTCATCTAAGAGATGCAATGGAAGCAAAGATTACTTACTTTCTATAATAACACTTGCTCCTAGCACCATAAAATGAAAGAAATGAATGCTTTGGTCAGTAAAAATATTTTTGGATGATGGTCCACTTACTCCTTTACTAATTAAGATATGTCAAAATTGAAAATAAAATATATCATAATTATCGAGCTAATTATGATTAGTAGAGAAATTAAGTAATATAAATTGACTGGAAAAAGTTTGCAGAGGTGAATGAAATTTACCAAAGGCTTCCAATCACCTGAAAAATTAGAAATTACAAGATATTTTTTGCTTTCTGGAAAAGCATGCAGGTTTCATAATGCACAAACGCGGTGGTGCGTCTATCAAAGGAAAAGTCACAGAGTGAACGTCTATCAAAGGAAAAGTCGCATGGTTGACAAGACATTGTAAATTAACAAGTTTCTCAGCCAACAACAGGTCCATAGGGTCCTGCAAAAATTCTAGAGGGGTATTGAATGCCTCGTAATTCGATTATGCAAAGAGAGGGTCCTACAAACACAACCTTGAGATTAAAGAAAAGACACTAGTATGGTCGGCATTTTTGTAGTAGTGTTCTTGTAGCAATTTTGTTCCAAAAGACACCTCCTTAGTAGTCAATTATTCCCTACAAAGGAATACAAACATAGTTGGTGTTGTTAGCGAACATATTTAGATAAAAAAAGCATAAAAAATAGTGAAAACACTACATATACAAACATGAACTAAAACAAAGAGATAAATACACAAATAATGATCAATAGAGAAAAAAAGTCAACAAAAAAATGGGAAAATCTCCCTTTACTGATTGTTGGTGGTAGAAGTTGAATAATAAACACTTGAAGATAATTATTTGAGCTATGGGGCTAAAAACTCCTCAACAAGGAGGTTCCTTTCCTCAATCTCTTTGCAGGCTTCTCCTCTCTATCAAAGAAGTATGAAGACTCTCTCAATGGTGGACTCTTCTCCTCTCACTAAGATGATGGATTGCTTAGAAAAAATATGGCCAACATGCTACTGCTCAAATTTTGGGTTGCTCTGATACCAATTTGGCTCGTATAACATTGTCTTATAGTTTGGTTCTTCCATGGCCTATTTATATAGAATTATTGAACCCATATTCCCTCTTGAGGTTTATGAATGATAATGACTTATGAGTAGCACAAGATGATTCAATTTAGGGCTACATATCTTCAAGGTGACTCAAATTTATCTTTCCTTCACTGAGATCCTATCAGGGAATCACCTCGAAGTGTGGGAAGTGGCCCTAATTTCGTTGAGTTAGCCATTTTCTTGATCGCATGGCTTTCGAAGGAAATACCACGTGGTGTGTGGCTATCGAACAAACAATTTTGCATACTTCAATTTTTAAAATCCATAATCTTTGGACCTTAAGAGAAATTAAATTTTTTGAACTTCATAATATCTTTAGCTAAAAAATATTCACTTGTGCATTCTGCTGGATGACTTTAAGCATCTTATGGATTGTACAGACATGTGTATGATTTTATGGTGTTAACATCTATGTTGGAAGACAATGGCTATGATTTGATATTTGGAAAAGGAAAGACTTTCCTTAGACATATCACCACGGGACAAGTGAAGTGGATCAGGGTTCGGGTGAAAAACCTCTACAAATTAGATTTAGAAGATTGTGCTACTTTGAGCACGAAAGCAGAGAAGGTGCAGAGCTGGGACATCAATGAATTATTGCATAAGAGACTTGGCCATTTGCACCATGGAGCTTTGAAGATCATCTAGCATATTTCTAGAGGACTTCCCAAGGGTGCACTAGATGAGCAAGATACATGCAAAGGGTGTGCACTGGGGAAGTACAGCAAAGCCACCTTTCATGATAAGGACAGTAGAGCACAAGAATTCCTTGAAAGAGTTCACTCAGATGTGTGTGGGACTTTCTCAACAACCTCCACATCCAAGCATAAGTATTATTTTATATTTGTAGATGATTTCTCACGTAGGTGCTATATTTTCTTCATGTAGAAGAAAGACTAGACATTCTCAAATTTTGTGAATTCAAATCACTTGTTGAGAAAGACATTAGTAGGAAAGTGAAGGATATTAGGAGTGATAACGATGGTGAATATGTGTCAAATGAGTTCAAAAAATTTTGTGCAACATAAGGAATTCGACAGGAGTTAATAGCACCGCATAACCCTTAGCAAAATGGGATGGTTGAGAGGAAGAACATAAGTATTGTGGGAGTTGCATGAGAAATGTTGCATGATTAGGGCCTACCTTTGCACTTGTGGGTTGTAGCATGAAACAAAGTGGTATATGTGTAGAACAAAAGTCCTCGTTGAATTCTCAGGACAAGTACACTAGAAGAAGATTTTTCATGGAAGAAACTAGATGTGCCACACTTCAGGATCTTTGGTTCATCGATTTACTGTCACATTTCCAAGGATACAAGGAAAAAGATAGAACCAACAACTGAGTTGGGAATATTTGTGGGGTACATTGATAAACCTCACAACTATCAAGTGTACTTTCCATATCATGGGATGATAGTTGTTTGTAGAGATGTGGAGTTCAATGAAGAGAAGGCCATGCAATGTTCCCTTAAGAGGGTGCTTCAGTTGCATGAAGATGAGGAGATTTTGGCTCCAAAGGAAGAAACTTGGGATATTATGGAGTAGCCACAAGCAGAGGAGCAGAGAATGGAAGAACCCACTCATGCAGAGACATCATGAGATGGAAAGAAGATGACAGATTATTGCGTGATGCTAGAGAGAATGTGGGAGCACCCACATCACAGCGCAGGTAGAGGAGGTCACTAGATTAGTACACTATGTACATGGCCTTTATGAGTGAGCTAGTTGAGTTAAAACCATCCTCATTCGAGGAAGCAGTGCAAAATCTAGTATCAACTGATGCCATTGTAGAGGAATATGATTCCATAATCAAAAACAATGTTTGCGAAGTTATCCTAAGACTAGAGAATAAGTCAGTGGTAGGTTTGAGGTGGCTCTATAAGATGAAGCAAGTAACAGATGGAAGCATCGAGAAACACAAGGGCTGATATTTATTCTAAGGGTTCTCTCTAGTCGAGGGAATTGATGATGAGGAGACCTTTGCTCCAGTAGCAAGGTAATCTTCTATCAGATCAATTCTAGCACTTGCAGCGTAGATGGGGTGGAAGATCCACCGAATGGATGTGAAGACAACATTCCTCAATGGAGTGATTGAGGAAGAGATGTACATTGAGTAGATGGAAGGATATGAGACCTTCAACAAAAAGTCGCATGTGTGAAGACTCAAGTAAGTTCCAGATGGATTGTAACAAGCACCCTATGCTTGGTACACTAGGATCAATAGTTATTTCACCAACTTAGGCTTCGCCAAAAGTGAAGCAGAGGCAAACCTTTACCACTATTGTGGTTGAAGGTAAATTAGTGATTATAGTATTATATGATGATGGTTTAATATTAACTAGTGATGAGAAGTTGATAAATTCTTGCAAAGAGGATCTTGCAAAAGAATTCAAGATGAAGAACATGGGAGTCATGCATTATATCCTTTCCTTCGAAGTATGGAAAGGAGACGGGGAACTGTTTGTCTCTCAGGGAAAGTATGTCGATGAGATACTAAAGAAGTTCCACATGGAGAGTAGCAAGCCCATGGACACTCCTCTAGTAGGCAGTTGGAGGAAAGAGGATTCCACTTCAGGTGAGGAGGTGAAGGTCACTATTTATAGGTAACTTGTTAGTTCTCTTATGTATTTAATGAACACAAAACTAGAAATGTGTTATGCAGTTAACCATCTTCTTCAAGCAATTGCTAAGCCAACCAAATTGTATTAGATGACAACCAAACATGTGTTGAGATACCTCAGAGGAACTACTTAGTATGGCATTTGGTACAGGAAGATAGAGGGAGTGAACCTGCAAGGCTTTGGAGATGCAGATTAAGTAGCTAGTTCATCAAAAAAGAATAGCACATCAGGAGACACCTTCAATATTGGGTCAAAAATAGTTTCCTGGTGCAACAGGAAGTAAAGATCAATTGCACTTAATTCAACAAAATCATAATACATGGATTTTATCCAAGCAACATGTGAAGCCATCTAGATGAGGAAGATTCTTGCCAGGTTATTTGGTCAGATGATGGATCCCACTGTGATATACTATGGCAATCAAAGTTGTATCAAACTCTCTGAAAATATAATTTTTCGTGATCAATCCAAGCATATTGACATCTGTTATCACCATCTACGAGATTGTATGTAGAGGAGGATCATGTTGTTGGAATACATTCCTATAGAGGAATATGATGCAGACATTTTAACAAAGGCATTGTCAAGAGGAAATTTTGAGTTCAATAGAGATAGGATTGGGGTATCTAATAATCCCTTTCTTGTTGAGAGGGAGTTTTGAAAATAGCAACAAGAAAATCGTGATTTATTTTTCCCTTGAATTAAATTAGGAGAAAATTGTAATTCTACATCACAAGAAAACAAAAAGGAGTTAACTAAGTTAATTTCACTTAGTTGGTTGAATTAATTCAAGTTGAGAGTATAACTTGAGTCATGTAAAGTGGTTCCTAAATTTTAGGAGCCTAGGGTGAGTTTAATTTGAATTTTAATAGTTTAGTTCAATTAAACTTAGTTAATGTGAGTTAAACTAGTTCCAAATATTGGAGGAACTAGTAGGAGTTCTAGAATTGTGGTCAAACTTCATGTGTTCAACCCGATAATTGATAATTCATCCGTAATCAACACATTCATGCATGAAATTCAAGTTACCTAATTGATATTGGAGTTCAAGGGCATTGTATTATCAATTGTATAATTTTCTAAGCTGTACAGGCAGTCGATGCATGCAATCAGAGAAGGGCATATAGGGCTAATTCCTTGAGAAATAGTGCAAGGAAATAGGAGCTTAGAAGGCAACAAAATTGGCTAAGTATTGGCTAAAGTCATCTTGTGAGGGAGTGAGATGGATTATACTTGTGCAAATATTGTTCAGGCTTGAAAAAGCATTGTATTTCTTCTCTATTTTTATGATCTAATGTAATAAAAATATGAAGGGGCTTTGAGCAACAAGCTTTCCCCTTAGATAAATCTATAAGACTATCTGATTGAATTTTGTCTCATGTTTATGTTGTGATTTCTCAATCAATTAATTGTTTCTGTTGATTAGTAGAGTAGATTCAAGTCTTTTGTTTTAGCATATTACATAAACAATTTAAATCTGTAAGGAATTTCTACACACTCATTACTTGGAGATTCAACCTAAAGAACTCCCTCAATAATTAGATTTATCCACAAACAAGTGTGATCTCATCTAAATTTATATCAGTTATTCGATAATGATATTCCAAATATTGAAGGGGGGGTCCTTATTTTGGATCAATATTTGGAATCTCCTTTTGAAGCATTCTCTCCCCCTCATGAAGTTTTGGCCACTTCTTCAGATCAAGAAGACACTTTGAGTGATGTGATTGAGAGGATTGGAAGGCTAAATATTGATGAACCACCATCTCAATCAGTAGAGAAACTTGGACCATGTTGTAGAAATATACTATAACAGAAAATAAATTACTAAGAGAAACATAACACAACCAACAAAAAACATAATGCATAAATTTACCCTGGGAAAACCCCAACTCAAGGGGAAAATAAATCCTAATGGAATTCGATTAGATCCCTTGGCCAAAAGCCTAGTTGATTCGACCAAGTGAGCATTTACCATTCACACCCTTGGCACCATTACAATGAATTCTTCCAAGCCTTTTAAAGGCTTAATGACATGCAACCCACAAGAAAATTACCATGGAAACCAAAAAACCATGGGACCAAAACCATTACTATTAACCCGGACAATTTTGGCTCTATCCTCGAGTCAAGTTTGCCTAACAACCCCTGTTAAACCTTGACTTGGTGTTTTCTTAACTAAATCTAGCCAAACATACCAAGTGAGTTAGCCCCACTCACTCTATCCCTTAGCCCCTGCAAAGGCTATACCCGAGGTATATGTTAACCCATCATTCCCCCTATCACATTTTTTAGTACTAGACTTTACTGGCAATTTCCTAGGGGTACGTATGCCTTACCATGTCTTACAGTAGTATGCACATTTACATGCAATTCTTGGTTAGGTAAAACTGACTTGGGTATAGACATTTACATTTACATTTACAATAGATTATATATCTACCTCACTGCTACAAGACCAAATATTTCATTTCTATCCAAATTCTTTTTAAATTAATGAAAAATCCTTGTAAAGGACACTGATCTACCACAAAAGGAGTTATAAAGTACTTGAAAGGAACTTAAGACATTGGACTCAAATATTCATAGGTGGATAATTATAGCTTGATTATATATTATGATTCATACTTTGATGGAGACAAAGAAAATGGATTGTTTACTTTAGGTTATATTATGAATCTTGGATGAAGATTTGTCGCCTAGAGGATATGGAAATGGTCAGTTACAACAAATTCCATAATAGATGTAGAATCTGCGGAAACTGCCAAAGAAACAAAGGATATTGTGTAGTTAAGGAATATTATTGAAGACTTGTGGGAGAAATAAGTGAACGCTACTACCCTTTTGATTAACAATAATTAGGCAACCAAGCTGGCCACAAATCCTAAATTCCATGATCATACCAAATATATCAACACAAAGTACCATTTGATTCAATATCACATAGAGGCCAAGGTTATTCATCTAAGACATTGTTTCACAAACTAGAAAATTACATAAATATTCAGCATAGAACTTGGAAGAGAAATGTTCGAAAATTTTAATATGATGCTTCGACTCATCAACACCCCTTTGAATTAAGGGGGGAATGTTAGACACCTAATTCTTGGGGATTTGGTGAATAATTTGTAAACATGTAAATAGAGGGAATATGAATAGCTAGAATAGGAACCGACGTTGGAAGATGAAACCAATGATTGCTTTTGTAATGTCATGTAAGTCTATTCACATCAATATATAACTCATCCAATTCAAGAGTTACCCATCCCATCTTGACATTATCCTCCCCATCCATGTGTCTTATGAATGTCTAATGATAGTATTCAAGGAATGTATGTTGTTTAATACCTCCTACATATTTTGGTGACTTGTGCATTAATTTTATTTTGGTTCCTTATGATTTCTTAAGGTTCCTATAATTATCGATGCCTTAAATTGTGTACCTTCATTTTCAATGAAAAGGCAATATTTTCCATCCCCATCTTACATAAAATTGTCTATGATTTTCTTTTTTGTTTTACATTCATTAATATTTCCTTAAAGGTGTTAAAACACTAAGGGCCAAGAACATTGTATGTCTTGTTGGAGAATAATGGGATTGGGTCGAATTGAATGCTCAAAGTGAGAAGTGGTGTCTAAATACACTATTGTAGTTCACTTAATCACAAATAAGAATAACTAAACATGCATATATTTGTGAGAAACCAAAATAAAATACACAACTTGTATCATAAAATCTTGATTCACACACAATAATCAAACCATAAGGCCTTATTTGTTGTCGCACTAGTTTCTATGTACAAATCTATAATAAAAACTCATAACCAATAAGATAAAACACTCAAATACATAAGATATATCATGTAAGTAATCAAATTGAGTGTACCAAAATTGTATTAACCAAATCTAATGTTTTTTCTATGAGTAGAGATTTGATTAACAAGGTTAAAATGTTATTTTGGTTTTTGTTTTGTAACTGCAAACTATGCAATCTGTAGAAAATTGAAATAACAACAACCAATTCCCCATGATATGACCACCCAAGTAGTGCCAAAGAACTCTATATCCAATACCTATGGGTGGGGAGGCTAGGAAATGTTATATTTACCCTTTCCATAACAACCATTACAAGGATATGTGGTCCACTGTCTATGCGGTCTAATAACTCTCTAGCAAACACCATAGTGATCTAGTCATCCATTGAGCCTCCCACTGATCATTTAGGCTTAGACATATATTCCAATGGCCTCAATCATAATAACACAGGGGATAACACCCTATGTTTTTAAGCACACGGATCAGTCACAAACTCAAGCTCTACCCCATGCGCTCCATGCCCAACCTCCACGAAATTCTCACTTGTGGCAAATATTTTTTGCTACTTTTCTAATGTCCTTCTACCAATCTCTTTTTTCTCTTCTTTCCATGTTGACTCTTGTCTTTCTTCCTAAGTTCCTAGTTCCTTGGCCTTGATCCATGAGGGAAATGGGATGGACATGGTCCTTTGCCCACACCACCCAATCCCATCTCATAATTTCTTGTAACTGTGGTAGCACCATTGGGTCAGAACCAACCTCCTTCAACTTTAATCCAGATATCTGGTGGCTTCAGGAATTCAATGTGGGCCTACTCTGGGCTTGTCCATGGTATGCAATGGATTTCCCCCTCCAACTTTTCTCATCCACCGACTATTAGCTATCAACTCCAGGCTAGGTTCGTGGCCTTCCAAAGAATGCAAGCTCTTCCCTCAAACAATGGATCAGTAAGGAAATCCTCTTATAGTCACCATTTAATACTATTCAAGCAGGGGTAAAGCAAGTGATGTTAGCTTAATGGCTTATCAATACCACATGCCAAATATGAAATAGGTTGATATAAAATTTTATTTAATTAATCAATTTGAGATAAATTAATTGAAAAGGAATAACAAATTTGGAAATAAATCTTAACACTTTGATTTGTGACTACTTGTAAGAATATTCTAGCATATTCTGTGGAGGATAAATGTCTACCATTCACCTAATAATAAAATTAAAACTCAACTATATTCATGGATGGAATCTCAGAGCATGATTTGTTTTAAATTAAAATTCAACTATATTCATGGATGGAATCTCAGAGTGTGATTTGTCGGTCAAATACAGCTTGAAATTTTACAAGACTCTCAAGTTTCTTTGTAGCTTTAAATTTTACAAGACTCTCAAGTTTCTTTGTTGAAATCGTGAAAACTAGTTAGGGAGGTGTAAAACCCGTTTGAAATTTTACAAGACCGTGAAGGTTCTTTGTTGAAATTGTGAAAAAGCAAGGGAGGTGTAAAACCTGTTTGAAATTTTACAAGACCTTCAAGGTTCTTTGTTGAAATTGTGAAAAATGGTCAGGGAAGGTGTAGAACCTGTTTGAAATTTTACAAGACCGTCAAGGTTCTTTGTTGAAATTGTGAAAATTGGTCGAGGAAGTGTAAAATTTGTTTGAAATTTTACAAGATCGTCAAGGTTCTTTGTTGAAATTGTAAAAACTGGCTGGGAGGTGTAAAACCTGTTTGAAATTTTACAAGACTGTGAAGGTTCTTTGTTGAAATTGTGAAAACTGGTAGGGGAGGTGTAAAACCTGTTTGAAATTTTACAAGACTGTGAAGGTTCTTTGTTGAAATTGTGAAAACTGGCAGGGGAGGTGTAAAACATATTTCAAATTTTACAAGATTGTCAAAGTTCTTTGTTGAAATTGTGAAAACTGGCCAGAGAAGTGTAAAACCCATCAAATTTTATGAATAAATCTATTTTAAAATTCCAACCCTAACTCTATTTTAAAATAAACACACTTATCAACATAATAAATTATCTTTATTATTAAAAATTAACATTAAAATTTTATTTCATTTTCCATATAAATAATTTACTTTCTAAGGAAAAAAAACACATAAAGATTAAATTACGGTATATGAACACGAAAACAAATCAAATTCCTTTGATAACGAGAATAACGTTTTATATTCTAACTATGGATATATAAACTTCTTGACTTATAATCATTTCCGTTTCTTATTAAAAATTAATTATATGAGGTAAGATTACGATATGCTTAAGATTAAGATTAATATTACGATTAAGATATGTTTTAAAGTCCTTTTTCCAAAGACACCCCTGGTAAATTAATGTTTTATTACTAAATTAATGTTTTAATGAAGAGAAAAGGAATTTGATTAGATAAAAAGTTTAGCCTAAAGCATTAAGCTGCATTTCGAAAGCATTAATAAAAGGAAATTTGAATGTTTTTTCATTACTCATTTGACTTCCAAACTAATTCACCTTTTTCCACACCATTAATCAGTACTAATTCGACTTCCAAACTAATTCACCTTTTTCCACGCCATTAGTCACCTGGTTTTCGGACCACCTCGGGCCATCCCCGCATCGTATATTTTCACCGTTAAACGTAATCAATATTGTACTAAAAAATCCCCCCTTAAACATAATCAATAATTATTGTGTTGAGAAGCATATTTTACATCTCAATTCGAAGGAGATGTAAAAATATTTTATTCTCAAAAAAATTAATTTTAATAAGAGATTTCAATCTTAAAAAGAAAAAATAACTGGAAAAAAGCTAAATTACTTGGTAATAAGAATAATAAAAAGATGTGTAGGTAATTAAATTTTTAATATAAAATTAATATGTGAAAATATTATTAATAATTTAAAAAAAATCAATATGAATCATAGATAAAATATTTCAATATCTAGCATTAAGTAATATTGATGTGTATTTAAAAATATATTTATAACAAAGAATGTTTTAATGTGCATGATGTGGTTTATAAATAAATATTTTAATACCCATACTAAATAAAATATCGTAATGCCAACTACGTATATTTTATATATGCATAGTTTAATTAATAGAGGAAACTGATATTTCTAAGTATTTTTCTTGAACTTAGGTAGAAATTTATATGAATTACGAGTTTAAATTGTTTAATTTGTCTTATGTATTTTTAAGAGTGTTGAATCCATTTATGCATTCAAAAGTGCACTCCAAACAACAAGAAATCACAATCTTCCTAGAAATTATATGGGCAAAAAAGTAATTCATCTACTAATTAAAATTATATATTAAAACTTTTCAAATAAACTCATTATTCTACATGCTAACTCTTTTTCTCTCAAATCTAACAAAAGTTTATTGGAATTGAAAGTGCAAGCTATAACTTTACACAACCCACCAAAGGCAATTTTCAATGCATTATATATATATATATATATATATATATATATATATATATAAACCACAAATCTATCACACTTTTGTACAAAACATTTTTTATGTTTTAATTTATGTGGATGTTAAAATAAATCTATATTAGTTTTAGTCAATTGAGTTTATTTCAAATGGTTGTTAGACATGAATGAGATACTCCCTATCCAGAAACAAGTGATATGAAAACTTTGCTATAATGATTTTGACCCTATGATAAATCCAAACATGTATATTCCTAATAATTTCCTAGTAAAAAATAATAATTACCTTAACTATAAATTAACTATTATCTATCAATATTTATTAATAACTACCATAATTATAACCCCTTTCTTTAACATAAATTCTCAAACCATAAAATCTCTATAAAAACATTATAAAAAAAAATTCCATACTATATAACCAAATTCCAAGCAATAAAAATTCCTTAATTAAATTAATAATTAATAAAATTAAACAATGAACCTAACAGCATCCATGTATTATATTAAAAATCCATAACCGTATCAGAGTGGAAATGGTACTCCATATGTCTTCTAAATTACTAATTACTAATAAAGATAAAACTGCACCACAAAATATCTAACCCATCCAAAGCTTCATTTATTATCTATTTAAAAAGCCAATAGAGATCTGGTTCAGCAGGAATGGTTTATGGTCGGACAAGAAAAGCAAATAGCATTGCCACCCGGAGGGTTACATAGCCATTCATACAGCTTTAATGAATCTCTACATCTGCATTGAACGAGAAATCTCAAAACTCTATTAAAATGAATAAAAAGTTTAAATTCCAAAGTATATTACACATTTTTCTCACATAGAATTTCAGAGTGCATTTACTAGCAGGTAAATAAATAAATTATGATTTATTTTAACTATAAATTATGATGTTTTTATAAAAAAAAAAAATATATATATATATATATATATATATATAACATTTGAATTTTTATTTATTATTATTATTTTCCAAAATCTATTAAAAAAAATCCATATTTTCTTTAAATTTTCAAAATATCTATAATTTAAATATTTTAATTTATTTTCAATCTTCTATCAATATTATAATATATTTATTTTAGTATAGTATAAACTTTGATATATCCATATCCTCTTAAAAATTTTAAAACACAAATGTGAGTGCTAAATAATAAACTCTAATTTACTTTATGATTAATTACTTTAAAAAGTATGTTGTATATTTGGCATTTTGATTTAAAATTGTTTCATTAAATAAAAATTTACTTTAAAAAAGAAAAAGAAAAAATGTGATTGATAATTTAAAATAAAAAGTTATTTTTTCATTAATTATCATAAAATATTTAAAATATTTTTTTTAAATAATTATAATTAATTTATTATTTCATTAAAAAATTATTTTAGTCAATTACATTTATTTTAATTATTTGGCAAAAAAATTAAATTTAACTTCTGTGATGTTGGGATGAATTTTAGTGTAATAGCTTCAAGCCTATGATGCACGAAAACTTGTATAATCCTCATATTTTTTTCCCATAAGGAAAAATGGTAATTTCATTATAAAGAGGAAATTACATGCTGTAGATGCTGGTGCATATGCAGTGCATGATCGAAATCATGAAAAACAGAAATGTTGCCTTTGATCCACGCAGGGGGCAACAGAAATAAAAATATAACTAAGAGTCATATGATAAAGTAAACTGTTAACATGTACAGAGACAGTATATACAATCAAAAAAGGCATTATGCCTGATCAAAAAATATGAACATAACCAATAACATGACATGAATTAAACATTAAGCTCCATAAAAGGCCTATGATAATATTGATAGAAGGCTTCTCCTTCCTGTTCTCTGATCATCCAGAAGCCCGGCTCCCCGATCGCAGCCTCTTTGGATAAGCTGTCGGCAACTCCGTTCTGCTCCCTATAAATATGTGAGCAAGTGAATGTGTCAAAATATGAGATCAATCTCAAAGTCTCATCCAAGATGTGCAATAATGTATATGTAGAACATCTAGTTTTCCTGTTCAGCCAATCACATATTATTTTAGAGTCCCCATAAAGTTGTAATTCTGTGCAATTTTTCTCCAATGCGAATTGTATGATATGTTTTGCGGCAAGGAGCTCAGTTGAGTTGTTTGTGCATTTGCGGAAACCAATCAGCATGCTATATGAATGATGATGGGATAGGTGAAGGATAGCCCCCCCTCCATAGCCTTGCTCTTGGGCTGCACCGTCAAAAAAGGCCCAAGGTTTGTTGAAATTTATTTGAATATAGAGGGGTTGCGCCAATTACTGGGAGGAGGATCATCCAGGATGAGTGAGTAATCAACAATGACTTTTGTTGCCAGGACAACCCAGTTTGGTGCTAAGTCCTGAAATATGTTGCGATTCCTAGCTATCCAAATTGTCCAGCAGATAAGCATAGGAAGATTCTGAATCTTTTGTGTTGAGGAAGTGTGATACCAGATTTGCTAGGCAGCAAGGATAGAGTTCCCAGCCCAGGTAGTAGTAGGAATAATTTGTTGTAGGATAATTTTCCACAGGTTACATGTAGCTGAACATTCTAAAAAAAGGTGAGAAGTGGACTCATTTTCCTACTTACAGAAACAGCACCAGTGGGGCCCATGTTGCGCTCGCTTGAGAAGGTTTTCTCCAGTAGGAATTTTGTTCCGGAGGATGGTCCACATTAAGAGTCTAGATCTAGGGGGGCCTTGAGTTTCCAAAGATGTCTCCACCAGTCAGCAAGTAGCAAAGGCTTCCTTGGTGCTGCCAAAGTCAAATAACCATCCTTTGCGGTATGCCTACCATTTTTTGAAAGAACCCAAATAATCTCATCATCCCCTTCAAGTATACGAATGTGGGCATCCATGAGGGCTTGGATGTACTCCTCCCATTGTTGTGACCAAATAGGAGGAATGTTTAACTGATCTGCAGATTTCCAGGCTTGTTGAAGGAAAGTGGAATTTTCCAGGTCAGCAATCTGAGATATATAAGTGAAGTTTTGTTACTAGAGATACTGAATGAGATCTCTGGGTAATCGATGCATGTCCCCACATCCCACCCAAGGATCAAGACCAATTCAGACAGTGTGTCCTGATCGAATTCTCCAAGTGATACCTTCCTTGATCAGGCTCAAAGCCTTAAGTACAACGTTCCAGATAATTGAGACCGCTGAGGTACTTAGATGGGCTCTCCTAATCCAGTCCATGACGTGTAAGGGAGCAATGTATTTGGCATATGCGACCCTCATCCATAGGCTATCTACTGCTACTAATTTCCAGCCAAGTTTTGCAGCAAGTGCTAAAGAGAAATCCTCTAATTTTTTTAGGCCCCACCCTCCCCATTTTTTTGGTAGATTCAGGGCCTCCCACCTGACCCAAGCAAAAATCCTTCCCTGTTTGTTCCCTTGCCAAAGAAACCTACAGCAGAGGGCTTGAATTCTGTTGAGAATGCCTCTGGGTATCCAGGCCAAGGACATCCAATATATCGGGGTGGCTTCCAGGACACTTTTGATAAGAGTGAGTCTTCCAGCCTGCGAAAGATATTTGAGGTACCATGTATTTAGTCTTTTCTCCATCTTGGAGATGAGCCAAGTCCAGTCTGCAATTTTATAACCCAGTGGCTTCAACTTGTACCCCAAATATTTTAGGCCATCTGCTAAATGCAGCTGAGTGAAGTGGAAGCACTGAAGTGCAAATATTATCTCGTACGGTGTACATTCAGTAGTTGTCAAGGCAAAATTGCTGTCATTTATAATCATACTTGTTGCCACTTGGAAGAGGGTGAAATTTGCCTTGATAATACTAATGTCCCCAATACTGCCATTGATAAAGACCAGGATGTCATCAACAAAAAGAAGGTGTGTCAGGGTGCAACCTTTTGTTATCTTTATGCCTTTTAGTCTGCCCCTTTGATGCTCTTCTTTGATGAGATTGCTAAGACCTTCCATAACGAGCAAGAAGAGCAAAGGAGAGAGAGGACATCCCTGTCTCAGCCCCCTTCTGAAGGTAAAAAAAGGAGATGCACTTCCATTCACTAGGACACTAAAGGGGATATTAGTAATGCAACTCATGATCCATTTAATGAATAAGCAAGGGAAGCCTAGATGAGTTAACAGCCTTCTAATATAAAGCCAATTAACTCTGTCGAATGCTTTTGATAAATTGACCTTCATAATCATACCTTTGCCATGCCTTGAGTGTAATGTATGAATTACTTCTTGGGCAGTGCCGACAACTTCATGGATCTGTCTATCTTGTAGGAAAGCAAATTGTTGGGACGAGATATGGTTAGAGAGGATGGGTTTCATCCTGTTGGCAATAATCTTGGCAATGATCTTATATATGCAATTGCAGAGAGATACGGAGCGAAAGTCCTTAAAAAAGTCTGGGTTGTCTTTCTTTGGAATGAGTGCAAGGAAGGTAGAGGTAATAGAATTTTAAATAAATCCTCTAATTATCGAATCCTCAACTATTCTGAGTAGGTCTTCCCCAATGATGTCGAAGAAAGCCAAGTAGAATTCCACCGACCAACCATCAGGCCCTGGACTTTTATCCTTTTTGAACCATTTTAAGGTGTGTTCCAATTCCTCCAAAGTGACTGCCTTAATTAAATCACCTCCTTCCACTGGATCCACATATCTGGGAAAGAGTTGTGCCACCCTCATGATTTTTGCAAGATTTATCTCCATGGGGGCTTGGTATGCACTTTTGAAATGTGAGGAGGCAAGTTCAGCAAGTTGTGGAATAGTATTTAAAGTCTGCCCCTGATCATTCCGTAGCTACCATATGATGTTGATCGCCCTTCTTCCATTGGCGAATTTATGGTAGAATTTGGTGTTTTCAATCCCTTCCAACATCCAGATGGCTCTGCTCCTCAGGCGCCAGTATTCCTCCTTTTCCTAAAGAATTTGAGCTCTCTCTGGATAATGAGAAACCATCCTATCCTTATGTTCTTCTGAGGAGTAAATGCCTCCTAGATTATTCTCAAAAGCGGAAATATCAGATTCAATTCTACAAAGAGTTTGATCCTCCTGTATTCTTTTGTTATGAGCCCAAAGTTTGGACATACTTTTAAGGGCTGTAAGATTTTGTATAAATCTTCTGGTACTATCTTCTCTTCTCCCTGGGGGGTTTGCTCTCCAGAAATCAAAGACCAATTTTTTATAAGAGTCATCCTTGAGCCAAACAGAGCAGAACTTAAAGGGTCCTTTAGGTTTTGTTCGCCCCCCTTCTATTTCCAGGTAAATGGGAAGGTGGTTAGATATTCCACCAGTACCAACCCAGTGTCTGATTTGAAGCCCCAAGTCCAAAACCTTTTCTTTGACAAGGAAGCGGTCAAGTCTGCGAGCCAGACTGTCTTCCCCAGTCCTGTTGTTCCTCCAAGTAGCTTGAGGTTTGGCAGATGGGATATCTATCAGATGGTGGGCATCTAGTTCAGTTAAAAAATAATCCGAGAGAGAGTCTCGCTGTGCCCTGTGACCCCAGGATTCAACATGTCCAATGGAAAAATTAAGGTCACCACCCAGGATCAGGTGGTCGGACATAAATGAATCAGAGCTTAGGAGATTCTGCCAAAAAATAGCTCTGTTCTGGCATGGGCCATATACATTTAAGATCTAAAAATGTATCCCTAGTTCAGCTGAATTGATATTTGCTCCAAGATAACCCAACCCACCCCAGAAATTATGTAAATTGATGGTATGGGAGTTGTATCCCAAAGCAAGACCTCCCGACCTCCCATGCGCATCAAGTCCAAAAAATTTCCAGCTAGGGAGCATGTTTTGGAGAGACTGCACTATATCTAAAATAGGTCCTAGGGTTTCTTGCAGAAAGATAATGTCAAGTGGAGCAATTTTCAACAGTCGACAAAGAGCTATTTTCTTGTCCAACCTAGCTAGCCCTCTATAGTTGTAGGAGAAAATCTTCATGGAGGGGGGGTAGGCTGGGATTCTCTTGCTCTAAGAGTCCCTGGGATGGTGGATTTTACCCCCAAAGCAATCGCATCTTCAGCTGTGCCTTGGGCTTTAGAGAGGAAGGAGGGTCGACCCCTCTGAATTTTAGGGGGAGGGGGGAGAGTGGAAGATTTCAAGCCCAAATTGATCTTGGGCTTGTCTCTTAGATTTCGAGCGGGTCATGTATCTCCGAGGAGGGGGGACCAGAAGGGGAGGAGTAGTATACGAGGGTTGTGAGGGTGGATTTAGGGAGGGTGCAGGGGAAAAAATGGGGGCGGATGTAATCTGGCAGGTGAGTGGAGTAGTTTTAGGGGAGATTGCACCAAAATCTTGATCCAGATGATCGATTGAAGGGTTTATTACATGAAGTGCAGAGAAAGTACTAGATAACAAACAGTCAATATGAGAAGTGCTGCAAGTGGGAATAGGGATGGTGGAAGAGTTCATACCCGTCGAGGGCAGGCCCTCAGATGGCGACAGTGGACGAGATGGAGGAGGCTGTTGTGTACGGTTAGGAGGCCGCCCGCGCTTCTTCGGCTTTGGAGGAGCCGCTGCCTCTTCTGCTGGAGTCTTCTGCTATCTGACCGGGATCTCAGCAGCATCCGGGTCCTGTGAGGTCAAGGGAGCCTGACTCCTGGGTTGTGCCTCCTGATGAGTATGCTGGTGGGAGGCCATATCCTGTTCTGTGGCCTGATTTTTCTTTTTTTCAGTAGAGGGTAGTCCTTAAAAAGATGCCTAACCTTATGGCACCGACGACATCGAAAAGGAACGCCCTCGTAGTCCAGCAATTGCCGTCTAGTGTGGTTCCTCTAGCAAATGTCAATAAACTCAAGCAAACCCTCAGACAGGTCCAAATGTACCAATATCCTTGCATATGCTAATTTCCCTGAGGTTTGGTATGAATCATCAAAAGTGAGGTAAGTGCCGAGTGCATTTCCTATATGCTTGAAGACGTCCTCTGTCCAGAAATGTAAGGGAAGACCGAGCAAGCATACCCATATCGGACCTGCATCCACCCTCTTTTGCGCCGGATCAAAGAGGGGAGTCCATCGGTCGAGGAGAACTGGGGCAAGATCTAGGTGCTAGACCATGGACAACACCCAGTTGGTGTGCTCCAAGCTACTGAAATGTAATGCGACCACACTTTGACTAGGGTTTGCACCTTCCGAATCTCCTTCAGATTTTCTCCCCAAACCTTTGAGACCCATTGTTGTAGTTTGGCCACACTGTAATGTCTACCTTGCACCCGACCGACCAAGACCTTCACTGCTATGTCCATGGTGTCTAGTCATCTTATGTCTTTAGCAATATTAAGGGGCGCTGCACAGGCACGCAGCTTTGGATCCCGATTCTTTTTTGAATGCCCTGAAACCCTAGCGTCCATCGCCTCTTATGTCGAAGCGAGAAGTGAAGGTCCCGATGGAGAAACCCTAGGGTTGTCCGACGCCTCCTGTGGGATGGTAGCAAAAATGTCGGAGATGGGACCGATGCTTGTGAAATGCCCCCGAGAGGGAGCCGAGGAGGTCCGCGAAGCAGTATGAGCCAAACCAACAACTGTCGAGCCCTGAGGGAGGTCAGGGGAAATGAAACCGAACACTGCCAAATGTGAGCTCAGAACATTATCAGATGCTAGGGTTTGGTCAACAAGTTTGAGCGGTGGAGCAGAGAGTGTCTAGGAACACGGCAAGATAGTCTGAGTAATGAGCAACGGGGGAGAGGCCGCTTCTTCAGGAAGGGTAACCGGCGAGATGTGAGGATGAGTTATCAGAGGAAGGGCTTCAACCTTGTCGATCAGGTCGGACATGAAGGGGAAGAGACCGACAACAGTGGTCTTGGTGGGAGTCCATGATGTATAATCCTCATATAAAATATAGAATATATAAATATTTTACAAGTGAAAAATAAGAATTAACTTAACTATGAATTAACAATTTATTATCAACATTTACCAAACTATATTATTTATAACTTCTAACTCCTCGAACATATTTTACATAAATTCAAAACAATATAAAACTATTGTAAAAACATTTACAAAATAAAAATAAAAAAAAATAGATATCTAAATTTTATAACCAAATTTCATACCGTATATTAAAAAAACAAAAAACTCTAGTCAAATTGATAATAATAAAAATTAAAATTAAAAAAATTAATAATAATAAAAATGAAAAATAAACATAAACATCTATATAATAACCATAATCAGAATGAATAGATCTTATTATAAATATCTAGACTCTATAACCAAGTTTTAAATAATATACTAAAAAGAATCCTTAATAGTAGTAATAATAATAAAATTGAAGTATAAACTTAATATCTGGATTCTATAACCAAATTTTAAATAATATACTAAAAACAATCCTTAATGGTAGAGATAATAATAAAATTAAAATATAAACCTAAGCAATTAAATTGATAATAATAAAATAATCTTTAATCATAGCGATAATAACAAAAACTAAATATGAACCTAAGCAATCAAATTAATAATTATAAAACTGAAAAATAAACATAAATATCCATTTAAAATTCATAAATTGATATAACTAATACAAAGTGCAGAAACATTCATGTAGAAACTCAAACCACAGTTGAACGGTGAACTTAAGCATCCAGAAACATTCATGTAGAAACTCAAACCACAGTTGAACTGTGAACTTAAGCATCCAGGTAGAAACTCAGACCAGAATGAATAAATGACTCGTTATATTAAAAATCCATATTAATCGAAGTATAAAGGGCTAATCGCAATTAACAACAGGTTTATTCCGGAGAGTGAGTCACTCATATAATACTATAAACTACTAATGTTACTGAAGATAAAATTGCACCTCTCAATATCGAACCCAGGAAAAGCTCGATTTATTATTAGAAACACAATAGGGATCTGGCCTAACTGAAATGGTTCATGGCCAGACAAGAAAAACAAACCGCATTGCCGCTTAGAGGAATGCATAGCCATTCACGCAGCTTTCATGAATCCCCACACCTGCACGGGACGATAATAAGCAAACCCTAATAAAATGAACTTCCAAACTCATAAACAATAACCCATCCGAGAAAGAATATATATATATATATCAGATCGTGTTCTTTAGGATAATATTGCATTTAAAAACAGAATTTTTGAAAATTCTATAGTTTATTTGAATTTCTGAAATATTTCAAAATCGAGAATTAATCTTTTCTCCAAAATTTAAAACTATATTTATTCTAAATAACTTTTCCAGAATCAGACAGATTTACAGTTGGATATATTATGTGTAAAAAAGAGAATTTAAGCTCAAATGCTTACCATGGCTAGAAGGAGCAACAAGGTGCAAGAAGAGGTGGAGGTGGAGGACTGGGAGATGGAGATGAAGGCCGAAGTGGAGGGGCAAGAGGTGAGGACTGGAAGGTGGTGTAAAAGGAGGAAGTGGAAGTGGAAGTGGAGGTGTATAACTGGGAGATGGAGATGGAGATGGAGGGGCAAGAGGTGGGGAAAAAGGTGCAGGACTAGAATGTGGTGTAAAAGGTGGAAGTGGAAGGGGGAGATGGAAATGGAGGGGCAAGAGGTGGGGAAAAAGGTGCAGGACTAAAATGTGGTGTAAAAGGTGAAAGTGGAAGGGCAAGAAGTGGGGAAAGAGGTGAGGGGAAAGAAGTGGAAGAGGAGGGGCAAGAAGTGGAAGTGGAGGAGCAGGAGTAGGAACAGGCGCAGGGACGAAGGACTGGCCTCGGACTATGGAATGCGCAGAGTAAAGGTAATGATCACCGTGAACAGTGCAAGAAGAAAAGCTCTGTTGTATGCCATTTGAATTCCTGAAATATGTATATGCCTTCACACTTCTCAAATCTTGAAGTCTGTCACCCGGATGCGGGTGATTAAGACAAGCAAGAGTGGCACGGGCCATCACGTGGCCGGGTGTCAAGACCTCAAGGTGGGACGGTACCACGTTGCAAGAAATTCAAGGGGAGTAAATAAGGCGGAGGCTGGCAAGGGGATGGCATTAATGCCAGTCCTCTCGGCTCGAGGGAAGCAGGTAAGCATGCGAGGGAGGAAGGAGGTTAAGTGGAAGAGTATGGCGGGTTTGCAGGTTACAAGCGCGTCTGGTTCTGTGACCCTCCTCTGTGCTCGCCGCAAGGTGAAAGCAGAGCCGAGGTGGGAACCTGGCAAAGGTGAGACGGCGGAGAGCACAGGGAAAACGACGGTGAGTTCTCTGTTGAACGTTTGGTTGACATTCCTTGCTGTTAGCGAGGTGAATTTGCAGGGTCATTGGGTACGCCAGATGCATTTGCTTTGTCACTGGGTTGGTAAGGTCTGTGAGGAAGATTTAGGAATTAGGAGTGCGTTCTGGCAAGGGGCACTGGTCGCCCGCTCGTGGAACGAGCCCTCAGGACTGGTTCTGGTTCCTGAGCGAGATTGGAGGCCGCATTCGGACCTGCCACTGGGAGCAGCGTTGATTTGGGCGACTATCCAGAGCATTGACGGTGACAGCATGCCGCGAGACAGGCTGCGAATGGGTAGCAGGAGAGGAGGAATTCAGGGACGCGCTCCGCCGAGAGATGACCATCACTCCCCCTCTTCCTCAATTGAGGTCACCTCCCATCCTCGTTGGTTTCAGGACAGCAACGACGAAGTGGGAGGGCAGAGGGAGAGTAGCCCAGCTGAGGGAGACAGTCGCAGGGAGCTTCCAATTCTCAGGTATCGCCTCCCCTGTCCGCATGTTAATTCCTCTCTAATTGTGACAATTGAAGTTGAACATGATTTGGAGCCTCAGCAACAAAAGCAGCACAACAGCAGGGATGAATCCCCTATTGCCTGCCTGCCCATGGGTGGAGAGAGCGGAGGAGTTCAGCCTGTGCTTGTACCGGGGATGGGATGGTCTGTTCCGTATACTGCAGGAGAGAGGAAACTGGAAAGACCAGGCCTCCATATGAATCCAGACGCAGGCCCCTCGGTTCCCGTAAACCTTCATCCGCCGGATTTGAGCAAAGGAAAACAGAAAATGGAGGACTTAGATTTCAATTTGGATTATGTTGCTGATTCCCTGGTGCATGCGGCTCCCTGGCCAGGTCCAAGGGAACTTGCCAGAAATGACAGTCCTCACAAAATCATCCAGCTCTCGGATTCTGAGAACACGCTTCACTTCGGATGCCGAATTAAAGAGCAGCTCCAGTCTACGAATGAAGAATGATGTTGCTATGGTATTTTTGGATTTTTGTCTCAATTTCCATATGTCGGCCTTCCTGTCCAAGTGTCCAATGTATGTGTTCAGTGTTATATGTCTGTGTCCAAGTGTCAATATGTTTATGTGTTTCTTCTGTTCAGTCCAGCCATGGACAGTTTATCAGTGTCATGTAATAGAGCTCGCGGGTGCTGCAATGTGGGCAAGGCCAAAGAGACTGAGAAATCTTAAACCTTGCCCTATGTAATCTTTTTGTATATATGTTTTACACAGTTAATAGAAGTAGTCATATTCAGAAAAAAAAAATCTTGAAGTCTGTCGATAAAGCCAAAACCAACTAAAGCAGCGGAAGCGTTGAGAATTTGATGTGAGAAGAAAAGGGGAGTGCCAAGAATTTATAGGCAGAGACGATATCAAGGGGCAACGGATAGTTGCGCTAAAATAGGACAACGTCATTGCAACATTCATTATAGGTTGTCCACTAATAACATTGATCTCAACGCCATGATAATTATTATTTTAGAAAATATAAAATGATAGTGAAATTTTCCGGTCGTATTTATCCGGAATTGCCGGGAGTACGAGGAATAGTGCTGCTAACGACCACGACTTTGTGCTTAAGAAAAACGCATAGCTGATATTAGAATTACATTAGGCTGATTAGTCTGTCTTCTTGAAGGTTTAGTGTTTTTTCTCTACATAAATTAGTAGAGATTTAGTTGAAAGTATGGATTTAACGTGAAAAGAGTAATCAAAGTTTTTTACCTATAAATTTTTTAGAGTAAAATATTACATCTTATTTTTTTTTTGAAATTGTATTTTTAATGTTAAATATAGTATATATAGTATCAAATAAATAAATGATGATGATGATGGTTAACATCTGCTAAGACCAAACATTGGTCTATCGAACCTAAAGAAACAAATTATTTATTTTGATTTAAGATTTTATTCCTATGCTCAAAAAGCTTGGAGAGAAGCCTCCCAAGCTCACTATAATTTTGACATTGTAAAAGGCTAGGAAGGTCAATATTGTAACAAGATTGTGAAACTACGATCTAATGTGGTTGTACACGGGGCACTCTAAGAGGAAGTGGTTTTCATCCCTGATGTTCCTATTCTCACATATATGGCAGATCCTTTCCATCCATGGCGTTTTAGGAACTGCCCAACAACGTGTTTCACTATGGAACTCATGAGAATCGTTCTAATCTTTGCTATATTAATTTTCTTCTTTGAGCTAGTTAAAATAGAGAGATACTTTTGATCTTCTAGGGTGGGGTTGATGACCTTCTTATAATAACTTAATTTTCTTTTAGCCGCTAAATCTTTCTCACACCACATTTTTTCTTTGAACTTAGAAGTAACAATATCTTTAATGTTATTTATGTTTTGCAATGCATCATTCTCATTGATCTCCCAATAGTTTAACCAAGCCCTTGTGTCTTTATGCCACCCTGATTGAGCCTTAGGTGGTTTTGGCTGGAATTTAAAGCTAGCTTAGGAAGTCTATGATTGTCTATGTTATTGAGTTTGTGCTTGTACAGTAGAAACCTAATCATAGCTAGGCTCTCAATAGGGAAAAGACCTGCTTCTATAAGGAGAATAGGATAGGGTGTATTACTTTTAATTTTCAGGTTATAAGTTATAAAACGCTTCTGGATTTGCTCAATATTTCTCCATGATTCTCTGGAGACGCTGCAACCCCAAACCTCACAACCATATAAGATAATAGGAGTGACTAAAGTTTCAAAAAGGAACTTATTTTTATCCCACATTACGAGGTTTGATGTTTTACAATTATTTTCAAGACCAAAATAAGCTTTCCACCCCCCATTAATCCTTTTCTCAATGCTATGGTTCCAGTTGAGCTTGTGATGAATATCAATTCCTAGGTACTTGTAAGAATACACTTCCTCCAAGTTATTATTGTCATACATAAAATTAGCGTAAGTGTCCTTCTTGGATTTGATAATCATAACTTTTGTTTTGTCAGTGTTAACAGTGATACCCATGGTAGAGCAGAAATCCTTAAGAAGCCTGAGTTGTTTATCAAGATCAGATAGGCACCTTGCCAAGAGAACAATATCGTCAGCATAGAGAAGAAGAATGATGACTATCCCAGCTAAGATCGTGCCATCACATCCTGCTTCCTCTAAATAGCCTTCGATCTTATCGATGTAAATGCCAAATAGGGTAGGGGAGAGGGGGCAACCTTGTTTAACTTCGATGTTACACTTAATATCTTTTGACCACCCCTCATTGCTCTTTAGCTTGGCAATTACATTCTCGTATAACCTTATAGTGGCAGCTCTCAACTCGAGAGGAACCTTTAGCTCTTCTAATCTATTCCAAAGGTTGTCTCTAGGAACCGTATTGAAAGCCTTTCTAAAGTCCACAAAGCAACAAAATAAATTGGATTTATCATTACGACATTCCTCCGCAATGATCCTAAGCGTATTGAGGTGGTCTATTGTTGAGTGATGTCTTCTAAAACCTGCTTAGCCTTTAGCCCGCTTACCTTCACTTTCAAACCATATGCTTAACTTCTTTTCCAAAATACTACCATATAACTTGGCTAAGAGAGGGTTGATCATAATTGTTTGATAATTAGAGGGGTTATTTGTATCTCCACTTTTAAAAATAGGGATAATGAGGCTCTCAATCCAAGGTTTAGGGAACTCTTGCTTGACTGCTAGATTGAAAAGCTTGTGGATGTGGCGGATGACGACAGGACCTCCAATTTTTAAGATTTCAGTTTGGTAACCTTCAATGTCCTTAGCTTTCCCAATAGCAAGGCAATTAACCCCAAACTTAATGTCTTCTAAAGAGAAAACTTCTTTCGTTGTGAGCAAGGTTTCCAAATTATCCATGACATTTGGAGATTCATAAAGATTTTTAAGATAGGAATTCCAATCGTGAAGAGCAATTTTATTATTATCTTTAGTCTTCCTAGTCAGAATCTCCCTCCAAAATTTCTTAGGAGCTACCTTAGAGAGGTGTAAGAGATTCTCCTGTCTTTGACAAATGTACTACCTCTTTTTCCTTTTAGTTAGGGCTTTGTATATTTTTATCTTGTCCATTTTAAGAGATTCATCAGCAGCTTCCTAAGTTAATTTCTCTCCTCGCACTTTTACAATCTTTGTCATACCATGGATTGGTTTTGCTATTTCTTTCAATATTTGAAACTTCACTTGAGAACTTGTTAATAGAATATGAGAGGGTTGTAGTAAAATTATGATAGAGGTCTTCTATGTTGTCTATACTAGATAAAGGAAGCAAATTAGTTTTTAATTCATTTAGAAAGAGATCATTTTTATTTCTATCAAATATTAAGTTCTTTTGGCTGTAAGTATTATATTCTGTGGGAACTCTATGCATGACAAAATTGAGACTTATAAGTAAAGGCCTGTGATCAGAGTTAGGTTCGTGGTCGTTTAAGATGTCAAAATTTATTATTTCATTATATAATGGGAGATCGGAAATAACGTAGTCTACCACGCTGCTACCAAGTCCATGGATGCAGGTCATCTTGCTGGAATTGGGCCACTTCTTTAGATCGTTGCAAATTGTGAGATCCTGAACACTACAGAGCTTGACTAGCTCTGACCCAAACAAATTTTCCCCAAGGTCTTCAAAGATCCTTTTGTACCTACTAGCCAGAGTAGCGTCTTCATCTAACGAAAGAGAATTAGGGCTGGAATGATTGCTTAGAATAATAGCTTGGTTGTTTGAAGTTCGAGCATTAAAGTCACATATTAAAAGGATATTACCATCATTCCTTAAGCTAGAAATATCATTCTCTAAACCATTGTAAGGGTTAGTTTTATCTAGATTCTTCTTCTTATAGAAGTTAGAATTGATGGGGGGGAAATAACATATTGCTCTGTAGGAAGTTTTATTATTAATGTCTCTGATCTCTATCCAACTATATTGGTTGTGAGGGTCATTTTTATAAATCCTAGCATGGGGGGAGATGTTCTTCTTAATGTAACAAGTTATTCCCCCAATGCCTCTACGGGAGGATCGCTTGTTCCAGGTAGACCATAGCGTAAAGCCATCTATGTTAGGGACCTTAGATTCTTCATGCTCCCAAGTTTCAACAAGCAAAATAATATCAACATCATTTGAAATCCAACTTAGCTTGGGGCCTTTGTTCCATGGGAAGCCCCAACAGTTTCATGATAATGATATATAACTGATAAGAAATTGACATTAAATTATTTTAAATAATCAGTACATCCAAAAAATTTTGACTCAAATTAAAATGATTTTTTATTATTAACATATTTTTAAGTATATGCCAATATTACTTACTTACTTTTTTTTACTTCTAATTACTTTACAACATATTGATTTCTTACTTTTAATTATTTCAAAAACTCAAACCTTCAAGTTAAAAACAATATAAACAGTATAAAAATTTACTTATATGTTATATGTTATTAATGTGGCCAAATCAATTTTGTACTCAATTTTTTTCCTCATTATAATCTAAATCCTTTAATATTAAAAAAAGGTTATTGAATTTATTTAGCATTGGTTATAAATAATAAATGTTAAAATGTTAAAATATATATTTTCTATTTATTTAATTATTTTATCAAAACTCAAATTATCATATTATTTTTTCCTACTTAATAATTTACTTTATTAATTTTTACTTATTTAATTATTTTATCGAAACCCAAATTATCCTATTAATTTTTCCTATATATTTTTTTATAATCATCTCTATTTTAAAATTGAAACTTCTAATAAATAAGATTAAGTGATTGATGAAGGAAATGACCCTAAGAGTCGTTAGACTAACTGTGAAACAAGGTAACCTGCAAGTTTACAATGTAAAAATAATCAAACTCGGTTTTTGCTTCGCTCTGTTTACAAGGATACATTCATTTTTGGATGGCCAACATGAAATATGTGAGACTAAAATCAACCAGAAAGATTATATAAACACTCTAACATAAATCTTCCAGGTTAGAATTGTTATTTATTTAAGAAGCTTGTGGTTGGTTCAAAGTCCTTTCTAAATCTATATTTCATTACGTTCAAAGTCCTTTTTAATTCTATATTATATTTCATTATTGTGATTGGGTTTGTTTCTTGAATTTTAAAACTATATATAAACACCGTAACACTGCCATGTTTTTTATTTTTAAACAATGTTATTTATTCGGAAAATTTGTTTGTTTTAAATCATTTCTAATTTGATATTTCTTTATATTCAAAATCCGTTTTAAGTCTATGTTTTATTCTTCCAAAGGATTTAAATAGCATTCACACGCTAACCTAATCCTCATTGTTATTTCTTTAATCACTTAACAATCGTCCATGTTCCATTTTCATTTATTTAGAAAGCTTGTTGTTTGTTCAAAATCCTTTTCAAATCTATGTTCAAAGGCCCTTTTCAATCTATATTTCATTATTGTGATTGGGTTTGTTTTTTGAATTTTAAAATTATATATAAACACCGTAACAGTTCCATGTTTTTTTATTTCTAAACAATATTATTTTCCAAAAAAATTTGTTTGTTTTAAATCATTTTTTTCCAAAAAAATTTGTTTGTTTTAAATCATTTTTAACTTATGTTTTTTTTATATTCAAAATCTGTTTTAAGTCTAATGGAATCCTCATTGCTATTTCTTTGAATTATTTAACAAGAAATATATAGTTTTGTATTTTTAATCACAAACAAATATAATTAATTATAACCTGTTTTTTATTTCTAAACAATAAAAAAAAATGGTTCGTTTTAAATCATTTTTAACATGATCCTCATTGCTATTTCTTTAATTACTTAACAATAGATATATAATAGTTTTTGAATTATAAATATAATTAATTATAACATAAACAAGGCAAAAGATAATTAGGAGCAGTTTTAGAGTACGACATTATTCTATAGCAAAAGTGCTGATCTTTTTCTTTGTTGTCCTGCTCACTCTACCTTTTACACTTGCTCCCTCTTCTCTATATTCTAGCAAAGAGGTTGAAAGCAAAATAAATGAAGGAACGAACACTTTTAACACAAAAATATTGAAAATTAATTATTTACAAATTGAATTTTTATTAATCTAATTATAATAATACTATAAATAAGCACAAATAAGCACCAACATAGTTCCATCTTAAGTACGGTTCTAACATGAGTTAAGAGGGATCAAATTTTTTCAAGTGGAAACTTCTTTAGAGTGTAAAATACAACGTTTTATTTTTCATTATTGAAATTGTATTTTTAAATGTTTATGAGTATATATAATACCATATAAATTTTTAACCATAAAAACTTAATTTTTTCATGATATATACATAAAAAAAAAATTAAATGATATATAACGTATAAAAATTTGGCAATAAAATATTTTACATAACATGTACATCACCCAAGTTAAAATGGTTTTTTTATTGTTAACATATTTTTAAAAATATACCAATATTAATTGGTATTAAAATATTTTATCAATAACCAAATTATAAGATTTAAACGTCTTACTAGCACAGTTTTTTTTACTCTAATTACTTTATAACATATTCAATTTTTTTAATGATACCCGATATTATTTTTCTATTTACAACATAATTTTTAACATTCATTTTTATTTTAAAGGGGAATGAACAAACAGACAAACTTATGCACCCTCTTATACTGGACTCACTGAACCTTTTGTATCTTACAGAGAAATAAACCCAAAAAGTAAAAAAAATTCCTGTTAATGATCTTGTTATGTAATGTAAGTATACTATAAGCTTTTTTTCTTTTTTCTTTTTTTTTAAAAAAACAAACATTTTCATTAATAAAAATATTTTACATTATAATAAGTCATAGCACATTGAAACATAAAGGATGATACCAGAAGAATGGCAAGGTGGCGGAAAAATAAAAAAATATCCATGGAAAACAGGAGGGCTTAGAATATGTCAAAAGTACCCTGAATTCAGAATCCTCTCTCCACAACGAGGTCAAAATGCATATGTCCGAGCAAGAGAAACAGAGCATGTTTAGAGAGTGCATCTGCTTCAAGGTTCTCTCCCCAACGAGTTCAAAATGCATATGTCCGAGCAAGAGAAACATAGCATGTTTAGAGAGTGCATCTGCTTCAAGGTTCTGTGCTTTGAAGACATATTGGAAAGATATCTCAGAGAAGAGGGCCTTTAGATCCGAGATCCTCTCCATTTAGTTGTAAAGTTTACTATTAACTTTATCGTTATTGAATAAGTTTTTGTAATTTTTGCGAAGACAAGCCCAAAGAAAAGTTAAAAGGGCAAGAAGTTGTTTGACTAAAGTTTAAGTGTAGATGTGTTTTTAAGAATAAAGTTTTTATGTGTATTTACGGAGATTAGAGTTAGTATGATTAATAATATTTTTTTTTATGAGTAAGGTTTATGGATTGGTAGGTTTTTTTTGTTTTTTTTGTCTCCATGAGTTTTTTTTCGAAGATTGTCATCGTGGATTAAGGAATACATTGAGAGAGTGGTGGAATCTAAGGGGAATCTAAGTTTGTATTTAATAAGTATTTATTATGATAATGATGGTAGACCAGGTCAATTAAAAAGAAAGAAAATTTTTGCTTATGCAAATATGTTGTTACTAAAGTTGAGGTTACAAAATGTGTAGTACAAGAATGATTGTTAAAAGGGTGTTTACATTAGAAAGAGAACAAACAAAAATCATGGTTGCTCACTAAAGACAACTTACAAAGAAGCATGGTGGGAGTGATTCGATTGTGAATAATGTTTTTTTCCTTGTTAAATGGATATTAATAGTAAACAATTTTCTTAATTACTTAAAAAACTAATTTGATTTTATACATTATTTATGGGGAGTGGTGTGTGATGAGTATGAGGTGAGTGGATGTTATTTGGTATAAATTTAATATGTGATTTATAATGGTTGGCTAGATTTTTTCATGAGATTTGGAAATATATCTTATTGATTTTGTATTTGTATTTTATGATGAAATATAATAGAGCTATTATCCTTGTAAATTTAATATGTTTTTATAATGATTTAGTAAATTTGCTTGTTTTGAAATTAATTTTTTATTTGTTATATAGTTTTTACATGAGTTTTGAGGAAATTATCATTTTAGTAAGTTTAATACGTGTTTTATAATAATTTAATAATATTTATACACTTCGTTAAAAATAAAATAAATTTAAAAAACAAATTTTCTTAATACAAAAGAAAATTATAGCAAGCTTTTGTAATAAAGAGAATTTTGTTACCAATATACAAATATCTAATATTTAGATTTTAATATGTCTTATATTTTAATGTCTTACTCAAAGATGCTCATTATTAAGTTTAATATATGTAAAATCTATGTATGGAAATTGTCATATGTTTAATATTTAGATTTTGCATATTGGAAACTTGGCTCTGCAATTTGGTTATTCTTCCACACGGTTGTGACCATATCTTAGTCCTTGGTAAGGTATTCCCAAACGATTTTCACTACATATCCCTAACAGCCATGCTTTCATGCCTGATATGATACCACTTCTACAATTTCCTGTTTTTTACACTGACCCTCGCCCAAAATTGTTCTTACACAGGTAGTTTCCTTTTGTTTCGAAATGCGGGTTTGGATGGTGGATTACATGGAGGTTTTATTCACCAGGACCCGCACGATGGTAAGATTGGTATGGTCATTTTTGTGACTTGGTTTATTCATAATGTGCCGCCAACACACATAATATTACAGAAAGTAGTCAAAATAATTCTTTAAACCGAGTTAATAATTTTCTTACAGAAAATTTTGTACGACTCCAAGATCCCAGGTTCATTGGAATCAATTATGGGTATTATGTCGACGAACCTTGTTTTTTTCTTCATTCAATTTCTCTACTTTGACATTGTAATTCCACATAACCCTTTTTCCTTTCGTTTCAGGTTTGCTTCCGCTCTTCGATAGTATAGAGTGCATCTTGAATGTTCTAATGGTTGGTCCATCCTCACAGGTTTTTCCTGGGTTGTGGAGTTGCAGGTTGATGCCTTCACAACAATCCTTGACCAGGCTCTAAGAGTTTATTGTTCGTTCACTTGGGCCATAGTATGTTAATTAAGTTCCAAATGGTTCTCTTAGGGTTTTTCGATTCTAGGCCTTAGAATCCAGCAAACAGTATTTAATATCAGTTCAAGAGACAGCTTGTGTGTTATAAAATACGCTAACGTTCTTTTGAAAATATGTCAGAAATAACAGCAATAATTTGTCCATGATTATCATTTATGACGTCCAAGCCATGACAGTGATAACCTTTTATATAATTTGCATATATGATATTTCTTTTTGTGGGGTAAAACCCTTGGTTAATCTCCCGCCTATGTTGCTCTAGGGCTTGGCTTCTATTTTGCTTTATTCACAAATTATTAGGATATGTTTGGTCTAAGCCTATGTTTTTCATAAATTTCCTATTAGATTTGAATAAGACCATAAGCATAACCTTCCATTAATGTATATGGATAGTTACAGAGGTTAGTGTAACATAACCTCGTTCATATGTATTCTTGCAACCCAATGTTATGAGAGACTATACTATATAAATTAAATTGTGTATAGTTCTTATATCAGTTATTTCGCTTTTCATAAAAATGTATGATCTCCTTAATAGTTATGTTAGAGAGTTTTATCTCTAATTTCATGTTAGTAATTATGAGTTTGATATCGGGGTTTATAGAATTCCTCTAAAAATGGCCAGTTTTCTTTTGGATATATTTTTTAAAATAGATTAATAGAGAATTGTTCTAGTCTTGCTAGCATATCCAACTTTATTCTTAAATTTCTCTTATTCAAAAATTATCATTATATAGAAGGAATTGTTCCAGGCTAGATGGTCGGGTTGGCTCCATCCGAGAACTAACCCTAATACACAAATCCTTATTTTAGCTAAAATATAATTTCCCTAGTCCCCCATAGACCCGAAAGTACTTACATTGCACAAAATTACATTCCACAACATAAGTCATAATGAAGGGTTTTCACAAAAAGTAATATTTCAGAATAAGAGCGTCACTTATCTAGTTTGTTCTTTTCAATTAGATTGACCAACCACAACACTACAAATTCTTCTTACAGGAAAACATATTATTCCTTTATAACCAATATATAAAGACTTGTAGAAACTACACATCACAGTAAATAGTAATCTATGTTCTGGAATTCAATTCAAAGTACTTAACTTTCTTAGGTTAGGCTGCCAGGAAATTCACAAAGGAGAAGATCACTCCTCCCAATCGATGAGAATGGAAACCACTAGTTCTCTCTCCGATCCAATTTCCAATTCTATAACAATTGCTTGATAATGATCATGCAAGGTTTGTCCAAAGGCATCAAGATTGTACAAGTCTAGCCCAGGGACTCACAAACTCAACAGGTCTGACTTATGGATTCCACTGGCTCCAGCAAGCTCAATAATACCCCCAATTAGTAGAGTCTTGCCTTCCCTTAACAACATCCTATTCAATGGATTCATCTTCTTTGTCTCCCTTCTTAGTTGCCCCAGGTTCCTCTCATACCCTCTTGGCTTCTTTTTCCCAAGTGAGATGATTTATCTCTAGGGAAAGGGAGTTTCCTCTAACCAACTTTAAATAAAATTAAAATAAACTTTAAACATTAAAAAAAAAATTCCACCAGGCTTCCACAAATCCCAAAGTTTACTAAGATATTGTAGTAAAAGTAAATTAAATATTTAATTTTCATTGAGGGGTGTTACATCTTCCCCTCTTGAGAGAAACACCATCCTTGGTGTTTCCTGTCCTTCAACACAGGCTAGAGTATGCTTCACACATAAAATATTTATTCTCATCTTCCGAAGTAGCCTCTCCTAGCTTAAGTGCTTCCACTGCGCTTAACCTAGTAACTGCTTACCTCTGTAGCATAATTTTCTCTGAATGAGAATGCATATTTGACTATGATTACTCCATCCAGTTTGACCTACATTCACATTCCTTATGGTCATTAGTTTCCATGCATCATTATTTAAGAACACACACAGGCATATATATATAATCTTCATTGCAAACAATATCAATTGTTATTTGTATACCCAACAAGGGTCAGTAACCTACACTCAATAAGAGTTAGCAGCATCATTTTAAACTCATCAATGTAAATTCTTTTACTTACCCAATGGCTATGCCAATCAACAAGATCCCTCCATGTGGTTCCATTATAAGTTACAGTCCACAAAGGTATCATTTATGTTTGCACTATTTCTTTAACAATAATAATATGTTCAGAATTCATTTACCATTCTTGTCTTTTGTGAGAGATTGTACTAAATATCACCACTCTACATTTATCTGAATTCAATTGTTACATACACAATCGTCTTGCACGGGTAGAGTTTGGGATAACTTCATTTTCTTTCCATATTATATTGTTTTCTACTTGTCCAAGTAGCTTAATTATCTCCAAATTATATTTCTTTATTATTTTCTTTCAACACAACACCAATATTCCACTTTGCTTCATTATTTCAATTTTGGCCTCCTGTTCATGTTGCATTATAGGTTGTGGATAAAAGTTGTATGCAATTTTCTTCCATGTATAATCATGGAATTTCTCTCATTTGCATTTGTACATCTATTAACTATCCCACACTCCTATATCTATATATATATATATATATATATATATATATATATATATATAGTGATTTTCTTATATGTCAGTTCTTAACATGTCATTTACTTTACTTAATCATCTCGCCACGGTAATATGTTTAGTGATCCAGGTGGCTCCAGAAAGGCTCAAAAATCAAAGTTTCTTGATTTCATCAAACCCAGGATCAGAACGTAGACCTCGTCATCATGATTCCAATGGCATGGATGGCACTCAAATCTAACTTTGTATGCCCAAGTTATTCACAGCCAAAGATCGGGTCAAAAGGACTAGTACTTTTGTTGTTAACTAAATTTGGATGGCTCACTAAATTTGGAAGCTCAAAAAAATATGGTGGAATTTGCTAAATTTAGTGGCCACTAACTAAATGAAAATTTGTCACTTATCGACAATTGAAGCTGGTCAATTTTTCGCCTTCTTAATTTTGTTAATGACCGCAAAAATCTGGTCAAAGATTCTCGAATGTGTTGTTTTAAAATCAATATATATATATATATATATATATATATATATATATATATATATATATATATATATATATATATATATATATATATATATATATATATATATATATATATATATATATATATATATATATATATAAGGGTGGCAGGCCACCACCGACGCCAACCCCCCATCCAACATATAACAACATATGTTATATGTGGGGGTGGGCCACCAAAATGGCGTACCCACCACCTGAAACCACTATATATAATATAATGGCTACTATTCAAATGGGTCTAGTAGGATTTGAAGTTGTCTTTCTAAGTGACCAACCCGTCTAACGGACGACCCTATAAATTAACACAACGCCCAATAACGAATGCCAACCAAAATTCAAACAACCGCCAACAGAACTTCAAAACAATGTCAATTTTAACAAACAAAAAAATTACAATACATAATATAATTTGGGCGTGGGAAGGATTTGACCTTGATTCTCTGCTGACCAAATAGTAGGCCTACATTGATAATCACGCCCACCAAATTTTTATATAGACTCCTAGATTTTTAGCATTCAAAAAATAGAGAGTGAAGAAGAAACCATGCACGGAACCCAGCTTAGGAGGGGCACAATTTTCGAGGAGAATATTCCAGGGGAATATTCTCTGAAGTATTCCATAATATATTCCTTGTGTAGAATCATTGAGGAATATTAGATATTCCCTAGGAGCATATTTTTGATAGTGTGAGAATTATGTCAAGTTTACAATCATTTGAACTGGTTTTTCACTAAGAGTCTGATGGTGTAGTCCATTTCTTCATCTAAGCAACATATTTGTTCCCCATGTCTAGAAGAGAATCTTGTAACAAACCTAAAATATTACCAAGGAGCCCATATTTGGCCAAGACAGAAAGGGGTCGTGTTTATACTCAAATTTCATGATTTTTCACAAAGAACATGATGGCGAAGGTTTTTCCTTCATTTGAGTAGCCAATTTTCATACCATCCCTAGACTTGGAGGTATAAGGTGTAATTTTGCCATGCGTTCAGTTGATTTTGTTGAGATCATGATCTGAATCTAAGATCTATGTATGCCACTTTTTGAGAGGGTCATTATATTCGACTTTATGTGAGAGATGTTCCCTATCATGTTGAAGGAGAGAATTTTTTGAGTGATATTTCTTGAACGTCTCTTGGGATAGACATGCCACCCTAGATAAGGGGACTCATACTTGTATTGATAGAGATTGCATTATGTACTCATCATCTTCTTGCAAAAACTAATGAAGTGACCTCCCCACTCTTCACCATGGGCCCTGAGATGTAGTCCACAGTGGACGAACTTTGTTATTATATGGTTGTGTTATGGTTGTTCATGATTATTTGTTCCTTGTTTCATGTTGATGGTTTGCTGAAGTGTTGTTTAGTAATTCACATTTCTCATGATTTAACATGCAAATAGGTGTCAGTAAAAGTTCTTGTATAGTAAGGATTTTTGTTTGGAAGCATTCACAAAAATTTCTCAGATCAAGTGGTATCAGAGTGGTCTAAATTTTTTCCAAGGATTGTGAATGTCATCATGGACAAGATTGAACGTGTAACAATAAGCTAAATGGAGAAGAACCAATATCTCTATGAGGCCTTCTATAGTATAAAAAACATGGTAGACATGTTGTTTACAGATTATGAGGAGAAAATGGGAAAAGAGGAACACGAGAAAGAGAGAGCAAAGGATGATGCTCCATCTCCATCTTTGGGTGGATGTTCTTCCTCTTCTTCTTCCCATCATTCAAATGAAGAGATCAATGAAATCCTTCAAGCAGAGAATGTTAAATTGAAGAGACTTCTACAAGAAGCAGAAGAGGAAAATCAAAGATTGTAGCTTCAATTACAATCCATAGAAGAGGGCTTGGACAAGTTGAAATGCAACAAAGGCTTAGAAAAGCCACCATCACCCATTTCAGAATCAACATTTGAGGTAAAGTGTGTTGGTAATTCTTCAATTTCATTTTCACATGATGATGATGATTTGAGTGCTTTTGAAAGCACACTATAGACATTGGTTCGAGATTAATGAATAATATGGGATATCAAGGAAAGGGCCTATGTGTTAACAGCCAAGGCACTCTGAATCCCATCCAAGTGGGGGAATTACCTCAATTTTCAGGATTGGCGTACATTGAAGGAGTGTATTCGAATACACCATAATCTTCAAAGAGATTACCAAAACCATCAAGGAAAGGGGATGTGGAGAACACATCATAATCTTCCCATGATAGTGAGCATTGCAGGAGAAGATCTAAAGAAAGTTCTTCGCGCATGATTCACACCAAAGATAACCAAGCAAGGTATAAAAGGTCTCAATATTCTAGTTTTCCTTTTTATTACAAGCATATTGATAATGATGAGCAGAATTTATGGCATAGAAAACCATATACCTTTTGTGGCTTGTATGACCATGTTGTTTCCAAGTGTCGAAAAAGAATGGAAGTGAGGAAAAGGACAAGAGATGAAGGGCCTTCTCCACATCATGAAAGGAAGAAGGTCGGGAAGGTAATAAATGGGGATTTATAAGTAGTTGAGCGTGGCCACATTTTGTAAATCATATGTTGTGAGATATTTGTAAAAGTAGTGAAGTGTTTGCCACACTTATGAAAACAACATGGTGATATTTTGGCCATTTTAGTTGATAACTTGGGAAATGGTTTATGATGTAAACTTGACTAATGAGTGTGCTATAAACCCTTGGAATGTATGGGGGTTGCTTGGGTCATGTTTCATCTTATAAAAGAACACGTATTTTGCAAAGTTGTACTTTAGGTTTGTATAAGATACAGGTGTTGATTCATGACTTGTGGCTTTGAAGTACAAAGGTGAAGGAGAAGTGTGGCATGTTAGGGAACTATTTATGCGGATTAGGGAGTACAACAGATTTCATGTTGTATTTATGCTTTATGAGGACCAAAAGCTCCTCAGTGTGCAGGAATGATCCAAGTGGCTTCAGAAAAGCTAAGAACTTGAAATTTTCATATTTTGTCGAAACTAGAACCAGAACGTAGAGATTTTCATCCTGATTCTAATGGTGTAGACGAAACTCAAATATGAATTTTATGATCATCTTATTAACAATCAAATTTTAGGTCAAAAGGACGAGTACTTTTGTTGCTAACTAAATTTGAAAGGATCATTAAATTTGGCAGCTCTGTTAAATCTAGTGGAATCCGCCTAATTTGGTGGCCACTAACTAAGTGAACATTTGCCACTTGTCAGCGATCGGAACTGGTCAATTTGTCACCTACTTAATTTTTCTGATAACCCCCAAAATCCATTCGACGATCCTTGAATATGTTGTTTTAAAATAAAACAAAAATAATATTAAAATAGGGGTGGTGGGCCACCAACCCCGCGACGCCCCCATATAACATATAACAACATATGTTACATATGGGGGTGGGCCACCAAAATGGCAGACTCATCACCCAAAACCACTATATATAATATAACATCTACTATTAAAACATGGTCGACAGGATTTGAACTTGCCCAACTAGGTGGCTAGCCTGCCCAACGAGTGGCCCGATAAATTAACACAGTGCCCAATAATGAACACCAACCAAAATTTAAAAAGTTGCCAATTTTAATAAACAAAGATAGATAGATAGATATATATATATATATATATATATATATATATATATATATATATATAATTTTTATTTTATTTTATATATATATATATATATATATATATATATATATATATTTATTTATTTATTTATTTATTTATATATTTAAGACTAATTTTTATTAATATATATAATATATTACTAATATTATTAATATATTAATATCAAGGCTATATTATTAATATATGTTATATTTAATAAATAATTAAATAAATAAATTACCTATATTAAGACTATATTATTAATATATAATAATAAATAATTAAATTAAATTAAATTAATTACCTTTTCTAACTAAACATTTAAATTATTTTATTTATTTATATATGTTTAACCCTAACTTTATCATTTTAATTAAAATATATATATATATATATATATGATATTATTAATAAATAAATTTATAAATTACTTTTATTCTCGTCCCTAACAACCTATTATTATAATTTTAATTAATATATATATATATATATATATAATATTAACAATAATTATTAAACAATTTAAATAAATAAGTAAATTATCTTTTTAAACTAACCACTAAAAGTATTTTATTTATTATTTTTTAATCCTAACTTTTATCTTAATAACCTAATATTATAACTTTAAGCCTCATTATCCCTATTTTTAAAAGTGGGGATACAAATAACCCCTCTAATTACCGAACAATTATGATCAGCCCTCTCTTAGCCAAGTTATATGGTAGTATTTTGGAAAAGAGGTTAAGCATATGGCTTGAAAGTGAAGGTAAGCGGGCTAAAGGCCAAGCAGGTTTCAGAAGGAATCACTCAACAACAGAACCACCTTGTTACGCTTAGGATCATTGCGAAGGAATGTCGTAATGATAAATCCAATTTATTTTGTTGCTTTGTGGACTTTAGAAAGGCTTTCGATACGGTTCCTAGATACAACCTTTGGAATAGATTAGAAGAGCTAAAGGTTCCTCTCGAGTTGAGAGCTGCCGCTATAAGGTTATACGAGAATGTAATTGCCAAGCTAAAGAGCAATGAAGGGTGGTTGAAAGATATTAAGTGTAACATCGAAGTTAAACAAGGTTGCCCCCTCTCCCCTACCCTATTTGGCATTTACATTGATAAGCTCGAAGGCTATTTAGAGGAAGCGGGATGTGATGGAACGATCTTAGCTGGGATAGTCGTCATCCTTCTTCTTTATGCTGACGATATTGTTCTTTTGGCAAGGTGCCCATCTGATCTTAATAAGCAGCTCAGGCTTCTTAAGGATTTCTGCTCTACCATGGGTATGACTGTTAACACTGACAAAACAAAAGTTATGATTATCAAATCCAAAAAGGACACTTACGCTAATTTTATGTATGACAATAATAACTTGGAGGAAGTGTATTCTTACAAGTACCTAGGAATTGATATTCATCACAAGCTCAACTGGAACCATCGCATTGAGAAAAGGATTAATGGGGGGTGGAAAGCTTACTCTGGTCTTGAAAATAATTGTAAAATAGCAAACCTCGTAATGTGGGATAAAAAGAAGTTCCTCTTTGAAACTTTAGTCACTCCTGTTATCTTATATGGCTGTGAGGTTTGGGATTGCAGCATCTCCAGAGAATCATGGAGAAAGATTGAGCAAATCCAGAAGCGTTTTATAACTTATAACATGAAAATTAAAAGTAATACACCCTATCCTATTCTCCTTATAGAAGCAGGTCTTTCTCCTATTGAGAGCCTAGCTATGCTTAGGTTTCTGTTGTACAAGCACAAAATCAGTAACATAGACGATCATAGACTTCCTAAGCTAGCTTTAAATTCTAGCCAAAACCACCTAAGGCTCAATCGAGGGTGACATAAAGACACAAGGGCCTGGTTAAACTATTGGGAGATCAACGAAAATGATGCATTGCAAAACATAAATAGCATTAAAGATATTGTTACTTCTAAGTTCAAAAAAAAATGTGGTGTGAGAAAGATTTAGCGACTAAAAGAAAATTAAGTTATTATAAGAAGGTCATCAACCCCACCCTAGAAGATCAAAAGTATCTCTCTATTTTAACTAGCTCAAAGAAGAAAATTAATATAGCAAAGATTAGAACGAATTCTCATGAGCTCCATAGTGAAATAGGTCGTTGGGCAGTTCCTAAAACGCCATGGACGAAAAGGATCTGCCATATATGTGAGAATAGGAACATCGAGGATGAAAACCACTTCCTCTTAGAGTGCCCCACGTATAACCACATTAGATATTAGTTTCACAATCTTTGTTACAATACTGACCTTCCTAGCCTTTTACAATGTCAAAATTATAGTGAGCACGGGAGGCTTCTCTCCAAGCTTTTTGAGCATAGGAATAAAATCTTAAATCAAAATAGATAATTTGTTTCTTTAGGTCCGATAGACCATTATTTGGTCTCAGCGGACGTTAACCATCATCATCATCATCATCATATATTTATATTAGTAATTATTAATAAATAATTCAAATAAATAAATTAAATTAAAGTTTTTAAAACTAACCATTAAAGGTATTTTATTTATCTATAACTAATAATAATAATAATAATATTAAATTAATAAATAATAATTTGATTACTAATATTATTAATATATTAATATCAAGACTATATTACTAATATAATATTAATTATCTTTAATAAATAATTTAATTAAACAAAAAAAATTACATATATTAAGACTAAATTTTAATTAAATTAAATAAATTACCTTTTCTAACTAACCATTTAAATTATTTTATTTATTTATATTTTTAACCCTAATTTTTTGATTTTAATTAAAATATATATATGATTATTATTAATAAATAAATTAATAAATTACTTTTTAAGCTAACCATTGGAATTATTCTCGTCCTTAACAACATATATATATATATATATATATATATATATATATATATATATATATATATATATATATATTAAAAATAATTATTAAGTAATTTAAATAAATAAGTAAATTATCTTCTTAAACTAACCACTAAAAGTATTTTATTTATTTTTTAATCCTAACTTTTATTATAACTTACTTATATCTATATATATATATATATATATATATATATATATATATATATATATATATATATATTAATTAATTAATTTTTAAAACTAACCATTAAAAATATTTTATGTATTAATATTAAAAATAATAATAATATTAATGAATAATAATTTGACCTGGGTCCTAAGGTCAAAATTAGCTTTTGGTCGATTTAGCTGTTGGAGTCTCTGCTCAGTCTATTTAACATGCTAAGCTGGATCTGTTTCTTCAACTTGTCCTGACGATGAACCACACTTGTTGGTTCGAAACGCGTCGACAAATGTCTGTCTACATGAACATGCTAAGCTGGATCTGTTTCTTCAACTTGTCCTGACGATGAACCACACTTGTTGGTTCGAAACACGTCGACAAATGTCTGTCTACATGTGATTTACGCCGAAGTTATTCTTTCAACTATTATGGATCACAAAAACCTCAATTCAACTAAAGAAACAAAATGTTTTATGTAATTTTGGGCATGGGCGGGGTTTGACCCCGAGTCTTCACCGACCAAATAGTGGGCCTCCACCATTAGGCCAACGACCTACATTGATAATCATGGCCACCAAATTTTTATATAAACCCCTAGATTTTTACCATTCCAAAAATAAAGAGCGAAGGACGAACCAAGCACAAAAAAGTAGCCAAGTGGGGAAAAGTTTTCGAGGAGAATATTATAGGGAAATATTCTCTAAAATATTCCATAGTATATTTCTTATGTACAATCATTGAGGAATCTTAAAGATTCTTTGCAAGCATATTCTGTTACAGTGTCATAATTATGTTGAGTTTATATTCATTTGAACCAGTTTTTCTCAAGGAATTTGATGATTCAGTCCATTTCTTTATCTGAGCAGTGGATTTTTCCTCTGTGTCCAGAAGAGAATCTTGTGAGGAATCAAAAATATTCTCGGGGAGCCCAGATTTGACCAAGATAGAAAGGGGTCATGTTTATACTCAAATTTCATGAATTTTTGCAAGGAACACGATGGTGTAGATTGTTTCTTCATTCATGTAGCCAATTTTTAGACCATCCCCAAACTTGTACATATAAGGTGTACTTTTTCCATGTGTTCATTTGACTTTTTTTGATATCATGATTTGAATGTATGCTACTTTGTGAGAGGATCATTGTATGCCACTTTATGTGAGAGAATGTTCCTTTTCATACTAAAGAAGAGCATCTTATGAGTGAGAATTCTTATAAGGAGAACATGTCTTGGGAGAGACGTGACATTGATTCAGGTGGATATCCGTTGCCACTCACCTATTCCACTTGGACCCCACCATTGTTTCTTTCGGTTTCCTTAATTGTATCACAATTTACTATTTTTGGCAGTTTTTCGGTTCTTGAACTTCCAAAGTCGTTTTAAGGCCCTAAATGACAAAGTGTGGTTGCATTTTCTGAAAGAACGCCTTACTAGAGCACATCAGAATCTCATACCACTTCGATATATGCCTTATGCCATCACCAATCTTGTGGGAGATTATTCTTTTGAGATCAACATTCCCCCATTCCTTGATCTACACCTAATGTTCAATGTGAAACACCTTCCGCCATACTTTCCATCATTACTGGACATATTAGACATTGCTGAGAAACTCACACCAACATATTTAAACCAAGACTAAATGGAACCGGCCACAACTAATCAGATCATGGACACGTAAATCAAGAACACTCGCCAGCAAAACCTCCAAATGTATCGGGTTATCAAAGCTAGTGAACTCCTGCACCAAGGCAAGTGGTTCACTAGGGACCAAGTTCAGTAGAAGTTTCCCCATCTCATGGAGGCACCTGACGCAATGGGCACTATTGCTTCCTAATGTGGGAGGATTTATCCATGTGGATATTGGTGGCCACCCACCTATTCCACTTGAACCCCCACCATTGTTTCTTTTGGTTTCCTTAATTGTAGCAAAGTTTACTATTTTGGCAGTTTTCTAGGTACTGAACTTTTGGAGTCGTTTTGAGGCCCTAAATGACATTTGTTTTGGAAAATGAGCAAATGTGAGATGAATAATGTAGTCGAAAGTTATAGTCCTCAGATAGATATTTCTAATGAGGCATTGTGTGCTTCAAACAAAGATCGTATGCCAAAGTCATGACCCAAGAAGTTGATGTACTAATTTACCCCAATGTGACCCACAAACGTTTGGGGCTTTATCTTCCAAGTTTAGGTTTTTGGATGTTTAGGGTTTTCCATTATTTTTGAATAATAAATAGGCCATGGTGCCTCATTGTAACACATTTCAGAGGCATGTGGCCACCACATCTCTTCTTAGAGATAAGCTACCATCACACGAGCTAATTTATTTCTATAATGTATGTAAGCATCTTTCAGTTCTTTGATATTTTGGAATGAAGATTTATTTCTGTTGCATCTATGTGTTTATGTTTATATTTGTATTTTGTTACGTTCCTACATAATTCATGATGAGTGGTATCAAAGAGGTCTCATCTTTCTTTGTCTTTCTATGCATGTCCCTAACGAGGTTGGGCTATAAGGAGTTAGGGCTCGATCTAGATGAATCTTTGCAAGACTGACCTCGCTAACCCCAATGACCACTCATGGAGGAAGAAAATAAAGATGGGGAAATAAGAGATCCTTTAAAAATATTGGTCGAAGAAAACCTCAAGTGATAAAGGAATTCGATGATGGACAACTTTGCCTAGATCCTTCAGTAGATGCCCACAGGCAATGCATATTCATCTAGCAGTCACTCTAGAGGCACCACTCCCTTTAAGGTACAAGTCAACATTGAAATTCTCATAATTGAATGCGATATAGATGCAGATGTTGTAGATAAATGGTTAAATATATTGAAATGATATTTTTTGTTTCATGATTTTTCCAATAGGGAAAAGATTAGTTCTTCACCCCTCAAAATCACTCCCCATGACAAAGGCTGGTGGTAAACCTACATTGAGCATGGGGATGAGAGGGAGCCTTCACTGTTTTGAACCATACCCACTCAGAATTCTTTCTGAGATGCCATCAAGGAACAATATTACCTTGTTGGGAGATATGAAGATAAGTACCTAAAGTGCACCACACTGTGTTAGGGAAGGGACCAGATGTGCCAAAGTTCACAAATATTTTGTATACCCTTCAAACAAAATTGGGTATCAAGGATTTTGAGTGGAATATGGTACTCAAATACTGTGATTGTCTACACAAATACATCCAAGATGAGATGGAGTTCCTCGACATCTCCTCGTTTGGCATCGCCTATCGATATGATGTCAAGATTGAGCAAAAAATTAAATAGAAGAAGAAAAACATTGGATCTGTGAATCTGAAGCAAGAGAAATTCACTCCCAAACTGTAGAATAAAGGACAAAGCCAAGGCAGGGTGACGCAAGAAAACTTGTCAAAGATGCAAGAAAAAAACAACACCACAAAGACAAAGAAGGTCATAGGAAAGTGGTGTTAGTTCCATAAGAGCCCCACTCACAACACAAGTGAGTGTTAAGCCAAGCAGTCACTAGTGGCTGAGTTGAAGCTTTAGAGTCAGAGGCATGTTTTAACTTTGATTCAGAACCTAACAAGTGGAATGACAATGTGAAGCAAATTATTGATGTGGAGCCCAGCGCCATAATTTCCACCACTAAGGGCCAAAATATTGAGCCCGAAGATCCAGAGGAGGGGGATCATCTCTTCTACTCATAGATGTGGGTAAAGGACTCTCTCTTGTAGTTCATTTTCAACAAGGAAAGAAAAAAGAACCTCATTTTAGTATAGGTCGTGAAGCATTTGGGCCTAGCGACCACAACACACTCGTAGTTGTACATTGTCCAATGGCTTTACCGACGATGAGATCTCTACAAGAGCTAGCAATGCTACCTTCCCTATAGCATCAAGCCCTTTATAGATCAGGTATTGTTTCATGTTTCTCCTCTTGAAGTTTTTGATTATTATTAGGCCAACCATCCTTGTTGAAGCATCATGTTGTCTATGAGTCTATACCTCACACTATTATTATTACTTTGGGAAATAATATTTACAAAATACCAAAGGTAGCCTTGGTTACTGCCATCTTTATGATCTCTACTAAGAAATGCAATAAGATCATCTCCCAGACCGAGAAATTTGTTTTCTTTCTGATTCCCTCTTAAAGTAAGGGGAAGATCATGGCCACATCCATGGCCCCTAGGAAGGGTTCCTCCATGCAGCAAAAGTAAGTGGATAAGATTGTGGAAGAATACAAGGACATCTTCTCCTCACCCATAGGGGTACCCTTGCACTACCCATTAAAGCATTCAATTAATCTGACTCTTTGAGCATCTCTTCCCAATGGACCAATATATTTCTACTCTAATATGGAAAATGAAGAGATCAAGCGGAAGACCTAGGAGTTGCTACAAAATGGGCACATTTGACGAAGTTCCTCACCCTATGGGAGCCTTATTATACTAGTATAGAAGAAGGATGAGACCTGGAGGCTATGCATTAATTATCAGGCACTAAACAAAATCAATTTCAAGAACAAGTATCCAATCCCACAGATTCGTGACCTTCTAGACTAGGTCAACGGGACCAATTATCTCAACAAGATCGATCTGAAGTTTGGCTATCACTAACTTCCAATAAAGCCTAGAAATGTATGGAATATCGCCTTCAAATCTAAGGAAGGCCTTTTTGAATGGCTGGTCATGCCCTTCGGGTTGACAAATGGCCCTGCTACTTTTATGAGGTTGATGGATGACATCTTACAGCCCTTTACAAACTCGTTCATGGCTATTTATCTGGATGATATCCTCATCTTTAGCAAGAGTTGGGAGGAGAACTTGCAACACATTCGCCATGTCCCTCAAACCCTGCAGCAATAAAAATGTGTGCCAACTTGGAGAAGTTCACCATTGGCATGGTGATCCAGATTTAAACAGGAATGCAACAAATTACAGATATAACCGTAAATACAAATATGTAGTAGAAATAACACTTCATCTCATTAATATAAAATACTAAAATATGCTTACAAACAGAATGGAAATAAGACTAGCTCAGGCGATGGTAGCTTATCTCTGAGAAGAGATGTGGCGGCTATATGCCTCTTAACTATGTTACAATGAGGCTCAAGGGCCTTTTTATTATTGAACAATAAGAGCAAACCTTATACAACCAAAACCCTAACCCGAGGAGATGTAACACCAAGATTTTATGGGCCCCATTGGGGTGAGTTGGATAACCAACTTCCCAGGGTCGTGACTTGGTCATATTATCTCTATTTGATGCGCATGATAACCCATCAGAAATATCTCTCCAAAGACTACGATAGAAAATATGATTTTAGGTAGAAAATCGTTGGCAGTAGATTACCAAAAAAACATCATTTAGGGCCTCAAACAACTCTGGAATTTTAGGACCCGAAAAACTGCTAAAAATAGTACATTGTGCTACAATTAAGGAAACTGAAAAAATGAAAGAAACAATGGTGGTGGTCCAAGTGGAATTGGAAAGTGGCCACCAATATCCACCTGGATCATTCCTCCCCCCGGTAGGAAGAAATGGTCCCCATTGCGTTGAGTTCCACCATGAGATGAGGAAACTTCTGTTGAACTTGGTCCCTGGTGAGCCACTTGCCCTGGTGAAGGAGTTGTCATGCTTTGACAACTCGATACAATTGGATCTTCTACTAGTGAGTGTTATTGATCTACATGTCCATGATCCAATCAGATGTGGCTTTTTCCATGCAATATGGATTTAACTCTATAGGTGTGAGTTGTTCTGCAATGTCTGATGTGTCCAACAATGGTTAGAAGTATGGTCGAAGGCAGTCCACATTGAACACTGGGTACAGGCCAAGGAATGGGGGAATGTTAAGATCAAATGCATTGTCTCCCACGGCCTTGGTAATGGTGTAAGGACCATATCAGAGTGGTCTAAGTTTACGATAGGCTTTGGTAAGGCATTCCTTCTGCAAATGCAACCATATTTTGTCGCCCACCTAAAACTTGTGTGGCACCCGATGATGATCATGTCATTACTTTCATTTGACATTTGATTTCTCTAGAATGTCATGGACCTGCCGGTGGATATGTTGGATGTTCTCAAAGAAGTTGTTTTCCTTATTGGCTTTCGACTAGACATGAGTTGAATCTGCCTTAGTAGCTGCAATGACCCATTGCCTTCTTGATCCAATTCCTAAGGGATGCTGAGCTGAAATATAACATATTGGAGAAACAAGGCTATGCATTAGTCAAGGCTTTGAAGGCATTTCACATATATGTGTTGCAATCAGAAATCGTAGCATTTTTCCCAATGATAGCAATCAATGACATCTTGGTGCAAGGAGACAGTGAAGGAAAAAGGGGTAGGTGAATAGCTAAGATACAAGAATATGAGCTAGAAAGAAAGCCTGCCAAACTCATAAAAGGCCAAGGGTTGGCTAAGGTTTTATCTAAATCTAATTGCGAAGATTTAGGGATAAAACTGATCACAGAGGAAGGCCAACCAGAGGATCATCAGAGCGGGATAAAAACATCTAAGCAGAAAATCTATGCCAAATATGAGGGATCTCACTAGTATAAGAACATCGTTCATTATTTCTTGTTCTTCAGGTGCCCGTTGGGGTTAGATAAATCCAAATATCGAGCTCTGAGATTGCAAGCACAAAAATATATCATATCCAATGGCCTGCTTTACTAGAAGGACCTGGTGGGGGTATTGTTGTTATGTTTTGTGTAGGGTGGAACCCAGAAGGTGATTGAGGTTTTTCATGGAGGAGTCTGTGGAGGTCACTACAACTGGAAGACCACAACACATAAAATCCTCAAGGTAGGTAACTACTGGCCTACACTGTTTGGGAATGTTCATTCCCAAGTCAAGTCATTCCAGAAGTGCCAAGTGTTTGTTAAGCGGCAAAACTTTCTCCTCTCCCCCTGATTCTCGTACATGTGGAAGAACCTTTCAAATAGTGGGGATTAGATTTCATAAGAGAAATAAACCCACCATCCAGTGGCCAATACAAATGGAAATTGATGGCCACGGATTATTTCACCAAGTGGGTGGAGGCCATCCCAGCCAAAAATGCTACAGACACAGTGGTAATCAAATTTATGGAGGAGAACATATTGTCTCATTTTGATTGTCCCTTCAAAATTATCATTAATAATGCTCAGGTCTTCAAATCTTCCAAGTTCACCAGCTTTTGCCATAAGTTCAATATCATCATCGAGCACTCCACTGCCTATTATCCTCAAGGTAATGGCTTGGCTGAGTCCTCCAACAAAACTATCGTAAGGGTGCTAAAAAAGACCATCACCAAAAATTAGAGAAATTGGGACTCCCAACTGAAGTTTTCCCTATGGGCCAACCAGGTAACACCTAAACAATCCATGAGGAAATCACCTTTTGAGCTAGTGTATGGTAAGGTTGCAGTCTTCTCGATCTAATTAGCAATGTTGGTGGCGAGGTTACTACAAGAAGTAGAGGAAGAGACCAATGCCTTAATGCGAAGGATAAATCAGCTGGTCGAGCTTCATGAAAATAGAGAACAAGTGGGGCTAAAATTGTCAAATGGAGAACAAGAAGGCTAAGGATTGACCACTTCAATCAGGAGATTTAGTTCTCTGATGGGACGTCCGACAGGAAGATAAAGACAACCATGGAAAAGTTGACCTGCTATGCTTCGACCCTTTCAAGATTCCATAAGAAAGAGGAAATAACACATACATGCTTGAGAATCTAGATGGTGAATCTCTGGAACTTCCAGTAAATGGTCAGTTCCTCAAAATTTATTTCCAAAACTAGAGGTACCTATCTCACACCCATTGTAAATACCGGTGTGTGTATTGTAATTGTTATATGTAATTTTCAGTTTATGTTGAAAAATCCATTTGCACATAATTATAGTTTGTTTAAAAATAACTCCATGCCCAATGGAAGGAAAGCTACTGGTCTACAGGTTCTCAACACCTTGCTAGCAAGGCATTGTCCCCAGTTGGAGCCAATGTTGTCACTCACTGCATTATGAGTTTCCAGCTGATCAAAGTTTCCAAAGAGAAGTAAAGTTTGAAGCCACCTTCTCGGCCACAGAATCTCTCAAAGCTAAATCGGAACCTCTCCATTGCATAGTTCTTAGAAAGAGTTTTCCAATGGTATGTGGGCATCTGAAAATGGACCTCTGGATTAGAAGATAAGGCCATTTGAAGTTACCCTTTGAAAGTGAGAAAACAGGGAGGAAAGGACCATAGGCAAGGGCTCATCGCAGATCGCACATCAGAGGCCCAAGAGCTCATCGCAATCGTAAATCGGTGGGTTCTTCTGAAGTAAAATAGGGAATGCGGCAAAATCTGGGATCAGCCAGTTGCGATATCGCATATGGGTGGGTTCTTTCGATTGGCTTATCAGGCATATCAGCGGGTCATGGCGTAGAGCGTCGATATTGCATATCAGAGATCGCAAGCGCAAAGGGGTGGCACACAGGCACTTAGCCATGGAAATCACCGATATCGCATATTTCATATGGGCAGGACCAGGCTTATCGGCGATCGGCAGGCCCTAGGAGTTCATCACAATTGGGGAATCGGCGGATCAGTGGGGCTACCACTCTAAAAACTTGCAATATCACAACTCTGCGATAATAGTGTAAAGCACCGAAAAGGCCGAGAAAAAGATTAACTAAGAAAATCAATGGAAAACCAAGGTAGGTTGACCCCTTTCTCTCTCCTCCTCTGGGGGAGGGGCACGTGGCGAAATATGGTTGGTCTTGCATATCACACTTCTTGCAGATCGGCGATCGGCGATCCGGGACAGGACCAAGGTTAAATGACTAAGAAACAAAAAAATCTTGATGTACTATTAAATTGCTAGGGAGGGCCGATTTCGGGCAGGCCTTTTTCTCTCTCTTCCAAGGGGCCACATGGAATAATATCATTGGTCCTTATGAATCCACATGGCAGCTGATGTGGCAATACAGAGGACACGTGTCACACGGATTCAACATTTTCAGGATCCTAAGGGGGGATTTTCGGGTGACACATGGTAGCGATGACATCACCCATCGCAATCACCGATTACACAAGGAAAGATCCCTTCTTCGTCGATGTCCCTTTCGATGTTGTGATTGTGATATGAAAGAACTCCCCGGATGTGATATGTTATGTAGTCTGGCCTATAAATTTTTCGTGTCCGGACAAGTTGACCAGCACTATAACGAAAGGTAAAGGGCCTTCCCCTCCCGCATTGCAATTGCGATACTTTCGGTGGGCTTGACCTCACAGATCGGCGATCACAGGGTTCAAGGGGAAATATCAGTGGCGATCCTCACAAGCGCCGAAGTGCGGGATTTCACATACTAAAGGAAAAAGGCCCTAGCAAAAGCCTTAAAGGGCTCTAGCACCCTCGGCCTAAGCCCCTGGTTTTAGCCCCAAGTCATATGAAGAAAGTTACAAAAAGGGGCTAAAGTGAAAGGGGCTAAGGGGCATCGGGACTTGTCTCTTTTGCAACGTTTTTTACACCAAAAGGGTAGCATGGGAAAGTGCTCCATATTTCCGTCAAGAGAACATCAGTAGGTATATTATGGCGTCGATAGTGCAGGACAGGTCTTTGAAGGCATCACGGGTCGGCAGCTATGGCTTCAAGGTAAACAGGTGGTGCATTCAAAGCCGGTATGGGCTAATTCAGAAAGGCCCAATGTGACACGGAATCAATTTCAGCGCTGACAGGAGTGGAAAGAGACCTGGTAGCTTGGGAGGATTCAATTCTCAAGCATGGTGTCCCATAATAGAGAGAGACGAAGTATCACCTGGGGGTCTTTTGTTTCAGTATTGCGGCATGGAGCTGATGGTGCCCACTCCCAGATTTAAATAATGAATGGATCAAGCAGTAAAGGTTGAAATGATGGGAGTTGGTTGAGCAACACAAAAAGCCAAACAATGGGCTAACTGCAACCTCAAGTAGAAGCGATCATAGAGATGGGCACGGAGATATCTCTTATCATGGTCATTTGATTTTGATTGAATTGTTGTCCTGTAATGTGTCTCCCTTCAATGAGGCAATTAATTATGTAATGTTTTTGGACCACAACACCATCCTTGGCCACGACAGTTAGTCAACCTGACAGCTGAGACTCGGCCTATGAAAAGTGGGTGGAGGGAGTCCCCACATAATTTAATTTCGGTAATATCTTAATTAGTCATATCTATTTTAAAATAGGACTTGCAAAACTTTAATTTAGTTATCAATAATGATTAGGTGAATAATACAGATTTAACCTCCATGAAATCATAGAATATTCTAGAATATTCTTTGTAGTATGCACAAATCAAAGATTGAGATTTATCCAAGACAATTATGCCCTTCTTGCTCTTTTAATTAAACTAATTAATTAAAAAAATGTCATAGAAACAAATGTCATGATTAATTAAAAAAATGTCATATGAAAAGAATTATGGTCTTTTGGACATGTGGTATTAATAAGCCATGATATTGTAACAAAGTTTATTTACATATTAAGGATCTCCATAGTAAAATGGAGGTAAATCTCCAAAAATAAGATTTTTGATCTATGCTTTTCCAAATATAAATATGTTGAACTTGGGTGTAGTCTAATTTTTCAAGGCTTTTTTAATTTGTTTAATCTATAGAATTGGATTGCCCTATGGGTTTTCAGGGTGTTGAATCCAGTTATGCATTCAAACATGTATTTTAAATAATAAAAAAATTACAATCTTGTTTGAAATTGTATCTCCAATATTCGGTGAAAAAGACTATTTCGTATATAAGTTAGACTATACCTTTAAATTATATCATTTTTTTCTAATTAATAATAATATTAATTAAAAATAAAATTGTAATTTAGTTAATTTTTTAATTTTTTTAATTTTAATAATTTTAAATCTATTATAAAATATTATTTATAAATTGATTCTTATTAGCATTTACAAATGACTTGATACTATGTTTTATTAGTTAGTTAAGCTAATAGCCTTTTTATTATGCGGTTCATCCTCACGACACTATAGCAAATTTTTCGTCTTCAACACAATCTTCGACACGTGTCCACCTAATTATGAACAAAGTGTTACCACCAAGCTTTGCCGACATCGTGGAAAGATGAGACTTGCCATGGAAGGATGAGACATATGGTCAAATCCGTGCAAATGCAAGAATGACACATATGGGATTCTTTAAGTTTGAAGTTTTAATTGGTTCTGCACATTTAATTTTGGATTGGTATACCTAACCAGTCACGCATATGAAACAAGAAATTTAACCGAGCGTGCAGGAAGAGGGGAAGTGAAAGCTGACTGGTATAAAAGGAGAAATACCCCCGGCGGGACTAATAGTTGTTGAGGTGAAGCCAATAGCAGCAATTAGATCTCGATCAAATGCATCACATAATCCAAAAGTGGTAGCAATTAGAAGTGATGCGATGTGATGCCTTTGATCTGGCAGCTATACGTTTTATGATCCATTTCACGATGTACAGTAGCTGAAGAAGTTGTGTCTAAAACAAAAGCAATGGCTTTAAAGAAACAATTTGATACCATAACGCAACAAAAAATTGCACTTGAAGATCGAGTTAGCCATTTGGATGGTGCTTGGAAAGAATGTGTGAGGTAGCTTCAACGGGTAAGAGGAAAATGAATAGAAAATTCACAAAATTGTGACCAAATATGCCATAGAATGGGACAAAATGAAGTTTGATCTTAATGGAAGAATAGTTGAATTGGAGCAGCTACTACTTGATGAAAAAGTAGAGCACAATACAATGGATCATTCTCTACAAGAAAGTTCAAAGTCAATGGAAATACATGAAGCCACAAATCAAGTTGATACTAATATCAAAGTTCTTCAACTAAAGCTTGAATCATTAGAAATTGAAAATGCTTCCATCAAATACAAAATTCATTCTTCATTCACTTTAACAATCACAATAATATGACTAAGCAGGCTTCTCAAATCCGTTGTCTCCTCTCAAGCTCTTAAAGGTATCTCCATCCATGGCCTCAATCCTCAGTCCCATCAGTTGTTCGTTGATGATACCATGTTATTCGGTCATCCATCCTCGAGAGAAGCTTCTGTATTCAAATCTTTACTTTCCCTCTTCTCCGATGCCTTTGGCACTACCATTAACGCCACGAAATCTTAGCTCTTCTTCTTCAATACCCCCCCCCCCCCCCTCTACGCAAAGAATATTGCCAGGATTTTGGGGTTCACCATATCCCATTTGCCATCCAAATACCTTGGGGCTCCACTTTCTGATTCGGCCATCAAACATGCTTCTTGGAGGTCTCTCCTTGATAAACTAGAATCAAAGCTTTCATCTTGGACTTTCCGTTCTCTAAATATGGCAGGAAGACTCGTCTTAATCAAATCGTCCTTACAAGCAATGCCATTGTATCTCTTTTCCATCATGGCAGCACCAAAATGGGTCCTTAAAGCCATTCGCAACCTTCAGCGCAACTTCCTATGGGGCTCCACTGGACTGAATCGAAAATGGGCTCTTGTTAATTGGAAAGAAGTTTGCAAAATCAAATCAGAAGGAGGACTAGGATTACGGGATCCGCTTCAAAGCAACAATACAATGGGAGCACGAATGTGGTGGAACTGGATCTCCAAACCTCATTCACCATGGGCCAGATTATGGCAAGCAAAATATGCCCCGGGAAGTCAATGGAGCGATCTCATAAGAATCAACTCCACAACCCAAGGATCACCCATCTGGAACACTGCAAAGATTCACAACAACTTCATTCAAGAACACAGCTTCTGGGAAATTCACTCAGGCACGACAGCAAGGTTTTGGGAGGATTCGTGGCAGCAACTCCCTAAACTCGCAAATTTATTTCAAAAGCCTCTCTGGCAAACTCATATGCAGCAAGCGAACCTCACCCATGTTCACCAATTCTGGCAACAATCCACGCATCATGACTACCAAACATGGAAACCGGCGAGCATCTGGTAGAGGGATTGGCAAGGAGAAACGTATTCTGATATCGATCAGGAACTCACATACCGAAGAATTCGTTACTCCAACCAGCAGGACAAACTCAAATGGGGTCACACACCCAAAGGCACATTTACCACTAAAGAGGCCCATCAACTGCACTATTCAGACCTCCAAGCGGACAAAGATCAAATATGGGGACAAGTTTGGCTACCAGGGCTATGGCCCAAGATCTCAACTTTCTTATGGCTGCTAAGTAAAAGACGTATTCTTACATGGGACAATTTGATAAAACGGGGATTCATTGGGCCATCAAGATGCCCAAATTGCAATCTCAACTCTGAGACCATCAGTCATTTAATGGAAATATGTCCGCTAGCTAAGCAAATTTGGGAGAAAGTTGAGAAATGCAACAGGAGAATGGAACAAAGGATGGAGGATGTAATGGAAAATATCAGGAATTGGACCAAGAACCCGTTCAAAAGCCAGCTTCTCAACTCTCTATGGAGTCTTATACCAGGCTTTTTGTATTGGATTCTCTGGAAGGAGCGAAACTACAGAATCTTTAACAACACATACCGGTCAATAGATGCTCTGTGGCTCATCTTCAAAAAAAACATACAGGAAACCTTAGCCATAAGAACCTGGTATGATACAGACATGCCAGAATCTCAGCAGGAGCGTAATATATTGAAAGAATGGAATCTAGACCTTTCCGCCTTAGCCAAGGTCATCACCCGTCCCCCAATCAGCTCCACCTCCCCGTCATCCTGGTCCCCACCAGCAACCAACTCATACAAGCTGAACTTTGATGGGGCGGCTAAAGGAAATCCTGGACCTGCCGGATTTGGAGGAATCTTCAGAAGCCACACAGGAGCATTACTGCACATTTACTATGGATCAATAGGCAAAGACACTAACAATGCAGCAGAACTGGAAGGACTCTGGGAAGGGATCTGTCTAGCAGAACAAAAGCACTTCTTCCCTCTTGAGGTCGAAGGAGATTCTCTCATCCTTATAGCCGCAGCTAAAAGAATACAGGCTGGGGCTACTGCAGTCAAGATCGCAACAAGTTGGAGACTGCTCAGTAGATTGGAATCCCTGGAGGAAAAGCTAAAAAATCCCCAAAGTATAACCTTCCAGCATGTAAGAAGAACAGCAAACCAGGTAGCAGATAGAATGGCTAACCAAGGTGTATCTCAGCTATTACCATACTTCTCAGGCTCACTGGATATGGCAGATGATGATCAACTCAAAAAGGACTGCATCTCTTTGGTGCAAAAAGACCTCTCCCTCCCGGATGCGGGTGTCTCACACGCGTAGCAGCCCAGAGGCTCGTCACATGGGCATGTGTCAGCCCGAACGAGCCACGCAGTACCCGGCAGATGGTTTCATAAGGGTGCCGGTGGTTGATCCTCCACGAAAATTAATTCCAGTCCTTTCAGTCTTTATTGTTCTCCTGCGAATTGGTGAGATGGCGCTACAAATGCCAGGAACCTCTGTCACATTCCCGCATTCTTTCATAGTGTATGGGCACTCGGCGGCAGCATTGGAACATCCTCTGGTTCTGTGGGGGATTGCGCAGGGACATTCCTACTCTTTGGTAAACTTGGCAATGCAGCGCGAGCGTCTGAGAATGAGCAGCCGTCGAGGAAGCTCAAGGGGTCGAGCTTCTGCTCAGAGGTCGGCAATTTCTCCCTCTTCCTCAGTGGAGGTAACTTCTGACCATCACCGCTCCCAGGGTCGTGCAGCAGGCCATAGCAGGGCACCTAGGTATGGAGAAATCATGGAATGCGGTCACACAGTGCATCCCACTGTCAGGTATAGAATACCCTGCACTCTGGCAAATTCTACATTCATCGTATCGGTTTCTGTTGAGCATTGTGGTAATTCTAGAGGTCAAGTGGAAGCACCGCAGGGAAACCCTCCTCTGGTTCAAGGGATTGTTCCCACAATTGATATGCAGGTGCCTACTATCGATCTGCAACGCCCTATCAAGGAAAGCTCTTCCCCAGACTCTCAGGCTGCCCTTGCGGGCCCCAGCAAACTGGCTCAGAGGATCCAGCTCTCCGATTCGGATGACCCCAAGCACTTCAGGGGCAAGGTGGAGGACGAGCCGCATACCACCGATGATGAATAATTCAACCAACAGTTCGCTCTCAGTGGCCGGGAAGGGAAAGCTTTTCTCTGTTTTCGCTCATCGTTATCTGTATGTGTTCGGTTTCAGTCCAGATCTCAAAATCTATGTGTTGGCTATCCATATGTTCTATGTGTCGACCATAAGCAATGTCATGTGTCGTAATGTTAGTCTGTCATCGCATCCAATTTTTGTACCTGTTCAATTTCGGATATGTCTAAACTTGGGCAAACTGTCAATCTCTCGACAGGAGTTACAGGGCTAAGGCCTTGTTGTAATACTGATGTAATTTTTGACTTTTTGTAATATAATAGAATAGCCTGATTTAGAAAAAAAAACAATCACAATAATATAAAACTTGCGATATAAAGAAATCCCTATGAGGAGCGGACACGATATCAACATTAAACCATTGTTTATGTGCTTATTGGATCCAAAGGAATATCGTCAATCGAAGATTTAAGATATTGACGTTTTACAATTGTTACCATTTATAAGTTCTGATAGGTAGACACGATATTCTAATTAGACCATCGTTAATATGCATATCGGGGCCAGATATCAGAGCCTGGCAGATATTGGAAGTCGGAGGGGGAAGCGCATTGGATTATCATCAATGGAGAGATTATCAGAGATCGGAGCGGAAGGTTAGATCGCTATCAGAGATCAAAGAGAGTGTTGTATCAAAGATGGAGGGATGTGTTGTATCGGCATATCGACAGGGTTAGCATATCTGAATATTGACGAATGGTGTTATCGAAGTTTTTTAAATGTGTCTCGAAAGGAAATCTCCGATATCCACTGCCTCTTATATGTGGGAGCAGAACCAATGACATGGGATGTGGGTGTAAAGATATGTCAGAGATTTTGGTTTTATGAACCAAAGTTTGCATATTAAAGGGGCTTATATCGAATATCTTTAATATTACAATATCCATGGATTCTGATATGTGTAATGCAAAGAATTATAACTGCTTTATTAAATAGCTTCGATACTTTAGATAAATGTTTTATTAAGCCTCTTCATAATATGGTTCAAACTTTGATATCGGGGATTCTCAAAAGGATTCTTCCGATGTCAAAGTCTCGATGACTCAAAACTCCGATATTAGATTTGATATATGCATTATTTTCAATAGGTCTTTCTCCACTTTTATCAATAAACCAATTCATAATATAAAAGCCACTTTGTAATATAAAACTTGGTCTTGTTCTCGGGGGCTATGTATAAAATATAAATTAATATTTACAATCGAAAATTAATTATTTACAAATAAATAAATTTATAAAACGAAAGTAATGTACAATTTATACATTTTAATAGGCCAAGGCAGAGGAAAATATCCAATCTTCAATTAAGTGCTATTTGCAAACCAAACAACCAAATGACATCAAAATGTTATGATAGGAAGATAGGAATAGATTCAACTCATTGAAGCAATCCAAATACTCAAAATGAAATAGTAATATGACCAATTGATTCAGTGAAAGGTCCACATAATGAGAATTAAATGAATAATGGGGAATTGTGTTTTTATCACAACAAGATCTAAGTTACAAATCTTGACTTCATGGATTTCCCCATATATTGATCAGGGCAATCAACAACAAATATGCGCGGGCAATATTTTCCAATATTTTATCTAAAAAAATTTAGTTTAATATAGTATCTTCCATTTTTAATCCTATTAGCATATCTTTACACCGTTATGTTGCCAATGCTAATTGATAACCTCATTAATAAATATGATAACTGTGTTCATTAATTAATCGATAATTGATAAATATGATAACTATGCATATACACACGACATTACGTACACCAAATTAATGCAGAGAACAAAAATTATGGCGTATATAAAAAAATTAATCGCTTAAAATTCTCCACATCAAAGATTCTAAAGCCACCGCATCAAAATTCAAATTCCAAATAAGTTATAAAGATTCAGCATCCCCATAATAACAGCTGGCCAAGCAGCTCCGGCTTTCCGCGCCTCTCACTGGAAAAACAAAAACCACGAAGGAGCTCTTGCTTTCAGCGGCTGTTGTTTATAATGCAATTTTTTGAAAGTTTTTTTGTTGGTTTTTTTGTCAAAATCTGGCAGCAATTTATTGGAATTGCAAGTTTGATAGCTAGTTTCTGCACAATCAAAGCGTCCCAAAGGTTTTTCCAGATGCTGAATCCAAATATGCAGTTAAAAAACTATTTTAACTGCAACAAGTCAAAATTTAACCTCAATTTCTTCACCGGATTCCATCATCGAAATCTCCAAAAAAATCACATTATAAACAACTCCATTTTCGTGCCTCTCACTGGACAAACATAAACCACATAACCAAGGCCGCCTCAAACCACGTCATCGAAATTCGAGTTAAATTATGGAGAATCAGCGTTCCGACTCCACATAACAACACCAGCCCGAGTCCCGACTGACTGGAGTTGTGCTTTCCGCGGGGCCATCTGACCGCACAAACCAGAAAAACAGAACAAAAAGCACGAACCGCACGTGCAGAGGAAAAGTGCTGCCACGAGGGCTGTTGGAGGAAATGCGCAGAGGGAAAGTGCTGGGGAAGTCGTTCTCAAGCGAAAGAGTGGGAGAGAAGTGCCTTATAACGAAGCCTCGCACGCTTCATCTCCACCTTTCGCTGAACAGAGCGGAGAACCACGAACCAACCGAGCGGGAGAGCGTTTTCATAATTATGAGCCTCTGCACGCTCATCTCGACTTTAACTTAACCGCGCAGAGACGGTCCATTCTTATTTTCCATTTTCCCTGCAGACCTATAGCTTAACCAGGCAGAGGCCGGTAAATTTCCAGCAGATGGAGAATGCTGCTGCAAGCCCGTCAAATTGAAGGAACCTTTGCCACACGGCCATACGGACACCCTCCGCGTAGCCCAGTCCTATCTTATCCGAACTCGGAGACGAATCGCAACAGGACGAGGCGGCTCCTCTTCATACTGTCCTTAGCCAGTACCAGACGTTCCTCGTAGCCTTAACTAGGGTAAAGATCAAATAGACTTTAATTGATATCTGGATATTCGGAGGCTAGACGTCGTTTACGCAGTGTTTGAAATAGTTTATCTCATTCATGGAATCGTTGCAGGACGAGGCTCTCCCTCTCTCGTAGCGGACGTTCAGCTGGATCTTTATTTCATTTGAATATCTTTACAGGCAAGTTCTAATATATACAGGTAAAACATCTTTTGAAGAAAATTTTCCTGTAGTTTACACCAGAAAGTTCGATTGTTTTTCAAATTAGAGCTATGTTTTCTGTTTATAAAATGCCAGTAACTGGATCTTTATTTCATTTGAATATCTTTACAGGCAAGTTCTAATATGTACAGGCTAAACACCTTTTGAAGAGAAATTTCCTGTAGTTTACACCAGAAAGTTCGATTGTTTGTCAAATTAGAGCTGTCTTTGCTGTTTATAAAATGCCAGTAACTGGATCTTTATTTCATTTGAATATCTTTACAGGCATGTTCTAATATGTACAGGCTAAACATCTTTTCATGAAAATTTCCCTGTAGTTTACACCAGAAAGTTCGATTGCTTGTCAAATTAGAGCTATGTTTTCTGTTTGCTTCTAGATATTCATTTGAAAAATTTAGGAGACCTGATAAAAGTCATAGCAATATTTGTTGAGTCAATTATTTTACTCATGTGCAGAGAACAAAATTCAAAGGTAAAGAAGTTTTGAAAGGAGAGTCACAAGGGCTCAGGTATGAGTGATTTATAAAAAAATTAGAGATAGAAGTACTTTAGTCTTTATAGAAATATTACTCTTGAAGCAAAACTAACATATATCTTAATATTCGTAGATTTTTGTTACCTAGCCTTTTAAAGGTGATTGATGTTTTTAATATGTGATTTTTTTCCAAATCTTTTAGAGGCCATTGTTGACTTTAATATGTTTGTTTTAAAATCTTTTGGCTCCTTGCATTTTGTTTAAAGTTTGTAGACTTGTTTTTTTAAGACAGTTAATAAATTATAGTGGAAGGCATGAAAAGGTTTATTTTTTAGAGTCATTCATAATTAATAATAGTATATTGAATATTAATTTTGGGGATTATGGATGAAAGGAGGCATTAGAATGTCTTTATCATTTTAAATCCATAAATACAATCATATGAATATGTTTTTTATTTTTTTGAAATAGGAATTTTTTTTTTTCTAAATAATTTTAATTGAAGTTATAAAATTAAATAAGAAATAATATTTTTATTGGCCTACAAGGCCATAGATTGTGTATATTTGGGCTTACAAATGGTATGGTGCTTTGTCAAAAACTTTAGGATACCTTTGTTGAAAGAGGGGCAATAGGTCCATTGGAAACAATCTTTGGAGAGTTGTGACTTGAGAGGGTCATAGGATCTTTAAGATCTAGAGATTTTGTAACTGCTAAAACATAATTTCACCTTGGGTTTCCTACATTCAAGTGGAATCCTTACTTCACACATTTTGTGTACTTTTGCTATTATAGTGGTGTCTACAAGTAACTATTGCAAACTATGATAGTTTATCATGTTAAAGACAATAAATGTATTGGCAATGATAGTTTATCATGTTGAAGACAATAAATGTATTGGCAAAGCTCTATGAATAAATACTTGAGGAAATGTTTTGGTTGAGACAAAGTTTTTTAAGAGGATGTTTTTTTTTCAACTGAATAAATCGTGCCTAGAGCAACTCTCAGGCATACATAGTCCTACCCGGGATTGGACCACATGACTTGTGGGGACCAAACCTCCCCACCTAACCATTGGACCACATTCTCAAGGCTTCTAAGATGATGCTTACCTCTTATTGATGGCACATGATCTCCTATAATTTTCTTGTTCTTTGTTGTATGTGTTTTGAACTCTTGATATATACACGTGACCATTAGCAATAATTGGGAATGTTGTTGAGTTTTTATAATATATATTTTGTTTATTAACTATTTCCTAATACTAGCCAATGTTCAAGATTTGTTGCACTCTGAAATTGAGGATGAGTTTCTAATGCATTTATTTGAGAACAAAGGTTCTTGTTGTATACAACTTTGTTTATTTAGTTGTTAGAGGTTGTTAATCCCCTATTAAACGTTCATGAAAAGTAGCTTGATGTGTCATTTTCAAATTATGTTCATGGTTATCTTCTAATTCACATCTAAGACTAATTGTTTAGGGTGAGTGCATGAAGATGGGTTACACTTTTTCGCAAGCACATGAATTGGGAGGGAGAAAAAAACAACTCGATCGAGCTCTATTTTAGCCCTCAATCGAGATGTTTGAATGCTTAAAAATAACCCTTGATCAAGCTCCTACGTAACTCATAGTTACATAGAAGCTCGATCAAGCCATTTTTTAACCACGTCAAGAGCTCGAACAAGAGTTTGTTAAAGCCTCGATTGAGCTACTAAAGACCAAAAAAATGGAGCTTTAGCTCCCTTTCTGCATATTTCTCTACAACACCATTTTATAACCTAATGGACTTCAGGCATGATTTGTCCTTATGTGGTGGAGTTGATCATGTTGGATTCATGAAGGAATCTTCTATCCAATGGTATATGAGTTTGATATTTTCAAATTCATATGATATTTTTCATCTAACTTATTTTAAACATAATGTTTGAAATTTTTTTTGACAACTTCAAAAGGGATGAATAAAAAATCAATAACATAAATTTACAAAACAAAAAAATACAAACTTATTCGTTTATGAGTTCTCTTCAAAAGCTTACTCTTAGTTTTTGAATTTATTTAAAGAGTAGAAAAAAATCTTATGTGAACACGTGTCTACAAAATGAAATTGAAATATTACTTTGCCAACTTCAAAAAATAATAAGAAATATAATTTTGCATAAAGAAATAAATTTTTAATATGAAAAACTTAGTTTTATCCTTGTAGATCATGCTCATATCTATATTTTTTTTAAATTACACATTTTAGACTAATTTAAGCTACGTGAACACACATATACCTCTTAAGATATGTCAAAATTTGGAAGGACAAACATTTCATTTAATGGAAAATTGACAAGTTTTACGACACAATTTTTTTGCAAAAAATATCATTAGGACTACAACATAATTCTCCACAAATCGTCTTTTTACTACGAATCAAAATTCACAATGCTTATGTGAATTTTGAGCGCTTCAATTCGATAAAAGAGTAAAATTTTGAAATATCATTGCCAAATTTGGCACAAAAGTGTAACTCATCTTCGTGCATTCATCGTTTAAGCACCTTTTTCTTATCCAAGGAAAGCAATTAACCTTCCTCTCTGTTTGAGGTATAAAGTGAGGTTATTGGTTCTAGCCATTCCACAAGTATACTCGCTTAAGTGTTCAAAAGGTTTGAAGTCGATGCTCCAATATTCATAGGCACTAAGTTGACATTACAATAATATTTATCAAGGCATTTTTCCATCCAACCACTCGATATAACACTAATCGGCAACTCGATAAGTACTTATAAATGCATGTCTTATGTTATTAATGGTGTTCCTATATCTTGAAAAAACAAAATATGCCATTTTTTTATGAATCTAAGAGTTTCATTTATGGAAAAAGATGACATCGGTGAATATTAACTTTTCTATTTCCTATCGACCTCACTCTTACCAGTTTTAATGGCCAGTAGGTAATTACCAAAACATATAACAAACTGCGAGAAAAACTTAGCTAACCATAGCCGAAGAGACACATAACACCATAAAACCTTCAATATCATAAACAATTGAGGAACCATTATGAGTCTCATGAGTTGACCAGTGTAGGATGCTCCAGTCTAGAACCTAGAGATGGTAGTAGCCAGAAGTCACAATGTACATGTTTCTCCATGTGAGTCACTCTTCCCTCAAAATGGTTCAATTTCTCTTGAATGCGCCATCGTCTGCTTTGCATGTTGCCCAACCAGTCTTGCATATTCCATTGGTTACTCTGAAGATCATTCATAAAGGAAATTATGGCATTTCTTTCATCACGTCAATCTCTATTAAGTTGCTCCAAGAGCAGAGTGATGTGCTTGAACTGATTTCCAAAGTTGGCCAAAGAGCGGACTGACTCCTCAATACTAAGAATGTGAGTTGGGTTAGGGGCAACGACCTCCCCTTAGCCGGGGGTCCTCCAAACTATGTCTATCACGTTGGCCCCTCTCTCCCAACCCCCTTCTAACTTTTCCTGGTTATCAAGGCATTGAAATCCAAATTGCAAACCAACATGATTTGACGATGAATTGGCAACAAATGTCCCACAGGTGTCTAATGCCAAGCCAGGGTATGCTCCCAATCAAGCAAGCGCCCACTCAACCTAGGAAAAATATAGGATGCTGTTAGGTTTGGCGCTTGAAACCCTCCACCAAAGATACACAAAAATCTCCATGTACATGCATGAGTGTCAGGAACAACCCCATAAGAAAACATATGTTCTTAACCACCCCAAGCTATGAACCCTTGGCCACAACTAGGGTGAACAACCTTCAAGGACCAAGCATAATCCCACACCAAAAACAAATATGGAATACCCACCAAAAGACCAAGCTTCCAACTTGAGACGAAAATTTTTAAATTCTACTAGGATTAGAGTTCTAGCTCACAAATTATGGTTACCCTCAAACCCCACAAAAATTGTCACATTGCCTTCCAGGAACCAGCCAACCCATAGTAGTCAGCGTGGAAAGGTAGAGGGATGATGCTTCCCTCTCCGAATGAAACCAGTATACCACAAATAGAGCAAGGAAACCCCATTATTGGGACCAGACTCAACCGGCAGACATTCCCAGAATTCACATACAGAGCCCATAATACCCTAATACAAAGATGATGATTAGGACCAAAATCCTTTACAAAGTAAAATTGAGCTATGGGACCTTGTTGTCATACCTTTCTCCAGGCTTGAGAATCCAAAAATGATCCTGACACTCATTCAATTGTGCAGGAGAACACCACCAACACTATGATTCCGACAAGAAATTGTGATTTTGCAAGCCAAGAACTCCTTCTACCAAGGTCCCAAACTCACTGAGGCAGAAAATACTCACATTCCCTTAAGCTCTCTAATCTCCTAAACATGACCATCATATAACTAGAGCCCAAACGTTGGAGAAAACGCCTCTCCATGTCCTCTCTCCTCACCTTGTGAAAATTAACGAGACTCTCACACCGCCAAAGACACTACTATTTTCAGTACCACACAGCACATATCAATGCCACCATGTGGAACATAGAGCCACATTTAATTGCACTTTCATCATCAACTAGCTAAATAACCTAGTGTCCCAATGAATTGAAGGCAATATATTTCTCGCACAAGACTGCATTGTAGAGGTGTGCCATGCCACTCCACCTTAAAAATCATCAGGATTGGTGGGGTGGCAAGCACCCTCCTCGATACCTGCACCCCATCATCCACCCCTAGGAAGAGGAGAAAACTAGATCCCATTCTTGATTGCCCTATTTAGTTAACAAATTTGTTGATTTGTTTCCAGATCGTAGAGATAGATGTAAAGACATGATGATAACAGCTACTAGACTTGGGACACCATAATGAGCTAGTCTGCCTCACTGCACCACTAACTCAATCAACTATTTAGGCCTTCCAGTTCCTAGCCACTCCACATTACACAGTCACAATAACTAGACCCTCATCACTACCCCCTGGAATTGAGCATTGTACAATCCCTATCCTCCTTCTTAGTCCTACACTATGTTCTGCCTCAATCAATGTGTTGCATGAAGAATAAGATAAACTAGGATATTTCTGGACTGATGTTATCTTGTCATGAGTGGATTCCATCTACATGTATTTTTATCTTCACAGGATAGGATGATGCTCAAGGAGGATGCCAAGGAGATGATGTAAGAAGACACTTGTGAATCTGAAGATACAAAGATATCACCAAGCAAGAAGATGAAGGGACATTGGATCATGACTGAAGAAGGAAGATCAAGAACACATAAAGAGCTCCACATCATCCTAGTGTCTTGGAGGATGAAGATGAAGAACTTGCAAAGCCTATCATGAAGATACAAAGAAAGCAGCAAGGAGGAAATATTTACATTAACACATCACTATGAAGTTCCATGTCATCAGTACCAAGTCATGGCTTGTCCAAGTGTCACCTCAACAACCTCACATGTCATTGTATTTTTGCACATCATTTGTGGATGTAATTATGTAATTCCCAAAATGAGAAAATGTAAATTGTGCGGAAGTCCAAAGGTCACTCCATATAGAAGTCCAAAGGTCTCATAGGAGTTTGAAAAGCCACATGGAATCTCAAGAGTCATGAAGGGAGCTCAAGAGTCACAAGGGTTGTGGAGAGTCATAAGGGAGGTGGAGAGTCACTTTTTCTTCTCAAGCTAAGCATAGGAGAGAATATTAGGCGTCTGAGAAGCAAGTAGTTTCTTAACGTTCCACTATTGGAACAAGTTTTGTATCATTGTAATGGTGTGTCTTGGGACTTTCACTTTATAATTTGAAGCTCTTGGAGTCAGTACACTTTTCATGCATATGTCGGGGATGATGGTAACACTATTATTTCATTGTTTCTGGTGTATGTTTATGTTAACACATACTAATGAAAATGAACTATTTCATTGACTTTAGTATGCATTATTGAATCATGTGCCTTATGCTTTCATGATCGTTATTTTTTTGTGAACTATTTCGCAAGATTTATAACAATTCTTTCAAATTTATACATGTGTCTTTATTAGGAAAATACTACTACTTTTCTCTTAAATACTGTCACTTCCTTCTGTGAAAGAACCATTAGATACCTTGCAATTAAATACATCACAAGGATAACTTACTTGTTTATCTTGAAAGAGCATGTGTTTCTCTTATGTCATTTATTGTAACCAAGGAAAATCTTTAAGACTATGGAAAACAACCTAACTTTCCGGCTAGGGCTCCCACTCCAAATGGTGTGAAGTCTAATTGGGATTTCATATTGGGGAGACCCCCTTACTTTTGGTGGCATCTAGCACCATCAAAAGTTATGGCACTAGGAAGGTAGCATTCTTATGGTTGAAAACTCACCACATTCACATACATAACTTTTTGTGCAATGAAACAATCATCCAAGCACAAATCCAACTCATATATATGAGAAATGAGTTTCCTCTCATTAAGGTTCAACGCTTGCATATGAAGTCACTTACGATCAACTCCAAACCCTTCGGCCTATTAATTATCATTTTACTAGAGCCATTGGATTTGTGACATCCTGTCTTCCTCATAAGCAAACAAAGAAAGCAACAACCCATCGTGGTGTGTAGTTTCTTCAGCGAAAGACTTGGTTAACGTAATCCTTAAATATTCAATTGATTCTTCTGAAGGGATACATCAACAAGGGGATCTTCTACCACCAAGTGAGAAAAATATGGATGGAGATGGGGAATATTTTCATTTTTCTAATGAAGAACGGCCAAGGGATACAAACAACCTAATAATAACAATAATTTGGATGGTGAAGGAGAAGACCAATTGGATTGGATGGCCCAAGGGCCTCTTTCTCTTCTGGGAAATATTCATCACTTACCAAAGCACCCAAAAAAGATGCTTACCAAGTTTGATCCTCAAAAGAAAGCAAAGGTTGAAGATCATATTGATGATTTCTACTTTCATTTACTAGTGCTATAGGTACATTTTGACGATGTTTCTTGTAGATTACTTCGATACACTCTAGAAGGTAGTGCATCAATTTTGTATCATAGCCTTCCATCGAATTCAATCCATAATTGGAGTGTGTTTAAGTAGTTATTCTTAGAAAAGTTTGTCGATGATAAAACTCCAGCCATGTTACTTAAGGAACTCTAAAACATTAAGATGGGGGAGAAAGAAAAGGTCAAGGATTTCAATGAAAGATTCACACGTATTCTAAACAAATTCCCCACTGATGTACAACCACATGACTCAATTACTAAACCTTACTATACTACTGCCTTGCCTACTAATATTTCCAATTTTTTTCAGTGTGCTACAATAGATACTTTGGCTTTATACTTTGTAGAAGTAATCATCGTCGAGAAATACTTAAGGTCTATTGGGGTCATTGTTGATCAGGAAGATTCAAAGGACTCCAAAGACACAAGTAAAAAGTCTCAAGCCTCTTCCTCAAAAGCTAAAGAGAAATATCCTTTTGGCATGAACATCTTGACTAAATCCTTGAATTTGCTAACTAACAAATTATCAAAATGCAAAAGGAAGTCAAGTGAGGCTTCTACCAACAACAAGTCTCTTAAGCCATTTCTTAAGAATAATTTTAATCAACCAACTAAGTCTACACAAAGTTCCAATGTTGTATTCAATGTTGAGAACTTGGGCATGAATAACTACTGTACCTTTCACCAAGAAGCTCATTCAAAGAAAACATTCCCTTGGTGGAAACACAACATGAATGTTGTGGTTGCAAGTGTTATAGAAAGTTTGTTCACAGAAGAGCATTCAAAGCAGACTCAAGAGACTGATGAACCTGCCCCGATAGAGGAAAAACAAAATGTTGGTGATTCAATTTTCACATTTGATCTTATATTCAACAATGATCGACAAAGTGTTGGTGAGCCCCTAGTGGGTGATGCTCCTCCTCAACAACAAGATAAGGAATATAACTTGAGGAGAAAAGTACCAACGCTAGAGAAAGATGTCAGAAAGCAATTGCTAAGAAATATTTTACCTCCTAGTAATCCTACTCGAGCACTCAAAAAAAATCTGGGAGTACACAACCTCAAAAAAATGCTTTTGGAAATAATATGAATAAGTTTTCCACCCCTGAGGTATCAAACAAAGTTACACCGCCTACCACTTCTCAAGCCTCGTCCAGTAAGTTCCCTACCATCCTCAAATCATTTTTTAATGCAACTAATTTAAATGCTAGGTCCACTTGCCCCACTTTTCTTTTAGCTTTTGATATTTTTAATTATAATGTCCATAATTCCCTAGTTGATTATGGTGCCTCTGCGAATGTCATGCCTTTATCTGTTGCAAATAAAATCAATGCCAAATGGGAAAAGACTGATGCCAGAATATTTTAGTTAGGTAGATCTTTAGTACAGGAAATTGGTGAGCTTAATAATGTTATAATTCATTTATAATCAGACCACAGAGTTCATCAATGTACTTACATTTTCATTATGGACATTTCATAAGCTTATGGCTTTATTTTGAGTAGAGATTGGTCTAGCAAGTTGTAAGGATACTTTGCTACATACTGGTTGCATTTATGGCTTCCATACAAGGGCAAGAATAATCAAATCGGAGTCAAGGGTGAACCTTTCATGAAACATATCATCACGACGCTTGAATCTCCTAACGAGACTATCAATCATGCACAAATGATTTTTGGGAATTGCTTACTAGAAGTTGATCGCAGATGTTATCTTGCATAATCGTCTCCTGTATCACCATGTTTACAGTTGGAACTCCTTCATTGCAGTCCATTTGGAACCAACTTATTGCAGAAAACAACAACTACTTTAACACCTCCCCTGCAACAGTGCCCAAAAGTGATGACCCTCATTTTTACAACAAGAATGTTGGAACTCCTGAGGGGATCAACTTTAATTATCAACCTAGATTTTGTACAAACTTAAGAGGTATCGGTACAAGCAATATATTCTACATAGTTTGATCTAATGTAGTTGAAGAGAAGTCAAAATGCATAGAGACCACTATGCTACACGAAATGCTTAAAAAATTCAATGAGCAATAAATAGATATATTATAATCTACAGGAAAAGAAGAAACTGAAAGAGATCCTATTCTATTACAGGAAATTAAATGATAGAAAGTAAACCCTAATCTAATTACAGGAATGTAAATGAAAAAATGTAATTCTACTATGTTTTGCAAAAATTAAATCAATGTTATTGCAGGAAAAGAAATGGTTGAAATAAAGTTTATCTTAATTTCAATAAAGAAAAGTAAATACTTCAATATTTCTAGATAAAAATCAATCCTGCTCTTTCTTTCATGAAAAATTAATTTTGTAGCTAAAACAAGACAAGAAAACAACAAATCCTAATTGCAGGAGGAAAGCTACAACGACTAGGGAAAAGTTCCTAAGGGATCTCTAAACCTCTAAACTCCATCTTCAAGGTCTAATGGATGTTGGAAAATGCCAAGCGATGATGGAAAGCTTCTAGTTGTGGAGGCATTCTAAAGAAATTTGCATATTGCTACATGATGGCCCTATTTTGCTACGGGAAACTTCCAAGAGAAGCTTTATGAAGTCTAAATGTGTTTTGAAGGGTGGAAAAGGTGGTTGAAGGTTTTTCAAGGTAAAATTGATCCTTACCAAGCATAGGTGCACTCATTTAGTGACCTTATACAAGTAAGAAACAAGACTGGGCGTTTCCTATAGCTCTAGGCAGATTTTAGCTCACTGGAAATATGTAGAGATGTGTAGTGAGTGGAAAGGTGATGGTGTCAGTGATTTGAATGCATGAAAACAATACTATTTTTTCCTATGAAACAATAACATTCATCTACAAGCGAAGTGCATGGCTAACTGATCCAGCGGATAAAAAATATGCTGAAAAATCAAAGTGCTCAAAATCTTCTAAAACTAGCGCCAAATCATAGATCTCATAGTTCCGATTCCAACGACGCTTGAATCGCCTCAATCTGACACCATATGTGAAAGTTATCGTGTTTTGAACTTTTTGGCAAACATCTATAAAGTTAACTTGCAAGGTTGATTGGGAAAACTGTACACTAACATCATGTTGATATCAACATCATGACTAGGCGATATGGTTGTCAGAGGACCAATTTAGACAAGGCACATGGCATGATGTGATTAGTTGAAGGAGTTTTGGTTTGGGCCAATCCTGGGCCACCATGTGGCCAATCAGAGGGCGCCATGTGGCCCAATGAAAGGCCACAACATGGCATCGGGATATGTGCCAAAATTTTGTTATTGTTACCATTCAAGCCCGCTAAAGTCAAACCCATGACCTCATAGTTATTAACCAATCGTTGAACCATTACACCACCAAACATGCTCGTTAATACATAGTGGGAAATTTCATTTGAATTAATGTGGTTTTGCCGTTGGAGGGAGGGGGTGGGCCACGTGGCCCAACCATGGGTCATGTGGATGTGAGGTGACCATGGCGCAAGAAGAGAAGGGCGAGGCAGGAAGTGTGAAAATCGGTGACCCAAATTCCTACTGCGACAACTGATTAAATTCATCCTACTTGTTAATTTCTTAATCAAGTTATTTACAGTGTTACATAGTCAACATAGAAATAAAATCTATTTCAACCTTCACAACATAAAATAATGTGGAAACAAAATATTAAACATGAGAGAAATAAATGGACACACAAATGCACCGTTGTTTTTGGACAAACGTCCTCGGAAAAACCCAATGTGGGAAAACCAGTGAGACAGCTGAGGGTTTTAATTATTATGTAGTAGTTTCTAAGTACAAATATTTAGATTCCCAAACTCATAATCTGATACAGAGAATAATCTAGCTAAGAGGTAGCGATAAATATTCTCACACTATCACTAGCGATTTGAATATGATCCAGACTCTGGGTGGCTAGCCCCACGCTTCCTTTACATAATCACTACACTGTCACTGTGTCACAACCTTTAGGAACTGCTTCACCCTTCCAGTTGATCGATTTGCTGTATGGAACTCAACTCTCTGGCCATCCGGTCTCACACCCCATCTTCCAGTACTAGATCTCAACTACTCCTAGCAAAATTACAGACTCCCTTTGAAGCACTGCGCTGCCTCTCTGAACCTCTCGATGCCTTCTCTGTCTTGCACTTTCCGGAACTAGAAAAACCCCCTCCGATCTACTATCTCTGCCTCTCACTGCAAGAATATTGCTCGATCTCTCTCCGACAACTCAACATTACTACTCTTGAGAAACTCGATCTCTAGATCTCACTATCTCAGTGTGTTCTCCAAGTGCCTATCAAGCTCCTTCTTATAATCTCTCATTGGAGCACCAACGGCCAAGATTAAAACATAATAAAAGGCCCAGATTAAATGGGATTTGATCATCGTCTTCCTCTAGAAGATTCACACCATATTTAATTAATACCCTCTAATTAATCACATGTCCTAAGTTTAGACTTGGGAATACGTTAAAAACGATTAATTATTTTAATTAAAGCATCTCTAGGTGGAATTTTCCCAATTTATGGGTATTGGAGAATGCATGTTTCTTAGCCTCTTTGCAAAATATCGAGGCTAGAGCACATTCGATGTATCGAAATAGACACCCACTCTTAGCGAGGAATGTGCTCTAGTGCTACAACCCACTAAAGAATCACTTTGTCTCCGCACCATCTCCTACTGCGCCACTGATGTCTGGCTATGCTACTCATAAACTATTGTGGAACTATGACTGTTGCATTCATGTTGTTGTTGGCCCTGCTAAACTGTTACCAATACTACATCTTCATTACATCCCTCTCCATCTGTTGTTGCTGCAACTGCACCAATTGCAACGGAAAAGCATCCAAAATACTGAACCAACTATGGTCAGTATGGCATATGTCACCTAAGTCTTGACTACTACTAGAATATGAACTGTCACTAAAGCCTCTGCGATGTTACTGACTCTGCTCTGTGCCAACTGCACTGCTGCCAACACTGTTATGCATTGCTCAGTCTCTGACCTCTACTAGCTACTGCATATGTCATTCTGGCACCTGATTGCACCAATTTCCATTGGTCCATCTTGCAACTGCTTACTATGGGCACTTGTAGCAAGGTACTGATTCAAGAGGTGGACCTCCTCAAGAATCATGCCCAACCTATAGGTCTCTAGGGCTACAAAACCAAATCACCCCACCTCAGCGCTAGAGGTAACTTAGTGATCATGGAAAACTCTTCCTCTTATCTAGATGACAGCCTGTCGATCTCAGTAGATGTAGCCTTTTGATCCTACTTCCCCTCCTTTTCCTTCTTTCTAAGAGGACATTGAGAGTTGCAGTGGCCATGCTCACCGCATCTGAAGCACTTGATCTTCAAATGCCCTCCTTCCTCCTACGCTACTCCTACTGTCCCTTTGATGCGAGGGCCACATCTTACTCCTCCTTTACTTGCTTTATCCCACTGTTGTTGCTAGCATCACTGATGGTGCTCTTCACCAAATCTCGCCTCATCTCCTCCTGTTGCAGATCAATCCACACACGTTCTTAATCTGGTAGTTTCTCTCTGCTAAGGATACTCTAGACAAAAACTTGCCATTCTTCATAAACATTTTTCAGAGCTAATTGCACCAACTCTATAGGTTGGGGCACTGACCCTACTAAAGACAGTTGGTCCCAAACATCTTGAAGCCTAGTAAGGAAGGGGTCTATATGCTCCCCTTTCTGCATCCTTGTGCATATCAGCTTCTCCTCAAGATACATCTTCTGTTGCTTGGAATATCCTTCATACATCGTAGCTAGTGCCTCCCACATCTACTAGGCAGTATTTTTCCAGCTATGTGAGATACCATGTGATCTCTAACCCCATCGAGAATCAACCTCTTAGCTCTTTCCATCTCCTTCTTATATTTCTTAAGCGGATCTGCATCTGTGGGTACAGCTACCACACTACTGTTATAAGTTTTGAGATCATGCTCATCTAGAAGGCGGGAAATTCTAGCCTTCCAGATCACACAGTTGGAGGCTTCGTTCAACCGATCTTGATATCTCAACCCAGTTGATGTCATCTCTCTAAAAATGTCAATTCCTCCTCTTCTCCTATGTGCAACTACTTCCCAGCTATTCGCACTCCCTTCTGGAGTGAGAAATCCTACACATATCTACTGCTACTCTGCTAGGAGAATTCAAACTTCTTGGCTAGAAGTCCCCTGAGGAAAGAATTCCCTCACTGTGTGCTCTTCCTTCCTCTGGATGCTATTTGCACTAGCAAATGGCTGCAAAATATGGGTCTCAATTGAAGATCTGCTATGTGAGGAAACTGCTCCTACTCCCTCTGCCTCTTGTACTCTTCGATCTGGAAAAAATTATTCTCTATCGACTCACTCATAGAAGTAAAATTTCCACAAAAAACTGACCCTCCTAGCTAAGGAAATACACTGTCCCTGAGAGTTTCAAATTGATGCCTATGCAAAAATTCAAACCGCCTCCTTTCTTCTACGTTGAGCTCTTCGGCTTACGATCTGTGCTCTAATACCATGTAAAAATTCAGTGACCCAAATTCCTATTGCAGCAACTGATTAAATTCCTCCTACTTGTTAATTTATGAATCAAGTTATTTACAATGTTACACAGTATACATAGAAATAAAATCCACTGCAGCCTTCACAACATAAAATACTGCAAAAACAAAATACCTCACAGGAGAGAAATAAACACACACACAAATATACTGTTGTTTTTGGACAAACGTCCCCAAAAGAACCCATTGTGGGAAAATTGGTGCAACAGTTGCGGGTTTTAATTATTATGCAGTAGTTTCTGAGTACAAAGTCTTAGATGCCCAAAATGGAAATCTGATACAGAGAATAAACTGGCAAAGAGGCAATGAGAAATATTCTCACATTGTCACTGGCAATCCAAATCTGATCCAGGCTCTGGATGGCTATCCCCATGCAATCACTACGCTGTCACTATGCTGCAACCTCTAGGAACTATGTCACCCTTCTAATTGATCGATTTGTTTGTTGGAATTTGACTCTTTAGCCCTCTGTTCTCACACCCTGGCTTCCGGCACTAGATATCGACTCCCCCCAGCGAAATTACAAACTCCCTCTAAAGCACTGCGCTGCTTCTCTGAACCTCTTGATTCTTTCTCTGCCTTGCATTCTCCGAACTGGAAAAATCCCCTCCCGTCTACTATCCCTGCCTCTCACTACAACAAGATAACTCGATCTCTCTCCAGAAACTCAGCGCTACTACTCTTAAGAAATTCGATCTCTAGATCTCACTATCTCAGTGTGTTCTCCAAGTGCATATAAAGCTCCTTCTTATAATCTCTCGTTGGAGCACCACAAGCCGAGATTAAAACATAATCAAAGGCTCAAATTAACCAGGAGTTGATCCTCATCTTATTCTAGAATATTCACACCAGATTTAATTAATACCCTTTAATTAATCACATTTCCCGAGTTTAGGCTTAGGAATACATTAAAAAGTATTAATTATTTTAATTAAACCTTCTCTAGGTGGAATTTTACCAAATGATTTCTGGGTCTTGGAGAATGCATGTATCTTAGCCTCTTTGCAAAATCTCGAGGTTAGAGCACATTTGATGCTACAGAAATCAATAGGAAGCCCTGGGTATTATTTAAAGAAATGGAACCACCAGCGAGGGCTACTAAGGAGGGATGGCGTGTGGTGCCTAGCCCGCAACCACATGGCTCATCATAAGACCAAGAGCATAGATTGAGTGGGAACGTTACCTATGGTCAGTGCCCCTCGCCACATTATATGCCATATGACTAGAATCAGGAACTAAGAAATAGGCGCACAACCCTATTGGCGCGATTAATCATCCGATAGTTTGCACCATTAATGATTGAGTCAGCGCAAAACCCATGCCAATTTTTCACTTGGCAGAGCCGCCAAAGGATGAATTCTTTTCCATTTTAGCCAGTTTTGCGAATTTGTAGAGTAGATAGCAGGGAAATGAACATGGATGCCTATTTTGGCCATTTTTCATCCTTTTCGAGCCCAATAAGAGCCTACGTAGGGGTTTTTGGGTGTTTTGGACACCACAACAACATTATTTTCCAATTTTAGCATTGTATGTTGATGTAATTGACATTTTGAGCATATAATATAAAAGGCCACCATTGGAACCTGGACCCGAAGACATAGCCCATGAGGGGTGAACCCCGTCATCAAATTGTTGTTTTGCAATGATGCATGTTATTTATCTTTCACTGTTTAGTTTATTTTCTTTTACAATTTTGATCCATTTCCCACAAGACATAGACTAGCTTGTAAAAATTTTCAAGAAACCTTCAATTTTTAATTTCAAATCACTAACTGATAAAAGCAAGATGTGTAAACAACTATCAAACCACTAAATGCAGGAAGTAAAAAAACAATGGAAAGGATGCATTGAATTTGAAATGAAGACTATTATTGCATGAAAGAAACTGTTTTTTGTGGTTATCAAAACAAGGTGCATTACCAAAATTCAATTAGGTGCTCACTTATAAACGCTACAAAGAAAACACTTTTCTCATAAATAATATTTGCAAAAAATCACAACTACAATAAATGCATGGAAAGAAAATGTACAAGAAGGGAGCTTGAACACCTAGGTTGGGCCCTAACCCAAGGCGACTCAGGTCCCTTAGAAGAAAATCAAACTGAGAACAAAGAAATGCTTTTCATTAATCTGCAAAAGTGTTCATACTTGAGACATGACAAGATGAAATGATAGACAAAAGCCTTTCTCCAATAGTAAATATCTTCATCTAGAGTTTTGAATCCCTATTGGGCTGCTAAGGCCCCTTATTTATTCAAAAAGTGCTTGACGGGTAGCCTCCTTGAAGGGAGGACTACTTCCCTCCAAATTCCTTAGAAGTGTGGATCCAGTTCCCTAGTGTTCTCACAGCCACTGGGAAGTAGTAAATTTCCTTGAGCCAACTGTGTTGTGATTAGCTTGTAGCAAGGAACAAACCCCATTATCCTCCCTTGTTGGGCTCCTTCGTGATATGCACAATAAATCCTCAATATCCTGCACATTTAATGTATTAGGCACACATGATATAGCAAATATATCTTAACCTTCCTAAGAACATATGAAAGGTTTAAAAAATACATTATCAAATGTAGATACCTATTTGGGAGGCCCATTAGCCACCTCCTCATTCAATGCCTTCTCAATGCTATCCCTAATTTTATCCCATTTTACTTTTTTAGGTGATGGAGAACTTATTTTCTTTCCCATCTCAATGGGCTATGGAGGTATTTGTAGAAATTCCACTGTAGATCATTGAATAATGCAATATACTAAAGCAAAATACTAAATCTACTTCTACAATCAAACTTTGTGGAAGCTTAATCAATTTGAGCTAGATCAATCAGAACACATATAACAGAGAAGAAGAAATCATACATATGAAACACAGAATAATAACCCAGGGAAAGCCTCAGCCTAAAACCCCAATCTCTGTATTATCATACAAGTGGAAATATGTCTGAATTACACAAAGCCTTAGCTCAGAAGCTATCCAGATCTTAGTACAATCCCTCTACTACTCATAAACAGTGAAAGGCTTCTACAAACCTTCTCCTCTACCCTCCAAGCCTCCTATTTCCTTGCACATTTTTTCCTGGGGTCCAGTGCTTCCACTTGTGTGAATTCCCACTTCACACTGCTCACTTGGCTCAGAAATAATTCCCCAAACCTGAAGGAGATAATTCCTCCAACTGATAGTACATTGTCCCTTCCTCTGATCTCAACTGGGTCTCTGTCTAAACTGACATGCATGAGTTATTCATGAGAGAATATTCAGTTATCTGAAGTGTAGCAGTTACATGCAAGCATGCATTAACTAACTAAACTCACATTAATTTAAACAAACTGTTTAAATCAATCTAACTGGACTTGACTTAGTTAACTGAGCCAACTAATTACAACTCAAATTAGAACTCATCCTTATCTCTTTAACTGATGGATAAATTCCTCAATTAATGGAGAAATTGTTGCATTTCCTCACATAGACTTCATGTTTGATTTTTCACAACTAATTAACTCATGGTGAATTAATTTATTTATGTTCAAACAACTATTAAGTTCAAATTCGAATTTTACTTCCTATTTTAGTGCAGGGACTAACTAAAATTGGAATCCATCCTGAATTGCTAAAAATAGCAATGCTATTTTTAGCACTTACATTTTTCATTCCCTGTTGCTCAATCCAGCACTGGTACCGAAACTGCTATTTTTAGCATTTCTTGTTGCCATTTTCAACACTCCCTCTCAACAAAAAAGGCATTCAACTTGAACTGATCCTGTACCTTTGGAATGTTCTACATGCAACACTTCTACGAAGTGTGGTTGCTCCAGCGACTCTAGAAACAAAAAAAAAAAGCTCCCAACTGACCTCTCCGTTGGGCTAGAAACATACTCTGATGCTGAAGCTCTACCTGCTACTAACAAGTACTCCCTCTCTGACCTCTAAGCTACTACAACACTCCATGCATCTCACACAGTTGCACACCTCTTTGTGCCATCCTGCACTGGTGCAACACTCATGTGCCTCTCACATTGTTGCAGCTTGTTAGCTCTACACTGTCTTGGGACTCCTGCACTGTAGCTCTCTTTGCTGCTCCATCCGCATCTGTCTCTACCCAATTAGCCAGTCCTGCTACTCCTCATCGGGGCTCCCGTAGCAAGGTCTAATCAAAGAGGTTGGGTACCTCAATAATCATGCCCCTATTCCAGCCTTCTTGGGACTGTCACTCCACATTGCCCCACCTCCAACCTGGAGGTATGGATGCATGTGATCCCTCTGCCCACTTGGCTTGAAATTTCCCCCTACTGGAGGTCTCTACATGAGTAGATGTTTCTGCTCAATCTCCTCTCAGCTTCTCTAGTTGTGGCTGCTCCACAACTTCCCGAAACTGCTTCACCAATCGTGGCTCCTCCACAATTTTCTAAGACTTTTTCTGGCGCTGCATGTTGAGAGGTAATGTACTCTCCCTCTCAACCACCAAGTCTCCAACATTCTCCTTACTCCTCAAGGCTTTGCATGCATCTTGAACCTCAAGTGCATACAGGTTCTTGGCTAGCACACCAATCTATTTCATATTTCCCGTTGTCACGAAATTTTCTAGAAAAAGAGTTGATTTTAAATCAGCGATATCTCCCTCATCCGAACTCCAATTTAGTCAATTTTTTTTTTTTTTGAATTTGGGTCTTTTTCCGCAAGGAATCCAAATCTACTATTTATTTCTGAAAATTTTGTACAGAAATTTTCAGATCTTCTCTGCAAACTCTCGGCCCAAAACTCAAAACTTTGAAATCTCCTCTAATATATTGTTCTCCGCTTTGATCACCTTTTCTCTGATACCATGTAGAAATTCGCATTGTAGATCACATGATAATGCAATATACTAAAGCAAAATACTATATCTACTTCTACAATCAAACTTTGTGGAAGCTTAATCAATTTGAACTAGATCAATCAGAACACATATAACAGAGAAGAAGAAATCATACACATGAAACATAAAAGAATAACCTCGGGAAAGCCTCAACCTAAAACCCCAATCTTTGTATTATTAAACAAGTGGAAATATGTTTGGATTACACAAAGCCTTAGCTCGGAAGCTATCCAGCTCTCAGTACAATCCCTCTGCTACTCATAGATAGTCAAAGGCTTCTCACAAACCTTCTCCTCTGCCCTCCAAGCCTCCTATTTCCTTGCACAGTTTTTCCTGGGGTCCAGTGCTTCCACTTGTGTGAATTCCCACCTCACACTGCTCACTTGGCTCAGAAATAACTGCACAAACCTGAAGGAGATAATTCCTTCTGCATGGATGAGTTTCCTTTATAGGAAAAATCCTCCAACTGATAGTACATTGTCCCTTCCTCTGATCTCAACTGGGTCTCTGTCTGAACTAACATGCATGAATTATTCATGAGAGAATATTCAGTTATTTGAAGTGCAGCAGTTATATGCAAGCATGCATTAACTAACTGAACTCACATTAATTTAAACAAACTGTTTAAATCAATCTAACTGGACTTGACTCAGTTAGCTAAGCCAACTAATTACAACTCAAATTAGAACTCATCCTTATCTCTTTAACTGATGGATAATTTCCTCAATTAATGGAGAAATTGTTGCATGTCCTCACATAGACTTCATGTTTGATTTTTCACAACTAATTAACTCATGGTGAATTAATTTATTTATTTTCAAACAACTGTTAAGTTCAAATTCGAATTTTACTTCCTATTTTAATGCAGGGACTGACTAAAATTGGAATCCATACCGAATTGCTAAAAATAGCAATGCTATTTTTAGCACTTCCATTTTTCATTCCATGTTGCTCAATCCAACACTAGTACCCAAACTTTTATTTATAGCAGTGCTATTTTTAGCACTTCTATTTTTAGCTTTTCTTGTTTCCATTTTCAACAGTATTTTTCTCTTACCTGTCTTGGTTAGATACATAATTGTAGCTTTCTTTGCTATCAAAGAGAACATAACAATCCCTTGTCACTTCCCTATTTAGCAAAGCAAGCACATAATTCCCTCAAGTTAATGCAAGGTGAAAATCATTGTTATACATAAATGCTTAAGATTCACCATTATCAAATGAATTTGACTTTACTTTGAATTACAATAGGTGACACAAGGAGTTAATCATCTATTTCATCGTATTTCTTCAATTTAAGAAGTATGGAAAGCTTGTGAAGGGCTTTGTCTCTTCCCCATCTAGATAGGTAACATGAAATGTAAGATCCTTAGATGGCAAAGAAAATGTATCTTTGTGAAGGGATTTGTCTCTTCGCCATATTGTTTGACAACATGAAATGTAGCTTCCCCAGATGTAAAAGCAAACACAAAATTCCCTCAATTCAATGTAAGGTAAGTTAGAACAATTTAGAAACGCATTTTCATACAATTATTTTCATTTTTCATTTTTTTATAATGTGTGATTTCTCTTTGAATTGATAATCAATCTTGATATATACATGTTTTCTTAATCATAAGCTCATTATCATACATGATTGCTTAAGCTTCTCCATTATTACTTGAATTTGGCTTTACCTTGAATCGTAGTTGATGATGCAAGAACTTAATCATCTATTTCCTAGTGTACTAAATAACGCACATGAAGGACTTTGTCCCTTCTCATCTAGGTCATTTACAAAAATGTCACTTCCATGGTTGGCAAAGCAAATGCACAGTTCCCCTCTATCTATTGTTATTTGGTACATTAGAATTTATTTAAAGTGAGCTCAATTCTACATAGTTTTGCTTACAAATAGATTGTCAAACTTTAGTACTTCTGTCTCATTCTTCTATTAATTGATTACCCCATATCACTCTTTGGATTATTGAAAATTTTTAATTTTGTTTTACCATTTGTTATGGTTTTTGGGATTCCAACCACGTAACCCTAAATTTGAATTTCAAATTGTTTCTTAACTATAAAAGAGTGACCATGAATGTGAGAAATGTTTTACACATAAAATCATCCCTGTTGTTTATTAGTTCTAGTATGAAAAATACATCCCCATTCAAATGAAAAAAAAAAAATGTTGGAAATAATGAGAAGGGGGGGTGAATCAGTATTTTACTTTTTCTTGCAACTGAATATAAAAAAATTAACCAATAGCATCACAACAAAGGGACACAAGATGTATACATAAAATAATTTTTATATATTACAAGGGAAGCTACAACTTATGTTTACCATCTACAACCCCAAGATATTTACTAGCCATCACTCGAAGGGGACGACAACCTCCTAAATGAAGATACTATTGATTTTTCAAGTGCAATAAATGCAAGCACAAATTTTTGAAACACTGATAATTACTTCTAATGATGTAGAGCTTCTTTTAACAATTCTAGTTTATCATTAAAAAATTACTTCATAAATTCAACTGTAAAAGCATAAGAATTGTTGATATCACAAAGCACAAAACGAACACAAGATTTACCTTGGGAAAACCCACTTGGAGTGAAAATCCAACAACCTTTTCCTTAGAGAAATTCTTTAGTTCAACAAGAGATACATCTAATGTTGCTAGTCAACTATGAGATCAAAATTGATCAACAAGCTATGATCAAAACTGTTCAAGTAACCATCTAGTCAAGTCAAAAATTTTCCCTTCAAAACTTCAACCCTCTCTAATCTGCCTAGGCTGAATTTTGACCTCCAAAAATATTCCCAGAAACTTGTCCGACCCAGAATTTTAGCCTGCCCAGAATATGTTGCACAGAAACATACATGCAAGCTAGTAGAGATAGAAATCCACATGTGCGAGTTAGAGAGATGATTTTCATCCTTCTTTGTCCTTCTTATCCTTCACTTGGATGCCCAAAATATGTCTTTCTTGTGTGGGGTTGAAAGGTGCCTTGTGGAGGAGGTTGAATGCTCTTTATATATTGTTGCTTCTTCTCGAATGGGTGCATCTCTTCACTAGGGCTGACTTGACTCGAGGGAGGACTGACTTGACTAGTTTGGAGCCAAAAATTCAAAATTCAGATTGTGAAATTCTCTTTTAAATCCAACATGAAGAACATGTCTAATAATAATTCTTTCAAGGGTTAATCAATGAAAATGGCACGAAGAACATGTCTTATAAATTAATTATACATTACAAAAGCTAAAATATAAATTATGAAGACAGACCATAGCTACAAAATTCAACAACTACAACTTCCTTCCCTAACACCCTATAGAATAAAAGACAAAATAAAATAAATAAAATAAAAAACTTATTAGCTTACTAGGAACAACGACCCAAGTATAATACCCCATTATAATCTTGTGCTCTTAGGTGCTCATATAATCTAGTCACTTGTTCTCTTAGTCCCCATTGCTTGTCGGGGCGTTACTCTAACTTGTTGGCATAGGACAATTTATTTATTTATACGACCATTTTATCGATGCTTTATAATCATTATATTTTCCTTAACTCTTAGTGTGATTCCAACTTTGATCTTGCTACGATATAGACCCATCCATCCATTCAATATGCTTAGAGTTTAATAATCTTTTCAGGGAGCTCTTGCACAAGTACAAAACTCGACTTTTCCAAAGAAATCTCCATTCATAACAGTCCCAATAGTTTCAATTGTCACACGCAATCAATTGAATATGCATGGTGCTACAAATCCCAAGTGTTTTTTCCTGACCGAATTATGCACGAAATTATAAACCTCAGCGGTAATGATGCTTTCCACACTGCGACAACCATATATTGTTGACAATATTGTCAGGGTTTGTTGATCAGTGTATTAATAGATGCAGATGCGGAGTATATCCCTGCACTTTGAGAATAGTAGATTGCTCACAGTTATGCTTGAGCAGAGTGGACTTGGTATGGCTTCTGATGAATCCTCAAATCGTCGTGCTTGTAACTTTGTCCTCATGTAGAGCTACTACAACAACACACGTTCCATGGCCTTTCCTCATGGACGAACAAATTAGCTCTGGCAGGCCCATTCTTTATTAGTCAACATACTATGCATCGTGTTCAGTCAACGAAACCTTTCCTCCCCTCAGATCTGCGCACTGTTTCAGACCTTATGAAAACCAACCAATTCAATTTCTCCAACATGCAAACCGTCACACTATCGCATTACACCGTAAATGGTTAGGTGGGTAGCGAGGTTTGGTCTCCACAGAGTTTTTGTCCAATCTCACATAAAATTATATATATTTGAGAATGGCTCAAAACACAATTTCTTTGATTAAAATATATAAATTTATTTTTTAATACGCAGCCAAAATGTAGCCAACTTGAATTTTTCATTGTCCATATCGGTGAGCTTCAAAATCATTCTCATAACCATATAGAAAACCCATGCCTATTTCCACATAAAGTTCACGATGTTTCTTAGCAAGGCCCGATTAATTTGTTCCCGTAGCGTTCTCGATTAATCAGCTTCATTACTACATTCTTTACATCTACTCACGAAAACAAATGAATCCAACATTTATGAGGGAAGGAAGTTTGTGTTTGTAGCACAAAGGATTTATCGAGAATATATGACATATATCAGATCATGTCGTTGTCATATTTCTACCATTTCAAAGCTCCTCTTAATATAAAGTCATCGTATTCTTTGCTGAAGGCTGGTAAGACTTTTCAATTGATGTATTCATCAAGACACTGCGGTATACACATCCTGTTTGCCATCGCTCTTGACTTTGCTTTAGCACTATAGATATATCTGGACGAAACCAAGCAATATACTTCACTAAACCAAATAGAACGTGTGGAATGGATTCTCTTGTGCTTTGACATCAATGATTTTAGGTGCTTTACTTTGAAATAAATATATGGTTACTCAGTTCGAATTTGAATATAGATTTAAATTTAATTCGATACCATAAAATTCAGAAAAATTGTACAGTATACCTCTAAAACCTTTAATATATATATTTATATGTAACAACAGTATTTTCTCTTTATTGTTTCCCTATTTATTTTGAAATTTAAATTAGTTTTAATAATTTTAGTTAATATAAACAATTTTAAAACTACAATTCACTATGAAAAATTACACTTCCTTCTTTTTCTCAAAATCTCTTTTCTTTTATCTATGGGGTCTTGGATAGATAGTGCACTTCTCTCTCTTTTTCAAAATTTCTCTTTTTTTGTCTATGGGGTCATGGAAAGAGTCTGACTTAAGACACTCTTTGATGTGAAGTTACTGGCTAACACTCCTTGATATGAAATCACCAATTCAATTTCTCAGGATGATATATTGGACATGATGAGATAGTCCTGCTAAGCTTACCAAAAAAAAACGTCTATTATTTTTATTTTAAATTGTTGATAATTAATACATATTTATTTAGTAATTAATACATACATAATTAATAAACTTAAATATTCTAAACTTATTAAATATATTTTTCAAAAAATCAATTAATGTATAGAATCTGCTCACCTTCACCGTCTAGGCTCAAATACTTCATAGAATCACGGTTCAGGCTAAAATTATTTATTTTCTGATTTTCTGGGCTTTCTAAATCCTGCCGAGCAATACTGAAATTGAAAAATAGAAAATTTACATCGTTTACAATTAGCTACCATTTCCAGCACATGATTCTGCCCCATAGATTTGGTGCTGAAGGGCCAGTGTTCTTAGCATTTCATACAGAAGAATTAACAAATATGTGCCACTAAACAATGAACTGGTTTTTTTGTCCATGAAAATTTTAGCTATGAACTGAAATTACTCTACCCACCTTGTATTGATGTGTGAGCTGAATGTCCATACCAAACTTTGAATTAGCGTATTAATTCCAGAACCGAAACAACACCCGAAATTTTGAATTTCTTGGATCAATTCGACCAAATTTGATAACTATGCATCAATGCGTTAACAAAAAATACAATACAAATGAAAAAGGATAGAAGCACACATTTCTGTAGGTAAACTAAAAGAGATTAGTTTTGAGATGATTTAAACTTACCTTGAAAAGGATTTCTTCTGATTAATGTACTAGATATGAGGAGCGTTGCCCATTTGTTTAGATGTGTACCAATAATTATTCTTCAAAGATATTATACGTGAGTATGGTTGTAGATATGAATTGACCCACACATTTTAATTTAATAAAGCCACTATCGATATGATAAGCAGAAATTAATTTTGAGCTTTTAGTAATCTAAGTTACTATGTGATACTTCATGAGCTTTCAAACCCTTTTTTTTCTTTCCTACAATTTTTTTTCGAACTCTTAGAATATCAATAATATGACATTTATATATATTCACATTGCTTTCTAGCCATTCCTATATGAAATCTGTGTTTTTTTTCAAGGGAAGTAGACGAGCCAGGATCTGATCTTTCTATCTTACAATTTGGCACCCAAGGAACAAACCTACTTTTGAAATTCACAAAGCCAAATACTAACTATTGTTTGATTACGATTCAACTTTGCGAGCCCCAACCAATTTGCATGATGAGCACTTATCAACGCATGATGATGTAAGTGGGTGTATGTAAGTCATAAGCGTCATGGGATTTGACAATGATGTATAGCTTAGATCTTTGGGAGGGTTTAATGCTAATTTCTTCATATTAGTTTTGGTTTTATGACATGATTATATTGATAACTCTAAGAAAAAGTGGCTATATCTAACTTCTTCAATACTGAAATATATATATATAGTAAAATACAAATAAAAATAAAAATGTATTACAAAATATCTGCATTCTGAAAATTTCAAAATACTCTAGCTGCTTTTATGCCTATGCAAAATTGTATAATCAATTATATTTCACAATTGTTTACCGTAACAATGTTGTTTTTATATTTTTCTATCATTGATTCTAAATATACCAGAACATCTTCTAGATTTTGGCTATGCACAATAAAATATGTAATGGAAAACCATGTTTGGTTAAAAATGTAAAATATGCAATTTGATGCAATAAAACCAAATTGTTTTAAGTCCAACCTTTTTATTAATTATACTCTTAAGTAGGAAATATTGTGATTATTTCACAAATCTTTCCAAAAAAGCAATCACATAAATAATTAGTATATTAATATTTAATATTACTCAAAAAATTAATTATTCTTTTCAACATTTGCTATCTCTTCACCACTTTAATATATGAATGCATTAAAGAATACTTTCACAAGTAACAACTTAGACTTTTTATATAATTATATTTTAAAAGGAAAAAAAATAGTATATACATTATTATTTATGTTAATTTATTTATATTAATAAAATTTAGTATATATATTATTATTTTAGTTAATTTATTTACATTAACTAAAATTTAGATTTATTCATTTAAATATTTTTTATAAGAAGAAAATTTAGATTTACTTATTTAAATTAACTTTTATATGCATATTTATATTATATTTACAATATTAACTATTAGCTACGAAATACCATGTTATAAATATGCAAAGTGTTGCATAAATGGTTCAAATCATCAAACATGATTATTTTCTTTTAATTGTTTTAAGTTGTTATATATATGGGTATTACAATTATAATCACTATAATTGAAGTTAAGCTCTAACTTTGGATGTGTTTCTTAGAATTCTAGGCACAAAATTAAAATTATTTATATATATATAGTTAAAGTTTAGTATATTTTTATATAATTTTTGAAGTAAAATTAAAATATAGAATTAAATTTTTTTTAAAGTAAATTTAATTATATTAAATAATGTATTTAAATTAATTAATTTAAAAAATTAATTTTTTTAAATGTACTAATTAAAAATATAGAATTTGGTTGGATAGTAGAAGCGAAAGGATTTTTGGGATTTTGTTGAACAAAAAGAAATTAAGTATACTTGGGGTGTGGGCAAGGAATGAAACAATATGACATAGATGTACAAGTTTCTTCTAGGTCTTCGGATCGCCAAGGAAAAGAGAATCACAAAAAATATAGTTATTGGGGACTTCCTTTTTACAATTCAATTCTTGCAAAAATGTTATGTCTCCAAGAGCAACAAGTTTAATCTCCTTCTCCTTAGAATTACGAGCCTTTTTTATTCTTTTCAACAAAAGAATATTTATGACATTCTTAGGATCTAAAACTCCAATGTTGATAAACAAACCAACAAGGCTTGCATTTTGAAAAAAGACAAATTGAAATTGATGGGAAACAAGGTTGGAATTATATACCATGACTTAGATATGACAAGGTTTATGGAATATGTGTATTCAATTCACTCAATTTATGGAATTATGAGGACTAAAATTTATTTGATAGATAGCCTCCTGCTCATAAATTTGTCCTCACTTCATTCAACTATACGAGAGGAATTCATTTCAATCAATGGTAGTGTAGTTTGGGGACAACTAGAAGGCCACATGCCTCCTTGTACAACATTCAGAAAGCATACGCATGATAGGTTTGAGATCATTTATATCCCTTCTGCACACTTCAAGCTCATATCTCTTGAATGGATAGACTCTATGTCTCCGCGGGTTGGAAGGATGGCTTTCGTGTGAGTGGTATAGAGCTCACCTTGCTTTTGTGGTATAGGAATTAGTGACCCAATTTTCCTTTCTCTCTACTTAAAGGAGGTGAAGGATTACAATATTAGTGTCTGATTTCATTTCTATAATGATTGGGAGGATCTTTTGAGCTCTCAGGCTTTGGTCGAAGGCTTTGTGAAAAGGTTTGTGTTGGTTAGAGCAGAATTGGTATCTACATATGCGCTTTTCCACCAAATCCTATCAATGTGCCAAGGTTGTCAATCTCCAAAAGACACCATTCGTTGGGGTGGATTTATGGGCAAGAAATTGAATTACAGTTATCATTCCTCGCTCCTATGGAAAAATTGGGTAATTTTCTTCCTCTTTGATCCCTTTTTCCCTACCTTTGTCATTCTATGGAAACAACTTAAGAAGTTGGATCCTCCAACATTGTTTTGTTCAGCTCGCATTTGGGGTCTAGGCACTACAATATCTAGGAACATACTCTAGAATTGGGGGAGCTTCCAAATGGAAAATTCCAATCATAATGGAGCAAGAGCAAGGCCCTCCAGGTGTCCCCTTTTTCCTCACCTTCCTATCCATGACGAAACTGACTCACAAATTATGTTTCAGATGATTCTCCATCTTTTCATCTTAGTAGTATATCAATATCACTGTATTTAGGGACTCCAATCTCAACTTAATCGCTAGAATGATGAACTTGATGCGCTCAATAGCCTGGTGGAAGACCTCTTGGCACATTCAACTATACAAGACTTGTCTTCTGATGAAAAAGTTGAAGCAGAATAGGCTTCAGCCAAGTCCGTTGACTCCAAAGTTAATGAATGAATTCACCATGTAAATATGTGCTCCTACGTGGCCAATTTTACCGAATTTACAGTAGCCACTATGCTAGTAAGTTGTATGTAGTGAATAACAGTAATGTTAGTGATGTCGAATCTCCAAGCACCTCTGCTTCTATAGAAGAATCTGATCATCAAGAACTAATGTAATCTCCTAGTTTTTTGTTGCGCTTGGGGCATAGGTTTTATAAAAATCTACTAGCGAGTGTTGAAAAATAAATATAGAATTTGGTGGCTTTTCTTTTATTAACATTAATGTGCATGTTGCATTCACTATACCTCTCTAGTTGTGCTATGAGGAAACCAAACTCATGTCACATATATTTTGTACCAAACTCATATCACATATATTTTATAATTTAGATTGGCGAAATTAATTTAATCTTGGTAATATTTTAATAAAATTTTAATTTAATTATTAAATATTATTAGCTGAATAACATAGGTTTAACCTCCATAAAATCATAGAATATTCTAAAATATTCTTTGTAGTATACACAAATCAAAGATTGAGATTTATCCAAGATAGTTATGTCCCTCTTGCTCTTTTAATTAAATTAATTAATTTTAAAAATGTACAAGTGTCATATGAAAATAATTATGATCTTTTGGACGTGGTATTAATAAGATATGATGTTGTAACAAAATTTATATACATATTAAGAATCTCCATAGTAAAATGGAGGTAAATCACCATAAATAAGATTCGTGTTTTATGCTTTTTCAAATGTAAATATGTTTAACTTAAGTGTAGTCTAACTTTTTAAGGCATTTTAAATTTGTTTAATTTATAAAATTAAATTGTTCTAGGGGTTTTCAGGGTGTTGAATCCATTTATGCATTCAAAAATGTATAAAAATTTACAATCTTACTTGAAATTGTATTCTCTAATTCCAATAAAAAACAACATTTTGTATATATATTAAACTATACCTTTATTATATATATTAATTATTTTCCTAATTAATAATAATAATATTAATTTAAAATAAAATTATAATTTAATTAAATTTTTTAAATTTTAAATATATTATAAAATAAATTTTAATATTTACCATAAGATTCTTATTAACCTTTACAAATTATTTAATACTATGTTAATTGATAATATATCACTAATAAATATGATAACTATGTATATACACACAACAATATATATACACCAAATTAAAAATTATGGCGTATATAAAAAAAAAAAAAAAAACGCTTAAGATTCTCCACATCAGAGATTCTAAACAACCTCATCAAAATTCAAATTCCAATTAAGTTATAAAGATTGAGCGTACCCATAGTAACATAATAACAGCTTGGCCAAGGAGCTCCTGCTTTCCGCGCCCTACAAACAAAAACCACATCACCAAGGCTGCCTCAAACCACGTCATCGAAATTCGAGTTAAATTATGGAGGATCAGCGTTCCGACTCCGAGTCCCCAACGATAAAACTGACCGGACAAACCCAAAAAGAGAACAAAAAGCACGCCCCGGTACAATGAAATGCGCATACGAAAAGTGCTACAAGAATAAATGAGAACTATATGTTAAAGGAATGAAAGCAAAAAAATTTAACGCCCACGAAACTAGCTACGCCCGACTGACTGGAGTCGTGCCTTCCGCGGGCCATCTGACCGGACAAACCCAAAACAGGAGAACAAAAAGCACGCACCGCACGTATGCCAAGAGGGGAAGTCGTTCTCAAGCGAAAGAGTGGGAGAGAAGTGCCTTATAACGAAACCTTGAACGCTTCATCTCCACCTTACGCTGAACAGAGCAGAGAACAACGAACCAACCGAGTGGGAGAGCGTTTTCATAATTATGAGACTCTGCACGCTCATCTCGACTTTTAACTTAACCGGGTAGAGAGGGTCCATTCTCATTTTCCATTTTCTATTAAGCTCCATTAATTTATAAATAATTGTTGCTTACAATTTTGGAATTTAAACTGCAGTTTTTCTTTAACTTATGGAAACCAACTGCAGTAGTTTCCTTAAGTTAAGGAAATCAACTGCAGTTAATAAATTTATTGTTGGGAGCTACTGAAGTGGTCCATTACTCCATCTGGAGTTTTCTGCCTTGATCTGTGGGACATCTGACACATAGCTATCAGAAGCTTGATGGAAGCTTGGCTATAAATTCATCTGTTTGGTCCCCAAGCTTGCATCTCAATCCCCTTCAGTTTTACACCATCTAGCTGAGAGAGCATAGCTTGGAAGTGCCTTCAAAATTTTTGTATTCTTTTCTTTTTGCTTAGATTGAAGCTGATTGAAGCTGGAATGCTGAAGAAGAAGCAAGTGGACTGTGGCTTGCATCAAAACATCACCAATGGCTGGAGGTAATTCGTATCCCTGGGCATTAAGTTTCAACGATTCATTGAATTTTTTTTTTGCATGCAGAATCATTGTTATAATTATCTTACATTTGGTATCAAAGCCCTTTTATCTCTGCATTGTTGTGTGTTGGCCAAGAAACGAATTCTTATTTTTGGGCATGGCCTATTAAGCATAATAGTCAATTTCAGTATATACGCACAGGGTTTCTAAACAACACAAAACCGGAACCCTCTGCGCATATACTGAAATTGACTGTTATGCTTAATAGGCCATGCCCAAAAATAAGAATTTGTTTCTTGGCCAACACACAGAAAATTCAATGAATCGTTGAAACTTAATGCCCAGGATACGAATTACCTCCAGCCATTGGTGATGTTTTGATGCAAGCCACAGTCCACTTGCTTCTTCAGCACTCCAGCTTCAATCCAAGCAAAAAGAAAAGAATACAAAAATTCTGAAGGCATTTCCAAGCTATGCTTCCCGCGAGGTCACCCATCCCAGTACTACTCTAGCCCAAGCGCGCTTAACTGCGAAATTCTGAAGGGATCCGGTGCATTAATGCTGGTATGATCACACCCTCCCCCCTCAATGTTAAGCTCCATTAATTTATGAATAATTGCTGCCTACAATTATGGAATTTAAACTGTAGTCTTTCCTTAACTTATGGAAACCAACTCCAGTAGTTTCCTTAAGTTAAGGAAATCAACTGCAGTTAATAAATTTATTGTTGGGAGCTAAAGTGGTCCATTACTCCATCTGGAGTTCTCTGCCTTGATCTGTGGGACATCTAACACATAGCTATCAGAAGCTTGATGGAAGCTTGGTTATAAATTCATCTGTTTGGTCCCCAAGCTTGCATCTCAATCCCCTTCAGTTTTACACCATCTAGCTGAGAGAGCATAGCTTGGAAGTGCCTTCAGAATTTTTGTATTCTTTTCTTTTTGATTGGATTGAAGCTGGAGTGCTAAAGAAGAAGCAAGTGGACTGTGACTTGCATCAAAACATCACCAATGGCCGGAGGTAATTCGTATCCCTGGGCATTAAGTTTCAACGATTCATTGAAATTTTTTTTTTGCATGCAGAATCGTTGTTATGATTATCTTACATTAGAGGCCGGCACATTTTCATTTTCCATTCTTCCCTACGGACCAAATCGAAGGGAACTTCATAGCTCGAAATGCAGAGGAGAAGGAAGGCACCATGGTCACAAGGCTAATGAGCAGAAGCGTCTAAGAATGCCCCTTCCAGAATTTTTTCATTTATGGCAATCAAAATGGGCCTTCCAGAGGTTTCCAGTTATCTCTGTCCCAAGAATTTTCCAGCAGATGGACAATGCGGCTGCAAGCCCCTCAAATTGAAGGAACCTCTGCCACACGGCCATACGGACACCCCTCCGCGAGGCTCAGTCCTATTTTCTCCTATCTCGGAGACAAATCGCAACAGGACGAGGAGGCTTCTCTTCATACTGTCCTCAGCCAGTACCAGACGTTCCTCGTAGCCTTAGGTTAAAGATTACATAGATTTTAATTTATAACTAGACGTCGTTTTAGGAAAAACTTTTTACTCAGTGTTTGATATCATGAAATAATTTATCTCATTTATGGAATCGTTGCAGGACGAGGCTCTCCCTCTCTCGTAGCAGACGTTCAACTGGATTTTTATTTCATTTGAATATCTTTACAGGCAAGTTCTAATATGTACAGGCTAAACATCTTTTCTAGAAAAATTTCCTGTAGTTTATACCAGAAGTTCGATTACTTGTCAAATTAGAGCTATGTTTTCCTTTTATAAAATGCCAGTAACTAGATCTTTATTTCATTTGAATATCTTTACGGGCAAGTTCTAATATGTACAGGCTAATCATCTTTTGAAGAAAATTTTCCTGTAGTTTACACCAGAAAGTTCGATTGCTTGTCAAATTAGAGCTATGTTTTCTGTTTATAAAATGCCAGTAACTGGATCTTTATTTCATTTGAATATCTTTACAGGCACGTTCTAATATGTACAGGCTAAACATATTTTCAAGAAAATTTTCCTGTAGTTTACACGACAAAGTTCGATTGTTTGTCAAATTAGAGCTATGTTTTCTGTTTATAAAATGCCAGTAACTGGATCTTTATTTCATTTGAATATCTTTACAGGCAAGTTCTAATATGTACAGGCTAAACATCTTTTCAAGAAAATTTTCCTGTAGTTTAGAGTCCAGAAAGTTCGATTGTTTGTCAAATTAGAGCTATGTTTGCCGTTAATAAAATGCCAGTAACTGGATCTTGATTTCATTTCAACATCTTTACAGGCAAGTTCTAATATGTACAGGCTAAACATCTTTTGAAGAAAATTTTCCTGTTGTTTACACCAGAAAGTTCGATTGCTTGTCAAATTAGAGCTATGTTTTCTGTTTATCAAATGCCAGTAATCCATTATTGATAACGAGGCCTGCTTTTTTTTTAAATCGATCAAGTCAAGAACCGCATAGGAACAATACACCGGTTGCATTTTATTCCTTTAAAAAAACGATCAAGATGAAGGCAACACTTAGAGCGGCAATTAACAACTTAGCAAAATCAGTAGGCCTAGACTTTTATTAAACGTTAAAAGTTGTTTTGGAGAAAAATGTGAGTATTATTAAGGTATATGGAAATTTACTTATCAAATGGCTAATGGGATTTGGTCAACCACTAAATATTCATTTGAAAAAATCAGGAGACCTGATAAAAGTCATAGCAATAGTTTTTGAGTCAATTATTTTACGATTAATGCAGAGAACAAAGTTCAAAGGTAAAGAAGTTTTGAAAGGAGAGTCACAAGAGCTCAGGTATGAGTGACTTATAAAGAATTTAGTGATAGAAATACTTTAGTATTTAAAGAAATATTACTCTTGAACTAAAACTAACCGTTATTCTTAATATTGTTAGATTTTTGTTACCTAGTCTTTTAAAGGCAAATGATGTTTTTAATATGCGATTTTTATCCAAATCTCTTAGATACAATTATTGCTTTTATTAGGTTTGTTTTAAAATATTTTCGCTTTTTGCATTTTATTTAAAGTTTGTTCACTTGTATTTTTAAGACCGTTAATAAATTATATTGGAACCCATGAAAAGTTTTATTGTTTAGAGTCATTCAATTTTCGGGATTGGGGATGAAAGGAGGCATTAGAATGTCCTTATCTTTTTAAACCCATAAATGCAATAACATGTTAAGAATATGGTTTTTTCCTTTTTTTAAATAGAAATTATTAATTTGGTTTTCTAAATAAATTTAATTGAAGTTCTAAAAATTATATAATAAACAATATTTTTGTTAGCGCACAAGGTCGTAGATTGCACATATTTAGGCTTACAAATGGTAGATTCCACATATTTGGGCTTGAAAATGGCACAATGCTTTGTCGTAAAATTTAGGATACCCTTGTTGAAAGAGGGCAACAAGTCCATTAGAAACCATCTTTAGAAAGTTGTAACTTGAGAGGTTCATAGTATCTTTAAGATCTAGAATTTTGTAATTGCTATAACATAATTTCACCTTGGGTTTGCTACATTCAAGTGGAATCCTTACTTCACACATTTTGTGTACATTTTCTATTATAGCGCCGTCTACAAGTAACTATTGCAAACTGATGATAGTTTATCATGTTAAAGACACAATAAATTACATTGTCTGCTTTATTTCATCAACGGCTTGCCTATTTCTTAAATTTTGACTTAACAATATTGACAATCTATTCAATAAATGGGTAGTGAAGTGGGCAAAGCTTTGTGATTAAATACTTGAGAAAATGTTTTGGTTGGGACAAAGTTTTTCTAAGAGGATGCTTTTTTTTTAAACTGAAGAAATTGTGCCTGGAGCAGCTCTCAGGCATACATAGTCCTGCCCAGGATTGGACCACATGACTTGTGGGGACCAAACCTCCCCACCTAACAGTTGGACCACATACTCAAGACTTCTAAGAGGATGCTTACCTCTTGTTGATGGCACATGATCTCCTATAATTTTCTTGTCCTTTGTTGTATGTGTTTTGAACTCCTGATATATACACGTGACCATTAGCAATAATTGGGAATGTTGCCGAGTTTCTATAATATATATTTTGTTTAGTGACTATTTCCTAATACTAGACAAAGTTTAAGATTCGTTGCACTCTGAAATTGAGGATGATTTTCTGGTGCATTTATTTGAGAACAAAGGTCCTTATAGTATATAACTTTGTTTCTTTAGTTGTTGGAGACTATTAATCCCTTATTAAAAGTTCATGAAAAGTAGATCGGTGTGCCAATTTTAAATTATGTTCTTGGCTATCTTCTAATTCACATCTAAGGCTAATTGTTTAGCGTGAATGCATGATGATGGGTTACACTTTTTGGTAAGCGCATGAGTTGGGAGGGAGAAAAAAGAAACTTCATCGAGCTATATTTTGGCCCTCATTCAAGCTCCTACACAACCCATGGTTACATAGGAGCTCATTCAAGTCCTTTTCTAACCATGTCAAGAGCTCAATCAAGGGTTTGCTAAACCATCGATCGAGCTATTTCAAATTTTACCTTAAGCGCTCGATTGATCTTTTTAAGTGCTCAATAGAGCTATTGAGGGCCCAAAAAATGGAGTTATAGCTCCCTTTCTGCATATTTCTCTACAACACCATTTTATACCCTAGCGGACTTCAGGTAAAAAAATTTCTTATGTGGCGGAGTTGATAATGTTGGATTCATGAATGAATCCTCTACCCAATGGTATATAAGTTTGATATTTTCAAATTCATATGATATTTTTCATCTAACTTCTTTTAAACATAATGCTTGAAATTTTTTTGGATGGTTTCAAAAGGGCTAAATAAAAAATCAATAACATAAAATATACAAAATTCAAAAAATTCAAAAAATACAAATATAATCGTTTACGAGTCCTCTTCAAAAGGGTACTCTTGGTTTTTGAATTTATTTAAAGAGCAGAAAAAAATCTTATGTGAACACATGTGTCTTCAAAATGCAATTGTAATATTACTTCTCCAACTTCGAAAAATAATAAAAAACATAATTTTGCATAAAGAAATAAATTTTAATATGAAAAACTTAGTTATCCCTATTTAGATTATGCCCATATCTATCTTTTTTTCTAAATACACATTTTAGGCTAAGGTATGCTACATAAACACACACAGACCTCTTAAGATGTACCAAAATTTGGAAGGACAAGCATTTCATTTAATATAATTTGATAGATTTTACAACACAATGTTTTTGCAAAGAATAGCATTAGGACAACAACATAATTCTCCACAAATTGTCTTTTTACTCTGAATCAAAATTCACAGTGCTTATATGAATTTTGAGGGCTTCAATTTGAAAAAAGTAAATTTTTTAAATTTCATCGCCAGATTTGGCCCAAAAGTGTAACCCATCTACCTACATTCACCCTTTAAGCACCTTTTTTCTTATCCAAGGAAAGCAATCAACCTTCTTCTCAGTTTGAGGGATAGAGTGAGGTTATTAGTACCAGGGCATCCCACAAGTATACTCATGTAAGAGTTTAGAAGGTTTGAATCCAATGCCCCAATTTTCATAGGCCCTAAGTTGACATTACAACAATATTTATCAAGGCATTATTCCATCCAACCACTCGAGATAACCCCAGTCGAAAACTCTTTAAGTACTTATAAATGCATGTCTTATGTTATTAATGATGTTCGTATATCTTGAAAAAACAAAATATGCCATTTGTTTTTGTGAATCTAAGAGTTTCATTTATGCAAAAAGGTTACATCAGTGAATATTAACTTTTCTAAATCTTATCGGTCAGACTCTTACCAAATTTAATGGTCAGTAGGTAATTTTTAAAACATATAACAAACTGCCAGAAAAAACTTAGCTAACCAGAGCCGGAAAGACACATAACACCATAAAACCTTCAATATCATAAACCATCCAGGAAAAATTATGAGTATGATGAGTTGACCAAAGTAGGACGCTCCGATCTAGAACCTAGAGATGGTAGTAACCTGAAGTCACAATGTACATGTTTCTCCATGTGAGCTAGTCTTCCCTGAAAACGATTCAATTTCTCTTGAATGTGCCATTGTCTCCTTTGCATGTTGGCCAACTGGTCCTTCATATTCCACTAGTTACTTTAAAGACCATTGATAAAGGAAATTATGGTGTTTCTTTCATCATGTCAATCTCTATCAAGTTACTCCAAGAGCAGAGTGATGTGCTCGAACTGACTACCAAAGTTGGCCAAAGAGTGGATTGGCTCCTTATTATTTTTTGTAGCATTGAATGTGTTCTAGCCTTGTAATTTGGTAGAGAGGCTAGAATACATGAGATCTCCAAAACCCAGAAACCATTTCTGGAAATTCCACCTAGAAATGACTTAATTAGATTATTAACTAATTTTTAAATATTCCTTGTCTAAACTTAGTTAATATGGTTAGTTAATTAGTATTAATTAATTCAAGGTGAGAATCATCTAGAAACTCACACAGATCGATGCAGAGATTACCCTAGCCATTGATTAAGTTTTAATATTGGTTGTTGGTGCTCCAAAGGAGGATTATAAGAGGAGGTTGATGTGGTGATGGAGAAAACACTTGAGACACTTGAGCAGTTTGAATTCTTGGCAGATTGATTTCCAAAGTAGCAACAGTCAGTTTTTGGAGAGAGCTAGAGATCGAAGCAGTGAGTGAGGGGAAGAGACAGTGAGGCTAGAGGAAGCATTCCAAATCCAATGAGTGCATTTTCACATAGGCAGAAGAGCCACAAATAGGTTGACTCTAGGGAAGCGCAATAGCTTCTGGAGGCAAGATCGATTACTAAGAGGGAGAGGCGTCTTCAGTTCCAGAGGCCGAGAAGGAGTCCCAGAGTTCCGAAGAAGCATCTTTCTAGTCAGCTGAAGGCAGAACGACTTCATCATAGACCAGGAAGAGGTTTGACGTCCAACAGGTGACGCAAAGTAGTGCAGAGGCTGACGCAAACGGCCAGAGGGCCATCTTTCTAAAGGCAAGTTGTGCCATGAGATTGCATGTGGGGTGAGGACAATTCCTCACTAGATTTTTGCTAGAATTTTTCTCTGTAGGATAGCCAGATTTCGACATCCAATTGTACTCATAATTTCTCACTGCTGCATAATAACAAAACCCTCAACTATTACACCAATTTTGCCAAGTTGGGTTTTTCCGAGGACTTTTGTCCAAAAATAATTGTGTTGATTTTATATCTATGCTAACATTTCTCAGCATCCAACGTTTTTTTTTTTTTTTTTTTTTTTTTTTTTTTTTTTGCGCAGAATTTTATTTGTGAAGGTTGTAATGTATTTATTTTGATATTTGTTGTAGCAAATAAATAGTTAATTAATTAACAATTAGGAAAAATAATATCAATTTATGTAATAGGGTTCTAGTTTGGAATTTTCACGTGGTATCAGAGTGTAGTTGATCAGCCGGAGAGCTAAGAAAAATGAAGGAAAGGAATTTCGTTGCTCAACAAGGTCAGCAGGCCGAAATTCCCAAGGGCAACATAGTATTTTGCCAGAGAGGCCGAGTTGCTTGAGGAAAACCGATTTTTCTGAGAGATGGGAAGAAAAATTTGATCCTTCCAAATCGAGTGATTCCATGGGCAGATGGAGTAGCTCACTACTTTCGTTGGGATGATCTCTAGCTAGATGAAGTGGTTTTTGTAGTAGTCTGCTAGATCAAATCCAACATCGTGGTGGAAGAGAGAAGAGCACACACAGAGGGAAAATCTCATTAGGGAACTTCTAGTCTCAAGAAGTTCGATTTTCCTTACAAATCGATAGTAGCTGTGAGCATATCTTCTCACTCCAAAAGGGAGTGTGAATAACAGAGCAACATCTAAGTAGAAGGAAAGAGGAATTTTTCGACAATTCATTGAGATGGCCATTGTTGGGCTTCGTGATCAACATAGGTTGGATGGAGCTTCCAACTACATCATCTATAAGGCAAGGATGTCCTTCCTTCTAGATGAATATGGCATGAAAGCCTATATTGATGTCGTAGCAGCAGTTCCTCAAGATGCAAATCAGAAAGAAGAGTACAAGAAGGAGATGGCACAGTGAAACGGTTGATCATAGATGGAGTCTAGGATAATGTTGTTTCACATATAGCTAGCAAATATACTGCTAAGCAGACGTGGGATGCTCTCTCCACATTGTACCACGGTACTTACAAGCAGTGGAAGATGTACCTAGAGGTGAATTTGAGAGTCATCCAGATGCAGAAAGGGGGAGGCATAGACCCCTTCCTTACTAGGATTCAGGAGGTTCAAGATCGGTTATCAACGCTTGGGGCAACACCTCAACCCATGGAGCTAGTGTGATTGGGACTCAACAGTTTCTCAAAGAAGTGGCAGGTCTTTGTCCAAAGCATATTGGGCAGAGATAGAATGCCAGACTAGGATAGAATGTGGGTCAACTTACAAGAGAAGTTGAGACAAGCTCTATTGAATATCTCCATCAGTGGCAGCAGTAGCAGATCGAAGCAGATAAAGGAGGAGGAGAATGTGGCCCTCGCATCAAAGGGTCCCAGTCAAGGACAGGGGGAGCAGAGAAAGAAGAAGAAGGATCTGTCAAAGGTCAAGTGCTTCAGATGTGGTGAGCTTGGTCACTACAATACCCAGTGTCCTCTCAGGAAGAAGGACAAGGAGGAGAAGTAGGACAAGCAAGCAACTTCTGCAGAGATAGACAGGTTGTCCTCCAAGTTGGAGGAAGACTTTGCTATGTTTTCTGATATACCTCCAGGAGTGAGGTGGGGTGACTTGGTGTTGTAGCCCCAGAGTGCTACAATTGGGAAGGATCCTTGAGGATTCCACCTCATGGATCATTACCTGGCTACGGGGGCCCAGAGTATTCAGTAGTAGGATGGATCAGTGGTAGTGGATGCAATCAAAGACCGAGTGACAGTTGCAGAGACTAGTAGTAGTCAGATGGCGGGGAGCGTAGTGCAGAGTTGGCATAGTGAAAAGTCAGCAATAGCACAAATTCTTCAGTGGCAGTGCAGATCTTAGTAGCAGTCAGAGACATGGGAGACAAATGTATCATACCGATCACAATTGATTCAGTATTTTGGATGCTTTTTAGTTGCAAATGTTGCAGTTGCAGCAGCAACAAATGAGAGGGGGTTGCAATGCAAATGAAATGTTGGCAGCAGTATGGCAGTGTCAGCGACAACACAAATGCAACACATATCAAAGTTACGTAGTGGTTGGTGGCAAGTGTGGCTAGACATCAACAATGTGACAAGAGGTAATGCGAAGACAAGTTGTTGTGGCAGAGTGTGTAGCACCAGAACACATTCCTCGCTAAGAGAGAGTGTTAGTTTTTGTAGCATTGGATGTGTTCTAGCCTTGAAATTTGGTGAAGAGGCTAGAATACATGAAATCTCCAAAACCCAGAAATCGTTTCTCAAAATTCCACATAGAAATGACTTAATTAGATTATTAACCAGTTTTTAAATATTTCCTAAGTCTAAACTTAGGAAGTATAGTTAATTAATTAGTATTGATTAATTGAAGGCGAGAATCATTTAAAAAGTCATACAAATTGATCCAGAGATGATCCTAGCTATTGATTAACTTTTAATCTTGTGTTTTGGTGCTCCAACAGAGGATTATAAGATGAGGTAGATATGGTGATGGAGAAAGCACTTGAGACACTTGAGCAGTTTGATTTCTTGGGTGATCGATATCCAGAGTAGCAATAGTCAATTGCCATAGAGAGCCAGAGATCGAAGTAGTGAATGAGGGGTAGTGATAGTGAGGCTAAAGGAGGCATTCTAGATCCAGGAGTGCATTTGTAGAGAGGGAAAAGAACCACAAAGAGACTAACAATACCCGTCAAATTCCACCCCGAACTTTGACTCCACGTAACAACATCAGCCTGACTGACTTGAGTCGTGCTTTCCGCGGGGCCATCTAACCAGACAAACCAAAAAAGGAGAACAAAAAGCACGCACCGCACATGTAGAATGAAATGAACAGAGGAAAAGTGTTGCCACGGGGACTGTTGGAGGAATGCGCAGAGGGAAAGTGTTGCCACAAGGAGAAGTCATTCTCAAGTGAAAGAGTGGGAGAGATGTGCCTTGTAACAAAGCCTTGCACGCTTCATGTCCACCTTGCATTGAACAGAGCAGAGAACAACGAACCAACCGAGCGGGAGAGCGTTTTCATAATTATGATCCTCTACACGCTTATCTCGACTTTAATTTAACCGGCCAGAGACGGCCCATTCACATTTTCCATTTTCCCTGCAGACATTTAGCTTAACCAGGCGCAGGACGACACGTTTTCATTTCCCATTCTTCCTCCCTACGGACGAAATCAAAAGGAACTTCATAGCTCAAAATGCAGAGGAGAAGGAAGGCACCATGGTCACAGGGCTAATTAGCAGAAGCGTCTCAGAATGTGCCTTCAAGAATTTTTTCAATTATGGCAATCAAAATGGGAATTCCAGAAGTTTCGAGTTGTCTTTATCCCAAGAATTTTCCAGCAGATGGAGAATGTGTCTGCAAGCCCGTCAAATTGAAGGAACCTTTGCCACACGGCCATAGACACCCTCTGTGCCTTCCAGTCCTATCTTCTCCGAACTCGGAGACGAATCGCAATAGGATGAGGAGGCTCCTCTTCATACTGTCCCTACCCAGTACCAGACATTCCTCGTAGCCTTAACTAGGGTAAAGATTACAAAGATTTTAATTTATATTTGGATATTCATTGACTAGGCGTTGTTTTAGGAAAAACATTTTACTCGGTGTTTGATGTGATAAAATAGTTTATCTCATTCATGGAATCGTTGCAAGATGAGGTTCTCCCTCTCTCATAGCAGACATTCAACTAGATATTTATTTCATTTGAATATCTTTACAGGCAAGTTCTAATATGTATAGGCTAAGCATCTTTTGAAGAAAATTTTCATGTAGTTTACATCAGAAAGTTCGATTGCTTGTCAAACTAGAGCTATGTTTTCTATTTATAAAATGTCAGTAATCCATTATTGATAACGAGGCCTGCTTTTTTTTTAAATCAATCAAGTCAAGAACCACATTGGAACAATACACCAATTTCATTTTATTCCTTTAGAAAAACAATCAAGATGAAGGCAACACCTGGAGCGACAACTAACAACTTAGCAAAATCAATAGGCCTAGACTTTTATTAAACGTTAAAAGTTGTTATGGAGAAAAATGTGAGTATTATTAAGGCGTATGGAAGTTCACTTATCAAATGGCTAATGGAATTTGGTCAACTTCTAAATATTCATTTGAAAAATTTAGGAGACCTGATAAAAGTCATAGCAATAGTTTTTGAGTCAATTATTTTACTCATGTGATTAATGCAGAGAACACAGTTCAAAGGTAAAGAAGTTTTGAAAAGAGAGTCACAAGGGCTGAGTGATTTATATAAATTTCGACATAGAAGTACCTTAATCTTTAAAGAAATATTATTCTTGAAGTAAAACTAATAGTTATCTTAATATTATATATTTTTGTTACTATTCTTTTAAAGGTGATTGATTTTTTAATATGTGAATTTTTTCCAAATCTTTTAGAGGCAATTACTGATTCTAATATGTTTGTTTTAAAAAAATTTCGTTCGCATTGTATTTAAAGTTTGTAGCTTTGTTTTTATATTGGAAGGCATGAAAAGTTTTATTCCTTGGAGTCATTAATAGTAGTATATTGAAGATCAATTTTGAGGATTAGGGATGAAAGGAGGCATTAAAATGTACTTATATTTTCAACCCCATAAATGCAATAACATGTTAAGAATATTTTTTTTTTTAATACAAATCACTATCATTTTTTTACTAAATAAACTTAATTGAAGTTCCAAAAATTAAATAAGAAACAATACCCTTATTAGCCTACAAGGCAATAGATTGCACATATTTGGGCTTACAAATGGCATGGTGCTTTGTCAATAAATTTAGGATGCCCTTGTTGAGAGAGGGGCAACATGTCCATTGGAAACAAGCTTTCTATAGTTGTAACTTGAGAGGGTCATAAGATCTTTAAGATCTAGAGATTTTGTAACTGCTAGAACATAATTTCACCTTGGGTCTGCTACATTCAAGTGGAATCTTTACTTCACACATTTTGTGTACTTTTGCTATTATAGTGGTGTCTACAAGTAACTACTGCAAAATGATGATAGTTTATCATGTTAAAGACACAATAAATTACATTTTCTCATTTATTCCATCAGTTGCTTACCTATTTGTTAAATTTTGACTTAAAAATATTGACAATACATTCAATAAATGGGTAGTGAAGTGGGCAAAGCTTTGTGATTAAATACTTGAGGAAATGTTTTGGTTGGGACAAAGTTTTTTCTGCGAGGAATTTTTTTTGCAACTGAAGAAATCGTGCCTGGAGCAGCTCTCAAGCATACATGGTCTTGCCTGAGATTGTACCACATGCCTTGTGAGGACCAAACCTCCCGACCTAACCATTGGACCACATACTTAGGATGTCTAAGAGGATGCATAACTCTTGGCACATGATCTCCTATAATTTTCTTATTCTCTATTGTATGTGTTTTGAACTTCTGATTTATACATGTGACCATTAGCAATAATTGGGAATGTTTTTTATTTTTTATAACATATATTTTGTTTATTGACTATTTCCTAATACTAGCCAATGTTTAAGATTTGTTGGACTCTAAAATTGAGGATGAGTTTCTGATGCATTTATTTGAAAACAAAGGTGCTTATAGTATATAATTTTGTTTCTTTAGTTTTTGGAGGTTGCTAATCCCCCATTAAATGTTAATGAAAAGTAGCTTGGTATGCCATTTTCAAATTATGTTCTTGGCTATCTTCTACTTCACATCTAAGACTGATTGTTTAGGGTGAATGCATGAAGATGAGTTACACTTATTGGCGAGTGCATGAGCTAGAAAGGAGGAAAAAGCAGCTCGATTGAGCTATATTTTAGCCCCCAATCAATATGTTTGAATGCTTAAAAATAACCCTCATTCGAGCTCCTATGTAGCCCATAGTTACATGGGAACTCGGTCGAGCCCTTTTTTAACCATGTCAAGAGCTCGATCAAGGGTTTGCTAAAACCTCAATCGAGCTATTTCAAATTTTACCTTAAGCACTCTATCGAGCCTTTTAAGTGCTCGATCGAGCTATTTAGGGCCTAAAAATTGGAGTTTTATCTCCTTTTCTGTAGATTTATCTATAACACCATTTTATACCCTAGTAGACTTCAGGCAGAATTTGTCCTTATGCGGCGGAGTTAATCATGTTGGATTCATGAAGGAATCCTCTATCCAATGGTATATTAGTTGGATATTTTCAAATTGATATGATATTTTTCATCTAGCTTCTTTTAGACATAAGTTGAAACTTTTTTGGACAGTTTCAAAAGGGCTGCATAAAAAATCAATAGCATAAAAGATACAAAACGAAAAAAATTCAAAAAATACAAATATATTTGTTTAAGAGTGTTATAGACATATTTGGGCACTGCAACCCCAATCACATATGTCAATAAACCAAGGGCTCTAAAACCCCTAAAAGTTTTGTTTCATACCCTAAAGGATCAAGGTCAATTGATTACATCATTTCCCAGAAGTTCTCCCTGAAAAACTGCTCAGAACTGGTCAAAATTGGACCATACAAACTGCTCCATGCTGAGGGTGCGATGCATCTCACCTGCTACACACAAAGGGTGTGATGCATACTGAAAAGCCCTTCTGTAGGGTGTAATGAGCGAGAGTAGACAAATGGCAGAAGCAATTTGCTAGGTGGAAACTTGGAGAATCTTCTAGAAACTGCTCATGTGACACTTGCCTCTCTAAATTCGCCCAGGGATGAGTAAGAGATCATGAAATCTCCAAGTGGAACCAAGAACTATCAGTGAAATGACACTAATCAAAATCCCAGAAGCTGACTCACTCCCCTACAAACATCTATATATGGATCCCTCATCCTAGAGATCCAGAGGTTGGAATTTTGTAATTTGTAAGGAAGTGTTGTTGGTTTCTCTTTGAGACATTGTATTGTTGGGTGATCTTGCTTTTTATGAGGTGAAGAGGGCTTTCATGCTGGGAGGATGATGTTGGATCAGACAGCTTGGTTGTAATCCTCTCTTCTACTACTTCTATCAGTAAAGCTATTTGAGTTTTCCTCTATATACTTGTATATCTTTGAATCTTGTATTTATATATGCATTTGTATGGTTAATGTACATCTGGTCCCATATTGTTTATGGTTATAGATCTCTATGCTTTGATGGTATTTTGCTGCTTTGACTCTACAAGTGTTCTTTGAAGCGGGACAAGTGAGAAAGGAGTGGTGAAAGCTCTATCAAGGGAGAGAGGAAACAAGCAAGGAGACTAGCGAAAGACTGAGGTTGGTACTCTCTGCTTCTCTCTCATCTATCTCTCATAAAGGAAAACACAAGTAACTTTGGTTTGTTTGTTTCTAAGATAGCTACCCATCTTAGTGGGACTAGCAGCTCTTAATGGACACTAGATTTTCCAATAATAAAGAGTCCTCTTCAAAATGGTATTCTTGGTTTTTGAAGTTATTTAAATATTAGAAAATAATCTTATGCAAAGACATGTGTCTACAAAATGCAATTGAAACATTACTTCGCCAATTTCAAAAAAATAATAAAAAACATAATTTTGCTTAAAGAAATAAAATTTTAATGTGAAAATTTAGTTCTCTCTGTGTAGATCATGTTCATATCTACAGTTTTTTAAATTACATGTTTTAGACTAAGTTATGCTACGTGAACACACACAAGCCTCTTAAGATGTGCCAAAATTTGGAAGGACAAACATTTTATTTAATGGAAATTTGATAGATTTTACGACACAAATTTTTTGCAAAAAATATAATTAGGACAACAACATAATTCTCCACAAATTATCTTTTTACTCTGAATCAAAATTCACAATGCTTATATGAATTTTGAGGGCTTCAATTGGATAAAAGTAAAATTTTGAAATTTCATTATCACATTTGGCCCAAAAGTGTAACCCATCATTAGGGGAATTTTGAGGTCTAAAATGGGCCTCCTAAGGAAATTATAAAATAATTGTGGAAATAATAAAATAGGATTAGATTACATTATCAAATTTTGGAGGGAAAAAAAGAAAGAAGAAAAAATTAGATTCGTATTTTCAACTTATCTCCCTATGGGTTTACTTAAATTTCGAGTGGCAACACTCTTCTGGATGCATAATTTGATTCTTCATCCAAGGAGTAGCAATGTTGCATACTTTCGATGGACCATGTTGCATGTTAAATGAGAAGTATATGAAAAACCTTATTGCAATCACGTTTTTACAACTATTTCTCATTTTTCATGTAGCAGAGTCCATTGAAAGTATGCAACATGGGTACTCCTTGGATGAGGAACTGAATTTTGCATAGAATGAGTACTCTCGCTCAAAATTTGAGTAAAACGTTAGGGAGATAAGTTGAAAATACAAGTTGAAAAAATAGTTTTATTAATTTTTTTTTTGCTTTTTTACTCCAAAAATGGTGAATCACCCCATGTTGACATCATCATCTTGAATCCTATTGGTTCTTATAAATTTTATTTTGGTTGTACATTTTTCTTAGGAGGCCCATTTTAGACCTCAAAATTACCCTAATGCCTTTTAAGAACCTTTTTCTTATCCAAGGAAAGCAATCAACCTTCCTCTTAGTTTGAGGGATAGAGTGAGGTTATTGGTACCAGGTCAGCCTACAAGTATACTCACTTATGAGTTCATAAGGTTTGAAGTGAATGCCCCAATATTAATAGGCATTAATTTGACATTACAATAATATTTATCAAGGCATTATTCCATCCAACCACTTGAGATAACCCCAATCAACAACTCTTTAAGTACCTGTAAATGCATGTATTATGTTATTAATGGTGTTCCTATATCTTGAAAAAACAAATTTTGCCATTTTTTTTTGTGAACCTAAGAGTTTCATTTATGAAAAAAATTGCATCAGTGAATATTAACTTTTCTAAATCCTACTGACCTCACTCTTACCAAATTTAATGGTCAGTAGGTAATTACCAAAATATATAACAAACTGCCAAAAAAAATTAATTAACCAAAGCCGAAAAGAAACAACACCATAAAACCTTCAATGACATAAACCATCGAGCAACCATTATGAGTCTGATGAGTTGACCATGGTAGGATGCTCCGGTCTAGAACCTGGAGATGGCAGTAGCCTAAAGTCACAATGTACATGTTTCTCCATGTGATTCAATATTCCCTCAAAACATTTAAATTTCTCTTGAATGCGCCATTGTCTCCTTTGCATGTTGGCCGACTGGTCTTGTATATTCCACTAGTTACTTTGAAGAACATGCATAAAGGTAATTATGGCGCTTCTATCATAATTTCAATCTCTATTAAGTGGCTCCAAGGGCAGAATGATGTGACTGCCAAAGTTGGCCATAGAGTGGACTGGCTCCTCAGTACCAAGAATGTGAGTTGGGTTTGGGCCAACGACCTCCCCTTGGCCTGGGTCCTCCAAATGGTGTTTATCACGTCGGCCCCTCTTGCCCAACCCCCTTCTAACTCTGCTTGGTACCCGAGGCATTGAAATCCAAATTGCAAACCAACATGAATTGAGGACAAATTGACAACAGACATCCCACATGTGTCCAATGCCAAGCCAAGGTATGCTCCCAATCAAGCAAGTGCCCACTTAACAAAGGAAAAATCCAAGATGCTATGAGGTTGAGTGCCTGCCACCCTCCACCAAAGATAGACAAAAATCCCCATGTACATGCTTCAGTTCCAGGGATAACCCCATAAGCATATATATGTTCTCAACAACCCCAACGATGAACCCTTTGCCACAACTAGGGCGAACAACCTCCAAGGACCAAGCATAATCCCAAACCAAAAACAAATACAAAATACCCACCAAAAGTCCAAGCTTCCAACTTGAGATGAAAAATTTCAAATTCTACTAGGATTAGAGTTGTAGCTCCCTAAGTATGGTTACCCTCAAACCCCACAAGAAGTGTCACATTGCCTTCCAGGCACCATCCAACCCATAGTAGTCTGCTTGGAAAGGTAGATGGATAATGCTTCCCTCTCTGAATGAAACCAGTAGACCACAAATAGAGCAATGAAACCCCAATTATTGGGACCAAAATCATCCCACAGACACTCCCAAAATTCACATACAGGGTTCATAATACCTTAATACAAAGATGATAATTGGGACCAAAACCATTTACAAAGTAAAATTGAGATATGAGACCTTGTTGTCATACATTTCTCTGGGCCGAAGAACCTAGAAACGATCATGGCATGCATTCAATTGTGCAGGAGAACACCACCAACATTGTGATTTCGACAAGAAATTGTGATTTTACAGGGAAAGAACTCCTTGTGTCAGGGTCCCAATCTCACTGAGGCAGAAGATACTCACATTCCCTTGATCTCTTTAAGCTCTTGAACATTACCACCATATAACCATAGCCCAAACGTTGGAGAAAATGCCTCTCCATGTCTTCTCTTCCCACCTTGTGAAAATTAACTAGACTCTCACATCACCAAAGGCACTACCATTTTCAGCACCTAAAAGCCCATATAAATGTCGCCATATGGACCACAAAGCCCATATAATGTCACCATGTGGACCACAAAGCCACATTAACTACACTTCCATCATCAACCATCTAAATAACCTAATATCTCAATACATTGAAGGCAATATATCTCTCACACAAGACAACATGGTAGAGGTGTGCCACGCCACTCCACTTTAATAGTCATGGGGGTTGGTGGGGTTGCAGGCACCCTCCCCGAGACCCACATCCCGTCATTCATCCACCCCATCAGGGAAGCTTTGTCACTCTCCAAAATTTGATACGTTTTATCAAACCAGTTGTATCGTGTTTGTGGACGCCAGGATGAGGAGAAACATAGATCACATTCTTGAGTGCCTCGGTTAGCTAACAAATCTCTCGATTTGTTTCCAGAATGTTGAGCTAGATGTAATGACATTTGGGAAGGATGATAACAATTACTGAACTTGGGACGCCATATATAAGTTTCTGGTTTGCATCAATTACTAGTTGGGAATCACCGTCCAATTGTATTTTTGAGAAGCCTCCTTCTCTCACGATACGTAATCCTCTCTCCAGGACTATGAATTTTGTTACATTATTACTAGTGGATCTACAATTTCCAGTGTATACTCTATTGTCATTGCTACAACACCCTGCAAATTTTGGCCTATACTCAAAATTTGGAGCCTCTCTTTAGCCATGTGAGCTGTCATTTCTAGTAAATAAAGACATTCTATACTTGTTTTCTAAGTTTCCAAGTCCCTTTCTGAATAAATTTTGTAATATCTACAATTAAATCAATGTTGCTAAGATGAATTTCCATTTTTGAATCGGGTGTTGAGAAATATTTTGGCATGTAAACTTAGGAAAAGTGGGTGGAGGGATTCCCCACATAATTTTTGGAGAGATAGATGCTACCAACATTAGAGAAAAGGAAATATTAAATTGGTAGTGGAATGTGGGGCCCCCAAAAAAGGGGGATTCAAACCCCTTAGTAAAATCGAGCTAGGGAGAAGGAGGTCGAATTGGTGGGACCCAAAAGGAGAGAAAGGGGGCAACCAAGATAAATAGAAGGAGGCATCATTTTGGGGACTTTTGACGATTTAAATCTATGAATTAAAGTACTCTTTAGCTGTTTATCCAAGGCTACTAGTGATGCTTGGCAAAAGGATATTTCCGAGCAGAAATCTCAACTCTTTCTTCGATGGACTTATAGTGCTACCCTAGAAGATATTTTCATAATTTGTGGGAAGATATTTGTTGGAGTTCATAGGAAAAATCAACTCTTGTTTCAGCCAGTTCGAACTTCCAGGAGGACGTAAAGGCAAAAGTCATTCCATTGAGTTGAGGGAGTTTTAAGGGGAATTTTTTCCAGCGATTTTAGGAGAAATTTCAATGAGGGTGGACCAACATTTGGGGTGAATTTCATATTTGGAAGTTGTTGTTCCTGTGAGAGCCAAATTCACCATTTTTAGGGCCTGCGCAGAGGTGTTGTTGGGCAAATCTCGTGGGATTGTAATCATGTCATTTGTGTTGGGTTTGGGGAGGAATTTCACATAGATATTTCATAGGAATTTTGCAGGTCCATTCTACAACTAATTGAGGAGGGATTCTACTGCTTCTATAGAAGAATCTGATCCAAGAAATGATGTAATCTCTCAGTTTTTTGTTGTGCTCCAGGCATAGGTTTTATAAAAATCTACTTGCCAGTGTTACAAACTAAATTTAGAATCTGGTAGTTTTACTTTTATTAACGTTAGTGTGCATGTTGCATTCACTATACCTCTCTAGCTTTGCTCTGAGGAAAACAAATTGATATCACATATATTTTGTAATTTAGATTGGCAAAATTAATTTAATCTCGGTAATATTTTAATTAGGCATATCTATTTTAAAATAGGAATTACAAATTTTTAATTTAATTATCAATAATTATTAGGTGAATAACAGAGATTTAACCTCCATAAATTCATAGAATATTCTAAAATATTTTTTGTAGTATACACAAATCAAAGATTGAGATTTATCCAAGATAATTAAGCACTTGATTCTCTTTTAATTAAATTAATTAATTAAAAAATGTCATAGAAATAAGTGTCATATGATTAATTAAAAAAATGGCATATGAAAAGAATTATGGTTTTTTGGGCATGTTGTATTAATAAGTCATGATATTATAACAAAGTATATTTACATATTAAGAATATCCATAGTAAAATGGAGGTAAATCTCCATAAATAAGATTTTTGGTCTATGCTTTTTCAAATATAAATATGTTGAACTAAGGTGCGGTCTAATTTTTTAAGGCATTTTTAATTTGTTTAATCTATAGAATTGGATTTTTGTAGGGGTTTTTAGGGTGTTGAATCCAGTTATTCATTCAAACATGTATTTTAAATAACAAAAATTTACAATCTTGCTTGAAATTGTATTACCAAAATTGGGTGAAAAAGACTAGTTCGTATATACGTTTGACTATACCTTTAACTTATATTATTTTTTTATAATTAATAATAATAATATTAATTTAAAATAAAATTTTAATTTAGTTCATGTTTTAAATTTTTAAATTTTATTAATTTTAAATTATTATCAAATATTATTTATAAATCGATTCTTATTAACAATTACTAATTATTTAATACTATGTTTTATTAGTTAATTAAGTCGATAGGCTTTTTATTATGAGGTTCATCATCACGACACTATAGTAGATTCATCGTCTTTGACACAATATCTGACATGTGTTCACCTAATTACGAAAAAAGTGTTACCACCAAGCTTCACTGACATCGTGGAAGGATGAGACGTATGGTCAAATCTGGGAAAATGAAAGAAAGAATGACATGTATGGAATTTTTTAAGTTTGAAGTTTGAATTGGTTCTGCACATTTAGGTTTGGATTGGTATACCTAAATAGTCGTGCATATGAAACAAGAAGTTTGATCGAGCGTGCAAGAAGAGGGGAAGCAAAAGCCGACTACTAAAAAAGGAGAAAATACCCCCGATAGGACTAATAAAAGGAGAAAATACCCACGATATAACCATTAAACCATTGTTTATATGCTTATCGGATGCAGAGGAATATCATCAATTGGAGGTTTAAGATATCGTTGTTTAATAATTGTTACCATTTAAAAGTTTTGATAGACAGATAAGATATTCCAATTAAACCATTGTTAATACACATATCGGGTCTGGATATCGGAGCCTGGAAAATATCAAAACTCGGAGGGGGAAGCGCATTGGAATATCGATGATGGAGAGATTATCGGAGATTAAAGCAGGAGGTTATATCGCTGTCGGAGATCGGAGAGATTGTTGTATCAGAGATCGGAGGGATATTTTGTATCGGCATATCGACATATCGGCGGGGTTGGCAAATCAGAATATCGACGAATGGTGTTAGCAAAGTTTTTTAAATGTGTCTTGAAAGGAAATATCTGATATGCACTACCTCCGATATGTGGGAGCAGAAACAATGACATGTGATATGGAGGCAAAGATATGTCAGAGATTTTGGTTTTATGAACCAAAGTTTTCATATTAAAGGGGATTATATTGAAGATCTTTAATATTACAATATCCATGGTATCTGATATGTGCAATGCAAAGAATTACAACCACTTTATTAAATGGGTTCTGTTGGCCCTCAATTTTGGTCATTTTTTCCTATCCTAAACCCATCCATTTACCACCATATTCCGTCAGATTTCACTTACATATGCTTCATTTCACTCTTATTTTGCATATTCAGGTAAATAATAAAGTTTTTCAATTTTTAGAGATTTTTTTAAAAATTGGGTTTTAAGAGTAAATTTAGATTGCACCAAAAATTCTCTTAATAGCTTCGTTAAAGTCATATGTGTAGGACACCTGGGAGAGAGCTGAGCGCATATTTGGAAATATTGGGAACCGTGGATGGATGAACACCTATTGTTTCGGTCAAACTGAGAAAACACAGGCCTGATCAACGTTGGTCAAACTTTACTTGTCATTCAGAAATCCCTATTTAAAAAGGGCAAAATATTATTTTTTGGGATTTTGCCTAATTTTTTGAACTAGACTTAATGAGTTCGACCTGGATGGATGGATTAGGATAGATGAATACTGTTAGAGCTATTGTAGCTAATTTTGTTGATAATTTTCTTATTTAAACTGAGTTTATGAACCATTCATGTATGTAATTTGTATTCAGACTATTGGAGACCTTTTGATAATTTGAAGAATACTTTCTACTGTTCTAAGTTGTTGTTCATGTTGTGGATATTTTCATAAGTTAGTTGTAGCTGAGAGTTCCTTAGGTGTACAAGGCAAGGTTAGAGGCCCCCATACCAAGCTAAGTACACTTTGATTACATTAGCATAATTTTTATTTCAGTATTTCTTGTTTCATATTTATGCTTCAGTTATTTAGATGTGTGATGTTTTTTGTGTGATTTTGGGATGATGATAGTTTAAAATCAAATTTTCATATGAAAGGACAAACAAGAATTTAAGTTAAATTCTCTTTCTAACAAGTTATGAATCATAGCTAAAATCATCATTTTTGCATTTCTTGAATTTCAGTTCTATTTGATGCAATGGTAATGATATTGGAGTAGATCTGTGAGGAAGGACAACCAGGATCTCCTAAGTTATGAGTCTCTTCTCTTGCTATCTACACATTACAGACCATTTCTCTTTAGTTTCTCTTCTTGGGGACAATACTGTGAGGAAGGACAACTAGGATCTCCTAAGTTAGGAGCCTCTTCTCTTGCTTGTTGGTTCTCGAAGAAGAAACTTGTTAGTCTTCAAAACTTAGATTATATTTGTAATATGCACTTCCTTTAACATTTTAATCTTGCCTTCCTAATTTGATTTCACCTTAAATCCATATATTTTGGACATGTTTCCAAGTCTACAAACTTGGATTGACAAGTAAAACACATGTGTTAGTTTACTTAGTAAATTGACCTTACTTTTTTTGGCATCATTGACGGGGAAGCTTATTCAAAGTTAATCAAAATAGGAAGCATAAAAAAAAAAACAAAAAAACAAAACAAAAACATAAAAATTAAATAGGATTTTTCATTATGGTCATTTATGCCTAGACAAAGAGATGAAAATGGTAGATAAATAAAACAATACCCCCAAAATACTAAACCGCTGGTAGAAGCAGGACTACCTCCATTTGAATTAACTACACCAATTGTTGGGAAACCAACCTTGGAAGAGTTAGAGGAAAAACAATGTTCAGGACAAAGGTTAACTCTTGTTGAAAGACAAACTTTGTTAGCCTATGAAGTGAAGAGAAAACAAAAACATATAGGAACATCTTCCATATGAAAACAAAGAGAGATAATAAAATCAAACGATCAACATATTCTTGAACAAGTAGATCAACCTATCTTTGAACAAATAAAAAAAGTTGAATCTCAATTTGTTATTGAAACATTTGAAAATGTTGAAAAATCTATGGAAGAAGGATAAGGATCAAATATCCTCACTCCTGAACAAAGGTTACAATATGAAAAACAACAAAAAGAATGTCAAAGAAGAAGAGAAGAAGAGGCAAGAAGAGAAGTAGAAAGGAAAAGAGAAGAAGATGCCAAAAGAGAATATGATCATAAGAGAATATAATATGTAGAAATAGAAAATGATGAAGAATCTACTTTTGGATTTCCAATTGTAGATACTAGAGCAATTCTAGGAGAAGAGATAAAAATGAAGAATATTCCACCTTCAGTTTTACCAAATTTCTATGGAATGTCTTCTGAAGATCCTGATTCATTCATGTTTTAATTAGATATCTTATGTAAAACTTATGGTTATACTGATGATACACATAAGCTTCATCTTTTTCCTCCTACTCTTAAAGCAGCTACCTTAAAATGGTTTATGGGATTACGAGAACACTCTATTACTTCTTGGGAAGAAATGAAGAATTTTTTTCTTAAGAAATATCAAGCCTATTGTAGGCCTAGAGATTCAAAAGAAGATATTTTTAGAATGTCTCAACAAGAAGATGAGAGTTTGGAAGAATATTTGGAACAATTTCTTTACAACCTGCAAAAATCCAAACAACATTCTCTAAATCCTAATACCATTAGAACATTTTTTCTTAAAGGAATAAGAGATGAGTATCTTGATATTCTCAATGTAATGGGTAAAGGAGATATTTCATACTTACCATTTGATGAAATTGTTGAATTATGTCAAAATTACTCTAGAGGTAGATCCAAAACAAGAAAAAGAGATATAACTTCTAGAGCTTCTAAATCAGCAACAAGAGGAGTAACAAGAGCAAAAATAGGGAGTTTGTTAGAAAACTTTAAAACAGATCTTTTGAGCACCTTAGGAACACAAGTTGATGTATTAAAAGCAAATAAGAAACAACAAGAAGAAGAAAAAACAATGTCAATCTTTTGTCCTAAGTGTAGGAAGAAGCATCTTTTACAAGAATGTCCTTTGGATAATATACATGTTTGTGGACTTTGTATAGAAAATCATGTTACAGATGATTGTCCAACATTAAAAGAGTTACAAGCAGGTCAATTAGAAGAAACTCAAGGATTTTATTATATGGCACCAAGAAGAGCTTGGCAACCACGTTTTGTAGGTACATCTCAACAAATTCCCTAGAATTTTCAATATCAAAATTCATGGAATACTCCTATGCCATGGCAAGTTTGGCCTCCTCAACAAAACCAAAACCAACCTTCACAAATTTGGCGAGGATATGCTTATGGAGCTCAACCTCCCCAACAATTTTACCCTTAACAATATCAATCTTATCAGTCATATCAATAGCCATATCCTCAACAATCATTCTCATATCATCAATTCTAGCAATCCCCTCAATCAAATCCATTTACACAACAATCAATGTCTGCATGATCCAGGTGGGTGTGACAAAGGACCCTTCCAAGACCTTTTACTTTCGTGATGTGTTAAATTGCATTTTTAAAAGAACATAAAGGAATTCATCTGCATGCTGTAAAGAAGAGGAACATGACAACCATCAGCACATGAAAACATAAGTCGTTGATAACGGAGTTCGTCCAGGAGGGACTACATCTCTGGGCCCGGTGTCAAGATGGTGTAGGCTTCTGCATTAAGTGTTGTCAATAGTGATGATGTACATAAGAGGTGATGTCGCTATCATACAAGGAAAATTCCCTCACGCAGGAGTGGCTCCATGAGATGTTCCGCTATAGGAACTCTCAGTCAAAAAAGACTCCTATCAGTATGACACAAACTCATGTACGATGATAATAAACATCTTGTCGACATGGCATAAAAGGGATCTCAATGCAAACATGCATGGCGACACATGAGTATCCCATCAACATAACGATAAAGGGATCTCAAACAAAACATGATGAATCATGACAACAAGTACATCACACAGATGATTCCGCCTCACATCAAACAGGAATCACAAAAGTGAGTAAGAGACAAGATCCCACATCAACATCAAACAGGGATCTGTGCAGCACAATGCATAAAAAAAGTACATGAACTCACTGCATATACCTCACATCCTGGGGCCATCTAAAGAAGAGGATGTCAAACTGCTGAAGTTGTTCATACCATCGATCTCACGGCGTCGAATTGCATGGAAATGACTACTCGCACATTAATGCTGACACCTGTATTCCACTTAGAAAAGTAGTCGAAAAATAAAATGATAAAATGGAAAATCTGAACACACCATCAGATTTGTGGCGTCGAATAGTGCAAAATCGACTGTCAAAGTTCTGAATTCTGAGAAAGTGGAAATCTAGGGCTCAAGGAATCTTTTAGAATCCCCCTAGATTCCTTAAAGATTCCCTCCTCCGGGTCCTCTGCAAATCAGTTGCTCAGATCAGGAAACTGACTATGCCATTGGGTTCGTGTCGCCAAGAGGTGTAAGATAGACACATAATTTTTTTCCAATTTCGACACTACAAAAATTTCACCCTCCTAGAAATTTCACTCAGTCATGGTTCCACCTGCAATAAATTAATTAAAAAAACTCTGCCTCGTTTTCCGTGTGCGCTCCTAGTTCCCCCATGCCTTCTAGGCACACTGTGAAAATGAGGTTTATATATAAAAATTGTGGCGGACTTCACAAGAGTTCCGTTGGGCGAAGTTGGTTTAAGCTTTGTTTGTTACGGAGGTGGTCAGGTGGTCAAACCCCACCTCCTCCTTTTTTTACATAACAATTTTTTTTAATGGGAATGGAGGTCGGTTTGGGCCCGACTTGGGCAGCATGCCCACCTCACCTATCCCCTCTCCTTATGGTGTCGTATCCCTTTAATGAACGGAGGGTGGAGGTTGGGTCCGCGCCCCAAGGGCCGACCCACCTTTATTGGCAATGGCCCCGCATGTTGTATGGTGGTTACGTGGGAGGGGCTAGGTGTAGTGGCTCGCCCCTCCACTAATACATTATGTGGATAGGATTGGGGTGGCGAGGTTGGTGGCCCACCACCCTTTTTTTTAATATTTTTTTTTGTTAAAAAAAACAACATGGGCATTTTTGAAAATTCGGATTTTGACCGAAGGAGTCATTTTAACCAGGTGACAATTTCACCCAGAATCTGGCCAGAGTTGGTTGGATTCTATCCACCGTAAAAAGTCCAAATTGTGTCTCTTTTAATACTGCCCAGTCAGCAAAATTCAACCAAAATTTCACTACCTCTATCTCCTCATCCGGACTTGGATTGACGAACTGTTCACACCACCACGATCACGACAACAAGATCTTTAACATGAACCTAGTTCAAGCATAATCCAAACACTTTGATTTTTGACCCTTCCTGAGTCCTCCTGGACTTCTGCATGTGTCTGGAGCCACCTAGATCAATCCTCCCCACTGAGGAGCTTTTGGTCCTCCAAAAGCATGAAAAATAACCTGCAACTTCTATGTACCTTGTCTGCATCACAAGCATCCTGAAAGGTCTCGCTTCCATCTCCTTCACCTTTGTTCTTCGGAGCCTTAAGCGATGAGTCGACACCTGCAACCTCTGCAACCTATAGTACATTGTTTTGCAAATTACATGCTTGACTTTCATGACCAACTAATGACCCAAGCATCCCACACTTGCCATGAGTTTATAACACATACTCGGTGGTCAAGTTTACATCAAGATGGAAACAATACCCCAGCTATGAAAACAAGGCCAACATATCATTGTTGCTCCAATAAGTGATGGAAAACACATCATCACTGCAACACATGATTTACAACAATACGGCCAAACACTGTTTTGTTTTGACAAGTGATGGAAACATGACATCACTTTCACAACTTACCATGCAACTCAAAATAAGACGTGACGTCATTGTTGCTGAACAAGTGATGGAAAACACATCATCACTTTTAAATTTTAAAATGCAACAAATGATTTACAAAAGCATGACCGTGACAAGCTAACATATCTAGAAACCATTTCTCACTTATCAAGGTGAATGGGTCACCTCCTTGTGGTGGTTTTGTTTGTGGAACGACTATTTCACCTGGTTCATGCATCGACACTTTGTCTTAAAGGCGCTGCTCTGGATGGAGCCTCCAACAAGTGGCTCTTTGATGGCCACTTCTGTTGCAGTGACTGCAATACATCTTCTTACTCCAGATCTGCTTAACATGTTTCTTTACCTACTGTTGAGAGGGTCTTTCATGCCTCATCCTTTTGTGTGCTACCATTCTTTCCCAACACTTAGAAAATGTATGGTTATGTAATCCACAAAAGGTACATGTTTTTCGATTCCAAGATTTATGTTCGTGTTTAACAACATGATTATAGTCGAAATGAATATTTGAATATTGAAACTCGTTATACCTTTCCTTGCCATCTCTAGTGTAAGTATGACAATGAGAGCTTGCCTCAACTCTTTCCCTGCAATGGAAACTGCCATGGGATGATGGGGATGTGTTCCCATCATTCTCTTTCCTCAACGATCTCAACGATGTCTTAGAAGAATTTGACACCTTCGAGCATTCTCCCTTGGTGTATCTCAAGCCTGCAAATTGAGGTTTTTGTACAACCTCAAATGGTTGAGTTATGCATTGGTTATTAACACCAAGTTTTTCTTCCTCCTTGTGCCTCATCCTTGTAAGGAGCCTCATGTTTGTCCCTATAATTGGGATCTCCAAATCTCCAACAAAAATCATACTATGTGAAGACGAAACCAAAAGGAAATCAACATATTTTACCTCCTCTGTCGATTTGGAAAGAACTGATGAGGACTTCTCATCATCTGTTGTTGGTGATTCGCTTGTTGTCTCGGCGCATTCCCCAACTTCTTTTCTCACATACCCAAGTCCTGCCCGACGGGGTAATTCTTCCACTTTTATGGGGTTGAAAATGCCTTGGCCATTAATGCCCAAACGTTTCCTTCATGGCCCATTTTCTTCAACAGTTTGGAGCCAATTCCTATGGTATGATTTTCGAAAACAGCGAAATCATCATCAAGAAACATACATGAATTCAAAGAATTACTTTTTACCTCACATGGGTCACACTGCAGCTTTTCCAAGGCCTCGTCCTTTGCTTGCAGCTGTTGTAGCAAACTATGTTTCTCCTCTTTCTCTTCATGTAGAAGCATCTTCAATTCAGCATTCTCTATTTGAAGATTTTGGTTGTTGTGCTTCAATTCTTCCAGGGCCTCTTCCATGGCTTGCAATTGAAGCTGCAATCACTCCTTTTCCTCTGTCTCTTTCTGTAGAGTTTCATACATTATTTCCACCCTTTTGGAAATTTTGAGCATGGTCTCGTACATTGTTTTTTCATCCTCTATCATTGCACGTTCCATTGTTCACGCTTGCAATTCACATCCATGCAAAGACCACTCTGATACCACTTGATCTAGGTCCAGGTGTGACGAAGGACCCTTCCAAGACCTTTTACTTTCATGATGTGTTAAATTGCATTTTTAAAAGAACATAAAGGAATACATCTGCATGTTGTAAAGAAGAGGAACATGACAATCATCAGCGCATGAAAACATAAGCCGTTGATAACGGAGTTCGTCCAGGAGGGACTATGTCTCGGGCCCCGGTGTCAAGATGGTGTAGACCACTACATTAAGTGTTGTCAATAGTGATGATGTACATAAGAGGTGATGTCGCTATCATGCAAGGAAAATTCCCCTCACACAAGAGTGGCTCCAAGAGATGTTCCGCGACAGGAACTCTCTATCAAAAAGGACTCCTATCAGTATGACACAAACTCATGTATGATGATAATGAACATCCCACCGACATGGCATAAAAGGGATCTCAATGCAAACATACATGGCGACACATGAGTATCCCATCAACATAATGACAAAGGGATCTCAAAAAAAACATGACGCATCATGACAACAAGCACATCACACAGATGATTCCGCATCACATCAAACAGGAATCATGAAAACAAGTAAGCAACAAGATGCCACATCAACATCAAACAGGGATCTGCGCAGCACAATGCATAGCAAAAGAAGTACATGAACACACTACATATACCTCACATCCTGGGGTCATCTAAAGAAGAGGATGTCAAACTGCTAAAGTTTTTCATACCATCGATCTCACGGCGTCGAATCGCATGGAAATGACTGCTCGCACATGAATGCTGACACCTGCATTCCACTTAGAAAAGTGGCCGAAAAATAAAATGAGCAAATGGAAAATCTGAACACACCATCAAATTTGTGGCGTCGAATAGTGCAAAATCGACTGTCAAATTTCTAAATTCCCAGAAAGTGGAAATCTAGGGCTCAAGGAATCTTTTAGATTCCTCCTAGATTCTCAAAGATTCCTCCTCTAGGTCCTCTTCAAATCGGTTGCTCAGATCAGGAAACTGACTGTGCATCGGGTTCATGTTGCCGAGAGGTGTAAGATCAACATGGAGTTTGTCCAATTTGGACACTGCAAAAATTTTCACCCTCCTGGAAATTTCGCTCAGTCATGGTTCCACCTGCAATAAATTAACTAAAAAACTCTGCCTCATTTTCCGTGCATGCTCTTGGTTCCTCCATGCCTTTTGGCACATTGTGCAAATGAGGTTTATAAAAAAAAATGGCAGCGAGCTTCACAAGAGTTTCATTGGGCGGAGTTGGTTTAAGATTGTTTATTACGAAGGAGGTCGGGCTGTCAAACCCAGCTTCCTCCTTTTTTTACATAAAATAAAAAATTTAATGGGAAGGGAGGTCGGGTGGGCCCACCTTGGGTGGCCTGCCCACCTCACCTATCCCCTCTCCTTATGGTGTTGTATCCCTTTAATGAACGGAGGGTGGAGATTGGGTCCGCGCCCCAAGGGTCGACCCACCTTTATTGAAAATGACCCTGCATGGTGTACAATGGTTCCGTGGGAGGGGCCGGGGGTAGTGGCCTGCCCCTCCACTAATACATTATGTGGATAGGATTGGGGTGGTGAGGTTGGTGGCCCGCCACCTTTTTTTAATATTTTTTTGTTAAAAAAAAAACAACATGGGCATTTTTGAAAATTCGGATTTTGACCGAAGGAGTCATTTTAACCAAGCGACAATTTCGCTTGGAATTTGGCTGGAGTTGGCTGGATTCTGTCTGCTGGAAAAAGTCCAAATTGTGTTTCTTTTAATCATGCCTAGTCAGCAGAAGTCAACCAAACTTTGACTGCCTCTATCTTCCTCATCCAGACTCGAATTGACGAACCGTTTGCACCTCCACGATCACAACGACGATATATTTAACATGAACCTAGTTCAATCACAATCCAAACACTTTGATTTTTGACCCTTCCTAAATCCTCCTATACTTATGCATGTGTCTGGAGCCACCTGGATCACTGCACTAACTCAACCTTAGCAACTTCAATTGCCTTCCAACCAACCACCACCTAGACCAACTCAATTACCAGCTCAGGCAGTAGCAAATCCGAGTAACAGAGTGGAGAGGCCAGCTTATAATGTGGAGAAAAACAACATTATTTCCTACATATTTTTATTCTTCCTATTCAAGACATCCACTTGAGGTCAAGGAAAGTTCTCCAAAAATATTATCCACCAATCATAGAAGAACAAATTGAAGAAGGAGAACAATCTGAAAAATCTAATCCAAGGAATCAAATTCAGAAAAGCAAAACTATTATGACTCAGACACCACCTTTCCTAGAAAGGTTAGTTGATCAAAAAGCTTCAATTTCTCTTCCTGAATTTGATATCGTAGGTGAATTAAAGAACTATTATGTCAAAATTCATTTGTTGCAAGCTATAAAAGATATTCCAATATATAAAAAAACAATAAAGGAATTATGCATTAATAAAACTAGCAAAAAGAAAAGAGATCCGCCTACAATCCAGGTCATTGGCAAATTAGCTAGTCTCATGTCTACAAAAACAACAATTGAAAAATATATTGATCCAGGGATACCTATGGTTACCATCTCAATCAATAAATTTCCAGTTCCTAAAACATTAATTGATCTAGGAGCTATTATAAATATCATGACAATAGAAACTATGAAGTATTTAAAATTGCCAAATATCCTACCTACTACTACAATTTTAGAACTAGCAGATAGATCTAAAGTAGTACCGGAAGGAATACTTGAAGACATCATTGTTTCTTTGGATGCATGGGAATATCCAGTAGACTTTCTAATCTTACAACCAAAAACTAATCTAGGAGACCATCCTTTAATTCTTGGCAGACCATGGTTAGCCACAGTAGATGCCTTCATTGGATGCAGATCAGGAAGCATGATCATAGCATATGGAGATGAAAGGAAACATATCACACTATATCCTCCTGCTCAATCACCTTCTTTACTATCACGACCTAATGATCAACAGGAAGAAACTCTACCTGTTTTAAGTATTAATCAAGCCTTTAATTTTACAGAAGAAGAAGAAAAAGGGGATTTAATAGACCTTTTTATCTCAGAACCTGATATTTCTGAGAAGCTAAGAATAGCACAATATGAAGCTGCAAATAATTTTTTAAATCAATGTTTTTAGGAAAATTGTACTATTCAATCGTTACAAAATTCATTTGAAAGCATTTAAATATTGGTAATAATCTACAATCATCACAAGAACATTGGGAATTGCATTATTACATAAATATTCAAAATCTTTTGCCTGGGACTATACAGACATGTAAGGAATCCATCCAAAAACATGTATCTATCACATTTACATAGATGAAACAATCAAACCAATAAGACAACCACAAAGAAGAATGAATCCAATGATGAAGGAGATAGTGAAAGAAAAGTTGCAGAAATTATTACAGGTAGGATTTATCTACCCTATCTCTAATAGTCAATGGGTTTCTCCTTTAGTTGTGGTACCAAAATCGCACTTCTCTTTTTTTTTCAAACTCTCTCCTCTTTTATCTATGGGGTCTTGGATAGACTATGCACTTCTCTTTTTTTTTTTTTCAAAATGTCTCTTCTTTTGTCTATGAGGTCTTTGAAAGACTCTAAGTGTTAGGGCACTCCATGTGAATTCACCCACTAACACTCCTTGATGTGAAGTCACGAGTCAATTTCCCAAGATGATATATTGGACATGATGAAGTAGTCCTACCAAACTTACAAAAAGAAAATCTCTATTATTTTTATTTTAAATTGTTGGTAATTAATACATATTTATTTAGTAATTAATACATAATTAATAAATTTAAATATTTTAAACTTATTTATTTAGATTCTTTTTTATATAAATATATTTTAAAAAATCAATTAATATATAGAATCTGCTCACCTTCACAGTCTAAGCTCAAATACTTCATAAATTCACAATTCCTGTTAAAATTATTTATTTTCTGATTTTCTTGGTTTTCTAAACCCTGCCAAGCAATACTGAAATTGAAAAATAGAAAATTTACATCGTTTACAATTAGCTACCATTTCCTACACATGATTCTGCCCCCATAGATTTGGTGCTTAAGGGCCATTGTTCTTAGCATTTCATACACATGAATTAACAAATACATGCTAATAAACAATGTACTGGTTTTTGTGTCCATGAAAAATTTAACTATGAACTAAATTTACTCTACCCACCTTGTATTGATGTGTGAACTGAATGTCCATACCAAACTTTGAATTAGCGTATTAATCCCTGAACCGAATCAACACCGATTTTTTGAATTTCTTGGATAATTCGACCAAATTTGATAATTATGCATCAATGCGTTAATAAAAAGTACAACTCAAATGAAGCGGAGTCTTTCATGGACTTCCGGCCGATCTCCCTGTATAATATTTCTTACAAAATTACTGCAAAAGTAATTGCAGAGAGAATAAAAGGAACATTATCCAAACACTTAACAGCAGAGCAGCACGCTTTTCTGAAAGGAAGGAACATACAGGATGTGGTGGCAAGTACTCAGGAAGGTTTATTTGCTATTCAGGCAAAAAAAAGAGATGCATCATTCTTAAGATTGACCTCCAAAAGGCATACGACTGCCTCGATTGGGGATATCTAAGGTGTTTACTGGCAAAGATTGGCTTAAGAGTTGTTATGACAAACTGGATAATGGCATGTGTTGAGATGGTGAATTTTTCGGTGATCATAATTGGGATTCCCTCTCCTTTTTTCTCTGCATCCAGAGGTCTCCGGCAAGGATGTCCCTTATCCCCGCTTTTATTCATTCCGGGGATGAATACTCTCAGCCATCATATCAATAAGGCCATAGAGGAATTCAGATGTTATCTGCTTAAAATATGCAGGAGCATTTCGATTTCCCATAATCTTTTTGTTGATGACATTATATTGTTCGGAATGCTATGCAGACTTACATGGTTGTGTTACTATGAGATTTAAAAAAAAATTCAGAGGGCAACAGGTCTTCAAATAAATTATGAAAATTCTGTCTTTTTCCATAATGATTCGTGCCAGGATGAGGTTGAATGGTTATCGGCTCTGTTTGGAATAAAAGCTCAATCTATCAGTCTCGGATTAAAATATTTGAGCTTTCAGTTAAAAGCCTCTGGCTATAAAAAGGCGGATTGGGTGTGGATATTAGATAGGTATTACAAGAAGATTTATGCCTGGCAATACAAGTGCCTCTCACTTGCAAGGAGAGTGATCCTTGCTCAATCGGTTTTAAACCAGATGGTAGTATACTGGGCCCATCTATTTTCCTCCCAACAAGCATAATAATGGCAATGAACAAGCTTACGGCAAATTTCATATGGGGAGGGCAAGCGGGTAAAAAGAAATTTCATCTCTCAACTTTATCCAATATTTCCATGCCGAAGAGCTGTGGCGGATGGGGGCTTTTAGACTTGAAATCCTTCGGAAGGGCCTTGCTTTGTAAAACTCTGTGGAGAGGCATCTTTGAAAATGGTCCATGGAGCAATATAGTTCGGAACAAATATTTAAGAAGGAAGGATTTGGCATTTTTGCTCAGGAAAAAAAAGTTAGGCTCTTCTAAGGGGTCTCTTGTTTGGTTAAACCTCCGAAGGATTGGTAATTTTTTCCTGGGAAACTTATCTTGGCACTTCCAATCAGGTAAAAATATTCTCATTTGGAAAGACCATTTTATGAGTGGTGCTGAGGCGATTGAGATTCAGGATTCATTACTAAATTTTCTCCACAGGAAAGGTCTGTTTTATTGGGATAGTCTAATTGCAGGTTGGCAGGGTCCGATTCCTCTTTGGAAGGAAGTTGATAGTCTGGGGATGCCGACAGACATTGCTTTTCAATGGGATCAAATCAGAATCCGCCTTAGAAACTGTGGAATCTTTTGCTCGAAGAATCAGGATGGTCTCATGTGGAAAGCTCGAAAGCTATGT